>OY728153.1:206672244-208051513 GCA_963277665.1 Viscum album | reverse complement strand
TTCAATGAATGTGTATACTCCTCCTTATTCAGTTCATAGAATATTGACTATATGAAAAGTTTCATTTATAGCTCTTTGAAGATAACACTTCATGAAATCATGAATGTCTTGTTTACTCTGGATAAACAGTTCATAATATATTTTATTATGATATCCATTAAAATTAATTAATTACATCTCTCTATATATTATAACCATATCCAGTGGATTAGAAATGTGTTTGTGGATGATATGATTTGGATTCAATGCCCTTTTTTATTTGACTAATATGAACTGCTGACCATTAGTAAATGTATGTATGCATAATATGTCCTCCCTAGATCATGATTTTGATTGGTAATATCAAATATTTTGTTATTCCAATATATGTATTTACTGATCTATTGAATAATGTGACCCAATCGTTATTTCTATAAGTTGGTTTCTTCTTCATTTTTAAGTAACAAATATTATCATTATTGGAAATATGGTATAAATTGGCATATTTTATGCATACATTAATAAGAGAATTACATATCATTACATTGATACTGAATACCTTTTGAGTAAATATTACAACCAGTCTTGAGTCATAGAGTTGACTCCCGATCATATTATTCTAAAACATACCTTCTTCATAGAGAACATCAGTTTACCTTAGCACATCAATTTTTACTTATATATTTCCATTACCTTATATCTTCAATGCACCATCGCTTCCAAATATAATGTTACCCTTAAACATTCCCTTAAAATTTTTCATCAAATCTTCATTTATTATCATGTGGTATGAGTATCCCAATTCAAGAATATAGGTGCTACTATTCATTGTAGCATTCAAGTATTTTTTATACAATATTGGATTTTATGTTTTTCTAATTTTAATTCCATGATACAGATGATTGTGTGGAGGATAAATATTTCATTTACTATCCATTTCAAATATTAACTCTTTCAACTAATTAATATTATTTATCTAGATGAGAATACTTATTTTCAATAGTAATTCATCTTGGTTGATAGGTATTGAGATTTCATAGAGTTTTGTAGATATTAATATCTCCTTCTATATGCCTGCAATGAATAGTTTATAACCATAGCTACAAAAATAAAAACCATATCCATAGAAACTATTTAATCTATATAATGAAGGATATGTCCCTATGGATAAGTATAACTATAGGTTACAGTCCTAGAATTATGTTAATGAACCAGAGTAACCTAGGGTGAACCTAAGGTGTCATGAAGTAAAGAAGGTGTCATAAGTTAGAAATCCTATAAGTGACTTTTTATGATTGTGTGGTTCCTCATTATTTTATTTTTTTCTTACACTATGGTTTCTAGTTTTAACCAATGGAGGAAACTGGATGGAATTGGGCTAACATTGAATATGATGGGAAAATTGGTGACTATGAGCAACGAAATTGAATAATGCCTAGAGAGAATGATATTGTCATTATGCTAAATTAGTCATCACAATATATGATTAACGATATGAACTCTAGTGGTATTCCTAAGTCATAGAATAAGAGGAAGATGTACATCTGTGAATTTTCCCATGCTGAAGAACCTATAGGAAATAAGATTAAGAATCCTATATATCAAGAATAAGTGAAGAAAAACCTTGAAGAATACCATAAATGTAGGGGAAGATGATATATTTGTGGGAAAAAGGGTCATAGAGTGATGAATTGTTATGGAGTTCAATGTATCATCTTTGTAAAACATGGGAATTACCCCACTTAATGACCAAACATATGAATCTACTTTTAAGAAAAGGAAGTATTTATTCTATACCAACAATTAAAGTGGAAGGATTGTATTATTTATGTATTTGAATCCATGAATGATGAATGGTGAATTTTATAAGAGTTATCTATTTATGATTATCGCTATGTATTTTCAACAATATATGGAATAGTTATAATGGATAAGAAATGTGATTTAATAAAAAGGTGATATTCCTAAGAAACACATGATTTAGTGAAGGATAACCCTAAATATGAGGATGATGTAGAGATAATGATATTTGTAAAATGTTACGTTGGACTATATGATATACCATGAAACTAGTTAATGATTTTTTGAAATGTGGGTTATGTTGTCACAAATGAAGTATACAACATTTCAGGACTTAAGGAATATATCCAATAAGATTTGGAATGAGGAAACCTGCATGTTTTCAATAAGGATATATGGTAATTTATGTCATTTCCATGACTCAAGAGAATTCACGATAAATTAATTAAAATGTTTGGAATGTGACACACAAGATATATCTTATGATATATTGGGGATAAATGATGGTATTCATATGGTTATTTTATGAACATTCTAGTAATTGTTTTCTTTATACTGTGAGTCTGGACAAAAGTATTTTGGATAAGCCTAAAGGTTGGAATGTATTATGTTGGACATCAGATAGTATTTATTAAGGATATAACTTTTTTATATTATTTCTAGAATGTTATAATATTATAGTTTTAGAAAAAGGGAAACCCACGGGACGAGAGACAACCCATTGTGTCGAACAAGGCATAGGGAATCAAACCCACAACCGAAGTGAGACAAGCCTTTATCTCCTACCACTACACTATAGGAAGTCCCTGGTTAGTAATTATTATTTTTATTCTATTAAGCGGTATGATAGATGAATTATAAGTCCATTTTTAGAACCATATATGATTAATCTCACCATAGATGGACTTATGTATATTTAATAACCTGTGATATCCTTTTTGTGATAGAGACTTAAAGACCGACCTGTCATTATATTGCATGATCTTCTAGCACTTCAAGAGTGAAAAATTCGACTTAATTTGATAGAATAAGAGATGAAGTGGAAATTTATCAGAGAGCAATCAATGATGAGATTTTATTGATATCAATTAATTATTTCTTCTCATGAAAAAATTCATTAACTATAGGAAAATGTTTTTGAAACCAAAAATGTTATCCTAATACCATCTTTCTGATGAATCATATGGCCTCTTAAATCATCATAGATTTATAGCTTTCTGGTAGTTAACATTCTCTAAACCTTATTCTCTATCACTATCCATCAGAACATGATGATTATATTTCTCTTCGATATCCATTTTTTCACTTCTAGTGAAAACCCAGTAAACCTTATTCTATATTCATTAATTAATGATGATTATATTTCCCTTCTATGACAAAAATGTTTTCACTATCCTATGTTCTCAATTATGAAACCCCAGTGATTAGTTAATTTGGGTAACTATTATGTTTTTAAAAATCTATTTTAA
Organism: Viscum album; assembly: GCA_963277665.1. Taxonomy (NCBI): domain Eukaryota; kingdom Viridiplantae; phylum Streptophyta; class Magnoliopsida; order Santalales; family Viscaceae; genus Viscum; species Viscum album. The sequence continues at coordinate 208,048,265 of OY728153.1, read as the reverse complement.
AATTATGTTTTATTGTTTCTTTTTAAGATGTGGGTTTCTATGAATGAAAGTTTTATGTAGAAATCCATTTATAACCTCGATGAATTTTGAGGGTGAAATTAATTTTAATGGGATAGAATGTAACAACCCGATAGTTTATGAGATAGATTATTTTTAATTTTTTTATGTATTCTATTTTATGCAACATCAAGATTAACATGCGCTATATGCAACACAGTATTAGCTTGTAGTATACGCTAAACTATTCATGTCTTGTGTTGCACATAATTTCATGTTATTTTGATAGAATTCATTTCACCTAACATTGAGTATAGATTAAGACCAATGAAATATGTTTTGATTATGATATACGCAACACTAAAGAAATCTTTCAATACACGCAACACTAACTGGGCTTGAATTAAATGCAAGAGAGGCCTTCTTCGATAGCTTGAATTGTGGGCTAGATCGAGTTTTACTAAACAAGGATATATTATTATAATATAATTATGAACTAGCCATTATGAATAGTATTAACCACATTATAAATTTTATAGCATTATCATTCATCATACAAATTTTTTAGTATATGGTATGAGAACAAAATCAATTGTTTTAGATAAAAAACTATTTTTCAAAATAATGTAGTTTTACCGCCTTTTGATAAGACATCCATTTTAAATATAATTTTTTACCTGATTATAAGTTTTATTTAACAAAATAAACATCTTATTCTGAATGAGGATATAAATATTTTATTTGGTTAAATTTTTGATATTTTTCAAAATGCATTCATATTTTTATGAATATTAAAAATACGCAAAATATTACCTAAAAATAAAATTTTTCATTGAGATAATTTATATGGATAAATTATTGTATTTATTGGTTTTAAAGTATTAATAGAATATAGTTTTACCATTTATTATAATTTATTTCATTATCATTTATTATTCATTGATGTCATAGGTAAAAACATTTCAATCTTTTGCAATGTTTTATCTTTTAAAACCTGTTTTCTCAATAACATGAATAATTTTAAATTAATTACTTCAACTTCAGTGTTTTGAATTTGGAAAAATGGATTCCATTTTTTGAATCTTGTGGTATAAATTTTGTAAATATGTAACTTTTTTTAGACATTATGAATAGTGTCTTCAGAAAATATTTTATTTACCATGGTTAAAGGGTAAATCTGGAAAATAAGGGTAAACACATAATATTATAATTACCCTAAAATATGTCCTAAGCCTATTAGATGACACATTTCCTACCATGGTCATCCTTGAGTCGTTTTGGGGACCCCATGGAGCCACTTGTTAGTGAAAATGACATTTAGTTACTTTTAATTTAATGTTAAGGAAAATATAATGTAAGCATATATCTTTTAATAAAACACTTTCTATATAGGGTTATTTAAGTGATATATTATAAAATAAAAATTCATTAGGATGATAATAATATTATCTACATCGTGATATTTTATTTGTAATTTTTGGACATTATATAAATAAATTGAATTATTGCACAATGATGATGCAGTGATTGCTTCCTTAATAAATGATTCAAATAAATGAATATATAAATACTAAAAAAAATTGGGTATTTGGATGTCATCAACGAATTTAATGGATGGTATTGACATAATAGATTTGGTTTGATGCCTTATTTTTCTATTTAATCAGGTTGTTATCAATTTGAAAAAAAGTCATGTATGAATAGCATCAAAAATTAACATAACGCATAACATAAAACATAAAATAGTTTATTAAATGATATTAAATTCTTAAAATTATACTATTCATCCAAAATATTAATATAATTCTAAATATTTCATATATAGATTTTTGGGGTTCTTATGAAAAGATATTGTAATTATATTAACCCATAATATGTAAATAACATTATATAATGGTCTAATTATAAAGGGTAAAATAAGGTTAAAACCAAAAATATAAGGATAAAAATATATTATAAACTTTTAAAAAATTATTGAATGATAGGTAATCGAAGAATAATAATCTTATCATAGAATTAAAAAAGTTTTTGACTCTATAAAATTGAAATATAATTTATAATAAATAAATATTTTTGAACATTCCTAAACTGCCCATCTCTTCTCTTATAATAGGGAACCTCCTCCCTCCCCCCTTAACCCAATTTTGATCCATCAAGATCAGAAAAAACACATTCCATTTCTATTATCAACATACCTAGTAACATTTTAGAGGTTCTATTATCCTAAAAATACCAATTCTAGTACCCTAAGAGGAAATTTAAAGGAGGAATGTCAAGGAAAAGGTAATCTCTTCTACCGATTCTTTCAATTTTTTATTCTTCTACCTACTATTCTTTAATTTTTTAATTATAATGTAATAACATAAGTATCACTCATATACTGATATTATATTATAAATATTAAACAACCCTATTTCACCTTCTATCCATCCTATGAAAAATGAAATCCCCCCCTGCGTGTGTTTGTACCAATTACCTTCACTACGCCATGGTGTAATATGTTTTTCACCGCCAAATTAAATGGATGGGTATAATGGTGGAAATAAAAAATATATATTATTATTATAACATGAGAATAATTATGATATATTATACACCATCCACTTCAATACCATTCAACAATTATGGGAATGACGTCATCTCTCATGTGTACGTACAACTTACCATCTCTACGACGCGATGGGATTCATTCTCCATGTTAACCATTGAAGAATGATTATAAAGTTTATATAATAGTGTATCATGTAATATATTAAATGAAAATTTTACTATATTTATTTATATATATAATTTTCATTTACTAACTTCCATTCAAAGTAATATGGATTCAAAAACAGCATTTATGCGTACGTACGACCAACCATCTCCAAGAATGGTGTACTCCATTTAATTTATATTTTTTATATATATATACATAATATATAAGATATATATACTCATGTTTTACATTATGTATGTAATTAAATCGTGATTTATGTAATCAAATGAATAATAAAAAGTCTAAACACATACGATAAATGAAACGATTATTACACAAAATGTTGCTTTAACATAGAATTAACAAATAAAGAGGTAATATAAAGTCTTAAGTGAATCATATATAATATCATAAAAAGTCTTATTTTATGTTACAATTTAATAATATTTTTAAACCAACTATACAATAGTTTCAGACACATAACGATGAAATCAGACCTAAGGTAAGGGATAATTTTGCAATCTCATTTTTATCAGATATTGTTTATACGTAAGTATTTTCTAGGGATATATTCATCATCCATGGACATGATTTATAATAATGTCTTCATAAAATGATTACTATTATTCTATGTATTTTTAAAGTCATTTTTACCCATTTTGGAATTTACTACATGGTATGGAAGGAATATTTCTTTTGTTTATAATATAAGGTAATTTTTTTGACATTTCTAGTAAAAGTATGAGGAGAATGTTTTTTTAAATTATACCACATGGATAGATTTTTACATATTCAAAACGCATTTCTTCCATGAAGCTGCCTCTACATTTTTTCACATTTATTTTCAACTAAATTATTTTCTTTTAAAATTGCATAGGATTTTCAGAAAAAAAAACATTTTTGAATAAGAAAGGATATTTTTTCAACAACCAAGTTCAAGTGGTTTTTCAAAACTATTTTCCATTTAATATAACACAGTGTTATGTTTCTATCCCTATTATTACTTTTATTTGATTAGTATTATGATGGAAATATTTTTATCAAGCCCATTTATCTTATATGGATTATGTTATGATGGCTTGATTCTTAAGAATCCCATTTTATTTCAGGGGTAATGTTATGCTGAATGGTTTATGTTTTTTGGAACGTGTAAGAATGGCTTCATTATGAGATGGGTGAGACCAATATCTCCCTCCAATGATTTGGGTAATGCTTTATATATCCTCAGATAGACATGGATGGAATGAAAAGTAAATATTGTTCAGCAATATAGGGATAGAATGTCAAGTAAACTCGGTTTAGTAATGTACTTCATCCGTTAAGATAGTCTTGGCAGCAATGCCTCAGCTACAATAGAAATCATAATATGTTCTTATTAGTTTTCCACAATTATATGTTTTATTCTAATTATATTTTATCATGGTTAATGTTACTTTATGATCTATGCCTGGCATACTACCAAGATTTATGTCATTTCTCAAACATTATGTTCATGTTTTTTACACTCAAATTTTTATGGAATTTTTTATGTTCTCCATGTTTACCCTTACTGAGAATTTTTTCTCACCCTTTTTATATTTTCTATTCCCCATGATATAAATAAAATTTTTAGGTAGGAAAAATAGTGAAGATCATTATGGGAGATGGTGAAGATCTTTCACCATGATTTGAATATTATGTTCCATGTTTCTAAAGACACTAAAATAATTTGGAATTTGAGAATATTTTTTTGTCTTCTTTTATATATTCTAAATAATAAATGTAATGTTCATGTACGGAAAGATTGGGTCTCTACAGTTGGTATCATAGTGAAGGTTTAGTTAACATTTGAAAACAAAGATGAAAAAGCTTTAGTGAGATCCCTATAGATATTTATGAGGAATGATTACGGATGTATCTAAGGACAAGTATAACTATTGGTTACAATCCTATAATTATGTTAATGAACCAGAGTTACCTAGCGTAAACCTAAGGTTTCATGAATTGAATAATGTTTCAAGAGTTAAACATCCTATAAGTGACTTTTTATTATTGTGTGGTTCCGCGTTACTTTGAATATTCCATACACTATGGTTTCTGGTTTCAGCCAATGGAGGGAACCATAAGGAATTCGGTTAACATTGAATCTGATGGTAAAATGGGTGACAATGAGCAACAAAATTGAATAATTCCTAGAGATAATGATATTTTCATTATGTGGAATCAGTCATCGTGAAATATGATTAACAAAGTGAACTCTAGTGGTATTTATAAGTCATCGAATAAGAGGAAGATGGACTTTCAAGCCTGTTCTCATGGTGAGGAGCATTGAGGAATGAATATTAAGCTACATAAAAATCATGAAGAAGGGGTGGAGAACCTTAAGGAATACCTCAAATGTTGGGGAAGATGATATCTTTTTGGAAAAAAGGGTAACAATGTGACGAATTGTTATAGAGTTCAATGTCTCATCTGTGGAAAACAAGGGCATTACCCAACTCAATGCTCAGACAAAAAAATCTAATTCTAAGAAAAGGAAGGATTTATACCATGACAACCATTAATATAGAAGTATTGAATTATTTATGTATTTTAATACAAGAATGATGAATGATGAATTATATAAGAGTTATCTATTTATGTTTTTTTCAATGTATTTTCAATAATATGTTGAATAGTTATAATTGAAAAGAAAAGTGATTTAATGAAAAGGTGATATTCCTAAGAAACAAATGATTTTGGGAAGGATAACCCATAATATGAGAATGATGTTTTGATATAACGATATTTTTGTAAAGATAAGTTGGATGATATTAATTACCTTGGTACATGACAAGGATTTGTTGAAATGTGGGTGATGTTGTAACAAATGATGTATAGAACTTTTCCAAACATAAGGAACATATCCAATAAGATTTGGAATATGGAAACACGCATGCTTTCAATAAGTTTATATGTTAATTTAGGTTATTACCATGACTGAAGAGAATGCATGATGAAGTCACTCAAATGTTTGTAATGTGACCAACAAGACATATCTTATGATTTATGGGGGATAAATGATGGTATTCACATGCTTCTTATATAACCTTTTCGGTGATTGTTTTCTCTGTACTGTGATATTGGAAAGAAGTATTTTAGATATGCCTAAAGGTTTGAATGAATTATGTTAGACATCAGATAGTATTTTTAAAGTCAATGACTTTTTTATATTATTTCTATAATGTTATGATAGTATATTTTTAGAAAAAGGACAACCGGTAGGATGGGAAACAACCCTTTGTGTCGAATAAGGCTACGGGAATCGAACCCACAACATAATTGTGACATTCCTTTATCACCTACCACTGTCCTACAAGAAGTCCTTGGTTAGTAAAAATTTGTTTCATATTATTAAGTGATATGATAGATGAAGTATAAGTCAATTTTTGGAACCATATACGATTAATGTCACCATAGATAGACTTAGGTATATATAATAACTTGTGTTAAACCTTTTGACATAGAGATAGAAGGAAGGACCTATCATTCTATCGCATGATCTACTAACACTTCATGAATGAAAAATTGAACTTCATTTCATTGAATAAGAGATGAAGTGGAAATTTTTCAGAGTGCGGTCATCGATGAGATTATATTGAAATCAAGTAATTATTACTTTTCATGAAAAAATTAATTAACTATAAAAAAGTGATCTTGAAACCAAATATGTTATCCTAATACCTTCTTATCTGATTAATCATATGGCCCCTTAAATCATCATTGATTTATGTATTTCTGGTAGTTTAATTTCTCCAAACATTATTCTCTATCACTATCCATCAGAACATATTGGTTATGTTTCTCTTCCATATCCATGTTTTCAATTCCATCCTATGTTCTCCAATATAGAAACCCAGTGATTAGTTAATTTGGACAAATTTTATGTTCCTAACATTTCATTTTAAAATTATTTTTTAGTATTCCTTTTTAAGATGTTGGATTCGATGAAGGAAACATTCATGTAGAAAACCATTTATATCCCCGATTAATTTTGAGGGTGAAATTCATTTTTAGGGGGTCGAATATGACACCCCGAGATTTTATGACAAAGATTATTTTTAATTTCTTTTATGTATTGTTTTTTATGCAACCCTAAGACTAGATTGTGCTATACGCAACACCGTATTAGCTTACAGTATATGCAATAATGTTTCTGTCTTGTGTTTCACACAATTTCAAGTTAGTTTGATACAAATAATTTCAACTAACACTGAGTACAGATTGTGATCAATTAACTATGTATTGATTATTATATATGAAACCCCAAATGAATCTTTCACTACATGCAACACTGACATGTCTTGTGTTACACGCAAGAGAATCCTTCTTCGATAACATGCATTGTAGGCAATACCAAGTTTCATTGACCAATGATATATTATTATAATATAATTATGAACTAGCCTATATTAATAGTATAATTTTTTTTTGAATTTTATAACATTATAATTCATCTTACACATTTCCTAGAACATTTTATGGGAAAAATCATTTTTTTGGATAGAAGATGTATTTTTTAAAAAAGGAATTTTTATCACCTTTTTATGGAGTAGCAATTGTAAATCTACTTTTTTACAAATTCATAAGTTCAATTTTACAAAATAAACTTCTTATTTTGAATCAGGATATAAAAATTTACAGTGGATAATTTTTTGATATTACTTTGATAACATTCATATTTTGATGAATAATAATAGTACGCTAAATTTTACTTAAAAACAACATTTTCCATTGAGATAATTTATATGGATAAATTATAATATTTAATGAATTTAAAGTATAAATAGAATATTCTTTTACCATTTTATATAATTTATGTCATTATCATTTATTTTACATTGATTTCATAGGTGAAAAAATTTCAATTTTTGGCAATGTTTTATCTTTTAAAACTCATTTTCTTAACCATAGGATTAATTTTAAAGTAATTATTGAAAAATATATGTTTGGAATTTGGGAAAATGGATTCCATATTTGGAATCACAAGGTCTAAATTTTTTAAAAAGGTCACTTTTATTTCTCAACATGATGAATAGTATATTGAGTAAATATTTTATTTATAATGGTTAACGGGTAAATCTGGAAAATAAGGGAAAACCAGTAATATTATAATTACCCTAAAATGTGTCTTAACCCTATTTTATAATACATGTTCGACCATGGTAATCCATGGGTTGATTTTCAGTCTCTATGGAGCCACATGTAAGTGAACAAAACATTTAATTACATTTAATTTAAGGTTAAGGAAAATATAATATAAACATATATCTTTCAATAAAACAATTTTTATATGGGGTTATATAAGTGATATCTTAGACTAAAAAAACTAATTAGAATGATAAAAATATTATCTACATCATGATATTTATTTTTAGTTTTTTACATTATATAAATAAATTAAATTTATCACGCAATGTTGATGTTGTGATTGCTTCATTAATAAAGGATTCAAATAAATGAATTTATAAATATTAAAAAAATATTATTTTGGTTATTTTGATGTCATCCATGAATTTTATGGATGATATTGACATATTATATTTGTTTTAATGCCTAATTTTAGAATTAATATGTCATAAATATGCTACAATTTCATAAATATATTTTTTCTGTTCGTTTGACATGATATGGTAATTATATTAACCCACAATGTGTAAATAACATGATATCACGGTAAGATTAAAAAAGGTAAAATACGGGTAAAACCAAAACAATAAAGATAAAAATATATTATAAATTTTTCAAAATTTACTGAATCATGGGTATTTGAACCAATATTGTCTTATCTTAGAATTAAATAAGTTTTGGAACCTTTTAAATCAAAATATTATTTACAATAAATTAATATTTTAATGCATTCCTAAAGTGCCCATCTTCTGTCTTCTAAAAGGGCATCTACCCCCTATCTTCTTCACTCCATTTTGAGCCATCAAGATAGTCCAACCCATGTAAATTTCTTTTATCAACTTTACTAGTTACATTCTAGAGTTTTTGGTATTCTAAAAATACCATCTCTTCTACCCTAAGATGAAATTTAAAATTGGCAAGTCGAGGAATAAGTAATCTATTCTACCGATTCTTTCAAATTTATTTATTCTTATACTTGCTCTTATTTAGTTACTTAATTATAATTTAATAGCATCAGTATCACTCATATATTGATATCTTATTATATGTATTAATCAACCATATTTCACTTTCTATCCATCCTCCAAAAAACGAATTCACCGCATGTGTGTATGTATGAATTAGTGTCTCCACGCCATAGTGTAATCTGTTTTTCACCACCACCATACATGGATGGGTATAATGGTGGAAATCATACATATATATAATTATTATAACATGATACTAATTCGGAGATATTATACACCATCCAATTCAATACCATTCAACAATTATGGGAAAGATATCATCGCTGGGGTGTACGTACGGCTTACCATCTCCACAACGTGATGAGATTAATTCTACATGTTAACCATTCAATAATGATTATAAATTATATATAATAAATTATCATGAAATATATGAAATAATAATCATACTATATTTATGTATATATATGTCATTTTCTTACATTCATTCAATTTAATAAGGATACAAAAACCGCGTTTATGCGTACGTACGACCTACCATCTCCTTGAACGGTGTACTCCATTTAATTTATCTATATATTATATATATTTATATACTAAATATAAGAAGATATATATATATATATATATCATTTTTTACATTATATATTTAATTAAATCATGATCGATGTAATCATATGAAGAATAACAATTCCAAACACAAACGATAAATGAAATGATTATTACCAAAAAAGTTTCTTTAACATTGAATTGACAATTGAACGGGTAATATAAAGTCTTCAGGGAATCATATATGATATCATAAAAATTATTATAGTATGTTACAATTTTATAATATTTTTAAACCCACTATAAAATAGTTTTAGACACATACGGATGAAATCGGACCTACTGTAAGGGATAATAGTGCAATCTCATTTTTAACCGAGATTGTTTATTAGTAATTATTTTATAGGGATATATTCATCATACATGCCGATGTTTTATAAATATTTTTTCATAAAATTATTACTATTATTCGATGTATATTTAATGTACTTTCTACCCTTTTTTACTTTTACTACATGGTATGGAAGGAATCTTTCTTTTGTTTACCACAAGAGGTATTTTTTTCCTTTTCTGGTAAAAGTACAAGGAGAATGTTATATTATATAATATGACATGAAAAGATTTTTAAATATTCAAAACGATTTACTTCCATGAATCTTCTTTTACACGTTTTTTATTTTATTTTTAACTAAATTCTTGGCTTTTAAAGTTTCATGGGATTTTGAGAAAAGAAATTTTTTGAAGAAGAAAAGGATATTTTCCTCAAAAAATAAGGTCAATTAGTATATCAAAAATATATTCCTTCTAAGATGACATAGGGTTTTGTTTCTATCCCTATTATTACATTTATTTTATTATGATTATAATGGAATTATTTTTATTAACTCCATTTCACTTATACAGATTATGTTATGATGGTATGATGTTTAATAATCCCATTTTATTTCATGGGTTATGCTATGCTAAATGATTTATATTTTTGTGAAACGTGTAAGAATTGTTTCATTACGATATGGGTGGAACGAATATCTCTCTATAATGCATTGGGTAACAGTTTATATCTCCTGAGATAGACATGGATGGAATGAAAAGTAAATCTGTTTCAGTAATATAGGGCTAGAACGTAATGTAAACCTAGTTCAGTAATGGAAATCATCCATTATGATAGACATGACAGCAATTCCTTGGATACTATGGTAATCTTAATATTATCTTTTTATTTTTCCACAATTTCATGTTTTATGACAATGCTATTATATCATGGTTAATGTTACATTATGATCAATTCCTTGCATACTGCAAAGATTTATGTCATTGCTGATGATTTTGATGTTTAAATATTATGTTCATCTTTTTATAGTCAAATTTTTATGGATTGTTTTATGTTCCCCATGATTACCCTTACTGAGTATTTGAGACCATTTGTTTTTATGTTTTTTATTCTCCATGATATAAAGAAAGGTTTTAGGTGGGAAAATAAAAAGGGGAAGATCATTTTGAGAGATGTTGAAGATCTTCCACCATGATTGGATGATTATGTTCAGAGTTTCCAATTTCAATAAACTAATATGGTCTTTGGGAAACTTTTTCTGTCTTGTATTATGTATTCTAAAAAGAAATGTAATGTTCATGTACATTAATATTTGGTCTCTATAGTTGGTATCATAATGAAGGCTTAGTTAACCTTGGTAAACTAGGATGAGAAACATTAGTGAGATACTTAGAGATATCTATGATGTATGTTTAGGGATATCCCTAAGGATTAGTATAACTATAGGTTACAGTTGTAAAATTATGTTTACGAAACATAGTATCCTATGGTGAACCTAAGGTGTCGTGAATTAAATAAGGTTTCAAAAGTTAGACATCCTATAAGTGCCTTTTATGATAGTGTGGTTCCTCATTATTTTAACTGTTTCTTATACTATGGTTTCTGGTTTTAGACAATGGAAGGAACCAGAGAGAATTGGGTTAACATTGAATCTGATGGAAAAATTGGTGACTATGAGCAACGAAATTGCATAATGCCTATAGAGAATGATATTGTGATTATGCTGAATCATTTGTCACGATATATGATTAACAATGTGACTCTAGGGGTATTCCTAAGTCATAGAATAAGAGGAAGATAGACATTCATGAACGTTCCCATAGTGAGGAGAATAGGGGAATTAATATTAAGCTTCATACATATCAAGAATAAGGGAAAAAGAACCTTGAGGAATTCCTCAAATGTAGGGGAAGATGTTAACTATTTGGGAAAAAGGGTCCTATAGTAATGAATTTTTATTGCGTTCAATGTCTCATCATTAGAAAACAATGGAATTACAAACTCAATTACCAAACATAAGAATCTAATTCTAAGAAAAGGAAGGATTTATTCCATGCCTACCATTAAAGTGGAAGGAATGAATTATTTATGTATTTTAATCCCCGAATGATGAATGGTGAATTATATAAGAGTTATTAGTTTCTGTTTTTTTTCAAATTATTTTCAAGAATATGTTGAAAAGTTATAATAGAAAAGAAATGTGATTTAATGAAAAGGCTAAATTCTTTAAAAACACATGATTTAGGAAAGTATTACACTTAAAATTAGCATGATATTTATATAATGATATTTGTACAATGATATGTTGGAAGATATTAGTAACCTTGGAACTGGTTAAGGATTTGATGAAATGTGGGTTATGTTGTCACAAATGAAGTATAAAACTTCTCAAGACTTAATGAATATATCCAATAAGATTTGGAATAAGGAAACATGAATATTTTCAATAAGGATATATTGTAATTTATGTTCTTACCATGATTTAAGAGAATGCATGATGAAGTCATTCAAATGTTTGGAATGTGACCAACAAGATATATTTTATGATATATGGGGGATAAATGATGGTTTTCACATGCTTGTTATATGTCTTATCTGGTAATTGTTTTCTTTGTACTGTGAGATACGAAAGAAGTATTTTGGGAATTCCTAAAGGTTGGAATGGATTATGTTGGACATCAGATTGTATTTTTTTTAAGGCTAGAAGATTTTTATATTTTTTCTAGAATGCTATAATAGTATATATTTAGAAAAAGGACAACTTGTAGGATGGGAAACAACTTGTTGTGTTGGACAAGGCTGTGGGAATCAAACCCACAACTAAAGTGCTACATGCCTTTATAGCCTACCACTGGCCTACAGGAAGTCAATAGTTTTTAAAAATTTGTTTTATTTTATTTATTGGTATAATATATGAATTATTAGGCCATTCTTGAACCATATATGATTAATCTCCCCATAGATGGACTTATGAATATTTAATAACTTATGCTAACCTTTTTGTGATAGAGATATAAGGAATGACCTATCATTATATCGCATGATCTGCTAATACTACACGAATGACAATTTCGACTTCATTTTGTTAAATAAGAGATGAAGTGGAAATTGTTCCGAGAGAGATCAACGATGAGATTTTATTGCTCTCAAGTTAGTATTTCATCTAATGAAAAACGTCATTAACATGAAGAAAATGATCTTGAAACCAAAAAAAATATCCTAGTACCTTCTTATCTGATGAATCATATGGCCCGATAAATCATCATAGATTTATGTTTTTTGGTAGTTAACTTTCACTAAACCTTATTCTCTATCACTATCCATCAGAACATGATGGTTAGATTTCTCTTCCATATTGATGTTTTCACATCCAGCATAAGTTCTCCTATATAGAAACCTAGTTATTAGTTAATTTGGGCAACTTTTCTGTTTCTAACATTACATTTTGAAATTATGTTTTAGTATTCCTTTTTATGATGTGTGCTTTAATGAAACAAACATTCATGTAGGAAATCATTTATAACCCCCAATGAATTTTCTGGGAGAAATTCATTATATGGGGGTAGAATGTGACACCCCTAGATTTTATGACATAGATTAATTTTAATTTCATTTATGTTTTGGGTTTTATGTAACACCAAGATTATCTTGAGCTATACGCAACACCGTATTAGCTTGAGTATACGCAACATTGTTCTTGTCTTGTGTTGCACAGAATTTTATGTTCTTTTGATAGAATTAATTTCACATAACACTGAGTATAGATTGTGTTCAATGAAATAAGTATTTATTTTGATATATGAAACACTAAATAAAGCATTCACTACACGTAACCCTAACTGGATAGCATTACATGCAAGAGTGGCCTTCTTCGATAGCTAGCATTGTACGCGATCCAGAGTTTCACTAAAAAATGATATATTATTATAATTTAATTATAAACCAGCCATTATAAATATTATTAACCACATTTTTAATTTTATAACACTATCATTCATCATACACATTTTCTAGAACACGGTATGAGGAAAAAATAATTTATTTATAGAAAATAAGTATTTCTAAAAAAATGCAGTTTTACCAACTTTTGATAGCGTACAAATTTTAAATATAATTTTTGACACTTTTATGAGATTAATTTGACTAAATAAAATTCTTCTTTTGAATTTGGATATAAATGTTTACGTTGGATAAATTTTATATATTTTATGATAACTTTCATATTTTGATGAAAAATAAAAATACGCTAAATATTACTTAAAAATAAATTTTTTTGATTGATATAATTTATATGGTTAAATTATAATACTGAATGGTTTTAATGTATAAATAAAAAAATTAACATTTAATATAATTTATTTTATTAACCTTTATTTTAAATTGATTTCATAGTTAAAAACATTTCAATATTTTGCAATGTTTTAACTTTTAAAACTCGTTTTCTCAACAATGAGATTAATTTTAAATTAATTATAGAAAATTATTTGTATTTAATTTTCAAAAATGGATTCAACATTTGGAATCAGGATGTTCAATCGCTATCCTTTAGTTTTATACATTATGAATAGTGACTTTGGTAAATATTTTAGTCATCATGGTTAAAAGGAAAATATGGTAAATAAGGGTGAAATAATAATATTATAATTACCCTAACATGTGTCCTAACCCTATTGGATGATACATTTCTGACCATAGGAATCCCTGGGTCGATTTTGGGATCCATGGAGCAACTTTTATGTGAATATGACATTTAATTAATATTAATTAAATGTTATGGAAAATATAACCTAAACATAAATATTTTATTTAAAAAAATTATATGAGGTTATATAAGCGATGTCCTCAACTATAAATAGTCATCAAAAATATAAAAAAATTACAAATCATGATATTATAATTTTAATTTTTTGACATTAAATAAATAAAAATATTTATGATACAAGCATGATGTAGTGATCTCTTTATTATTAAAGGATTCAAATAAATAAATTTAAAAATATTAAAAAATTTAATTTTGATGTTTTGATGTCATCCAAGAATATTTTAGATCATATTGAAATATTTTCTTTGGGTTAATACGTTATTTTATATGGAATCAGTTTGTTATGAATTTATGAAAAAGTCAAGTATGAATAGAATTCTAAATTGACATACCTCATAACTTAAAACATGAAGTAGGTTATTAAATGATAATAAATTTCTAGAAATATAAGATTTGTCCAAATGATTAATATATGTATACCTATTTCATAAATAACTTTGTGTGGTTCATTTGACATTATATGGTAATTACATTAACCCACAATGTGTAAATAACATAGTATTATGGTAAGATTAAAAAACATAAAATAATGGTAAAACCAAAAATATAAGGATAAAAAGATATTCTAAACTTGTCAAAAAATTATTGGATGTGTTGTATTTGAATCAAAATCATCTCATCTTTAAATTAATTAATATTTGGACCCTTTTGAATCAATATAAAATTTATAATAAACTATTATTTTGGAACTTTTTTAATGTTCCCCTCACCTCTCTTATAAAAGGACAACTCAAATCTTTCTTCGTCACTCCATTATGCACATTCAATCTAATCCAAACAATTCCCATTTATCTTATCAAAATAACTAGTTACATTTTAGAGGTTCTGGTCATCTCAATAGACTAACTCTTGTAACCTATGATGAAATTTAAAGGAGGCGCGTCGAGGAAGAGGTAATCTCTTCTATCAATTCTTTCAAATTTATTTCTTCTTTTACATCATCTTATGTAGTTATTTCATTATAAATTAATAACTTTAGTAGTTAACATATAGGGATATGTTATTATAAATATGAAACAACCCTAATTCATATTCTATCCACCCTACAAAAAATGAAATAACTACGCGTGTGTTTGTAAGGATTACCGTCTCCACGTCGTGGCGTAATATTTTTTCCCCACCACCTTACTTGTATCTGTATAATGGTGGAAATAAAAAATATATATTATTATTATAACATGATACTAATTATTATATAATACACACCATCCACTTCAATACTATTAAAAAATTAATGTAATGATATCATCACTCGTGTGTACATACGACTTAATATCTCTACTACGCGATGAGATCCATTCTCAATGTTAACATTTCAAGAATGATTATAAAGTATATAAAATAAATAATCATGAAATATATCACATAATAATTATTTTATGTTTATTTATATAAATATATATATCATTTACTTACTTCCATTCTATTTGATAAAGAAATGAAAACAGCATTCATGCGTACGTATGACCTACCATCTCCATAAATAGTGTACTCCATTTCATTTATCTATCTATTATATATATGTATATATTTATATAATAAATATATAAGATATATATAAATCATGCTTTACATTATGGATGTAAGTAAATCATAATATATTTAATCATATGAAGAATAATAATTCCAATCGTGTTTGATAAATGAAACTATAATTACCCAAAACATTACTTTAACATGGAATTGACAAATTAACAGGTAAGATAAAGTCATAAGTAAAACATATAGGATATCATATATAATATTATAGTATTTTACAATTTTTTTAATATTGTAAAACCCACTATACAGGTGTTTCAGACACATTCGAATGAAATCAGAACTATGTTAAGGGATAATTTTGTAATCTCATTTTTATTCAATATTGTTTATACGTAAGTATTTTTTAGGGATATATTCGTCATCAATTCCTATGTTTTATAAAAACATTTTCATATAATTTTTACTATTTTTATATGTATTTTTAAATTCATTTTACCCATTTTTGACTTTTACTACATGGTATGGAAGGAATATTTCTTTTTTCTACCATATGAGGTATTTTTTTGACTTTTTCCGTAAAAGTACGAGGAGAATGTTTCGTTAACTTATATGGAATGAACATATTTTTACATATTCATAATTCTTTACATCCATGAATCTTCCTTTACACTTTTTCATGTTTATTTTCAAATAAATTATATCCTTTTAAAATTTCATGGAATTATATGAAAAAGAAAATGTTTTTGAAGAGGAACGGATATTTTTCTCAAGAGCTATGTTCACGGAGTTTGTCAAAATTGTTTTCCTTCTCGGATGACATAAAGTTATGTTTACATCCCTATAATTTCTTTTATTTGATTATTTTTGTGATGTAATTATTTTTATGATGTCCATTTATATTATATGGATTATCTTGTGATGGAATGATGTTTAAGAATCCTATTTTGTTTCTTGGGTTATGTTATGCTGAATGATTTATGTTTTTTTGGTACATGTCAAAATGATTTCATTATGAGATTGGTGGGACCAATATCTCCATCAAATGCATTGGGAAAAGGATTATATCTTATGAGATATACATGTCTGGAATGACAATAAAATATACTTCAATAATACAGGGCTAGAACAGTAAGTAAACCCTGTCTAGTAATGGAATTCATCCACTATGATGCTCCTAGCAGAAATTCCTTGGCTACTATGGAAATCATAATATATTATTATTATCTGTCCACAATTACATGTTTCATGCCAAATATATTATATTATGGATAATTATCCATTACGATCCGTATCTAATTTACTATGGTGATTAATGTCATTTCTCAATATTGGGATGTTTAAACATTATGTTCATGTTTTTACGTTCAAATATTTTTGGATTGTTTTATGTTCACCATGTTTACCCTTACTAATCAGTTCAGATCACCCTTTTATGGTTTCTTTTCCCCAAGATATTGAGAAAGGTTTTAGGTTGGAAAACAAAATGGTTAAGATCTGTATGGTAGATTTTTATGATCATTCACCATCATTAGAAGATTATGTTCCAAGTTTCCCAAGACAATAAACTTATACGGTCTTTGGGAATATTTTTGTGTCTTCTATTATGTATTCCATAGAAGAAATATAATTTTTATGTATGTAAATATTATTTCTCCACACCATGTCACTCCTCACATCCAAGAATGTCATGGTATTTCAAAAAACCAAACCCCTTACCTTAACGATGTTCTCAAGGAGGTTATTACGAAATGTAAATCATCTTTCTTTTTCATTTAGCTTCATTTAAATTTATCTTCTTTTCTTATTATCTCATAAAATACTATTTCCAAAGTACAATTATTAATCCATTATAATCTATATAATGGAATTATATCATTTGTGTCGAAGAAACATCGTCAAAATTCTTAATCTCAATCTTTTATTTTATAAAAGAAATCATCGTCTCTCTGGGGTTCCAATTTAAAACATTCATGGACGACGAAGTTTTATTCATCAATTTATCCTTCATTACTGGTCATGAAATCATTTTTATGGTTGAAATAGACAATAAAATATATATTACAACCTACTCAATATTCAGGAATAAGTATATGTAAATAATATTAAATCACAAGACCAAACTAGTTTTTAATAATCAAATACCGCTAAAATAATCGAAGTGATTATCATTAATATTTAATATAATGATTTATCCTCATTCTATGTAACCAAATGATATAAATGACCATTAAAACATCTGGATATTCATAAATAATATGAAATTTAAATTCTGAATATTTACAACCATTCCTCATGATCTCCATTACATAAAAACAAGTGAACTGATTATGAAAATCATGAAAAAGAACTCTTTGGAACGATAGAACTAAGTCTTATAACTAATCAAAAATTACATAATGATTGTAAAATATTTTGATTAACTAAAAAAAATTAAATCAAGTTTATAATGATATTATTAATATGTATAATTTCAAATTTCATGACAATATGTTCAAGAGGGGAACCCATTCGGACTTAAGGAAAGGGTATTCCACCCAAACCTCCATTTTCTTTCAGGTTACATTTATTGTCAAATTATCTAAATGAAATTATTATGTATAATAGTTTAATACTCATAAATTATCTGTAAGTGTTATATATATGTTTACCAACTAGAATCCATCCTCATTTTATGGTGATTTGTAGGTTTTAAATGGAACTTTCAAAATAATTTCTGAAATACAAGCCCAATTCAATGTAATTTCTCAAATTCGTACCTACATTCAAGGGAACAATATGATATATTTTTAGTGACCATTATATATCTAAAATAACTCATTTTATTATTAAAATACTATCTTAATTCAGTTCTGGTTTTATTCAAAGTCTTTTCCAAACGAATTCATCTTTTCCAAGTAAAAGGGTTTTTATAACAAGAATTACTCGGTGATTTTAAAAGAATATTTTCACCCATTTAAACACTCTAGTTGATTAATATCATTAAATCGGGTTAATAATTTATGATATAAAACCCTATGTTTTGACTGTTGATGTACTATTTTAAAACCATCCACCAATTTACTCCGAATGGTTTGTGTATCTGCTTAATATTCGGGGAAGGTTATTTACATTTCATATATTATTCTAAATATGAATGTAAAAGTTGTTTATGTTTATCCATGTTCATATTAGGATTTCATTGGACATAGAATTTGTTAGGTTGGGCCCACTACTTCCCCTCATGACATTGATAGATATCATGATACAAACTATAGTCTTGGCATAAGGCCTTGACAAAATGATTATTTATGGTCTTGGCACACGGCCATGATGGTATGGTTATGATGTCACGCATTATGAATTCCCTAATTATGAATACAATATTAATGGATCATGTTGTAATTCCACTAGTAGAATACACATGATTATTTTTTATAAAGGCATTATTTACACACCTCATACTCCTTCCATAATGTTTTCAAGTTTAATATTTGTAAAGGCATTTGTTTTCAATTATTCACCATCCCTAATGATTGTGTTATCCTCTACTGTATTTCTTATTCTTGATGAGAATTTGACCTCAACCCTTTCTTACATTACTTTGTCTTAGGACATGAATAATTTTTTTATGAATGAAATTATGAAATAACTTTAGAGTTATGGATGTGGTTGAAGAAATTTCAATGTTTTTTTCATTTCAAGTTGTATTGTTGAACTATGTATGTATCTTGTTTCCAATGATACGAAACTACTCGGTCCTTCAAGATGAATATTCATTATTTATATGACAGACTAATCAAATAATGAACCAGCTCATGGAAATGGAGCCAGGTCCATACAATTGTAATCAATTGAAGTTTAATAGAGAACTTGGAAACTAGATTTAAAAAATCTGGATTATGGAACAAATATCTAAGATGGTATTTGAGTATAAGCATACAAGGACATCCTAGTATTTTGGTAAGTAATATATTATGTGGATATTTCTAGAAAACACATCTATGTCTAGATACTATAGGTGGACATGGTTCTGGAACAGATGAATGTCGGAGTAAAAACACCGACAAGGAGTTTCAAGCTAGGCCCAACGTATCTAGATAGACAACAATAGTCCTTACTGCACACCTAGTTTCATACTCCCATGGGATATGGCTAGGAAAATTAAAAGCTTCATTATAATCCATAATGAAGGATTTAAATTTAAATTTTTTCCCCAAATAAATGATGTTTATCATTAAGATATTAGCTACATATTAAATTTCAATTTATCCTATGTATTTTTCTAAATTGAGATTATATATTATGATTCTTACCCTAATATAGTGTATTCCATTCTTTAGAAATGGTTCCTAGTGGATGAAATGGAAACTGCATGAACACGTGTATCCAATGTAGGTATTTCCCTACGATGCATGATAATGATATTGGCTCTAGAACTCTGACTGGTTAAGAGAAGCATATAACTATCCTAAGACAACATACTCATGTTATGACCAATAACCTTACTCGTATAGAGCATACGGATCCACCACATGGAGGAACTTTGTTATATTCCTTTATGAAACAATATCCTCCACCATTCAATGGGACTACAAACCCATTTTTAGTTTAAAATTGGATAAGTTCTTAATAGAAGATATTTCTCGTATTGGGATGTAATGAAATAGGGAAGGTCTTCATGGTAGTTTATCATCTATTAAGATATGTGAATCAGTGGTTGATGTTAATCCAAAAAACAAAGGAGGAGGAAGAGATAGAATATATTGAATTGAGGGACATTAAGGAAATATTCCTAGAGAAATATATTACTCGTGAACAATGAGCACATATGGAAATGAAATTTCTGAATGTGAGGCAGAAGGAGGATAAATTTTTTTCCATGTATGAATCCAACATTACAAGGATGGAAAGGCATGTTGTGGACTATATACATAACCTATTGAGCAAAATTTATCGATTCTATGATGTTTTAAATCCATCCTCTGAAGGGAAATAGTCTCCCAAAGTTTCTCATCATATGAAGATATAGTCACAAGTGCTATCAAGACAGAACATGAATTTTCTTTGTATTATGACTTTAAAGGAAAACAATAGATGACGAGGACTCCAAAAAACTATGGAAAAAGAAATTTGGAAATTTGGAAGAAGTAAATAGTTAAAAATCTATCCTACAGCAATTATGGGATGAAACACCACAGAACTTGCTTGAAGGAAATGTGGGTATGTTACAAGTGCTGATAAAAAGGCCACTTATCTTGTCTTTGTAAGGGAATGAAAGAAGTTATCAATGTTCAATGATACAATTTTAGGGATATGGGACATTATGCACATGAATGTATTAAGCTTCATGGAAATGTTACCCAAATAAGGTCAAGGGAGCGAGGCCAACCTTATGCAGTTAGTCCTTCAGAAGTTGAAGTTCATAACGATGTGTTGGAATGTACGTTAATAAAATCATCAAACATATCCAAAAATTTATTTGATTCTAGATCCTTTCATTCTTTCATATCTTTTCAGTTTTTCAAGAAAATATTATATTTCCAATTAGAATAAATAATGGAGTTCTCAGTAAAAAATCCAATGGGAAGTATCATTGCAACAATGTTGTGTCAGGTAGTCCCCATTAAGTCATATAGACATGCTTTATCTAATGATTTTATTCTCATACCCATGATTTAATTTGATATAATCCTTGGTAAGGATTTGATTTCGAACCATTATGTGAAAATTTATTTCAAGTGGAAGGAGGTTACAATTTTTGAGGTTGATGTAGAATCCCTTTTCTTTAGTGAAGAAATATCACCATTTGATTCTTATCTAGAACCACCCATGTAGCTCTGCAGAATTCATTTATTGGGGAGGAATGGAAGGAAATATATATCGGTGAGAAAAAGAATGTTCATCAAGATGATGTACCAATTTTTCATGAATATGGTGACACCATTCCATATGATTTACCTACTCATCCTCCAGAGTGAGAAATTGGGGTTTCCATTGACTTAATTCTGGGTTCAAGGAACATATCTAAGATCCCTTTTAAAATGGCCAATGTAGAATTAGTGGAACTGATGAATCAACTAGAGGAATTGAGTGATAAAGGATTTATTCCCCCCAGTGTTTCTCCATGGGTTTCCAATGTTCTTTTCGATAAGAATAAATAAGAATCTATGAGGTTTTTCATTGACTACAGGGAGATAAATTCTATAACAATAAAGAACTAGTTTCTCGTACCTCACATTAATGATTTATTTTATCAACTTCATAGAGCTCAATATTTTTCAAAGATTGATCTTCGATATGGATATCATCATTTTCTTGGGAGGAATGAAGACATTCCAAAAATTGAATTTCGAACTAGGTATGGTCATTACGACTTTACATTAATGCCTTTTGGAATGACTAATGCACCCTCATTTTTCATTGACCTAATGAAAAGAGTTTTCAAGGAATACTATTATGACTGTATGGTGGTATTTATTGATGATATCTTGGTATACTCTAAAATCATTGAAGATCATAAAAATCAATTTTTCACTATTTTGAAGACTCCGAAGAAATGGATCGTATGGGAGGTTTAGCAAATGTAAATTTTGGATCCAATCGTTTTCTTTTATGTTTCACATTGTCTCTAAAAATGAAATGTTTGTTGATCTTACTAATATAAAGGATTTTCACGAATAGCCTTCTCTAAATAACACAACTGAGGTACATTGTTTTATTGGTTATATGGTTATTATCAGCATTTCTTTCAGGACTTCGCCTGTTTAGCCAACCCATTGACCAAGATTACATGTAAAGGGGTTATGTTCTTATAGAAAAAAGAATATGATGACTGTTTTGAAGAATTGAAGAGGATATTAGTGAATTCTCTGAACAAACCCTACCATCGGGGAATGATAGGTTTGTCTCTATAGTGATATGTCAAATAAATGACTTGGTCATTTTATTATGCATAATGATAGAGGTATTGCCTATGTATCAAAGTGGTTGAAAATTCATAGGAAAAACTATCCCACTCATGATCTCGATTTAGCAGCAGTAATCTTCAATCTGAATATATGAATACATTATATTTATGGTGAAAAATGTGAGATATATACTGATCAAAGGAGCCAGAAGTATATATCTTCTCACATAAATAACTCAACATGAGGCAGCAACGATGGATCCAACTACTCAAGGATAGTGATTGTACTATACACTACCACCTAGGAAAGGAAAATATGGTAGTTTATGCATTGAGTAGGAAGGATCATGGTGTTCTCAATAAGATGAGGATTGACAATGATCCTTTGTACATGGATCCAATGAGGATGGACATGTGAATTGTCAAAGAAGGTGAAACATCACTTCTTTTTCATTTATTTTCCCAACCATCTTTATTAGAAAGGATTAAACCTTCTCAACCTCATAATGAAGAACTAAAAATGAAATTAAATGTCGTCAAAGATAATAAGATAGTTAACTATGTGTGTGAAGATGGTGTTCTAAAATTTGGGAAGGGGTTTTGTGTTCCTTGTATACCTGATCCAAAAAAATGAGTTCTTTGATAATTCCAATAGTTTGAATTTCTACATCCATCTTGGTAGCAATAAGATTAATAGATATTGGAAAGAAAATTTCTAATGGGATAAAATTAATATTGAAATAGAATATTATATATCGAGATGTTTAGTCTAACAACAAATGAAGGCCAGAAGGAAACATCAAAATGGAGTCATGAAACCTCTATCGATTCTTACATGGAAATGGGATGACGTAACCATGGATATTGTCACTAGATTGAACAAAACTCCTTGTAAGAATGATGAGATATGGGAAATTGTGGATCGACATATTAAATCTTCACATTTCCTCGATATAAGGGAGGATTTAACACTAGAGATCCTTGTGAGACACTATATCAATGACATTGTGAGACTTCATGGAGAACCTCTCTTAATTGTGTCTCATCATGACTAAAAATTTACATCGAACATCTGGAAAAGTCTTAAGAATTCTTTGGTTGCCAAACTTCGATTGAGTACTTCTTACCACCCACAAACTGAAGGGAAATTAGAGAGGAAGATCCAAACCTTAAAGGATATGTTGAGATCATGTTTACTTGACATCCAATGGGCATGGGATCAATACATACATTTAGTGTAGTTTTCCTACAACAATATTTTCAATTCATGTATTCAAATGAGGCCATATGAAGACTTTTATGGAAATATATGTCGTACACCAACTTGTTGGGATAATGTTAGACAAAAAATGCTTGTGGGTCCAGAGGTTGTGGAGGAAACAATATTGAAGGTAAAGACTATTCAAGGCTATATCAAAACAACACAATGTAGACAAATGGGATATATTTATAATCAAAGAAACAATAAGGAATTTCAATTTGGAAATCACGTATTCTTGAATGTATCTCCATGGAAGGGTGTTATAAGATTTAAGAAGAAAGGGATACTATTACCTAGGTAGATAGTCCCATATTAAATTTGGTAGAGAACTGGAGCTGTTGCATATCATTTTCCTATGGCTCCTAGAATGTCTAATGTACACAATGTGTTCCATGTTTCATTACTGAGAAAGTACATGTCAGGCCCATTGCATGTCCTCACTTCTGATTGTATAGAGTTGGAACCTGATCTATATTACTATGAAGAGCCAATCCAGATTTTGGAAACTAAATTACATGTTTTGAGGAATTAGATGACTCGTATAGTAATTATACTTTGGGGAAATCATAGATTCGAAGATGAAACATGGGATCCTAAGGAGAATATGTTGAAGACCTACCCAAATCTTTTTATGTGGTAACATTATTTGAACTTTGAGGACAAAAGTTTAGTAAGGAGGGGAAAATGTAACAACCCAAGTCTTGAAAATAAATATTTATTGCACGAAACACTGATTCCCTTAAAAAAACAAATTTTATAATATATCCATTAAACCCAACTTTTACTCTACTGTGTATTGAATTTTGAAAAATAGTCATCTAGAGTTGTGATTAGTAAGCCATTTAGATCCTGATAGAACCAACATGATTTTTGATTAATAGTAAAATAGCCATATAAATATAAATATGACCCTTATTATTAGTAAATATTTTTATTATTTTATTTTCTTATGGTAATAAGATAATGAGATCTTAATAAATTTTTCTATGTGATATAAATCTAATTTTACCTTTAAAATTTTTATTTTTCAAATAAACTATGATTTTATATAAAATATTAAATTGATAATATCTAGAAATAAATTTTTTAAAAATGGAGTTCATTTTTGAATTCTACATGTTGAAAATGGTTAGGGTGAAATTTTATTATGAGATTCTAGAATTTTTTATGAATAGTGAAGTACCCCAAAATACAATATATACAAATTATCAGTTAATTACACTATTTATGACATCATAGGTGATGTAAGAAAACGTGTTTCAAAATCAGATACACTAATTACTATTAGGGGTTACATGAAACAATCCTATTGGTAGTTTTGATGGAAATAATAAAATACTCCAAATTTAATCATCTTCACCGCTATAACCCCCCCCCCCTCACGCCCTCTTCTCCTCACTCCTCTATGCCTTGAATCTCCTAAATGATTTTCCTAATTACCCTTCCCTAGTAACTAACCAGATCCAATAAGCTCTTGGTATTTCCAAAAGACAAAAACCACTTCCCTTAAGGATGTTCTCAAGGAGGTTATTACAAAAAATTAAATCATCTTTCTTTCTCATTTATTTCATTTCAATATTTATTCTTTTCTTATTCACTACTAACATCCTATATCCAAATGACCATTATTACTACAGTCTCATCTATATAATGGAATTTTATCATGTTAATGAAATAACCATAATCACTATTTTTTATCTCTCTATTTTATTTTATAAACGAAATCATCCTTCGTGAGGTTCCAATTTTCAACCTTCGTGGTCAGAAAACTTCCGTTCTTCAATTTCTCCTTCATTACATGCCATGAAACCATTTTTATGGTAGAAAAGAACTATAATATATGTATTATAATATATTTAATAATTATGAACCATTATATGAACATAATATTCAATCATTAGACAATACTAGTTCATAATAATCAAATACAACTAAAATAATCCAAGTGGTTGTCACTAATATTTCATCTAATGATTGTTCCCCATTTCATGTAAAAAATGATATAAATGATCATTAAATATTATATATGTAAATAAATAATAATTAATTTCAATTTTGGAGATTTACATCCATTTATCATGAACTCCATTACATAAAAACAAGTGAAATGATTTTGAAAATCAAGAAAACAAACTCTCCAGAACGACCAAATTCAATCAAATAACTAATAAATAAGGAACTAATGAACTTAATAAAATTATTATAAACTAAATAAATGTATAATATGTTCTTAATTACTTTATTAGTATTTATAATTTCATAATCCAGGACATCTAGTTCAAAGGGGAACACATTCGGACTTAATGTAAGGGTTTTCCACCCGAACCTCCATTTTAATTCATGTTACTTTAATTATCTAAATACATAAATAAAATTATTGTGTATTATTATTTACTCCTCATACATTCTGTGTGAGTGTTCTATATATTTTTACCAACCAGAATCCTTCCTCGTTTTATGGGGTTTCAAATTTATTAAACGGAACATTCAAAATTGTTTCTGAAATACAATCTTGATTCAACTGAATTTCTCAAATTATTTACTAATTCTAAGGGAACACTATAATATATTTTTATTAACAATTATATTTATAAAATATCTCACTTTATTATGAAAATAATATCATAATTTAGTTCTGATTTTATACAATGACTTTTCCAAAAGCACACTTCTTTTCCAAGTAAAAGGGTTATTATAACAACAATTACTCTGTGATTTTAAAATAATATTTTCACCCATTTTAACACTCTTTATGATTTATATGTTTAAATGGGGTTAATATGTAATGATGTATTCCCATATTTTTTGACTATGTATTTGTTATCTTAAAACAACTCACAAATTTACTATGAATGGTTGGTGAACGTGCTTAATATTCCGTGAAAGTTATTTACATTTCATATATAATTTTTAATATGAATTTACATTTTATTTATGTTTATCCACATTAATATGATGAACTAATTGGACATAGTAAATGTTGGGTGGGGCCTACAATAGTCCTCGATGCATCAGTAGCTCTCATGAGGTAAACTATTGTCTTGAAATAAGGACTTGACAAAATAATTTTCTATCATCTTGGCACGAGGCCTCGACAGTATGGTAATGATGTCCCCCATTATGAATTCCATCATTATGAAAATAGTATTGATGGTGCATGTGGTTATTAAACTAGTATAATAACCATGATTATGTTTTATTATTGCATTATTTACTCACCTAATACTCCTTCCATATAGTGTTCATGTTTATTATTTATTAAATCATTTCGTATGAATTATTCACCATGCGAAATTTTTATCTTATCTTCTAATTTATTTCATACGCTTAATGAGAATATGAGCTCATCCCTTTATTATGTTTCGTTTTCACAGGACATGAATAATTTTATTATGAATGACATGCTGAAATAACGTTGGAGTTATATATGTGGACGATGAAATTTCTATTTTTCTATTTCAAGTTATAATGTTGAACATATATAGGTATCTTGTTTCCAATGATACTAAACTACTAGGTCCTTCAGAATGAAAATTCCTTATTTCTATACCAATGTAATGAAATAAGGCATCGAATCTGAGCAGATAGGGTTGGGTCCTTACTATGTCACAGAATTGAATCCATTGAGGTTTAGAAAATAGAACATCCATCCCAAGGGATCACATATGAAATGTCATCCTATTCATCCAAATCCAGTTGTTTCTTCCATAAATGAGGGAGAAACCACTAAAATCCACTATATTCATTATGAATCTAAATGAACAATGTGTTAACCCAAATAAACCAGTGTTTTCTGATTCCACTTCAATGACTGTAGAAAAACTATAAAGTGGACGAGTGAATTAGGTCGTCATATTTATCATTTAAAGAAAAGGATGTTGTCTACACTTATATAATAACATATTAAACATGTATAATAGAATCATTAAATTTTCATACACCTATAAAAAGAAATAGTAACAGACCACAATAGTTTTTACATTGTTAACCAGTAATTTCGAGTCCATTGAGAATACACCGGAACTGAATCACTTATACCAATATCCTTTATTCTTCCCTAGATATTGTGAATTACAATAAAAACTCCCCCATTATCAATAACTTGGGTGTTGTTTTTATCTGTTTAAAAACTTCAATGTTACAAAAAATAGATTGGTAATTTTTTTGTTTTCCTTGATTAACAGGTGACACTTCTTGCACAATATCGTAGAATTTTCTTACATTTGTGAAATAATTAATCAAACAATATATCCAAAACATACTAGTCACAAAATTCTTTATCTTGTACAAAAATATTGTAATTTCCCACACATTTTTTGTTTTCTCACACAATAGTTACTTTCACCTAAACATTTCAAGGAACTCACTTCTTCTCTATATGATTAATAATTTTCTTTGAGAATGTCTTCTTCACATAACTCTACACCACACAAACATTTCATGTGGAAGATTCACCAGATCATTATTGGGAAAGTTTACATTAATTGATGTAGATTCCTACCTATTATAGATATGGATTTACCATGTGTGAAACATACCTTAATTCCTTCTACTTTTTAGGTAACATTCTTCATGGGATGAACTTCCCATTTGTTTTACTTTAGAACACAAACTCCATCAACATTTTCTATGATTGCGCAACTCTTCTTGTCTCTCAAAAAACCATGTTTCATGAACCATCAGATCATACTTACAAATATTTTCTTCACATTATTTTGATGTTATGGCCCCAAAAATCACTTCTGTATAGTTTTTTCATTTACGTGATAAACATTTATTTCTAAAAAACAACTATATAAATCCTGAAAATTTTGAACCCCAAAATTCTGGCACACACATGGAAAGAATATAAACTTAAACACTATATCTATTTTCACTATAAACTTTTTTGTAAAAAACACATAATAAACTAATATTGAATGACTAAAATCATAATAACACACCATTTTGAGATGTTAAAATAATGAGGATCCAATAATAATTATTTATGACCCAAAGAAGACATTTTTAGATGAATATCCATTATCTCATCTTCATACTGAGTCGAATGTGATGTATCATCATATATAATAAACATAAATTAGTTATTAATATACTCCAATGCATTAATCATATATATCATACCATATATGATTTACATATACCATTTTATAACTCATTTATTAATATTTATTTGTTAGTATCATTCCTTCTTTTATAGAAATATGATTATTTATTTATGTTATCATTTTTAAATATTGGTCATAATATTTTTTTACCACAGTTTTTTAACTTCCATATTGTTAATAAAAATATCATTATAATATTTGATTATTATATTATTATTTAGGATCATTAATAATAGTTTCATATAGAATGTTGAAATCCACCATTCGTCCCGATGGTAGGTCCTACGTACGCATGAATGCTTCTTTCATTTTTTAACAGGTGGAAAATAATGAAGGTAAATAATATATCACCTATACATATACATTATTATTTCATATATATTTTATGTATTAACAAATTATATCCCTCTTTCCTTCCACATAAAGTGTTAGTGATAAATTGATCACATCTCTTCGCAATACGGTAGTCCGTAGTATAGACGAGCGTTATCATCATATTCCCCATAAAATAGATTGAATGATATCATATGTGTCATAATAATTAACGAATTATAATTTTGTTAAAAATATATTACATATACATTAAATATATCCTTATTATCATTCCTCTCATACCAGAATAAAAACCACATCACATTGGTTCACGAGGCAGTAGTCTACCACACACACGAGCGACATTATTGTATTTTGACGTGTTGTGAGATAAGATGGTAGATTTGATATTATAATTCAAAATATATATTAATGTAAAAATATAATATAAATGACCTTAATAGAACATAATATCAATTCATGATATGCAGTGATGGAAAAATAATTACATCAGTTCGCAAGGTGGTAGTCTTCCATACACAAGATCAATAGTTTGTTTCCCAGTTGAGAGTTGAGGATATGGATATAGATCATACCCATAACATAATAAAATATAGCTTTATTTTATGTAATTATGTTATTATATCAAAGTTATTATATATTATATGAATACATTCAATTTAAAAGAAGATAAAAAATGCTCAGTTTAGAATACTATTTATTTTTCAATAAACCTCATAACCTTTGTAAAACTTGTCTTCATAGGATGGGATTATTATAATTAATGAATATCTAGGTAATGGGGAGTGATTTATCGAAAAATTATTTATTTAATAAAAAAATTCATTTTTTGTTTATATAGAAGTAGAGTTGGGTCTACCTTTTACAAGGGGGTATAGGACACGGGTGGAAGTTTGGAAGATTAAAATGATTTACACCTATGTTTTCCACACATAAAAAGCTTATAAAAAGTGTCATTATCAAACCATAAAACATAGTTATTGAATTAGTTCCATAAAATAGGAATTATAGTAGTCTTTGATTATTTTTAACCCATATCTTTTTAGTTTAACCCTTGATAAACCCTCCCATGAAATAAAATTATTTCTATTTTTATTATTCATTGTGATAAAAATGAATTTGATTTTATTAGATAATTTTGTTTATTATGATTCAAAATATGGGATACATTTTATCAAATTCCATATATAGAAGTGGAACAATTTAACTTAAATGTAAACCCATATATATGGTGTCAAAATCATTCCCTAATGAAAGAGTCCCCATTGAATGAAATTTATTATATTAATATTCATCATGTGATTTATTAAAATGGCCTAAATTTGATTAATAAAAATATAATTTCATTTATTTTTCATTTCTAACTATATAAATATAATTTAAATGTTTTAAAATGATATAAATGGGATGATAATTATTAATTAAAAACATGTATTTATATCTATTCCGGAAAAAAATAGTATTTAAAAAAAATCCCAAAAATATTTTCAATGATAATATGGATATTCTATTTCTAAATATTTAATATTTTCTAATAAATTTTCTAGAAGTGGAAAAAAATAATTTTAGGATAAGTGTGTGAAATGTAACAAAATAGCCTTTTCAGATAAATAAAATTCTCGGGCATAAAAAAGAATTTATTCTTATATCATGGATAGAAAACATATAAGATAAATAGAAAATCATTTTATTTATTTTATAGTATATAAATTTCATTAAAAAATATTTCCAACTGAGATTCATTATATTATTTGATATAAAATTAATTTGTGGACATAAAAATAATATATTCAAAAAATAATTTGTTTATTATAAAATGGTTTTTATTTTAATTTATAATAAATTGGTAACTAAATTTTAGTTTTATATAAATTTATAAAACATCTATTTTCATAATTTAATTGATAATATTTATACCATCTTTTCCATTAGCTAAGTGATAACTTTTTTATTAAATAAAAATATTTTAATAGTATGTAATGTTATCTGGAAAGTCGATGTTTCCTATAAGTCTAGTTGTTGATGAAATTATAACTATTTTAAAAAAAATATTATATAGAGGTTTTAATCTATATATCGTTAAAATTATTTTCACCATTGAAATATACCAAAATTATATAAAGAATTGAGGATACTTTTGGATCATAACACTATGAGGTTACAAAGAAGCTTCATTGATTATTTTCTTTGGCTACAAAGAATTCACTAAGTTAGTGATCTAGTTTCATAATACATTATCTATATTATACATAATATCCATCGATTGTTCCTCTTATGATTTGTCATTATTTTGTTATTATGATATCTGAGTTATGATTTCATGAGGTATCTAGTATTTAATTCATCAGGGGAGATGAATCTTATGATAAAATATTGTCCTATAATTATCAAGAATTGCAAAAGGAAATTAATAAATAGGGATCATCATTACATTATATCATAAGAAACTTTTCATCATTGGGTTGTTCATCAATCAATTTAACCATCATAAATTACTAAATTAAATAAAAAATCAAGATTATTTGTATATATTTTAGAATACAGAAATATTATCATAAAATTCAAAACATATTACCCCATCATCTATATATTTACCAAATAAAAATGGATATACTAAGTTATCCAAAAACCTCCATGTTTTCATTTTTCAATTCCATAAATAGTTAGCCAATTAGATCACACAAAATTAATTTTTCCATAATTGAATCAATAAATTTAAACAAATTATTCTTAGATCCTTCAATGATCAAAATAAAAATAAAAATATCTTATACAAAAATGTATAAAAGTTAATAAATTATAAAAATTCACAATAAACCATATATTCTTGTAAAAGATAAATCCCCTGTAATTTCATAAAAAATATAATATCTTATAAAACAGCATTTCAATTAGAAATATGTATTCATTTTCCCACTGATTTACATTCATAATTTGATTCAAAATATCAAAATATATTTTCTTATTTTAGAAAATATAAATATACAGATAATAAATTCTCATAATCACGTAAATTTTTAATAAAGGATACCAAATTAAAATTTCGTAGAGATCATTCATTGAAAATCCATCGTGATATCACCTCAGTGGTGTGACCTACCTTTATTGGTTAACGGTATTCAAATTTTATTAATTTTTTAGAATCCCCCTTTTAAGGGTTGATGTGGAACACATACATAGCCCATATGATTCATGAAATTACATGACCTAATGTTCCTAGAGGAATTCATCCCTGACTATGACTACATGGAACTACCCTTCCCCTATGTCTACATATTGATCAGATCTTCATGTTTATTTGGTTGTTTGGCTAGCTATCCTATACATAGATACAAAATCCTTATATTGATGCAAAAAATCCATAACCTCGCATTATTTCAAATATGATACCTCTTCTCTAACGAATGAATATGCACTAAATCCGTTTCCCAATCTTGTTACTTATAGAATTTATTTTTGTTTCCATCTTCAAATCATTTATCCTGAAGTCCATGAGGTGGAACAATGGACTTGAGGTGGCTAGGATGATTTAAGTTGTCCCTAAAGCATTATTGATCTAATTGAATTGGTGGATTGAAGATCATTAAATACTCAATGACAAAAATAGTGTCCCAAAGTTGAATGGTTTTGGATGCTATATTTCCAAATAGTACCAGCAACCATAACTTATTAAGTACCCACTCTTGTAACGACTTCAATACTACTATAGTACCACAAAACTTTTCCTTCATCTAGATTTAATCCGCGGTCTTGTATATTCACATTAAGCGTCCCCACCAATTGGGATGGGTATTAGGTGCACTGGAGTGACCAAATTATCATGATCTATTTCACTTGTATTGATTTCATGAGATTTCAAATTATCCTCTTTCATTAATTTTTAATTTTTATTATCATACTCATTTCATTTGAAACCCTATAGTGTGGGTGGTAATTATATTAGTTGATTTTTATCTCCATTCATTTCATTAATTTGCCTCTTATCATCATATCAAACTTTTGTTCCAGGATGGTATGGCTTACCAAACTTATACACCCTCTTACTCCTTTCAATCATTCTTCTGAGTTCTCATCCAACATTCTCTTCCTTATAATTAATTGAAATATCATTCCACCATGTGATTTAATCATGTTTTTTGTGAGACTCGATTTTTCTTTTCTTATTTAAACAAAGGGAATTTTTAAGATCTCTTATTTAAATATCTACCACCAGTACACATTTAAGTACTAGTTCATAGACACTAAAGACTTTGTTGTCAAACACCACTCATGAAATGCATATAGAACACCAAAGAGTCAATAATTTTATTTCATAGATGGTGATCAATTGGAAATGTGAAATGAAATTCTTATAAAATTATCTTCATACGTAATAGTTGATTCACTAATATTCTATTTTAAATTCATAAATTTATTCTCTATACAATATTTTTGAATAAAATTGATATATTTAGTGAATAATATCCACTAAAAGTCATCCTATTAATGGATACAAATTCATTCACATTACATGTAATATGAATATGTTTTCCTTGTTAATCTACTCTACCTTCCTAATATAAGATTCCCAAAACATTTTTTCGATTCACCAAAACAATGGAGAATGGAATATATTTTTTATTGTTACTTATTTATTTCTCAGGGACTAGTGGTTTAATGGACCCCAAAAAACAACTTCCATAGTGCCTCATGAAGGTCTCAATAGAACATTTTTACCTCCTTTGATTATTTGTAATTCATCATTGTTCACATCATGATAAATTACAATTATAATGGAAAGGATATTTTTCATTCTGGTACACATAAAAATTCATTTCTTACGAGGATAGTAATTTCATTTTCTATTGAATAAATAATTTAACATGATTCATTTGTGTATGTTCCATTTACTAAAAAACTCATTTCCGAATAAATATTCATAATGGGAGAAAACATACATGAAAAAAAAAATTATAGTATTTCTAAATCATAACCACTATATTTCAAAATATGAAACCATAGTATTATCGTTGGTCACCCTTCATTATAATAAATTCAAATACTTAATATTAGTTAACAAATAAATATTTATTAACCAAATAATATCCCCAGATATAGTCAACTATGGATCAAAAATATATAACACTCACCATGGACCAGAATAATGGAAAAGATATTCTCAACCAACTCAATTTTTTTTTTGTAGCACCAAGATGCATTTGATCCAAAACCATGTCTCCGTGTAGTATCCAAAAATGGTTTTATTTCTATAAAAATCACCTAATATATTCCATAACTAAGCAATAGACTGTTATAATATAAATATTATTATACATAGAATTCTCTCTAATGTTTTCTTTATATAGTTTTCTGAGATAAACAGAACTATTTCTGTAACACCAACTCAAATGTCTATGTATTTTTTAAAATACTATATAATTGTAGAGGAATATTCATTATATTACACAAATACATACCTGGGGATCTTAAATTAGTAGTTTTATTAGTAAAATGGATACATAAACTACTGGTTCATTGCTAAAACACAACATCTTCCATAATGTTATTCAATTCAACAATTTTTCAAAGACATAACATATATAATGAACTACTTGATAAATTGGGGAATCCAAACATAATAAAGGCTGAGATCAAGATATTGTTAAGGGTAAACCTGTGAGATATCTATCTTTGATCACATGAAAGCATCAAAACTATATAATTTTATGATTTCATGAACACACTATACAAATTTTATACCCATCATATCATAGATCCTAAAGAGGAGTCATTGAACAGAACATTATCATTCCAAAAGAAACGATTCCTAGGAGTGTAAAATCATAGTAATTAAGGAATCATATTCTAATTTCTTAAATTCAAGGCACAAACATAATCATATAAACATTTTTATTTTTCAAGTTTTATAACAAAAATCATCATGCATTTTGGATCAGGTAACATTGAATGTTTCCCATAATGGATCAGTCCTCATTACATGCTTCCCATAGAGTATCAAACCAATTTAATTTTTTTCCCTTAGGCATCAGGCCTATATAATTGTTTTCCATAAATATCAGATCATATATAAGGATTTTTCCTTTCAATTAAAGGTAGATATATGTCTCATCCATCTTCATTATAATGTAACTATAATCTTTGGTTATAAAATAACCACCATCCTTGGATATAACATTACCACCACCCTTGATTAATGATGGAACCACTGGTCAAACAGATAATTAAATAAACATGTTTGGTGTAACATCATAAACCATTTTATTTATTGGTAAACATTAAAATATATGGTTTTTGTAATCATTTCATTGCAGAATAACTTTTGAAAATGAAATAGGATTCATTAATTTTAATCATCCCATCATTGCACAACACATATAAATAAAACAAATCATATGAATTTCATCAGTGTATAACAAGTGGAAATGAAATGTGTTTTATTATCAACTTTATCATCCTAAATATAAACCATTCAAATAATGAACAAGAATGGAATCCTTCTATCATATCACTATTGAAGTATAAGTAACCTCAAAATATGAAATCTTATATGAAAAAATTGTTTCAAAACAATACAAGGAATGATTACTGAGGAAAATATCATTTTAGTATATATGATATATTTTTGAAAAATAAATTTAAAAAATTTCAAAATATTTTTTATGGAACTAAAATATTGATCAATTAAGGAAGTATTAAATCATTGATTAGTCCTGATCGTTGAAAATAATTTTTATGTTATACATGTGAGAAAAATTATTCAATTCCATTTTTTGGTAACAAGAAAATAAAAAAGCCTCCACAAATGATTAGAAAAATATTAATAATCTATATTATAAAATTCAAACATAGGTATAAATGTTTTTAATAAATTATTATTTAATATCAAAACAACAATTATTAAACAATATTTGGGAAACATGGATATATATGAAAAAGATTCGACTGAAGAGATAAATAATGTTTTCTTTCATTAAGAATAAATTATATTAGATATTTGAATACCTAAATAATAAAATATAAATGAAAAAAAGGTATGTTTAGGATTTTACTAAAATGTTAATAAATGGTATGTGTTTCCTAAGAGATGTATCAAATGATATAATTATCCAACAAATTAGTCATAACAAATCATGAAAAATGATGAGATTGTAACATAAATCACTTAATACTTTAAGATGTTTTGAATTGTTAGTCCCATTAGCTGAATAACTTTATATTTTTGTTAACTTCCCTATAAAATTAATATTAATCTCCATAAATGACATTATTTTTCAATATATACACCACATAGAAGAAAAATGTGGTTAATGGGAATGGGACTCTATTAAAATAAAATTAACAAAAAATTCCATTAAAACATTTCATACATTAGAATCGTAATCCCTATTAACGAATAGATTTAGTAAAATCAGTAGATATCATTATAATAAATTTATTAAATTTAAAACATTTCAACATGGGTATATAAACATATACTAAATTTGTATCAGTTCCTAACATAACATGTGTCCCCCAGAATAAATTTTAGATGAGGATATCTATCTATGAGTTTGTGATTCCTCAAAAAATATCATGAAATATATAATGTACTTCTAAAATTTCTCACCAATTTATTAACTATTAATTTCGAATTCCTAGTTTTAGTAATTAATTTTTGTTCATATATGTTGTCATTCATTAAATTATTTTCATGGATATATAGCCTCCATAATTATAATCATGTTATAAATTTTATATATTTCAATTTTGTACATATTTAATGTAATTGAAAAAATTATATATTAAATGATAAAATTCACCGTTAATGAGGTAGGTTGGCCTTATGTATTCATGAATATTACTCCAAATTGTTCAATATATGGAATGAAATAAAGTTAAATAAAAATTCACCATTGTAGAATAATTAAGATTCTAGATATTCCTCATAAGTTAAATAATTTTAACCATATAAAATATAATGTCATGTGATATAAAAAAAATTGCATTAATTTGAGAGGTGTTAGTAGACATTACACAAGGTCCACATGTGATATAAAAAAAATTGCATTAATTTGAGAGGTGTTAGTAGACATTACACAAGGTCCACATATTCATATCCCCCAAATAATGTAATGTAAAAAAAGTAATATGTGATATCATAATTCCATAAGTATAATTATGGTAATGATATAACATATATTCCTCTAATAAAACCTTATTACCACCAATGTAACAAATTAATTAAAAATACATCACTTCGTATTGTGATGTGTCAATTCACCATATTCATGAGTTGCACTTTTATTTTCTCAGTGGTTGGTAGATAAAAAGTTATGAGTGGTATTAAAATTAATTCATTGCATTTATCTCAAAAAAATAAAATATGTACATTAAATCCATCAATATATCAATATGTGAGATGTTGTGATGGAACCGTTCATTTCCCCATTGAGGGATGAAGTGTAGGATATAGGAAATGATGTTAAAATAAATATATATACGTATATTATTTAAAATTACATAATTATTTCAAGATTATTTAAATTAATATTATGAATGTGGAAGAAAAATAAATCCAAAATGGTTGGTTAAAAATAATAGCTCATACTCTGAAATCTTATTTTGGTTATGTAATGTCCCGTCCATACAACCACACAACGGTCCCCCAAGATAGTTTTCTATGTGACCTCATGTGCCCATCCCAATTCACTAGAGGCTTCTGACGAGTAGCAAGGGTCTGGAATGTCATTAATGGGGAGACTATACCCACATTTATTAGTGTAAAATAGAAGAAGAAATAAATAAAAACACATGGAAGAATATATAACTAGAATAATACTCAAGTCAAAAGATAACCATACAAGAAATACATTACTAAACTAATATGGAAAACATGAAATTACAATATAGGTTTCATGTTTCTATAATAAAATAGAAATGAAAGACTCTATGACTCCACAAGTGGGTTT
Organism: Viscum album; assembly: GCA_963277665.1. NCBI lineage: Eukaryota > Viridiplantae > Streptophyta > Magnoliopsida > Santalales > Viscaceae > Viscum > Viscum album. The sequence goes on along the minus strand of OY728153.1, from coordinate 208,009,734 downwards.
CAAACAGTTTCTGGTCCCCTCATCCAAGCTCCATCCCAAACCAGTAATCCATCCCAGGGTATTTTCCCTTATCCCATCATGTAATAATATAAACTATTTGGGTACCGATGATGCATCTCATTTAGGGAGTGACTACAACACAGTAGTCCACCACCAACTATGTTTAAAAAATTGTAGTAAAAAGGTAGTTTTTGTAGTTCTTTAAAAAATAAGTATAATTCCTAAGTTACAAGTTTTTAAATTATTATTTATTATTATCTAACTACATTATCTTTAGGGTTCCCAAGGATAATTGTACCCCAATACTAGCTTTTCATCATTTCAGAACCCAAAGTGTTCCCTATAAAATATCATTTCATAATAACTTCTTCTTAGAGGATAATGAAGTATTCAAAGGTGCTATGATATCTTACTACCTGATTCAAATCAAGTCGTCTTTTGAGAAATAGTCATGTAAGGCCATAACTCAAAGTTTCATTATTTATATTCTTTAATTTCAAATTTTAAGCCACATTTCCAAAGTCATAAATATCACAAATGTAAGTACGATTTCCATGGATCCATTCTAACTCCTCAATAGAATGACCATGTTTCCATTCTCTTAACTCATAAGTAAGATGACAACTTTAGCCCGCTTACACCTCAACAGAATGACCATGTTTATTTTATCATTACTCATTAGTATAGTGATAATGTTACCTTGTATACATCACTATTTTTAACAACCAAATTCCCATTCATTTACACATTACTAATTCATAATTAATTATACACATCAATTCCATTACTAATCCAACAATTAGTTAAATATCTCCAATTGATTATTTCACAGAACAATTTACTAAATGCCTCAATAAAATTAATTAATTAAATAATTAATTTAAAAATATCACAAGTCATGTCCCGTAATTATTTTTCTTAAATTATTTTCCTCATTGTAAATCTCAAATCTTCATAATTAATCATATAATTAATTATCTAGATCATAATCACAAAGCACATAATTAATTCCCAAGTAATTATCTCAACGTAACCAATTCGATATATCAGAATTAAGTTCAATATTAATTATCTTGATTAAAACCCTTAAAAACCATAATCAAAATACCTAAAAAATTATCTGTTGTTTCATCCCCAAATTCTCAAGATTAATTCCCCAAATAATCATTCAATTCAACAATGCTTTGATAAATCATTTGGTCAAACTAATTAACCCAATTCAAGAAAATCAATTGATAAAGGATTCAAGGAATTATACTATTTTTCATATATGTATCAAATCAATGATTATGGGAATTAAATTATAGACTAACTAACTCAATTCATTGATGGGAATTCCCTCAAAAGTAATCCTCATAATCCAAGAAGCGCAACGATGTAGATTTTATTTCTGGATGTAAATCCCTAAATAAAAACCAAGTTATCCAGATCTATTAAATCTAGATAAAGATATAAAATCCTACATATAGATCTCACAAAATATGTATATATATAATGAAAGAGATGATATCTTACTTAAAATTATCAAGTAATGTATGGATAAGGAAATGAAATGCAATTTTTATGATCTCCACTTACCAGGCAAGAGGGGATCTTCGATTCGGGATTTAAATCTCGAAGAATGGAATTATGATGGAATTGGAATCTTTCTAAGTGTATGGTAGAAACATCCTTTTCATTTATAAACGTAACATACCATGTTATGGACATATAGAAGAAGAAACATAACAATAAAAGTTAAAAATGAGTGAGATCCACAATTTTAGGGTATCACTATTGACCCACACATGGTTGATTCGCACTGTTTGAGAAACCCTAAGCTAACCATATTTTTTCCTCTTCTTCAATGGGTAACTCGCATGGAATCCTATCATAAACTCACAAACCATACATTTACCATTTCTTATATACTTCCAAAATGAACAATGAGTTTATAATTTCTCCTAAGCAGTAGCATGATTTATTCAAATCTTTCACCAACCATGCACTAACCCTTTTCTCAAAAAATTTCATAGACTCCACCCAAATGAAACCAATGTGACAACACACATCATAGGCTCTAATCAAAAAACAATGATTATCTAAAATAATACATGGTATAACTCCAACAATGGTGTGGATATTACAGTATTACGTCCTTCTAATAGCTCACCCTCTAGAAACAGTTCCACAACTTTATATGATTCCAGCCAAAAATATTGGGCTGTTGAGACCTCATATCATATTCTCTTTCCCATGTTTCCTATTTCACATGTCCACATTTACATATTAAAAAAACTACTACCACAGTAATTCCATGTAACAAATTCTCACTATGATCCAACACACGTATCAGATTCCCCTCAAAGGATTCATCTATCTCAAGGTCATCCTCATCCTGATCTATTACATGATAAGTGTCGGGTTGATACTTTTGATGATCTGAAAAATTGAAAAAATAATGTATATTGTTTTATCTGTGTGGAAGATCCAATCAGTACACCACCAGCACAATTATCTCCTCTATCTCAAATGGTCCAACAAACCTAGGTGCCACGTTGCACTATCTTTGTATGCTATGGAAACCCAACCTAGGTGACACTTGAAAGATTACATGATCATTCTCTGTAAACATTATTTTACATCTCATTCTATCCGCATTTGACTTCTATCTACTATGATTCATAGCGATACATTTCTGAATCAATTGTACCTGCTCCATTGTCTCTTACACGAGACTCAGTCCCAACACCTCTAACTCACTAGCATTAATCTAGCATAGCAGTGATTTACATGGCCTACCATAAAATTCATTGTATGGTTCATTCTATATAGTATCATAATATCTATTTTTATAGATGAACTAATTTTAAAGCTAAGTAAATTTCCAAATATCCACTGAATTCATGCACAAATTCTCGTATCATAACCTTATGAACCTATATAGTATGTTCTGAATACCCATTTTTCTATGTGCAGAATGCCATACCCAATAATACATGTGTGCTATGAACATTCTATATTACCTTCCAAAATCATGATGTAATGAGTGATTCATTATTTGTAACTATAGTACATGGAACTCCATATAGGATAACTAGCTCTTGAACATACAGTTCATCCAAATTATGAATATTTTCACTTATATGAAGGAAGTTCTCTACCTTTTTTAGTCAATATGAATTGATCAAATAGCCTCATTTTTTCAATGAATCTTCGGGAGACCCGTCAAAACATCCATGGCCACATCATACCGCCTCCATTTTGGTATGGGAAATGAATGTATAAAAACTCTATGTCATTTATTCTTCAAATTCACCTGCTGAGACGTGAAATATATTTTACCAAAACCATTCTATATCCTTTTTCATTTCCATCCACCAAAACTATAATCATAAATCATTGTAGATATTGGTTACACCTAGATGTAACTCCCATATTGAGGCATGAAATTCCCATATAAGCTCCTCTCACATGGTCGTAAGTACCACAACTCAATTCTTCATATATATGAACTCACCATCATCTATCAACCAGTCTGGTGATGTCTACCCACCATCAAATAATTACATCAAGGATAAGAAATAAAGATCCTCATATTGTCTATTCTTGTTCGGTCTAAAAAATATAGACTCCATGTAAACTAAAACCAGATTCATCCGCTCCTAACTGTCCTAAACCCCCACATGCTATTCAGATAGAAAGGTCATTATCATCCACAAGAAACATGACAGCTAAATTTTCTTTTTCTTGGTGTACATGGCATTGACATCAATAATACTATTTCACATCCCATGAAAATATTCCTGTTCAAAATCAAAATGCTAATTATACTCAACCCATATCTGATGCCGAATATTTAATTCACATGGTGAAAATATATTCATAAATCTATTGTGATCTATATAAACTATATACTTTTATCTCAAATATATTTTCACCAACACATTAGAGCATAAACCAATACTACCCACTCGAGTTCATGATTAATTTAATTCTAGGAAGGGTTCCTGAACTTCTGAGACTCATATGACAAAACTCAATCTCCATAAATCATCACATCTCCATGTATGATCACATAAGAATCATAAGAAAACTATATACTCCTCACCTAACATGGGTTGGATCAATATTTGATCAAATATTAATCACTTATTCAACTTTTTAAAAGATCTCTCATGAGACTTTAGTAATTAAAACATTACAACACTTTGGTTCAATCCCAAAATCAGAACTCTCAAATATGAAAAGACATGGATAAATATCTAGTAATATCCATCTATCTCATAAAGAATAAAATATAAAAATCGTTCTTTGGATTCTCCCAAGAAACCACTATATGACCCGTATCTCGGCCCACTATCACACCTTCCTCCGAAATGATTTGTCTCAAGTAAAGTACATGGTTATGCCAAAAAAATAGTTAGATAACATGGAATATACAATATTTTCTCTCTAAATACTCAGGATGATGTCATGATTTTCAGCTTGATCATCATGAGTCTTGGAGTATATGAAGATTTCATCTCCAAACACAACCAAAAACATATCCTATTTATCAAGTCTATAACCACTTCAGATGCATCTATCAACCCAAATAGAAATAAAAAAACTTATTAAGGCCATATTTTATCCTTAAATAAGTCCTTGATATATCATAAGTCTGAAAACTCAACTAATGATACCCCATTCTGAAGCCAATATTTGAGAACAAACATGCTCCCTTGAACTGGTCAAACAGTTTATCGATACTTGGTTGAGGATAATGGTTATTCATAGTTATTTTGTTCAACACGTGGTTATTTTCACAAAAACAATAACTCCTATCATCCTACATTGTGAAAAAAATAGGTTGTCCCAATGTTGGAATACTTGGATGGATAAATCACTTATCCTTTATCTCCTCTAATTGGGTCATAATCACTTAATGTTCAGTAGATTCCATTTTTTATGGTGTAATAGATACTGGCTCAGCTCATAACATGAGATAAATAGTGAATTCTACATCTCTCTTAGGTGGAAACCCAATGACATCTTCAAAAAATTGTCCTAAAATAGTTCCACTTCTAGTGGTTTGAAATCGTGCCTAACACCCTTGTCATCCAATAATAGACTAGAAACATGGATTGTGACCTCTCCCATTTGCTGAGTAATTAGCCCTACTCATCCTGGATGGATATCCTACTCACTATGATTAATATAATGGTCATCCATATGAGACATAAAGTTTAAACTTCTAAGTTAACAAACAATGTGGGCTTGGTAGGAGACCGGCTAGCCCATCCCTATAATCAGGTCAAATCACATCATATCTAGTACATATAGAAACCAGATGAAATTATTTTCCCTTATCATTGTTGAACATCCCATTAATAGATAGAAATATCTAGACCAAACTCCCAACAGTATATATATAGTCATTACCACACTCATAAACTCCACTGTCAGGATCAAAGCACAAACAAATTCTGCAGATATAAAGGAATGAGATTCACCATTATCAAACAAGGAACTAGATAACTAGAAGTTTACCTCTCACTATTGAGGTTCCAACCTCAATATCCATAACAGTATGATTGAAAACATATAACTAGGATTCCCATGTTTCCTATGATGTTATCTGACTCCCCTGAGTAGCACCTCTATATTGATGTGGTCACTCCTTCCCAAAATCCTCATGTCCTCTATATGTCCTTGACCATAAATGCTATATAATATTGAGATAAGTAAAAAATTTAATTATAATTCACTTTGAGGTTCTTTTCATGTTTAGAGCATTATAGAATTAGTTAATCCCTCATATATAAGAATGTAAATCATATAAGTCAACACTTCTACTCAATATTCATATTTTTTCAAAAAACAATATATAAAAATAATCATTATTCATTTCATGTATAAAAAACATGAATTTTACTTAATCCCATCCTTGACTCCATTCTCCTTTAAGTCCTATAAAAAACATTTCAAAACATGGGATGAGCATAAAATGCTCTGTAAGGGATTCATAGAGAATTAAAATTGTTAGTCTTTCTAGAACATGTAATCCATGAATACATTATCATAATTTAATAATGTTCACCTTTATGAAGTAGTAACTAAACATCACTAAATATAATCTCATTGGTTACAATTTTTTGAAAACATAATATTATGATAAAGCACATATAAAAAAATATAACATATAAAGGTAACTTGTGAAATAAACATATTTAATGGAATAACCATACAGTTGACTTCCGCACATGTAACTTAATGTAATATCTATACGGCTGACTATCATACCCAATGCATTAGAGGTTATAATGTAACCACCCATACTTGTTTTATCACAGAACCAAATTTCCTTGGTCTATCATGTAACTACCCATTCAATTATCAAGTACCTTTATATAACCAAAACACAAAAATGATTTATATTATAAACATTTTAATCATAAAATATCATCTGTAATCATAAGAAATCATTTCAAGATGTTGAAATAGTCAATCCACCATGAAAAAAAATTTCAATACCAAAATACCCAAAATGGTAATATGATATTACCTTTTTAATTTTAGTTAAAATATTAGGTCATATAGATGAATCCAAAAATCATGAAATAGTTCCGGTGGTGGAGAATTCATATTCACCACATACATAAAATATATTCCTTTTATCATTTAATGGAACCCTTTATATAAAATGATTCCCTTCTAAAACCCATTTAATAAAATTAAAATTCATAGGGTTTATAACGCACCATATAAAAAATAGTTGTATATTGTCTAAATATTCCTCAATTAAAGGAGATTGAGACGAAGTCCATTTCCTTGAGTAAGTCATCAAATACAATCGTTATGTTTCTCTTAATCAGGTTACTAAATTATGCTTATAAAAATGATTCCTTGTGAGCCTTTATTCCTTATAAGAGGCTCCTAGTAAGAGGGTAGGGATTCTTGGATTTATTCTAGGAATTTATTAGTCGAACCAAAGAGTTATTGAACTATGACTATTAGAAAAGAGAGGGTACATTTTTATTGGAGTTGGAAGGGGGACCCTTGGAAAGTAATAAAATATTATTTATTTTATACAAAAGGATCCAAATTAAGATATTTATAAGATAAGATTATATGATTTTTAAATCCTATCATCCAATAATTTTTAGATATGTATTTATTTTATTTGAAACCTTATTTTTTTACCCTTAATTATTCTCTTTTAATTATAATTCTGGTAATGAAATTTTAATTATTCAGATGATTCTAATTTTAGTTATATGAGGTCAATGTCCAATTATTTGACACTTAATAAACATTTAATCCTTATAATAGAAACATTGTTATTTTTAAAATATTTATATGATTTTTAATTATTTTAATAAATTAATATTTTTATAAAACATCAATTATGTCAATTTTTACAATGTTGATTATATTGAATTTAAATTAAATCCAAATAGATATATAACTTCAAACTAATGAATTGAATATTATTATATCATGTCATATTCACCATGAAAAAATTTGGATGACAGAAATTATGTCAGATAATATTTATTTTAATATTTATGATGACATTTATTTTATTTCATCGTTAATAAAGTAATCATTGTATCATTATTGAGTCATAAATAAATTTAATTATTTACAGTCTAAAAAATATAAATAAAATACAATGATGTATTATATATTTCTATATTTCTTATAAATACTGATTTTCTAAGAGAGAATTTATATTAGCCCATATGAAATTTTTTTGAATTAGAATATTAATGTTCATAACATATTTTCATTTACATTAAATTAAATGATATGAGTGTCATAATCATACCCAAGTTGCTTCCAATGTCCAAAAATTTGTTAAAAGTGTATTCTTGGTAATCCATATCTCATAAAATGTTATTAGGACATGTGTTAGGGTAGTTTTATATTATTATAATATTTTTTTACCCCTATTTACCTAATTTATCCTTTAACTGTGATAAATAAAAATAACTAGTATGATTATTATTCATCTTGTCCAAAAATAAAAGGGAAATATTTAAATAATGTCATTCTTATGATTCAAAATATATAATTCAATCTTTCAAAATTCAAAACATAGAATTTTTAGTAATTAATTTAAAGTTAATGTCTTTTGTCAAAATGAGAAAATGGGGGTTTCAAAAGTAAAAACCATCGAAATATTGTCATGTGTTTATATAAAATTTCAATGTCAAATTACCTCTATTGTACCAAATAGGATTAAAGGATAAAAACATAAAATAAATATACTTCTTAAAAAATTAAAATGATAATATATAAATAATAATAAATTATAAGTAGAGGAAAATATGAATTAAAATGAAGTATTTTTCACTAATCATTTAAATATTATTATTTTTTTAGAAAAACACAAAAAATTCAACCAAAGTAAACTTTAATGTCCTTATTTAAAAGGATAAGTTTATTTTGTCAAAATAAAAGAAATAAAAGTTAAAAAAACCTGATATAAAAAATGGTTATCCTTCAGAAGATTGTAAAACTTCCTTTCAAAAAATATTATATTATTTGAAGAATAAAATAGGATTTGTTATCATTTTGAGCCTCTAGAATTTATTTGATAAATGTAAAAACATTTATCAAATATTTATAATCATATTTTAGTTAGTTCTATTCATTCTCACTAATACAATGGCAAGGTGTAAACTACCATTTAAAATTGTGGTAATATTATTGTATTATGTTTTGGTATAACTCAGTTTTGTGAGTAATATCATATTTGAGAGAAACATATAATCGTGTGTTGAGTATGATATAGAAAAATTCATCCCCTCTATTGTAAAATTAATATCATAAGCATAAATATTAATAGAAATGAAAAAGAATAATTTTATATGTACCTCGAATGTTTCATCCTTCCCCCCTTTCGAAAATTACATCCCCAAAATTTTATTTACTTACCCAATAAGTGGGGTATTTCTCCCTCATAAAATTTTCATATTTCCACATTTCTGATTAAATTATATGGTTTTTCAAAAAAAACCATTAACTGGTGAATCTTCTTATTCCACAACACTTTCTCTATGTAGTCATGAATCTATACTGGAGTTCTTCATTAGAATGATTCTATTACAACTTAAATATATCTCGACTAAAAACATGAGATGGATCTGGAATATAATTCCATATAATTTAAAATTTAATACCAATTTTTACATAGGATGATCTCATATGTAGAAACACTCTATAGGAAACTGGCCGAATATTCTCAATGATTTCATAAGGTCCAATGAACCTCGGACTCAACAACACTTTCATACAAAAACGTGTCACATTTTTTCAGGGAGAAACATTAAAAAATGCATGGTAACCTACATATAATGAATGATCCTTCATATAGTTATCCATATAACTTTTCTTCCCACTCAGAGCAACTTTCATATGATTTTTAATAAGGTGAAAGTTTTCTACAATCACTTTTACCAATTCTGGTCCCATCAACTTCCTTTTACCTACATCATCCCCAAAAAGATGGAGTTTGACAGTGCTATCAATATAATGCTTCAAATAGATCCACCTGTATACTAAAATGAAAACTTTTATTATATGAAAACTCAACTAAATAATGAAATTGATCCCACTATCCATATTAAACCATTTTACCAGCACATAAAATATCCTCCAGGGTTTTAATTGATTATTTTGACTACCCATCTGTTTGAGGATGAAAATCTGTACTAATATTTAATTCATTTTTCAGTGACTTCTTAAGTAATTTCCTAAATCTAGAAGTGATCCTGGGATCGCAATATTATAAAATGAAGAAGGGAACTCCATGTAACAATACTATCTCATTAATATATTTTAACAACCCAAACTTTTATTAAGGGAAATTCCTCTTGATCTAATTAAATGTCTTATTAGGTATGATGCTTATATAACATATTCACCTTCTTGGTATTATGTTTTTGGATTTTTAAAAAACTTTTATGAATTGTGACCATTGCTAATATAGTTGTAGAATATTGATCACATGATTAGTATTAATATAGGGCTTTTACAAATCCAATTTACTCACACAAAGGAAGTGATGGTCTCATCCAATAGAATTGCTCCACACAAAGCCCATTTTTCAGTGCTCGAAAATGAGGTGGTGTCATTAGGCATAGCTCTTGACCATTCCCAATCTGAACTTCAACACATTAAGATCAAATAGAATTTCCTACTAGATAAGTGGAAGATGATTGAGAATACCACCCGAGCGATTTTATCCAAGCAAACCCCAAAGTATATCACCATCGCACACCTTACCCTTAAGTATAATGCGGGTGTTATAATGGGTTATGGAACAATACCCTAACACTATGAACATTATTTTATATAGAGAATATAAATTCATTTTATTGTTACTTTGTAAATCACAAATAGTATTTTTTTCAGTGAATATTCAATTAAGTAATCTATTTTGATGAATTAATGGATTTATTTTAAATAAATTATATTTTAATAAAATATTATTACTAAAATATTTTTTTATTAAATATTAATTTCCATATAATTATTATTAATAAAATTGTTATTTTTATTAAGGTTTGAAATCTATTTTTTGTCAAAACCCATAAATTTTCAATAAATATCTGTTTTTATTTTAAAAGTAAAATTTCACATATTTAGAAAATTATTTACAAAAAATGAATATTATTTTTGGAATAAGCAGTTATTAAATATCCCATGGTGAATGTTTCATTATTTTTTGAGATAGTCGAATTTTTGGGTAAAAATTAAATACCGTTTAAATATATAATGTGTTTTATGACATCCTAATAACCCAATGATGATGTAATAAAATACAATAAAAACTATGTTAGGACAATAAATTTTCTAACAATAAAATAACGCCATTTTAGTTTTTATTTATTTATTTTCCAAAGCCTAAGTGGACCCTCTATGACATATAAAATATTTTAACTCTTTTTTAAATTGATTTTCTTGAGAGTTTGACTCATCTCCACATAAGTAAACCTACTATTTTAAGAATTTCTGCCACTAGACTTATAAAATATTTTTTTCCACTCCCCTTTGGAAAAAACCATGGGCAGAAACAATGGGATGGTTTGATGTTTTGATTAGTTTAATTTGTGGTGTCCGAAACAAAAAAATAATAATGAATTCCCTTTTATTTCCTATATAATCCTACCCAAGCTCCAACTTCCTCTTCACTAAATTAAATTGGAGTTTTCCAAACTACTCCCCTCTATCTCTATAATCATCATAAGGCTCCCCAAGCTCCCAGGAAGCCTCTCTCAAGCCTCTCCCAAGCCTTTTGGATCACATTTCAATGTAAGGGATTCCTTCCATTCTCATTTTTTCCATGTTTTTTAATATTGTTATGTCCTTTTATTTTAAATTATAAATGTTGGGGTGTGATTCTTCACCTCCCCCATACGTCCCTATTTATGTATGAATTATGAGAGTCCCATTTCTCTCTCACTAATGCCTCCCATGTACACCTCTTACCATGCTAAAATTCTGTAAGGAATATCTCTCTCCTCATTTACATTCAAGAAATTCTTTTGTATCATGAATCTAAATTCCATTACATTTTTTTACATGTATATATTTGAACCATTTACTGTTCATTTCATATAAATATGATTACACACCCATTTCCGTCTCTTAAACCATTTTTAAGAATTCTTATGTCACACTGATATGCTGTCGAAATTGCACCCGGTTTTTCAAACCAAAGTCATTGTGTAGTGAATATCATGCCCATTTCTCTATCAAGAGTATTCACCATTATTAAAATTTAATTATTAATTATATAGTCCATGTATTAATTCCACATTCCTTCATTGTGGAATAAATTATTATGTTTAATGAATCCATCTTGTATGATGCATGTGGTACACTTATGCATGAAATGAATTGTCTAAGAAGGGTGATCCCTGATAGCGCTCCAATTAATTGGGTAAAGATTAGTATCATGATATGTTAATATAAATGAGGGTTTACTCATGATATTTCAAGTGCAATGAGGGTTTACTCATGTTCCATATGCAATGAGCCTTGGCATATTCTAATACCATGTTAAGTGTTGTTGCCACATTTCCATGTTAGGATAATCATGCTATATCATGCCTTTATCTTCATGTTTATCTTTCTCTTCATTAATATGACTATTTCTAAAATGTGTTGTAATATTCATGTTTTTCCTTGATTACACCATTACATGGATTTATAGATCACCCTTTTCTTATGCATGTCTTCATGTTATCCCATGGAATGCTTAGTACGGGGGAATGTAGTGGTCATGTAATGGATGTTTTCAATAAAGATGTTGTGTTGCATTTTTTAAGTGGTTATGTAATGTTTCAAAGCCCCAACGACACATGACCTATCAATATTATTTGTTTTATCAATTGAATATTGTATGTAATAAATCATGTTTAAGTGTTTAAAAAAATCAGGGTGGCTATAGTTGGTATTAGTGGATAGGTTCTGTTATTCATGGTATTAGAAATAAAAACCCCTAGTAAAATCCTTATGGATAAGACTAAGTATAATAAAAAACCAATGTTTTGGTGAGTATTGAATACGTTGTTTATCATTAAAATACAACCATGTCTAGATACGATCAGGTACTAGTGGCTTAGGCAAAGATGCACCTAGGAGTGAAAACTCTAACAAGGAGTTTCGAGCATAGCCCAAGGTATCCTGGTACATGACAAAAGGCCTTGCTGCACTCTTGATTATGACAATACTGGTTGATATTGTAACACCCCAAGATTCCACGGTACGTTTCCCCTTAAATAATGCGATATCTTGTATTGTAGGCAACTTCGAGATTCTAACACATTGTAACCAATCAATCTAGCCATTATGAATAGTAATACCCACTTTTTCAAAATGTATAAATTTTATCTTTCAAAATCTATTTCATTTTTTGGATTCGGAAAATCAAAATTATCTTAGGGTAAATTTTTGTTATTTTCTGGAAAACGATCAATTTTTGATGAATAGTGAAAAACACTAAGTTATTGTTTAAAACCAAAATATTATTTAAATAATTATATATTTTAATTAAATTCCATTTTGGTAAAAATAGAAACATAATACCTATATATGTTCATTGTAATTCATTGGGGTCAGTTTATAATAATTTTAGATATATAAAAAGTTTATTGACCTTTTTACCATCTTTTACCCACCTCCTAGAAGCATTTAAAAATTTACATTAAATTTAATTTTACCACTTTGGTGAATTTAATTTTGAAAATTTTAGAGACACAGTAGATATTAGTAAGTAAAATGTGGTTCAATGGGATTAACATAATTTTTGGTAAATAGTAACTTTTGACTTTTATTTACCACGGTTAAAAGTAAATTGGGTAATTAAAGGTAAAAATGATATTATTATTACCCTAACACATGTCGTAATTCTATTGGATAAGTATAATTCGACCAACAAAACCTTAGGAATAAAATATGATACTTTAGATCCACATGGATTAGATTAGGACATTTATTATTATATAATTCAAAGAAAAGTTAAAAGTGTTAAATTCAATGTTTAATAACTAAACCATTTTTAATATAGAGTTACATATAAGAAAAAATTGACTATATATATTCATTAGAAATTTAACGAGATTTCCTAAATAATTGTATTTTATTTATAGTTTTCAGATATTAAATAATTTAATTTATTTATGACACAATGATGATGCAGTAATTACCTAATTAATGAAATATTAAAATAATTGATATTATAAATATATAAATAAATTTAATTCGAGAAATTTTATGAATTACACTAATTTATTAGGTTAATATGAAATTTTAGGGTTGGTTAGAAGAATATTTCTTTTAGTAATAATGCTATTATAAATTTAGCAAAAACAAAATACCAAATAGTGTCAAATTTGACATAAAAGAGTTTTTAAAACAAATATTATATTATTAATTATTATTCTATTGATAAAAATCTAATGTTCAGCCTAAAGACTTATATAATGATATTTTTATCATTAATTAACCACTTGGGTTTCCCTTGGAAATATATAGTATGTTTATTAACCATATAATATAAAAATACAAAGATACATGGTAAATGCCAAACTATATAACTAAGGGTTAAATCTAAAAGATAAGGTTAATATAGTGACCCAAACCTATTTAAACCTATTGGTTGAGTGGTTTTCAACCCATCCCCGCCTTATCCTTTAAATAATTCATTTTTGAGCCATTAGAAACCGAATATTATTATATTTTAAAATAATATTTTTATCTTTTCTTATGGTACCCCTCACCCCTCTTATAAAATGGCACTCCCCCTTCCCCCAAATTCACACCTTAAAAGCCTTTTGGATCGGCCAAAAACTGCCCAAATACCCTCTCAAATGTCCTACCTTCATCCTAGAGGCCTTACTTTAGTCATAAAGCCAACCTATAGAGCCTTTTTGATAAAATAAAAAGGAAGAACCCGAAGATGAGGTAAATATCTCATCACCTCTTTCAAGTTCCTTTCTTCTACCACTTCTTCTTTCTTTGTTGTTTCCATTATAAATTAATAACTCTAGTAAATTATATATAATGTTATGTTATTACAAATATCATACAACCATTTCCATTATTGTATCCATATTTTTAATGACATGTCACCATACGTGTGTACGTACGGCTTCCCGTATCCACGTCGTGGTGTAATTATTATTCAATACATTATTATTTGGATGGGTATAATAATGATGTTTAATTTATGTACATAATAAATATAACATGATAATTATTCTGTATATATAATATAACATCTAATTATATATTATTTTAATATCAAAATAATGATATTATCGCATATGCATACGTATGGATTACTATCCCCACGAACGTGATGAGATTCATTCCCCATTATAATCCATTCAAGACTAATTTTCCTTAGTTGATTAAAAATAATTTTTAAAGACTTAATATCATTCTGAATATGAATAAGATACATCCTATCTCAAACAAACATTACATTCCTAACAAATCATATAAAGGAAAAAAATTAGCCAACACCCGAAATGACGATAATACTAAGATATTATTAACAAAGCAATGTTAAAAGATCATACATTATATCATATTAATATATTTGATTCTATAATAATTTAATAATGGTTATTTCACCATTATATAGGAGTTTAACTTACCCTATACCAAGGAAAAGTACAAGGTAAGGGTTCATTTCACAATCTCCTTATTATCTGAGGTTGTTTTTACGTAAGTATCTACTGGGACCTCTTTATCATCCACATCCATGTTTCTTAAAAATGTATTTAAAAAAAAATTTACTATTTACTAGACAATGGGTTAAATAAATTTATACCCTTAATTGACCTTATATAAATTAATCTTTCCATAATTTTCCAAACAAGGTACTTTATGACATTTTTGAAAAAATTAAGGTAAGAATGTTTTTTTAACTTATATGGCGGGTACGGTTATTTTACGCCGTTATAACATTGTCGAAGCTTCCCTTAAAAGATTATAAGAATATTTTCAAAATAAATGTCTTCTTTATAATTATGTGACTCTTTAATTATTTCAAAATAGAAAGAGACATTTCTCTACAAAAAGATTTGTATTTCATCTATGTCAACATCCTTTCATGGATTTTAAGCTCATTTGAAGTTGATTTATAATGATACAAAACTCCATATTGTATTAAAGGTTTTGTGATATATTTGACTATGGATGTGTTATTTTTACACTATTCAATGTTATGGATAAATTATTTACATTTCATATGCTAGTTTTAATACGAATGTTTATGTTATGTTTAATCCTTTTCATATGAGTAATTCATTGGACTTAGTAAGTGATGGGTGGAGCCTGATATAACTCCACGATGCATCGGTAGGGCACATGAGACGAACTAGCTTATTGGAATAAGGCCTTGACAAAATCATATTTGTAGTCTTGGAACAAGCCCTTGACTATGTGGTTATGAAAGGCTTGCATTATGCATTCTTTCAGTATGAAAGTCGCTATTGATATTGAATGTGATTATTCGACTAGTAGAATATACATGTGAATAAGTAAATGGAATTAATTGATTTTATCTTTTCCATATTATGCTAAAGTTCAACTTTAAAAGGATTTTCTAGTCTTATAGGTTGCCTTAAATGTTTTGGCTTATTTATGAGAGTTTCTGCTATATTATTATCCTTACTGAGCATCTGAGCTCACCCCTTTCTATGTTTTCTTTTTCCCAGGATGTGAAGAAGTATATTATGAATGAACTGCTGGGATAGTCTATGGGATCTTAGTGTAGTCTATCGAAACAATGATGTTCTAGTTTTCCATTTTATAATATAATGTAAACCTGATGAATGTTTCTAGTACTTCCAAGGATACTAAACTAACTGTTCTTTTGAGACTTGATCTTTTGTGATCATGTCAATGATATGTAATAATGCACTGAATCTCGGCTTCTGGGGTCGGGCGTTACAGTTTGTATCAGAGGATGTTTAGTACAAACTTTGAAAACTAGATTTAGGAAAAATCTGATTAGAGCACATATCATTAAGATAGATATTAAGAATTAGTATAGAAGAACTTCCTAAAATTTTGGTACTATAGAGATTTTGTAAGTTTTCCAAGAAATACATCCCTTTCTAGAAATGAGCAGGTAGAGGATGTTCTGGAAGAAATATATCCAGGGGTAAAGCCCAAAAACACTGCTTTGAGCTAGACTCAAACGGGAACTGGTGCACGATAACGGTCCTTGCTGCACTCTTGGTTACGACACTCCCAGGGGATATGCTTAGGATAATTTTCATTTTCGTTACAAATAGTTATGAAGGGTTTTTGAGTATATACTTCCTCATAGAAATTTTTATTATTTTTATAGATTATATCCATAATTTTTCAATTTATGTTAATTATTTTTCAAGTTTGGAATTATGTATTTTCCTTCATAAATTAATCTACTTTATTCTATTTTTTAGAAATGTTGCCTAGTGGAAGGAATGGAAACTGTATCAATGCACTCACTCCATGTATGAATTTCTCTCCTATTCAATATAATTATAGTGGAGCTGGTGATACAACTAGTGATTATCAGCTTTTCACAATATTGGGACAACTCACTCTGGTTATGAATAATAACCTTACCCGTATAGAGCACCATGATCTGTAGTGTGGAGGATCAATGTTAGATTGCTTCATGAGGCAACAACCACCAACATTAAATGGGGTTAAAAATCCACTAGTAGCTAAGAAATGGATAAATTCCTTAGAGAAAATATGACATTCCTTGGGGAGTATCCAAAGGGGAAAAGTTTTAATGGCAGTTTACCATCTCACTAGAGATGCAGATCAATGGTGGTCATTGATTCAAAACACAACGGAATATGATGAAGTATCAAATATGGAATGGAGAGAGATTAAATAAATTTTATTAGAAAAATAATTTCTTCATGACCATTGATTGGATATGGAAAGAGAATTTCTGAGTCTAAGGAAAATGGAGGATGAGAATGTCTCAATGTATGAAGCTAACGCTACAAGGTTAGTGAAGCATAATGTAGATTATATACGTAACAAAATAAGTAAGATTTATTGTTTCGTTGATGGGTTACAACCATTTATCCATCGATCATTAGTCTCACAATACTTCTTGTCGTATTAAGATATTGTCTCATGTGCTATCAAGACAGAAAACAAAGTCTCTATGTCTTAAGACTTTAATGAAAAGAAAGAGAATAAGAGATCTATTGAACACTATAGAAATGGAAATAAGGGGATGAAGGGAAAAGATAAAAATCCATCATGCAGCCAATGTGGGAAAAACACCATTGTACTTGCCTGAATGGAATGGGAGTCTCTAACAAGTGTGGTGAAAAAGGCCACCATGCTCATGATTGTAAGGGGAAGAAAGAGGCTATCAATGTTGAATGATACAGTTATAGAGAAAGAGGCAATTATGTGAATGAATGTAATAAGTGTCTGGGGAACTTACCTTAGAAAAGGTCAAGGGTTCAAGGCCAATATTATGATATCACTACTATTGAGGATGAAGCTCCGAAAGACATAGTGGCAGGTAATTTAATGGTTTCATCATGTTTAGAAAATTCTTTATATGATTATGGATCATCTCATTATTTCATATCATCCCAGTTTGATATGAAAATTAGATATTTCCAATTTTATTCAACAAGGGAGTTGTCAGTTAAAACTCCTAAGGAAAGTATCATTGCAACAATGTTTTTTGAATCAGTCCCGATTAGGGCATATAAATGTTCCTTATCTGCTGATCTCATTGTCATACCCATGATTGAATTTGATATAATCCTTGGTATGGATTGGCATTTGGACCATGATGCAAAAATTTATTGTAAGAAAAAGGAGGTTACTATTTATGATGATGATGATAAAGAACACAATATCTTTAGATGAGAATCGTCACCACCTAATTATTATATAGATCCACCCGTGGTAGCTAAACTAAATTCAATTATTGGGGTGTAAGAGAATGAAATAACTATGGGTGAGGAGGGGAATGTTCAAATAGAGGATGTACCTATTGTGAAATAATATTTTGATGTGTTTCCAGAAGAATTACATGTACATCCTCCATAATTAGAAATTGAGTTTTCCATTGATTTATTTCTTGGATCAAGGCCCATATCGAAGACCCCATATAGAATGGCCACTGTGTAATTAGTGGAACTAAATAAAAAAATAGAGGAATTGAGTAATAGGGGATTAATTCAACCTACTGTTTCTCCATGGAAAGCCCCTTTTCTTTTTGTTAATAAGAAAGATGGATCTTTGAGGTTGTGCATTGACTATAGGGAGATCAATGCTATAACAATAAAGAACAAGAATCCCCTACCTCGCATTGATGATTTATTCTACCTACTTCATGGAGCTCAATAAATTTCAAAGATTGACATTTGATCTAGATATCATCAGTTCTATGTGAAGAAGGAAGACATTCCGAAAACATCATTTTGAACCAGGTACGAGCATTACGAGTTTACAGTAAGGCCTTTTGGATTGACTAATGCACCCTCTGTCTTTATGTATCTAATGAATAGAGTTTTCAAGAAATATATTGATGACTTTGTGGTTGTATTTATTAATGATATGTTGGTATACTCCAAAATCTACAAAAATCATGAATATCACTTGTGCATTATTTTAAATACTCTTAGAAGAAATGAATTATATTTGACGTTTAGCAAGTGAGAACTCTGGATTCAAGGGATTTATTTTCTTTTCCATATCATCTCTAAGTATAGAATCTCTGTTGATCCTTATAATGAAAGAGTAATCCAAGAATGGATAGAACCGACGAGTATAACTGAGGTACATAGTTTTATTGGTTTAGTATGTTATTATCATCGTTTTGTCCAGAATGTGTCCGAATTGGCTAACCCATTAACAAAGCTCACATGAAAAGGGGTTAAATTTTTTTGTACAAAAGACTGTGAAGAATGTTTTGAAGAATTGAACAGAAGATTAG
The DNA here is from genome assembly GCA_963277665.1 of Viscum album. Taxonomy (NCBI): domain Eukaryota; kingdom Viridiplantae; phylum Streptophyta; class Magnoliopsida; order Santalales; family Viscaceae; genus Viscum; species Viscum album. The sequence goes on along the minus strand of OY728153.1, from coordinate 207,990,275 downwards.
TCAATGATCCTATATTGACTCTACCATCAGGGAATGATGGGTTTTTTATTTATAGTGACGCATCGAGGAAAGGACTAGGTTGTGACCTTATGCAAAATGATAGAGTTACTGCTTATGCATCACGACAGCTGAAAATTCATGAGAAAAACTATCATATTCATGATATGGGGTAAGCAGCTGTAATCTTTTCATTTATGATTTGGAGACAATGTCTCTATGGTGAAACATGTGATATTTATACTAATCACAAGAATTTGAAGTATATTTTTTCATAGAAAGAACTCAACCTGATACAAATGAGATGGCTTGAACTACTCAAGGATTATTATTACATGGTACACTACCACTCGGGGAAGGAAAATAAGGTGTAAGATTCTTTGAGAAAAAATATCATGGAGTTTTGAACAAGATGTCATTTAAAAGGGATCCTATTTTCATGGATCCAGTAAAGATGGATATGGGAATAACCATGAACGGTGAAACATTAATGCATTTTTAAAAGGTTGCAAGAACATCTTTACAATAAAGGATAAAAAGTTCTCAGGTTAATGATGAGGTGTTTCAAAAGATGATTAAAGCTGTGAATGATGGGAGATTGAGAGACATTGGGTATGAAGATGGAATTTTGAAATTTGGGGAGAGACTTTGTGTTCCCGATATGCCTAATCTAAAAAGAGGATTGTGGGATTATTCTCACAGCTCCAATTTCTCTATACACCCTAGGGGCACCAAAATGTATTTTGATTTTAAGGAACATTTTTGGTGAGACAACATAAATAGTTAGGTTTATGATTTTGTGTCAAGATGTATGGTTTGTCAACTAGTGAAAGCTAGAAGGAAACATCCACAAGGAGTTATGCAACCTCTTGCCATACCTGAGTGTAAATGGGATGATATCACGATGAACTTTGTCATGGGGATACCAAAGACTCCTAGAAGGAATGATGCAATAAGATTCATTGTTGATCGTCATAGCAAGTTAGCACATTTTCATTCTATAAGAGAAGATTTACCACTTGAATGTCTATCAAGACTAAATATTATTAAAGTTGTGAGAGTTCATGGAGTACCCCTATCGAATGTTTCGGATCGTGATCAATGTTTTACATCAATATTCTGGAAAAGTCTTCAGAAATCCCTAGATATTGTACTTCATTTGACCACTGCCTACCACCCCCAAACTGATGGACAATCAGAACGGACTATTAAAACCTTAGACGACATGTAGAGATCATGCTCACTTCACTTACAAGGTATAATGTATCAATATTTACCTCTGGTATAATTTTCCTATAACAATATCTTCCATTCAAGTATTAAAATGGCACCATATGAATCATTATACTGAAAGAGATTCCGTACACCAACCTATTGGGATGATGTTGGTGAAAGATAACTCGTAGGCCCTGAACATGTTGAGGAAATAATGGAAAATGTGATGGTAATCCAAATCCACGTCAAAGCAGTTAAAAGTATGCAGAAGAGCTATGCCGATAACCGAAGGAACGATTTATAATTTTAGGTAGAAGATCATGTTTTCTTTAATGTATCTCTATGGAATTGTGTTATATGTTTCGGTTAGAAGGTAAAATTAAGTTCTAGGTACATCATAAATTTCGAAATTCTAGAACGAATTGGGGGTTGTAGCTTACCGTTTGGCAATGCCGCCAAGTCTCTTCAAAGTTCCCGATGTATTCCACTTATCACTATTGATAAAATACATGCTTGACCCAACGCATGTACTTACCTGTGATGAATTAGAACTGAAACCCAATCTATCTTATTGTGAATATCAGATCAAGGTTCTTGATATAAGAGAACAAGTGTTGAGAAACCATATGACATTTCTGGAAAAAGTTCTATGGAGAAACTACAAGATGGAAGGGGCAACATGGGAACCCGAGGAACTTATGATGAAGAACCACCCGAATATTTTTAGGAAGTAATATTCAATAAGAGGATGAAATTATTTGAAAGAGGAGATAATGTAACACCCCAAGATTACACGGTAAGTTTCCCTTTGAATTATGCAATAGCTTGCATTGTATGCAACTTCGAGATTCTAACACATCGTGACCAATCAAACTAGACATTATGAATTGTAATGCCCACTTTTAGAAATTTTAGAAATTTTATCTTTCTAAATGGACATCATTTTTGGATTTGAAATATGAAAATTATCTTAGGGTGAATTTTTGGTATTTTTCTGAAAACTTTCAATTTTGGATGAATAGTGAAAAAACATAGAGTTATTGTTTAAAACTGAATTTTAATTTAAATAATTATTTATTTTATTTAAAATAATTTTTGGTTAAAATAGTTACATAATATATATATATTTTCAATTTAATTCATTAGAGTCAGTTTATAATAATTTTAGATATATAAAAATTTTATTGAACTTTTTACCGTCTTTTACCCACCTCCTAGAAGCATTTCCAAATTTACATTTAACTTACTTTTATCACTTCTATGAGTTGAATTTAGAAAATTTGAGAGACATGGTTGAAATCGGTAAGTAAAATGTGGTTCAATGAGATTAAAATATTTTTTGGTGAATAGTAACTTTTGACTTTTATTTACCATAGTTAAAAGTAAATAGTGTAATTAAAGGTAAAAATTATATTACCATCACCATAACACATGACCTAATTTTATTGGATAAGTTTAATTTGACCAAAAACAACCTTAGGCGTAAAATATGATCCTTTAGGTCCACCTGGATTAGATTAGGGAATTAATTATTATTTAATTCAAAGAAGAGTTAAAAGTGTTAAATTCAACGTTTAATAACAAAAGAATTTTTAATATGGTGTTAAACATAAGATAAATTAGACTATAAATATTCATTATAAAGGTTAAAATATTTCTTAAATAATTGTATTTTATTTATATTTTTTAGATATTAAATAATTTAATTTATTTATGACCTAATGATGATGCAGTAATAACTTAATTAATGAAATATTAAAATATTTGATTTTATAAATATCCAAATAAATTTAATTTGATAATTTTTAGGAATTAAACTAATTTATAGGTTAATATTTCATTTTAGGGTTCATTAGATGAATTTTGTTTGATGTAATAATACTATTATAAATTTAGAAAAAACAAAATACCAAATAGTGTTAAAATTGACATAAAAGGGTTTTTAAAACAAATATGACATTATTAAATGATATTCTATTCCTAAAAATATATGGCTCTACAAAAAGACTTATATAATGATAGGTGTTTCATTAATGAACCACTTGGGATTATCCTATAAGTATATATTATTTTATTAACCATATAATACAAAAATACAAAGAGACATGGTAAATGACAAACTATTTAACTAACTATTAAATCTAACAGATAAGGTTAATATAGTGACCAAAACCTGTATAAAACATATTGGATGAGAAGTTTTCAACCCATAACCACCTTATAATTTAATTAATTCATTTTGGTTCCATTAGAAACCGAAAATGACTTTATTATAAAATAATATTTCTATCTTTTCCTAAGGTGCCTCTCACCCCTCTTATAAAAAGGCATTCCCCCTTCCCTCAAATTCACACCTTCAAAGAATTTTTGATCGGCCAACCTCTACCCAAATTATCTCTCAACTATCCTACCTTCATCTTAGAGTCATTAATTTAGTCAGAAAGCCATCCTATAGATCCCTTTTGATCAAATCAAAAGGAAGATCCCAAAGAAGAGGTAAATATTTCATCACCTCTTTCAAATTCCTTTCTTCTTCCACATCCTCTTTCTTTGTTGTTTCTATTATAAAATAAAAACTCAAGTATCATCTATATAATTTGATGTTATTATAAATTTGGTACAACCATACTCATTATTCTATCCATCCTTTGAATGACATGTCACCAAACGTGCATACGTACAGCTTACCGTCTCCAAGTCGTGGTGTAATTGTTATTCAATACATTATTATTTGGATGGGTATAATAATGATGTTTAATTGATGTAAATAATAAATATAACATGATAATTATTATTTATATATGATAAAACATCCAATTATATATTATTTTAATATCAAAATAATGATATTGTTGCTCGTGCGTACGTACGGATTACCGTCTCCATGAACGAGATGAGATTTATTCCCCATCGTAATCCATTGTAGACTAATTTTAATTTGATGGTTGAAAATAATGCTAAAACACTTAATATCATTCTGAATATGAATATGATACATCTTATTCATAGCGAACATTACCTACGTAATAAAGCATATAAGGGAAAACGAATTATTTAACACCCGAACTGACTATAATACTAAGATATTATTAACAGAGTAATTTTAAAAGATCATATATGATATCATATTAATGTATATGATGCTAGTATAATTTAATAACAATTATTTCACCATTATATAGGTTTTTAACCTACCCTCGATCAAGGAAATGTACTAGGTAAGGGTTAATTTCACAATCTCTTTATTATCCGAGGTTGTTTTTATGTAAGTATCTACTGGGACCTCTTTATCATCCACATCCATGTTCCTTAAAATTGTATTTCCAAAAAACTCTATTTACTAGAAAATGGGGTGACATCATTTATACCCTTATTTGACCGTATATAAAGGAATCTTTACATTGTTTTCCAAATAGTGTGATTTATGATCGTTTCGACAAAATTACTCTAAGAATATTTTTTTAACTTATACGGCGGGTATAGATATTTTCCGCCATTATAACATCATCGAATCTTCCCTTATAGTCTTATAAGAACATTTTCAAATTAAATTTCTTCTTTATAATTATGTGAATTTTAAATGATTTAAAAATAGAAATAGACATTTCTCTAAACAAATGTTTTAATTTCATCTATGTCTACATCCTTTGATGGCTTTTAAGCTTATTTGAATTTGATTTATTATGATACAAAACATCCATATTGTATTGAATGTTTTTTGATGTGTTTGACTATGTATGTGTTATTTTTAAACTATTCATGGTTATGGAAAAAGTATTGAAATTTCATATGCTAGTTTTAATACGAATTTTTATGTTATGTTTAAACGTTTTCATATGAGGAATGCATTGGACATAGTAAGTGATGGGTGGATCCCTCTATAACTCCTCAATGAATCGGTAGGTATCATGAGACAAATTAGTGTCTTGTCACAAGGCCTTCCCAAAATCTTATTTATATTCTTAATACAAGGCCTTCACTATGTGGTTATGAAAGTCCAGTATTATGCATTCCATCATTTTGAAAGTGTCTATTAGTATTGCATGTGATTATAAGACTAGTAGAATATCCTTGTGAATAAGTAACTGTAAGTATTTGATTTTATTTTTGCCATATTATTTGTAAGTTCAAGTTGGAAAGGCTTATTTTTTAGTCTTATACATTTCCTTAAATGTTTATGCTTATTTATGAATGTTTCCGCTATATTGTTATCCTTACTAAGAATTTGAGTTTACCCCTTTCTAGGTTTCATTTTTACCAGGATGCGAAGAAGTATATTTTTACTGATCTCTGGGGATAGTGTATGGGATCTCATTGTTGTTTATAGAAATAAATTTTTTGTAGTTTTCTATTTTACAATGTAATGTAAATCATATGAATGTATCTAGTATATACAAGGATAATAAACTAATTGGTCTTTTGAGACTTGATCTTTTGTGATCATGTTAGTGATACTTAATAATGCACCGACTTTGAGCTTCTGGGGTCAGGTCATTACAGTATGCTTTGGTAAATTAACAATATTAGTATGAAACATTATTAAGGGATTAAAAAAATTCTCATAAAAATATATATTAGAAATTAGATCATGGATATAATAGATTGAATCCTATAGAGTTACAAGCTAAGGGAATAAATGTTTTTATACGTCATTTGTTTTATCCTTGGATTACACTCTATGTGTTACCCCTAACATTCCATTTATTCCTACTAAGAGTCGGTAATGGGATGATTTGAGCTAACAGTGTAACACCCCAGGTAATTAATGAATATGAAATTTTTATATTTCTACATATTTGTGAATAAAATATTAATATTACTTTAAATGGAACACTATTCTCGATGGCGTACCCAATACGCAACAACGAGTTTCTTGGGAATCTTACGTTGCACTGTAATAATAAAATAATATTATTTTAAATGGTAGTTAACACCTAGTTGTTGTAATGGCGGGAATGAACAGAACTAAATAAAAAATGAATATATATGTTTGTCAAATATTTTTACTCTTTACAATAAATTTTAGAGGATTAAAAATGCCAATGAATCCAATTTTTAAGCATAAACATTCTAATATTCATTAAAAGGTCGATTAACCGACTTTGGATGTAGAAACTCTTTTAAATCCACTTTTTAACAATTTTATGTGTTATATTTGAAAAAATAAAATTCTTCTTTAGAATCTAGACATCAAAATTTACTTTGTTTAAATTTTTGGTATCATTCTGAAAAAGTTCATTTTTTAATGAATAGTGAAAATGTTGTATTTTAATTCAAAACCTCTTTTTATTCTAATTTATTTATATGATTATATTATATTTTAAATTTTTTTTAAAGTAAAATTATAATATATTTTTACCATTTAATCCAATAGTGGTCATTGGAATTAATTTCACATTGAAATCGGACTTAAACTAGTGTCAATCTTTTGATACTTATTGTTTCATAAAAACACGCTATTTGCTCTGACAGCGGGAATTAATTATCAAATTAATTAATGAAACTTATATGTTTTGAATTTTGTAAAATATACTTCATTTTTGAATTCGGAATATCAAAACATCAATTTTTGATGAATAGTGAAACCACTAAGTGGTACTTATAAAAAACTGTTTTTCCATTTAAATGAAATTTTACCACCTCTGTGTTTTGAATTTCAAAAATCCAACATACATGGTTTTCATTAAGAAGTAAAATGTGGTTCAATGGAATTAAAATATTTTTTTGTGAATAGTAACTTTTAAGTTTTTAATCGCAATTAGAGGTAATTAGTGTAGTTTAAGGTAAAAATAATGTTTTAATAATATGAAATGACCTAGAAACATGTCCTACCCTCATTGGATGAGTCATGGACGACCAAGACAATCCATGGGTCATCTTGGGGACCCCATGGAGCCACTTTGGTTGGAAAATGACATAAATACCTTTTTATTTAATGTTAAAGTAAAAATGACACAAACATGAGATTTTTTACTAAAACAATTTTTACATGGGGTTATACAAGTCATATTTTTCACTATAAATAGTAATTGGAAATATAAAAAGATTTCCTACATAATAGTATTTTTTTATAATTTTTAGACATTAAATAAATTAAATTATTTATGACATCATGATTATGCAGCGATGACCTCATTATTTAACGATTTAAATAAAATGGAAAGATAATGTAAAATATAAGACTTACACATGTCCAAAACCTATTGGATGGGTGTATTTCGAACACTTATCACCTTATCCTTGAAACACATCAATGTGGGACCATTAAAATTCGATACTCATTTGAAAATAAAGTTCCATTTTATACCTTTCCAAGAGTGCCCCTCCTCTCCTCTTATAAAAGATCCCCACCCCTACCTCCTTACCCACACTTCCAGAGCCTTTGGCTCGTCCAACCCCTTACCATTGTGTCTCTCCACATATCTATATAACTCCTTGAAGCCTCACATTGGTCAGAAGTCTTCCCAAGGAAGCCTTTTAGCTCAAACCAAAGGGAGTTGCCCGATTTTAAGGTAATGTCTTCACTTGAGTCCTTTTGTTTTATTTTGACTCTCCAACCCCCTAAACTCTTTGTATTCATTTATTTTGTAACAACTACATTATATTCAATATACTAGAATTTTTTTATAAGATGTATTCGATCTAAACTTACACACAACTTCGTCTAATGGTTAAGGAACATATTGTTTCTGTGGTTGGTGATTTTCTGCCTCATGAAACGATGATTGTTCAATATTCTTTTAACACATTAAAAGGTGGCCATTAGGATGTCACTGTATTTTATATATGATATATATGGTGTTTATGTTTACTATATTCTTCTGTATTTGATATTTAAACCATACCTTTATTCTTTTCATGTTGTGTAAATGCTATAATTTCATATGAGGAAGTGCGGACTACCGCCCCCTCAAGTGATGTGACTCGTACATGCAATACATGGAATTTATAAAGAATGAAATTAATGAACATATGTGACCTATATAACATATATATTATAATGGAATTATAATATATATATATATATCATTTATTTTTAATTCCATTAATATGAAAAAGAAAAAAATGAAAGTAGCGTTCATGCGTACGTATGACCTGCCGTCTCCATGAACGATGCTTTTCGTTTTTTATCTCCAAATGATATGGAATAGTATAAAATGAATATTTAATGGATATATATGATATATATGATGTATAAATCATGATTATAACTCTGTATATAATGGATAAATGAACAACATGTAATTATAAAGAGCATATTTTGACTTAAGTACCAATGATCGTTTAAACGACCGTTATTAACTAAAATAATTACATAGTGTTCATGACATGGTAATAAGTGATATAAACGGAATAATGATCTTGAAAAAGGTTCTTAAGGAAGTAGAAATTAACTCATTTTTATTATTCAGGAGATTAAAGAACGATCGAGTCAAGTCGGACCCGAGGTAAGGGATCCTACTCCTCTCTTTCTTTTTAAGTACACCCTTTTATGTCATTCCTTTTAAGCTCATATTTCTTGTGATTGGGATGTTATTTTATATTAATCTTACTGTAATTTTTATGTTCATATTATTAGAGACCCTATTTCCTCTCATCAATCCATTTTGGAAGTTTTAAGTGGCGTCGTTATGCTGCCGAGTTTTCGTAAGGGATTTTTCATCTCACTTTTATTCCCGTGAGATTTATGCTACATTTTCCACAATTTCCTTTGAGTGGTGTATGTACTGCCCATTATTATACACATTGTGTAGTATAATTTCATTTATGGGTATTCACATCTTCATTTTATGACCCTTCTTCCATGGGGTGTACGTTTCGAATGTTACCCAACTCGGTAAGGGGACCTTTCACCCTCCTCTTTTTAAAAGACTTCTTTTGTTATGTCTTTTAATTCACATACTATTATGTTGGGATATGTTCTTTTATATACTTATTGATTTAAATTTTTTTTCCATGTTATTATATTCCCTTTGTATCTCTCATCAACTCATTTTCTGAATTTTGAAGTGATGCCGTTAGGCTGTCGAATTTTACCAAGGGAACTTTTTAACCCAATTTTGATTTCATTGGGTTCAACATGTAGTTATTGATTATGTCATCTTTTGAATATGTTTGAATGACCGTTAATTCTTTTACACTTATTATCCACTTATTTTGGGTTTATTTATATTTGTCACACATAATTTTGAGATTGAATTATCTTTAATTTAAGGATACCTTCTTTATAAGGGAATTCATCACATTTGACATTTCTATTGAGACTTCATTATTTTTATGCACCAATTGACTCTTATATGGTGTATATACTGTCGTTTGGAATATTATATCATGAATCCATTTATTCTCATGATATTATAAAGTTCTAACTAAATGTTATTCCTCAATTATTGTATTCAAATGTCTCTAATTTTGGTAGAACCCCTTTAACAAAAATATCGCTTTAAATGTTTTATTTATTTTTTCTTATTAATATCCATGTTTTAAAAATGGTTTTAAGTATTTATTTATATGGATATTAATGGTTTAATATTTTAAAAGCTTCAAGGTGGTATGGGACACTTTGATTCAAAAATCTCGTTATTAAATGTTTTAAATGGTTTTGGAAATGGTTTCTTTTTTAATGGATTCATTATTTCAATATACAAAAATGTTATATTGTGATTGAAATGTGGAAATGTTATGTTTCCTTTATGCATGTTTTATGTGATACTTTTATGTTATTGTTCTTGGGCATTGTTATGAAAATGGGTGGTTCCGTGATAAACTAATGGCGGGTGAGCCCGATATAGCTCTCCAATGCATTGGGTAACGCGAAGGAGTGAAACGTTAAGGTTTCTCCGAAGAGATTTAGGGAATATACTGTGGTGGGTATTCCAAACATAACCAAGAGGGTTACTACCTACGTAAGAATGTTATGAATGCCTCAAGTTACCTTTTATATCTTATGATTTCTATGATTTATTCATGATTTGATGTTGTATGTTAAAGTGCCTATGTTTTATGGGTAAATTATGATTTCATTCTTATGTATATATGAACTCATGTTTCCTTTTCATATTTTTTATAACCCTTACTCAGCTTTTTATGCCCATCCCATGTTTTTTTTGAAATTTTTTTCATAGGTCAAGGGAAAAGTACATGATTTGATAATAGTGTCAAGGAAGTGTCAAGAAATATTCAATTCTTTATTTATTAAATATGTTTCTGTTAATGGGAAAAAAATGAATATTATCTTTTATGTAACCACTTTGTTTAAATGTGTAATGTAATGAAAGTTTTATGATCTAATTCTCTAAAACTCTAAACCTGAAAAGATCCTCAATGTGTAATTTTGTAATAACTCAAGATTAAGTAAGGTTTAATGATGGGGACTTATAGTTGGTATCAAAGGGAGGTTTAGATAACTTTAGAGGTTAGGGTATTCTTTAAGCATAAGTGACATTACCATAATGGTTAGGATTTCAGAAAGAGTCCTAGTTTTAGAAAAAGTGAATGAGTAAGTATATATTATTGTTTATCTTCCTCATTAGTACATGATGTTTTTGTTGATATACTCACACTGACCTTTTTGGTTTTAGTAAATGGCTGGATCTAGCCGGCACCAAAGTAACAGTGGATGTGAAGGAAACTGTGACAGTTTTTTGAGCAAGCAACTGAATGATATGGGAGATGCAATGAGAACTCTTGTGATTATCCTCAACCAACTATCTAGAGTCATGATTGAACACCAAAACCTTGGTGATTTCTCTAAGGCATCAAATATGCGAGAAACAAATCCCTATGGAACTACAAGTAATAATCATAAAGGTAAGTGTGTTCAAAAACTTATGTGTCAAAAATGTGGAAAGAAACACCTAGGAAAATGTTTCAAAGGGACAGAAATATGCTATACATGTGGAAATGAAGGTCATAAAGCAAGAACCTTCCATGGAAAAAGGAAGCATCCATTTGACTCAAGGAAAGGGAAAGAAGATCTTTTTGAGGGATCAATTGAATGTTTTAAATGTGGTGTGCATGGTCATTATGCAAACACATGTCCTATGAAAAAGTTTCGCGAATGGGATCACCAAGATCGTACAAATGTTCGTTTACCAATACCTAATGCCATTCCGATTGAGGATGAAGAAACTGAAAATGACCAATCAACGGTATGGATTATTTCATGACTCTTGTTTTCCTATTTTGGAATCTTAGGATATGATTCATGATTTTGTTTGTAGGAAAGATGTATTTCAGAATAAGTTGGAATGGAATGGTTAATGGATCATGAAGACTGTTGAATGAGTAAGATGTCAAAATATAAGGGCTTCAAGAGTTATGGTGAAATTCTTAAGAGTATTAAGTCTCTTTTGATGATGGGGTTACATTAGAAGACTTTTTATATTATGTGTAACCCTGATGTTTAATATATGAAAATTTTATTCAAGGAATAGTTATCTGTTATTTTGTGGACATAGATATAAAGAACCATTTGGGTTTATATGATCCTTACTTTTGAGGTAATTATGGATTATTATATGTTATGATTGTAAATGGAAGCCATGAGATAAACTTAAGGTTAAAATATGTTATGATCATTTTTGAAGATTTTATCTCATTTTGGGGAATGTTTTAAGAATTAAATAGTTTTGGAAAAAGGAAGACACGCAGACCGTGTGACAACCCATCGTGTCGGACAAAGATGCGGGAATCGAACCCACAACCAAAGTGCAACTGGTATTTATCACCTACCACTGGACTACGTGAAGTCCTTGGTTAGTTTGACTGATTCTTTTTAGTTAGATGATTTTATGAATTAAGAGTAATTTGATTTTGGGGTTTCTATGGAAATATATTAACCTATCATGGAGGATATGTGATTAGGATAATTACTTTTCAATACGAGACTTTAAGAGAAACTGATGTTGTTTGGAGATAAATGTTACGATTTAACTTGGAATACTATGAGACTAAATCCTTAAAATATTTGGGTTTCAATCTTAGTTTGGTTTACATTGAATAATTTTATGGAAAAATTGTTTATCGAATGGTCCTCGTTGATCTTTGGGTTTTGTTGGAAAAAATTTGGAGATTAAGAATTGATTTTCTTTTTATAAAGGGTTATCCTTTTCTGGATTATCTGATCTTGTCCTAACCTTTTTGGTTTTGGTTTTGGTTAAAGTCTAAAGACATGAGAAGTATATAGTTCTCTTTTGTGGATTATGTGATTCTTTAGAAGTTGATTATAGTACTCTTAATGTGAACAAGTCTTCCTAAATACTCGTCTTTTGGAGAAAATATGAGTTTGATTAAGGAATCTAGTAAAAGTTGAAAGTATACGTGACAAGTAAGTATGTTTCATTATGATTTAGTTAAGTTCAAAAAATAAATTCCTCAATGAAGAGTAACTTAAAACAAAAATGTTGTCTGTTATCTTTTCCTACTGGGGAATCGAATACCGTTTAACCCATCACAAGTTTGTGATTTTCTTGTGGTTAACTTTCCCCTAGACATGTTTACTATCACTCTCCATCAGAACATGACTCTTTGTTTTCTCCTCCATATCCATATTTTCATACTTGGAATCCTAGTATGGGTTAACTCGAGTGACATTTGTACTTCTCTCCCATTCATTTAAAGTGATTGTTTTACCGACTCTTGTTCCGATGTGGGACTTTCAAGGATGTTTCCGAGCCCAATTTTAAAATTGCGAGGACGCAATTCCCAAAAGGGGGGAAGGATGTAACACCCCAGTTAAATAAAGAATATGACATTTTTATATTTATCCATATTTGTGAATAAAATATTAATATTGCTTTAAAGGGAACGCTATGCTCGATGGCGTACCCAATACGCAACAACGAGTTTCTTGGGAATCTTACATAGCACTCTAATAATAAAATAATATTATTTTAAATGGTAGTTAACGCCTAGACGTTGTAATGGCGGGAATGAACAGAACTAACTAAAAAATTATTATATATGTTTGTCAAATATTTTTACTCTTTACAATAAATGTTAGAGGATTAAAAATGCGAATGAATACAATTTTTAAGCATAAACATTCTAATATTCATTAAAAGGTCGATTAACTGCCTTTGGATGGCGAACCTCTTTTAAATACAATTTTTAACAATTTTATGTGTTATATTTGAAAAAATAAAATTTTTCTTTAGAATCAAGACATAAAAATTTACTTTGTTTAAATTTTTGGTATTATTCCGAAAAAGTTCATTTTTTAATGAATAGTGAAAAATGTTGTATTTTAATTCAAAACCTCTTTTTAATCTAATTAATTTATATGATTATATTATCTTTTGAATTGTTTTTAATGTAAAATTAGAATATATTTTTACCATTTAATCCAATAGTGGTCATTGGAATTAATTTCACTTTGAAATCGGACTTAAACTAGTGTCAATCTTTTGATACTTATTGTTTCATAAAAACACGATATTTGCTCTGACAGCGGGAATTAATTATCAAATTAATTAATGCAACTTATATGTTTTGAATTTTTTAAAATATTCTTCATTTTTGAATTCGGAATAACAAATATAGATTAGGGTGAAGTTTTGGTATTTTTCTGAAAAACTACCATTTTTGATGAATAGTGAAACCACTAAGTGGTACTTATAAAAAACTGATTTTCCGTTTAAATGAAATTTTACCACCTCTGTGTTTTTAATTTCAAAAATCCGACATACATGGGTGTCATTAAGAAGTAAAATTTGGTTCAATGGAATTAAAATATTTTTTGGTGAATAGTAACTTTTAAGTTTTTAATCGTGATTAGAGGTAATTAGTGTAGTTTAAGGTAAAAATAATGTTTTAATAATATGAAATGACCTAGACACATGTCCTACCCTCATTGGATGATTCATGGCCGACCACGACAATCCATGGGTCAACTTGGGGACCCCATGGAGCCACATTGGTTGGAAAATGGCATAAATACCTTTTTATTTAATGTTAAAGTAAAAATGACACAAACATGAAGTGTTTTACTAAAACAATTTTTACATTGGGTTATACAAGTCATATTTTTGACTATAAATAGTCCTTGGAAATATAAAAAGATTTCCTACATCATAGTAGTTTTTTTTAATTTTTAGACATTAAATAAATTAAATTATTTTTGACATCATAATGATGCAACGATGACCTCATTATTTAACAATTTAAATAAAATGGAATGATAATGTAAAATCTAAGACCTACACATGTCCAAAACCTATTGTATGGGTGGGTTTTGAACCCTTATCACCTTATCCTCGAAACACATCAATGTGGGACCATTAAAATCTGATACTCTTTTGAAAATAAAGTTACATTTTATACCATTCCAAGAGTGCCCCTCCTATCCTCTTATAAAAGGACCCCACCCCTACTTCCATACCCACATTTCCAAAGCCTTTGGCTCGGCCAAACCCTGCCCATTTTGTCTCTACACATCCCTATCTAACTCCTTTAAGCCTCACTTTTGTCAGAAGTATTCCCAAGGAAGCCTTTTAGCTCAAACCAAAGGGAGTTTCCCAGTTTTAAGGTAATGTCTTCACTTGAGTCCTTTTGTTTTATTTTGCTTCTCCAACCCCTAAACTCTTTTTATTAATTTATTTTGTAACAACTATAGTTTCTAAAATATACTAGGATTTTTTTATAAGAAGTATTCGAGCTACACTTACACACACCTTCGTCTAATGGTTAAGGAAAATATTGTTTCTGTGGTTGGGGATTTTCTGCTTCATTAAACGATGATTGTTCAATATTCTTTTAACACCTTTAAAGGTGGCCATTATGATGTAACTGTATTTTATATATGATATATATGGTATTTATGTTTACTATATGCTTCTTTATTTGATATTTAAATCATACCTTTATTCTTTTCGTGTTGTGTAAATGCGATAATTTCATATGAGGAAGTGCGGACTACCGCCCCCTCAAGTGATGTGACTCGTACATGCAATACATGGAATGTATAAAGAATGAAATTAATGAACATATGTGACCTATATAACATATATATTATACTGGAATTATAATATATATATATCATTTATTTTAAATTTCATTAATATGAAAAAGAAAAAAATGAAAGTAGTGTTCATGCGTACGTACGGCCTACCGTCTCCATGAACGGTGCTTTTCATTTTTTTATCTCCAAATGATATGGAATAGTATAAAATGAATATTTACTGGATATTTATGATATATATTATATATATATCATTATTATAACTCTTTATATAATTGATACATGAAAAACATGTAATTATAAAGATCATATTTTGACTCAAGTACCAATGATCGTTTAAACGACCGTTATTAACTAAAATAATTACATAGTGTTCATGACATGGTAATAAGTGATATAAAAGGAATAATGAACTTGAAAATTGTTCTTAAGTAAGTATAAATTAACTCAAGTTTATTATTCAGGAGATTAAAGAACGATCGAGTCAAGTCGGACCCGAGGTAAGGGATCCTACTCCGCTCTTTCTTTTTAAGTACACCCTTTTATGTCATTCCTTTTAAGCTCATTTTTCTTGTGATTTGGATGTTATTTTATATTAATCTTACTGTAATTTTTATGTTAATATGATGAGAGACCCTATTTCCTCTCATCAATCCATTTTGGATGTTTTAAGTGGCGCCGTTAGGATGCCGAGTTTTCGTAAGGGATTTTTCATCTCACTTTTATTCCCGTGAGATTTATGCTACATTTGAAACAATTTCCTTTGAGTGGTGTATGTAATTCCCATTATTATACACTTTGTGTAGTATAATTTCATTTATGTGTATTAAAATCTTCATTTTATGACCCTTCTTCCATGGGGTGTACGTTTCGAAAGTTACCCAACTCGGTAAGGGGACCTTTCACCCTCCTCTTTTTAAAAGACTTCTTTTGTTATGTCTTTTAATTCACATAATATTATGTTGGGATACGTTCTTTTATATCCTTATTGATTTAAATTTTATGTACAAGTTATGATATTCCCTTTTTATCTCTCATCAACTCATTTTCTAAATTTTGAAGTGATGCCGTTAGGCTGTCGAATTCTACCAAGGGAACTTTTTAACCCAATTTCGATTTCTTTGGGTTCAACATGTAGTTATTGATTATGTTATCTTTTGAATATGTGTGAAAGACCTTTTATTATTTTACACTTAATATCCAATTATATTGGGTTTATTTATATTTGTCGCACATAATTTTTAGATTGAATTATCCTTAATTTAAGGATACCTTCTTTATAAGGGAATTCATCACATTTGACATTTCTATTGAGACTTCATTGTTGTTATGCACCAATTCACTATTATATGGTGTATATACTGTCCTTTGGAATATTATAACATGAATCCATTTATTCTCATGATATTATAAATTTATGACTAAATGTTATTCCTCAATTATTGTATTCAAGTGTCTCTAATTTTGGTAGAACCCCTTTAACAAAAATATGGCTTTAAATGTTTTAATTATTTGTTCTTATTAATATCCATGTTTTCAAAATGGTTTTAAGGATTTATTTATATGGATATTAATGGTTTAAAATTTTAAAAGCATCAAGGTGGTATGGGACACTTTGATTCAAAAATCTCTTTATTAAATGTTTTAAATGGTTTTGGAAATGGTTTCTTTTTTAATGGATTCATTATTTCAATATGCTAAAATGTTATATTGTGATTGAAATGTGGAAATGTTATGTTTCCTTTATGCATGTTTTATGTGATACATTTATGTTATGGTTCTTGGTCATTGTTATGAAAATGGGTTGTTCCGTGATAAACTAAGGGTGGGTGAGCCCGATATAGCCCTCCAATGCATTGGGTAACGCGAAGGAGTGAAACGT
The DNA here is from genome assembly GCA_963277665.1 of Viscum album. Taxonomy (NCBI): domain Eukaryota; kingdom Viridiplantae; phylum Streptophyta; class Magnoliopsida; order Santalales; family Viscaceae; genus Viscum; species Viscum album. Next base: position 207,973,221 of record OY728153.1, on the reverse strand, counting down.
TAAGGTTTCTCCGAAGAGATTTAGGGAATATACTATGGTGGGTATTCCAAACGTAACCAAGATGGTTACTCCCTACGTAAGAATGTTATGAATGCCTCAAGTTACCTTTTATATCTAATGATTTCTATGATTTATTCATGATTTTATGAGGTATGTTAAAGTGCCTATGTTTTATGAGTAAAGTATGATTTCATTATTATGTATATATAAACTCATGTTTCCTTTTCATATTTTTTATAACCCTTACTGAGCTTTTTATGCCCATCCCAAGTTTTTTTTTGAAATGTTTTTCACAGGTCAAGGGAAAGGTACATGATTTGATGATAGTGTCAAGGAAGTGTCAAGAAAGAATCCATGCTTTATTTTTTAAATATGTTTCCGTTAATGGGAAAAAAAGGAATACTATCTTTTATGTATCCACTTTGTTTAAATGTGGAATTTAATGCAAGTTTTATGATATAATTCTCTAAAACTCTAAACCTAAAAAGATCCTCAATGTGTAATCTTGTAATAACTCAAGATTAAGTAATGTTTAAGGCTGGGGCCTTATAAACAATGAATGCGAAGATCAATTTTATGAATGTTCTAATGAGATTCATAATTTTATGGGAGCGGGAATCATGAATTTGGTAATGATACTCTCAATTATCACAATCATTGAATAGAAATGTGGATCAAGAGGAATGTTCAACCCCCCCCCCTAAAAAAGAAAATGTTTCTATCTAGAGCTTCATGATACAAAGGCCTCCAAATTTTAATAGATCATATGATCCCTAAATTTCCGATCAATAGATCAAGTCCATAGAAAATATCTTCTACATCTTTCAATGTTCCAAACAATAGAAGGTTCTATTGGATGCTTATCGTTTGGAGGGTGAAGCCAATCAATCATGTACACTGATAAAAAATATGAGGCATTAGAAGGAGTACTAGGTGTTAGAATGGAAGGATTTCAGGAAAAAAAATTGATAAATATTTTCCTCCCACCCTCCGGCATAAGATGGAAAGGGACTTCCATTCCCTCAAGATAAAAGATGACAAATACATCAGAGAATATGAGGAAAAATTCACAAGTATTGCACAATACTCTTTCAGCTTTGTCATTACCACTGAATTCATGGTTGAATGCTTATTTGGTGAGTTGAAACCTTGACTCTAGAAATCCCTGGTGATCCATGACATCGAAAGCTATGAGAAAATTGTTTGATGTTCCCTCAAGGTCAAAATGGAGATTGGAAAATATCATGGGTATCATGGGTATAAGAAGCGAAAGGTGGAATTCATTTCTGAAAGTCCGATGGATAAATACAATTGTACTAAGAAAGTTCATCACCCCACTTTCCAAAGGTATTGAAAGAAGGACCCTAGAAATTTCTTGAAGGGGACAATAAAATGCTTTAGGTGTAGAAGAGAAGGGCTCCTAGCCGTTATCTGCCACCAAGAAAAACATGCGGTTGTGACAGAGAAAGGAATGCTCTGTTAAAATCTTAATGTGTTGTCCATTTCTTCAACTACAAAAAATCATGGCACCTTGTAAATCAGTATCATAATATATGGGGTTTTTGGAGGCAACCAACAACCTCCAGTGTTCCAAGGGTGAGATTTTTTTATCACAACCACCGAAGTGAACCCCGAAAAAGAAGTGGTGACTGGTACGCTGGCTATTCATTCAATAATAGGGGATGTACTTTTGGATTCTAGTTTACACATTCTATTGTATCATGAATGTTTCGTAGAAAAATTCCAACATGACCACAAATCCTAGAAGTAAAGAAGTCGGTGAGTACAAAAAATGGGGAATCATTGCATCCCATGAATATAAATCTTCCCAGGTCATAATTTGTGGATTGAACTTCTCGAAAAACCTCTTCATACTCCCATTGGTGGAATTTTATGCAATTCTTGGAATGGATTGTCTTTTTCAATATAGAGCAAACATAAATTTCTGTGAGAGAGAAATCACTCCCCATATGGATAATCAACCCCCAATTCTATACAAGTGTAAGTTTTGAGACGCATCTTCTTTAGCACCATCATCTCAAGCATATATATTAATGCCCTATGAGAACGCGTATATGTCTAAGATGATTGAGTATAAGTACGAAACCATCTTTGAAGACATTCCTATTGTGATGTAATTCTATGAAGTGTTTCTCAAGGAATTTTCTGGCCTTCCTTCTAGAAGATATTTTGAATTCTAAATTGACATTATACCTAGCGAATTGAAAATATTCAACACTCCATATAGAATGGATGTTGTGGTGCTTGAGGAGCAGAAAAAACAACAAAAGGAGAATCTAGATAAAAGGTTTATATGCCCATGTTCTTCACCATGGTGTGCTCAAGTCCTCTTCATCAAGAAGAAGGATGGGTCAATGCACCTTTGAATTGTTTTCCATGATATCAACAAAATCATGATAAAGAATACGTATCCCCTTCCATGAACTGATGACTTGTTAGATGAGAAAAGTAGAGCACAATACATTTCCAAAGTGGATTTGGGGTCAGGATATTACCAATTAAGGGTAAAGAAAGAGGATATCACCAAGACTGCTTTTTGTACAAGATACAACCACTATGAATTCATAGTAATTCCTTTTGGACTCACTAATGCTCAAGAAATATTCATGTATATGATGAATAGAGTATTTAGATATTACCTCAACAAAATTGTGGTAGTCTTTATAGATGACATTCTAATATACTCTAAAGCCAGGAAGGAGCATGAGGAGTATCTAAAAACTGTACTAGAGACCTTATGAAAGGAGAATATCTATGAAAAGTATTACAAGTGTGAGTTATATTTTAAGGATGTCTCATTCTTGTGTCATATCATCACAAGAAATGGGATGTCTATGGATCCCTTGAGAACAGCTGGAAAAGAGGGATGGTCGAGGCCAGCAACGAAAACAGATATCCATAGCTTCTTGGGGTTAGCTGGATATTATCACCGATTTGTGAGAAATTTCTCATGATTTTCCTACCCTCTTACCAAGATAACTCGAAAGGGAGTAAAATTTGATTAGAGTGATGAATGAGAAGATAACATTAAGGAGTTGAAGAGGAGGCTTGTCACTGCACTCGTGCTCACACTACCCACAAGTGGAGAAATTTTTGTGGTATTTAGTGCTTCTTAAAAGAAAGAAATGGGTTGTGTGTTGATGAATAATGATATTGTGTTAGCCTACGCCTCAAGGCAGATGAAAATCAATGAGAAAAACTATCCCACGAATGATATGGAGTTGGTTTCTATGATCATTGTGTTGAATATATGGAATCATTATCTCTATTGGGAGAAGTGTGAGATATATATTGATCACAAGAGTCTAAAATATATATTCACACAAAAAGAGCATAATATGAACCAACGAAGAAGGATATAACTCATCAATAATTATGACTACTCAATCCACTACCATCCTGGTAAGCCAAACTAGGTGGTGGGTTTTCTATGTATAAAGGATCATGCATCTTTATCAATGAAGCAAATTTAAAAAGGATCCAATATTCTTATATTTACAGAGGATTGACATGGGAATAATTAAGGTATGAACATCATCAATCCTTTCTCAAATGATTGCTCTACCATCCCTCATGGTTAAAATAATGGATGATCAATGAAAGGATGTGTAAATTCTGAAATTTATGGAAGCTATCAGAAATGGGAAATACTCAGAGTTCATGGTTGAGAAGGAAGGAATTGTGATATTCGGGTCACAATTACATTTACTATCTGATCCAGAGATAAATAGGGAGCTTTAGAATGACTCACATAGCTCAACCTTCTCTATTCACTAGGGGAGCACAAAGATGTATCAAGATCTCTGATAAAAGATATTGTGGGACAATATAAAAAGGGAGAATGGTGAATATACATCAAAGTGCTTGGTATATCAACTTGTGAAGGCTGAGAGGAAAAATATAAGGGGATAGTGCTACCACTACCCATACCAACATTGAAGTGGGACAACATTACCTTGGACTTGTTATTGGAAATCCAAGGACATTATAGGAAACAATTCTATATGGGTCTTTGTGGATCATCTTACAAAGGCAGCTAACATTATCGCAATTTGAGGGGACTTCTCATTAGATCAACTTGCAAATATTTACATCAATAAAGTGGTAAGGCTGCACGGAGTACCACTATCTATTGTATATTATCGTGATATGATATTCAACATGAAGTTAATGAAAAGTATCCAACATGATCTAAGCACTGAATTGAACTTCATTACGGTCTATCATCTTCAAACTAATGGCCAATCTAAGTGAACTATTAAATCACAGAAAGATATGTTAAGTTAATGTTCTATAGACTTCAAAGTAAGATAGGACCAACATCCTTCACTGGTTGAATTATCCTAAAATAATAATTTCTTTTCAAAAATCCAAATGGCTCCATATGAATAACTTTATGGGAAAACATATAGAACACAAGCGTTTTGGGATAATGTTAGTGAGCGTAAGATGCTAGGACCTGAAATGGTCAAAGAAATGGTTGAGAAGGTAAAAATCATTCAGTAACATATCAAGGAAACCCAAAGTTGATAGAAGAGTTTTGCAGATAACTATTGAAGATACTTTTAGTTCAATGTTGGTGACATGGTATTTCTATGCATATCTCTGTGTAATATGGTCATGAGGTTTTTAAAGAATGGGATGTTAAGTCTTAGGTACATCATCCCCTTTGAGATTATTGATCGTGTCGGGGTTGTGGCCTATCAACTAGCACTTCCACCTACCATGGCCAAAGTACATTATGTCATTCATTTATGCCTCTTAAGGTAGTACATACTAGACCCTTCACATATACTCTCTTCAAAGGTAGTATAGTTAGAGTATGATCTTTCTTACGAGGAGAAACTAGTGAAGATCCTAGATCATAGAGAAAAATTTCTATGAAATAAGACAATACCCATCATCAAAGTGTTGTTGAGAAACCACAAGATTGATTAAGAGACATGGGAATCATAGGAAGCGATGAAGATGACTTACCCACATCTATTTTAGTGTGGGAAAAAGAAATTTCAAGGGTGAAATTTCTTAAGGGGGAAAGATTGTAACGACCCAAAATATTATTAATGAAAATTTATCTTGATCTAAATAAATTTCCTATTATATTATATTGTTATAAAACTTATGCACATCCTTGGTTTTATGTTTTTGGATTTTTAAAACACTGTAAAGAATTGTGACCATTTCAAATATAGTCGTTGAATAGTGATCACGTGATTAGTATAAATATAAGGCATTAACAAATCCAATTTACCCGGACAAAGAAAGCATTGCCCTGATTCAGTAAAATTTCTCCATACGAATCCCATTTGTTAAGTCTCAGGAAGGAGGTGGTGTCATTGGGTTTCACTCATGACCATGTCCAAGGTAAGCTTCAAGACTTTATGCTCGAACGGAACCGCTTACATGAGATGTGTATGTTGATAGAGATTACCACCTAAGAAATGTTATACGAGCCACCCTAAAGGTCTGTCACCATCACACATCTTACCCTTTGGTCTTATGTGGGTGTTATAAGGGGTTATGTAACAAGACCCTAGCACTATGTAAATTTTTTTATAGAGAATGTACATTCATTTTATTGTTACTTTATAAAACACAAACGATATTTTTTTAGTTAATATTCAATTAAAAAACCTATTTTGATTAATTAATGAATTTTTTTGAATTAAATAATATTTCAATAAGATATAAATTTTAAATTTATTTTTATTAAATATATATTACTGTATAATTATTATGATTACAATTGTGTTTTTTAATACGGTTTAAATCTATTTTTTTCAAAATACGTTAATTTTTTATAAATGTTGGTTTTTATTTTAAAAGTCAAAATTCACATATTTAGAAAATTATTTATATTAAATCAGTATTATTTTAGGAATAATGATATAAAAATTATCCAAAATTGAAAATTTCATAATTTTCTGAGACTACTAAAATTTTGGGTAAAAATTGTATACCATTTAAATATATAATGTGTTTTAGGACATCATAATGACCTAATAGTGATGTAATAAAATACTATAAACATTATTTTCGATGAATATATGTTTTACCACTAAAATAATGTTATTTTAGATTTGTTTTATTTATTTTAAAAAGCCTCATTGGAACCTCCAGGACTTATAAATCATTTTAGATTTTTAAAATTGATTTCCTTGAGAGTGTGACTGCCATCTAAATATAAAATCCTATTATTTTAAGATTCTCGCAGATTGAACATATAATATATATTTTTCCAATCCCCTTTGGAAAAAACCATTGGCAAAAACCATGGTCTGGTTTCTGATTTTGATTAGGTTAATTTGTTCTGTCCCCAACCTAAATAATAAAGAATAGCATATCTTTTTCTTGATAAACCCACCCTCGCTCCCAATTCATCCACACTAAAAGCCTTTGGTGTTCAAAAAATCTCTTCCCTCCTCTCTCTAGAATCCTCCCAAGGTTACCCAAGCTCCCAAGAAGCCTCTCTCAATCCTCTCCAAAGCCCTAGGGGTCACACTTCCAAGTAAGTAATTTCTTTCTTTCTCATTTTATCCATGTTTTATAATATAGTTATGGTGTTTTATTTTCAATTATTAATGTTAGGGTATGATTTAGAACCTCCCCCATACTACCCTATTTATGTTTGAATGATGAGAGACTCATTTCCCTCTCATTAATTCTTCCCATTTACACTCGTTACCATGCCGTAATTCTGTAAGGAATTTCTCTCTCCTCATTTACATTCAAGAGATTCTATTGTATTATGAAAATAAATTGCATTCAATTTGTTGGGGCATGTATCTATATGACCCAAGTACTATACATTTAATGTATATATTATTAGATACCTATTTCACTCTCGTCAACCATTTTTACATATTCTTTTGTCATGCCGATTACTGCCGAAATTGCACCCAGATTTTCCCAGCCAAAGTAAATGTGTAGTAAATAACATTCCCATTTTACTGTCATGGGTATTCAGATTTATTCACATTTACTTCTTTGACTAAAAATTTATTTTTTTTTTACTTCCAAACACTTTTAGGAAAAGTGAGAAACCATGAGTCAAAAACCGCACAAGAATAAAACCCACACAATCCAATAGCAAAGAGCACAAAGACCAACAACAAGAACATACCAACACAACCAATAATAATCAAAATAACCATACTCGTCACCACACGTGACACATGATTCCTCCTATGTAGTGGCTGATTCCCATTCATATGCAGGCTTATACTACCTCCAGATATTATAGCTTTGGTTCCGGCTTCTCATTTGATCCAGAGAATGCTGCCCCGGGCATGATTGCATGGCGATGCTGTCTTTTTTGAAAGCAAGGATCACCCTATGATCTCGCTTAGATGAAGCTCTGGTATTCACCAGACATGAAAGATAAGAATAATCCTTCCTTGTTTTCCTTCTTGGCATAGCCGACAATGTTCCAACATCCTCATTCAATCTCTTTTCCCCACCTTGAACAATATCACAAAAGGACCAGGAACTTAAGCCCCTCAGAATTTTATTATCACCCCCGGTGATATACCCCCTCTTGTCAAAACAAATATCCGGAACAGGTTCCTTGAACCCCTTTTCCCTGCCCCTTCTCGGGTCAGGCATGTTATATTCAATCAATGAATGGAACATCACCGCAGCTCCAATGCCATTAGAAGTTTCCTTTCCCTCACACACTTCCATTATCCTAAGCTCCTATTCTTTTTCCTAAAAATTTCTAAATTCCCAGTTAGGGAGCTCCTCCAACATAATAGAGAACCCCTCACGGCCCTGGTTCTCCTGGTATCCCTCATCCGCACCACCAGAAGCCACATGATCAGTCACCAAGCCAACATCAGAGAGGCCATCGACCATGTTGCTCAGTTGGAGTAAAGGCATCACCGGTAGAGAAGGACCTCCATCATCTCGATTCCTGCCTAAGCAGGCCACCTCTATGTCAGGAACAACCCCTTCTCCATCAGTCTAATGAACTCTATCCTCCGCATATCCATTCCTTTGAGGCTCTACAAGACTCTCCTCACAATTAGAATTGGACTCCTTCCATAAAAACAGCCTATACGGTCCCTCGAAGTCCTGTATAAGCCTTCTAAACACTTCGGACACCATTGGGTTAGGAACCATTGTTTCCATCACAACAGGACCAATATCAATATCCTCAGAAACCCTGAAAGCACCCTCCAAGACATCCTGCTCCAACAAAGGCAGCGACTGATCCCCGCTGCAACCTTCTGAACCATGCGCCCTCTGTTCTGGGCCAGCTCCCCCGAAAATTGCAGGTGCTTTACCTTTTGAATTATCCTCCCTCCTTGATGGGACCTGAGGGACCCCACAATGAGTCTCCCCTTGAGTTGCAGGTCTTCTCCGGAAAACCTCATGCGAGTGACCCAGGTGGTTGTAGGATGAACAAAAGTTAGTCCAATTTTCATAAATAACCCTTCGTTTGCATCCATAATCCTCTTCAATGGTGATCCAAACAAACTCAAAAGGACACCGGGATGCATCAACTTCAACAATGACCCAGGGATTAACCGGATGACATACTTCCACCATTCGACTATCCATGAATAAGAACCTCCCGACGAGGTTACCCAACATTTTGATAATAGATGGATTTTTGAAAGGTAATGGAAGGTTAGGGAAACATACCCAAACTGCTGCAGAGGGAGAATCACGATCCATATGAAAACCATAGGACCAGCGCAAAAGGAGGAATCAAATCCCGTTGGAGCTTTGAGAGGCTGTCGACCAGGCTTTGATGAGATCCTCTTCCGATTCAAACCGAATCATGATGTGGTGGATATCAAGTAAACCAACAATCACCCTTTCTTTGAGGTCCTATGAGGAGAACATGAATCTATCAAAGGCATCGACTGAGGGTCTCCTATGCTCGAAGCGAGCAATCAGGGTGATGTTTAGAAGTGTCGTGGATTCTATTACCATGGAATAAATGTTTATGATTAATGAAATCATGTTTTATGATCTATGTGGCACACTTATTCTTAAAATTAAATATTTAAGAAGGGTGTTCCCTGATAGCGCTGTAATACATTGGGTAAAGATTAGTATCATGAAATTTCAAGTGCAATGAGGGTTTACTCATGCTATTTCAAGTGAAATGAGGGTTTACTCATACTCCTTGTCAAATGAACCTCGGCTCGGGCTAATACCATGTTATTTGTTGGTTCCACATTTCCATTTTATGATAATCATGTTATATCAGGACTTTATGTTCATGTTTCTCTTGAGCTCCATTGATATTCCTATTGCCTAACATGTATTGTAATCTTCATTTTATTCCATGTTTTCTCCCATACTGGTCTTTATAGATCACCCTTTTCTTATGCATGACCTCAGTTTATCCCATGTAATGCTATGAATGAGGAAATTTAGTGGCCATATAAAGAAAGTTTTCAATAAAGATATTGTGTTTCATGATTTAAGTCGTTATGTAATCTTCCTAAGCCCTAAAATCACTAGACCTCTCGATATTCTATGTTGTATAAAGTGAATAATTTATGTAATAAATCATGTTTAAGTGTGTAATAAAATGTAGGTTTGTTATATATACAATCAATAAAGGTTATTTATAGAATCTGTATCTTGCGTATGAAGAAAATGAAAATATTCTTTCAATCAATCAACAATAACCTAGATCTCATTGTTACCTTGAGATGTATTTGGTAATACCACTATAAAATTCGTGGATATATATTTCCATTTCCAATATGGCACTGGAAAATAATGAATCATCCATTTCAGTAAATATCATTCTACTTTAACTTGCTGATAAGTCAAACACTTCACTATAATGTCAAAAATATTTCTTTTCTTTCTGTCCCCTGAGTTATAGTCCAAAATATCTCTATACATCTTTGTAATATCAAGATGAACTGAAAATGGAGAAAAATGAGCTTCACATAACAATTATTTATTCAAATTTGAATCACAAGGCACACATAATCTATTTATAAACCACAAAACACAATCTTTATCAACGCTAAATTCAGTTAACATATCTTTATGAACCATTTCTATCTTTTTCTCCAACTCGCATTCTTCATTCTAATATTTTCAAAGTCTATCTGATAGATATTATTTCATAGCCACCTGAAAAAGAATAGAAGAATTCCCTACATCAATAAATTATAATCAATAGTTCAACTAATCAAAAACCAAAGGATCTCATTCCAAATATTGTATAGTAATGTGTCATTACATTTTCTACTCAACACTTCAACCACATTATTTGACTTTCCTAGATGGTAATTAATCATACAATCATAATCCTTGATTAATTCCATCCATACCCTTTGTCTCATGTCTAACTCTTTATTAGAGAATATATACTTCAAACTTTTGTGATAAGTATATATTTTTCATTTTACACCATTCAATCGATGCCTCAAAATTTAAAATGAAAAAATCAATATCAGCTAATTCCAAATCATGATTCGAGTAATTTAACTCATGATTTTCTAACCGACATGAATCATAAGAAATTACTTAATCATTCTGAATTATGACACAACCATTTCCTTTCAATGATTCATTACTATAGATAACAAATTCACCATTCCTGCAAGGTATGTCCAATATTAGAGCATTTACCAATCGTCTAATAAAATCCTGAAACAAAAACCCTCAAATTATATTGTCCATATAAACTTAAATCACGTATGTGTTCTCTTAGTTAGTGGGCTAGATATCTGAGAAATATTTTCAACAAAAAATCAGTAATAATATTCTAATATAATAAATCGATGAATATCTGTGATATTGGAATGTCTTTTCCACTCTTAAACAACTTTTTTTAGAAGGTTCAATAGTTATACCCAAATTAGAAACTATTTTTTCCAATGATGAAATTTTTTTCAACCAAAATTTAGTATTACTAAACATCAAATATTGTTTAATTTTTTAGTTTTTGGAAAAAAATCCATAAGTGATATTAATGTTCCTCCCAGATTTTAAAATATACTAAAGTATCATCTATAAACACAACCAAAAACATATCCAAATACTGATGAAGGACTCTTTTAATGAGATTCATAAATATTTCAGGTGAATTAGATAACCCACAGGTAAAAACTACAAACTCATAGTTCCCATATCATGTTTGAAAATATGTCTTCAGAATGTCATCCTCCTTCACATTTAGCTGATGGTACCAAGACCTCAAATCAATATAGGAAAAATGTTGAGCTCCCAGAAGTTGATCAAATAAATCATCTATATGAGGCAATAGATACTTATTCTTAATAGTGATTTTATTCAAGTCTCTATAATCAAAACATAATCCCATAGAAAAATCATTCTTTTTAACAAATAAAACTAGAGAACAACATGGTGAAGTTCTAGATCAAATGATACCTTTATCATGAATTTGATGGAATTGTTTTTTAGTTTCATCAGTTATATTTTATCCATTCGATAAGGTGTTTATAAATAGGATTATCATGAGGAAATAAATCAATAGTAAATTCTACCTCCTGATTTGGAACAATACCAATCAATTCATACAGAAAAAAATAATTAAATTCTTTCACTACTGGAATTTCAATAATCACAAATTTTTCTTTATTTTCCAAAAAAAATGACCTAGATAAAATTAACTACCTTATTTAATCAATATATCATATTCTTATTATGTTACAAAAGGTATGAAATCATTGAGAAAAATAGTCTTGGGTTTAGCATCATTTTTTTCATGATAAACTGACTGAAAAATACTTCTCTTTTTTAAAAACACATTTAAGGGAAAAGTGAGAAACTGAAAAGTCACTTTTGAAAGCAGAAAAAAAAACCCATGTGGGGAAAAAACTCAAAACAAGCTATATGATCTTACCCTCCCCAGCAGCTTCTCCATGACAAAAATTCTTCTCCAAATAGGACCCTTCAACAAGCAGTCCTTTATACAAGTGCACAACCATAAAACTGATGGAGAATCCATGCCCTCTCATGAATCCAAATCTAAAAGGCCAACATCGGTGAAGACTTTATACTCTTATCCTCTTTTTAATTAAATCCAATTAGATTGGTGGAAATGAAGCACCAAATGCCCAGACATCATCGAACTAAAAGAAAATCCAGGATCCGACACAACATATAAAAATATTTATCTCATCTAATCCATCCCAAACCACTAACATTAAAAGTCGTTAAATATTAACTTGATATTACCTGTGTCCATTTCCCTAAAGCATTTTCTGGAAAAATATGAGATCTAAGTGGTTGGTGCATCCGCTAGAAGATCTTCTAATCAAAGGGTTAACAAGTCCCTAAACTGGATATTCTTATTAAGACTGATCTTCCCATTATTGGAACCCCCAACAAATATTGAGTCATTCTTGTCTATTAAGGAATATTGGTCCTCATTGAGAGCCATCCTTAATGGTATCCTGATCACTTTAGTGGCTTCTTATTTAGTGGCATTGAGATACATAACTTGTTCCACTGTTTATTCTTCTGAGCTCAAGAGAAAATTATAGGATTGTTCAAGCACAACACCAACCTTGTCGTGGTGGTCTGCCTATTTGTATTTCAATTTATTCAGTGACTGCGTCTCTACAAGAGGAGGAATGAAGGATTAATCCTTCCTCTCTTTATGACTGCCCTTTCACCCTTCCTTGGAGGGCCTGACCAAAACACCTTCCAACTCCTTAACCGCATCATCAGTCACTTTAAACTCATCGACCAGTTGAACATTCTCTTTGGGGACAAGATGATAAAATGATGGTGAATACATACCCAAAATGATATCAAATTACACTATGTGACGTTCACCAAGATATTTAGGAAATAATATCCCATTAATGATAATAGTAAGATACTTATTAATTATGGTTATTTAATTCATCCACTTGGGGTCTTTACCAAATGTTCTATATCACATTCATGATGGTATATTTCTAATTTCAATTAAAATATCTCGAAAATGAAAGAATGTGATGATCCAGAGTCCAATAGAGTATTTAAATATATTTAGAAAACATGAAAGATACATGTCACCACTTTATATGATGGTCCCACATCAATTGTAGTAATAGAAAATGATTTTTTTCTGGCCCTTATACTTTCGTCCTTGCTAGTTTTCAGCCTAGGTAGTCAACTTTAGACACACATTGGCATATTGTCCTAGCACATTTCAACTAAAAAATTTGTACCACTAGTTTTTCATTCCCTTCTTAATCATATTCATTATAGTTATGATAAATATGACAAGTCTTACCACATTGAAAGCATTTATCATGATTTTTGATACATTCTCCATGATGATTTTAACAACGCTTCTCACAAGTTATAAATTTAGGTCTCTTACCTCCTAAATTGTTTGATAAATTCCTTCAAATTTCCAATCAACTAGATCACTTATTTTTCTTTGTCTCATGGCACGCATGTTTATAAAAAAACACCATTTATTCTTTCTCATCACATCTAACATGTTTCTCATAGATTTGTAACTCACAAGAAGCTAACACCCTTCCATATTTTGGATTCAATCTTGATTAAAACTAATTTATCTTACTATCTATATTCTGAATAAAATTTGGGACTTACTGTGACAAACTACTGAAATTTTATTTATATGTAGCAATGGAATTATCCTCCTTTTATCTCAATTCCAAAAATTTCATTTACATCATATGTAGAGTATCCTTAATAATATATTTATCAAGGATTATATTATAAAATTCATCCCATTCCATAGAATCAATCACCTCAATTCCTCAAATATTTTTAATCATTGACCACTATTGACCAACATAACCTTCAAAACCAAAAATAGAAATAAAAACCTTTTGACTATCTGAACACCACATTACATTAAATGTCATTTCTAGTGCTTAAATCCACCCTTCATCATGCGATTAGTCTAGTAGATCTAATACATGGACACCACTAATATTTATCACTTGGGTCACCTAATAATAAAATGCATAAAACTGTTCAATTATGATTCCCACCATCTCAGTATGTTTATTTGGATTGTTATTTCCCTTTGTATGCCTTCTAATCATATCTGCCATATTTCTATTGTGGAAAATCATTAGGAACAAACATATCATAGATAAAGAAATGTGGTAATCCTAAAATTCTATTTCATTAAAATTTTATGATAAAGTTAAACACTATTATATATATTTTATTAATATCATTATAACTCATAAAGTTATCCAACTTGACCTCTTATACTGACTATAAATAGCTAGAGAAACACGTACATAATCCTGATATTTGTAATAAATTGGGAATTCATTCAATTCAGGGATATTTTAATGTATATAGATTTAGAGAATTTGGTCATAAATAATATTAAACAACATAAGTATTTCATGTATACACGTGTACCCACATTATAATGTTTTTCATAAAACCAAAATTGAAAAGAAACAAGGTTCGTTTCATGTTTAAAAAACATGAATTTTCCTTGATCCCATCCTGAACTTTGTTCTTCATTTAGTCATGGGAAAATTCATTTCAAAACATTGTATGAGAATAAAAATATCAGTATGGGATACATAATGAATGAAAACTTTTAGACTTTCAAAAACATGTAATCCAAGAATTCATTATAATAAATTAATACAGTCCATCTTTAGAAAGTATTAAATATACTTCACTGAATATAATCTCATTCCATACACTTTTTGTAACCAAAATAATAACATAATGAACATATAAAGACATATAAAACATATACAGGTCATATGGAAAATAATACATAAATGGAATGACCATAACGTTGAATTCCACACATATCACTTTGTGAAATAGACATATAGCCGATTTCCATACATAATGCATTAGAGGTTATAACGTAACCACCTATCCTTGGTTAATCACAGAACCAACCGTCATTAGATTCTCACGTAACCACCTATAAAATTTACAATTACAATTATATAACCATAACACATAAATGATTTCAATTATGAAAATTTCACTCATAAAATTTCATTTTCAATCATAAGAAGTCATTTCTAGTCATTCAAATAGTCAAACCACTATAATATCCATTTTAAATACAAAAATACCGAAACATGGAATAAGTGATTTCATATTCATTTTAATAAAATATTAAGACTTATAGGGAAGAAAAATATTAAATAATATTTATGGCAATAGAGAAGTCATTTCCATCGAATACCTAAAAAACATTCCATTTTTCATTTAGTGAAATACTACATATAAAAAGATTCCCTTTTGAAACCTATTGAATGAAATTAAAAGTCTAAGGGTTTATTATTCACTATATAAAATAAAGTGGTTAATATTATCAAAATATTCACCAATTAATGGATATTGAGATGAAGTCTTCTACCATTAGTCTGACTAGCAATGTAAATTGTTATGTTCTTCTTAATCAGGTAAATTCTTATAGTTTATACCAAAAGGATTCCATAGGAGGCTTTCTGCCATTAGTGATGCCTCTAAGATGAGGGGATGGATTATAGATAGAGTTTTGCATAGATATTTTACAAACAAAAGAGTTCTTGATGTGTGAGTATTAGAGAAGAGAGGGTACCTTTTATAGAAGAGGTAAGGGTCTCCGTTATAATGTACTAAAATATTCAATTAATAAAAATTGATTATAAAATAAAAAATTCACCAAATTGAGATATGTTGAGTATAAGATGAATATTGTTCTAAATCATATCATCCAATAATTTTTAGACATGAATTAAATTTATTTTAAACCATATAATTTTGGTTTACCCTTAATTATTCTCTTCAAATATTAATTGTTGTCCAAAAATTTTAATTATTAATAGGATATTAATATTACTTTGTGGGGTCTATTTCCTATAATTGGAATCTTAATGAACGTTTTGACCATAGAATAGTCACTATGTGTTTTTAAAAAAAATAATGATTTTAATAAATTACTATTTTTATAAAACATCAACTATGTCAATTTTTACATTATTCATTTTATTGAATTTTAATAAAATACAAAAAGAGAGATAACATCAAAAAATTTGTTGAATAGTGTTATAACATGCCATAACTATCGAGAAATTTCATGGATTACATAAATTATGTTACATAATAATTATTTTAATATTTATAATATCATTTATTTTATTCATTCTTTAATAAATCATTCCTTGCATCATTGTTTTTTCAAAATAAATTTTAATTATTTATTGTCTAAATTAATTAAATAAAATACCATGATGTATGAAATGTTTTTTATTTATATTGAAAATATTTAGTGGAATAGAGAATTTATATGTACCCACATTAGAAAAATTTTATTATGAATATTTATGTTTATCACATATTTTCCATTAAATTTAAAGATTTAATTGTCATAATTACCCCCAAGTGGCTTCCAAAAGAAAAATTTCTATTCCAAGAGTTATCTCGATCATCCAAATCTCAACCAATTCGATCTGGAAAAGTGTTATGGTAGTTTTATATTATTATAATATTATTTTTACCCTTATTTACGTGATTTACAATTTATCCATGGTTAATATTAATAATTAATAATGTTACTATTCACCATATAAAACAATAAAATGGAAATGTTTTCATAATATGAACCTTATAATTCCTAATATGGAATAAATTTTTCTAGTTGGAAAACATAGAAGTTCAGGTAATTATTTTAAATTTAATTCCCATTTTCAAAATGAGAAATTGGGTTTTTATAAAAGTAAACACCCTCAAATATTGAAACTGTTTATATAAAATTTCAATGTAAAATTGCCTCTGATGAGAAACATTTGATTAAATGATAAAAATGTAATTAATAATTTCCTTAAAAATAATTGAAATGTTAATCTATAAATACAAATAAATCAGAACAAAAGTCAATTTATAATGTAAATACAATATTTTTCAATATTCATTAAAATATGATTTTTGTTTCAAAATTACCAAATTTTAAACCAAATTTTTTTTCAGATCTCTCGATTTCAAATGATATGTTTATTTTATGAAATAAAAGATATAAAAGTGATAATAACTATATTTAAAAAACAGTTCTCCATAAAAAGGCCCTAAAACATCCTTTTAAAAATGTAAGTGTGTTTTATTTTTAAAAATAGATTCATTATCATTATTAGCCTTGAAAATTTATTGGATAAATGTAATAATGTTTAAAAAACATGTGTTATCATATTATAGTTATTTTTATTCTTATTATCAAATATAAGTTTTATGCATTCACTTCCATTTAAACTAATAAAAATATTATTATTTAATTATTTTTCCATATAACTCACTATTGTGTGCAACATAAGATTTTGGAGAAACCTATTGTCACGTGTCCAGTATGATATCAAAGAAGGTATCCCCTTTAACATAAAATTAATATCTTATTCATAAATATGAATGGATATAAAATGTATCATTATATATATTCCAGGGTTGTTACATCCATTGTCTCTACCTCCATAGCCATTAGAACTCCAACTATCAGCCTGATATTGTGTAGAAGATCCTCTTATCATAATCTGACTCTGCCCAAATGCTCATTCGATAAGAGTCCATCTCTGTGAACTGATGAAATTTGGTTCATATACCATGATTTCTTGTGACCAACACTCTACTGGTGGTCAGGAATAGTGTCGACAGAGGTGTGTCAGCATACCACACTGATGAAAGATCACCCAAGTATGTTCATATCCAGAAAAACCCTAATTAATGTCTACTCTGCTTCCCACTACCATAGATAAAGTCCTCAAAATGGAACTTCCTATTCTCAGAAGATTCACCTTCTAATCCTACAGTAATAACAACCTATACAGCACTGGAGACATCCCTTATATTCCCTTCTAATATGAGAACCTTATCCACCAATTTTGTAAACTTTTTTAGCCTGTAGATATTCACAGGGGACATAATCTCACACATAAGACAATCTTGAAAAAGATTCCCCATAACTGCCTCAACACTTGCTAATATTGATGAAACTTATCCCAAATCTATGTATAATCTGACATAGTCAATCACTACCATGATCTCCTACGTCAGATTCATGAACATTGTAGGTATACCTTGTCTCAGCATCTCTATATAAATGTTATTCAAGAACCACTCCATGATTTCATTCCATAACATACCGTTAGTCTATTCAGTTCATGCCTGAATGTCCCACCAGTGCTTCATTGAACCCTGTAGCATATAAGTAGTTAGCATTATGCACCTCCAAGCTGGAGGCTCCAAATGGCCAATTATTGTCTCTATGGAATCAACCTGAAATTCAACTCTCTTAAGGCCACCCTCTATAGTAAAGTTAATAGGGTGCTACAACTAGAAAACCCCTTTCAAGTGAGATATAATTTTTACAACTCACTCTAGGTCCCTTTCCATGAATTTAATGAAGTTATAGATGTTCTCTCTAAATTGATCCCATTCATCATTTAGGGTAATGATTTGTGCCTCATGTTTCCAAATTGGAAAATCATTCCTAGGCATGCCCCTCGGTCATCCATAGAACAAGAATCATGCAAACATACTATCTACAATTTGAAATATACATCTTATGTCTCATAACACAACCTTATAATATTTAAGTAAGTGTAAATGATCATAATAGGTCACAACATGTATTTTCTCCCAAATCATTCCACACGACCATCCCGAGGAACTATCACTACCCTTAACCATCATATTCCTATGTTTTTCTTAACAAAGGTAAACACACTATCATAATCTTGTTTTTCATTTAGAAAATAAATCATTCTCATTTACCGACATTTTTACAACCATCATAAAATCATGTTAGGAACCATTTTTCATTTTAATATCACAAACAAGGATTAGTTCAATTTTAATAAAAAATCCATAACATATTTCCCAGTGCATGCATAAGATGATGCATGTCAGAAAAAATCCTCAGTGCCTAGAATGTTTCATATAGACTCAACTCTCATTCCATTTCTGTCTATGAATCAAAATTAAACAATTTTTAGAAATAATTATCACATCACACTCTAAGTGCAACACCCAAGGTGAAATTATATTCCACTGTAACATCAAAAAGTAATAACAATAATCCCTCCATGAGTACTCAGGTCTTCCCCGACCCATGTGTTTGTAACCCCCAAGCATGTGTTCATTACCAAGCCCCAAATTTTCTTAGTCTTTTATCTACCATTCCCAAAATAGTAATACAAATGAATAAGAAATAAAAATGGGCCTCTGATACCACTTAGTACCATCCCATCCTAGGAACCATGCATCAGAGCCCCGAGCCGGTTCGCTATGTGACCTCAAGTGTGCCTCCCCGTATGCTAGATGTTGCAGACTAGAAGCGATTGTTTGGTAAGTCATTCAATGATAGAATATACCATCATTTGTTTTGGTAAAACACCAGTGAAATTAAATAATTTTTCATATAATCGTATATAACCCAAAAAATACTCATGTCACATGATATCCAAATAAGAAATACAATACTCAACTAAAATGTAAAACATGTTATGCCAATATAAGTGTCATGTGTATATAATGTAACTAAATGTAAATACACTACGACTCCCCAAGAAGGTTATGAACCATGTTTGGTCCCATCATACATGATTTATCCCAAATCAGTAATCCATTTTAGTGCTTTTTACCTTATCCCATCCCACAACAATATAATCTATTCAGGTAACAATTGGGAAGCCCGAGTAGGGTGTGAGTACAACTCAAAAGGCCACCACCAATAGTTTCTAAAACATGTCCACTAAAAATGTGTTGTTTGTAGTTCTATAAGATAAAAGTACAATTCATACATAACATGTTATTACATTATCATTTATTATTATCAAAATATTGTAACTAAAGAGATTCCATGAAGACCTTTACCCATAAACTAGCTTCATCTTGTGTCGGAGCCCCAAGAGTTCTCTAGGTAATATCATATCTTAATACATACTTATTTCTTGAGATCTATATATTCAAAGGTTATTGATATATCAATACATAATTGAACACATACCTGTGATCTAAATATCATCATGTTAGTCTTTAAATTAGAGTACCATTATTTAAATTCTTTAATTTCAAATTTAGATGCCACATTTCCAAAGTTACCAATATCACAAATGCAAGTAATACAACCACGTCACCATGCTTACTTCTAAAAAAATGACCATGTTACCATTATATTTACTCAAAATTATATGAAATTGTTACCATGCCTAATCATCATTAGAATGACCATATTTCAATACTAATTTACTCATAAAAATGTTTACCGTGTTTCCATGTAAACATATCAATTTAGAATGAACATGTTCCCATTAATTCACACATAAATAATTCATAATTAATTATCCAAATCAATTACATTACCATTCCAAAAATTAGTTAAATACATAAAATCTATTAGTAAACCCAATAATTAACGAAATTCTTCAATCCAATTAATTAATTAATTAATTAATTAATTATTAAAATCATATCTCGTAATTAATTTATCATAATTAATTATATCATTTTAAATATCATCTCCAAAATTAATCATAAATTTATTATTTAGATTATATTCTCAAAGCACATAATTAATTCACAATAAATTATCTCAACATAACCAACTATATATCACATTTTTTTCACTGATCATTTACATAGATTAAAATCAATAAATCTTGTAATCAATTTTCCAAAACTAATTATCTAATAGTGATTCCGCTTTGTCTCCAGATTAATTGATTATCTAATTAGTTAATTCAATAAGGATACGATAAATAAATAGGTCATAATAATTAACCAAATTTAACTCCCTGACCTCAATTACACAGATTCAGTGCATTATTACATAACATTGGCATGATACAAGGAATCATGTCTTGAACGATCGATCAGTTTATTAGCCTTGGAAGTACTAGATACATTCATAAGCTTTACATTACATCAAGAAATAAAAACAAAAACAACATTTTTCCCCTTTTTGAACACACTTTTATACTTAGACTATCCCAAGAGGTCAACCATAAATTAATTCTTCACATCCAGGGAAAAATAAAACATAGAAAGGGTGAGCTCAGATGCTCGGTAAGGATAACAATTTAGAAGAAACTTTCATAAATAAGCATAAATATTTAATAAGTATATAAGAAAAAAAAGTAATTTAAACATATACTTCACCATAATATGGCAAGGATAAAATCATATAATTCAGTTTATTAATTCACATGGATATTCTACTAGTTGATTAATCACATGCAATTTCAATATCCAATTTCATAATGATGGAATGCATAATGTCAGACTTCATAACCACATATTCAAAGCCTAATGCCATGACTACAAATAATATTTTTTCAAGGCCATGTTCAAAGCACTAGTTCATCTCATGGGACGTACCGATTCATCGAGAAGCTATAGCGGGCTCTACCCATCATTTACTAAGTCCAATGCATTTATCATATGAAAATGTTTAAACATAACATAAACATTCATATTAAAACTAGCATAAAAAATGTCAATACTTTATCCATAAACCATGAATGGTATAAGAATAACACATATACAGTTAAACATATCACAAAACCTTCAATACAATATGGAAGATTTGTATCTTAATAGATCAACTTCAAACAATCTTAAAATCCATCCAATGAATGTTGACATAGAATAAATCAAAACTTTTTTTTGATAAACATTTATTTCTATTTTGATACATTTAAAAGTCATATAATTATAAAATAAAAGATTTATATTGAAAATATTCTTATAAGCTTGTAAGGTAAGCTTTGACAATGTTATAACTGTGGAAAATAGCCTCACCCGCCATATAAGTTAAAAAAACATTCTTAACTTAATTTTGTAAAAAATGTCATAAAATACCTTGTTTGGAAAAGGATGGAAAGATTCCTTTGAAAACATATTAGGTCAAATAATGTTATAAATTACTCTAACCCATTGCATTGTGAATAGTAAAAATGTTTTGAAATTCATTTTTAAGAAAACACAGATGTGGATGAAAAAGTGGTTCTAGTAGATACTTACGTAAAAACAACCACGGATAATAATGATATTGTAAAATTTACCCTTACCTTGTACTTTTCCTTGGTTGAGGGTATGTTACCCTCCTATATAATAGTTAAAACATTTTTATTAAATTATAAAAGAACTATATAGATAAATATGATATCATATATGATCTTCTAATATTGTTTTGTTAATAATATTTTAGTAGTATCATAATTTCAGGTGTTAACTGGTCTGTTTTCCTTTATAAGATCGGTTACGTAAAACATGTTTGTTATTGATAGGATGTATTTTATTCATATAAATAATGATAAAAATTTCATAAACATTATTTTTAATCATAAAATAAAATTATTCTTAAATGATTATGATGGGGAATGAATCTTATCGCGTTCGTGGAGATGGTAATCCGTACGTACGCACGAGCGACAATATCATTATATTGATGGTGAAATCATATGTAATTGGATGGTATATCATGTATACAGAATCATTAACATTTTATATTTAATATTTACATCATTTATACTCATTATTATACCCATCCAAATAATTATGTGTTTGATTAACAAACTACACCACGACGTCGAGACGATAAGCCGTGCGTATGCATGTAGGGTGACATTGTCATTATTATGATGGATAGAATAATTAATATGGTTGTAAAAATTTTATAATAACATCACAATATATAGAATATACTGTATTTTTTATTTTATAATTGAAACAACAATGAAAGAAAAAGTGGAAGAAGAAAAAAACTTGAAAGAGGTGATGAAATATTTAACTCTTATTCAGGTTATTCATTTTGATTTGATCAAAAGGGATCCATAGGTTGGCTTTCTGATAAATGTATAGACTCTAGGTTGACGGGAGGATAGTTTTGAGGTTATTTTGGAAGGGTTTCTCTAATCCAAAAGTCTTTAGAAATGTGAAATTAAGAGAAGGGGAAGAGGAATTTTATAAGAGATGTGAGTTTCACTTTAGGAAAAGTTTGAAATATTATTTTATAATAAAATCATTGTCAGTTTTTTATGGATTAAGAATGAATTATTTCAAAGTTTAAGGTGTTTATGGGTTAAAAACCGCTCACATTATTGGCTTTAGACAGATTTAGGTCATCATATTTACCTTAAATTTAGATATAACTCTAAGTTAAATAGTTAGACATTTACCCTGTCTCTTGGTTTTTTTATTATATGGTTAATAAACATTACAATAACATTCCAATCGAACCACATTTGGTTCATTAGTAATATATATAACCTTATATAATTACTTTGGATGAAAAATTGATTTTTATTAATATTATATCAATTAATAATATAGTATTTGTTTTAAAAAATCAATTATGTCAATTTTGACACTATTTAGCATTAGATTTTTTTGAAATCCATAAAAACTGTATCACTACGAATAAAATTTATGTACCCAATCATAAAATTTCATATTAACCTGGAAATTTAGTGGAATTCATAACAAGTCCCAATTAATTTTTTTTTTTTGATATTTATAATATCAATTATTTTAATATTTCATTAATGAGGTAATTTTTGCATAATCATTGTGTCATAATGAAATTAAATTATTTAATTGCTAAAAATTATAAATAAAATACCATTATGTAGGAAATATATTTATCTTTCTAATGAATATTTATCATTGAATTTATATTGTCTATAACCCAATATTAAAAATGGTTTAGTTATTAAACATTGAATTTAAGTCTTTTAACATTTTTTAAATAAAATAATAATAAATGTCCTAATCTAATCCATGTAGACCAAAGAGGATAATATTTTACATATAAGGTTTCTTTTGGTTGAATTGTACATATCCAATAGAATTAGGACATGTGTTAGGATAATTATGATATCATTTTTACCCTTAATTACCCTATTTACTTTTAACCGTGGTAAATAAAAGTCAAAAGCTTCAATTCACCAAATATTATTTTCATCATATTGAACCACATTTTACTTACTGATATTAACCGTGTCTCTAAGATTTTTGAAATTCAACTCACATAAGAGGTAAAATTATGTTTTAGGAAAATTTGCAAATGCTCGTAGGAGATGGGTAAAAGATGGTAAAAAGTTCTATAAAATGTTTATATATATAAACTTATTATAAAATTACTCCAATGAATTACATTGAATATATATTGGTATTAGGTATCAATTTTTACCTAAAATATATTTAAATAAAATAATTAATTTTTTAAATAAACATCCGGTTTTAACCAATAACACATTTTTTTTCACTATTCGTCAAAAATTTAATGTTTTCAAAAAAATACAAAAAATTAACCCTAAGATAATTTCAATATTCCGAAATCAAAAATGAAGTCCATTTTAAAAAATAAAATTAATAAAATTTTAAAAAGTTGGTATTACTATTCATAACGGCTAGTTTGATTGGTCGCGGTGTGTTAGAATCTCGAAGTTGCAGACAATGAA
This sequence comes from Viscum album, assembly GCA_963277665.1. Lineage (NCBI taxonomy): Eukaryota > Viridiplantae > Streptophyta > Magnoliopsida > Santalales > Viscaceae > Viscum > Viscum album. The sequence goes on along the minus strand of OY728153.1, from coordinate 207,948,805 downwards.
AGATATTGCATTATTAAAAAGGAAATATTTCGTGGATGTTGGGGGTGTTACATTCTTCCCTCCTTCAAATAATTTCGTCCTCAAAAATTCTATATTACTACCACACAAAAATATTCAGGTGGTTCTTCATCATAAGTTCTTCTGGTTCACACATTGCCTCTTCCATATTATGGTTTCTTCATATAACTTTTACCAGATGAGTCTTCCAGTTTCTAAGAACTTGTTCTCTTGTATCAATAATTTTAACAGGCTCTTCACAATAAGACTGATCAGGTTCCAATTCAATTTATTCTTAGGTGTGTACATGTGTTGGTTCAGGAATTTATTTTCTCAACATTGATACGTGGAACAAATCATTAACTTTCGAGAGACTTGGAGGCATTTCAAAATGATAAGCAACAACTCCAATTCATTCTAGAATTTCAAAAGGTCCGATGTACCTGAGACTCAATTTATCCTTCTTACTGAAACGTATGACACCCTTCCAAGGAGACACCTTAAATAAAACATGATCTCCTACCTAAATTTCCAAATCCTTCCTTCGGTTATCGGTATAGATCTTTTTCCAACATTGAGATGCTTTGATGTGGGTTTGGATAACCTTCACCTTTTCCATCATTTCCTAAATAAGTTCTGGGCCTACATGTTTTCTTTCACCAACATCATCCTAACAAGTTGTTGTGCGACATCTCTTTCCATATAACGATTTATATAGTGCCATCTGAATACTTGAATGGAATCTATTTTTTTAGGAAAATTATACCAAAGGTAAATATTGATCCCACAAACCTTGAAAGTCAAGTGAGCAAGATCACAACATGTCTTCTAAGGTTTGAATAGTCCATTCTAATTTTCCACCAGTTTGAGGGTGGTAGGCAGCGCTCAAATGAAGTTCAGTAACCAGGGATTTCTGAAGAAGTTTCTAGAATCTTGATGTAAAATGGGGTCACGATCAGAAAAAATCAATAGGGGTACTCCATGAAGTGTTACAACTTCATTAATATACAGTCTTACTAAACGTTCAAGTGGTAAATCTTCTCTTATTTCAAGAAAATGTGCTGACTTGGTAGGACGATCAACAATGACCCATATTGCAACATTCCTTCTAGAGTTCATTGGCAGTCTCATCATAATGTCAATCGTAATATCATCCCATTTCCACTAATGTATGGGAAGAGGTATCGTAACTTTTCTAGGGTGTCATCTTCTAGATTTCACTTATTGAAAAACTATACACCTTAACACAAAATCAGCAATCTCCCTCTTCATGTTGTCCCACCAAAAATGTTCATTCAAATCTCTATACATCTTGGTCCTCCTAGGGTGTATAGAAAATTTGATCTCTGACCATCATCCAACAATTCCCTTTTAAATTAGGTATGTTAGGAACATAAAGTCTCTTCCCAAATTTGAAAATTCCATCTTCATATACGACGTTGATCAATCTTCCATCGTTCACAACTTTAATTTTCTTTAAAAATTTGTCATCATCAGTCTGAGAACTTTTAATCCTTTTTAGTAAAGATGGTTTGGCAACCATTGGAAAAAGTATTGTGGTTTCACCTTCCATGGTTATTCCAATATCCATCTTTACTAGATGCATGAAAATAAGCTCCCTTTCAAATCTCATCTTGTTCAAACATTATTTTCTTCACCCATATTTTTTTAATTCTTATTATCCCCAATAATTGAATTTAGTAGAGCTACTGGGGGTGGATCTAGATAATAATAAGATGGGGATATCTCTACTCTAAAGATAAGGTACTCTTTATCATCATCGATAATTGAAACCTCCTTATTATAACAATAAATTTTCGCATCATGGTTCGAAATCCAATCCATACCAAGGATTATATCAAATTCAATAATGGGTATGATGATGATATCAGCAGATAAAGAACATTTATATCCCTTAATGGTAACTAATTCACAAAACTTTTTTGCAATGATACTTTCCTTTGGTGTTTTGACAGACAACTCCCTTGTTAAATCAAATTGGAAATATTTAATTTTCATAGCCAACTAGGAAGATATGAAATAATGTAATGATTTAGAATCAAATAAAGCATTGGCTAAACTTGAGAAAACCATTAAATTACCTTCCACAATGTCTTTCATAGCATCAACCTCAGCAGTAGTGATCGAATAAGCTTCTCTTTTCTCCCTTGGCCTTTTCTACGGTAAGTTGACTTGGTGATTAGGACATTCATTTCCATAATGCACATTTTCTCTATAATTGTAGCATTCAACATTGAGATCCTATTTCTTCCCCTTACCATAATGATCATGGTGGCCTTTTTCACCACACTTGTAACAGACTCTCATTAACTTTAAGAAAGTACTGGGGTGTTTCTTCCCATATTTATTTTAGGATGGAGGTTAAACATTTAACTTCTTCCCCTTATTTCCTTTTCCAGAGTTTTTAGTAAATCTCTTCTTCCCCTCCTTTTATTTAAAGTTGTTAGACTTAGAGAATTATTTTTCTATCTTGATATCACATGGGATAATATTTTTGTATGATAAGAAGGATAGTGATAATAATTCTCACTAGAGAAAGGGTTTTAACCCATCCAAGAATCAATCAATTATACTCCTTGGGTTATGTATATAATCTATAGCATGCCTTTCTAACTATGTAAAGTTATCCACATACTTTGTGACATTCTCATCATCCTTTTTCCTTAGACTCAAGAAATGCCTTTCCATATCTACTTGATGGTCATGAGGAAAGTATTTTTCTACGAAAATATCTTTAAAATACCTTTATTCCATGTTCAATACTTCTTTATCTGCATTTTTGTTTTTTATTAATGACCACCATTGAAATGCATCTCCCGTGATGCAATAAACTTCCACGACAGCTTTTTCCATTTCACTACTCCCCAAAGCATGAAATATTTTCTCTATGGAACTTATATGTTGCTTGGCTACAAGTGGATTTTAAGTCTCATTTAATTTTAGTGGTTGTTTCCTCATGGATTATTCTAACATTGATCCTCTACATTGTGGATCAGGGTGCTCCATATGGGTAAGGTTATTATTCATAACCTATGTGAGTTGTCCCAGCATGGTGATAAGTTGATCAGCACCAGTTGGATCACCATCTCCACTATAATTATCTTGATTATGAGAGAAATCCCTACATGTATTATGTGCATTGATACGTTTTCCATTCTTTCCACTAGGTGACATTTCTAAATAATGGAATACAATAGATTATATTATGAACCCCAATACATAATTCCAAACTTGTAAAACACTTAACATAAATTTAACTATTTATGTATAAAATCCATAATCCTCAAAACCTTTTCTTTGAGGATGTATATACTCGTATTACCTTCATAAAAGTTTGTATATAAAATGAAAATTATCCTAAGAATATCCCCTGTGAGTGTAGTAACCATGAGTGCAGCAAGGCCCATTGTAGTGCACCAGTTCTAGTTAGAGTCTAGCTCAAAGCGGTGTTTTCTGGTTTTACCCCTAGGTACAACAGTGCCAGAGCCACCTCTACCTGATCATATCCAGACAGGGATGTGTTTCTTGGAAAACTCACAGAATATCTACAGTAACAAAATTCTAGGAAGTTTTTCTATACCAATCCTCAATGTCCCTCTTATGGTAGTGTCCTATAATCAAAGATTATCTAAATATAGTTTACAATGTTTTATCTAATCTTCCTCTAATACCAACTATAATTCCCTGACCCTAGTTACCCAGAGTTCATTCATTGTTATATAACATTGGAATGATTCAAAAAATCACGTGCCAAAAGACCGATCAGTTTAGTAGCCTTGGAATTACTAGATACATTCATAAGTTTTACATTACATCATGAAATAAAAACATCCATAAAATTTTTTACCTTTTTCAACACAATTATATCCATAGAATATCCCTAGAGGTCAACCATAAAATAATTTTTCACATCCTTGGAAAAATTAAACATAGAAAGGGGTGATCTCGGTTTCTCAGTAAGGATAACAATATAGTGGAAACATTCATAAATAAGAATAAACATTTAAGGAAATGTATAAGACTAAAACCAAAGCCTTTTAAACATAATCTTATGCATAATATGGAAAAGATAAAATCAAAAAATTTCATTTACTTATTCAAATGGATATTCTACTAGTCAAATAATCACATGCAATTTCAATATCCAATTTCATAATGATGGAATGCATAATGCCAGACTTCATAACCACATAGACAAGGCATTGTTCCAAGACTACAAATAATATTTCTTTCAAGGGCTTGTGCTAAGAAACTAGTTTGTCTCATGAGACCTACGGATTCATCAAGTATCTATAGCGGGAACCACCCGTCACATTCTAAGTCCAATGCATTCCCCATGTGAAAAGGTTTAAACCTAACATAAACATTTGTAATAAAACTAGCATATGAAATTTCAATACTTTATCCATAAACCATGAATATATAAGAATAACACATCCATATTCAAACATATCTCCGAACCTTCGATACGATATGGAAGATTTGTGTCATAATAAATCAACATCGAACGAGTTTAAAATCCATCAAAAGGATGTTGACATAGATGAAATCTAATGTTTTTTTTAGAGAAATGTTACTTTCTATTTTGAAGTCATTTCAAAGTAATATAATTATAAAATAAAACATTTATTTTGAAAATATTCTTATAATATTGTAAGGGATTCTCCTATGATGTTATAATGGAATAAAATAGTTGCACCCACCGTATATGTTAAAAATATTCTTACCTTACTTTTGTCGAAAGGGTCATAAAGTAACTTGTATGGAAAACAACAGAAATATTCCTATCAAATCATATTATAAAAAATAAGGGTAAATGAATTTAACCTATTTTCTAGTAAATAGTAAATAAAATGAAATACATTTTTAAGGAAACATGGATGTGGTTGTTAAAGAGGTCCCAGTAGATACTTACATAAAAACAACCTATCATAATAAAGAGATTGTGGAATTAACCCTTCCCTTGTACTTTTCCTTGGTCGAGGGTATGTTAACCTCCTGTATAATAGTTAAATAATTGTTATTAAATTTTACAAGAACAATATACATAAATATGAAAACATATAAGATCCTTTAATAATGCTTTGTTAATAATATTTTAGTAGTATAATCGTTCCAGGTGTTAACCGGTCCATTTTCATTTATATTCTCAATTACGTAAGCCATTTTGTTATTGATAAGATGTATTTTATTCATATCCAATATGATATTGAGTTATTAGAAAATATTTTTAATAATAAAATTAAAATTATTCGAGAATGATTACGATGGGGAATGAATCTCATCGCGTTTGTGTTGACGCTAATCTGTACGTACGCATGAGAGACAATATAATTATATTTATGGTGAAATCATATGTAATTGGATGGTATATCATGTATACAGAATAATTAACATGTTATATTTATTATTTGCGTCAGTTATACTCATTATTATACCTATTAAAATAATGAAGTGTTTGAATAACAAACTATAACACAACGTGGAGACAGTAAGACGTACGTACGCAAGTGTGGTGACTTTGTCATTCATATGATGGATGGTATAATAAATATGGATGTACCATTTTTATAATAACATCATAGTATATATATGTTTCTGGGGTTATTATTTTAGAATTGAAACATCAAAGAAAGAGGAAGTGGAATAAGAAAAGAACATGAAAGAGGTGATGAAATATTTACCTCTTCATCGGGTTCTTCCTTTTGATTTGATCAAAAGGGCTTCTTAGGTTGGCTTTCTTGTCATGAACTGACCCGTACCAGGGCTCGAGCCATAACTACCCCAAGCCTGCCTCCATAGGCCAGGGGATGGTGACTAGTGCTGAAGTCACAACAAACCTGGGGAGGCCTTTGGCTAAGAACCTATACACACACATGCAGCTAACTCAATGAAAAAGTGCAGAGAAAAAAATCAAGGTTCCACACTACTATAAAAAGGGAACAAAAAAATGCATCGACCTCTAACAGTAAAAGTACAAGAAAAGTAAATCATAAAAGGAAAGGGGAAAAAATATACACCCAACTAGAAAAGTGACACAACCCAGTAACAGGAGAAAAAGTAAAATAGTTGGAAGAGTCCCACTCCTGAATCCCAAGCTAGGACCACCACACCCTGTCCAAGTACCCCGTATCCCGAAGCTTCTCTGATGTCACGATCAACCTCTCCATTGTCTACAAGGACACACCAAATGCGGGAAAATCCCAAGAAGGGGTGAGTATAAGAATACTCAGTAGGATGCCCCAAAGGCTCAAGGGAGCACTAAGAGATGTACTGAAGAGGAGAGTAGTAAGAGAGAACAAGGTACAACAAGAGTGAACAGAGAGAGTATAGCTCCACCCAGTAATAGATATGATCCCTCAAATAAACCCAAATGAGAGAGTAAGAGGATCTTCATCTCACAGCTCACACCAGGTATATGCCCATACATATACCCAGGGCAACCAGATATACTCATAACTCAGACCTGCAGTTTAGAGATAAGTTACACAACCACATACCCACACTAGGGATCTAGTTCAAAGATTCCACAAATAACTCATATGAGAGAACTCACTCTATAAGTTTGATATCTCTGATAACTTTTGTTTGAGAAGAGTTTTTCGTCAGGAAAAGCCACGAGAGGGAGATACACTCATTTGGGAGAACACACTCCTGAGTGGGAAAGATCACGATACGCAGATGAGGATCACTTATAGGGCCATGGTGGATACTGAAACTCATTCGGATTCACCAGCTATGTAGAGGATCAATGCCCAGTAGAGTTGGTCACGTTAATTCCTAACTCTACCTAGTGTCAGGAATGGATAGAGGATCTTGCTCTGGGCCTCTTGGAGGGATGCCAACTCTATCCTAGAAAGTTCTACTGAAGGGATCATACTCCTTTAGAAGGAAATGATTCCTGACCTTGTCGGGAATAAGAAGAAGGGGAACTAACCCAAATGAATCAAGTCCAAGATACAGTGAACAAGAGGATCATGCCATTTTCCAAAAAAGTACACGGCGTGTAGAAAAATTAAACGTCGTGTTGTCTGACCCCGGGTACTGCCCGTGTACAACAGCTTGTGTCATAAGGCTATTTATGAAAAAAGTTACTACATGGCATGTAAAAAAGATAACATGTCGCGTCTAAGTATCTGGGGTCTACCCCGGGTATGCTGGCCATGTGCCCGTACATGGTCTCAACCCATGTATGTCAACCCGTGTAATCGGAACATAAGGTGGCCCATGAAACTGGCCTGGTCTGGCCATGGGGTGGAGTATCGACTCCAAAGATAGGAAAACAATCTCATAGTAAAACGAACCTGTACTCATGAGGTTGGGAGTCCCGTGTCTACCGAAGCATAGTGGTAAAAAATACCTGCGCTTTGAGTCATCAAGGGAGTAGTCATCCTAACTCTCACTAAAAGAAACGCCCTGGCTCTGATCCTGAGGTCATCGGTCATACCTCAACCACCACAAAGTTCCACAAGGTAGCAACCCGAAGGACCTCCATATCATAAGGGTTCCAACACGATAGACGGTGCGTCAATCGGACGCCCATTCTATAAGTTGTAGGCATTTTAGTACTGAGGGACCAGTTGGATTCGTGTTCAATTCAACCCCGTCGTGCATCAAACAACACCAGATAACCAAACGGGTCACACTGTTGTGATCCACATAGAAAAACACATGATATTGACTACCCATTTTTCCAAAATCAATAGCTGGTAAAAAAATTGCATTTCATTACAACACATATGAACCGGGCCTCGTGGGGCCCGCTCCTCGACCTCGACTTAAATATCCAAAATTGGTCTTGAAACATTCGATTAATTTCAGGGTCACAACATCGCAGACAGTTCATAATTCTGACACCGTATGAGGGAGATATGTTAGATACAATATCTCGTAATAATAATAATATGATTATTATTCGGTGTTTCATGGACCCGAGTCACGAACCAGAATTTAGAATCCAACAATAGACTTGAATCAACGGTATTAATGACAGGATTACAACCCCACTATCGGCATACCAATCGGACGTCACATGCATGAATTATCGCGGGTCGAAGAATTAATAATAATATTAAATCTATTATTTGCCGAGCATTTCGTGTACCCGATCTGAAAACCCAAAAAAGACATCCAATAATGGGAACATAATTTCTGTCTCAATGTAAGGGTCGCACTTCCACTGACGGTTCGTGAAATTGTGGTCACGCGAAGAAGATGTCATCAAAATACGGTTTTCCCAAAGAAAATAATAATAACATTATTATATTGTTATTATTTTTAATTTAATTTAATTACATAATTCTTCCACCCAAAATCCACACACCAACAAAATAAAATCGCCGCCTTTTCTTTGACTCCTTTCCATCCACGCCCCACTTCTTGATTTATTTATTTTTTTCTTCTATTATTTCTCAATTTTTGATATACCATTCTCCATCCAATCTAATCACTCCCTAAAAAATCTCATGCGGCCTCTACCCTAGCAGCCATCTCCTGCTACCACGCACCCTAGAAGCCATCTCATGCTTCCACACACACATCTCTGATCTAAATCCATGTCGCTCGCCATGCCACCTCCTGCTACCACGCACCTGACCCCATGTTGCGCCGCCTTCCGCCTGCACTAGCCGCCACTGTCACCTGCTCACCCAACCGAACTGTCGCATTGGATCGCCAAAACCCTCGTTGGACCCGCACCACAGGATCCTTCCGTGGGCCATACTGGCTTCAATTTAAATCAGAAAAAGTGACAAATGTGGTTCGGTGATTCTCAGGTTGAGATCTCTACGTCTGTATGTCGCGCTCAATGAAGCTTGAGTTCTTGGAACGCTTAATAATTTTGTGATGAAGAACATTCAAAGAATGCGTGAACAACGAATAATGAAAGATCACGGTCTAAGTGCAGATCGATAGTTGTGTTAGTTTGGCCATCATTTTTTAGAATCAAGAACATGGGGAATTTGAAATTAAATATATATCATTTTTTCAAGAATATCAAATCCAAGATAAACAAGAGGAAAATTAATTCAATAAATTTTTTATTGATCCGCGAATTAAATTATTTAATTCACGTGCATCATGAGAAATAAAACTAAGGAAAAGAATCCACAAAGATAAATCCTACCTCAGGTTTGGATCGATCGTTAGAAAAGATCGCATTCATCAAGATTTGTTCGCTTGTTGACACGGCACACTGAGACACCTGTTGTAGGGAACAATGGTACATGCATCATATAGGATTGAGTCTTTGACTTTCCTTCTCGAGTAAGCTCCCCATAGTTGTTAATATATATAGGTATTCTCATCCGACTATGGAACTCCATTATAACATCTTTGTCATGACCCGACCCGTACCTGGGCTCGAGCCGCAACTACCCCAAGCCCGCCTCCCTAGGCCAGGGGCTGACAACTTGCGCCGATGGCGCAACAAACCCGGGGAGGCCATTGCCTAAGAACCTATACACACACACATAGCTAACTCAATGCAAAAGTGTAGAGAGAAAAAACCAAGGTTCCACACTACTATAAAAAGTGAACCAAACAAAAATTCATTGATCTCTAATAGTAAAAGTACAAAAAAATTAAAGTTGAAAAGGAAAGGGGAAAGAATACACACACAAATAGAAAAGTGCCACAACCCATCAATAGGTGAAAAAGTAAAATAGATGGAAGAGTCTCACTCTTGAATCCCATGCTATGACCAGCACACGCGGTCCATGTACCCCGTATCTCGATGCTCCTCTGATACCAATTTGTCACGGCCCATCCACCAGGGCCCGCATCATGACTACCCCAAACCTGCCATTCTGAGCGCAATGGTTCCCTTGGATTTCTGTTCTGAGTAACCATTCAAAATTTATTCCACTATTTCAGGAAAACTACTTACCCGTGTTAATTTAATCTTAAAAAAACTTTGACGGATTTTTTCGGGCACTCTGAACCTTGGAATTAGGCGCCATCAGAAACTATGGACTCATAAAATTCCAAAGAAATTAAGAAACAAATTTCCTTGAAATATACAGGTCTTTACATTATCCCCACCTTAGTGCTTTACATCCCTATAAAGATACATCACATAATAGGGAAACAAAAGGGGGTACTGAGCACGCATCTGAGCCTCACGCTCCCATTTTCTCTCCTGGAGGTTCTCGTGCAGCCAGCGAATGCGCACCAGAGGAATCGACTATCCACACCAGACCCGCTAATGTCTATCCTCAATCTCCAGTGGAACCTCCGTGAATGTTTCCCCGTCATCAATGTCCATCTCCCCATGGTCGATGATGTGAGACGGGTCTTGCATGCATATCCTCAGCTGAGATACGTGGAAGACGTCGTGCACCCGGTGCAACTGAGGTGGAAGGGCCAGGCGGTAAGCCACCTCGCCTACTCTGCTGAAGAAGTGGAGGAGTGACTATAAGAGACTATAGATAGGCTGCACCATCTCTATCCACAAAGGATATATGTAAGGCAGCCATCTGCTATGTCGCCTCTCCTAGAAGTTGAATACTAGTCCTCCTGCTGAGCGCATCCGCTAGAACGTTCCCCATCCCAGGAGTATAGACTATCTCGAAGTTGTAGTCCCGGTGGAACTCAATCCATCGCCGCTGGCTCAGGTTCAGGTCCTTCTAAAATAAGACACAATTGAGACTATTGAGATAGCGTAAACCATAAACCATTTTCTCAACGAACTAAGGGTGAGACTAGCCAATTTTGAAGAACATGACTACACCCTTCTTCGCCAACGTTCTAGAAGAGATGCTATGATTTCTCTATTGCTGAAAAGAGAAATCTAGTCTCATCCCCTGGATGAACCACGTCCTTTGCCTAATACACTCAATACTTACATGAACGGTACTAATTCATGCCATGGATGATGTTGTAAGGCCTCGACGCTACCACCAAGAGGTCCACCCCGACTGCAGGGAACGGGTGGACAGGGGAGAGCAGGGCTTCAGGCAGCTGAAGCGTATGACCATAGAGCTTCGGAAGTAGGTGTACAGAAGTGGGACAAGTTCCAGGCGTAGGATCCTTTTTTCATGATGCTTCTAGCTTCGTTGAAGTTGTTCTTTTTTGTTACCTTGTGTCTTTGTACTTTGAGCTATTATAATAAAAGACTCTTGTACTTGTGACGTTTGATTTCATGCCTTTTGTGTAGTTAATACTAAGAGGTTCCAGTTAAAACTATTGACTTGACCCTCACTTTCAAATTCTTATAACTCACCAACGGTAGCTCCGATTAAAAATCTGAGACCACTGCTAAACTCAAGAGGGAATTCTTTATTTAATCATATATTAACTTTGGCCGGCGCGGGCCACTAAATAAAGTTAGTTTTTGGCCGCAAATAAAATAGTTAAGTTACAATTATATTTATTGTAAAATTCACAACTTCTGATTGGTGAGTTGGATTAAAAATATGAGAGTAGCATTGGTTTCGTTGGGGCCTGTTTCACCTAGGCAGAGCCTAACCTCGACCGGCGCGAGTCTAAGGTGACTGATAATAATTTTCCGAACATTTTTTTGGGTACGTACAGTAAACGTACGTTTGAGATTTTATATCTTTCAAACTGATGCTCTGAACTGAAATCTAACGGCACCGTTGAACTCGCAACGTCGATGATTGCTTATTGAGACCTTCACCGTAGTTGCGTTTTAGCAAGAGTGGAAGTCAGTTTTTGGGGGTTTTAATTAAATTGAATAAAAATAATGTGAGAACATTATTTTTTATTTGTGGCGGTTTAATCCTCCATGGAGAGGTTGGAGGTGGGGTCCACCCACACATAACCTCCCTTGGGAGGATATTTTTAGGTGGGGCCCACATGAACCTTACCCCCATTAAACCCCCAATTCAAGTATGAATAGTGGGACCCACACGAGATCCTTACCTTCTCTAACCCCTACAACCCCATGGAAGTCCCAATTAATTAGGGAGCCTCCTCACCTTCCCTCTCTCCATTTATTTTTCCAACTCTCCACCATTAATTCTTTGAATTAATTCTTCTAATTCAAATTCATTTGAATGCATGTCAAACCATTAAAATAATAGTTATTCTATTATTTTATTTCGGGTTGGCACTTTCTGCTAGGTGGATCTTGGAAGAACTTGGACAAATATCTCTCCAACGAAGAACGCTTCTTCATCCCAACGAAGAATGTGAAGAACGCTGCGACGCTTCATCCTTGGTCTTCTACCCCAGACGCTTTCCAACGCACAAGCTTATGTTGGATGGACATGATGAATGAGGTGGATGACGAATCGACACCCGCCTTTTCCCCACGACTTCGTCTACAGACGCAAAACAAGGTAGGGGTTTTTGCATGATGATGCTTTTCTTTTCTTCTTCTCAGCATCGAATGAATATTGATACGAAGTGATGTATTTTAATTGTTGAGCTTCGTTCATGTCAACCGAATGCTACCACTCTAAACACGGAGGGTCCGGGCCAAACAAACATGGATTGACCCCTCTGTTGTTCTTTTTGTGATAATTCTACGACGGCATGGTAATGAGGTGATGGCGAATGAAGACTGCGCTCCCCGCAGCCCCCGCACACTGCCGCGCTCCCCGCCGGCATGCGCGCCGCCCCACCCCGCATCACCTTCCTGCACGTAGCCGTGCCCCGCGCCGCTGCTCGGCACCCTTGCGCGCTTCCTGGCACCCCCTTTGGCGCTCGCCGGTGCCCTGGGCCATGCCGACGTGCTGCCCAGCGCCCCCCGCCCCAACCGACGTGCTCCCGGAACCCCGCTCCCCTGCCGGCGCACTCCCGATGTCCCGCGCTCCTGCCCGGGGCCCCGAGCCGTTTCCCGGCGCCCCGAGCCCCTGTCTGGCGCCCCACGCCCCTGTCCAGTGCACCGCGTCGCTGCCCGGCGCCCCTGTGTCGCTGCCCCACGCTGTCGCCCCACGCCGCTGCTCGGCGCACCCACGCATTGCCCAGTGCCTTTACTGTGGCTTTCCCGGTGCCCCAGCACCCTGTGTGGTGTCCCGGAACCCATGTTCCCTGCTCGGCACACCGGCGCCCTACGCGGTGCACCCGCGACATGTCGGTGACCAGCCGGCCTACCCGCGCCTCGCGCGGCCTGCCTGCTGGCCTCCCAGCCACCGGCTTTCCGTGCTGACCCACGGCATCCCCCCACAGTGTTGCTGGTTGAACTAGAACGGTCTCCCGGGCCAAGTCACCAAGCCGCCTACGTGGCGACTATCGGGTCGAACCGCCCTCACAGTCCGCTGGGCCGGGCCCAGCGGACTGGGTCAAAACAGAGCAGGTTGACCCGCCCAATGGCCCAGATCAGACCCAGTGAGTCTGACCGTGTCGACCCAGACTGGGTCGGCTCAGACTGGGTTGGGCCGAGTCAGTCCCACCGGGTCGGACCAGAACAGGGTCCATTACTGACCCCTTTTCCTTCATGGGCCATATATTTGGCACCGGGCACCCATTTGATGAACCATCAGCGGCGCCGGTATCCTTGGAGCATAGTCGTCCCCTTGATTATACCCCATTAGAGTTCAGGGTATAGTTGAGTCACATTCAGGTTGGTTCGTACATAAATCCAACCGGGCCCCCAGGACTAAAATGCTAACAACTCACAGACTGGGCGTCCGAGTGACGTGTCATCTGTTGCGTTGAGACCCCTTTAATGAGGTGGTCTGTTGAGATACTTCCACCTACGAATTCGTGAAAATTGGAGTATCAACCAGTAGCTCATGGAGCAGATCCTCCTAGAGATGATCATATAGAGTGCGGAGACCTAGTAGCTGTAGACCTGACGACTGATTGACCGATTCGACTCGGAGTGATTCGACTAGCCGAGTGGACAGAGCACCTGGTTTGGCGGAAGACACACGGTGGGCGGAGGGCTTGGTTTGGTAGCTGACTCATAGTACTCAACAGGAGGAGTACCTCTAATGGATATTAGGGGGAGTTCCCGGTTTGCTGGCAGACCCACATCGTAGGAGCGCCCGGTTTGGCAGCAGACCCGCGGTACCCGATAGGAGGATTACCTCAGCATTCTAAGGTTAGTGAGCAGTGCCTCGGAGTCGCGACAGGGCCACTATACTTGAAAGTGGAGGAGTTCTCCAGCAGGTATGGTTTCGATAATGAAAATTATGGTTTGAGCTGAGTCAATGATCATTGTGTTTTCCTCGTGATTGAGATGGGTTACATGATAACTTAGGTATATGTATGGGCATATACCTATGTAATGGTTATCCGTTGAAATAATACTTTGTGGTTGCTCCTTGTTGGATTTTTTGATACATTGAGGGTCTCAGGGTCCCTACGGAGTATCGTTATACTCACCCCTACACGGGCTATGCCCACACCTCGTTGTGTTGGATGCAGACGACGGATAGCGCTGACGGAGGCCGAGAGCGCCAAGACTGGACGGTACCCGTAGTTGGACCTCATGACAAGTTTGTACCCAGAGGATACGGATGGACATGGAGCACTGAGGAGGCTATCTGTACCTACCCCTCCGGTAGGATCCTTGCTGGATGATCCGGGAGCTGCTAGACACCTTCCAGCTATTCGTCGTTTAGTTGTACGCATTTGTCCTTCCCTTGTACTTTACTGTTGGAATTTTATTTCCAGCCCCATTACTTTCAGCATGCTTGTTACACAGTTTTTACTTAGTGATTTAATCCTATTATACTCTAGTTGTGTGTGTTTATGACTTATAAAGGCAACACCTTCCCATTTTTAGGTAATTATGCCTTTGGTGATAATCGTCAGCCCCTGGCCTATGGAAGGCGGGCTTGGGGTAGTCACGATACGGGCCCTGGGGGACGGTTCATCACATTTCTGATAAAAGTGTTGCCTCTGGATTGAAGGGAGGATAGTTGAGAGGATATTTGGGCCAGGTTTTGTTGAGAAAAAAGGCTTTGGAGGTTTGAAACAAAGAGAAGGGGAAGTGTCCTTTTAAAAGACAGGTGAGGGTCACTTTAGGAAAAGTTTAAAATATTATATTATAATAAAATAATTTTAGGTTTATAATGGATCCAAAATTAATTATTTCTAGGATAAGGTTTAGATGGGTAAAAAACATTCATCAAATATGTTATAGACAGGTTTAGGTCATCATATTAACCTTATATTTTATATTTAACTCTCAGTTAAATAGTTTGATATTTACCATGTCACTTGGTATTTTTATATTATATGGTTAATACATTTACTATAAAAAGCCAAGAGAACCCCATTTGTTAAGCTATTAATATATATAACCTTATATAAGTCCTTTAGCCAATCCTTAGATTTTTTGGAATAAAATATAAATTAATAATTTAGTATTTGTTTTAAAAACTCAATAATGTCAATTTTGACACTATTTAGAATTTTATTTTTTTGAATTCCATAAAACCATTATCTCTGAAAATAAAATTTATTTGACCAATCCTAACATGTCATGTTAACCTCTAAAATTAATTTAATACATCAGAAGTTTCAATTTTCATTTATTTGGATATTTATAATATTAATTATTTTAATATTTCATTAATATGGTAATTACTGTATCATCATTGTGTCATAAATAAATTAAATTATTTAATGTCTAAAAATTTCAAATAAAATACCATTATGTAGGAAATAACTATACCTGTCTAATTAATATTTATAGTCGAATTTATATTGTTTGTAACCATATATGAAAAATGGTTTAGTTATTAAACATTGTATTTAACTATTTTAACTCTTCTTTAAATAAAATAATAATAAAAGTCCTAATCTAATCCAAGTGAACCAAAGAGAATCATATTGTATTCATAAGGTTTTTTGTCAAATTATACATATACAACTGAATTTGGGATGTTTTAGTGTAATTATGATATCATTTTTACCCTTAATTACCCTATTTACTTTTAACTGTGGAAAATAAAAGTCAAATGTTATTATTCACCAAAAATTATTTTCATCTTATTAAATCAAATTTTACTTACTTATATTAACCATGTCTCTTGGAGTTTTGATATTGAACTCATAGAAGTGGTAAAATTATGTTCTATGGAAATCTTACAATGCTCGTAGGAGGAGGGTAAAAGACGGTAAAAAGATAAATAAATATTTTATATATCTTTACTTATTATAAACTGATTCTAATGAATTACATTGAAATTATATTTGTGTTATGTATATATTTTGACCAAAAATCAATTTAAATAAAATGTTGATTTTAACCAATGACGTAGTGTTTTTGAATATTCATCAATAATTGAATGTTTTCAGAAAAAATCCAAAAAATCACCCTAAGATTATTTTGATAATAAGAATTCAAAAATGAAGTCCATTTTGAAAAATAATATTTATAAAATTTCAAAAAGTGGGTATTAATATTGATAATGGCCAGTTTGATTGGTCGCGGTGTGTTAGAATCTCAATGTTGAATATAATGCAAGCTATTGAATTATTCAAATGGAAACATACCATGGAAGCTTGGGGTGTTACATTCTTCTCTCCTTAAAATAATTTTGATCCCGAAATTTATATAATAGTACTACCCAAAAAGATTCGGGTGGTTCTTCATCAAAAGTACCTCTAGTTCCCATGTTTCCTCTTTTATCTTATGGTTTCTCTATTGATCATTTACCAGACGGGTCATCCTATTTCTCATCAATTGTTCTCTAGTATCATGAATGTTGATAGGCACTTCATAATAAGGAAGATCATGTTCCATTTCAATTTCCTCATAGGTGAGTACATGTGTTGGTTCAGTCATGTATTTTCTCAATAGTGATACGTGAAACACGTCATTAACTTTGGAGAGACAAGGAGGAATTTCCAAATGATAAGCTACAACTCCAGTTCGATCTATAATGTCTAATGGTCTGACTTACCTGGGACTCAATTTACCCTTCTTACTGAAATGTATAACTCCCTTCCATGGAGATACCTTCAAGAAAACATGATCTCCTACCCAAAATTCCAAATCCTTCCATCAGTTATCGATATAACTCTTCTTCCTTATTTGAGCTTCTTTGATGCGGGTTCGGATAACATTCACATTTTCCATCGTTTCCTCAACAAGTTCTGGGCCTATGAGTTTCCATTCACTGACATCATCCCAAAAAGTTTGTGTGTGACATATCCTTCTATATAATGCTTTATTTGGTTCCATCTGAATACTTGAATAGAAGATATTGTTATAGTAAAATTCTAACATAAGTAAATATCGATCCCACATACCTTGAAAGTCATGTGAGAAAGATATCAACATGTATTCTAAAGTTTGAATAGTCCATTCTGATTGTCCCTTAGTTTGAGGGTGCTAAGAAGTGCTCAAATGAATATCGGTATCTAGATATCTCTAAATACTTTTCCAGAATATTGACGTAACATGGGGATCATGATCATAAACAATCAACAGGGGTACTCCATGATGTCTTAAAACTTCATTAATATATTGTCTTGCTAAACGTTCAAGTGTTAAATCTTATCTTATAGCATGAAAATGTGCTAACATGGTAAAACGATCACCAATGACCCATATTGCATCATTACTTCTAGGAGTATTTGGTAGTCCCGTGAAAAGGTCCATCATAATATCATCCAATTTCCACTTAGGTATGGAAAAAGGATTCATAACTCCTTTTGGATGTTTTCTTCCAACATTCACTTGTTGACAAACCATACACCTTGACACAAAATCAACAATCGCCCTCTTCATGTGGTCCCACCAAAAATATTCCTTCAAATCTCTATAAATCATAGTACTCCTAGGGTGTATAGAGAAATTGGAGCTATGATAATCATCCAAAAATTCCCTTTTTAGATTATGTATGTTAGGAACATAAACTCTCTTCCCAAATTTCAAAATTCCATCTTCATATACGAAGTCGATCAATCTCCAATCGTTCACAGCATTAATTTTCTTTTGAAATTCCTCATCAACAGTGTGAGAAATTTTTATCCTTTCTAGTAAAGATGGTTTGGCCCCCATTTTAAAAAGTATTGATGTTTCACCTTCAATGGTTATTCCCATATCCATATTTACTATATCCCTAAAAATAGGATCCCTTTAAACTCTCTTCTTTTTCAAAACTCCATGATCCTTTCTGCTCAAAGCATCTGCCACCTTATTTTCCTTCCCCATGAGTTACTTTATTTAGCAATCATAATCCATGAGTAGTTCAAGCAATCTTCTTGGCCTCATGTTTAGTTCTTTTTTGTGAGAAAATATACTTTATACTCTTGTGATCATTATAAATCTCCCATTTTTCATGATAGGCATAGTGTCTCCATATCTTCAAAGTGAATATTACAGTTTCTAACTCAAGATCATGAGTGGGTTTGTTTTTCTCATTAATTTTTAGCTATCTTGACGCATAGGGAATAACTCTATCATTCTACACAAGGGGACAACCATGTACATTATTTGAAGCATCACTATAAATAAAAATCCCATCGTTCCCTGATGGAAGAGTCAGGATAGGAGCATTGAATAATCTTCTCTTCATTTAATCAAAAAATTCTTCACACTCTTATTTCCAAACAAATTTAACCCCTTTACGTGTGTTATTGGTTTATGGGTTAGCTAACAGGGAAAAATTCTAGATGAAACGTCGATAATAACCAGCTAATCCAATAAAACTGTGTACCCCATTTATACTCATTGGTGTTGTCCATTCCTAGATTGACATGTTCTTTGGAGAATAAATAGATATTCCATCATTATAGAAAATATGTCCAAGAAGAAAATATCTTGAAACCAGAATTGACACTTTCTAAACTTCCATATAATTCATTTCTTCTAAGAGACTTTAGAATAATGTTTAAGAGATTTTCATGATCTTAGTAGCTTTTCGAGTATACTAATATATCATCAATAAATACCACTTAAAAGTCATCTATATATTCCTTGAAATCTCAATTCATTAGATCCATGGAGACAGAGGGTGAATTAGTCAATCCAAAAGGAATTACTGTAAACTTGTAATGCATGTACCTAGTTTGGAATGCTGTTTTTTGGAATGTCTTCCTTATTCACACACATCTAATGATATCCCAATCAAAGGTCAATTTTTTAAAAATATCAAGCTTCATGATTGTGGTAGAATAAATAATCATTGCAAGGTAGGGGATACTTGTTCTTTATTATTATAGAATTGATCTCCCTCTAGTCAATGCACAACCTCATAGATCTGTCTTTCTTCTTAACAAAAAGGACAGGGGATCCCCATGGAGAAACACTAGGGTTAATGAATCCTTTATTATTCAATTAATTTAGTTGTTTCTTTAGTTAAACTAATTACATAGTGGCCATTCTATAAGGGATCATCGATATGGGCCTTGAACAAGGAATTAAATCAATGGAAAGCTCAATTCCATGTTCTAGAGGATGTGCAGGTAAATTATCTGGAAACACATCAACATATTCTTGCACAATAGGAATGTCCTTTATTTGAACATTCTTTTCCTCACCCAAAATTATTTCATTATCATCCTCCCTAATAATTGAATTTATTAGAGCTACTAGTAGTGGATCTAGATAAGAATCAGATGGTGACATTTCTTCTCTAATGAAGAGGTAATCCTTATCATTATTGAGAATTGTAACCTCCTTCTTCAAATAATAAATTTTTTGCATCATGGTCCGAAATCCAATCCATACCAAGGATTATATAAAATTCCCTCATGGGTATGATGATGAGATTAGAAGATGAAGAACATTTATATGCATTAATGGAAACTAATTCCCAAAACATTGTTGCAATGATACTTCCCTTAGGAGTTTTGACGGACAACTCCCTTGTAAATCGAATTGGAAATATCTATTTTTTTAGTAGATTGTTAAAACATGAAAAAATGCGATGATCCAAAATCAAATAAAGTATTGGCTATACTTGAGGAAAACATTAAATTACCTTCCACCATGTCAATGGAGATTAAACCGTAGTAATTTTCATCTCATAAGCTTGGCCATGACCCCTTGACCTTTTCTATGGTTAGTTACCTTGGAACATAGGACATTCATTTTAAAAATGCCCCTTTTATCTACAATTGTAGAATTCAACATTGATAGCCTCTTTCTTTCCCATGCAATCACGATCATGGTGGAATTTTTTCACACAATTTTAATTGAATCCAATTCCCTTCAGGAAAATACCGGGGTGTTTCTTCCCACATTTACCGAAAGATGGATATTCAAATTTTCCATTCATCCCATTATTTCCTTTTCTAGAGTTTTAAGAAGATATCTTATTCTCCTGCTTTACTTTAAATTAATAAGACATAGATAATTCGTTTTCTATCTTGATAGCACATGAGACAATATCTTCGTATAATAAGAACGATTGTTAGACTAATTATCACTGGGGAAATGGTTTTAACCCATCAAATAATAAATAAATCTTACTCCTTGGGTTACGTATATAATCTAAAACATGCCTTTCTAACCTTGTAAAGTTAGCCTCATACATTACAGCATTCTCATCCTCCATTTGACTCAGACTCATAAATTGTCTTTCCATATCCGCTCGATGGTCATAAAGAAATTATTTTTCTAAGAAAATATCATTAAACTCCCTCCATTCCATGTTTGATACTTATTAATCATCCTTTGTGTTTTGGATTAATGATCACCATGAATCTGCATCTCCGATGAGGTGATAAAATGCCTTGAAAACTTTTTCCCTTTTCCTACTCCCCAATGTGTGTAATATTTTCTCTAAGGAACTTTTCCATTGCTCGACTACAAAGGGATATGTTTTACCATTGAATGTTAGTGGTTTTTCCTCAGAAATAAGTCTAACATTGATCCTCTGTTATGTGGATTAGAGTTCACCATACAGGTAAGGTTATTATTCCTAACCTGTGTGAGTTTTCCCAATATGGTGATAAGGTAATCAGCACTAGTTGGATCACTAGATCAACTATAATTATCTTGAGTAGGATGTAAATACCTACCTAGATTACGTGCAATGATATGGTTTCCATTACTTCTACTAGGTTCCATTTCTAAACAATGTTATACAATGGATTAGTTTATGAACTGCAATACAT
The DNA here is from genome assembly GCA_963277665.1 of Viscum album. Classification (NCBI taxonomy): domain Eukaryota; kingdom Viridiplantae; phylum Streptophyta; class Magnoliopsida; order Santalales; family Viscaceae; genus Viscum; species Viscum album. The sequence goes on along the minus strand of OY728153.1, from coordinate 207,927,796 downwards.
AATTACGAACATGTAAAACACTTTACATAAATTAAATAGTGTATGGATATAATCCATAATCATAAAAAAGTTTTCTTTGAGGAAATATATAATTATAAATTCTTAATAATGGAATGTAAATAAAATGAGATTTATCCTTTGAATGTCCACTGGGAGTGTCGTAACCAAGAGTGAGGCAAGGTCCGTTGTCGTGCACCAGTTCATGTTCGAGTCTAGCTCAAATCAGTATTTTTGGGTTTTACCCCTAGTTACATATATGCCAAAGTAGCCTCTACATACTCATATCTATACATGGATGTATTTCTTGGAAAACTCACAAAATATATATAGTACAAAAATTCTATGAAGTTCTTCTATACTAATCCTCAAAGTTTATCTTAGGGTAGTGTTGTATAATCAGAGTTTTTCTAAATCTAGTTTACATGGTTTGTACTAAAATTCCTCTGATATTAACTATAACGCCCCAACCCTAGTTACCCAGAGTTGGTTCATTATTACATAACATTTTCACGATACCAGGAATGATGTCCTAAAGGACCAATTAGATTAGCAGCCTTAGAAGTACTAGATACATTCATAAGTTCTACATTACATCACTAAAATAAAAACATCAACAAAATTTTGTCCCCTTTTTGATAAAATATATATCATTAGCCTGTCTTTGGAGGTCAACCATAAAATACATAATAACATCCTGGGAAAAATAAAACATATAAATAGGTGAGCTCTGATGCTCAGTTAGGATTACAATATAGCGGAAACATTCATAAATAAGCATAAACATTTATGTCAATGTATAAGACTAAAAAACTCCTTTTAAACATAAACATCAGCATAATATGGAAAAGATAAAATAAAATAATTACATTTACTTATTCACATGAATATTCTACTAGTCTAATAATCACATGCAATTTCAATATCTAATTTCATAATGATAGAATGCATAATTCCAGACATCATAACCGCATAGTCAAGGCGTTGTGCCAAGACTACAAATAAGATTTTGTCAAGACCTTGTTCCAAGACACTATTTTGACTCATTAGAACTACCAATGCATCAAGGAGCTATAGCGGGCCCCACCTTTCACTTACTAACTCCGATGCATTCTTTATATGAAAAGGTTTATAAATAACATAAACATTCGTATTAAAAATAGCATATAAAATGTCAATACTTTATCCATAAACCATGAATGGTATAATAATAACAAATCCACCATAAAATATATCACAAAACCTTCAATACAATAAGGAATATTTGTATCCTAATAAATCAACTTCAAAAAATTTTAAAATCCATCAAAAGAATGTTCACGTAGATGAAATTGAAACTTTTTTTTTGAGAAATATCTCATTCTATTTTGAAATCATTTAAAATTCGTATTATTATAAAATAAAACATTTATTTTGAAAAAATTATTTAAATATTGTAAGGGAAGCTTTGAAGATTTTATAACATCAGAAAATATCCACACCGGCCGTATAAGTTAAAAAACCTTCTTACCTTAATTTTGTAGAAAAGGTCATAAAGTACCTTGTTTCGAAAATGACGGAAAGATTCCTTTATATCATATAAGTTAAAATAAGGTTATAAATTACTTTAACCGATTGTCTAGTAAATAGAAAAAAAATTGAAATACATTTTTAAGAAAACACGGATGTGGATGATAAAGAGGTCCCAATAGATACTTACTTAAAAACAACCTCAGAAAATAAAAAGATTGTGGAATTAACCATTACCTTGTACTTTTACTTGGTCAAGGGTACATTAACCTCCTATATAATAGTTCAATAATTGTTTTTAAATTATAAAATAACTATATACATAAATATGATATCATATATGATACTCTAATATTGTTTTGTTAATAATATTTTAGTAGTATCATCGTTTCGGGTGTTAACTGGTCTATTTTCCTCTATATGCTCAGTTACATAGGCCATGTTTGTTACAGATAGTATGTATTTTATTCATATACATAATGATATTAAGTTCTCAGACAATATTTTTAATCATAAAATGTAAAATATTCTTGAATGATTACAATGGGGAATGAATCTCATCACATTCATGGAGATAGTAATCCGTACGTACAAACAAGCGATAATATCATTATACTTCTGGTGAAATCATACGTAATTGGATGGTATGTCATATATACAGAATAATTAACATGTTATATTTAATATTTTTATCAGTTATACTCATTATAATACCCATCCAAATAATGAAGTGTTTGAATAAAAAACTACACCACAACGTGGAGATGGTAAGTCGTACGTATGCACGTATGGTGACTTTATCATTCATATAATGGATTTAATAATGAATATGGTTGTAACATATTTATAATAACATCACATTATATATAATATAATATATTTATAATTTTGTAATACAAATAACAATGAAATAGGATGTAGAAGAAGAAAAGAACATGAAAGAGGTGATGAAATATTAACCTCTTATCCGGGTTCTTACTTGTGATTTGATCAAAAGGTCTCATTAGGTTGGTTTTATGATCAAATTAAGGCCTCTAGGTTGAAGGGAGGACAGTTTAGAGGATATTTGGGTAGGTTTTGGACCATCCAATAGGCTATGGTGGAGTTAAATTAAGAGAAGGTGAATTGAACTTTTATAAGAGTGGTGAGGGTCACTTTAGGAAAATCTTGAAATATTATTTTATAGTAAAATAATTTTTGGTTTATAATGGCTCCAAAATGAATTATTTCGAGGATAATGTTGGGATTGGTCAAAAAACTCTCATAAAATATGTTTTATATAGGTTTTGGTCATCATGTTAACATTATCTTTTAGATTTATCTCTTAGTTAAATAGCTTGACATTTACCATGTCTCTTTGTATTTTTATATTACATGGTTAATAAACATACTATAACAAGCCAAGAGAACCCCATGTTGTTAATTATTAATATAAATAACTTTATCTAAGTCTTTATTTTCAAAAATTAGATTTTTAGGAATATTATATCAATTAATAATATAGTATTTGTTTTAAAAACTTAATTATTTTAATTTTGACACTATTTAGCATTTGATTTTTTTAAAGCCATAAAAAATTTATCACTAAGAATACAATTTATTTAACCAATCCTGACATGTCATTTTAACCAATAAAGTTAGTGGAATTCATCATAAGTCTGAATTTACATTTATTTGGATATTTATAATATCGATTCATTTATTATTTCATTAAAAATGTAATTACAACATCATCATTGTGTCATAAATTAATTAAATAATATAATGTCTAAAAAATATAAATAAAATACACTTATTTAGGGAATATTTTTATCTTTATAATGAATATCTATAGTCGAATTTATATTGTGTCTAACCCTATATTAAAAATGGTTTAGTTATTAATATTGGAATTTAACTCTTTAAACTCTTCTTTAAATAAAATAATAATAAGTGTACTAATCTAATCCAAGTGGACCAAAGAGGATCATATTTTATTCCTATGGTATTATTGCCGAATTATACTTATCCAATATAATTAGGACATGTGTTAGGATAATTATGATATCATTTTTATCCTTAATTACCCTATTAATTTTAACTGTTGTTAATAAAAGTCAAAAGTTACTATTCATGAAAAATAAATTACTTCTCATTGAACCACATTTTACTTACTGAAATTAACCGTGTCTCTTGGATTTTTGAATTTCAACTCACAAAAGTGGTAAAATTATGTTTAATGCCAATTTTCAAAAGCTCCTTGGAGATGGGTAAAAGACGGCAAAAAGTACAATAAAATTTTTATAGATCTAAAATTATTATAAATTCACACCAATGAATTACATTGAACTTATATAGCTATTATTTATCTATTTTGACCTAAAATAAATTTAAATAAAATAAATAATTATTTAAATAAAAATTTGGTTTTAACCAATAACGTAGTGTTTTTCACTATTCATCAAAAATCGAATGTTTTTAGAAAAATACCAAATATTCAGCCTAAGCTAATTTCGATATTCTGAATTCAAAAATGAAGTCCATTAAGAAAAATAAAATTTAAAAAAATCCAAAAGTGGGTGTTACTATTCGTAATGGCTAGTTTGAAGGGTCGTGGTGTGTTAGAATGTGGAAGTTGCGTACAATGAAACCTATTGCATTATTCAAAGGGAAATGTACCGTGGAATCTTGGGGTGTTACACCAAATTTATGAAAATAAATTACTAAATGATTCTATCAATTATACAATTTTGTATATATATATCAAATCCATGACTATGATAATTAGATTTAATACCACATACCTAGATTCTTTGATGGACATTCACTCAACAAAATTCCCCAAAAATCAAGCTATGCAACAACATAGATTTGAGTTCCATATCTAAATCCCTAAACCAAAACCAAGATATCAAGATCAATTCAATATAGACCTAGATCTACAATATTCAATCTATATCTCACCAAATTGGTTTACCTGTATTGAAATAGATTAAGTCATCCATCAAAAGGCAGTGGAATGATTAGAGAATGAAAAGGAAAGGTATTGGGGTGATATCCACTTATTGGGGAAAAAAGTGGATATTCGATTCGAGCATTCAATATCAAATAATGGAAGTATAATGACCTTTTAATCCCTCTGGTTCAATGGTATTACCTTCCTTTACCCTTGGTAATGTGCAGTCACATGTTAGGTCCGTATAACAGAAGAAACATGTCTCTAAATAGTAAAAATGAGTGAGATCTACAATTTATGGATAGCACTGCTGATTCGCACATAGTTTAGTTGCTTGGTTAGAAAAATTGGGTGCTAACCATGCATTATTCATTGATTCAAGGGGACCTCGCATATCCACACAAATCATGCCTTATCGTGATAGAGATACTTCCTCAAAGACCAAAAAGTGCATTGTTTCTCCTAGATAGTAGCACAATTTATAGAAATCATACACCAAGCGTGCACTTCCCCTTTATCTCCAAAAAATTATTTGACTCCACTCAAACTCACCCGATGACATAACTCCCCTCAAAGGTACATAAGTAAAAAAACTTTCCTGAAATCTCCCTCAAGATAACTCTACAAAAGGTCAAGATCTTACAAGTTAGCACTAAAAGAAACATTGGATAGATTTCATATAAAACAATGGATTCTTGGTAATAGAGATGGAATTAATAATGTTAATTGGGATGTTATATGCTAAAAAATGAGACATGTAATTGTGTTTTGGAGGGGATAGAAGATGTGATTTTTTAGTGGATGAGAAGACACATATGGAATTTCCTAAAATAATGAATTACACTCATGCTTTTAATTTGACACAATACACTAAAATGAAAATTTATCAAACCATATAAGTAATATGGAAAAAATATCACCATAAAATAGGAATTTTAAAAGTACTCTTAAATATATAACCATTTCCATTCTTGTATAACACCCACTAGACTTGTTTTTACCTTGACCTTGTTAATTAATTATTAATGATTTTACTATTAATTATGGTAAAAATTGAAAATAAATGTAATATATAATGTAAATTTGGATTTATGGAAATATTGATTGAATTTTATCAATATAAATATTGATAAATAGAAAATTTTAATTAAAATTTCAAAATGCAGATGTGATGAAAACGGGTTTCCGTCGAAAAAGTACTGATTAGTTTAAAAAGGTTTGATATAATTATTAATCATGGTATTAATTCAAATAGAGTAAATAGTATTTATAAAAATATATTTGAATTTATTTTATATTAAAACCCATATTATAAAAATTTAGATATTTTTTTATTTAATTAAAATCCAAATTAAAAATAAAAAACAATATTTTTCATAATTCAGAAAAAAAAATTTATGAAATTAAAAAAAATCACTCTACTATTATTTTGAAATAAAAAATAAAATCATGAACATAAAATTAAAAAATTAAATTTCATAAAAATTTAAAATGAATAATTTTAAATTAAGTGTGATAAATTGGTAAAAATATCCATTTTTGAAATATACAATTTTTAAAAGAAAAACATGGATTTAATATTATATAATTCTTATAAAACATAGAATATGAATGTTAAAATAGTTGATTGATTATATAATAAGTTAGTTTCATTCACCAGATTTAATTTATTTAATTTATTCAGATATAACAAGTTTCTACAGATAAAAATAGATTTTTATAAAAACATTTCCTTTATTTTTGAATGATTTCTATATTCATTTCAAACTAATTGGTAAAAATATAATTAATTTTATATTCATTAATGAACCATATATTTTCATAATTTATCAAACCTAGTTTATAATTTTTATTCCTTGTTCTATATGATAACTATTATATTAAATAATAATATATTATCAGTTTTGTATAGTTTAATTAAGACATGATTTTGTGTTTAACACAAGTTTTCAATGATATAAAATTTATTAGAAAAAATATATGTCATAAAATATCATATTTTTAAATAATGAATTTCAATCACCTCTTTCAAAATAATTAAAAACCTATTTAATCCATTATAATTACATATCCACATGATTAAAATGAAAAAATCACTACGCTCGCCCCCTTCTGGTTCACCCATTGCCCTTTTATTCCATTGAGAATTATAGATGACTGCTCAATTATAGTCTATAACTTGTAAAACCATTCTAATATGAAAATCTATTTATTCCCTTGAAAATAAATATCAGAATCTTTGGGAATAAGAGAAAAATTACCTTTCCTATCACACTCTAAATGGATAATTTAAACCAGTCCTCATATATTCAAAAAATATTTTCAATATCATTTTTTCCAATTAGTGGATCAAATATATAAATGGGAATCCACATTAGTTTTTTCCAAAAAAAGTTATCAAATAAATCATTCATTATGTAAAACTTTATTATTTCTTTCTTTTGTAAGTCCCACACTAAAAAATGGTAGGAACCAATTCTTATTTTTCAATAAAACATTAAATAAAATAGATCAAGACGAACTATAGTTTTAATAATGCACACTATAATGAAAATAATATATCATCCAGGTTCAAATGAAATAATTTTTTTTCATTCTACAATTAAATGTTAAAATTGCTTATAAATTTATATTTAAATAATTTATATTTATAGATATTGGAGGAATTTATACTAATGGAATAGTAAAATGAAATTTTAGAATAAAAATTTTGGCCAATAGAATAGTATGTTTACATATGATAGTATAAAACACTTTTCTGTATCTTATAATTCTGATCATGTATCATTTATACCATGGATAAAGTAAATAAATGATTTGGAAATGATAAATTATGTGTGGGTTTTTTGTAAGTCATAAAAATTTAATTTCAAATATATAATTAATTTAATGATTTAAAAAATTATTTTCACAATTAGAATCATAAATTTTTATTTTCTTGTGATAATAAGATAATTTTATGATACTGTAATCAACTTTTAATGTTTTTAAAAAATTAGTTATAATATTATAAATAGTTTTTTCAAGAAAATTTATAATTCGAATTGAAAATTAAAATTTTCATATATAAAAAAAATTAAAAATTGGGTTCATTTTTCAATTCAAATCATAGAAAAATGGTTGAGGTTAATTTTTCAATTTTTTTTGAAATAGATGAAATTTTGGTGACAAATAAAATATGATAATTTATTGTGTATATACATAATAAAATAAAGAACTATTCCATGAGTCTTGTATTAATTAACTACTATAATCCTGAACATTACTTAATTATTTTATTATATTTTATGATTATTCTAAAACTATCCATATTCTTGAGACAAATTAATAGACCAATGAATATAATAATGAGAAAACACCCCCTTTCCTCCACTATAAATATAACCCCTCAACACCACTTATCCTCACACATAAAATTCGTATATAATGTTTTATTTATATCCAATTACATTTTGAAGACTCCTCCCCACATCCAAGACTTTCTAGTCTAACAAAGAAGAAAAACCAAGGGTTTTAAGGATGTTCTATACGTGATAAATCTAAAGGTAAAATCATCTTACATTTTATTTTATTTTCTTTTCAATGTTTTTTATATTCGTATACTACATTAACCTACCCTTACCATAGAATCATTAAATTTATTACCCCTGATTTATATTAAGTAACCCTTACTTGATTCTTTTAAAGGTTATAAAATTTAATGGTGATGGATGAGAGAGTTGGGAGATCTTTGGAAGTAGTTTTGAGGCCAAATAGAAGTCGCACAGTAGGTGAATGGTTTGCCTAACTGTGAAGAAAAACCTAGTATAATTTTCCTCTTGAGGCAATGGATCCAGCATGGTAAGATCATGCTTAGGGAGACCGTGTGAGGAAGTGGAGCAAGGGTCTGCCTATGAAGTTTGCTAACGCACAGTTAGCGCATCGTTTTTCTAACTATTAAACCTAACCATGTGAATAGTTAAGTGAGATCCTAAAAAAGTGGATCTCAAACGTTTTTACCTCTAAGTGGCTCATTTTTTCTCCCATGTGGTCAAAACTCGGGATTTTTCTTCTCCAAAGGCCAAAGCAGGTTCTCCCATCGATTTGGAGGTGATCTGAAGGCTTCCCTTTGTGAATCGTTGGTGGATTCTTGAGGCATGTTGTCGTTATTCTTAATTCCTTATTGGGATCTCAGATTTATTTAGATATAATTATCATCTTATCTTTTTCTGTTAGATCTATGCCCATTATACATAGATCTAGTTTTATGGATATCAAATATGATGATACTTGGTCTTGATCTTGCGAGGAGTTGATATCTGAGGTGGGTACATAAATATTCGACTAGGTTTTCTTATGTGTTCATCATTTGTAGGGGTTTTCATCAAAACCTACGAGGTAAGAGGCTTCTTTATCGACTCAATTTATTATAACTAATTTTCATTCATTAAAATTTATTGTGTGGTGATGAATTTATTGTGATTGGGTTTTTGAAAACTTGTTGTAATACTTCTTGAGAGATGGTTGAGAAATCTAGAAAATTTGGGATTTTAAATGAGTGCTTTTGTTCTTGGTTTTAAAATGTTGATTTTAAAAGAGTGATTTTCTTGGATTTTAGTCAAATTATTGGGATTAGTTATTTTCAATAAAAGGAATGTTTTATTAAAATTATATTTTTCTTTTAAATTGGTTGTATTTTGGTTTTCAATAAATGTTTAGTTTTATTGAAAGGGTTTATTAAAGAAATTGAAGTATTTGGAATAAATAGTTTAGGTGTGAGTACATGCTTAACGAGCCCTTAATAAGGGACAATTAACATTGGGGTACAAAGAATGTGAACCAAGATTGTGGGCATGTGTCATTGGGACACAAGGTAATTGGACGAGAGACTTCTCATGAGTATGAAACTATCGAAAGAAGCATGCATCTGTGGGTGTGTTGTGAACTTTGAAATGGGTATGCCAAATGATGATAATAATTTGTTTTAAGATTTTATTTTTTATTTTCCAAGAAAATAACTAGATAGAAATTGGATTCATTTAGTTTTTTTCACTTGGTTTCATACGTTTTTAAGAACTTGTTTGTATTTGGTTATAAACTATTTTGGTAAATTGTTTTATATAAAATATTTTATATAAATTTGGACAACTTTTCTATCCTAGTGGCATTAGTAGGGATATAATTGGTGAAACCATACTGAGTCTTATACTCACCCCTTCTTTGAGATTTTGTTAATTTTATAGATGTTATCTTCTGGGACAGGGGCCAAGGTAATGTTTCCCACATTTTTAGAAATACCGAGTAATTTTTGGGTTTTTCCGGGAATTTGGATATTAGATCTTGTAGGGCATGAAGTTTTGTAGTCTCATAAGAGTTTTAAGTTTTTTATCTACTGTTTTCTTTGATACTTAATTTTACATCAATTTTTGTACACTTTGATGTGGTTTTGATATACATGAGGTTGATTAGTGTTATTATTTTTGTTCATGCATCATTTAGTTAATGGTTTGTTTAGGGTTTGTTGTTTTAATGGTTTATTGAATAAAGGTTAAGTAATCTCTGACTTCCATGTGAACCCCTTTAACATTTGTTTCCAGCCTTTTTCATCTTGAGGATGTTACTTAAGGCCATGTAATGACTCATTGTACTCTCATGCCAATGAGAATTGGCAGGTCATTACAAATGGTATCAATCTAGTCCTTCCTTTGAGGTAAAAATGATATACACTTCTTTGGTCCTCACCTAACATTAATCCTAAATGTTCTTGGTCTTGGATTTAAATGTATTTCTTTTCTATATCTTCGGTATAAATCATAGATAAAAGCAGAATTATCATATCTTGAAATGTACTTCTTAAAAATATGTAGCTAACCCTTTTATGTTGAACTTCAAGTTAACTGGGAGTTGGGTACACAAGTGATTAGAGGAACATCTAGGATCTTGGAATCTCATTTCCATGGGTTTAGCCAATGAGATGAGCATGACATGCAATGTAACGTAATGACAACCCACAAGGATTGCATACTTCATTTGGAGTGATGATAAATGATTTTGTGCAAGGTGTAAATATTTTAAAAATTAATATTTTTTCAAATGAATGATTTTGAAAAACGGATATTTGGTGTATATTGAATACCATTTGGTATTAAAAATCACGAATGAATGTTTATAAAATAGTAGAACTTGAAAACTTGGTGTTTTTGGAAGAAAATATTGTGATTATTGATGTGATAGAATTTGAAATGTGAATCCATCATTTTCGAGAGAGTGAGATTGATGGAGTTTGTTGTTGGTTTAGAAAATGGAACCCAATAGGTGTCGTCGAAACCAACCTGAAGAATCTATGGTGAATTTTTTAGAACCTAAAACATGGATGAACTATGAGCTAGTTCAGAATATTCTCTAGGATTTTCAAGCTGCGGATATGGGGAATCATAGGAATGAGCCAAGGAATGTGGATCATACAATCCAGTTCAAAGAAGTAGAATCCACCAAATTTCCATGGTGATTCTGAACCTGAGAAGGTGGAGGTGTGGCTATGTATGATGAATCACAACTTTGACTTCATTTCACATTAGTAGAGCTGAAGGTCAAGATTACGGTGTTTATGCTCGAGAATCATTCGTGCTAGTGGTGGGATTTAGCGGTACATTATAAATTATATGAAGGCCTGACATGGGAGGATTTTGAGGTATTTTTCAACAAACAATTATCTCTATATACGTTCAAGATCCAAAAAATGGCAGACTTCATCATCATGAAACAAGAGATTCTCTATCTCAAAGAGTATGTAGCTAAATTCATGAAGTTAGTGCTTTTTTCACCATAACTTTTAGAAAGTGTGTTTTTGAAGGTAAACATCTTCGAATCAGTGCTACGACCGGATATTTGATCGAAGAGTGTGCTGCTCTGTATTACGTATTATATAGAAATGTATAACAAAGTGAATGTGGCTAAATGAGACATCTCAGGATCGATAGGTGGAGGGATGATGATACCCACAGGTAATGGTGGGAAATTGGCCACTGGGAGCAAGAGTAAAAGGGACACCTATTAACAATGGTAAAGGTTAAATCTGAATTAGATGTATGGATCAATGAATATTCCTCCACAAACCTAGAGAAAAGAGGTTTGTTTTCAATTTGGTTTGTTTAAACACATAAAGGGAGAGTGTATAGCACAACCTAGATCAAGTCATAATTGCAACAATATGGGACATATATAGAACTATTTTCATATTTTTATAGGGTCAGGTGCTTCAAGACACTTCTCAGGCATCACAAGCATTATATACGTCGATAGAGTGAGGAAAATAGAATCAGTTTCTCTAGCAGAGCATAACTAGCCATGATGATTCTTGAAATACCATGACTCCTCAACCGGGGAATCCTTAGCATGGCAACAAGGATAATAGTACTATGATGAAGCACTTTTATGAAGTTGAGAAGATGATTTTTGATGATCGAGATGGGCCATTGAATTTGATAGGTATTATTCTTTTAAATTTGACTACTGTGCAAGTGCTTTTTGATACTGATGCATCACATTCTTTCATTGTTTCTCGTGATATTGATTTGCAATGTTTAATGTTGGAAATGATACCTTATGTTTAAATACTACAAACACCTCTTAGTGATAGATAATGTCAAGCCTTTGTGTGTAGAGAATTTGTAAAAACTACTGATGAAGCTGAGCTGAAATGTGACTTATCGAGGTTACACATGGATTTCTATGATGTAATCTTTGGTATGAGTTTGTTGAAAATGTTCCAATCTCACATCAACTATTATAGGATAATATTCTTTTTCACGAATGAGGATAGCATCATGCCTCTCTTTAGAGTAAATATAATGGAAACGAATGGTGAATAGAGCTTGTTGGAAACAATGGTGGGAACAGTATCTTACCAGTTCGTGGCATTGACATTGGAATCAATGAATGATATTGAGGGAAATAGTTTCCCAGCAACTGTGGATCAATTTCTAGATGTATTTCTCGAGAACATCTTAGAGTTACCAACTATTAGGGAAGTGAAGTTTATGATTGATATCCTTCTAGGGAGAAGTAATATTTCTCATCCATCCTATATAATTGAACCAACATTGTATCAAGAATTGAAAGTTCAGTCCCATTTGGAGGAGATGGAAGGAAAGGGTTTCATTCGACCTAGTATGTATCTGTGTGCAGCACTAGTTTTGTTTGTGAAGAAGGAAGATGGAACTCTTCATAAGTCTGTTGATAATAGTAAGCTCAACCATGTCACGATAAAGAAAACATATCCACTTCCACACATTGATAATCTGTTCGATCAATTATGGGGAGATTAGTGGAAATCTAAGAATTATTTACGATCAGGATATCATCAATTGTGATTTTAGAAGGAAGATATTTCAAAGCTATCTTTCAGAAGTATATTTTTCCACTATGAATATAAAGGCATGCCTTTAGGTCAAACGAATACACTAGAGGTCTTCATGGATTTGTTGAATCTAATATTTTAGAAATATATGGATTCTTTTTTTGTGGTATTTTTCGACAACTTGTTGGTGTATTCAAATAAATGGGATGACCATGGGAAGATCCTGGAAACAGTGTTAAAAATCATGAGAGATCTCCATTTGTATGCCAAATTATCAAAATGTGATTTTTGGATATATGCAGTACATTTTTTGGCCATGTAATTTCTAAAAATGGAATTTCTATTGATCCTAATAAGATAGAAGCTATTATCCCGTGGAAATCACTGAAGAATGTATTAAAGATACATTGTTTTCGTTGTCTATATGGTAACTACTGATGAATTTTCCGTGACTTCTCACTACTGTATTCACCTATGACAGCTCTGAAAAAGAATAACAATCCATTAAAATGGACAGAGGAATACTATATGTCCTTTTAGGAACTAATAGTTCTTCTTAAATTGGAACCTATCTTGATCTTGTGAGAATCAGAATAGGGGTATGTGGTGTACTGTGATGCTTTAGGATCAGGGTTGGGTTGTGTTCTCATGCAATGAGACCATGTGGTTTCTTATGGTTCAAGGCAGTTGAGGTTCCCTGAGAATAATTACCCAATACACAATTTGGAGTTACCTATAGTCATACATTCATTAAAGAGTTGGTTACATTATCACTTTGGTGAGAAAATCACTATGTTTACATATCATAAAATCTTGAAACACATTTTCTCACAGTGAGATTTGAATTTGAGGAAAAGGCGATAGATGGAGTATATCAAGATGTTTGACTTTGATAAGATGTATAACTTGGAAAAGGGAACTCTATGGTAGACACATTGAGTAGAACATCATATACTCAGTTGAAAACGAAGCATTAGATGAATTGTAGTTGATGTTGGCCCTAGCCAACATGCATGTGGAATGTGTAGACTGAGGTGATGTTGTGGTTTTCTTCAGATACCATTTTTCCATATTTGGAAAATTTGGTCAAAGAGGAAAAAACATGTGATAAAAAATGTCTGGTTATGAGTTAAAAACACAATGTTGTAGAGGCAAATGAGGACTAGAAACTTTATGGGAGTTCAACTTTCTATTGTATAGATTGGATGGTTGTACCTATGTATTTTCAGGAACAACTCCATCATTATTACCTCCATTTGAGATGGGTTGTACATCCAGGGGCACAAATGATGTATAAAGAATTAATGGAGGAGTTTTCGTGGATCAACATAAATAGAAAGGTGACCGATTTCATATCGAGGTGATTAACTTGTCTTAAAGTAGAAGAATATTGTAAAAAACTAGTAGGTATGTGGTAGTATTTACCTATTCCATGGTGGAAATGGGAGAAGATAGCTATGGATTTTGCTACATGTCTTAATAGAATGGTTTAGAAACATGAATAACTATGAGGGATTGTGGATCAGCTCACCAAGTCATCCCATTTTATCCCTATTTGTGAAACTCAAACATTGGAGGATCATTACAAAATCAATATCCTAGAGGTGGTAAAGAGGTAAGACATGCCCGTGTCAATAGTATCAGATAGAGATTCGAGGTTGACATCTCATTTCTAGAAATCCTTACAGAAATCCCTTGGGACTCAGTTGATTTTGAGCATGTCATATCATCCTAAAACAGATGGATGTGTGAAGAAATGATAAATATAGTGGAATAAATGATTCGGGAATTTTTAAACAATTTTGGGGGCTCATGGGAGGATCATAAATCGTTGGTGGAGTTCTCATACAATAAAATCTATCAAGCATCGATATATATGGATCTATTTGAAGCATTGTATTGGTTTCCTTGTCGATCTACAATATGTAGGTCGAAACATGTGGAACTTAACTAGTTTGGATGAGCCTTGTCCAAGAAACAATGGAAATGATCATTTTGATTAGAAAGAGGATGGAGACAGCTTAGAGTCATCAACAATCTTATGAAAATCATCACCAAAGACAATTGTCGTTCACTGTGGGTGATCATTTCCTCTTGAGGATAATTCCAAGGCTTGGACATCATCATTTCAAGAAGTAGGGAAAGATGAGTTTTGTATACATTGACCCTTTAGAGATATTGGAATTGGTTAGAGAGGTGGTATATCAATTGGAATTACCACCATGGTTCAGTTCAGTGCATAATGTGGCCCATGTATCTTAGATGAATAAGTATCAACCTGATCTTGACTATGTGATCAAATGGGATCACATTGAACTAATACCAAATTCATCTCTCGTACATATCTGAATACAGACTGTTCATAAGAAAGATAATGTATTGCGAGGAATATAATCTGTCTAGTGCATCTTTTATGGTAGAATTTTCAGATTTGGGAAGATATTTAGGAATGTAAGAATGATATGAAAGAGCAATAGATGGATCTATTTCAGGTCGGTGAGGATTTTCTACTTTCCGTGGACTGAATGACCAATGGTGGGGAGAATGTAGTACCCCCGTATTCTGGTATTTAACCCTTACATGATGATTTTCATGGTTATATTGTTTAATAGTGATAAATGGGAGTGTTGGGAGAACTGTGGAAGTAGTTTTGAGGTCCAATGGAAGTCTCATGAAAGGCACACAGTTTGCCTAACCGTGTGCCAATACCATGCGTAATGGCCCTATTGAGGTAGTGGCTTCAGCAAGTTTGGAGATTAGTTAGGGAGACTGCGCCAAGAAGTCCAGAAAGGGTCTTCCTAGGATGTATATAACACATATTTAGCGTACAATTTGTTTATTCACGCGAACTAAGAGTGCGGATGGTTAAGTGTGATCCTAAAAAAGAGGTACTCACATGTTTTTACCTCTATGTGGATTCTTTTTTCCTAAGTGTCCATAACTCGGAATTTTTCTTCCCTTAAGCCCAAATAAGGTTCTCCCATCAATCCAGATATGATCTAAAGGCTTTATATGGTTAATCGAAGCCGGATTCTTGAGTTATGTGATCATTCTTCTTCGTTCTTGCTTGGAGTCTTAGATCTATGTAGATCTACTTCTCCTATTCTCTTGGATTCTTAGATATATTCTCGTTAAAAGGTATATATATGTATATGGATGAAAAATATGATGATATTTAGTTTGGATCATGCTAGGATAAGAGATCTATAGTGGGTTCTTGGAGGATCAACCCAGTTCTCTTGTGTATTCTTCTTTCATTAGGGTTTTTGGAAAAACCATCGAGGTAGGAGGCTTTTTTATTAACTCCACATAGTAGAACTTATTTGGATTCTTTGATATTGAATATGTGGCTTGGAATTGAGGGTTCTTGGGCTGTTGAAAACTTGTTTGAATCCTTCTTGACTGATGGTTGTGAAATCAAGAAAATTTGGGATTTTGAATGAGTGCTTTGGTTCATGGTTTTAAATTGTGGATTTTAAAAAGGGGATTTTACTAGATTGTTGGCACATGATAAAAATTAGATGTTTTCAAAACACGGTAATGTTTTATTAAAATTATATATTTCATTAAAATTGGTTGTGATTTGGTTTCAATAAATGTTCAATTTTATTGAAATGGTTTATTGTGGAAGTGGAAGTATTTTGCATTGTTGATGTTGGTGTGATTTTATTCTTAATGGGACCTTAATAAAAGATGATTACCACAGGGGTACAAGGAATGTAACCTTGGAAGGGGGCATGTGTCATTGGGATATATGGTAATTAGATGAGAGACTGCACATGAGTATGGACCTTTCAAACAAAGAATGCTTGTGTGGGTATATTGTTAACTGTGGAATGGGTATGCTGAATGATGAAAAGAATCAATTTTAAGATTTTATTAGTTATTTTTATGGAAAATAACATGCTGGAAATTGATTTTATTTAGTTTTTCTTCAATTTGTTGTGAACTATTTTTTGAAATTGATTATATTTCGTTATAAACTATTTTGCTAAATAGTTTTAAATAAACTATTTTATATAAACTATTTGATATAAATGGATAAATTTTTTTTATACTAGTGGCATGAGTAAGGATGTCATTTGGGAGAACCTACTATGTTTTATACTCCCCAAATGTTGAAACATTGGTTTTTTTTAGATGTGATCTTCCGATATAAGAGAAAATGTAGTGTTTCCCACATTTTTAGCACTACCTCATGATTGTTGGGTTGTTTAGTGATTGTTCTATTTGGAGTTTGTGAAGCATTGAGTTTTGTAGTCTATTGAGAGTCATGTGTTTTTTTCTATTGTTTTCTTTGATACTGAACTGTTCTCCCGCTGTTTCACATTTTGATGTGGTTTGGGGATACATGATGTTTTTTAGTGGTCTCACTTTTGTTCATGAATCATTTAGTGAATGGATTGGTTATGGTTTGTTAGTTTAATGTTTTATTTCTTAGATGGTAAATCATCCCCCACTGGCATGTGAAACCCTTTGTAATTTATTGCAAGCCTTTTGTGTCTTGGATATGTTGCTAAAGGCCAATTAATGACTCGTTGTACTCTCATGTGAGTGAGAATTGGGGGCTCATTACATTATAACTCCAATATTTTCATTTAATTTACCTTTATTTCACCACCTCCTTAAATTCCTATGTATCCATGATGATATAATAAATTATTTTGATAAATATACTATGTTTTTTTAATTATTATGTTCATTAATTATAAACATCTCCATTTCCATCATATTAGTTGTGAAATCCTTGTTCGTGTGTACGACAAACTACCGCCTAGAGACCATATGTCATTAATTTTTCCATTACCGTATCTCATGTTTCATTTTAATGAAGGATATCAAATACAAATAATATATATATATATATCATTATAATACATCAGGAGTAATTATATCTAATAATAATTTTGACATTCCTTTTTAGAAGACACATGATAACTTCTCTCAAGTATATGATGGACTATTGCCTTATGAACTAATGCGAATGATCATTAAATAATTCATTTAATATATTAGAAATATAAAAAATAAAATTTCATAATATCGAAATAATTGTTACAATCAATACATATGTAAAATTTTTGGAAGATAAAATATCATATTCATTTCCCACTATTTCACTCAATGTAATAGGATATAGCCACTCATGTACGTGCAGAATACCTCCTTCACGGAGTTATGTGGTTCAATTTCTATCACCAAACCACATTAATGATATATATATATATATAATTATGTAATATGTTATTAATGATATCATTATGATTATTTAAATTTAAAATATTACTTACCTTCCTTCCACAATGATCATTGCAAAATAGAAACTTTTACTCATGTGTACGTACAACCTACCATCTCCATGATCGTAACATTCTTGATTTTGTGTAACCAACATTCATGAATGTTGTTAAATTTTTAATTTAGGTATAAAAATGATAATTATTACATGATTAATATTCTATAAATTATAAAATGATATATTATGTGTTTAATTGGATTTTTCATGGAAAAACATGAATGAGAAAACATGGAAGATAACACACATAAGAATGAAAATAAAAAATATTTATTAACGAACAAGTGTTAATATGTTACAAAACAATCATTTATGATATTATATATATTAATATGGTTCTATTAAAAATTAATAATATTATTAAAACCATTATTCATGAGGTAAAATGTCGTTCAAATGATGAAAAGCATGAGGTAAGGGATTTGGTCTCAATTTTCCATCATTTAGATGTATGTTATATTATGAAAATATTTTTTTTCACAAGGTGTGTATGCAACCACTTTAAAATTTAATATAATTAATAATTGTTTATTCATAGTTGTGAACTTTCAATTTTTATTACTTCATCCAATGTGATTTTTCTTGGAAATTACCAAATGGTACGAGTTGTTTCCCAAAATTCACATTCTTTTGTGATCGATAAATTTCTGGTGAGTTAATAAATTTCGTTAGCAATTAAACATATCTAAAGAATTCATACAATTATTTTGTTTATATAAATATTTCATAAACCATATACTATTTTAGATATGGTGTTTAAATTTAATGATATTTTTTTACTGGGAGAAATATTCATAAATCATTAACCATTACTCAATAAGTATATTTGGTATGGCACATTATTTTTTAGTCAAACTCATTTTTTGATATATGAAGAATTATTTGGATATGAAAAAAATGGGTATTTGACTTTTAAATGATATCACCTTGATGATTCATTATTCCCATTCCATGTAATCATTTGGAATAACCTGGATTCATTGGTGAAAAATTTTAAAGGCCCAGACCACTCTTGGTCCATTACTTGGTCAAATTTCTAGTGTTTGGGGTATCATGGGGACCATCAGTGACTCATTAAAGAGTTATCCAAAAACATGGATCCAATTCAACTGAAACGGTATCACCAGTCATGGCCACGCCCTGATGGTGGCACCGGTCATGATGGCATCGTGACTGTGGCAACGTGGCAGTGGCACCTTGACGGTGACACCATAGCGATCAAACCGTCATGGTTTCTCACCAAAATAGTGGCACCACTTATGGTGTTCCACCGAATAGGTGGTACCGTAATGGTGGCACCATAGCGGTAGAACACCAAAATGGTGGAACCACTTAAACTATTCCACTGAACTTGTGACACTGTAACGGTAGCACTGTCACGCTGTCTCCCCAAACGATGTCCCACCCTTTGTTTTTTTACCTTCCATCTTTTTCTAGTTCTTCTCTTGCAATGTATCTTTTGAAGTAAAAGTATTTTAAAAACCCTTTAAAATCCATTTAATTCCCAAAAATGATATCTAAAATCCCCTAAGATCTAGGAAACCCTTAACTTACCAAAATATGTGGCTTTTTTCTTCTGTGTCATCCCGTCTTCCTATACATTTTAGACTTTCCCCTGTTACATGGGTTTTTACCATTTAAAGGAAACCCATAAACTCACATCCATTATCACTACCTCTCTGAGGAGAATTATTAAATAAAAATTAATTCCATTGTGTGTGACCACCCAACTATATGATAAAACCACAGTCCTCCCTTAATTCTGTTCAAAATTTCATATCTCGTAACTCCAAGATATCAAATTTTTTCACATGGAGTTTCTCTCTACTTCTTGACTTTTCACTTTTCCTTTCCCTGGTGCATTTAAAGTCCCTCTACTCAAGGCAAGTTGTGCACCCATGAATAAGCATTTTCTACCCTCTCTTGGTTTCCATGGAGTTCTTCCCCTACAATTCTGGCATCCATAGTTCTTGGTGCGAGGAGAATACATTTATCGTTGATCATCTAGGTAGGGTTTTCCTTCCTCTCTCTTAATTTTGTATCATGGGGGTGGGTACGATAATGTTCCATTATTGACGGATGAAACCAAACTATATTGAAGATTAAAATGGTTTTTAAAGAATTAATGGGTGTTTTAGATGATGATTTTGTACTCTTTAAACATTTCTAATATGTTGTGAATTATACGGGCTTATGTCTACTGAAAATCATGGTCGTTGGTGGTCCTTTCAAGTGAACTAATGAGCCTATTTTTTCTATATAGTCCTATGATTGAATGGATGTAAAATGGAATTGGTTAATCATGTAAACTCGGTTTATTAAATGGATTCTCAATAAACAATAATCATTGTGTGATCACCCCATATAACCAAATGAAAAGAATGAAATTAAGGAATGGTGTGGTTAAAACGTGAAAAACATCCTTCCTCTATTCTGGTCATATGTGTGGTGGCTCTGCTTGATTCCATGTTGGGGAATCTTGTATGGGAATGGAACCTTTCATTAAAGGGTTGTTCGTTGTGAATATGAGGCTATGTAGAGCTATAAGACGGGGCTTGGTTGGGTTCCAGTACTTCGATGGATCTCACAGATCCATTTTGATGTTGTGACATTATAAGAGAACCAGGTGTGAATGCTTAAATTACATCTTGGATATTTTTCCTTCCTTGTCTTGTGTATATACTTGTAAGTTTCTTAGTAGTGAATATTTATTTAAATGTAATCAACTTAAAATGATAACAATAATGGGTTAAATGAGTGATTTTCTACCTAAGTGTATAAATTTAGGTCTTGTGTTTCCTTATCACACCCCACCCACGTTGAGCACTTCCTGCTGAACACTCCCATTTCATGGGGGAGGGTGTTGTTCCCAACACTCCTATGTGTGGCTGGTTGTTAGATCTTTTTCTGCTCCCTCTCCTGAGTATCCCAAGAATCTTTTGGTAGGCAGGGACGGCTTGAGGTCCATTATAGCCCAAGATTCGTTGGGCATGGTGGTTGTGTTGGTTTCCCTAGGTTTTTGTGTGCAGGTTTGTTTCCCAAGTGTAATTGAGATGAGGCTCAAGTGTCGTTGGCAATGGCGGTGGTTGTGGTTGTGTCGGCCCATTTGTTTGTGGGAGGGATGCGTGTTTGTGGTGGCCTTGGTGTCTGCGGGAAGGATGTGTGGTTGTGGTGAACCAAGTGTCTACGTGTAGTATACATGGTTGTGGTGGCCCATAAGGTTGTTTTGGGGCAGTAGTGGGACAGTAGTGAAAATAACAGGGGTGGCATGACACATACAATGTCTTCAATAACCAGTGGGAAAGTGGTGTAGGTACCCAAACATTGAAGTGATATTACTATTGTTTACCTGACATGTATTATATGGGGAGTGTTCCTTATAGTGGTTGGGTGGATAGTTTCCTTGATAGGTGCATTGGTTATCACCTTTTTCTCATGGGTCATTATAATGCCTCCCCACTTATGCATGAAAGCTTCTGTTTTTCCCTACTGAGTATACCTGTATACTCACCCTACGTATATAAGACTACTTTCAGGTTTCTAGGAGGACATCAGGGCCATGCGGGACCGTACTTTCTTGGATGTTGGTATAATTTTCGTTGGAGTTTTATTTCATTAGGTACATTCCCTTTGGAGTTTTTCTTGTGCTTGTATGTGTTTTAAATTTACATTTACATTTAGTTTTGGAGATGTTTGGGTTTTTAATATCGTATCTCCCGATATAACTAAATAAAAATTATAATTCCTTCCATATTATGTGTGATTCTATACCTTTGGTGCTAGTATCCACTCTTGGGCGTACTTATGGTAGGACTCGAGGGTCATTATCTCTCCCTCAACATGAATAAGGAATGGTTTGGCAGTTTTTTGTCCCATTCATCATCTTGGTGAAGTAGGGCCATGATAGAATGGTATCATATGCCTATGGTTAAGAGATAGGATGGTTCCCTGGGTTAGGAACTATACGGATTTCATGGTGTGGTAGGGAAACATTGTTATATAGTCATAGTGAGTGAAATATGACAGGGAAGACCTGCTTGGACATTAGATTTTAGGCCCCCCAGTGATCCGAAACAATGACTCTGGACCTACCGAACGACCAAGTGAGGCTAAAATGATTGTAGGGTAGAGACCCTCAGAAAGGTACATGCATTATAATGACTTGTGTTCTTTTGTTTTCTGAGTGTTCTGGGAATTTAAATAAATAACAAGTTTAATAAAAATTTAAAAGAAATCTTCTACACTACTCGAGCATTAGAATTCCTTGTTTACCTTGCAGTTATGGCATCGAGGCGATGACTATGAGTAGTGCGGGCGATCGAGGCCTATGAGGTTGATCTCAATGAATAGCAGAGGATTGATCGAGAGGAGTAGGATGAACATTGGAAGAATATACTTCGTGCCTTTTAGAAACATACCCACGGGAAGTATGAGGGTAGGGTCTTAGACATGGATATCGAAAGCCGGCTTGAGGAGTTGGTGATAGATTTCATCTTGATCCAGGCTCTGGCTGACTATTGGGTTCCTCATGCTATAAAAAGATGTGGCGAGCAACACATCAGTTAGGGATGCTCTATCTCGGGGAGAAGAGGGAGGCTAAGGATTTGTGGGATGACTTCGAGAAAGATTTTTGTCCTGAATTCCTTTCTTCTAAAATGAAGGATTAGAAGAGGAAGGATATAGTCTCCCTTCATTAGGGGAGTATATCATTGAGGGAGTTGGGGATCATGTTCGAACATCTCGTTCGTTTTTTCCTGGACCTCTTTCCAGATGAGGAGTCACGGGTGATACTTTTAGAAGAGGCACTTGGACCTTCTATTTAGTATGATGTTACTCCCTTCACTCTGTTGACATACATAGAGTTTCAAGAGAAGGTTGAAGAGGTAGAGAGGATGAACATGCAGGGAGGTGTACTATGAGAGGGGAGATAGTTGGGATCATCAAAGTTGAAATCTGTTAGCAGGAGGCCTCCAGCGTCAGGGCCTTATAGGTATCGTTCAGTGGGGAGAAGGCTCCAGCTGCTCCAGTTTTGATCTCTCAGTACTCTCACTTTCATTTCGAGCCTAGGACTGAAATACTTCATCTGTGGTAGCCGATCAATCCTTTGGAATTAGTTCCTGGGCCAAGTTCAGTATAGTGGTGGTGGGTAGGCTCAATGACCACCTTAGCAGCAACAGTTTCTAGCCAGGCCCTTTCAGCAGTAGCAGTAGGGATAACAATCTCCCGCTCCTCCAAGAGCATGTGTTGAAGGATGAGGCTAACCTCCAGACACTACTCCAGGACCTCGAATAGGGCGTGGTCGGGGAGGTGTTTGATAGATGAGTGTAAGAGGAGTTTTTCATGGGAAGTTTAATGATGTAGAGTCAGATGTTCTAGTAGGGCAAGAAGCCATTTGAGGTATGATCAGATTTTTTAGAACTCTGGCCTGATCCTCATTGGATTCAAGAGCTTCACACTTCATTTTTGCACCCTGTATAGCCCATGTTCTAGGTATAGACATATAGAGACATCCTGTGTCCCTAGTATTGAGTATGTAATTCAGAGGTCAGACCAGCTTCTCATATATTTTCCAGGGATGCAGATGGATGTTGGGGCCACATTATTATAGTGGGGACCCTTTTTTCTGCATATGCGGTCGTATGATGTCATTTTAGGCATTGATTAGTTATTCTCTGTGTGCACCATTATCAACTACATCCAAAGAAGAGCTGTGTTTTCAGATATGGACAGACAATGTTTGATATTCATCAGGAAGTGGGGATTCAAGTAGGGTAGCCAATGAGTGGGGACCCTTATTTCCTTGTTAGCTGAGATGTTAGTGGAGTCAGTGGATACAGAGATGGTTGAATGTCCCAGGGATCGTCTGTGAGTTCCTATATTCCTTATCTAGATTGGTGGGGACTGTACCCCCTCAACGCGATGTTTAGTTCAGGATAGACTTGTTACCGAGTTCCCTTTCAATTTCTATGGCCCTCTATCAGATGGAATCTTATGAGTTTTGGGAGTTATAGATTCTGATTGATGATCGGATGAAGAAGGGTTTTATCCAACCAAGTGGGTTACCATGGGGTTCTCCAATATTGTTTGCAAATAAGGCAGATGGTGGTCTCATGCTGTTTATAGACTACTAAAGGATGAATCAAGTGAGAGTCATGAACTGTTAGCCCCTCTTGAGGATCAACGTCCTTTTGGACCAGTTGAAGGGAGTATGAGGGTTCCCTATGACCGACCTGTAGTCAGGGTATCACCAATTGAGGGTGAAATAGGGTTACATCTCTAAGAAATCCCTCAAGAGTTGATATGGGCACTTTTAGTTTGTGGGTCTGTTGTTCGGCATTACGAACACACTAGGCATGTTCATTGGGCTCATGGACTCCATTTTCCAAGAATATCTGGACCGGTTTGAAGTCATGTTTATTTATGAAATATTGATCTACTCATGATAATAAGAGGATCACACCAATTATTTGAGTATGGTTTTAGAGGACATCTGACATCACCGGATCTACGAGAAATTGTTCAAGTGAAGTTCTAGACACGAGATGTTTACTTCCTTGGACACGTGGTGTCTGATTGGGGAAAAATTGGTGACCCATTGAAGGCCTAAGAGGTTGTTTCTTGGGAAGCACCCAAGACATGGGAGAGGGTTGTAGTTTGTTGGGTCTAGCAGGATACTACCGGATATTCATGCCCAACTTCCCCTGAGTTGCAACACCACTGACATCCTTGACCAAGAAAGACCAGGCCTTTGTATGGAGCGAGGGGTCCTGGGTAGCCTTCAGTTACATGATGGAAAATTTGGTTAGTACCCCAGTGCTAAGGTTTCCCGATGAAAGGGTGGTGTATGAGGAATTCTGTGATTCTTTAGGCCAAGGTATGGTATGTGTATTGATGCAACAATAGGGGTGATCTCTTAATGGTCTATGCAGTTATGCCCCTATGAGCCTAACTATTTCACCCATGATATAGAGCTTGTAGCAGTCATGTTCAAACTAAGTTAGTTTCCTCAATACCTCATTGAGTAATTCTTCATGGTCTTCATAGATCCCAATATCTTGAGATATATCTTCTCCCAGCGGGACCTGAACTTATGGAAGCTGCGGTGGATGTAGTATCTTCAAGACTATGACATCGAGATTTCCAACACCTCAGGAAAGGAGAACATGGTGGATGATTCTCTAATAAGTATTTCATAGAAGTATGTTGTTTGAGAATCGATTGATTCTTGTAAGGTGATAGAAGAGTTGGATCCCCTATATCTGGATGTGAGGCTGGTGGATGGAAGAGGCTATATATTCCGGATGAAAGTGCAATCCTCTCTATTGTAGCAGGTGTAGGAGTCTCAATGGAGGGAATTAGAGGCTAAAGTGATGTGTGATCATGTTAGATAGGGTAGTGCTCCTGAAGGATGTTTGGAAGACGGTCAAAATCAGATGCGGTTTCCTGGAATGTTATACATCAAGGTGAAAATGTGAGAGAGAGTTCTTGGTGAGTTCCAAAACTCACCCCTAGTGGTAGACACATGAATTTCTAAAATGCACCAATTCTTTAGGAGTATGTTTTGGTGGCCCATGGTGAAACAGGTGGTGGTGGGGTTTGTGGAAAAGTGTCTCATGTTTTAGTAATTGAAGGTTGATGATCATGTTCTGGGCAGTTTGTTACAACCTTTAGATGTCCCTGAGTGGAATTGGGATGACATCTTGATGGATTTATTCACAGGACTACCAATGTTCAACGAGGATGTGACGCTATCTGATTAGTGGTTGACCGGTTG
Source organism: Viscum album (assembly GCA_963277665.1). NCBI lineage: Eukaryota > Viridiplantae > Streptophyta > Magnoliopsida > Santalales > Viscaceae > Viscum > Viscum album. The sequence continues at coordinate 207,901,947 of OY728153.1, read as the reverse complement.
ACAAAATCATCTCACTTATTGAAAATCAAGGAGTCTAGTGTGGTTGATGCCTCAATATAGAGGTACATGGAAGAGGTGGTGCAGTTGTAAGGATATCTGAGGTCCATATTCTGGGATCAGGATACACGGTTTAACTCATGGGTCTATAAAGGATTGACACATATTTTTCGCACCCATCTATGCCAACCCCCTGATTTCCACCCATATATAGATGGGAAGATAGAGAGAACCATCAATACATTGGGGGATATGCTACAAGAATTTGTTTTTTAAATTGGGGGATCATGGGTGTGACACTTTCTTCAGGTAGAGTTTTCCTACAACAATACCTATCACTCAAACATTATCCTGAATCTATTCGTAGCCTTGTATGGGAGACCGTTTCACTCATCCGCGTACTAGATAGAGGTCGGGGAAGCAGGTGTTCTTGGCCCAGAGGTAGTGCATAGCACGATATGGAAGGTTCATCTTATACGGGAGAGGTTGAAGGCAGCTCCGGATTTGTAGGAGTCATATGCGGATCATAGGAGGTGACCCATAGAGTTTGAGATCGGGGACCGCTTATTCTTGAAAGTCTCCCCTCGGTGTGGGAAATAGAAGTTTGTTAGGGGAGGTAAGCTTTCTCCACATTTTGTTAGAACCTTTGAGGTGTTACAGTGGGTCAGCAAAGTGTCTAATCAGCTGGCACTACCACCACTTCTACTGAGGGTGCATGATGCCCTCCTTGTCTCTTAGCCCCTTCTGTATCTACACAAAGATCTGCATGTCATTGACTGGGGAAATATTGATATCACAGGCGACATGTTGTTTGTAGATAAACTAGTGAGGATCGAAGATTTTGAGGAGAAGGTGCTTCGTGGGTGACACATTCATTTAGTTCATGTGTTATGGAGGCACGGTGGCCTCGAGGAGAGTACCTAGGAATGGGAGGCACAATTGTGTGCCCAGTACCCAGAGTTATTATTAGTTTTGTTTTGTGTTTTTTTTTTCTTGACTGTGATGTAATGCTTGACCATGTTAACTATGAGATGGGATGTTTCCATTGTTCCTTGAATGTGTGTGAAGAGTCCTAATTGTGGGGAGGGGAGGGCCTAGTCCCTAACCAAGATGCATTAAAGTGGATGTGATTATACATGTGTGGGTAAGTTAGTGCCACCCGAAGTGGACAGTATCTTGACATGGGGGAAGGGACTCCCTAATCCATGTCGTTGGCCGGTATGACCTTTTCATGTCTGAGTGGTTTCTGATGGGAGGAGAGCAGTTGTGCATCTACAGTTGATCAGTATGAGGGATATGTGGTCTTATATGTCACAACAGTTCACTCCAAAGAGGTATCTTATGAGGTGGTTGTTCAGGCCCATCTCTTTTCTTCACGTGTACTCTTGGATTCTCGAGTAAGATAATATTTTTAGGGGTATATGATGTTATGGCCCTAACCACCCCTGGTCCATTAATTTTTGAAATTTATAGTGCTTGGGGTGTCATAGTGACCATTGGTGACTCATTAATGAGTATTCCAAAAACTTGGTTCCACTTCCACCAAAACGGTTGCACCATAGCAGTCAGATTGTCACAATCACAAACTAAAATGGTGACTCTTTGACGGTGGAACCATTACGGTGTCTCAGCAATTGGTGTCACACCTTTTTTTCCAGTTTCCAACATTTTCCAGTTCCGCTCCAGAAACATCTCTTTTGACATATAAGTGATTTAATACCCATTTCAAAGACATTTAAAACCCATAAATTATATTTATAATCCCCCAAGAGATGGGCGACCCTTGAATTAATAGAACTTGTGGCTTTTCCTCGGTGTCATCGCTTCTTCCCGTACTTTTCAGCTTCTCCCCTGTTACGTGGTTTTCCCCATTTAACGGAAACACTTTAACTCACATCCGTTATGTAACGCCCTAACCCTAGAAGCCCAGATTCGTTACATTATTTTAATACATTGGAATGATACAAGGAAATCATGTCCTGAAAGACTGATCAGTTTAGTATCCTTGGAAATACTAGACACATTCATGAGTTTTACATTACATTATAAAATTAAAAAATACAAAGACATTATTTCCAAAGACCACACTCATATCCCCTCATACTATCCCTGCAGGTCAGTCATGAAATACTTCTTCACATCCTGGGAAAAATAAAACATAGAAAGGGGTGAGCTCAGACGCTCAGTAAGGATAACAATATAGGAGATACATTTATAAATAAGCATAAACATTTATGCCAATGTATAAGACTAAAACAAAATCCTTTTATAATTGAACTTCAGCATAATATTGCAAATATAAAATCAAATAATTCCATTTACTTCTTCACATAGATATTATACTATTCAAATAATCACATGAAATATCAATATCCACTTTTAAAATGATGGAATTCATAATGCCAGACTTTCATAAAAACATAGTAAAATCCTTGTACCAAGACTACAAATAAGATTTTGTCAAGGCCTTGGTACAAGACACTAGTTTGTCTCACGAAACCTACTGATGCATCGAGGAGCTATAGCGGGCTCCACCCATCACTTACTAAGTCGAATGCATTCCTTATATGAAAAGGTTTAAACATAACATAAAAATTCATACTAAAACTAGTATACGAAATTTCAATACATTATCCATAAACCATGAATTGTATAAAAATAACAAATCCATAGTAAAACATATCAAAAAACATTAAATATAATATTGAAGTTTTGTATCATAATAAAACAACATCAAATAAGCTTAAAACCCATCAAAGGATGTTGACATATATAAAATCAAAACCCTTTTATAGAGAAATATCTCTTTCTATTTTGAAATCATATAAGAGTAAAATAGTTATAAATAAGGCATTTATTTTGAAAATATTATTATAAGGGTATAAGGGAATCTTCGACGATGTTATAATGTCAAAAAATAGCCGCACCCATTGTATAAGTTAAAAAACATTCTTATCATAATTATGTCGAAAAGGTCATAAGGTACTTTGTTTAGAAAACGACGGAAAGATTCCTTACAAAAAATATAAGGTCAAATAAGGGTATAAATGACTTTACCTCATTGTCTAGTAAATAGTAAAAATGTTTTGAAATGCATTTTTAAGAATCATGGATGTGGATGATAAAGAGGTTACAGTAGATACTTACGTAAAAACAACCTCGGATAATAAAGAGATTTTGAAATTAACCCTTACCCTGTACTTTCCCTTGGTCGAGGGTAGGTTAACCAACTGTATAATAGTGAAAGAATTGTTATTAAATTATACAAGAATCATATACATTAATATGATATCATATATGATCTTTTTACATTTCTTTGTTAATAATATCTTAATATTATCATCATTTCAAGTGTTAACTGATTCATTTTCCTTTATATGATTTGTTACATAAGTAATGTTTGTTATGGATAGGATGTATCTCTTTCATATTCATATTTATATTAAGTCTTTAAAAGTTATTTTTAATCATCTAATGAAAATTATTCTTGAATTGATACGATGAGAAATGAATCTCATCGCGTTCGTGGAGACGGTAATCCGTACGTACGCACGGGCGACAATATCATTTTTTGATATTAAAATAATATATAATTGGATGGTATATCATATATACAGAATCATTATAATGTTGTATTTATTATTTACATCAATTACACATCATTATTATACCCATCCAAATAATAATGTATTGAATAACAATTACACCACGACTTGGAGACGGTAAGCCGCACGTATGGTGATATGTCATTCAAAGGATGGATAGAATAATGAATAAGGTTGTACCATATTTATAATAACACCACAGTATATATAATATACAAGATTCAAAATTTTAGAATGTAAACAACAAATAAAAAGGAGGTGGAAGAAGAATAAAACTTGAAAGAGGTCATGGAATATTTTCCCCTTCTTCGGGTTTTTCCTATTGATTTGATCAAAACGGATCCTTAGGATGTCTTTATGACTAAACGATGGCCTCAAGGATGAATGGAGGATAGTTGAGAGGGTATTTGGGTAGGGTTTGGCCGAGCCAAAGGGCATTGAAATTGTGAGATATTGATAAGGGGGAGTGCCTTTTTATAAGAGGCGTGAGGGGCACCTTAGGAAAAGCTTGAAATATTATTTTATAATAAAATAATTTTGGATTTATAATGGATCCAAAATGGATTATTTAAAGTCTAAGGTTGGTATGGGTCAAAAACCACTCAACCATTAGGTTTTATACAGGTTTGGGTCACTATATTAACCTTATCTTTTAGATTTAACTCTTAATTAAATAGTTTGACCTTTACCATGTCTCTTTGTATTTTTATATTATATGGTTAATAAACATACAATAAAAATCCACAAGACCCCCATGTGGTTCATTAATGATACAAATATCATTATATAAGTCTTTTGGACGAACCTTAGATTTTAGGAATAGAATATCAATTAATAATAAAATATATTTTTTAAAACACTTTTATGTCAATTTTGACACTATTTTGTATTTTGTTTTTACTAAATTCATGAAAACATTATTATTTCGAAAAGAAATAATCTAACCAACCATAACATGTCATATTAACCTATAAAATTATTGTAATTCATAAAAAGTCTCAAATTAAATTTATTTGGATATTTATAATATCAATTATTTTAATATTTCATTAATTATGTAATTACTGCATCATCATTATGTCATAAATAAATTTAATTATTTAATGTCTAAAAATTATAAATAAAATACCATTATGTAGGAAATAGTTTTATATTTATAATTGATATTTATAGTCTAATTTATATAATGGGTAACCCTATATTAAAAATGGTTTACTTATTGAACTTTGAATTTAACACTTTTAACTCTTATTTGAATTAATTAATAATAAATGTCATAATCTAATCCAAGTGGACCTAAGGGATCATATTTTATTAAAAATATTTTTATTGGTCTAATTACAATAATCCAATATAATTATGACATGTGTTAGGGTAATAATAATATGATTTTTACTCTTAATTACCATATTTACTTTTAATAGTGGTAAATAAAAGTAAAAAAGTTACTATTCACCAAAAATTATTTTCATCTTATTGAACCACATTTTACTTACTGATATCAATCATGTCACTTAGATTTTTCAAATTCAACTCATAGAAGCGGTAAAATTATGTTTCATGTAAATTTCCAAATGCTTCTAGGAGGTGGGTAAGACAGTAAAAAGTTCAATAATATTTTTAAATATATAAAATTATTATAAACTGATTCCAATGAATTACATTGAACTTTTATAGGTATAGTGTATCTATTTTGACCTAAAATAAATTTAAATAAATTAAATAATTATTTAAATAAAAAGTCAGTTTTAAACAATAACTTAGTGTTTTCACTATTCATCAAAGATTGAATGTTTTCAGAGAAATACCAAAATTTCACCCTAAGCTAATTTTGAGACTCTGAATTCAAAAATTTGGTCTATTTTACCAAATTAAAAATATAGAAGTTTCATTTACTAATTTAAAATTAATTCTCATTTTCAGAACCAAAAAACATGTTTTTAAGAAATAATAACAAACACAAGATTGATACTTGTTTATGTTCAATTTCAAAGTAAAATTATTTCCAATAAAAAACATTAGATTAAATGGAAAATATATAGTCTATTTATACTTCCAATCCATTAAAAATTATAATTTAACACTACCAATTATTTTGATTAACAAATTGGTTTTCAGTTAAAATTTAGTATTTTTCACTATTCACCAAAATATGAAAGTTATTAAAAAAACCAAAAATTTATTGAAAATAAATTCTTCTGCACCTATTCTAATTGAGAAGTTTATTTTTTCAATTTGAATATATAAAAGTTTCAAATATAGGATTTCAAAAGAGTTCACCATTAAAAGGTGGTAAAATTTCATTTTTTTTAAAACACTTATTTTATCTGTAAAAAATGAATATGTTTTTAATTATGTCTAAGAAACTAATAATATGGATTCTAAAATTATAAGTATTATATAAATCTAAAAATTTAGTTCATATTATTCATAACTTCTTTTGAATGGCTAGTTTGGTAAGTCATGGTTCGCTTGAACTCGGTGTTGCGTGTAGTGAAAGTTATTGAATTACATTGAATAAATAAAATACTATAAAATCATAGGGTGTTACATTCTTTACTCCTTTAATAAATTGCATCCTCTCAATTTTAAATTGTTCTTCGAAAATGAATGTTTGAAAATAGAAAATACCATTGTGGGAAAACCCATATCCAAAATTCAGTTTATAAAATTTAGTCTTAATAAGAGGAATAGGGGAATGAAAAAGTCACCACCAAATTACTATCTCAATTAGAAGAACATTGGTGGTAATTATAGACACATAAATGTATGGAAAAAGTAAATATTTTTAGGGAGTGATTAAGGTATCAGTCACAAACAATTGTAGAATTGAGGTCCTCAAAGCCATCAATCTACAATGATTTAAAATATCATTAGTTCAACAAAACATAATGTATTAGGATAACACATTTTTAGTTTTAATATACCTTACCTAAAGTTTAAGAATTAATTTCTTCATATAATAGGAAAATAAAAAAATATATACTTGATAAGTAGAGTTCTATCCTTTATCTAATTTCTACCAAAAACTCATCTTTCACTCTAAAATATAATTGAACTTAAAAAATTCTATTTATCCAATTCGTATAGGGTTCCAAAAAAATGAATTTATAATTCATCTACTAGACCCTTCAAAAACTAAATTATTCAATCTTGGACATCACGTGGGCCAGTGGTAGGTGATACACCCTTGTTAACCCTTGGTTGCGAGTTCAAGTCTCACGGCCTTGTCAGACGCGACGGGTTGCCACCCGACCTACGAGTTTTCCTTTTTATGGAAATCCAAAAATAATCCCAAACTAAACTTATCCAAAATACTTCTGTAAAAACTCACAGTAAAAAATTTATAAGGAATGTAAACACAATGAAGATCCTTTTTGCCACGTAATAACTTGTAAACTCCTTCGTCGTGTATTCTTTTAAAACACTACAACATCCTGAATTAACAGAAAACCTTATTCATGCTCCCTTATTCCTTATAGAATACTAGATATACTCCTTCTATCCAAAAATGATGTAGACTCCAACAATGATAGAATATATAAATCATTAATCAGTTTCAAGGTAGTCAAGAGTATCTAATATAATTTTTCCAAATCAACCATGTATTATTCCAAAATCACTACCTCAGTATCAGAACTATATTATGGTTTATCTTTATCTCAACAATATATTTTCCAAAAATTTATCCGGCTATTGAGTCACTTTCCTTGGCTCCACACAATCTCAAGTCCTTAATGAAATATTACTGTAGTACAATCCTTATATACTCAATAATTCTTATAACAACTACATCATTAATATAATACTCAAATGGCACAGTAATTTAATAACAATTTAATAAATCTATTCATTACTCTTCATCTTCAGAAGTATCATAACTTTATTATTATCCAATAGCAGTATTTGGGGTATACTATGATGATTTGGAAATTGATTCATGTTGTGTCTCAACTATTTTCAGATGAATCATTGTACATTTGAAATTTTTTCTTACCCTTGAAATCACGTACATGGTGTCCTTTTTCTCCACACTTATAACAAACTCCCATTCCCTTCAAGCATTTACCAAAGTGATTGTTTCCACAGTTATCATATATTAAAAAATACATCTTTTTCCTCTTCCATTTATCCATCTTTATCTCTTACATCCTTTTCTTCACTTTCTTCCCTTTAAAGCCATTGGACTTAGATAATTCTTTACTTATCTTATTAACACTTGATACTATTTCCTCTTATGTTGAGAAAACATGGGAGACTATTTCCCTTTTAAATTTTGTCTTAATACCATGAAATATATGATCCTTTATACTCTTTGGATCATATGTATTTCTGGAGTTCACATTCCTTCTAATGGGCGACATTTCTATACAATGGCATACACTAGGTCACTTTATGAATTGCAATGAATAATTACAAACTTGTAAACTTCCTAACGTAAATTGAATAGTTTATGGATATAATCCATAATCATAAAAAATGTTTTCCTTGAATAATTATATACTCATAAACCATTCATAATGGTTTGTAAATAAAATGAGAATTATCCTAAGCATATCCCCCGGGAGTGTTATAACAAAGAGTGCATCAAGGCCCGTTGTCATGCACCAGTTCTTGTTCGAGTCTTGCTCAAAGTAGTGTTTTCGGGTTTTACCCCTAGGTGAATCTGTGCCAGAGCCACCTCTGCCTTCTCGAATCCAGACAGGGATGTATTTCTTAGAAAACTCACAAAATCTCTAAAATACCAAAATTTTAAGAAGTTCTTCTATATTAATCCTCAAAGTCTATCATTGGGCTATGTGCTCTAATAAGAGTTTACCAAAATCTAGTTTCCAAGGTATGTACTAAACTTCGTCTGATAACAAATATAACGCTCCAACCCCAGAAGCCCAGAGTCAGTGCATTACTTTAATACATTGGCATGATACATGGAAATCATGTCCCAAAAGACTGATTAGTTTAGTAGCCTTGGAAATACTAGATACGTTCAGGAGTTTTACCTTACATTTTAAAATAAAAAACTAAAACATCATTATTTCCATAGACCAGACTCATATCCCCTCAAACAATCCATGAAGGTCAGTAATGAAATACTACTTCACATCCTGGTAAAAATAAAACATATAAAAGGGTAAGCTCAGATGCTCAGTAAGGATAAAAATATAGTGGAATATTTCATAAATAAGAATAATAATTTAAGGCAATGTATAAGACTAAAACAATGGAATTTTAAACTTGAACTTCAGTATAATATGAAAAAGATAAAATCAAATAATCCCATTTACATATTCACATGGATATTCTACTAGTCGAATAATCACATTCAATATCAATAGCCACTTTCATAATGATGGAATTCATAATGGAAGACTTTCATAACCATATAGTCAAGGCCTTGCGCCAAGACTACAAATAATATTTTTTCAAGGTCTTATTCCAAGACACTAGTTTGTCTCATTAGACCTACCGATGCATCGAGGGGCTATAACGGGCTCCACCCGTCACTTACTAAGTCCAATGCATTCCTCATATGAAAAGGTTTGAACATAACATAAAAATTTGTATTAAAACTAGCATATGAAATGTCAATAGTTTTTCCATAAACCATGAATGGTATAAAAATAACACATCCATAGTCAAATATATCACAAAATCTTCAATACAATATGGATGTTTGATATCATAATAAATCAACTTTAGATAAGCTTAAAATCCATCAAAGGATGATGACATAGAGGAAATGAAAACCCTTTTTTAGAGAAATATCTCTTTCTATTTTGAAATCATTTTAGAGTCACAAAATTATGAATTAGAAACTTATTTTGAAAAAAATCTTATAAGCATGTAAGGGAATATTCGACGATGTTATAACGACATAAAATAGCTGCACCAGCCGTATAAGTTAAAAAAACATTCTTAGCTTAATTTTGTCAAAACAGTTATAAAGTACCCTGTCTGGAAAATGATGGAAAGATTCCATTCAAAACATATAAGTTCAAATAAGGGTATAAATGACTTTAACCATTTGTATAGTAAATAGTAAAAATGTTTAGAAATAAATTTTTAAGAAACATGGATGTGGATGATAAAGAGGTCCCAGTAGATACTTACATCAAAACAACCTCATATAATAAAGAGATTGTTAAATTAACCCTTACATTGTACTTTCCCTTGGACTAGGGTAGTTTAAAATCATGTATAATGGTAAAATAATTTTTATTAAACTATATAAGAATCATATACATTAATATGATATCATATATGATTTTTTAACATTGCATTGATAATAATATCTTAGTATTATCGTCGTTTCAGGTGTTAACTGATTTGTTTTCCTTAATATACTTTGTTACGTAAGTGATGTTTTGTTATGAATAGGATGTATATTATTCATATTCAGAATGATTTTAAGTCTTTAAACATTATTTTTAATCATCTAATGAAAATTAGTCGTGTATAGATAAGATGGGAAATTAATCTCATTGTGTTCGTCGAGACGGTAATCCGTACGTACACACGAGTGACAATATCATTCTTTTGATATTAAAATAATTTATAATTGGGTTGTATATAATATAAAAATAATAATAATCATGTAATATTTATTATTTACATCAATTAAACATCATTATTATAGCCATCCAAATAATAATGTATTGAATAACACTTACTCCTTGACGTGGAGACGGTAAAATGTATGTACGCAGGTATGGTAACATATCATTCAAAGGATTGATAGAATAATGAATATGATTCTACCATATTAATAATAACATAATAGTATATTGAATATACTGGATTTATTATATTAGAATGGAAACAACAAAGAAATAAGAAGTGGAAGATGAAAGGAACTTGAAAGAGGTCATGAAATATTTACCTCTTCTTCAGGTTCTTCCTTTTGATATGATCAAAAGGGCTCACTAGGTTGACATTATGATTAAATTAATGCCTCTAGGATGATGGGAGGAACTTTGAGAGGGTATTTTGGTAGTGGTTGGCCGAACCTAAAGGCTTTGAAGGTGTGAATTAGAGAAATGGTGGAGTGCCCTTTTATAAGAGGGGTGAAGGGCACCTTAGGAAAAGCTTGAAATATTATTTTATAATTAAATCATTTTCGGTTTATAATGGATAAAAATGGATTATTTAAATTCTAAGGTGGGTATAGGTAAAAAACACTCAACCAATAGGTTTTAGACAGGTTTGGGTCACTATATTAACCTTATCTTTTATATTTAACTCTCAGTTAAATAGTTTGACATTTACCATGTCTCTTTGTATTTTTATATTATTTGGTTAATAAACATACAATAAACTTCCAAGATAATCCAAAGTGTTTCATTAATGATACACCTATCATTATATAAGCATTTTGTCCAAACCATAGATTTTTAGGAATACAATATCAATTAATGATAAAATATTTGTTTTAAAGACTCTTTTATGTCAATTTTGCCACTATTTGTTAGTTTGTTTTTGCAAAATTTATAACAACATTATTACGAAGAAAAAAATTCATCTAACCAATCCTAACATGTCATATTAACATATAATATTAGTTTAATTCATAAAAATTCTCAATTTACATATATTTGGATATTTATAATATCAATTATTTGAATATTTCATTAATTAGGTAATTACTTCATCATCATTGTGTCATAAATAAATTTCATTATTTGATGTCTAAAATTATAAATAAAATAACAGTAGGTAGTAAATCGTTTTATATTTCCAATTAATATTTATAGTCTAATGTATCTAATGTGTATTCCTATATTAAAAATTGTTTTGTTATTAAACTTCGAATTTAACACTGTTAACTATTCATTGAATTAAATAATAATAAATGTACTAATCTAATCCAAGTGGACATAAAGGATAATATTTTATTCCTAAGATTGTTTTCGGCCTAATTAAACTTATCCAATAGAATTAGGACATGTGTTATGATAATAATAATATCATTTTTACTCTTAATTACCATATTTACTTTTAACCGTGGAAAATAAAAGATAAAAGTTATTTTTCACCAAAATTTATTTTCATCTTATTGAACCACATTTTACTTACTAATATCAACCATGTCTCAGGTATTTTCTAAATTCAACTCACAAAAGCAGTAAAATTATGTTTTATGTAAATGTACAAATTCTCCTAGGAGGTGGGTAAAAGACCGTAAAATGCTCAATAAAATTTTTATATCTCTAAAATTATTATAAATTGAGTAAAATTAATTAAATTAATCTTATATAGGTATTATATATCTATTTTTACCAAAAATAAATTTACATAAAATAAATAATTATTTAAATAAAAATTCGGTTTTAAACAATAACTTAGTGTTTTCTCTATTCATCAAAAATTGAAAGTTTTTAGAAAAATACCAAAATTTCACCCTAAGCTAATTTTGATATTGTGAATTCAAAAATTAATTATATTTTACCAAATTAAAAACATATAAGATTCATTTATTAATTTAAAATTAATTCCCACTTTCAAAACCAAAAAGCATGTTTTTAAGAAATAATAACTAACATTAGATTGATACTTATTTATGTTCAATTTTAAAGTGAAATTATTTCCAATTAAAAAACATAGATTAAATTGTTAAAATATAATCTATTTAAACTACCAAACCATTAAAATATATAATCAAATACTAAAAATTATTTTGATTAAAAAATTTGGTTTCAGTTAAAATATAGTATTTTTCACTATTCACCCAAATATGAAAGTTATCAGAAAAACACCAAAATTTAATTGAAAATTAATTCTTATGTCCTGATTATAAATAAGAAGTTTTTTTTGTCAAATTGAATATATAAAAGTTTCAAATGTTATATTTAAAAATGGTTCTCCATTAAAAGGCAATAAAATTTCATTTTTTTATAAAAATACTTCTTTTATCTGAAACAAATGAATTTTTTCATTATGTCTAAGAAAATAATTATATGGATTCTAAAATTATAAGGATTATATAAAGTTCAAAATTCAGTTAATACAATTCATACCCTGTTTTTAACGGCTAGTTTAGTATGATGTGTTGCGCTTGAACTCAGTGTTGCGTGTAGTGCAAGTTATTGAATTACATTGATGAAATAACATACTATGAAATCTTGGGGTGCTATACGTTATCACCACCTCTCTGAGTAGAATTATTAAATAAAAATTAATTGCATCGTGTATAACCTCCCAGCCACATGGAGAAACCATGGTCCTCCTTCAAAGTCATTTAAGATTTCATATCCTATAACTCTAGGACCTCACCTTTTATCACACAAAGTATCCTTCTCCTTCTTAGCTAGTCTCTTTTTATTTCCATGGTGCATTTGGAGTCCCTATACCCGAGGCTAGATGTGTTCCCATGTTTGATTGATTTCTACTTTCTCTTGAAGTCCTTGTAGTTATTCCCCTTCAAGTTGTGCATCCCCAGTTCTAGGCATGGGGAGAAAACATTGATTGTTGATTATCAAGGTAGGGTTTGCCTCTCTTAACTGTGTATCAAGCGGGCTTGGTACGATGATGTTTCATCTGGGACGGATGGAACTAAACGTTAACAAAAAAATAAATGGTTTTTATTTAATTAAGGGGTGTGTATAATGATATTCGTGTAATCTTTTATCTTTTATTATTTGTTGGTAATTATACGGGCCTATGTCCATTGAAAATCAGGGTCATTGGGGGTTCTTTCTTATACACTAATGAACCTTTGTTTTCTGGAAAATCATATGATTGAATGGTTCTAACATGGAAATTAGTTAATCGCATAAAATTAGTTGCTGAAAAGGATTCCCAGTGAACAGGAATCCTTTTTTGATCACCCTAGTTAACCAAATGGAAGGAAGGAACTTAATGAATTGTGAGGTTAAAACCAGGAAACAAAATACTTTCTCTGTTCTGGGGATATGTATGGTGGATCTGCTTGATTTCATATTGGGGAGACGTGGATGGGAATGTATATTCGGGGTAAAGGGTTGTTGGTTGTGAATTTGAGTTCACGTGAAGCCATACAATGGGTCTTTCTTTTCTTCTAGTATTTTAAGGGATCTCAAATATCCCTTTTGTTGGTGTGACTTTATAAGAGAACCAGATGTAAATGCTTAAATTACTGCTTCACTATTTTTTCTTCCTTGGATTGTGACTATACCTTTTATTTGCCTAGTATTAAAGATTTATTTAAATGGAATCACTTGAATATGATAACAGGAATGGGTTCAATATGGAATTGTTTTCCAGGAATGATTTGTGTATGGTTTTGGTTTTTCTTTATTTGTATGAATGAATAGTAACGAGGGTGTTTGTGTATGGGATGGTTTTGGAACCCTTAGGTTGGGATGTTTCTTTTATACCTATGTGTATAAAATCACATCTTTTGTTTCTTTATCTCTCCCCACCCACATTGAGCAGTTCGGGACGAACACCACCATTTCATGGGGGAGTGTGTTTTTTCCAACACACATATGAGTTTTTGGTAATTAACTAATATTCTACTCCCTCTCCTGAGTAGACCAAGACTCTTTGGTTAGGTTGTGACAACATGAGGTCCATTATAGCCCATGATTCTTTGGGAAAGGTGGTTGTGGTGGTTGGACCAGGATTTTGCGTTCAGGTTTGTTTCCCAAGTGTCTTCGGGATTGGGCCCAGGTGTCTTCATGTGTGGCAATGTTTGTGGTGGACTAGGTGTTTGTTGGAGGGATGTGTGGTTGTGGAGTCTCAATCATCTATGGGTGGGATGCATGGTTGTGGTGGCCTACGTGTCTACTGGTAGGATACGTGGTTATGGTTGCCCATAATGTTGTTGTTGGGGAGGCACTAGGACTGTAGTGAAAATGGTGGTGGAGGTATGACACATAGGATGTCTTCAATAACCAGTGGAAAAGAGGTGTGGGGTACCCAAACATCGATGTTTTATTATTACTATTTTACCTAACTTTTGTTTTTTGGGGAGTTCTCCTTGGTGAATTTGTGTGTATATTTTCCTTGATAAGTGATTTAGTTATCTTATTTTTCTCAATAGGCATTATAATTACTCTCGACTTGTGCACGATAGCTTTTGGTTTTCCCTATTGATTATACATATATACTCACCCTATGTATATAAAACTAATTTCAGGTTTTCAGGAGGACATTGGGGACAATTAGAGACTGTACTAGCTTGGAGGTCGGTACTGTTGTCATTGTTTTTTTACTTTTTTTTGTAATTTTCCTTTTGAGTTTTTCATGTACTTGTATGGGTTTATCTTTGAAAATGTATATGGGTATGGGTTTTGGATTTAATTATACCTCCAGTTTTGGTGTTTTTTGGGTTTTTACCATCGTATCTCCCAATCCTACTAAATAAAAAGGGAAATGACTTTAATATTATGCTTTATTTTATACCCTTGGTTCTAGTCACCATTCTGTGGCCTATTGAAGGTGGGACTTGGGGGTCATTATCTCTCATTGAACTTGAAGAAGGTAGGGTCTGGCAGTTTGTTGTCCCTTCCCTCATCTTGGTGAAGGTGGGTCCTGAAAAAATTATATATTAAATTTTATTTTGAAAGGCATTAACAATATTTTTTACTAAATAGTTATTTGAATTGTATTTATAGTAAATATATCATGTACACAAGAAACGTAATTTCCACTAAAGAATTATATACTTAATTTCTATTTTTTCTAGGATATTTCCACAATGATATTATATTTGGATGCAATTCATTCTCGTATTATTGATTATATGGAATGTGTGTTGAATTATTTACAATTACATAATTAGTATGACGTATCATATCCTGATTGTCACGAAATTTAACAAGCATCTGAGTTTAGTTATTCACCTTTTCATATTAATTATTCATGTTTATTTAGGACAGAATCCCATATATTTTATCCCTACATAGAATTTTAGGTCAAAATTATTTTCTTTTCACTTACCATTATTTGAATATGAATTCATGGAATCAATTCATTATTTTATATGATGTTAAATTTGTAATGATTTATTTTATTTTACTAATGAATAATGGATATCATTTATATATCTAGTTTTCCAGAACAACGAAACTGATTTGTACTTTGTGATTTCTCTAGTTGTATCTATTCCAATGTATTAATGTAAAAAAATCTCCATTCTATTGAGGTTTGGGTAAAAAGAGTTGGTATTAGTGATATTTTATTAGAAACTATTGAAAGTAAATTTAAGAAAACATAGATTTGTGAGCACAAACCTCAGATAGTCATTGATGATAAGTATTGAAGAACATATTAAATTTTTTTAATGTATGGATTTTTTTCCCTAAAAATAATCCGTTTCAGGATTGTACAAGTGGATGTTGTTCAGGAACAGAGGTATCCAGGGATAATAGCTCTGAAAAAGTTCTGTCGGGGTTGACTTGAGTGTTTATTTTTTAAATTGTAATAGGACTTGCAATGAACATGGTTTGACAATCATGAGGTGTATTAGTTAGATAATTTATAATTTTTTTCGAACAATTTTTATGGACTTGATGATACTGATATCACAATGAAAACATACTTCTATTTATGTGACTTATTATGATTATTAGATTTCTAGTATTTAGATTATACATTATGAATTAAAAATCATAATATAATGAGGTAGTTCCGTATACTAAAACATTGAGAAATTATTATTTGTCGTAGGAATGGGAACCTCATAAGAGCATGTAATGAAAATGGAATTAATGATCATTTCCTTGATGGTTTCAAGATAATATTTCAATTGGTAGTAGTATCCCTAACATTCTAATCATACTAAGACATTTTAAAATTAATTAAAAATATTTATAAATAATTATACATGTCTTATAACTTCAATGGGATGAAACATTAGTAGTATATGATAGTGAAAGTGAAGGATAAACATAAGAATGGAAAGAAGTGTTTTTAGACAAGTAAAAATTGTGGGAAAACAACAACTTAGTATATTCATGGTAGAAAATTTATTTTCCATCATGTTTTTATAAAAAAACCAAGATAATGATTTAAATGGAATGAAATAAATTTCAAATGATTAATTATTCAACTATACGGATAAGGGGCATTACACATATGAATACCCCAAGCGTGAATGGAATACATCTTGAAAGAGTTTAGTAGATCGTGTTCAAGCATCTTCAATTAAACAAAAAGAAGTGTAATGACTAATTTATATTTTTTGGATTCATGAGTAAATTGAGAAATTTACTAGCTTTATCATGCTTATAATAATTATAAAATATAAATGGATTATATCAGAGAAATATTTTAGAAAGGATTTGAGTCCATATTTTGAATTGTACAAATAAAAGTTATTTAGTGGAATGTCAAAAATCTATGAAAACAAATGATTAAGGGAAATATTCTCCTTAAAATGTTCTTGACATTGAGATAATGATGTTGTGATAATGATGTGACGTATATGTATAATGTAAAGTGGATACTACTAACTACCATATAACTGATTAATGATAATATCACTTTTCAAATTCAATGACCTTATATCAAAAAATTTGGAAAATGATATTTTGGAAGGATTATAGGGTTACCCATTTAAGAAATGGTTTAGGTTGATCATAATAATGGTTTTATAGATTATTTATTTAATCAATATATGAATATTGATTCATATTTTAAAACCTATGATAATCTTATTTTCATAAGGAAAACTTCATATGATCGGAATAACATATCATTCTATTATATATATTATGAGGTATTAAAATTTAATGTTAGTGCTTGAAAAGTAAATAATTAATTTTTAGTGTAAGAAATAAAATATAAATTTATTGAAACACAAAAAAATATATAAAATTGTGCTCAGGAAATTGAAATGTATCATATATTTATATTTTAATATATTCATAGAAAGAAAAAATATTCTATAAATTTAGGAATAAGACATTAAAATAAACAACTATCCTATTAACAATATTTTTTATGATTTAAATGACCCTTTAAAACATATTTGTTTCATGGTTATTGGGTCTTTGACCTTCTCTCTGTAACTGACATTCTTGGGAAAAAATATCTATATCGCTCACTATCTATATTTTTTAGTTAATTTTCTATTCCATTTCCATGTTTTAATTTCCCAACAATGTTCTCTAACATAGAATTATAGTGGTGCGATTATTCCACATGACGTGAATAATTCCATTTCCACCTTATTAAGAGGTTATTCTCTTTATAATTTTATGCTATGGATTTTCCTTAAATGGTATTTGATAATTTCAAATACAATATTACCATGCATAAGAAAAAATTTGGAAGAAATTTTTTTATTATGTTGGAGAGAATGTATATACTAAAATTCTAAAATAAGGTCAATGTAATTGATATAGTGTATGACACAAAACCCCAAGATATGAAATGATTATAAAACCCGAACATCAAATAATATATTGAATTTAAAAAAATTAAATACCTTAAATATATTTTACTACATTAAATACTGAATTTATTATATGTTACATGGAATAATTATTTTCATCGAAAAATTTCATTACATGTAAGACTGAGTTTTACCAGACAACAACATACTATTAATATTATTATTTAATATTATAGTAATTGTATAGCCATTTCAATGTCTAGTAGGAGTATATGTAAATAAATTATGAAAATATATAGTTTATATATTTTTATAAATTATCTATTTATTAATAATAAAATTTTCATCATTTGAATGAAAAAAGAATATTTTATAAAAAAACAATATTTTATCATGAAGATAGCTTAATCTTGTTCTGGAAACCTAATTTAAAATCATGTTTTCCTCTTTTAGAATATTTATTTTATAAATTAATTTCATTCAAAAAATTTGAAATAAATTACCTTATTGTGAAATTTTTGTCCTTTTCGAATAGTACTCATTTTTTTATGAATAATGAAAAATCGTGAATTTTAATGGAGAATTGCATTTTCTTATAACTAATTAACTCGTATAATATAAATTATTAATTGTTTTTGAAATAAAATTAATTTAGATAAATATATTTTAATCCAATTTTATTCATTGTAATCACATTGCTATTTAGTTTTGACATGAATCCATAGTAAATTGTTAATAATTTTCACATTAACACCATTATTTCACATCACATCTGTAAGATCAATTTTAAATTAAAATATTCTTCTTCTGTGAGATTAATTTGAATAAATGGATTCCATATTTTTAATAAATATAATTTATATAATCTAAAAACGTATAATTAATTTTTGACCTTAATGACTAGTAAAAAAAATAAAATTTATTACTATGATTGAGGATAAAAAGGGTTTATCTGAGGACTTAACTAACTATATAAGGTGTATAACAACATAGTAACTTGTCTAAACCCCATTTAATGAAAATATTTAGACTTATATCAGCATTGAATCTCTTTTTATGAGAAATTTTCATATTATTCCTTGAATGAGTCCATTATAATAAGTTATGTAATGAAAGAGAAAAAATATCTTTCCTTGCGTTTAATATATCTGAAACTTTCGGATAGGGAAAAATAAAATAGGTTCGATTTTAGATATTATTTTAAAAAAATGAGTGTTTTTTGTTATGATATTTTAAATTAATATATTTTTTAGAAGAGAAAATAACATAACATTATTAAAAAGTTAAATTTCATGAATTATTTATTTAATAATTATAGAAAATAAAAGATACTAAATATAATATATGTTATGTAAATTGAATGAATTATTGAGATATATTAAAGATTCATATGATTATTTATGGATTTTTTTAACATGATATATTTAAATTATATCAGTGTATTGATATTTTTAAATTCAATTGAAATGAATAATTTCGAATTATACATTCATGTTATTTTATAATAATGGAAATTTTGTTAAATGAAAAAAATACTAAAAATACTCATTATTCCACATGATTTATAAATTCAAATAAATATCAACAATTATATATTAATTAAATAATTTATCTTTTATGATGGCTATATTGACACCAAAATATGAAAACGATTAATAGCATTATTAAGGTTAAAGTAGTGCATTTTGTACATTACATGCGTTTGTATTAAAATTAAATTTACGCAAAAAAATTATTTTTATGTTTATTTTATAATTATAATTAGTACATATAAATTATCTAAAAATCTCAAGTAAATTTTATCCTTGTATGATAAATTACCTGCATTAATAAAAATATATAACTTTCCACGATAAAAGAAAAAAGAAAAAAACTGATTAAATTAATGTTTAATGAACAAACATGATAAAATTATATTTAATTTCATGTTATGGAGGTTTTACTCAATAGAATAAACCCATAGCTTATTTATCTTATTTTGATACACATTATTAAATAGAAACCACCCGATAGTGAATAATTTGGTTTATTAACAATAATATAACTCCTCCTCACCTATAAAAGTGAACTCACTCCCCTCATCAATTAACACATTCATCGCCCTTTGATTAATCAATGAACCTTAAAAATAATTTACAAATTCTCTATAATCATAATAGAATCATTATTTTGGTAACAAATCCATCTTATGATGGGATTATGTAAGAACCAAAATAATATACCCAAAGAAGATATAATTTTCATCAACGACTGTCTTTAATTTACTTATTACTCCACCTCCTTAAAATGTTTATTAAAGCATGAGGACATAATACTATTGGATTTACCCCTATAATTTTATCTATTTAATGAAATGGTAATGACTTAAAACCATCTCTTCTTCTATAAAATGGGTTATGAAGTCATCATTCTTTTGTACGGTGGACAACTACCTAGTGAACCGATGTTATTTGTTTTTCTATTACCAAATCCCATGGCTCGGTATTATATTGTGTCTAATATAACTATATAATAACATATTATACATCTGGAGTCTTTATATAATATATTACTAATTACAATCCATTTCACATGATACTCTATAACATCCCTCATGTTTAAGGTATAATAATGCCATGTGAAGTGATATGATTCATATTTCATTAACTCCTTATTTGGAAAGGGATAAATAAAAATGATATGTGATATAAATAATATAATTATGTTTAATTAATGAAATATTTAACATTATATGAATACAACATATCATTTTATTTTATTAAATTTTCACTCAATGAAGGAAAACAATGTCATTTGTGTACGTGTCGATTACCACATTCATGAATCAATAAGACACTCTATTTATCACCAAACCACATGGATGATATATATATGTATACATATTTTTATTAATGATATAAATTATCATTAATTAAAATTAAAAAATAACCTACCTCATTTTCATTAACAATCATTAATAAATAAAAAACATTATTCTTGTGTGTGTGCGACATACCATCTCCTTGATCATAACATTCTTCATTATTCATAACAATCATTCAGGATTAGTTTTTAAATTCTAATTTATTTATAAATATGATATTAATTTCATGATTATTACTATGTATATGATGAACCATTTTAATATGTTTAACTACATGATCTTTCTTGAAAAAAAAAACACATGAGCTTTAATTGTAGTGAATACCAGAAAAAACGAAAATAATGACATATTTTTAACTAAATGGTGATAATATATGATAAAATATACATGTATGATATAAAATGTATGGATATTTAAATTTTATTAAGTAATAACATTCATAAATTTGTTATACAGGACTATAATGGATTTCCAACTAAAATATTGTATATATAATCTTATTTCATTCTCTATTTTCCTTATTTGATTTGTACATTATTTTAGGCACATTTATTGTTTAATGAGAGGTATATACATACACATATAAATGTAATATCACTAATAATTCATTTTTATGGTATTGTTAGTTCAATTTGAATTATTTTATCCAATGGTATTAGAATTGGAAATTATTGAATGGAAAGTGTTATTTAACAATCACACTTTCTTTTGTGATTGTTATCAATATCTTAAAATAGTTTCATTCTTGTAAACATTTTTCATTAGAAAGTAAATGTTTCTTAAATATAAATATTCATTTTTATGGATATTATTATTTCCAATATTGTTTTACTATTTTACAAACTCTGCTTACTTTTAATTATATTTGATTAGGTAGGGAAATATTGATAAATTTATATCCTTTAGTCATTATGAATATTTGATGAGGAAATTATTTATGTATTAAATCGACTATTATATATATATATATGATTAAATTTTTCAATAAACTATATTGGGATTGGTAATTAATTTCCAATGATGCATTATTAATCTTATAAGATAAAATCAGTTGGTCAAACCCTATACCTTTGAAACCAGTATGTTTTAAACTATATTGTGGATTTTTCTATCTGTATTTTGTTTAAAACATATTATGAATGATATTTTTTGTAATGGAATCATGTTCTTGGGAACCATGGAATAAAATAATTAATTATTTAAATAATTACAGTTATAATCATTATCAGGGTGATTTTAATTGGGATATTATCTCTAGAATTATTTAATTCTAAAATTATTGATTATATAGAATGTGAGTAAGATTATTTACTAGTACGTATTTATTATTCTTTATCTTATCATGATTTAAAATTTATTTAAATGGAATTTATGTTCAGTTATTTACCATCCAATTTTGATTATCATTATTGATTCTTAATATCTTCCACTATAAAAAACCCATATTGAGCTTTTGAGATCACCCTTATTTTGATTTCATTCACTATTATTTGAATGTGGTTTCCATGAATGATTTTAATGTTTGTTGAGTTATTAAAGTTTTTAGGATTTATGTTATTTTCCAATGTAAAATTTCTCTCATGTATGTATATATTTTTCAAAAATTACTAAATCGATATAATATTTTCGATACGACCCACTATATCTATGAAAATTTAACAAATTAAGGAATTGGATCTAGTCTACAAGGGTCAATGTCGCAACAATAAATATGATATCTATTATTTATATCCATCATTATATCCATATATGAAATGCTATATTGGAAAATGATGTACATTATTCCGCGAAGTAGTATTCCTTCATACTCAAGATCGATGGTTTCTTTTCCCTTATGATGTAAGGGGATATGGTTCATGGTTATTTTATTATCTTTAAAAAATTTAATCATAAGGGATATAATTATTTTATTTTATCATTTTGGGTGAATATTATTTCAATAATGTGGAAAGAGAAATAAAATAGAACCTCTTAGTTAAAAAATACATCTTCTTTGGAAAACATCATTATGTTTGCACACAATCCATATAAGGAGGGATCCATAACAAAAATGGCCTCCGTGATATTTTTATGGTTGTATGAAATGATTTTCGGTATGTATTTTAAAAACAAAATTGATATTCATGTTTGGAATAAGAGGAATGGGGGTTCCCTCTTATATATGGGGGAGTAAACCTACTATAAAATGTCTTAAAAGAAAACAAAATAATTATGACATTACAATGAAAAATGAATGAAAATGGAAATAAATAATAATATATTATTTTAAAGTTTATAAAAATTTCTATCCAATATGATTTGTAAATTTTTAAATTTAAATCTTACTCTATCATTTGTTTCAATCCCGAAAAAAAACATTTTTTAACATAGTTTTTTTCTTTTTTTTCTTTTTTTAATATTCATTATAACAAGATATTATATATAAAATACTATTAATACTTATTATGTTTACTATAAATATATAATCCATATTACCTTTTTCAATTTAATGAAATTTATTTATTTAATTTGTAATTAAACATATAGATGTAATGGAAAATGGGTTTCGGATGAAAATGTTTTCATAAGAATAAAAAGTTTTCATATAAAAATTGATAATATAATTGATTCCAAGTAAGTTAATTGGATTAAAATATATATAATATATTTAATAATTTATATTTAAAAGAAATAAAAATAAAATATCACATTGTAAATTATTTAAATGGAAATGAACCTTTTAATAAAAATATATACTTATTATAATTCATTAAATATTTTATCCATTCATAAAATTCTTAAAAATTAACTCTAATGAAATCATGGCATGATAATTTCCAAAAAAAAAGGTAATTTTTTATTAGTGTTACTAAAAGTAGAGGAAAATATGTTCAGGATAAGTGATAAACACCCATTTAAATTTATTTTTAGAAAACAATACATTATTTAAGAAGAATAATATATGTCTTCGTATCTCATTCTTAGATAAAATTTATATAAATAATTAATAATTTGATTTCATATGTTTAATGATTTTAATTTAATTAATTCAAAAATAGTAATATTTTAATTTATAAATAAAAAACAAAGTGGACAAAAAATAATATTTCTTTAAAAAAATTTATATTCATATTATTTTCTATTAATTACTAATAAATTTATAATTAGTGAATCAATTTCTTTAATTAGTAAAATATTAAATTTTCATAATTTAGATAGCCCTATTGAAACATTACAATTTAATGGAAAGATAATAATAATATACTATATTAATTTTTTTTAAACATGCTATTTCTTTTAACAAATGATTTCAATTAAATTAAATTTATATGAAAATTTTTGTTCAATAAAATTTTGATGTGTTACTGTTTGAACATAAAAATATTTGAAATATTCTATGATTGATGCCCTTTATAATACATATATTTATCATTTTATGAAACCTAATACTTCAGTTTTTATTCCGTTCATAGGGACATTTTTTAGACCATTTTCATGGACCTAATCACTACTCCAAAACACTTAAGGCCTTTAAGGATAGAGATAAATTCATGAGTTCCAATGTGTATAACTATATATAATAACATCATTAATCAATAAATACTATAAAATATTTGGTACCTATAATATATAAAATTATCTCCCAACATGGTTGTTTTATAGCATTTTTTCCAATGCATAGATAAGTTTTAATATAGATTTGAATGATTTCATTGATATGTATTGAATATATAATAGATCCTTCATCTATATTAAAAGATAACTCATTGGAATAATCAAAATATTATAATCTTAATTTTGAAATCTAATCTACAATGAATAATTAGTTCATTCCAATGTAAAAAACTTTTAAAAATAAGCTCGGAAACACAAATAAATGATCCAAAAACACATCAAAAATGAGATTTTAGGAGTTTTAATTACATTCCATAATGAAATTATCACTTAATTAATTATATATGTATCTTCACCGAATAAAAAAATTTGACATTTATTAATTAATATTATGAACTAAACAATTAATCTATTATGATTTTAGAGAAATCCAGTGTTATAGATAGTAGAAATCTTTATTCAAAACAATATAAAAGGGAAAAATAATAAAATTCAATTTTCACATTAATAATTTGAAAAAAAAATGGCTTATCACAAACACACTAATTTTGCATAAAACTCAAATAATTTCATTGAATGAAAACAAAAATGTTCATGTTAAAATCATAACATTATAGAAAAAATATTTCCCATGAAAATCATACATGATATGCTCACTATTTTATTCAGTGACATCCATTTTCATGCTAAAATATTTTTCCCTAGGAAACATCACAAAAAGTAATATATTTATCGCATTTTATGTAAAACGTGTTACATTATTTTAGTTTTAATTATTATCATATTAATATTTGTAAGAATATATATTTAATTTATTTATAATATTTTCCCATGATTTGTTAAAAATATTCTTATAAAAATTAAATATTCTTACCGAATTAATTCATTAAAAACATGAGAAAATAGCATGGACATTAAAAATAAACCATGGTTATTGAAATATATCTTTATAAATATCATTGTGATAAAATATGAAAGAAATTATTGTTTTTATTAAATTTCAAATTTCTAATTTCATGTTTTACATATTCATTTATAAACTCACAATTTCTGATACTATATGATAACTTATATTCCATAACTATTTTTTAGAAGGGGATATTCACTCTGATTATCCCACACTATTAAAAATTTATTATGGCACCTCTGGAAAATTGTCTTGTAATTTTTTCCTCATCCACACCATCTTTAAAAACAATTCTCTCATATTTAAATTTTTTATATCTAATATAAATGGGGTTATAAGAATACTATTTTTTGATGTAACAAAAATAATGTTTTTTAAATAAGATGAACACCTTTTAGGATATACAATTCTGATCGTAAACCTTTATTTCCCAATAAACATTATTTAATGTATTATACTATTATGTTTTTCATTGAATTTTCAACCCACTGTCTGTAGTACCATACATTAACATTTGATTCCCCTTACTATAATTATATTATATTTCATTGGTAAAAAACGATATTGAAAAAAAATGAGAGTCTACATACCATTTAATAATCAAACTATAATATAGAATAAACATGAAATATGATAGTGAAACTCATTTAATTGGAATCATTACCATGATTATCATTTTAATAGTTCTATTAAAACATCAAAACAGTGTCAAAAACATGACATCCTTCTTGTCATGTTTTTTTAAATTTTCACAAAAAATATTTCCGTATATATATAAATAATATTATCACTTCGAAATGGGTTTTTTAAAATTAGAAATATCTAATTTAATTATGAATAAACATTCAAATTTTATTTTTATTTTGATTATATAAATACAGAAAACTATATTTTTAATTAAAAATTTATATCATTAATAAAAAAATATTCTATGATTTTTTGTGAAAAAAATCTTACAAAATTATTCTTATAAGTTATTATTTTTTAGAATTATATTGGATTTTAGATAATCCTCCATTTCCATGTACAATGTTCATGGGGTTTTAATATACTATATAAATATGTATAAAACATGAACACAATTATAATATCATCAATCGATAGAAAGTAATATATTAGATAAATATTGACCTCAGATTCAATATATAAATTATGAAAAAATACCTTAAATATATTTGAGATATCTTTTTTCATAATTTGGATGAAATAAAAAATATTAAAATTGGGTCATTATTTTTATAGGAGAGAATCACTTTTTAATTTAAAATCCTTTTACTTACTAGTACATTTCAAAACAAGTATATGAATTCCTGTTTTATATTTTATCAAACTCATATATCTTATTTTTTTCCATTCAAAAATATTTTAAACTTATGATATTATAAATCATGTCATAAATATTCACATGAATCATCTGAGTCATCTATCATATAGTACTCTTCAAAAAAATTAAAATCTTCTTAAATTTTATATTTTTATTTGATTAGTTTTGTTTCATATTTATAGTCCACATTAATATTCAATTTTAAAAATTAAAAAATATTACAATAAAAGGAGCTCAATATTTGTGATATAAAAAATATTTAATTATTAAATTTTGTATTATAATTATCCAATTTCATTTGATGAATATTGAAATAATATTTAATAGACACATCACTTATCAAACGTACTATTTTTAAATATTTTTAATATTTTTCAAAATAAAATTACAATACCATAATGTAAATAAAATTATTTTATTTATTTTAAATAATTCAATAGAGATAATTTTTTAAATTTATAATAAATAGAAACCAATTATATCGATAAATTATAATTTCAATCATCTTATTTAATAAATAATGACACATATTATTTTCAACCTTCAAGGTTTAAATTATCACCATCGAAATCGTATTCTTAAATTTTAAAAAATAAATTTCTTTTAATATATAACAGCCTAACATCATTTTGAATTTATTTTCTCCTCATATATACCTTTAACTTATTTAACATATAATATGTCCATTTATTAATCCTAATTTTATTAACTAGAAAACAATATTCTTTGTTTTCACTACATCTGAATCTTTAATCCTCATGAAAATATTATATTATGTAAAATTGATATAATTAATTTTATCGAAGAGAAAAAAAATTATATATGAGATAAATTTATAATCTCCATGGGTCATGTTTTTTAATAACTATTTTCATTTATTTGGAATTAACAATCATCCCATTTTGATATATAGAACATATCAACTAATTTTTCATTAATAGTATTGGATCCTCTTCAAACAAATTTCCAAAGTCAACATTTTGATGATTCATTATAAATATAATGATTTTTTCAATTCATCTCTTTTTCCTCCATTACACTCTAATAGTATATTTTTCATCATCTCATACTAGTGATATAATTCAGCCTATTATATTTACATTAGGGGAAATATTTTCATCATTGAATTTCATATCATGATGTCTTCTTTCATAATGATAGCTTAATTACACTAATCAAATATCAAATAAATAATATTTTATTTTTTCATCAAATTATTAATAAAATAATATATATATTACAAAACATTATTAATTTTTATAATTTTTGTGAGATTGTTAATTTAAAAATGTAACAAGACAAATTTTTCTCCTCTAAAAACAAACCAAAATCACTATATGACCAATATTTTTGTATTATATATCACTTGAAAATATCTACAATTGTTCATTTTAAAAACTATTAAGTAGAACATAAACAAAAAATGGTATTTTTAGGAATTTCTTACTATCAAAAAAGTGTTTGGTATCATTTTTCTAATTCCATAATATTCCAATAATAAAATTGTATTCCTATAAAGATTTAACTATTTTATAATAATATGATTTAACTATATTTGAAAATGTGAATATATTATCCATAATTACTCATCATGTTCTATCTTACTTCTATATATGTTTTATCTAAGTAATTTTTCTCCGCTATTACTATGGGGTTCAATATTTTATAAAATCACCATTATTTGTACAACTACTCCATAAATTCTATCCTACATGACATAATAAACTAAAACACCATGATTAGTATAAAATAAGAAAATTTAGTTCTCAAACAATTTCTTTCTATATAAAACATCTTATTATCTAATTTTTTATATATTATTTATCACATAATTCTTTAAATCGGAATCATTATTTTTTTTAAAATTACACAACATCATTCATAGAATTTTATCATAAAATTAACATCAATGGTCATTTCAAATTATGTATAAAAATTATGATTTTATAATTATTATAAAATATTTTTATTAATAGATAGACCATATTAAATATTTTATTATTTACATTTTAAATTAAAACATAAATCTTACCTATATTTTAAATCAAAAAATAAAGTTATCAGTTATTAAAATAATAAAAAAATCATAAATATATCATTAGGCACCACATGTACCCATTAAATTTCAAAAAACAAACTCATATAGATTTCTCAAAATCAAATATGATTTTTTCAATCAATTTTTTTCCTCTATAATCCCTTTATTGAATGTCAATATTCAGTTACATTTTTGTTTAAATTTTACCAGTATTTCTTCATTTATCATCTCCTACTAAATTGAGAATTTTTATCTTTCGACATTGAATACTAATTGATACCCCTCTTTCACAATGTCCATTCTAAGACACATTTCTATATTTCAGTGGACCAACTTATAAATCCATCCTTTTCTCATAAATTTATATAAATGAATTTTATCTCAACTTCCATCTCTTATACAGCACTATAAAACTCCTCTTTATTCATATTTAAGGTTATTAATTTATTTCTATGATGATAAATATGTGATGATGAAAAATCACATTAAGTCATATCAATATCATGTTAATACACTATTTTAAACTTTTTTCACCAATGGTCAAGAGTATTATCGATTATTTTATAGTGAGAGGGAATACAAATTTATTATATCATACTATTTTTTTATTACAGCTTGCTCAGTAACCCATGGACATCATCATGATAAAATTCTTTTAGATTATGAATATATTATAATTTTAAAAAAAAATCTCTTAAATTAAAACATGTCAATGGAAATGTAAAGTGATTTTTCAATTCTATTTGGATAATTAATTATAATAAGAGAATTTTTTTCCAAGCATAAAATTACAATTATATTCTATTTAATTAATATATTCAAATTAAATGAAAATATATATTTAATTATCTTAACATTACTTCTCCTCTTGAATGAATTCCCAATTCTCATCTCATAAATAATCATTAAAATGCATATTTCATCTTGGGGAAATTATTTTGAAGTTTGATATTGAACATATTAAAAAAAATTCATCAAATATATTTTATAAACTATAATGTATGTTCCTATGTACCCTATAATCTTCTATTATTTCTCTAAATACAATTATAATGCTCACATATCCAATTTCTCTAATAAAAAAATGATCCATAATTCTTATTTAGATAAAAAATACATCAAAAAATGGTTAAATATTTTATGCACTTATTTGATCACTCTATACATACTATCATAAATATTATATATATAATTCTTCAACATTTTTAATAATCTCCATTAATAAATGTTTTTTAGAATACTTTAATTTTTTTTAATTATACAACATTAAATATGAACCTATCATTCGTGTTATTATTCCAAAAAGACAATGTAATTAGAATATTTTTTTTAATTGGGGTACATCCATTATTTAAAATATCTACTATATTCATACAATCTATAAATATTTATGGAATAATTGTCCTCGTTAAGAAATTTTAATATCTCATATAATTATGGAATAATTTTATATGGAATTACTATTTTTCTTTCTCAAAATATGGTTTAAAATATTAAAATTCATTAAAAAATAATGCATATAGATAAAAAAATTATAACAATTCTAATTATTACATAGACTAGTAATTAAAAAAAATTGGAGTCCAAAATTGAATTAATTACATATAATTTCATTTGAAGGGTGAGTAAGTGAACAATTATTCTCATTCATCATTTATTATACATATGGTCAACTATTGATAAATAATTAGGTAACCATTTTCAAAAACTAAAATTTTAATTTTATATATTTTCACAAAAATTAATAGGCAAATACTAATTATATAAATTCTCTTTTAATCAATATCATATAGGTAATCATTATCCTGGCATTTAAACAACCGTTGAAATAGGGATCATTAATAAATTTATGTGAATCAATATAAGTAATGTTTTATATTTTAAATAAAATAGTGAAAACAATAAATTTTTTCTTATTCCCTACCCATATGTTGGAATAAATAGACAAAAATATAGATAGACACTCTTCCTCCTATATATATTTTTTTTAAATTTCATCATTTCAATAAATCCTACAACTTAGAAATCCCCAACCATGATATTTATTTTTATTGGAATAAAAAATTCATGAACAGGTTAAAAAACATTATTCATGGTTGAAACAAAATACATTATTTTTAAAATTAGAATCACCCAAATCAGTGATAATTTATCAGATATTATATGTTAATTTAAGAAAATTAAAAACTGAAAAATATTCTTCTCACATCTAAAATAATTTCATTGGTTTGAATAAATTCTCCACCAATATCATTAAACAGTTGAGACACTTCACTTTATATTTAGTATAAACTTGTATATAATATAGAAATTATGGGGAATTTTTAAAAACATCATTTCATGTAATGGGTTAAATATTAATTGAATAAATAATTCCTTTAAAACTAACATTGATTTCATATAAATTTCATAATTTTAATTCCATATTTTGAAACTATCCTTATTCGTATCCAAACCATAATTAATATAATTGCCTAATGAGATCCATATATAAAATAATTAAATAATAATTTATAATATACTCATTAAATTTTTAGTATACATTATCTAAATTATCATCCAATTATAATTATAAATTCACCACCTTCAACTCACTATGAATTCAATTTAACATTACCAATATGAATGATTTAAGTATATTAGGACATACCAATGATGCAGTATCATAATTAATTTTCCCACTAATTATATTTTTCTACTACTACAAATCATGGAAATCTAAATTACTACTATGACAGGATATCTAATTAATAGATTTATATATAGGTTCCCCATAAATATAGTAATGACATATATATAATCATTACATGATCTATTCTATAGAACATAAAAAATTATAACACTTCCCCAACACATAAAAATGATCATAAACCATCGAAAAAATTCATCAAGTTGTTTAATGACTCATTTGAAGCGGTTTTATCAATTTTAGTTTTTAATAAGAACCAATATAATTAAGGTCCATGAATTCAAGATACTTTTATAATTACATTAAAAAATACATACATTTTCACCATACTGTACATTATAAGATATTATTTTTAGTATTTAATAGATATTTATTCTTAAAATGAATAATTAATATAACTATTTAATTGGGGATAAATTATAAAATTTCAAAAAAACATTAGATTTCCCTATTTTTTATCTTTCATTTTTTATGTAATGCTCATAAAAATAAAAATAATGAATTTATAGAAGGTCATACTAATTTTTAATTTTTTGATTGTGAATTTGGGTGGTTATTTTATTTTATTGGAATGTATTTGCAGTAAGAAGTGTTCCTGAGATTTTTTTTGTAAAATCCATCAGTGTATTGAATAAATTTGATCCAAATGGTTATTTTAGGTGTTTGTAATATTGAAAATTTTTTAATATAGAGTGTTAAATATTAATACCTCACCATTTAAAATAATCAAGTGTCTCATAAAAATTGTAAGGAAAAGTGTAGTTTTTTTTCAAAAAACAATATAATTAAGCAGTGTAAATTCCATGAGAGAGGTTACCCAATGAGAGTTATTCCATGAGATTTTTTGACTGTTCATAATTATTTTTCTCACATTGTTACTCCATATCATTAACTTGTTTATTTTTATATCGATTTTTAGTGCTTTTATTCCTCCTCTAATTGATAAGACTTTACATTGATAAATCATTATATGGGGTTTTATTTAGATATTCATTGATTTATATTTAAACCCTGAAATATGATAGGGATAAGGTTTGGGTATGTTAAGGATACTTCGATTAGTATTCTATACGCTATCAAATGTAGGGAAAATGGTGGTCATGTATTCCATAAACATTGAATATTATATAATAGATTGTTATACACGTGTTTCTAATAGAATTTTGTGATTTTATCTATGATTAATTATTAATTGATTTTTGTTTTATGTCTTGGGTGATGAAATATTAATGGTAAAATTAAGATGTATTTTTTTTAATATACATTATATGTTTTTAAAAGTTATTGTTCCCATAGTAAAATTATTTAGTTTATCCATATTTTAATATTTTATTCGATAAATTTTGTAATATATGTTTATCATAAATAAATTTAGTATATTAATTATTTTGATGTTTTAAATTGTTAATTTTTTTATTGTAATGTCTTTCTAATTTTAATGTTTTGATTGAAGTAAAAAGACTCTAATTCATTGATTTATGATATCTAAAAAATATAATGTGGTTTTAAATTTTCTACGTATGATAATATTATGATATGACATTATATTATTCTATTAGATACTATTTGTTTAATAATATAATTTATGGTTTTCAACAATGGTTATTTTTATATTTTTGAGAGTATAATATTTAAAAAAATATTATTCAATTAGTGTACTAGCCCTACATTCAAGAGTTGGTTTAGAGTATTTCAATGTTTATTAATTTATTTATAAAAACATAAGTTGTTAATAAATTTATGAGATTTTTTCCCAAGTCTAGATGTAAATGTCTCATATTACATATATATATTCATGGGTAGATATTAGAAATTTTTTAATTTTAGTATAATTTTTTGGGAGGGTAAAAGGTGATTGTAATTTTTTCTAAATGGTCAGTTTTTTGTTGTTGCAATTTATTATCAATTTTATAATTTAATAATTACACTATCAAATAAAACTTTGCATGTCTTTTCATGGATTTAACATCACTTATATAATTCCATGATTTTTTAATTGATATAGTATCCTTATCGATTCATGATATAAAATTCAATTGTTGTTTATCTTACCCTATACATGGTATTCTTTGTAAACATTATTAAATTTCATCATTTGTATTAAATGTATATAGCTTTATAATATATTCCATTATTTCCTTCATAAGAAATTTTTTAGGTTTATAAATGAAAACGAAAATTTAGGTCCAGTGGAAACCCTTAACAACAAATAAAGTAACAATCCACAATATCAGGGCCCACAAAATAAAAAATAATTCTTGTAGTAACCTGATTTTTCTATATTTATTTGATATAATGATTTGGATGAAAATCACATATTATTATAAAGGGTCAATATTATAAAATCAAAAATCATTGAAAATTCATTAGTGTAGTATCAAGTATGAAACAAATGTTGAAAAATGTCACCAAAATTGTAGTAAGACTATCAAAAAAATATATTTTGTAAGGAATGTAGGTTCTCTTCCTATCATCAATTTTTCCATTTCCTATTATTTTAGAAATAACATAATTTTTTTTTAATTTATTTAATTCAACTTGAGTAGTTTAGAGTAACATTATAATTGATGTCTCTAAGGTGGGATGAATAAATAATTAAACAAAATTAATCATTTCCCCTTAAAAATCAATTATTTGGGTGAAATGATATAATTTCATTCAACGTGAAATCATAAACACACACAATAGATAGGTGATTTACAAGGTTCACTACAATATGTGATTTTCAACTCCTTATTTTTTTTAAAAAAATCAATTACACATGATTCAATACTATTGTATTTTGAACCACATAAATCATGGAAATTACATAGAATGTTCTTTTCATGTCCCTCAATATTTTTTTAATGCTATACATTACTTAATACCACACTAATATAATGATATATATATTATATATTGGTAAAAAAATAAATATTAACATTATAGATAATTCTATAGTATTGGGTGGTATATAAATATTTTTCACATTAAATTTCATTCATATAAATTATTATTTTCATAATCAATAATGGTTGTAATAGCCCTCCCTTGTTTCCATCCCATATATGATCATTAGGAGAGAAACTCCTAGTTTTATTCATCATATATCTATAAATATTCTTCCCACACATGATTGATAATATTTATCATAAAAAATTGTAACTCTCATAGACTTTCAGTATATTTATCTTAAAATAAATTTATTCTTTTCGTTATCCTATTACACATGAAGCCATGATTTTATATAGAATATAAAATTTTATAGAGGGTGTGAATAAGGAAAACTAAATTATGAAAAATTATGTTTTACACATTTATAAAATAAAATCATTTTTTATGAGCTGATTAAATATAATATAAAAAATTTATGAATGTAAAAGAAATATTCTTTCTAAATGAAATTTATTCATGTAGTATTTTCAATATTATACATGATTAGGTAATGACATTAATTAAATTTAAATATTATATAATAAATAAAAAAATTTAAATCTTCATATATTTTTTCTAGGTATACAATAATAATAAACATATAAATATGCATTAAAACTATGTTTTTTAGAGATTAGTTCCATTTCATTTTAAATAGTTAATTTAAAATTTATTTTACAATTATTTTTAGAAAATATTTATTGAACAAAAATTATGATCTCATCATGTAAAAAATATTAGTGTAAATTTTTGAGGCTTTTTGAAAATTATAAATATTTTTTATGATTTGTTAAAAAAACTTGTTTAATATATTATTATTTCATTTAAATATTTCAAGATAATGAAAATAGTATTTAAATTGTCTCAAAAATAAAATATGTTCTATTTTATTAATTTTAATCCTATTTATATCATTGGAATAAATTTTATATTGAAAATTGATATATTAAAAATTCGTTAAAAACATTTCTTTAGAAAACCAAATTTCAATTGTGATGATGGGATTAATTTTATATTAAATGATTCAATTTTTGTTAATGGAATATTATAACATGGATACCATATTTAGAATTTTTATTATTAATATTTTTTAAATATATCAACTTAATATATGTTTTTAATGAATTTTAATGATAGTATTAAAATTAAATACAATGGTTAAGGTTAATGTGGATTTACTATGGTTCAAACAAAAAACTTATAGTAGGTTTGTAATTAATATTGGTTAAATATGATTTTATGGCCATAGGTAGACATTATAATATGAAAAATTATAATCTACTAAAATTAATAGGCATTTGGATTAGTAAGGAAAGTAATTTCTTTATTAGACTTGGAACTTTCCATGGGTTTTTCCTCGCCCACCTAAAAAACTTCTCCCCATGTCCCCTCCACTATAGTCATAAAAATTTTATTGTTATAGATAATAGATTAAAATTTCCCTTACGGACATCCTTCACAAAGACTTATATTCCACATATTTTTCAAAAAAAAATTGTCACAACCACTTCCCACCCATGAGGCCAACATGAAGTAAGATATATAATGACCCCCCAAGTCCACTGACTAGTAGGACCAAATTTTACGACTAACACTATGGTTATAAATATCCAACAATATAGGACACATTTAGATCTATAAAAAACTAAGATTATAATATATGATGAATCAACCAAAATAATCTCAAAGAAATATATATAATAATACCAAAAACCCATCCAATAATTCTTGTGTAAATTAAAATTATATGGATAAAAATTATCCAAATTAAATACCCAAAGAAACTAAGGTAGTGACACATCAACCATCCAAAGGCCTGAGATAGGAATGTCCAGAACATTCTACAAAATCCTTATAGAAGCATGAAAGTAGTTTTATATAAGTTTTGTGAGGATAAAAATATACTCAATATGAAAAACTAATGTCTCTGCTGCATATGTGAATGAATCATACTAATTCACCTATGAGAAAACATAAGAACTATACATCACCTATACACGTATACTAACCAAACCCACTATATCAAAGGCACACACAACAAATAATTCAAGATATGTAATATAATATAATAGATACAAAAATGATAAGAGTACCATGGACAACTTTCCCAACATTATGCCACACTCAAACCCCAACATCATTTGTCCTGGCACACACATCTCTACCATAAACTACAAGACTCCACATGTGCATACCCAATACACCATAACCAAAGACACCTAGGCTTTGCACCAAGCAAGAACGTCCATGTCACATCACTCTCAAAAACATGTAGGTTGTCACAACCACTATCAAATGTACTAACATACCTCTGGACATCCCAGATTTTCCAATTACTATAATTCTTAAAAGAGATCGTGGGACAGAGTGGGTACCCATCTATCTGTACCTATAAACTGATATAAATAAAAACACCACATTCATGACAATATTATTTTCGGTAAAAAGTGATCAGTGTGGGTTATGTTCATATAGAAATCAGAATAATATTCAAGTATATATATATTAAATATGAAACACTACAGCCCAATCTATGTGTTCACAAACAAACCAACCAACTCACAACACCTTCACTATTACTACCACCACTAAATGAAAAACCACACACAAGAATACATGATCCACATTCATGTTTGAAATATTTTTCATGTATTCATCACTTTTTACAATATATAGAATCATTCAAATTTAACAACACAACCATCCATTAAATTGTTCACTAACTATTTTTGTCCCATTAACAAAACTAACACATGTCATTTCAGTCATAATTAATCATTTAATCCATCGCTGCATGGGAATCCAGAAAAAGACCACCACTCTACCTCACCAAATTCATGTCTAACAAACCCCCTCATCTCTCCAAAATCATGACCACAAAAACCACCTTGCCACTCCAAAATCACTGTCAACAGACCACCTTAACGCCTAAAAAGCATGACAACCTAAACCATCATCCCCAAACTCCCCAACCACACGTCCTCTCCCCAAAGGCATGTAAAATATCACAGAATTCCTTTATCAAATTAAATATTTAGAAAAAAGTGCATTAATAATATTCCACTTTTTTTACCACATAAAACATATTTTAGGGGAAACCATTTCATTATCAAAATGTAATTGGTTAATCAATTTACAATTTAGGGTGATATAAAAACAATAACAACCAAATAATGAATCAATACACATATATCCAGTATAATCAAATTCCCCAAAAGGCACAATTTTTATAGGGGACAAAAGCACATACAATCCACAATATCACAAATAAAATAAAAGATGTAAAATCATGAAAAACCCTTATTTATGCCTTTTTAATTTTAGTTACCTAATTACCTAACTTTTCCTAATATAGAACAATGATAACCCATAGTTAAACAAAATAAAAACCCTCCTTCTTGTGGCCAAAAAATAAATCAGGGAATCCCTACCTTAAAGAATCTTGCTAACATGTTATACACCTTAGGGTGAAGAAGAAGCTCATGGAACAACAACCGCAAAATAACAAACCATGGATCAACCTAAACCATATCCAAATACCATCAAAACACATCACAATCACACAAACTAAACCAAATTACACCATAGAATCGAAGATCATATGAATAATAGGATAAAACAATCCCAAATGAAGGAATTCCCAACAAAAAATTTCTAACGAACAACCACATGGACCACCAAATCCATGTGGGAGGAAGCGGGAATGAATAACTACTTAGGGTGACTACGGTTTTCCAAAAAGGATAGAAAGATGAATCCATATCTGAATGAATGATATTTCTTTCAAGAAATTAATTTTAAAGTTGCAGTGGATTGGTTATTTTATTGACCTATAATCCACATTCACGTCGTGTAATCCTCGGGGTTCTTTTTCACTAAAATCACATGTTGTTTTCATTATTTAACCACACATATTTTTTAAATCATTAATATAAACTTGAAATGACATAAAAACACATTTAAAATCATTTAATACTCATTCATAATGTGCACTTCTTATAGCAGCTCTGATAAAACTCCATCCTCCACCGAAAACTCCAAGAACCTCCCCTAAAAATCTCCAACACTAAAAATCAAAAATATAATTTATTGGGAAGGTAAATATTGTTACATAATATACATATTTAATAATTCTCTCCCTTGAGAATAAAATACCAATCCCATAAGTAATGGGGCAGAATAACCACCAGAAAGATTACTTTCAAGGATCTCATCAAACCTCAAACACTACCACTAGTTGAACATGTAAACCGAAATGACCAAAAAACACACTAAAAAACACATAATCAAAAAACCATAACCACAAACCATCTCTTCTCAAGTAAAAACCCTACCAAAAAAACTCTACACATATATCTCAACCTCAATGCATCTAAAACCAACAACTACAACAACTAAAAAACTACACCATCCTGAACACATGAATCTGGGAATTTAATCCACCATGTTAATATAATATATTCTATAGATGAATCTGCATCACTTGAAAGTGTTTAATCATCAAGAAATTAATGATTCTTGAATAGGATTCATGTTCTCCACTATTTATATTTGAGAACCTTATCACACACATCACAACAAACACATTACAAGCTACAGAAAAAGACCATCTCCTGAAACAATAAGGACTCGAACATCACATCACAAATAAAAACATAGAAATGAATAACTCAAAAAAACTCTTGGTACTGGTCAATGATCTTTTCCTATCACTCATATGTACCAAAATATATTACACCATTCCTCTAGAACACATGAACCAATAATGTTTCTGTCCACACAACACCTTCTATTAGAGAACCTAGATCATTACTCTATATTCCACAAATGCCATGTCTCCCATGATATCCAACTCTCCACTATAAATATTAGGGGATTCATCACGAATATACCAACTAATACTAATTAATTGAATGAAGTCATGGATCCTATCATATACTGGTGAAAATGTCAACTCTTACGCCACCTCGACAATCACCCGAACCCCTAAAAGGGCCCAAAAATTGTGGCGGATTCTTACTCTAATTGGAAAACCTCCACTTCCCACATTGTTGAAAATCCTTATAGAAAACATTTTCCCAATACTATGATGATAATAGAATCCTCCTATGATCGATATACATCTCTTGTTGGTTCTGTGCTGCTTTCATCATCTCATAATCATTCTAATCATTTTCTGTCATGCTTTTCACCACGATAGGACCAAGAATGGTTTTCTACCCAACATTCGTCCATCAAAACAGAGAGCGTCACTATCTATCATACAATTCCAAAAATATAAACATTACAATGAAAGATTGAAATATATTATTATAATAAAACACTTCAATTTTATTTTTTCAAACCCATGATCCTCCAAATTAAAAGAAGTATACTTGCAACATATACTCCAATGTCTCAATAGTTCGTTCTATCTGCCCATCGGCCTAGGGATGGAATGTAGTTCTATGGTGTAACTGATTTCCAAGTAATGTTGCAATCCCCTCTAGAATCATGAGGTAAATGTGTGTCCTAATCTGAGATAATGGACCTATGAATTCCATGCAACTACACCACCTCATCAACATACCTCTTATCCGAATAATTTATTGCGTATGAATCCATGGTCACTAAGAAGTGGGACGATTTCATCGACCAATACTTCAATACGAAGATAGAATCAGAACCTCATAGATCTCAAGTTAAACCTATGAAATAATCCATCAACATTTTTTTTCCAATTTCCACTCAGGAACATCCAAGGGCTGAAACTGACCACGGGAAAAATGATTATCAATCATTACCTTCTAGAAAACCAATAAATTTTCCAAAAAAAATTCAATTTCATGTTTCATACAAGGAAACCCAAATGGTGTCCTCAAGAAATTTAGCATATTGGAAACTCATATGAGTACGACCAAATGTGTGTTATGATAGTCCTAGAAGTCTTCGCCACACATTTCTATAGGAATAAACAAACTCCCACTATAAAAATATCATTTTGACCATCCCTCTAGAGCATCACAATGGTCAAAACAATTGTGCACCACCTATGAATCTATGTATACATAGTGTTACTTATGAAACTAGTTCTTCATTGAAGACTATACTTTTATTTGAAATAAACAACATCTGCCATCTTACACCATTGCATCTAAGTTAAATGATATAAACTTATCCATTGCGTTCCAAGGATCCCCATATTACAGAAAAACACCTTTCCATGACAAACTACTCAATGATTCAACCAAAACATTCTCATTTCATATGGTGTATGAGATCTGAAAATCATAATCCTATAGAACTCTATCCACCTCTACTACTTCATTTTCAAATAACATAATGAAATGATATACCTCAAACTCTTATGATATGTGAAGACCAATACAATCTACCAAATGAGGTAATGTTTCCCCAACTTTAAAAAAACACATTCACTGGTATATCTAGATATTGAGTGGAATATTTATTATCATGGGGTCATAATTTCCTAGTCCCATAAGATATAATAGCTAACTACAGCATTAGAATACATCCCAAGACTAGATAAAAAGTGTCAGAAAACACCTCAAACATCACCCCTTCCCCTAGAAACCAATCCACTATAACACTAACCAACTTTTCATCTATCTAACTGATTTCCTCCTAAAAATAATCACTCTACATATAATCCTATTCATTCCATGTCAAATATTCCAATGTGGTTGCACCTTAAGATTAATTGGATAAAACCCTTAGATAATATCATGTAAGACTTAGAAAACTACGAACCTCTTCCAAATTCCAGAGTTCATACACAGAGAGAACCACTTCATCCATCAATGAGTCTCATAAATGAAACTCACCAATCATATTTAAGAAGATATACATGGAAAATATTACATAGATATAGTATCTTTGAAGAACAAGCAATACAGTTTTGATATTCTCAACATGATAATATTTTGACATCAAGTATATCAAGATATCATCAATGAATATGATGTTGAACTAATCTAGGACCTCACAGAACATGGATTTGATATTCCCCATGAACACAATTTTAATATTCGTAAGACCCATGATTGTATACAAGACATTATGTTCTGAATTAGGAGGTCTATGTGAAAAAATCAGATCAGGTCACGCTCACTTGTTCGATCGTGGATGTGCCCTCAGAGATGTGCCAGCTGGGTCGTGTTGTCGATGCTTTGGATATTCCAATTGACAATACCTCAACCGCGCACGGGTAATCCGAGACTAGACATGTCAAACTGAAAGTTACGGGCATTATCAAACATCAACCGATTCACGAGCTAATGCAGATTGGTCTCAAAGCGGTGGATAGCCTGATGTCTATCAGTCATTGGCAACGTGAACTCATCATTGGGGACCGACAAACGGGAAAACCCAGCATTGGGGTCGATACCATGATTACCCAAAATCAAGTGAATGCCACTGCTCAGGAATGGGACAAGCTCTATTATGTCTATGTAGCTATAGGACAGAAACGCTCAATGGTTGCACAAGTCGTTCAATTACTCTCGGATGCTTCTAGCATTGGGTATTCCATTATGGTGGCTGCTACCGCTTCAGAACCTACCCCACTTCAATTTCATGGAACATATTCAGGGTGTAAATTGGGGGAATATTTCCACGATCATGGAATTCACTTTTTGATCATATGTGATGATCTTTCGAAAACGGTAGTGGCATATCGACAAATGGAATTATTGTTACGCCGACCACCGGGCCGTGAGGCATTCTCAGGTGATGTTTTTTGTTTAAATTATTGTCTATTAGAAATAGCAGCTAAATGATCGAACAATACCGGTGCTGGTAGCTTGACTGCCCTTCCCATTATAGAAACACTAGCGGGAGATATCTTGGCCTATATTCCCACCAATGTGATCCCAATTACTGATGGACAAATCTGTTCGGACACAGACCTCTTTTATTGAGGTATGTGCCCAACAATCAATGTTGGCTTATCGGTTTGTCGAGTTGGCTCAGCCGCTCAGGTGAAAGAAATGAATCATGTATGTGGTGATTCAAAACTAGAATTGTCACAATATCGAGAATTGGAAGCCCTTCCTCAATTTGGTTCAGACCTGGATGAACCGACTCAGGCTATTCCCAATCGAGGTGCCTGGCTTATGGATGTTCCAAAACAGCCACTACATCATCCACTAGATCTTGAACAAAAACTACTGGTACTAAATGCAGCAGTCAACAGTTTCTTTCATTGAATTACTATTGATCGAATAGCACAATATGATATAGAAATCACACACTTCCTCAGAGATGGTTGGCCTTTCAGTCCGGACTTTCTCGCTGGGTTCACACTCGGGGTAAAGAAGGAAACCGATCACTTATTATATGAAATCACTTCATTGATTGACTAGTTATATATAATATAGTAGGAAAGGTCATGTTCGTTCAACCGTTTGGCTTTGCAACTCACTGGTGGAATCTACCTAACTATATAGAGTAGAGTACTTGGCAACTGGATATCTTGATCTCTGGGTATAGTGTTGTTGTGAATGATCTGATACTCTAGGCTAGATCCTTCTTTCTCAGTGAAAGGATCACTACCACCTATACTTCCTATATTATACCGACTATGATGATATGACCTATACTACCTATATTATACCGATCAAGGACCGGTTCAAGGTTTCTGCTCTCTGTACTCTTATAATAGTGAGTACTCTACTCTAATAGTACTGCCAACTCTCATTGATGTCCACCCCCAATATGTGAAGCACCACCTATGAACAGAGAGTGGATGGTTTTGTGGTGACATTGACCTCTCATGAGAATCACACACTTCCAAAACCGGTACATATATATAGAGGAATTGCCTTCGAACCCCGTTATAGAGATACTAACTTACCTCCGCCAAACCCATACTGCAAGCAATCCACCGTGCACATATATACTATCATGAACCTACTATAACCTACTCACCCCTAGGCTATAGGGTATGCGTAAGAGGCTGAAGGAGTGTGGTAAGCTACTACCTATATTATACTGAGATGGTGAAACTTGATTATACCCTCCATTCCCCATTTCCACGTATACCGACACCATCCAACCACCCAACTGTGCATTTTATGACCCAGTACGTAGCAGTGTATCATGTCACTACATAGAGTAAAGTTCAGTACTTTATTCTATATAGTCTATCTAATAGTCTACCATCCCCCATTGTCGCCCAATGGGAACTCTATCTATATATTACTATATAGAGTAGAGTACTGACGACTCTATTACACCTTGTGTTTGACTACTTATATACATAATTAATTGGAGTAAAATAATGTTATTTGAATTTATCTCTAATTTGGAGGTCTATGTGAAATAATATCCTTGTTTTCGAACAATTTATTTCAATAATTTTTCCCTATTTGAAGGAATTTGAATTCTTAGGTATTATGCTGATCATGGTAATCCATATTGAATTAAAACATTGATGTGGAATCATAAACATTATGAGTGAAAAGTATATATTGGTGGAAAGATCTTATTACGTTTCATAGATTCATGAACATTGCTCCCTAACAGTCTTGAATCATTAGAGAAGACATTATATCCTGAATTAGGAGTTCTATGTGAAAAAATATCCTTTCAGCCATACAGTCTTGGTCAGAAGGCACGTTGGCTAACCCCCACATCAAGATCACCAAAATCAGGGACATTGAGAACTTCACCACCGATGAACCAACAGTTTCCATGGTAAGGTTCATTCCACATATGGATCCCCGACAAGTATCTCGCCTACCAAGACCTCCCCGAGGGATCTACCCACTGGGAAACATTGTCACATTGTTTGTCCTTGAACAATCAAGGGTTGAGCCAACAGTTGACTTTCCATTTCGCCCAGCCTTCTCCAGCACTACCAGAAGCATATGACACCTCTTATCCACCATCAGACCAATTCTTCATCGATATATCTAGCTTGTTTTAAGGATAGGTGCTTCAAAGAATACTGTTAGGGTCACCTCAGGTGACATAGCTACCTTCCAGTACCAATGTGTATAACTTCACCACTACTTAATTGAATCCCGAAGAAGGGTCCACTCCAAGAAGTCTTTTGATGACTCCATCAAGTGGAATTTCTCTAAGGTTAAGACAAACTCCTTGGGTTTCATGACCATCCTCAACCTCGGAGATAGGGATTCAATGATCTTCCCCTCCCAAACCAAAATTCTATATTTGGGAATTGGGAAGCAAGAGGCATCCACGTAACTCTTTCTTAGTATTTTTACCTATAATGGTCTAACCTAGAGAGTACCTTGTAACTGGACCCTCTAAGTCGGCATATTGTAGAGAATATCTAAATAGAGTACTTCTCAGTAATATCCATCAGGACATAGGGGTTATATAAATTCTTGAGAGACTTAGCAGACCATACACAGGACATAGGTCCACCGACATCCCTCAAACCCAGAAATGCTTTGCAAACTCCCCGACCCCAGTCTTAGAGATCAAGGACTTTTGGGTTTATATACTGACCCCTAAGATGGACAAAACATCAGAATAGACATGCGCCACCTTCTCATCAGTGATGATTACATCATCACCTAGAATGGCATAATCATTGAATAAAACACCAAGGTGAAATTTCTCGGTGCAATACCATTGACCGGTCCACCACCAATATACCTTGATCTGTGTATCACCATAGGGCATATTGGGCAGTCGACTGGAACTATTAGAGTAGAGTAA
The DNA here is from genome assembly GCA_963277665.1 of Viscum album. Lineage (NCBI taxonomy): Eukaryota > Viridiplantae > Streptophyta > Magnoliopsida > Santalales > Viscaceae > Viscum > Viscum album. The sequence continues at coordinate 207,857,011 of OY728153.1, read as the reverse complement.
TGACTATTAGAGTAGAGTACTAATCGGCATCAATGGATATTTGTAGCATCATTCAAGTAGATATAGATTAAGATAGTAAAAACATGTGCTTGTAAGATCGCTACCCCAAGTTCCATCCCAGTTAACGCTAGCACCACCAACATAGTTCCTAGATCGCCAATCAAATAGCATCGATCTTACAGTAGGAGAATCGTCCACGTGAAACCACTCAAGATCTTTAATGATCTATGCCCGGCCATCATATTGTAAAATAAACGGATGCTCGAGCTCAATGCGAGAAAACAACGAGGGATGAGTTTGAGTAGTACGAGTACCAGTGCTAACGTCAGGGGAAAAACTTTGGGTAAGTAGACGCTTAAAAAATGCAGCCCATATCTCTCAACTCCCAATAGCGTGATGCCAATGAACATCAAAAATGACTACGACCACATATATAGTAGGTGACTAGTGGAAGTGAAGCTAAGAGGAACTAGACCTAGGGAATTACGAAATAAAGAGAAATTAAAAGTGACCAAGATGTGAGGGGAAAAACGTTGTTGCGCATTAACGCTCCCACCTCCTATATTATCATTGACTGGCACAGGTACAAAATCATAAACTAGCTGTAAAAATGATTTCACTACATTTGGTATTGAGGTTCCCCCCTTTCGAGTGAATAAGGAAAGAACCGGTATGACTGCCGAAAGCAATAGCAGAAAAAACAGGGTTGTATTTGTCAATGAGAGATACACATTTCCAAAACTCAAAGTAATTGACGGGTGAATGGAAAATTCCTACAATGGGCTGAGAATGGTCCAGGATCGAACAATATCATCCTAAAAGGATTTACCTCAGACTCTACTACTATTGATATTAAAATCATCAATCAGGTGCTCAAGAAAAGGGATATCGGGGCTTTCTCCATGGGGCGCTTCTAGAACATCTTGGTAACTCTTGTTAGCCATCAAATCTCCCAATTTTTCATGTATATCATATGGAACTCCAAGATCCATTCATTGTACATGTGAAGACCGGAGGGATGATCCTCAACAATCCCAGCAGAAATTGAAGATGATCATTGTGAATCGTCGTAGTAGATGTATCTATCTCATGACTCGTCACACTACTAGTTGAGTTCCAAATGGGTTAATCATAGTAGAAGTAGTATCACGGGTTCAGACTTTGTTCATCAAATGGTGAAATTTGTGAACCATTTTGATTCTTTATTCATTGATCCAACACCTTGATGACTATAGGAATATGCACATCCACGGGTGTCAATAAGGAGAGTGAACGGGGCAACCGTTCATTTGGGCTCCAGAGCCCAAGGGGTGGAAGTGACATGAAAGCCATGAAGTGGAGGTCTACACGTGAACCAATGTCGGATGGTTGTGCAGGTAAAGTATGCCCATTATCTCCTGTATGTCTCTCTTGCTCCCAACAACACTTGGTATCATCTCTATAACTATATATAAGAGTACTGACCTTCAGACTCGTTCCCGGTAGTTCCCTCTTCGATCCCAGTACTATTCTACGGTACTCTTATATATAGTTATAGAGATGATACCAAGGCAGAGGTCTGCCCGGGTGCAAGAGTATCATCAATAAGCCAGAAACCATATAGATATGATACCAAGATGATTTTGGAGTAGAGAGACAGGTAGTTCACACTCGTACACACAGAGCAAATGGTATCTCCGGATTCGTACGTACTTTCTGCAATGTTCCACACTGCACACACAAGTACTCGTATCGCGCTATGTGCAGTAGCTAGCCCTGCGCTAGTCCATCCATTTCATTCCATCCATCTTCCCGTGACACATCCAGTATAAAATAGACGAACAACCAAACCCTTCTGGTCGGTCTCATCATTCCACCTCCCTAACCCCATGAGTCCGAGTCGAGTTGTCCAGTTCTGATCCTGTGAGTACCTGTGAACACCACCCATTAACGCTGCTTTTATCATCCCACATGTTCTTCCCATCATGAAATTCACAGATATAGCTATGTGGTGAGAACGACAACTCCCAACCTCACCAAAGGTCGTGGAGCTCTGGTTTTGAGGTGCTTTCACAGTGTCGAACTCGGATTATGACCTATCAGTTCCTTCCCCTCAGTACTCTAATCTAATAGTCACCATAGTCGATATTCCCACCCAACCACCTCTGCTCCTCACCCCATTCCCAACATGCTAAACTGCACTCAAATAATATTCTAATTGTGTCATGTACTCTAATCTATGGTACTCTTATATATAGTTATTGAAGAGTACTTGAACCGAAAGTACTCATCGAGATGTCCAACACTGTGTACCCCCATGGCTATTCATTTCTAGTTCCCAGACCACACCATCTCACGCTACATATGGTACCACCACTTGCTTGCACCCCACTATTAGTATAATATAGGTAGTAGCATATCAAACCCCTCTCCGTTTCCCATTGGTCAATTCCTCTACTACCACCTCTGGTTGGGGAACGACCCAATCCTCTACTACCTATATTATACTAATTCCATTAGAGTAGATTACTGAACTATATAGGGCAGAGTAATGATTGGGTGCACTTGTCACTCGACTAGCACTCTTAGGCATAATCTTGGCTCGATCCTAGCTATAAAAATAAATATCAGGACCCGTGACTATAACAATATATATCAGTAATGTGGTAGGGGTTAACTGCATTCCCATATCTCCATCACCACTGTAGCCCCATCTACTAGTTTAGAAAGACCTAAGTTGGTACCTCTTTTTTGATGCCTATGGTCGTTTCATCGGCTGTCATTGGACAATGTGGTGTAGTGGTGTCACAGGATCCAAACGCCATCCATTATGTATAATCTAACAAGGTCCTCTTCTATATAGTATATAGGCACCACTATAGGTACCATTATAGAGGGCCGATTGACAATATATATCATTACCAGGTTCGCGAAATGCCAACAAAAGCGAATTGGCCTACTTTTAGAGTAGAGTATGACACCATTCCAATACCGCTATTCATATGCTTTAATGACCCACATTCAGTATTCTACTCTAATAGTCCTCCATTTCAACTCAACTCCCACCAACTACCTTGCTCAAGCCCCAAGCCTACCCACCTCTACTCGCCCAAGGCCCAAGGAAACTATCTTCGTAGCGTAGTGGTTGACCTGCCATTCCATTGACACTACATACTGACTCGCGCATTCCCCCATGGTCTCCCAAGTCCATGAATCCATCTCAGTGCATCTCCAATTTGACACCCTTACTTCCCCCTTCCCATAGGTCAGTGGTGACTGTTCCCATTTCATAGTATACCTGGATGTCTCGAGCCAATCAACTAGCATCCCCCACCCTAGACTCACCGAACACCCCCATCTCCATTCCAATATGCACCCACGTGCTGTAGGAATTGAACCTACGAACTTTGGGATTTGGAGACCCATGTTCTACCGATATTTAACTAAGAGCGCTGGAGAGCACCCTCGTCGACCCTGGCCTCCAGGTTTTTTCTCAGTGCACCAGCGTCCACAATGCCCAAAAGGAGTCAATCGATAGTATACCTATATTATACCTTCTATGTAATGACCAGAATCCGGAGCCCTTCCTCTGGTTCCTCATACCTGGTTCGCCACATGACCTCAATCTCATTTTCCCAAATGCCAGAGGCTGCCGACTAGCAGCAAGGGCCTTGGTAAATTATTGGGGAAACTATGCACTCATTTGGTAAGGTATACAAGACAATAAAACAATATCCAATAGTGGAAGCAGCAAACAGCATACAAACAATGAAACTAAACAGCAGAAGCAATGAACATATAATGAAAATGATAATGATGCAGCAGGTACAAGTATCTATGGAAAGAAGAAAACACAACAACGTGCTGAATACAACTGAAAACAAAGTACGAAAGTAAACAGCAACTCCAGCCGCATCGCAAGCCTAAGCTCAGTCTGATGCTCTCCAGATCCAACCAGAAATCATGTACCCAAAGTAGAAGGGCCACAATCCCTATCCACACCTGCAACCATATAACCTGTTTGGTCCAAAAAGCAGGATCCAAAAAGGGTGTGAGACTAATCCCAGTAAGCAATCACCACGAGTTCTGTGCCCTACTGTCAGTGAGTAATATAGAAAAAGTCTAGGAAGTAAATGAAGTAGAGAAGAAGATGTACACTAAAGTAAGCGATCCTACCAAACTCCATTCAATGTTATTTATTAGTTTAGTACAATCATTTAGCTATCAACAATGGATCCTAGCAACAGCTCTATACTCCCAAGGCATGTAAGTAATCACAACACGTAACTCAGTATTATACCTAAACAACAATCAGTACAAACTCAAGCTTGTTCCTTGGCTTGGTGGACTCGTCACAACCAATCAACAGATAAAGCACTGAATCTCTTGGTGGCTCCTCCTAGCAAAACCCTCAAGTCAAGTAGACGTACAAAGGCGCAGACACTCTGGGAATCTCTCACCGTAAATTCCCCTGTGGTCTTGCAATGAAAGATATAGACTCTATGAGGAAGCACTTACATCTAATTCCCCCTATAGTCTCCCTACGTATCTATGGACACTCTGAGGAAGCACAAAGTCTCATTCCCTTAGGTCCTACGATCGATACTAACTATAACAGACTCTCTAGGGAAGCCCTAATCGTCAATTCCCCCTTTAGTCTACCACACCAAGTTCACTCAGCCCTGAGCAGTTTAGTCGTGCGTAATCGACTGTTAGCAGCCTAAGTAAGTTCAGAAACTACTTGGCTAATAGCTAAAATGCATCCACAAGCATATAAACAGCAGGAAATACATGAAATCAAGTCAACATGCATACTAGAAATGTTCAATAGTGTTACCTCGTAGGAAAACAGTGCCAAATGGAAATCAACAGCCAAAACAGGGGGAAACACCCATGGCTGATCCTAAAACATGATAACAAGAAATTATTTATCATCTAATAACCTCAATAATACAATAAATCTAAGGCAGATGATGATATAGGATCAAAAACCTAACCCGAGATACTTGATACCTGGGTATCTCGCACTTTTGCACCAAAAACTCAAGGAAATTCAATGTAGGGCAACAAACCACCAACCTCAATCCTAAAAGATTGATATTTTTGAACCTCATCCTGTGAATTGTCCTAGAACGGAGTAAATCTACAAAAACGTCTAAAACTTTCAACTTCAGATAACTCTCACATGAGGAGGAATCAGGAAACATGGCCAAAGAAGAACCGAGAACTCACCGCTGCAATTCTATTGCACCCGATGATGTTCGATTCGGACAACTGGTGAAGGATCGGTGGATCAGAGAATAATAGGCCCTCTAGGTCGCTCTGGACGTAATTAGGCGGAGAAGAAGATGAAAACGGGGATTAGGCACGATCCCGGTCCGATTAATGAAATAAAAAGAAAAGTACACGGTGTGTATTTCTTGAGTACATGGAATGTACTCACCTCTTATGTACCCTGTATTAATCGGACTCCACCTCATCACTACACCACGTGTGACTGGCCCGGACATGGCCAGCACACGGCCTCGAGCAGAGGAAAAATACACGGTGTGTACTTGTAAAGTACAAGGCGTGTACTTACAAAATTTCCAGATTCTCCTTTTTTTCTCAAAACGGTCAGAAAAGGAAAACATACCTGAAAAAGAAGGTCCAGGTTCGTACAAACTTCCCTCCTTAAAGAAATTCATCCCCAAATTTCCCTATAAAGGTGGAGAAGAATAACCCTCGAACAACTCTGGACACTGGGATCGCATATCAGACTCCCTCTCCTAAGTCTCGTCCTGCACACGGCCATTCTGTCATAGCACTCGTACTAGAGGAACAGACCGGCCATAGAGTACTTTTGAGCTATGATCAAAAGTCCTGCTATAATACACCTTGAATGATGAATCCTACTCCAGATCAACCTCCTCGGGTCGAAAAACATGAGACGGGTCTGAGAAATAGTGTTGAAGCTGCGAAACATGGAAGACATCGTGCATAGCCTGGTATCTCTGAGGTAACTGCAACCTATAAGCAACTAGCCCGACTCTCTCCAGAACCTCAAATGACCCGATGTATCTCGGTGAAAGATTACCCTGTCTCCTGATCCTATTGTGTCCCAACCTCAGGGTAACACGTAGGAAAACCTGGTCTCCGACCACGAACTACAGAGGTCACCACCGCTGGTCTGCATAAGATTTCTGACGAGACTGTGTTGTAGACATCTTCTTTCGAATAAACTCTATCTCCTCTAAGGTCTCCTAGAAGAGACGAGGTCCCAGCAAAGATGCCTCTCCTACCTCCATCCAATACCAAGTTGATCGGCATGGCCTACCGTACAAAGCCTCATAAGGTGTCATCTGAATAGTTTCCTGGAAACTGTTATTATAGGAAAACTCCACGAGAGGTATATGCTTTTCCCAAGAACCACCAAAGTCTAGAATGCATGCTCGGAGCATATCCTCAAGCACCTAGATCGTGCGCTCTGATTGACCATCTGTCTGAGGATGATAAGTTGTACTAAGAAGCACATGTGTACCCAATGCTTTTTGTAGCCCCTTCTAGAAATGCGAAGTAAAGCAGGCGTCCCTATATGAAATGATAGTACTCAGAACCCCATGCAAGTGCACAATCTCACGGGCGTACAACCGTCCAAGCTCATCAACACCGAAGGTCTCCTTTATCAGAAAGAAGTGAGAAACCTTCGTAAGCCTGTCAACGATAACCCACACCACATCGTTTCCTCCCAACGATCTCGGTAACCCTGTCATGAAGTACATCGTGACATCGTTCCACTTCCACTCTTCAATGGGTAGCTACTGTGAAAGTCCTATTGGTCACTGGTGCTCTGCCTTCACCTGCTGGCAGGTGGAACATATCATGAAAAAACCAGCCACATCTCTCTTCATACCTAGCCACCAGTACTGGCGGTGTAAATCAGCGTACATCTTGGTGATGCCAGGATGAACTGCCCAAACTGAGGAATGGAAGTCTCACATCAGCTCCTCGGGTATATCTGTGGCACCCATATGCATCCCTGGAAACGCAAGATCTCATCCTCACCAACGGTCCACCTGGGAAGAGGGTCCTCTCCTAACATGCTTTCCCGTAGGACTAGCCCTTCGGAATCTTCCAACTGCCCCATTCGAACTCGGTCCAGAAGTGCTGAGGTAACAGCCATAGAAGATAGGAAAGTCTGTCCCTGCCTGTCGTGCACCTCCAAATGCATCTCTGAGAACAAATCCATTAGTTTCCACTCATAGCTGGCCTCCTGAACTGCCAATATCTGAGTTCTCATGCTCAGTGCATCAGCCACTATGTTGCCTTTCCCAGGCGTATAGGCAAGCTCGAAATTGAAGGACTAGAGATACTCCACCCACCTCCACTATCTCATATTTAGGTCACGCTACGACAAGATGTACTTCAGACTCTTATGGTCAGTGTATACCACAAAATTTTCTCTTAGAAGGTAATGTCTCCAAAAACGTAAGGCATGAACGGCTGCGGCCAACTCTAGGTTGTGCGTAGGATAATTCCTCTCATGTGGCCTCAGCTGTCGAGGTCCATATGCAACCACTCGATCCTCCTGCATAAGCACTTCTCTAAGCCCGATGCAAGATGCATCACAGAAAACTGTATAGATCTTGCCCGACTCCAGAAAAACTAGGATCGGTGATGAATTCAATCTCCCCTTCACCTCCTTGAAGGCCGATTCATAGGCTTCTGACCAAACAAACGTCACCCCCTTCTTAGTCAAGACTGTCAGTGATTCTAATAGGCGTGAGAAGTCTTGTATAAACCACATGTAGTAACCAGCCAGCCCCAAGAATCTCCATACCTCGAAGACGTTCTTCGGATTCTCCCTTGTAACTACTGATCTCACCTTCTCTGGGTCTACTGATACTCTTGTCTCTGAGATGAAATGACCTAGGAAGTGAATCTCATCCATCCAAAAGTGTAAATTTGAGAGTTTAGCATAAAGTCGATGCTCCCTCAGTGTACTCAAAATGATCTCAAGATGGGTTTCATGGTCGTGTCGAGTGTGAGAGTACACCAGGATATCATCCACGAAGACCACGACGAAGGAATCCAAGTAAGGATGGAACACTCGGTTCATCAGGGCCATGAAAATTGCTGGCACGTTCGTAAGACCGAATGGAATAACTGTATACTCATAGAGGCCATACCTACTTCTGAAGGATGTCAGAGCTATATCTGAAGGTCTAACGTGCAGCTGATGATAACCGGACCTCAAATAAATCTTCGAGAACACCCGAGCTCCTCGAAGCTGATCGAAGAGATCATCAATCCTCGGCAAGGGATATCGGTTCTTGACCGTCAACTGGTTCAACTTCTGATAATCCACGCAAAGACTAAGGGTACTGTCTGCCTTCTTCACGAACAGGATAGGCGAACCCCAAGGAGAAGTACTGGAATAGATGAAACCCTTTTCCTACAACTCCTCCAACTACTTCTTGAGCTCCTGAAACTCAGGTGTAGCAATCCTATAAGGAGGAATGGACACTGGTGCTGCTCCTGGAATGAGCTCAATCAAGAAGTCTACCTCAAGCTCCAGAGGAAAACCGGAAAATCCTTCTGGAAAGACATCTGGAAAGCGATCAACCACTGGAGGAAAATCTAACTGTGAAGTCCCCTGGTCATCCAGATAAAGACTAGAAATCTGGGCCCTAACTCCTCCTAGCCCATGATTCTTGAGTCTGGCTCGACTCGCCTGAACATACCACTTGCCCTTATGAAGGAAGGATTCACCCTCTTGTGATACGAAACTCACTCTGCGGTGATAGAAATTGACGACTGCCTGGAAGGGAACCAACTAGTACATACTGAGAATGAAGACATAGCCTGTCATCTCCAGGACATAGAGGTACTATAGGAAACAATACCCTGCAACCTCGAGAGGGCACTCCTTGCATGGGCGTATGCTAGATGTCCTCGTTCCCAAGGGCGTGTCGAGAGTCAAAATGTCAGTAGACGAAAAGACACAGAGCTCAAGGATTTCCAAGACAGTAACAGAGATAAAGATATGTGAATCACCAGTATCAAAAAGGGATAAAGATGAAACTGGGGATATAAGATCATACCTCGAACTCTAGAGGGTCCAGGATCCTGCTCTTGATGAATCTGCTCTACAGCAAAAGCCTGGCCTACACCGCGACCCTGTGTAGTAGCCTGAAAACCATGAGCTACTCCTCCCTGAGCCTGACCACTGCATCCACAGCATCTACCCTGACCTGAACGTCCTGTAGAACTCCAGAACCCTGTCTTCTATGGAGCTGGTAATCCTACTCCTCTACGCGGGGTCAAAACTGATCCTCCTTCACTAGCCGCTGGAAGGGGAACCTTGCAGAAACGTTTCAAGTGACCCATATTACCACAGGATTGGCACTCCACTGAGTCCCTAGGGCACTGGGGATTCTTATTCCCTCTCCTCCCACACTGATAACACACCACTGGGGTGCCAGAAGGGGAATCTCGTCTACCAGAAGGAATACCTCGCTTCCTCGGTCGCCTCGGGTAGACTCTCGGTGGCGCTTCCTGCTGTCTGTCTGGAGGGAATCAGCCTTGGATGTTGTACTGCCCTAGTCCACAGCTCCAGTATCCCTCAAGTTCCTCTCCGCGATGAGTACCTAGTTCACAATCAGAGTAATAGAAGTCAACTGAAAGATATTCACCTACGATCTAATATCTGGTCTGAGGCCTTCCTCAAACTTCCTCGCTAGAAACAGCTCGTCATTCCCCAGGACGGGAGTGAATCACTACAACTTAGTGAAGCGGGATTAATACTCCATAACTGAGAGAGTACCCTACTGCAAGCTCATGAACTCCCTGGCTCTATCAGCACTCAGCGTCGCTGGGTAGAAGTAGTCGTAAAATGTACGTTGAAACTCATCCCAAGTCATAGCCTACTGGCGCCCCGTCTGAGAGACTACGTCCCACCAAATCTTGGTGGAATCTCATAGCATATACATCATGAGCTTCACCCTCCTCTCTGTAGGTGTCTCCAGATGCTCGAAGCTAGACAGAATGGAATCCAGTCGCGACTCTGCCGCCTGAGGTCCTCTATCCCCTGTGAAAGTGGGAGGATGTTGCTGCTAGAAGACCTGCGTCAGCTCTGCCATAGTCGGGGCAGGATGCTGAACTCCCTGGAAGGGATGCATGAATCTCACAAAACCCTCTCTCAACTGATCATTGGCACCAGTGTTTGGAATCACTGCAGATTCCATGTCCGTAACGATGGGCGGAACTACTGGCAGTCCCTGATCGGTTGTATCAGGTGTATGATCGCTGCCTGGTTCCTGGCGTGCAAAAGGAGGACGTCTCAGTGCCATAGCTCTGAAAGACCAAAACACGCCTTCAATAATGATTAACATAGTTTTAACATAGGAGATTAAAATGGAACATGAGGGAAAACCCTTTAAATATGGAAAACATGACTAGACGGAGTGTAGTACCACTACACGGCGTGTTTCTTAAAATTTTACCCAGGGTGTGTATATTAGCCATACCTGGCTATGTAAACTACCCGACTACACGGAGTGTTCTTAAACTACATGGTGTGTACTGACCCTTTTCTCCCTGCCCGGTTACTTCTACACGACTAAGTCACACGGACTGTCCCATTAGAAGACTACACGGCGTTTTTGAGGCAGACACGGCATGTACAGGACATGCCTTACCTGGAACGTGTTGTTAGTGATACGGCCTGACACACGGTCGACACTACACAACGTGTTCCTAAGAGATACGGCGTGCACTTGAAGGGAAACCTCGGCCCATGTTTTTCGTAACACGGCCGGGTACTCGGCTGATCCTTACATAGCGTGTTCCGAACAGACACGGCGTGTATAAGAGAAGATAACATCGACCCGTGTTTTTCAAGACACTGTCGGGTACATGGGAAGGGATACATGGCATGTGCATACCGAACATGGCGTTTAAAAAACATGCATTAACTGGCCCGTGTTGTTAGTTACACGGCCGGGCTCCTAGTCAACCTCTTCACAGTGAGTACCTACAGTACACTTTGTGTTCATAAAAACCATTTACAGCTCCATGTCCCTGTCCACATGGTCAGTGACACAACCAAAAATTACACGGCGTGTATCTATAAAGTACACGCCATGTATTCTGGGTTTTTCTAGAAAATAGCCTCAGAACTGCACCGGAGCCCAGAAAACATAGAAAAACAAGGGTTAAGGTGCCAAATTCTAATCTGTGGGGGACCATACTCACTGTGAATCAAAGCTTCGCATCATACGATTCATAGAACAAGACACAGTATAAGAACTCACGACCCACAAAATTCGGATCCTTAAGGGCCCATAACACCTCTAAGATCAAAGTTTGGCATCCATGATAAGAAATCTCCAAACAACAATACCCTATCAACATAGCAGTTATTCTATCACAATAGCTATCACAACAGCATGCACTGTCTATCACAAATCCTATCACAATAGCATGCAATCTCTAATGCAACCTATATGGCATGGAAAAATTCATGTCATGTGATCTTGTAAGATGTGCGTATATGATGAATGAAATGGAATACTCTCATCTCATCAGGTTGCAACAAAATAGAACTGCAATCGTATAAATAGTAACAGCAAAAAACAAGTGCATCACCCAAAGATGAAATCAATTAAACTGTAACATTCGCAAAACTCAAAATTTGCAATATTTGAGGTAATCTGGATTTTTCCCTGTACATGGGTTCTAGAATGCACGGGAAGAGATATTTACCATTTAACTATTCCGTCCTATCCCTGTCTAGTTTCTGTAAACAGTAAGTCAATAGAAAAAGGAAATAACCGCTCTGATACCACTTTGTAACGACCCGAATCCGGAGCCCTTCCACTGGTGCCCCGTACACAGTTCGCCACATGTCCTCAAACGCATTTCCCCAAACGCCAGAGTCTGCCGACTAGAAGCGAGGGCCTTGGTAAGTTATTGGGTAAACTATGCCCTCATTTGGTAAGGTATACAAGGCGATAAAACAACAGTCAATAGCGAAAGCAGTAAACAACATACAAACACTGAAACTAAACAGCGGAAGCAATGAACATATAATGAACATGATAATGATGCAGCAGGTACAAGTATCTAAGGAAAGCAGCAAACACAACAATGTGCTGAATACAAATGGAAACAATGTACGGAAGTAAATAGAAACTCCAGCCACATCGCAAGCCTAAGCTCGGTCCTTTGCTCTCCAGCTCCAACCCAGAATCATGTACCCAAAGTTGAAGGTCCACAATCCCTGTCCATACCTGTAACCATATAACATATTTGGGCTGAAAATAATCTCCCAAACAGGGTGTGAGACTAATCCCAGTAGGCAATCACCATGAGATCTGTGCCCTACTGTCAGTGAGTAATATAGAAAAAGTAAAGGAAATAAATGCAACAGAGAAGCAGATGAACACAAAAGTAAGCAATCCTACCAAAATATTTTCACAGTTATTTATTAGTTCAGTACAATCATTTAGCTATCAACCATGGAACCTAGAAATATCTCTATACTCCCAAGGCAAGAAAGTAATCACAACAGGTAACTCAGCAGTCTACCTAAACAGCAAGAAGTACAAACCCAATCTTGTTCTTTGTCTTGGTGGACTCATCACAACCAACCAACAAATAAATAACTGACTCTCTGGGTGGATTCTACGAGCAAACCCCTCTAGTAAAGTAGACGTACAAAGGCACAGACACTCTGGAAAGCTCTTGCCGTCAATTCCCTTGTGGTATTTCCACAAAAGATATAGACTCTCTAAGGAAGAACTTACGTCTAATTCCCCTTATAGTCTCGCTACGTAACTAAGGACACTCTGAGGAAGCACAAAGTCCCATTCCCTTAGGTCCTGCGATCGATACTAACTGTAACAGACTCTCTAGGGAAGCCCTAATCGTCAATTCCTCCTTTAGTCTACCACACCAGGTTCACTCAGCCCTGAGCAGTTTAGTCGTGTGTAATCTACTGTTAGCAGCCAAAGTAAGTTCTACAACTACTTGGATAATAGCTAAAATGCATCCACAATCATATAAACAGCAGGAAATACATGCAATCCAGTCAACAAGCATACTATCAATGTGCAATAGGGTTGCCTCGTAGGTAAACTGTGCCAAACGGCAATCAATAGCCAAAACAAGGGGAAACACCCATGTGTGATCCTCAAACATGCTAACAAGCAATTATTAATCATATAATAACCTCAATCATACATGAAATATAAGGCAGATAACAATAAAAGATCAAAACCCTAACCCAAGACACCCGATACATGGGTATCCGACACTTTTTCACCAAAAACTCAAAGACATTCAACGTAGGCCAACAAACCAGCTGCCTCAATCCTAGAAGATTGACATTGTTGAACCTCAGCCTGTGAATTGGCCTAGAATGGAGTAAATCTGCAAAAACGTCTAAAACGTTCAACCTCAGATAACTCTCACAAGAGGAGAAATCAAGAAACATGGCCAAAGAAGAACCGAGAACTCACTGTTGTGATTCTATTTCACCCAACGATGTTCGACTTGGAAAACCGATTAAGGATCGGTGGCTCATAGAAGAATCGTCCCTCTAGGTCTCTCTGGATGTAATTAGGCAGAGAAGAAGATGAAAACGGTGATTAGGCACGACCTCGGTCCGATTAATGAAATAAAAAGAAAAGTACACAGCGTGTATTTCTTGAGTACATGTCGTGTACTCACCTATTCTGTATGCCGTATTAATCAGACTCCACCTCATCGCTACACCCTATTTGATTGGCCCGAACATTGCCAGCACACGGCCTCAAGTGGAGGAAAAGTACACGACGTGTACTTGTAAAGTACACAACATGTACTTACAAAATTTCCAGATTCTCCTATTTTTCTCAAAAATGGCCAGAAAAAGAAAACATACCTGAAAAAGAAGGTCTAGGTTCTTATATTCTACTACCTATATTATATTGTGGTGCTTGAACTAACCCAATCTTGGTGGTCCTTGAACCAAATCATTTGAAAACCCCCAGGACCTTATTGGTACTTAGCATATAAAGTCCATATAGTAGTTATTCCACCTTTCACCCCCCCCCCACACCATTCAACCCCATGATGGGTACTCTATTTGAATATTGGTAGTTATTTATCCTTATCAGTGTATAATATAGGTATTAGAGTCGTTATTGGTGTCACAAGGCCATTGGGGTGGTACCATGTTCAAGGAGTTGGAATTGAGGTTTGTGAAACTATTATAAGAGTACTGATCAAACACCAGGCCACATGTACTCTTATAATAGTGTCCCCAACACCACATATATGAGTTGGTGGGAGATGCCAGCACCATGGCCATCTGTTCTCAACCTAGGTGTGCCCAACTTCCCATGGGTGGATTGGCATGGTGGTGGATGAGATGGAATTAGTTTCAATGAGGTGGTCATTTGGGACCAGTGTCATTCCCGATACGCTATTGGAATGGCATCACAGAAACCCAAAGCAACCGCAACCAGAGGATTGTTCAACATTCTATGAAAATAAAAAAACTCCAAGAAAACATCGTAGCCCCTTATGATGGTGTCGCTGCCAGTTCTGAAGTAGGGTTCCACACCACCGCTGTCATTGGAGTAGTTGTATGGTTATTCGTCCGAATCGCATAGTCGACATTGCATGTTCCCCGTGCACTCCCTCTTATAATCTTCTATCGTAGAGGGTGAGTAAGCGTACAATGAAAGAGGTGGAGAGTCACACTTCCGAGTAATCCCCAAAACCCCTGCCAATGCGTTGCCCCTAGCATTGAAAGAGAGAGATGCATAGACTCTGGTCTTTCCCTACTAACCAGCGTATAAAAAGAAAAGAGAATCGACCTAAAGCTAGGACTTGTACCAGGAGCCGAAACCTACTTTGAACCCACATCCCTAATGAACCGATATCTTCAACCTCAACCCTGACTGTGACCTGGGGCAAAACCCAATACTCTTAAATTTTCCAAAAGCTCAGTCTAATTAAAACAAAGACTATGATAGATTCTCAAAAAAAATACTAACCTCTTAACGCTATAAAAGACTGAAGTATCAACAGGTACTCTTCTATATAGTCATAAAACACTGTCAATAGAGAAAGACCCTTGATTCGATTCAATAGACTGGATAATAACTCCTATGCTTTCTGAGACCGGGGTAAGTCATTCAATCAGAGAGAGAGGACCAGAACCCCTGGCTTCGACCCACATTGGATCAGAAACACTGACTTTACCGACGTTTAATCAGGAAATCTCTAAAACACACCATAAAGCATGGATCAGAAAGAACCTCCAGTCTCGATAAGCTCAGTACTCTCAGAAAGTAGAATCGATCTCTTCACTATAGATTGACGAACCGACTATACAAAAGTCTTTGAAATCTCTATCGTCTAGAAGTGCCCGCGTTGAGGTTTCAAAAGGTCACTATGCAAGTCATCCATCGCCCAATGGGTATAATATTTGTAGTAGAAGTGGGCCGGTCAACGGTTGGACTAACAAAATGAAGAAACTACTTTTTACAGGTTTCCAAGACACCACATATACCTCAGGGACCCTACCAAAACTCCTGTTTTTTATAAAGACGTTGTTATCAATTGAATTCATCTGTTCGTGGTGAATCTACTGTTTCTACACCTACTCCGGCTTCTCAAGTTGAATCTATAGCTTCAGCTGAACCTAAAGCTTTTATGGCAGTTGAAGCAGGTCAAGCACATGTACTCTGTCTATATAGCAGTGAATCAAGATTATTTTTGAAATTAATCTTTTTTTGGTGTTCAGGAAATATTTATAAGTACCAGTCATCAGTTGAGTGAGCCACTGGAGGAAAACCAGAAGCTGAAACAATAGAATCGGGAGAAGGATCAATCATTGTCACTACGAGCGTTCCTTCTTAATCTAGTGGTGGTTTCTCTTCCTCTCTTTCCTTCAGAACTAGAAATTTGAATTCATTGAAAGAGTCATACTCCACCTACTAACAATACAAGACCCCTCTATGCTTTTTTATCTGGTTTGTTACTGTCATACCTAGTTCTTCTTGCCTTAAAAAGAGGATGTAATAGACTCGCTCAGTCGACCCTTCCCCCCACCAAAATAGCACCACCTAGATTCAAATCGGGATAGTAGTAGAAAATATCTGTATATAGTGATCATTATAGGCCATGAGAGAGTTCACCTAGAATAGTTCCATTGTCTCTGTTGTCTCTGAAAAAGGTTCTAACAGTATTCTATTAATAGTTGTCTATTAATAAAGAAATGTGCTACTTATATATCAAGGGTTTAGAAATCGGCTACTTCACCCTATTCGGTTTCTAAAGGTGCTACTTATATATCAAGGGTTTAGAACCTTCTTTAACAGCTCTTGAGTCTTTCTTAATCAAGTTAGCTACTCTGACCTAGTTGCTTCTGATTTTAAGCTATATTATACAACTATTCTAATAATTTAGTTCTTTCGTAATCCAGTTAGCTACTCTGACCTAGTTGCTTCTGATTGTAAGCTGTATTATACTACTATTCTAATCATTTAGTGTTGTATTATTTCCAAATCTCTAATAAGATAATTCCTTTCCTAGGATGCACTGTGATACCCACACATGTTTGAGGGCTTTGAGACTGATCCTTCATTTATTCATCAACTGGTGTCATTTCCCACTTTAGAGTACTTTTATGATCAACGAAAAACAGTCTCTTATTCAAATTGAAAGTCATTCATTCTTTTAAGACACTTGATTTCATCCTTCCACCAGAGGAAGTAGACTTTCCAGCTATGCCTTCTCTGATTAGGGACCGTCACTTTTAGATTAGATACTGAAGATCTGTATGTTGCTCATAAGCTTCACTTGAATCACTAGAAAGAGGGAAATGCTATTACGAAATGGAACTATTATTAGAAGTCCTGACCAATCCACTAGACTCATCATGATTCCTCAATTACTCACAATCAGCACGAGAAACCTATGCTAGCTTGGTCTGAGGATAGTGTTATCCCTAAAGGTCTTAATTAAGAGTTAGTGCATTAGCTTTCCTCTTTATACATTGTTCCCTTTCTTGTTTTGTAAGGTGATACATCAACTTTCTCACTCATCGGATCCTCTCTTTGTCGGTCAATACCTCAAGACCCTTATGGTCTTTTGGGAGAAATCAAAGAGAACTTTGAGGTAGTAGAGGGGATTCCAAAGTACAAGGCCTCAAATCCCCATGTACAGGAAGGTGCTAAACATCCCACTACTCACCGCAGATCTAATGAGAAATATTGCCACTAGATGTTATTCTGTACAGGACAAAGGCCATTCACACTCCTCTTAGGGTTGGATATCCATAAAACTTAAATCAGAAGAATTTATCCTTTTTGGTTGACAACCGCTGACTCGGTATAATCTAGCCAGGTACTCTTATGTATAGTCTATAGGCACCACTATAGTTGAACGAATAATAGGGTCACATCTTTTGTTGGGTTAAGGATCCACCTCATGTTGGGTTAAGGGCTTAGTTGAACCCAATTTCATCACTTGTAGTCTACAAAGAGTACTGAGCTTGGAATTCTATTACAGTAGAGTACTTGAGATATAGCCTACTTTCCTGGTCTTTGATTAATCCTTTACTCTCCTAATTCAGTCTATAGGCTTTGGTTTAGGTTCAATCTTATAAGTTGAGCTTAGGTCCATCAATAAATCTATCATAAACCCCAATGTTGAATCTATATGGGGCCTTGTGTTAGGACTAGCTTGTGTTTTTAAGGTATAATAGCAGGCTTTAACCTATGGACCCATACTTTAAATGATTTTCATTAGGCCTTTGTAACTCTCTAAGAGGGTAGTGAGGCTTAGATTCCATAGAGTTCAACCTGAATTCTATTAGAGTAGAGTACCTGAAGTGAATCCTACATCCATTTTAGAATAGGATCTTTTATGTAGACCAACTCATAGAGAGTTAAGTCACTTGGTCTGAACCTATTTCTTATATTCCTATGATTCTATTAGAGTAGAGTCAGATACTCTGTCTATATGGAATTTTAGGATGATCCTTAATATAAATAAGTATCATCCCATATAGTGTTGTGCTAAGCTCATTTCTCTTATTAGGCCTGACCTTTTCTACTCTATGGACGTTTATCCTCCCTATCAGTCTTTTTCATTTTCCAAACATATCAGACATCTTTCAAATAGGATGATCTTAGATGTCACTTATGTGTTGTACATTTGCGTGATACAGGAAAACCAGTTCCTTATCTCTATCAGTGAAATAAGCAGGCAAATCGCTCTAGGTGAAAACCTCGGAAAATGACTTTTGAAAACTATTATTGCAGATCGACATTAGAGGTGGCCCAAACCTAGGCTGTGATGCTTCCTATTGAGTACACAATTCAGACTGGAAGTTTGTTTAAACAGTACGATAAAGATAATTATAAAGAATAGGGCTAAGTATTGAGCTACTTTTTTAGATTGGATTATTTAATATAGAATCAATGTGACAATAACATTACAAAGTGATATAGGCATTTATACCATCCATCAACTGAGAAAGACACCTATATTACACTAACATGAGCGCACTTCTTTATTCAAAACAAAAATACATTATGAAATGAACCCATATATAATAGTGGGCGAGTCTACTCATTATTTTTGTTCATGAATTTATTCATTATTGCAATAAAAATAACACCTCCATTATACTAGTTTTGGAGGGGAGGATGGAACAAGGAATTTTGAAAAATATACTATTGGAATGAAACGCATCCTTGGAACATAATTATGCTACTTTCATAATAGGTTTAAGTACCGATATGGTGGAACTGGGGGGAAGAAAGTGGTCCCCTTTTGAGGCGGATAAGAGTGGAGAGCATCGCTTTCCCTCGTGTAGCTATGATGCCATTTATAAACAACACAAGAAGAAGAAAAATAAAAATTAGTGTCTCACGGATTCTTTCCATCATTGGAAAACAAATTGAGCTGTAGGCATCAAGGTAGGGGGCCGAGATTATATACTGCTGCAGAAGCAGAATCGAAGGGGTTGGTTGAAAGGTAAGGATAGGGTGATCGACTGATTGGTTGGAAGGTAAGGCTACTACCTATATTATACCGAATTTACAGGTTTTGGGTCCTTTGGATCATGGTCCATAGGTAGAGACCGCTAAAAATCATTTGGAAAGGCTTGCAGAATCAATTGAATAGCAACCATTTGATGGATATCATTTTCTGGGCTATTTGGAAGGGTGAACTAATTATGTATATAAGTAGTCAAACAAGAGGATGGGCCTGACAACTAGTCAATGGAAGTTTGAACCTCCCTGGAATACATGAAGTATCTAACTATCTAGATTATACGGAGGGAGGACCTCGATCTATTACTTCTAATTGTATATGAAGAGTTATGTCTTTCTTCAAAAAGAAAGATAGTGGATCGAGAAACCTCCTCCCTTTTATGAAAGCCGGTTACCGGTAGGCTAAGATTCTTTCTGACTATCCTTTGAAGAAAGCCACTAGTTTAGTTTCGGTACTCAAGTTACAATGCTCGTAGAAAGGTCAATACGGTGTCTAGAGCCTGCTTTCCTTTTTAGATAAGGCAAGTGTGAATGTGTCACAGAGAAAACGAAGGTTTGCGCAGTTCGGAATGATCTATCCATGGGAAGGTCCTGGTACTGATAAGGTATAATAGTAGACTTTCAGTAAAAGGGTGGAGGTTTCTCGATCCAATATCTGCATTTTTGAATAAAGACTCAACTCGTCATATACAATTAGAATTAATAGATTTAGGTCCTCCCTCTGTATGATCTAGATAGTTGGATACTTAATGTATTACAGGGAGGTTTGAACTTCCATTGACTGCTTTCCAGGCCCATCCTCTTGTTTGACTACTTATATACATAATTAGTTCACCCTTCCAAATATCCCACTCACTAATTTTATAGGACTAGTTGTGTATTTCTTCAAAAAGTCCGATAGGGGATCGAGAAACCTCCACCCTTTTACAAAAGCCGGTCACTAGTAGGCTAAGATCCTTTCTGACTTTCCTTTGAAAAAATCCATTAGTTCAGTTTCGGTACTCAAGTTCCATAACTCGTAGAAAGGTCAATACAGTATCTAAAGCCGGCTTTCCTATTTAAATAAGGCAAGCGTGAAAGTGTCACAGTGAAAATGAAGGTTTTCACGGTTCGGAATGAGCTATCCATGGGAAGGTCATGGTACTGATAAGGTATAATAGTCGCTACCTTGCTCCCCCCATTCCAACATGACCAGCCTTCATCAAACAACCATATAATCACCTTGGACACCCGGTTTCCACACCGCACTGTACCTCAACTTCTCAGAGTGTTTCAGCAACCACTAGCTTTCATCTATACATAAGCGATTCGTCATCAACCCTCCACTTGACTAGCTGATTCGTATAATATATATCAGTACCAGGACCTTCCCATGGTGTTCAAAGATAGTATTGGGGATGGTACTGATATATATTAGTGGTGGTGCCTAATCGCTGGCTTTAGATACCACTTATCATGATGACCGTCAATATATATCAGTATCATTCCCACTTCCCTCCCATACCCAATAGTACATTTGTATAAAAGTAGACGACATCACTATAAACATCATCCCCAAGCACTAGAGCAGGTACTTGAAGTGGATCAGGAACTATTTCAGGTTTCGGTTCATTGCAGTCAATATATATCAGTACCAGTCACTAGGCAATTACCAAGCTCATGAATACTTCAAAATTTTGGTACAGACAATGTGACTTCCAATGATGACATTGTTCATTTATTTCAGCACTCAGTACTTCAACCTTATGGTCCTATATCACCAATGTGCAGCCTCTTGCCCATCCTGCCGACTCATCCTAAACTTGTCGAGAGGGGCTGGTACTGATATATATTGGCACTTTTCTTTCAATGTTTGTTCTGCATATTCTAATCTTCTTGTAGGCAATCTACTATCACGATAGCAGTAGTGCATTTTTTTCACAGATTTTTCTCTCGCTTGTTTTGCAGGGGTTGAAATTCTTGATGAAGTAGAAACGAGATGTAGCCATGATTGATGCAGGAACTGGGGATTGGAGAGTCAACATGACTCTGAGAAGATCTCTGATTGTGATCAATTTGGTCTCACTCGTAATAACAAATGAATTTATTGACACCATCTTGTGTTACTGAAATCTTGGATGATCTTATCAAGTTCACCGGTACTTATATATATTGTAAGAATATCGATGGATCTGTCATAATTGTTTTCGGTCACTCCAAAGCTTCCATGGAAGAATCTGTATGCCCACCTACCGTAGCACGGATTCCCGTATGCAACCCCATGAAGCAACCTGAGTAGCATGCCAATGTGGACATTTTTGACACTTCCTCAACCTGAAAATCTAACAAAAAGAAGTCATTTAGGGATTTTCATTACCGGGTCCAGAGATTTGTGATGTTTGGATCCCAAATATCCATGATATCTCTACCACGGAGATACCTAGACCCTCCTTCAATTCCATTAATATAGAGTAGATGACCAAACCCATTACAGTGAATCAATTGATGGGTTTGAAGATCAAAAACACCATCATCCAGAGGCTTATTCCACCCATCATCGACTATAATTATAACACCATCATCAACAAATTCAATAGCTGCTCTTAGCCCGATTCTCAGTATTCTACCCTAATAGTGGTCCTCTTTCAGGTTTCAAATCGGGTACTCATTCCACAACAAGGTTATTCCATTCATTCCATCAAGAGCTCAATTGATGGGACTTTATTTCCTTCCTAAAGGAATTCACCCGAAGCCGGTAGAAATAACTGACTTAAGATAGAGAGAGATCACCCCTAACAGAGTCCATTCTACGAATAGTCACATGGTCAATCCTAGGTAATCTTCTAATATAGTGTTCCTAGAGTGCTAGATATCTCCTCTATAAAGACTATACAAGACAATCAGATGATCAGACGATGTTTTGATAATCATCTTCTTGTCTGATTGTCTACAGAAGTTATTCCATTTTTTCTTTTTCACTTTCTTTCCGCCCATAATACAAGATTGAAACTGAACTTTGACCTTCCGCATCTGTGATCCTCTTCACCAACCTTCTTTATGGAGGGTACCAACCAATCTCATGACGATGAGTCACCCACATACTTAAAAAATTCATTTCAATACGATAGCAACTAAATCAACCTCAATTACAACAGACTATGATCAAATATAACTCAGGTATAGGATTTCTAGCGGAAAGGTATCCCTATTCGCTTCGTTACCTTTGTAAGAACAAATCTATCTCATAGTAGCATTGTCAAGTTCAGTTAATTAGTATAGAGATTGGAAAAAATTATCACGGGAAGTCCCATATGTTGTATTAGCCTGGCCTCACTTATTTCCCTCATAACGAGATCAGAATGAGATAGAATTGGATCTAAAGTCTTAGCGGCTACCACATTCCCTCAGATGAAAACAGGTACTCTTCTATATAGTCCTAGACCTGATGCACCTGAAAAATAGGATTAGGCTTAGTCTTCCAGAGACATAGGAGAGCTAACTCTTACTCTTTGATCGACCACGCCGAAATACAGATCTCTTCACAGCACTTGTAGTAACCCTTTGTAATCGTCTTAGCCCTGAAATTTATTCTGATAGTCAATCCTCTATGCCCCAATGTTACATAATTAGTCAAGGCTTCGGAGTTTGTGTGATCTGGGATCATCAGATTGGATTTGCCAGATATAGCCTACTTTGAAGGACCCACGGGGCATTAACTATGATCAAAAGAGAAATCAACTGCAATACATGGAAAAGGGTGAATCTCCATACTATGATTTCAGGAAAGTCATCACTGTTCTCAGATGCAACGAGATTGACACACCTAAGCTAAGTCTTTCTGCCTTCCCAGACACACAAACATAATGAGTAAAGTATAAGCCTAAGGATCACAACTAAATGTAGAGAGATATCTATTATATTCTAATAGTTAACTCCCCTGGCTCTTCAACAATTTTGTGTAAGTTAAGCTTCACGATCCTCCTCATGTTGAGCCAACGAGCTCCAATCAGGCATGAAAGCACGAATTCAAGAATTCAACCACGAGGGATGCCAAGCAGCTCTGATTTTTCTTATAGCGGGGGCTACTCACTCATTATAGTTTTTAACCTCCTCAATGGGCCAATAGATAGAATGTTAGTGCTTTTTCCTCACCGTAATAGTCTCACTTCATTCATAAAGAGCTTAGAAAACATTTAAGACATAACTGGTAGAGAACTAATTAGGAGAACAAAGACAAGAAATATAGTCATATTACAGTTTAGAATAATAGAATCTCTTATTAGCTTATGAAGGAAATTAGCAAGTGTATCTTTGAAAGTAGTAAGGAGTGTCGGGTACTTATATATATAGTGGACATGATGTGTCCATCTATAAGGTAATCTTTATCTGATATCTCTTAGTAGTTGAGGAAAAAAAGATATGGTTTTTTAAATGAGAACACTTCAGATTGAACTACTAGGAGTGGAATCTGTCTTGAGGAAAAAAAGGCGGGGGGGGGGGGGGACTTTATATGCTAAATACACCCCACAACATTTATGCAATTCGGCTAGAAGTTGTGTGGACGAATGCAACTAATGGTCGATCACTCTGGTTTCTATCACTATTAGACAATATATTATTTATTTTCTTATTGTCTGTATCTATAAAGACTATACAAGACGATAATCTAATAAGACGATATTCCAATAATCATCTTCTTGTCTGATTTTCTGCTCCTTTTATAAAACTGGGACTGAGTGAGTTAGGGTATTACATACCTCCTACCAAGTATTCTTGATGGGGATTAAAACAAGAGTCTCATTTCCTAACCCTCCCTAAAATGGAGGGTAATATCTATGGTACTTGACCTTATATAGTTATCTCTCCTCTAGCTCTAGGGTGATTGAACTAGAGGATATGCCGATAAAAGAAAAGCTGATCTTGGGATCTTTATAACATAAAATAATCTCTTCCTCTAAATAAGACTCAAAGATACAAGTTTAGATTTACTCCCTTTTCTTAAATCTTTTCTTCCTAACCCTTTTAGAACAGATCAGATCTTTGAACTTCACCATTTACATTAGAAAGGGTCATATCTTTGAACCTCACCCTTTAGAAAGGGTCATATCTTTGAACCTCACCCTTTAGAAAGGGTCAGATCTTTAAAACTCACCCTATTCGTGTCAGATCTTTTAGAACCTGACCCTCCCTAAAGGTGATACGGAATATATAAGGGTTTATAACCTTATGAACTCTCTCTTAGTTCCCCTCCAACTAATGCTAAAAGGTATACTTCTTTTTCCCTTCTAGCTAGATCTGGTTCTCTTGAGGGTGGATATGGGTTCATGCGAGATCCTAGTCATTTCAAGGTACCTTGGATGTTTTGGGATCAAAGCTAACAACTATGGAATTATCGGGGCTGGTAGCAGTCTCAATTCCCATATGCTTAAAACGTGGTGGAACTAAGGATTTCATACCTTCTTTCACAATATATATAAGTATCAGGTTTCATCTCTCCTCTTAAGCTATTTCAAACACTGAAGGGTTTACTACTAAATCATACCTTTCATATGTTGCCACCACTCAATCCACCCCTGCAAAAAGTTAGTATTCAAGAGACGAAAACTATGTCAAGAAGGTGGAACTATGAATATGAATAGGGATCCACGTCGAGCGGACAAGAAACATCACTGGTACTTATATATATTGTGGAAAACACAAAGATGAAGACAGAGACGAGCTAACATGTAAAGTAGTGGAATGGAAAAGGATGGTAGCCCACCAAGGACAGTACATAGAGTAGGGTTGGCTCTATGCGAGAGAGGAAAACCGCATGTACATGGCATCTTTTTGGATAGATCATCAAGAAAATGAACCATATTGCTATTACCGCGAGGGTGAAATACAATCTGGATTGAAAATTGAGAACCTCGAGAACCAATGATATAAACTGAAAGATAGATGCTATCTAAAAATTTGAATATGAATAGTCTATTATCTATATTATACTTACCGAGAGAAGAGACAAGGCCGGGCTGAAATGAGAAACCCATTCCTCACCCTTTAGAAATGGTAAGATCTTTGAACCTCGATTAGGGTTCAGGAAAATGGGTTCACCCTGGAAGGGGAAATTTGACCTTTTGGAAACATAAGGTGCATCAAAAAGGTTCTAAACCCTTGATATATAAGTAGCACCTTTAGAAACTAAATATGGTGAAGTTGTTGAGTTATAAACCCTTATATATTTATTATCATCGAATAGGGTCAGGATACATCATCTCGACTAATCGACTAAGTTCTTTCAGAATGTCTACTACCACCTTATCTCTTCCGACACCGATGACTTTTCTGAGCCTCCTAACACCTCCACCTGATACTGATGCCTCTCCTCCCTTCGTATGATCTATACCCTCGTTCCAGTCACTACACTACATGAATGAAGCAATGGGAAATCAAAGATCAAGTATGATTCTTGCTGCTCTATTGGACTTCTCGTTTGACAATCCAATCCTTCACACTTGAAAGAGGGCAGGAAAAGAATGATTAATATCTATTCAGCCTATAACTCTAGATAGAGCAGTAGGTAAGAACGTTCCAGCTAAGAGCCACCCAAAAACCAAGAGAGAGATTATTCCTTTATCTACGATGCTTGTTCCGGTACATATATATATTGTAATTGATATTCAACTGGGATAGACACTTAAATATGAACTTGACCTAGATAACGGTGGTGAAGGAATGCTTGTAAGAATGTTGGATGCGGGAATTAGGCAATCCATAGGGAATTAAAGACTACTTGAAAGAAGGGTGTAAAGGCAGTAAATCTTATCCACTCTATTAAGATGCTAGTTCGTGCTCCTATTTTAAGGGGTGAGCGGGGAATTCATACTTGAAGTCAAATCTATCTCGAGATGAAGCATTCTCCTAACCAGAAAGTAGAAAATGAATGAAAGAGGGAAGGAGGGTCAGGCACGGAGGTCATATTCAGGTTTTTCCGATCTGACAAGGTCAATGAAGACTAAAAGACTAGATAAGACTCAAAGATGATGAAGCAGACTAAATGTTAGTGTTGGTCTGATCGTCTGCTCGGCTTAACGGAAGATCAGATCTTGTAGACTGAAAGACTCGAATGATACTATTTTGCTGCTAGAAAGCTGACTCTGTGTCTGATTATGTAGTTTCATTGGGAGGCTTTTTCTGGTCCTAGGTTTTCTAGGTGTAGTTTTGGATGGGCCGATAACCTAGAAGAAAAATATTGAAATGACTGTTCAAAAGGAAGTGGTACTTATATATATTGAGGGGTGCCTTTTAGTGTGATAAGGGAGGAAAGCTGGAAAGATAAAGAATAAGAGAAAAAGTACTACTATCGGCCCCAAATATAAGATTTGATTGGAAAGGCCCCAGACTCTAGATATTGATCTTCTCATACCCCAAAAAACAGGACTTTGAAAACCTAGAAAGCAGGGAGAGACCTTGCATGCACCACTCTCTCATGTAGTTCCCATTAAACAATGGATAATCTCTCTAATCTAGATTGTTTCATTACTATTAGATTAGATTACCCAGCCCCCGTCTTTCATAGTCATTCGATCGCTCTGATTCTTCTCTATTGTTTTTATACTCATTCGCTTGAAAGAATGGATATATGGTTGGTATAATTTGATCCTCAAGCTTAAAGACATACCAAAAGGAAGGAATTCACTCTCCTACAGAAAGGATAGAGGCGGATTAGAATTCAGAAAGCGGAGAACTATATCAGGAAAGCGCGGAATAGGAGTGGGAATGAGAATGGGAAGAACTGCGTCGAACTTGATCGAATGTGTAGGAAAGGCAGAATCATGAAACCTCTTCTAAATAAAAAGAGGATGATTTGGCCCCCAACCATTAAAAGACCTATTCAAAACATGCAAGGGCTATCAATTTATAATGAATTTCACTCAATTAGATTTCTATCGAAATGAAATATCCATAACTTTGCACAATTCGATGGTCCGGGTGACCCAATTGTGCATCTCCAGATTTACACTGGGGCACTTTGTGTACATGCTAGTAATAGGAAGCTCTGCATGCAACGCAACTCTTTTAGCGGAGTCTCAAGGGAAAATCTTTGCAATGGTTTTCCCGTTTGAATATTCAGCAAATCCTCACCTGGCCAGAATTATCTTGGGTGTTTCTTGAACAATATCGACATAATTGCGATCTAACTGTGGATCTCTATGTCCTCCTAGGAATGAACTATAATCCTGAGGAATCATTTTGGGAATGCACTATCAAATGGAATGATTATGCAATTCAAGTACATCCACCCATCAGAATATCCCCAAATGTTCATAAAAACTCTCACGGGGGTAGACATTGATAAAATGTGTGCCAGTGTCACTAGAGACTTTTCCCAACTCATCCAACTGGGTTGAGACTACTGTCAAGAAGGGTCGCATATCAGGAAAAATCATCCAAAGCGGAGGGGAATTATCATCCTATGCCAAAAATCTAGTATCAAAGAAGCCTGAGAAAAAGGATTCATAGGTTTCATCCTTCCCACATTGTTGTACACTCAAACACCTGTTCAGCAAGCTCCAGTACAGCCAGCACAGCCCGTGGAAAATGCTCTTGCACTGCCTGAAATGGCTCGAATCAATCAGTAGAGATTGAATGTCATAAGGAATAAAGTCTTAACTCCATTTCCAATTACTATGGAACAAGCTTACAAACATTTTCTAGAAGCGGGAAATATTGCGCCAGTTCCAGCACTGCCTATTCAAAAACTTCCACCGAGAAATTTTAATCATGATCAACGGTGTACGTATCATTCCGAACTATTTGAAATCTGTCTCAGGACTTGATGGATTATCAACGAGTTGGGAAGGAAGTGGTGACACCACAAGGACAGTCTAATGTTAGAACCTCTAGATCACGGAGCGTTGAATGTCCGATAGGATGACGAGGAAATTCAAGACCCTATTCCTTTCATTGGACCTCTCAACATAGTAGTAATGGTCATAGTTTACCAATAGGGAAATCAAGTATGGCCCAAGGTCATGAATCTGGTGAAGCCCTCTTGTGAGGAAATACATGAGAAACATGGACTTCAACCAGTTTGGGAAAGTAACAACAGGGAATTTATGAGCCAGTTGAAGCTCACAGAAATGACTACCGGTTTGACATAGGGTATCAACGTAAGCCCTGGGATGAAGAATAATTATGGAGGTCTCAGCCCTTTAACTTATCAATGAACGAATACTTCTAAAAGGATGGTGCTTCAGAGCCATACTGGGACTTTACTACCCAGTCAATGGATTGGGCGATGAGTTTGCAGAAGAAGAAGGATTCTGTCTTCCTAAAGATCAGTCTGATGATCTGACATCTTAAATCCAAAATCTCACCATGGATCCACCCATTCATGATCGGAACAATCTCCACTATATCTAGTTCCCAGATCAAGGATATGATTGATGTCGAAGACAAGTCAGAGCATTATCCCAAGGTTGAAAAGAAGACTACACTGGGAATCCTTTCATCCATAAAGTCTTGGTCAGAAGTCACGTTGGCTGACCCCCACATCAAGATCACCAAAATCTGGGACATTGAGAACTTCATCGCCGATGAACCAAAAATGGCCATGGCAGGGTTCATTCCACAGTTGGATACTCGATGAGCATCTCACCTACCACGACCTCCCTGAGTGATATACCCACCGGGAAACATTGTCACACTACTAGTCCTAGAACAATCAAGGGTTGATCCAACAGTTGACTTTCCAATTCGACCAGCCTTCTACAACACTACCAAAAGAATATGCCACCTCTTATCCACCATCAGACCAATTCTTCATCAATCTTTCTAGCTTGTTTGAAGGACGAGTGCTTCAAAGAATGTCGTTAGGGTCACCTCAGGTGACATAGCTACCTTGTAGTACCAATGTGTATAACTTCACCACTGCATAACCCAAACCCGAAGAAGGGTCCACTCCTGGAAGTCTTTTAATGACTTTGTCAAGTGGAATTCCTCTAGGGTCAAGACTAACTCCATGGGTTTCATGACCATCCTCAACATTGGAGATAGGGATTCAAAGGTTTTTTCGTCCCTAACCAAAATTCTATATTTGGGAATTGGTAAGCAAGACGCATCCACCTAACTCGTTCATAGTGTTTTTAACTATAATGGTCTAACATAGAGTGTACCTTGTAACTGGCCCCTCCGACCCGGCATATTGTAGAGAATCTTTGAATAGAGTACTTCTTAAAAATAGCCATCAGGCCATAGGGGTTATATAAATTCTTGAGAGCCATAGCAGAGCAGAAACAGGACATAGGTCCACCGACATCCCTCGAACCCGGAAACGCTTTGAGAACTCCCCATCCCTAGTCTTAGAGAGCAATGACTTTTGGGTTGATATAGTGACCCCTATGTTGGAAAAAATGTCAGAATAGATGTGTTCCACCTTCTCATCTGTGATGGTTACATCATCACATAGAATGGCATAATCATTGAATAAAACACCTGGGTGAACTTGATCGGTGCAATACCACACCATGATGTGGGGCGATAGAGCGAAGAGAGGCCATGACGAATAGTATCTGAGTGTTTGACTAGCCATGAATGAGACCCATTATTTTTATTTAATAAAAGGGACCTCAATCATGGTGCTAGTAAGTGCAGTTTCCATAGACCTAGAAGCAAAACCATCATCGACAGGACTTTATATGCTAGAATGCCTATAAAGTCCATTAATCTCTTTAAGAACAAAGAGGGGCCATGGAAAACTTTAGATCAAAAGAATAAACCATCATCTTGCTAACTAGTCTATCTAGAGGTGTTGTTTGATTAAACGTGGAGTGAAAAATCCCCAGAAGAGACGGGAGACTCCATGCTTTCCCTTTTATAGGCTGGTTCTGAATCCAGTGAAACGGAAGGTCAGACAGGTACTCTTCCTATATAGTGCTCATAAAGTGAATTCAAGCCATTATATTCTTCCAAG
This sequence comes from Viscum album, assembly GCA_963277665.1. Taxonomy (NCBI): domain Eukaryota; kingdom Viridiplantae; phylum Streptophyta; class Magnoliopsida; order Santalales; family Viscaceae; genus Viscum; species Viscum album. Next base: position 207,827,056 of record OY728153.1, on the reverse strand, counting down.
GCCTATCACCCTAAAGTCCACTTTCAAGAGTCCCATTTATTATCTTATAAAAGCTTTCAAAATCCTTCTTTGAGTGCTCTACTTGTTTGACCAAACAAATAAAAAAGTGACTATATCATCTTGTCCGAGAAAGTGGGACAGTTCCCTATTCCATGGTTTTTCCAACCCCATGATGTGATGTGTCCAACACAAGCTCTCGTGACCTCACACCACCATACCACACCACCGCCTGAATGCCGAGTATTTCTCAGGAAAGAGCGATAAGAGATGGTAATCCTTCTCATATTCCAAAATATATAAGGGAATGTATGAATCGATGCTAGATTCGGCCCCTCCTATATATGAATGATGAGAGCAGCCTTTCTTCTTTGTATCACACTAAAAGAGTTTCTAGATAAGATAAAAGAAGGGGCTAGGCTGGGAGAAAGGGGGGGACCACTTCGACTTGTATGCTTCTATCTAGAAAAGATATACATTATCCCTCCTGCTAAGAGTCCAATGGATCACATCCTTCCTCTACTTCTGAGTCTGAATCCCAATCACATTATTTTCTATATAATTGGATTTCTCCAAAAAGGGGATCCCACTGTCTCGTCCTCTATTCTTCCGAGTCCAAGTCATCATCAAACTAGGAGTCGTAAACGGTTCTGCGAGTCTCACTTCTGGGACCCTACACCTTTGGTTCCGCTGTCTAAACTACCACTCCAGCTCACATACATATCTTACAAAGATGACTCCTCTAACTCAACTCTTAGAATATAATAGTCCCCATATGATTCAGAAATTAGGGTGGTCAAAGCCCTAGTTGGGGGAGATGGGAATCAATTTCAGTTCCTCATTGCTGCCAGACGTACGAAATAAGGACCTTAATAGTTGAGCCCACCTTTGTTTTCCTCCTTCTGAAGCGTGAAAGTAACCTACCCTGTACGCATATGAGTGGTAGGTTTCATGAAAAAATAATAAATATGGGATTCATTCTTAATTGATATAAACAGGCCAACGCCTCTTCCATTACGTTGTCTCCTTTCCAAGTGTCTGTTTTCCAAATCAATTCAATGAAGCCATACCGAAGAGCTGGGGGATGATCCAAACCCGGAGAAACATAATTATGAATAAAAAGACTGGTACTGATATATATTGAAGGCCGAAAGCCTATTATCCTGGATAGGTCCTATATTGATATGTATCCCCAGTGATATGATAGTACTAGACCAATGGGTCATTCAGTACAGTGCACGATCATCCCCCTTGCAAAGAAAGGTTACGTTTTTTATCTCCAAGTGGGACCCCTTGTTTGGTCAACTCTATTCCATTTAGTGAATATCCTATAAAAATATAAAATGTTTCTATAATGACCCTGGATCCAAGCCAACTTGTTTGTGGAATCCTCGTATCATATTAGTTTTATGTTTCCCATGAACGGGTGATGTCTCTACCTTGATAGTGACCCCGTCAACCCAAGCTTCATTCAAGTTCAGTCCCTTCTTCTCGATCATGTATTAATCTACGACCATCCTTATCTTTTTCATGATCTTTGGGGGTAGCCTCTGTTTCCATGGCAATGACTAAGAGAGGTAATCACCTCAATGGAAAACTTTACTACACTAAAAAATAATTAGATATTTCCAACAAGGGTAAATCTATTGGTAAAAGTGCATTTTTTATCGGTAAAACATTTTACCAACAATAATTGTCATGTCACTAAAGTTTTGGTAAAAATTCTGTCGCTAAATGTTATTTCGACAGATAAAATAGGTATGTTACAATTATAATAATACCAACATATAATATATATGTTGTTCAAAGTGTTTGGAAACAGATTCATGTGTCAAATATATCTGTTGGTAACAATATTACTAACATATATTATATGTTTATAAATTACTTCTAAATTAAAATTATAAATTTTTATTGCTATTAAAATTTCATGTTATATTTATTAATTTATCATAAATAATACACCTATTTTAATTATGAATCCCAAAATGATTTTCACACATGTTCAAACATTAAAAACCATTAATAATATTAATAATGTAATTTAATACAAAATGAATCAATACATAGATGATGTTGATTGACAAGACTATAAAAAACACAAAAACCCAAGATCTATATATTCAGTTGCCGCCACCACACCCCAACTACCCATGTAGTCTCTTGACTGCAATACTCCTACACTGTCGTCTCTTGACTGCAATCCTCCAACACTCATCATGGTAGAAGAGTAGTTACTTCCACCAAAGATCATTCATCGCCCCCAAGTAAGTCACCAGAAGAAAAAAACCATGTCAACTCCAGTACCATTAAGGAACCTCAAGTCAATGTTATGCCACATCATCCAGCTCTAAGATCTACACCACACACAGTCAAAAATCATACCCACAAATCATAGAAAAATTTCTACATGAATTGAAACAAAAAAATAATAAAGTACAAAAAAATTCAAGCCACACAGAAATAATTTACAGAAATCAAAATAGAAAATATACGAAGATTAAACTCTTCCCTATTCGAAGAGAATAACACTTTTACACTATACAATAGATATTTAAATCCATATATGCAGGGAACATGTATAATTATTGATAACCTATTAAAGGATTCATGTAATCCATCACATACTTTGATTTTCCCACCCTTCCAAGCTGGCTGCAATATTTTCTACTTTCCAACATCCCTCAAAATCAACTGGAATTTTCTAACAGATCTTTGAATTGGAAGCTCATATCGTCTTTGTCACTATAATCCAATTCAGAATGCCATGTAATTTTATTGTAGTGTAGAGTCCTTGAGAACAGCTGATGGACTCTTTCCTTCCTCATCTCCCAATCACAAGTCAAGCCTTTGACGTGTTGTGCCTACATGGAGAGACAAAGTAGTAGGATCAATGCCCAATGAAAATTAATACTTAAAGGTCATCTTTTGATTCTTCATTATCACCTGTGTCTTTCTCTTTAGCTGCATGGATTGTTATTTGGGTACCCATTCATTTATGATTATGTAAACCCCAGTCCACATGGATATGGTTGGCATGAATCTGTACAAACATAAAATATAACGACGAGTCAGTGAGAGTGAAGAAGAGATCAGTGGAGGTAAATGGAAAGGGAAAGTCTTCTTATGTTACAACACCAAGAAGAAGCTTAGACTGCTTCTTCTTTAAAGGATTTTCATAGCCACCCTGCGATGATAAGTTTTATTGGATAAATTAAAAATGAAAATGTTAGTAAAGACCATGTTTTTTCAAAGTTTTGTGTACTTTATATCATTGAACATACATATTTTAGTCAGAAAGGGAACTATACCTCATCCCATATGTGGTATTTGGAACCCATGAAGTTGGATATTATAATTCTGATAAAACGTTCATCCAATCAAGTCTGTACTCCTTTGATATTCTGAGATATGGTTAACAAATTTTTAAGAAAAAGATCAGGAAAAAAAGGGGTACATAAAAACAATAACTCCCTAAAAAGTGTAGCTTTGTGCTTCTGGTTGAGTGGGCATCAAATTTATCATAAAGGAATCCATAAAGTTCAATGCCAGCCGTTGAGAAATGAATCTAAGGACAATATTTCATGTTATAATTACAGCTCCTGAGTATATCAAACAAACATGGATTCATCTTGCATGAAATTCTCTTTACCATAAATATCACATTAAATCCGCTTGTAACAATGCTCTAAAAGAATGAAGTAAGGTATTTTAACATACATTATTTTAAAAAATGAATATTAAATCATATATTCAACCAAAAACCCATGAAAAATACATGTCAAAACAACACCATCATTCGTTTAGACTCAACACCCAACATGTTTTACAAGAAACCAAGTAGTTTTGTAATAACCAAGTTGTACAGACTTAGTGCAGTGATTATTTGAATGAAAATATTAGGCACTAACACACAACCATCATAACAAAGGGCATCCCAACAGTTGAAAAAAGGAACGAGAAGTTTGATTCAAAATAAAATCAAATGAAGAAAGTACTTACCTACAATGAGAGGGTGTTATCCTCTAGAAAATGGTGAACCATCCATCCTCTTATTAAATTGATATCAACTAGATTTTTATATAATTCACAATTAGTCACCCTCCCATGTCACTTGGGTTACCCTCCCTCAAATTAAATGATTAGTGCATGTACACCTATCCACTACTATGACAAAAAAGAACCTAAGAATCAAGGAAAATCTAGGAAGGCTGAAAATGGGCGGTCATAGATCTGCTCATAGTGGATTCATCCAGCTCAAAAAATGCTGCTATGTCACCATTTTCAGATCTATCCCCTGACCAACTATTCCATTCTAGTCTGTCACATAGGGCCATCAGCATCGAGTTACAGTTTCCCTGTTTCGGAAAGTCAGGATCTTTACACAGGGTGACCAGATTCCACCTGGCCGATGGGTTTGTCTCTCCCTTCCATCATGTGTACTCTGTTTAGATGTTGTTCCTGACTAGTTCTGATGAAATTTAAATACCTATCTAGATTCATGTTGTCCCATGTCATAATTTTATGTCATTGATGTTTTTGGTGATGATGATGGTTTTATAATTTCATGATCATGGTGTTGGATCCAAACTATATGTCACGGACCTAGGTAGTGCTCCCATGCTTACTGATTGAATAATGAAACATGTTTGTTGTTGGTTAAAAAAACATTTCCCACTCTACTAAAAATCACTCTCTTATTCACATTACCAATCGACAATGATGATGAGAACACTAAAATTGATTCCAAATACTAGAGAGAATAAAATGGGAACACTGAAAAAATTTCAATATTCCAAATTTCACACACATGATAGGTGTGCAATCTAGGAAGATTCTGGACCATGTGTACAAAGTAGAACACTATGAAACCTGAATGAAAAACATTTGAGTGGATAAATTGAACATATAAAACTTCACAATGTATTTATACCAAATAATAATATGCACATGTCTAAAAATATGCCCTCTTCCTTGCAATTGATGTATGCATTATAAACTACTGAACACTTCATTATTCTTTTTGTTCTCTAAAATAGGGTAATTGATTAATTAGGAGAAGGATAAGTGAATGTACATTTTTCTCATGGATGGGTTTTCCCTATACCTGCAAGTTGAAAAATGTATGTCAATATTGATTCATCCATCAAATAAATTTTCCAACTACCAGTTCAGCATGTATCTTCATATGGGCAGGACATCCATCCATTTATTTGTAACCTCATACCTCCCTTATGAAGATTGAAATGTTGCGTCACAATCCCAGACTATGTAGGGTAGACCATCAATGCTCACGCTCTCCCCTCAATGAAAATTTCAGATTTCACATATTCCAGATTTCACAATTTTGGTTTCCGGAGGGATAGTTTGGAAAATTCTGGCATGTGCGCTTTACAATAATTGGGGCCTATGTTGATCGTTTTCATTTATGTGTTCCTTCCCATGACATTGTTGTTCTTGAATGGGTCTGATGCTTCATCCCTCTTCTCTGAATCTGATAATGGCTGGGTGAATGCAACAAATTCTTCACTGCAGCTTCAGCTATAGGTAGCCTCACAATACCAGCCATCCTAAAGCACAACAGAGTGATCTGTTGGAAGGTGATGATAGAACAAGGAAGGAATGAAAGGTAGGGCAGCGGGACGCGAGGCGGGGCACCGGGATGCGAGGCCAAACACGGGAGGGTCGAGGCGGTGGCAGTGGGGTGGAGGCACAAATTAGGGTTTATTAGTTTTATAAAAAATATTTTAAATGTTTATCAAATAAAAATATTAAAAATTATAAATAATATTGATATTAATATAAAATTTTAAATTAAAATAAATTAATAAGTTGTTTTTAAGAAATCCGTAGGAAATGGATATTGACTTCTATCATATATATATATATATATATAAACATGGAATTTATTAATTGATGATTGATAAAATATATGTCGTTATTGGATGGTATATTGTATCATTTTTTATTAAAGGAAAAATATTTGTTGGTAATATTTTTTATTAATAACATATTTATTTTTTAGTAAAATAAATGTTATATTAGTATGAAAAAGCAATAGATTTAACTGTTGATAAAACATTTGTTGGTGTTAAGTGATCAGTACCAATAGATATATATGTTGTTAAAAACAAGTGTTTGTATTTAAAATCAATACCAATAAAATCTAATATCTATTGGAATTACTCATTTTTACCAACATATATATAATATGTCAATAAATTTATGTTGGTATAAGTCAAATTTTTTGTAGTGGTACAGATGATTAACTTATTCAGTTTCAGGCTCCTACTACGATTCTAGAGAGAATTCATGGTGCAAAAAATGGATCTTCTACTTCTTCTGGACAGCCAAATGATTCAATCTATGAGGAACTCGCCAATGAATTTGATTTAAGCCCTTGATCGGGAACAAATTCTTCAAGGCTATACTTCCTTGGTCTTGATCGGTCGTTACCAATAGTAGGATATTACCTAACTACAGGACCCGAGTCATCTTCTTCCCATCCTAGTGGATAGCAACCTGCCAAGAAATGCCTTGTGCGTTCCCCATCCATTAGCAGTTGGAAGAGTAGAACTAGGACATATAATACTAGAACCACAAGTCAAGCCCTTAAGTAATTCCATATATTTCCGACTATAGATCTCACTCCAGAAATGTCCAATCTGAAAAATAAAATTTCATCTGGTGCTGGCTATTCATCTCAATCTTGTGCCTCTAATGGCCATGGAAGCCAATGCAGCTAAAATCTCATATCCAATTCACGTCATGCTAGCCCATCCAAGTGATACAAACTGGTAGAGGAGGCCATGGAAGCATGTAAACAAATGGAGGCCCCAGATTTCTCTTTTTCTGAGCCCACCGGCATCCGTATCAAAATTATTGTTCTACTGGCCGGCTAAGCTAACGAGAAGCCTCAATCAGGGTTCCGATAAAATTCATCATCTTCTCGCCTCCCATCCAATACCAGATAAAATGATTTATTACAATGTTGGACCATCAATAAAGGAATTAATGGAAGGTGGAGCAAGTCGATATCATTCTCAATATTCCTAAGTAGTAGTAACTAATCCTGGGTAATGATTGCACTCCAAGTCCTCCATGAGTGGTACGGAATTTCTTGGTGGAGTCCACTTTTGGGGGCCTCTGGTTTTTAGTCGAAGGGCAGGACCAGGGGGCATCCCTTTAGTGTCGGAGGCAAACAAATCAAAAGAACTTGACCCAATTGTAGGGAAAGCAATAGACAATCTATTAATTAGGTTTCTTGGTCGGACCAATTGAACCGGAAAGAGGACTTGGAGACATTGAGAGAGATTAGATGATACATCAGGGTCTACATTGCTAGCTCTCCTATTAGCATCCCCAAGGGGAATGGGATCATGCAATAAAATATTACTATCAATTAAGATGGTACAGCCACTACGTCTATTGTAGTACTACTTTCGCTACTCTTTTACTCCCTAGAACTCGTGTCGCCATACCCCCCCACGACATTTCCTTGACCAACTAGAAATAACCAGCAAAACCTATTTTGAATAGAACCAAACCAACCCTTTTTTATGAACCTCCAACTCTCTTCTTTGAGGATAGCTCCCCTATTCCACTCGGGAATGATGTAGTACTTACTTACCTTTCATGGGATGAGACTGAACCACTCTCTTGATTACTGTTTGGATTTGTTTCTTTCTTCTAGATGCAAAGACTGATGGAAGAGACCTCTCCGTCTGAAGAGAAGAGATCCCTACTCTCGCTTTGTTAATTGGCCTTTTGTTCATGTTATGATCTCTCTTCGTCTTTGACTTCGTCCATCCTATTCATATATCAAGATCGGGGGATCAAGAATCTAGTACTAATATTTTATCCTTGTATCTTTCTGTGTGTGCCAGCTTTCTTGAAAGGATATGTGAGATCCTTCGAATCAAACTTCCTTCTATTTTTCATTGACTTTTTCTCTAATTCTTTCCATTCCGCTTATCTGCCTCTAGTTGAGTGGCATTCTTCTCCTTGCTGATCTTTCCATGTATTCCCCTCTATGGGTAATTAAGATATTAAATAAATCCTTCTCAATTCTAGTTTTTATTCTATTAATAAGGGCATTCTCATGTCCTATCGAACCTACAAAGATGGACTTACCAGGTTCTTTCACTCCAAGACTAATAGCTTTTCCACCAACAACTTATTCTTCTTAATCTAAAACAGATCCATCAACTCAAAAAGAGCCATTATGCCCCTCATTCACATCTTGCTGATCAGCTCCTGGAGGAAAGATAATAGTCGTACAGTAGATGGTGTTTGATAGACCAAGGTATGATTAGCAATTTACTTGTTTTAGAGTATGCCAAATCCTTTACTATATTCCTTCCTATTTCATATCAGACATGGGAACTACTATCTCTATGTCCGGAATAGAAGATGAAAAAGTACACTAATATTCACCATACTCTATGGAGGGAGCCACTGACTGATGTGATCCATGGGTATCGGGCCTGAAGGAAGGGCATCAATCACTAGATAACATCACCAAAGATTCTTACCAATGATAGAGTGTAAGGGCCTGTTCATAATCCCTATTCAAATTGCCTGACTGATTCGTGAACAGGTGGGATTATTTCTTTTTCTTTTTCCTTTCTTCTTTCACTTATGAAATAGAACCGTCCCACAGATCTGATTTAAAACCTTACTTGAGACTCTTTCTCTCCTAACATCCTTCTGTGCCTTGTTAACATTGATTTGCTCTCAAGTAGCTAAACTAGGAGAACAAAGAACTAGATACTAGGAAAAAAAAGACCACAATTTGAACATCAAGCATGTGGAAAAGTTGCTTCCCTTTCTGTGTTTTTATGCAATCCTCTTTGATAACATTTTATGGTTCACTAGAAATGTCATATCTCTCTTCCTATCCGATATCATCCATCAAAACCTGTCAGATAGAAGCCTACGTACTATAACCGGATCATTTTTTTACCCGAGTTAGACTGCCAGCATCTTACCTTACATCAAGAGTCCCTAACCCCATCTTTCTCTATCCCGTCACAAGAAATCTAATGATTTTTGGGAAATGTTAAAGAAAATAAGATAGATGCTCGGTGTCTCATTCAAGCATTAGTCTTGTTCGGAAAGTCCTATCTTTCCAGCGTTATCCTCTAGCCTAATCTTTTTCTTAGGTGGAGAGGAGGACTATTTTTATCCTTTTATCCGATACAATATGAATCTTACCTAAAGATAGAATTCCCCTGGAAATATATTCATATTAGATTCACCAGATGGATTCAGGAAGTGTGAAAGTGGTCAGATGGAAGTTGTTCTGACTTTCGAATGGAGAAGAACCAACTCCAACTATTCTAGCCATATTCATTGGGCTGACAAGAAAAGGCAACTTCCAAGTCATATCCCTCCTTCCCTCATCCAGTCCATGGCCCAGTATTTCTTTTGAAACTCTTTCCAGAGCCATTTATCCTCATAAGAATCAGCCCATGAACTAAAGGCGGTGTGTTGAACTGTAATATTTTTTATATGTCACTACCCTCTCTGTTGGGTGCCTTGGTCAACAAGATATTACCTCTATTTAATCTCCTTCATTGAATTTTATTTTTTTAATTAATTGACTTGAGCACAAGGGCCTGGAATAATTCATTCCCCTAAACGAGTTTGTCTTCATTGAAACTGGAGAAGGAACAACAACCGGAGTCAGAGTAGAAAAGATGGCTAGGAAAAGACCCACATCAAGCTTCCCCCGAGGCTTAGAGAGAGTTGTCTCTAGGTATTCTCTATCTACCCAGCTGTGTATCCATCTCTAGCCAAGGCTAACCGAACTATTCATCTTTCGTTCCATCCCCATGGCCCCGACCCGCAACTGCAAATGAACATCCATCTGCATAACCTTTCTCTATTCTGTAGAAATGGACTGCGAGTTCATACTTTGCTTTCCCATGAATAGTACTGGCTCGTCAGCAACTTAGATAGACGAATACTCTCTTATCCTGTGCCTCCCCACTAATCCATAGAAGAGTCCTTCTTGGAGTGAGAACAGCTTGATGGTTGCACAACTTACTATTCATATTACATAGATCCTATCCTTGAACACTGATCCCTATTGCTTGAAGTTTGGTCCCTACTACCAAGATATAGAAACTCATTGATGCGCTTCCTACCTATGGAACTATGGGAATTTAAGATTGACTCCTCCCTCCTGGACTGCTAAACTTGATTATATTCAATATCTACTCCCTTCCCTAGTATCAAGAAAGTCTTAATGACTTCCAGCACAATGCAGAAATAGGAATACTTCTACCTAGACCGCATTCAACAGATTACTTTACTTGATTCCTTATTAGTAGAGGTGTTGAATCTGTGTACATAATTACATTATAACATGGTTTCTTAGACTGTGGATTATCCTTGATTCGTATGGAGCCTTAAATCCCAGTGAGCAGAAGAAGGATTCCATCACCACCCAGCAACCAAAACCAGTACATCAAACTACCCATGGCTAACAACAACCCCATTCAAAAATACTTTTGAACTTATAACAACATCGATTATTTCTTTTATTCACCTCTTCCTATCAGAGGGACAAGTGAAGTGAGAATTACTTGAAATAGATCGAGTGTGCCTCAGTAAAAACATGAGGGGGATGCTCGGCTAAGAATATCGACCCAACTTGCTTACAAAGTGAAAGGTATTGTCAGAGCCTTATTCAATTAGAAAAAGAGATACCCTTTAGTATATTCTTCTAGATTCATTAGAGTGATTGGCTCCATTTATGGATCTAGGAGTTTCAGTATAGTAGGCGTGTACAATGGGAATAAATCAAAGTTCTATTATGGCATTCCAACTATTTGACTCGGAAATCACTAGTAAACTTGTAAGCATAACCAGGGGAGCCTCTTTCTGAATGAGATTTTAAATCATTAATATTCATGGAAACCCCCTTTAAAAGGGAAAAATGTCTTACGTTAATATTCTCGTAAATTGATGAACATTTCCAGATATCTATGGCATACTTTATTCTTAGATTTCAGAGATAGATGGAGTCAGTCTTGTTAACATCACCAGATCAATTTGGGCTGGCGCACGATGCCCTCAGAGAAATAATCTTACTGGATATTACAAAATAACTAAAGCTTTGATCACAGATCAAGATGAAAAAACAGAATGAAAAAGTCGAAGAAACGGTCAACCTAGCGTATACCCCTTTGATTAAGAAAAAGTAGATAGGACAAAGGAATAACAGCAACTCTCAAAGTTGTAACTCTTTCTTGTCTTATCCCTGATGGGGATAAGGGACCGGTCTCTACTGATCCTCTAGAATAATCAACTTTTGTGATAGAACCTGGTGGAAAAAACAGTAGGTTAAGATGCCAAAAGGAAAAGGGCATAATATAAAGGCTTTCTTAGGTACACTCCCCTTACGTCACATTCATAGGTTTTGTGCCAGGATCTCCACTAGGGCTTGCATGCCATGGGTTCATTCTTCTCAACAAATAATGCTCATCGAATAATTACTTATCTTCAGTAGTTTTTCAGATCATCCTTTTCAGCGGTACAACCTTGTTCAGTTAAGAGAAAGTGAAGGGGATACAAACTTGTAAACATCCAATGACGGAATCTGACACTTCAATTTAGTTTGACCAGTATCATTCCCATCTCTACCTAATTTATCATTTGTCATCCTTCTTGAATATTCGATCAAAACCTTTTTCAGTGAGAATCAAATCCATTTCAATCATCACTTTTAATATAGGATTAAAAGAATGTTATTTTAATTTATCTCTAATTTGTAGGTCTATGTAAAAAATATCCTCGTGTTCGAATAGCTTATTTCTATAATTGTGTTCGATTTGGGGGAATTTTAATTCGTAGGTATTATGCTAATCGTGGTAATCTGTATAGAATTTAAACATTAATTAAGAATCATAATCTGTATGAGTGGAAAGTATATATTGGTGGTAATCTCTTATTAAGTTTCATAGATTCATACACATTGCTCCCTAACAGTCTTGAATCATTGGGGAAGAAATTATGTCCTAAATTTGGTACCAAAGGTTCTATCCCACATTCTGAATTGGAAGTGTCTAATATTCAGGGTCACAGTGAGGATTTGATAAAATATCTTCGACAAGATATCCTTATATTTGGTGGTGTGATGTTGAAGGCGCAAGAGATGAATTGGGAAAAGTATAATATTGATATCGAGGATGGGATGACATTGTCATCTCTTTCCCTTTAAATATGTCGTCAGAATTATTTGGATGATGAGTCCTATCATATTCATATACCTGCAAGAAACCAAGACACCTTTGTTAGGCATGGCTATTATGGTGGTCATGCTGATGTCTATAAGACCTCTAGTGAGAATCTATACTATTATGATTTGAACTCTTTATATCCTTATATTATGAAAGAATATATGATGCCTTGTGGTATACCTGTATGGAAGAATAATTTGGAGAGCGTCGAATTAGAGAGCTTGTTTGGATTTATTAAGGCCTTTGTAGTATGTCCTACTAATATATCACATCCATTCTTACATTATAAAGATAAAACTGGTACTTTAGTCTTTCCTACAGAAAAATTATTTGGAGTATTTTATAGAGAAGAGTTGAAGTTTGTGTGTCATTTAGGTTATCATATAATTCTTTTTAGGGGTTATTTTTTTGATAACAAGGTCAGTCCTTTCAAAGGCTTTTCCTCACACCTCTATGAAATCAAACATGAATCCAAGAAATCAGGTGATAAAGCTATGACAATTATTTATATGATTCTAATGAACTCTCTCTATGGTAGATTTTGTAAGAATCCTGAAATTACAGTAACAGAGATCTGTAATCAGTGGAAAACCATCCCCCGTTGTTAAATAAAAGTAAATACTCTATAATTGGAAACACATATCCATGATCATACTACCACCATGCACAAAATCCCATTCAATCACAATAATTTTACAATTCCCCCACTCAATTACTCCACTATATATATTACACCGAGCCACCACCAAAATACCTTGATATGTGTATCACCATAGGGTGTCTTGGGAAGTCGACCAGAACTATTAGAGTAGAGTAATGACTATTAAAGTAGAGTATTAATCAGAATCGATGGATATTTGGAGCATCATTCAAGTAGATACAAATTAAGATAGTAAAAAACTGAGCTTGTAAGATCGCTACACCGAGTTCCAACCCAGTTAACGCTAGCAACACCAATAGAGTTCCCGGATTGCCAATCAAATAGCATCGATCTTGTAGTAGGAGCATTGTCCACGCAAAACCACTCAAGATCTTGACTGAACTATTCCCAACCATCACATTGGAAAATAACCAGATTCTCGAGCTCAATGCGCGAAAACAACGTGGGATGAGCTCGAGTAGTATGAGTATCGGTGCTAATGTCAGGGGCACACCTGTGGGTAAGTAGATGCTTAAAAAATTCAGGCCATATCTCTCAACTCCCAATAGAGTGATGCCAATAAACATCGAAAATGACAGAAACCACGTATAGAGCAGGTGACTAGTGACAATGAAGATAAACGGAACCAGTCCTAGGGCATTAAGAAATAATGAGAAAGTAAAAGTGACCAAGATGCGAGGGGGAAAACCTTGATGAACATTGATGCTCCTACCTTCAATATTATCCTTGACTGGCATGGGCATAAAATCATAAAACAGCTTTGAAAACGATTTCACCACATTAGGTACTGAGGTTCCCTCCTTTCGAGTGACTAAAGAATGAACCAGTACGATTGCTGAAAGCGATAGAAGAAAAAATAGGGTTGGATTTGTGAATGAGAGATGCACATTTCCAAAACTCAAAGGAATTGACGGGCCAATGGAAAATTTCTCCAACGGGATGAGAATGATCCTTGCTCGAACAATAGCATCATGAAAGAATTCCCCTATGACTATGCCGCCATTGATGTTCAAATCATCAATCAGGTGATCAAGAAAAGGGATATTTTGGCTTTCACCATGGGCCGCTTCTAGAACATCTTGGGAACTCTTGTTAGCAATCAACTCTCCCAATTTTTCATGTATATCATATGGAAGATCCACGATTCATTCACTGGATGGGTGAAGACGGGTGGGATGATCCTCAATAATACCAGTAGAAATTGAAGATTGTCATCATGAATTGTTGTAGTAGATGCATCCATCTCATGACTCGTCATACTACTAGTTGAGTTCCAAATGGGTTCATCACAGTAGAAGTAGTATCATTGGTTCAGAATTTTTTCATCAAATGTTGAAAGTTTTGAACCATTTTGATTCTTTATACTAATTAAGGGAATTCCCTTAGGTCTGTCCCCCTCCTCCCAGATCGACGGTCGAGCATATTTCAACACCTTTCTGTCACCCACTCAAGATCACTGACACCACCTCACGACTATAGGGAGAGTGGACACTATATAGACAGAGTACCTGACTCTTCTAATAGTGTCTCCACCTTCCATGTGGCATTGCCAAAGGCGGGGGCAGTTTCAGCTACTCTATCTAATAGTCAGGGGATACTTGTTGGGAGAAATCGGTATAATATAGGTAGTAGAGGTAGCGGGACTAGGCCAAATCCACTCCAACCATTCTGTCAGTGTTGATGGTGGAAGTGGTTGGGATATGGCAGGTATAAACTGGAAACAACTTCGAATGGACGAGTTGAATCAAGACGAAAAACAGATGACCGTACCAGTAACAGACATAGGTGCACCAGTAGAGTATACTATTTGGCAAGTGAGAAACCAATTTTTAAGTAACTCGGAAACCGCTTGAACCACCAGTTGTGTCACTATTAGAGTAGATTACTGAGGATAGACCTATTTCATTAGATCGCCTCCAGTCCACGCATCCAACAGGTGGGGAGCAAGATAGCAATTGTTTATTAAAAACACAGGACTCTGCTAAGAGTTTGACCTACGTATAGAGTCTGACACCTGCTTGATGTTGCAAGGCTGATGCAGTTGGGTACCAAGCGGAGGGCTCCAAGCCATATCGACCTAGTGGTAAACGATGGCAGTAACCCTAACTGTCTGAAGGTAGTGAAATTCCTTGTCGCATAAGTAGCGACATGCACGAATGGTGTCATGACTGCCCACCTGTCTCCGAAATGGAATCCGGTGAAAATGAACTCTCGGTTCAGATGTCGAGATCCCCATGTCTAGACGGTAAGACCCCATGCACCTTGACTATTCACTTCGCTATAAGCAAGACAGTCGAATGCCATGTAGGATGGTAGTAGTGATCTGGTCTCCTACTGCCACCGCTCCACCGGGCCACTCGTTCAGTCAATGCCCAATGCTCTAACCTCATGACTGACTAATATATTATAATAGTTGAGACTCACCAATTACACTATAGGCACAACCTGGTACTTATATATATTAATTATTAAGTCCATATCCACAGAAGGCTCCAGACGATTCATGGGCTGGTGAGCTAGCGAGACAATCAGATATTCTATGAGCTGTCTAGTCATGGGACTCCAATGTAATGCCACGGAGTATGCATCGAGTGTAGCCAGGTACTCGGTACCAAGGGGTAGGTATGAACTCCTATGACACAAGTGGTGGGCACGCAATACAAGAACAAGTCGTCTTCTCAACTCAAAATGTCCAAAACCATGATAGTAGTCGTGAAGGTCGGGAACGCCGAGTTGGATAGACGGAAGGATCAGAACTCTACTCCAATAGTCCAATATCAGTACTCTTCTAATAGTGATTACTCAACTCTAATAGTTCAGTTGATGACCATGCATCTCAGAAACCATGCCAATAGCAGGCATTCTATTGAACCACTATGACACCGGGTGGTGTGTCGGTACCAATACGGCCTATTGTGCCATCAACCCACTGTAATGTCTAGAATGTCAGATTCATAAAAAGATGAGGTGTTCTGTGGTGAAACGAGTTGGACTATTGGAGTAGAGTACTCAAAATATAAGTACCATTTGAATGGATGGGGTGGTATGGGAATGGGTCGGTGTAATGTCATAGAGATGGAATGGTGGTGAATTGCTATATCGAGCTACTTTATATTCTAGAATACTTGGAGTTGGGAATTGTACCTCTCAGGTAAAACCTGAGAGGTACGGTCGTGAGGGCACTGTGCCAATAATTATGTCACTATTCTCGTCAAAAAGTTTTATGGTCAACTGCTGATGGAAGGTTTCGATCTCATACATCCATATCTCGGATATGGGAATATTTTTAGGGGGTTCAGGGACAGGTGGTTTAGTACGTTGCGTTTGGGATCGATTAGACTCTTGCTTTCCAACTGCCTTGAGGCAGCTAGGAATCAGGTACTCTTCTAATAGTGAGTACTCTACTCTAATAGTGACCCACTTTACAATATATATTAGTACCATTTCTAGTAGAAAAGTCGACCCACTTTTTTATCTTGGTGGTAGTAGCAATTATTAGAGTAGAGTACTGGCGGTT
Organism: Viscum album; assembly: GCA_963277665.1. NCBI lineage: Eukaryota > Viridiplantae > Streptophyta > Magnoliopsida > Santalales > Viscaceae > Viscum > Viscum album. The sequence continues at coordinate 207,810,633 of OY728153.1, read as the reverse complement.
GTTGTTTTATTGGTAGTTCAACGATGGTTTGATTGAGTTGGAAGCTCACCTATTCAACCCTATTACAGTAGTGTACACCTGGTTCCCTTCAGAAACGATGGTGTTCCATTGGCGTTCAACCCCCCGTGTGTGTGATTGGGTGGTGTGGTACACTTCATGGATGATGGCCAGCTGAGGGGTTTCAAACCTCATGAGGAGTACGATAGATTCTTGATATTATCTCTGAGTAGTTAGTTAGTGAAGTGCAGTCACACAGGACATAACAGGGTAACATCGTATAGGTTGAAGGTCGTTCGAGCAATTCTTTGACCACCTTCTAGCTCCACCTGATTTCAGAGAGTCAGAAGTCAACTTGTTTGACAGGTCCTTATAACAGGCCCTTATAAAATGAATGCCTGTTATAAGGACCTATTATAAGGGTTCAGATGGGAAAAATCATGATTGTCCAACATGTGGAAGAGAGATCATGACTCAGTCTTCTCACCTAGCTTCTGTTTTTTTGATCGGGGAGAGAAGTGAGCCTATGGTACTGCCCTGCTATGATACTGCTACTACACCATTTCTGGAAGAAGGATGGAAATTCCAATCGTCCTGATCCGTGTGAAGATGGTCCTATTTTCAGTTGTAGTAGGCCTAATAAGGTCAAGAGAGGACGGGACTACTTCCTCGTGTACTTATTGATCATCTCCTGCTTTCGGTGGTAGTAGGCCTATGCTTGATGAATCGAAATATCTTTTTGTTCATCAGGTAACTCTTCTATTTTTTGTCATCTTTCGACTCATTGTATGATCCTGGTACCTCTTTTATTTCTCTTATAGTCCCTAACAGTGGTGTCCGAATTGGTATCCTTTGTCAAACTATCTATCGCTATAGGATTCCTATTCAAGATCATGAATCACCCCTATCTCTAAGATTTTTGAGTTTGATTGGTACAAAGGATGGGGTTGACTGTGACAAGACAGGCTACTATAAATAAAGAAAGAAAATAAAAGAAAAGAAATATACTGGGGACTATGGCACGGTCGAAGCCGGCATTCTAGAAATAGAAGCTTCAGGTCTCATAAGTCAATCCAGGTGAGGAGGCACATATAGACTCCCATGAAAGTCAGTACTCTAATATAATAGTGAATGAAATTTCTCTCTTTGAAGAAAGGAAGTGGTGAAAAGACGCTTGAGCCATGAGTCATGGGCGGAGGCAGATTTATGATGTCTATAGGCTACTTTCCCTCTTCTCTTTCTCAGTACTCTACTCTAACAGTGTTGGACAGATTAGAAGATCGAATCACCACTATAGGTTTAAGTACCGAGTAGCACCATAGGTCGAAGTACCAAAAGGTCTATGAATTCAATGAAGTAATGGGGTCAGCACCATAGGTTGAAGTACTGAGAGGTCTAGGGATAGGCTATCGCATAGCAAGAATTTGTAGCAGGTCCAGCGAATGAGGTTTTCAGGCTAACTGATTCTGTAGGTCTTCTTAGTATACCCTTTTTGAATCCCCCGAAAGGCCTTGGGGCCAAGGAATATGGACAATGGGTCTTGGGTTACACGAATTAATTGGGAACATATGTGCAAGTCGCAAGAAAAATAAAAAGGCCAATTCAACCATAAACTCCAATAGCCCTCCCGGTACTCGATTGGTGACTCGGGACCACACCGAACTACATAGTGAAATAACGAGGGTGATCCTAGCTCAGAAAGAACGCTAGCGATATTCTTAACACATGCAAGTAGAACATTCATTGAACCCATAACTTATTTGTACTAATCGGAGGTATTTCATAGTTAGAATACTCACCAGGTCCTCACTGGGATACATGATGTATCCCAGTGAGTGCCTCGGAGAATGGGGACGGAAGCGGGAACATGACCTGAAACACGATGGGCGAACGGGTGTGTAACGCTTGGGCTTGAGCGCATATGCCAAACAGTTTGTGATCTTGCAAAAAAGAAATAAATAAGTTTTCAAAATTTGAGGAGCCTTTGTCGTATTAGGTAGTTGGTCAGTGAATAGCGATCCAAGCCATTGATGTGTTGATGGTCTTTTCGGATGAGCAGCCATACTGTGAATGAGAAGGACAGACTCCGGTTTGGGGAGGAAGCAGTGGGGAATCATGGAAAATGGTTCGATGAACGATCCATAAATATAGCATGAGTGAACCGACGGGCAAGATACTCTTGTAAATCTTGTTCAATCGACTAGGGCGATAACGATCATGACAGAACTGGGTTTGAAGCCCCAGCCAACTCTATGCCAGCAGCCATGGTAAGATGAGGGGGCAAGTATTATTTGGAATGACGAGGCATCAAGGGCAAGTTGGCGGTGGTCGAGTGGTGGGATTGTCTGTTGCCTAACTGGCTAGCCTAGGTTCAACACCAATGCCACTGGAGTCACCCGAGTAGAGTAGAATGTCTCATTGGGGAGGGGTCAAATTCAAAGATCAAAGATGGAACACCAATAAAGCGAAGACAACTCTATTTGGTAGCACAGACGCTGATTGATTGCGACAGCATGGGGAGAAAACAAGATTAGATACCCCATTAGTCCTAGCAGTAAATGATGAGTGTCATCCCTCCTGGTGGGGCTCGAGCATGCTTGGAACACTCCTCTAGGGAAGTATGTTCAGACCAAAACTCAAATGAATTGATGGGGCCAGATCAAGAGGTGGAGCATGTGGTTTAATTTTATACAACACACATCACCTTACCCGCCCAAGTAGGAATGATCTCCCCTTGGCAGAAACAGAAGAAATGGGGCGTATGGGGTACTATCTGCTTTGGACTCATGTTTACACTGGTGCTGCATGGTTGTCCTCAGCACGTCTTGTGAGATAGAAATGGTTCATTCGATAACGAGCTCAATCCTACCTAGTACAGTGTTGATGAGATATTCCAGTCATTCCAATTTCTCAATACACTGGTACTGATATATATTGTACAGCATCTAAAACAGGTACTGATATATATTTTCAGGTCCATCCACTCTTTCATGGCATAGGGGGTTCATGGTCCTCACCAAGTGCACCTTGGAAGGTGTGATCTCAGTACTCTACTCTAATATTCACTTCAGCGTCAGTACTCTAATCTAATATTGTTGCTATGATACATAATCAATTGAGTAGCAGAGGAGTTGGTGGTGGACTTTATATGCTAGAATACCCGAACATCAAGCAATAGTGTAATGACCTGGAAGAGATGGCCTATTCATAGAGATGTGGTTGAGTTGATTTGGCACTTCGGTGGGGGGGACTGAGTCATGGTCTGGCATTCTAATAAATTTGGACTGCCACTCAAAAAGATGGATGTGGTGGGATGAAGTCAAGTCTGCATGGCATGATGGTCGGGGCGACCCACGTGCTACTAGTAGTGGTCCATGACAATGGGAAGCATGTGTGAACGGTTGAGCCAACCCGGTTCGAAGTCAAAGAGGATACCACAATCAATCGTTCGGATTTTTCTCTGCAATTGAGAACATGATGTTGGAATTGCTAGTCATCGCAGATCAGCATACCATAGTGAATCTGTACCCTGGCCCTGTATACACCGCCCATCACACCCCTTTTCTGGTCATAGCCCGACACATCGATTCTCACCTTCGTCCCGTTGCTCGATTCATGGTGCAATTAGTTCCTTATCCCTATCAGTGACTCCCAAAGGATAGCAAGAGTTTGGCTAATGCGTGTAAGTTGTGGTGCTCATGGTCTGGTTCGATTCATGCTATTGCCATGAACTTTTTCCCATGGGGTGAAGTCATAACAAGGTAGTCCTAGGGGAACATGTGGCTGGATTGGGTTGACTATACTACTACGATGCCACCGATCGGCGCTATATGGGGCATCCATACATCCATATATTCTTCACATCAATTCAAACATTGGGGCATGGAATCCTGACCCAATTTGGGTCAGATATTTTAGAAACTTACCCTCCCAAAAGGGCTGCTACTTATATATTATATTATATATAAGTGTTTTGAACTCGGCTACTTCAACCTATTCAGTTTCTAAATGTTCGTTTAGATCTGACCCTTTCTAATGAAAGGGTAAGGAAGTGTAAGGATGGTGCTACATAATATTAATATATATATATATATATCAAGGTTTTAGAACTCGGCTACTTCACCCTATTCGGTATTTGGTGCAACTGAATATATAAGGGTTTAGAACCTTGTACTTATATATATTGGTGGTTCAACCATGTGATGCTCAGCATCGAATCATGGAACCTCTTTGATGGCATGCGACATTGGCACCACTCATACCTCCCCTGACTACAACATAAGGTTGAAGTATCGAGAGGCCCATGGAATTCCATGATCGATTCTTTCTGGCCACCTCGAGGCCCACTACTCTGAAAGGGTACACACCAGATGGCGAACTAACATTGAATTGAAGCTAGCTAGATGGGAACTGCCCACGAACGGGCACACGGTAGTTGACTATGAAAACGAGACCTGAGGTATTGATGGTTTGGCATGATCGACCTAGCTACCCTGATCCCATATGGAACACTACACGATTCCTAGTGGTTCAAGTCGAATGAGAGCATTGGGGCCATTATGTACTGAGCTGTTCGGGAGACATGGTACCAGAGCCAATAACACGGGAAGGAGGCATATGGGGTTCGATCGATGTATTCATCTGGGTGCATGGCAACGAGTTGAATCGGCCTTCGGATCATTCATCCACTATCCTTCTGAACATGACTGATTTTTGGCCTTCAGATCTTATACGTAGCAATACCGTGTTCACCATATCAAGACAAAGGGCGACGTTTTTTCCATTATTGGCTCAATATTGAAGTACACCACCACCAATACCACCACATACTACCCTATTATTATTCTATGGTACTTTTATATTATAGTTATAGAAGAGTACCTGAGCAATGACAACTCAATCACAAGAGATGAAATGGAAATGGTCATGAGGATGACCAATGGGGCCACTAGGGAATCGTGGCATATACTAGTGTTGAGAGGGTCAAGATGGAATTGGGGGTTGAAGTGGAAGACTTTATATATAAACTTTATATGCTATATTCCAATAAAGTACTGTCAAGGATGTCCAAATGGTGATGTTGGCAGTGTCATGTCAATTGTGCACCTACATGTGGAGCTTAGCGATTTGTTGACCTTTTAGTGTTCCAGCCATGAGACAACAGTCAACTCGACCTCAAATCGTACTATGATGAGAGAGATGAGGTATTTAAACTACTATGATATCTCTTTCCATGATGCGCCCATGAACACCATATCAATGAAAATGGTCGGGCATCCCCTTGGTTGTCTGCTGCTCGACCAGTCCCCGCTGGAGTACAGTGTTGAACAGGTGTCAAGCAAAGAGGTAGTACGACGCCAACTCAACTACTCATACAACTGTGTCTACTACCTATATTATACTATGTGCACCGAGACAGTATAATAATAATATAGGTAGTAGAGATAGTATAATAATAATTTAGTGGTCTCACTAGTAGTATACTCTTCATGATGGTGGAGTTAGATGGATCGAGATAGCGGAAAAAGGTTGAGAGAGTTGATGGATTGGTTGGTGACCTTGCGCGTGGGTCCATGTGACTACAATTTCACCTACGGGCCTTTGGGAATGATGGGGTCGTACCCGTGGGAAAGATAGTGGTTGGGAAATCCACTCCATTCCTAATCGAAATGTCAGCAGTTGAATGGCTTCCCACATTAGATCACTATTCTATGACCGAATTGGAACCCTACCTACTGAGATGGTACCGCTACTACGTTTGGATTGGAATATAGCATATAAAGTTGATTGTACCGATAGGGTTGAATGGTGTCTGATAGGTGCTAGGTTGTGTGATGGAAGATGATCTCGGTAGTCTTCTAATAGTGAGTAATCTACTCTATATAGTCTTGAATTGGAAGGGGTTCTCTGGGAAATGTATCCACCTACTCCATCAATTCCAAAGGGGGGAGGGAAACATAGATGGTTCAAGTACATCTAAGAGCGGCTGTGGTATTTTCTATTCCAATGGTGGGCGTATTGAGGTTGGTACTCAAATGGCATCACTAACACGACCGAGATCAAGTACTTGGGATTCAGTACTCTTCTAATTGTTCAGAGATGGGGGAGCAGGCACTGGAGAGGTCTGAATGCCCAAGAAACAGAGATGACCAGCAAACTCAATAGCGCATGGATAGTCCTTAATATATATAAGTAATATTGTACTACACTGGAACGCTCCATGGGGAGAACCCCGGAGGTCGGGTTTGATTTCCAACACCATACATCCCCAATGCCAATACCAATACCAAAGGGAAAGGTAGGCCATATGCCTATTAATTTATAATAGCCACTATTAAAAGAGTAATGAATTCCAGAAGGCATGAATTGTGAAACTCAATATGACTCTACCTACATTCATGGATATCCGAATGCACTTGGGACTGGTCAACTAGTTGGTTTGATGATGAGATAGCCACTGTCGGAACTACAATGCCAATGTCTTCGACTCGACAGTATGGGGGCTAGTACTGATATATATTTTCGGGACACTTGAATCGAAGTAGCGCTGGACCTGGTACTGATATATATTGTAGGTGTACTATGTTGTTCGGAACTAGGATATCCACAAACATAGTCTGCATTCAAATAAGGCCACCACTCACCCCTGTTGACCCCGCCCATGTCGTCCGGTACGCTGGTACATATATATATTGAATACCAAGGTGCTCTTGAAGCAGAAGGATGGTGAAATATGTACATGAACAGTATGTCCATCTTTCGCTAGTAAGGCATGCATGATTCACCGAGGCATTCCTATCATTTTGTGGGGCCAAGTCCATGGCCAATGTCGGGAGCTATCGGTGATGGGGCTAGTATAGTTGGTGGTGTTTTGTACATGCATCCAAGTCGCGGATGTTCCACAGATGGTATGATGGGGCTAGTGGTGATCCTATATACCTTGTTCCTTTGGGGGCATAATGTGCTACGTTAAGCGAAGGCAAGGAAGCATACCCTAGTAGTACAAAATGGACTGAGATATGGCTCTTTTCTGTTCATCATCTCGGAGGTGATGTTCCTTCTTTCTCACTTTTTGGCATCTTATCATTATTCTTTGGCATCAACGGTAGAGGTCAGATTGATCTGGTCACCCCAAGGCATATTGCATTTCTATCCTCAGGATCTTCCAATGCTGAATACCCTGATTATCCCAATGTTTGGAGCATCAATCACTTGGGATCATCATGATCTAAGGAAAGGAAGGTACCATCGATTTGTTTTCTCTTTACTCTCTACTGTTACACTAGATCTCATTTTCACTAGGTTGCAAGGGTTGGAATATGAACACAACTAGTTCTCATTATCAGATAGTATATATGGGTCAATGTTTTCCTTATCAATCAGGTGTCATGGGTTGCATGGGATCATTGGTATGCTATACACAAGCATCTATTGTTATCGCCAATCGATAGGGAAGTTCGGCAGGGCGCATCACATTGAATTTGAAACGGCAGCATGGTACTGGAATTTTTTAGACATTGTTCGGGTCATCCTCTTTGTCTCAGTATATTGGTGGGGAGGTCGGGGTAATTGGAACTACTAAAATACACCACTCGGACACTATAGTAGTAGAGTACTATCCAAAGTTGGTTTTCGGAATTGGATCATTGAGGTGATCTTCTCAAATACACTAGGTCAATAGAGAGAATGGCAGTGGTGGTTTTCAGAAACAAGGTCGATTCAACGGTTCTAGTACTCAATCTCTCACTTTTTAACTATTGGTTGGGGCTGGCATAGATGTTTTAAGATCATTTCCCGACCTCTTTTTACCGCATTTTTCTCTTGGGCTATTCGCGATTGTTCATGGTGCTCCACCTCAAAGATGTTTTTTAGCTGATTCTTCTTAGCACATTGTCATTGGAATTGATTTGAGATGCGAATCAAACAGAATGTGGCATTGACGAATGGATAGGTCATTGAAGTCACTTGTTTCTAGGACTCGTGACTCAGGTTGGGGCCAAATCCACTCGCTCAATATATATAAGTATCAGTAGTACTCTTCCTATATAGTATCGCAACCGCACACACAAGTACCCGGGAACCTCATCTGAAGCCTTTCGGTATAAATAATATAGGTAGTTGATTAGCCTTCGGGTTCTTTCTCCTGCCTTCGGTTCAAGGCTACGAAGTGGTGTTCTGTAATAGTAACCGAATAGGGTGAAGTATTAGGTATGGAGGGCGGACATGTGATCCAGTACTCTAATCTAATAGTCAAGTGGCATGAGTAGTTTTTGATGGAGCAGACATGTGATCCAGTACTCTAATATAATAGTCATCAGTTTGAGGTGGTATGATTGTACTTCCGACTCTATTGAGATCTATGCTTTCGAGTATAGTTGAACCACGTATCCAATTGTCATTGAAGTCCCAAATACACCTACTATGGAATGGGACCGAGGGTGCGCTGAAGCCTCCTTCACTCAACTCCAAAGGAGTGCCTTCAGCCCCGTGATAGCGGAAATTGACCATCTCTCTTCCGACCATCTCCACTCGCACCAGGGGGAGCTTCCGTACTTCCCTTGGGAGCATATCAAGCATGATGTCCAAGACTTTCCCATCTTGACACAGGTCTGGTACTTATATATATTATCATTTAATCTCCTTTGAAGGTTCCATATGGCTTCTTTTTTCCATTCGGGGGTGACAGCTTGTTGGAATGCAATCGGTAGGTAGCTCAACCCTTCGGCCTATCATCCACTGTGACCACTCGTACGACTTGAAGATGGAGGCCTGACATTGTAATATAGATAGTGGATAGTCATTAGAATTTCATCTGGTACTAGGGGAACTCGGTATAATATAGGTAGTAGACTTATAGGATAGCTTTCTCTGGATAAATTTGAATCACATGGGTGACCTACTATCTTGGGAATATTGTATAGATGAGCCATTATATTCTAATAGTTGAGGATATGAGTTTTTTCTTCTTGGTAGTGGTAAAGAAAGACTCGGTATAATATAGGTAGCGGTAAAGTCGAAGGGTTACAGGGACAATGACGACATTAGATGAGGGTTAGAGAGTGGGCTGGTTCTCCTACTACAATGATGTTAGTGGGATAGACTCATACACTAGCACTAGGGGTGAGAATGTAGCCTGAATCTCGACTATTGGATGATGCCGCAACTGAGAAAAGTAGTGCATGGGATGACTTCACCTACAAGGTGGTTCACTGTCTTCCTTGGCTACTTGATATCTAAGGGTGAGAAAGGGTCAGATATACGGTACTTGACCCTATATAGTTCACCCGTGGAATTCCATTTTAGTGGGTATACTAAACTACCTATATTATACCGAGAGAGGTTTTTGTTAGATTGAAGAGAGAGATAAGGCGCAATATGGGCATTTCCTCTTTGATTGTATATGATGCATCATGTTTCGGCCAGGCATCCCCAAGTGCAGAGCATTGGGAAATGGGTCAGGTACTCTGTCTATATAGTACTATTAGAGTAGAGTACTCGGTGATGAAGGAACGGTTCATGAGAAATGGAAAGTGGGTGTATAAACACATATGTTCATCAACTGCTCAATATGCTATTTTTCTCCACAATCCATCCATTTTTTATTCCATCAAAAGGAACCTTTTACGAATTGACTCGAGGGTAGGAAATTACAGATGGAGGTCTTGTTTGTGATGATCATGCCAGTAGAGATTTGAGGAAAAGCGCTTTGGAATTGGTATGATGTCCATTGAGTGCCCTTGACAGTGCGGTTCTTTACCTATAGTGGTCTATTAGAGTAGAGTACCGACTTTGGGGGAGGATGTGAATTAGTATAATATAGGTAGTAGACTATCTCGGTGTAATAGAGGTAGTATAATATCACGTTCTTGGTCAAGAAATAGATTTGGGCAGTCGATTGAATGGAATCCTATCTGGTAGATGAGCCCATACCATAATTAAGGTCAGTTTTAGGTCCCTTATTGTACCACAAACGCAGTAGGATACTGAAGATCCTACTCAGATATGTTCATATCATATCATTCCAGAGACTTTGACACAATCATCAGGTCACTGAGTATGTGAAATTCCCCAAGAATCTCCAATTACCTTCATCTAGCTCCAAGAGGGAAGCTTTCAGAGACCTATACATCAACAAGTGGAGGGAATCGATGATGAGAAAAGCGCTAAGAGGTAATAGAATCGGTGGCTCAATCGCAAGGCAGTGAAGAGCTTTTGGGTAGAAACTTCAAGTCACTTATGATGGTGAAATGAATCTATCCTACACATATATATGATTTGGTAGACCTTCCCAATGAAATAGTCTAGCATCCTGTTAAGTACCTACCTGTGAGATGAGATCTTGTCATTGTATTGTGTCACGTCGTCAGTACTCTTCTAATAGCGTTAGTGAATCTATCTGTGGTTGAGAAGAAAGAAGAAAAACTGAGTGATTCGAAAGTAGGATCGAGCGAGAAAATAGACGGATGTGCTATCAAATCTGACTTCCTATTTTATTGGACCTCCCAGAGACAACAAGAAATGAAACTTCCAGAAAGAAAGAAGGACTAGTGTCTAGGATACAATACATGAATCGTGTATCCTAGGTACTCAGTGGGATAGGGTACTTGACGTATCCCAGGTCCTCCTCAGTATAAAATAGGTAGTAGAACCTGTCCTCTAATAATCTAGAGTAGCTTAGATCACCTCTTATAATCTATAGTAGCCTGCCTTTTCTGACTAGGAAAGGTCAGACCAGGTCTTCAGACAATGGAATGATAAGCTGGAAGAATCGACTCCTCCTACTGTGTACACCTCAAATTCGGATATTCTTATAATATAGGTTCTTAAATCATGGAACTATATTATAAAAATACCTGAGACAATATCAACTCCAATACCAGTGGTTGAACAGTACGATTTGAGGTGTCTAGGTGCAATGAGCCAATAGTGATAGGCACCCTTTCTATGTCTACACTATAAAAAATGAATATTGATGTCACCAAACTAAATACTATTTGTGATACAGCTCAGCCATGTCAATTAGGATCTCAAGAGGGATCCACACTGATCATGTAGGGGATCATTGAGTTACATAACGATATCTGTCACTTCCTATTTCTGATCTTGGGGTTCGTTTCACGAATGCTGGTTCGAGCGTTATGGATGTTCCCATTTCCCAGGGGACTATTGAACAAATTGATCATTCCTGGAACTACTCTTGAACAGATTTAGACCATATCACCTAGTATCATACCCATGTTCATTTCTATCCCTCCCTTTACTCTGTTATACGCATTGGACGAGATCGTCGATCTTATCCTGACGATCAAAGCGATTGGAAATCAATGGTATCGGAGGGCGCCTCTTCCCTATGGAACTGATGGTGGTTTCTCTTTTAGTGAACTCAGGACTATTATTATTCTAATATTTGGCCCATCTATAGTATACTATTACAGTAGAGTACTGAGATGTTTTTGAACTGTTGACTGCTTTGATTGGGCGACTGGAACGAACAAGTGGGTTGACTTTTCTCCCATATCATTTAAGAATAAGATGGGGCTCCAAGAGATGGTTGTTGTCATACGAGGTACTTGCATTTCAAATGCTACTAGCCTATGGGGGGATTGCTGTATGGGTAGAGTGGATGGTCTAGAGTCCGATCAATTGGCTCGAGCCCACGAAATAGAAACGATGGCATTGAGACCTGGGGCCAGTGAGCTGCAACTATGGGAATGGGGAATCCTGATCATCATACCACGTAGAGAGAATTTATGAATGGGACTACATATAAGAGTACCGTATAGTAGAGTACCGAGGATCAAGGTGGTTCGAAAAGAGGTCTATTGGGCTAGTGAAAAAGGAAACTATGTTTGAAGGGACCATGGATGCCATCTGGGAATACTGAATCGCCAGCAGAATAATCCTATTTTCGTACTGTTGATCAACAATGATTGATATGAATGATCGATACAATAATCAGTTTTGAACTGGAAATAGTCCGAGTGGTGCCATCATTACTCTACTCAATTAGTCGAGGTCATCCCATATATGCCACTACACTTCCTAGGGTCGGCATGGGATCAGGTACTATTCTATAACCATATCTAAGAGTACCATAGAAAAATAATAGGTTCTCCTCAGTATAATATAGGTTGTAGACCTGATCCATCCTACCTAGACACCAGGTACCCCGAGGTGAGGTGGGAGTATAGCTTTTCCAGAAGAGCATTGGGCTTTTAACCCGATTTTCGTAGGTTCAACTCCTGTTATACCCAACCCCCATTCGACGAGTGTATTGTGTAGATAGGGGCCATTCCCTTCTTCTCGTTCACTAGTATGCTCAAGTGGTTCGGTATAATATAAATATACTATATAGAAGAGTACATGGTGTCTCGGTAGTCCCCATAGGAGTATCGTGGATCGAATGCCATCTCATATCCCACACCACACCATGGATACGCTTGGTGGATGATGGCATTCGAGTGTTTGAGATGGCCACCACACAATATAGAGTAGAGTACTGATTTGCTATGAGTGGTTTTTGGGCTAGCAAGTAGGCTCCCAGCGCATTCCCCGAACCAAAGGCAAGTGAATTGGGAGAGAGCGGGCATGCATTGACATTGATTGGTTCCGCATTTCACCCTAGGTACCTCTTCCATTTAGATAGTTGACTTCCCTGTGCTCACCCAATCACTATAGAGTCATACCTCAACCAGCCGGTAGGAAGAAGGGGATCGGCCATCCCACACCACCGTGGAAGATTGGTATCATCTCTATAACTATATATAAGAGTACCGTAAGAGTATTGAATGAACCACGGTGGCTCAAGACCGCCGAGCACTAGCAGCACTTGGAAAAACCAATGGCCTACTCAATTGATTATGTCACCATCACATTCATGATATAGGGGATGCTCGTACCTATCTAGTGTGGTACAATGCATTACAACTGTATTCCAATGAAACGAGGTAGGAGCTCGGGGAGCTGGCCAATACGATCGTGTGGTAGAGCACAGATGCCATCAACCACCGCATACATGGAAGAAACGACTATTAGAGTAGAGTTATGTACTCTGTCTATATTGTACTGTTAGAGTATAGTACTGATCAACTGGAGCAAGGTACCAGCTGCATGACTAAACCCAATGCCCAAACCCATCGCTATAATATAGATAGTGGACTATTGGCCCATGAACCTGCCGAAGGTTGCGAGGTTTGATATCGAAGGTGGGGAACTATTATAGTAGAGTCGGGTACTCTGTCTATATAGTACTAGATCAAGGTAGCAGGTCATGCCATGGGTAGTCGGTCTACATCTACTGCTACTACTACTACATCATGTATTAATCACATGTGATTGGTGGTATTGAATTCCCACAGCGTAGAATTGTCATTGGTTTGGGAGATGAGCTGATCCAATGGCCCCTGTAGCACAAGGCATTGTCATTGGCCGATAGGTGCTCATGGACGCACTCAGAAAGGCCCTTTCATGCTAGTTTCCACCTTGCACCAAGGGAAAGTCATGTGTGGATACATGGAATTCCATACTGTAATGATTCCAATATTAAGCGGTGCTTTGTGCCACTACTCTACTTTAATAGTGCCGCCATGTCATCAACTAGACCAGGTTCCACAAGGACAACTATTTTTGTGTATGGTACTTTGGGAGCAAGACCAAAAAAACCACACCGAGTAAAGGGAACGAATAAGACCACCAAGACTATTTCAACTCCAACAAGGTATCTGGCCAATGATTGTCACGAGAGAGGGAACAACTCATCTCACAATGCAACACTAAAAGCAAAAAAACTGAACTCGATGGTACTTTTATTCAACTGAAATATATATAAGTACTAGGAGATGGTGGTAGAAGATATGTCCAAAGGTTTTATATCACACAGGAGGTGGTCATTCATGTATTCATGCATAAGTGGTGTTCTAGCAGTCATGTCAATGGGAGCAAGCAGGTCTTGGGGGTTGTGGTAGAGGTAGGAAAACTGTTTCGGTCAGAGGAACTAGGGTGGATTGTGTCTTATATGATATATAGTCAATGGACTCTAGGCTCAACATATCAACCTGAAATGAGAATTAGTTATAATATAGGTAGTAGACTGTATATTTTATACCAAAAGTAGCAAGACCGATAGATATGATACCAAGATGGAATGGAAGTGATCCCGCGAGCACTGATGGCCAATGGGGCAACGATTGATCCAATGCACCGCACCATCTCAATAATAATACTCCTGATGAGATGATACTAATATATATTGACTATGGCCATCTCTTTTTTTCCATCCACCAGAGTCAGTAATCTACTCTAATTGTATTGGTATGCTCGGAAACACTCCAATCAATTGGTTGAAATGGTATGGAAAGCGCAAAAAGAAAAGTGATAGGTTTACTATGAGATATGGGGGCTCAAATCTAGCCTACTATGCTGCTCATACGTGATGAGGTGGTTTGAAAAGAGGTCTGCACGACCATACTATATAAAGTAGAGTATGTGGGTTCACTCGACTGCGGCTGCATTGAACTATATAGAGTAAAGTTCAGTACTTTATTCTATATAGTCTACTCTGATAGTGTGGGAAGAGATTAGTTTTCCGTTTAGAGGCATTGGGTTGGGGGTATATCATCTCCTAATGAGATAGGAAACCTGGGTACATGGGCTAGTCATCGATTGGAGCTACTGGTTCGACTCGAGTACTGGGAATCATAGTTGAACTTAGGTACAGGTCGTTGCTAGTCTAGTATGATACACACCACTGGCTATATAGGAGTGGGGTCAGGGGTAAAACTCTACTAACTATATTATACTGAATTAACACCACCAACGCCAACCCATTTCTCGGTATAATATCAATAGCGGGCACGAGGCACCATTGGCCCAATAGATAAACATAGGCTCCTTTCCTTGAGATGCCTACCTGAGCTCCCCATTGCCACTTTTGTGCAAACCTCGGTATAATAGAGCCAGGTACTCTTCTATATAGTCTATCTAGATTACCCAAGGGATACATGAATCATGTATCCTCTGGGTATAATCTAGATAGTAGGATACCAGACTATATTATGAGAATACATGCCTATATACTATATAGAAGAGTACCTTGCAATATTATACTGACATATAATCTAGATAGTATCCTATCCTAGTCCTCCCAGGTCTTCACTAGGATACCTGAATCAGGTATCCCAGTGAAGACCTGGGATACATCATGTATCCCAGTGAGGACCTAGTGAGTGGGCACACTATGAAATGGAGTACTTGAACCAGGTCAACTACCACCTCTGGACCTAGTGAGTGAACACACTGTGAAATGGAGTACTTGGACCAAGTGGTGTTTCCAGCAGCAATAGAAGATTCATAACTCAAGTACTCTACTCTATATAGTATGGAACTTCCAGTCGCCGACTTGGTGGTCGAATATAGTATATGAATCGAAATCAAGTACTCTACTATATATAGTAACTCGTAGGTGATCCCATGGCGCAAAAGGAAGCAGCTCAACCACCACTCCCAATGAAAAACCATATAGCAGGCCGAAGGGCATCAACCCCAACTCAACTATTGCTCGGATAGGTATAATATAGGTAGTAGAGGAGGGGAGAGATAGGCTGAAGCCAATGTCAAGGGTCAATTCTATGAAAAGACAGTATCAGGGTGAGTTGAGTGTTTCAAGGAATGAGATGGTGGACGGTGCAAAATCAATAGGTGTTGGCGCTGTAACTATTGCTTTAGCGGGAGTGGCGGTCGGAATTGGAAACGTGTTTAGTGGGTTGATTCAATCTGTGGTGCGCAATCTGTCAATAGAAAAACAATAATTTTGGTATGCGATTTTGGGGTTTTCTCTGACTGAAGCTATAGCCTCATTTGACTCAATGATGGTGTTTTATCACCCATCTGTGTTTCAACCAGGTTCAACCTCTTTCCCCTGGTCATTATCAGGGATACATTATGTATTCCAGGAACTCACTGGGATACTTGAATCATGTATCCTCTGGGTATAATCTAGATAGTAGGCAACCAGACTATATCATGAAAATACATGCCTATAGACTATATAGAAGAGTGCCTGGATAGATTATAATGACATATAATCTAGATGGTAGCCTATCCTAGTCCTCCCAGGTCTTCACTGGGATACCTGAATCAGGTATCCTAGTGAAGAACTCGGAATCTCCATGTCTCAGTACTCTACTCTAATAGTCTCTATAGGCGGTACGTTCAAGATGGAATTTCCCGAGTTCTCGATTGGATGTCAAATGACCATAGTCTAGACCCCCTGGCATTCCCCTACACCTGAATTATTCTAGAAACTCCCAGAAGGTAGTGGCTAGAGGGCGTGGACACATTGGAAAACCACGGTGGAGCGACTCGACCAACTGGGAAAGATAGTGCTCCGATACAATAACAGCAATGGGGCAGCCAGCGGGAGAGGTTGCATAACGAATCGCTAGTGTGGAATGAACTCAACTGGTTTGGGCATTGAGGAAATCCACCACTGATGCACCGACCCGCGTTTCTCTCTTTTGTGTACTCGCAGTCTCAGTATTGTTAACCCTTTATCATGTCAGTACGATGGCCAATACATTGTTGCTAGTAGTGAAGTTGTAGTTTCCCTTGTTTGATTGTCATAGAATCCATTTCAGCCTCTCGTAAAGTCGGCTTTTTTTTTCCTTAACTCTACTACCACTGAGGATGATACCGTCTTTTCATAGAGTGATGATCCGATGGCCTGAAACTGTGTCTGATATGGTGGTTCAGGTGGATCTTTCTTTCGTTCTGGTTAGTCAACTGATGATGTGAATGCCAAAAGTATTGAAGGTCATCTATTCAGGCACTTCATGCTATGGTCACTGAAACTACTAAGCTTGATCCACTCAAATTGGACGGGATGTGCCAATGGACTTTGTAGCTCTTTGATCGTGATATGACTTGGATCAAAGAGGCCTATTTTTTATCATGAAATGTATATAAGTACTAGTTTTCCAACCTCATCGTGGACACATTTCAAAACAAAAGTGTTGAGGAAATCGGCGGGACTGTTCTATACTATAATAAATAAGGTCTCAAGTAGTATAGTAAAAAGTCTTGTTTTCCATGACTCTATGTCACTATCAGGCTGAAAATGTGATGAATGATCCTATGCACAACATTGGTTCTTGTTGGTTTCTATATATGAGGGGAACTGCTGGATATCTATGAAAGGTGACAATAAGCATATCGTCTGTGATGAAGTGGTTGATACCACTGGAGAAGGGAAAGATAAAGTTTTTTCTAAAGGAAACTATACCCTTATATATTAAGTATCACCTTATGAGTGTATAATATAGGTATTAGACTACAACCTGGCCATGATTGTCTCATGCGTGTTTTGTCACATATCCCAATGGATGGGGTTGAATGGGTGGCTGACAGGGACATTTGATTCTGTTGACTTGATGTCTGCCACTGAGGAAGCTATTCAACAAACTATATAGACATAGTACCTGTTTCGGTCACTCGAGACGTCATCAACTCTATTTTTTGCTTTAATGTCATCACTCCCTCCTTGATCAGGGATTGAGAGGGAGGTTGATATCTTTTATCAAGGTCCCACCACCCACTTGATCACATCATTGGATGGTGTGGTTGGTAGCACAGATATAGGATGATATCTAGCTACCCTATTATGTCCTGGTCATTTACTGGGATACATGAATCATGTATCCCAGTGATACATGAAGTATCCTAGTGAGGAACTGGAAATCACCAGGGGCGCAATGTGGGGTACAGGATGGAGTGAACGAACAATGCGAATATGGATGGGTATGAAATTCACTATTAGAAGAGTACCTGAGGCATACGAATCAGGTGATTAGGTATTCTGTCTATAACTATATATAAGAGTACCGTATATTAGAGTACTGAGCTACTGCATCCTGGCATGATCGATGGGAAGGATGGCCATAGCTATGAATGGGGCATGCCTAGGTGAAACAACAAAGGTAGCAACAATGGGTGGATCGAGAATTTTGGGGTATGGCCAACTCTAGCTTGAGCCTATGGGGTTGGAATGACATTCTACTATGGCATTTCCTTTTGTCGACAGATTCGGTTGTGTTCCACGATCGGTAGTTTTATTGGTGTATCGAGTGGCCCATGTTCAGTAGGGGTTCATGGTCAAGGATTGTCGGGAATCATATGTGAGGTTTTTTGTGGTCTTGGTGGTTTTGAGATGGGGCGCATTGGAATTGGATCAGAATGCCATCTACTCTAACCATTGTATGCACAATTGCTTGAGTTTTTAGTACCCAATCCGCTACAAAGGGTCCTATTCAATATAATATAGGTAGTAGTGGTATCACCGTTTGGAATCGGTAGGGGGGTTCCATATGGTGGTGGTAGCGTAGCAAGGTGAAGGGGTGTTCAGATATGAGACATGTATTTTTTCTTTATTGCATTGCTTACTTATTCTTCTAAGGCTGGTAGTGTGATTGATCCCTATTGTAAGGGTGTCCCAAGGGCAACGGAATACAGGGCCACCTGGCCTCTTGGATGGGTACTGATATATATTGTGGTGGAAGTTCGAGCACGTTAGGCAGCACTGTTGAATTGGAAACCGTACTGGTGATATTGTATATCAGGTGGTTCCACATGGGTTGAGCAACTGTCGTACACTCTATCATTTCCCCTGATTGTTGGTGGCCAAACAACAACAGATCAGGTACTCTTCTGTAACTATATATAAGAGTACCATAGAATAATGAAAGTTTCCATCGTTTCTAGAAGAATAGTGATTGATGTTCCGTGAGTTGTCCGAGTGTAGAGACTTTATTTAACCAGGTTGTCCACATTTGATTGGGCCTCTTGGACTGATACTGATATATATTGTGGGGGTTTAAATATCAAGGTGGTACCTTACAATACCCAAAGGTACTGAGAATTACATAGATTATATTACTTAGGATCATGGACGCCTCATATTCAGTATACCGGGGAGGGACGCAATCATCAGCTTCCTTATTCTTCTAAGGCTGGAATGCCTAGAAATGGTGGGGTGTTCGATCTACCTGAAGCGAGTGACCCATTCTTTACTCTTTCAAATGGCCATTCACTTTCATTAGAAGAATAAGGAAGCCGATCTGGAACTACAGAACGATCACCTCACTATTAGAGTAGAGTAGGGTGTTCTATCCACTATTTGCTTATGGTATTGGTGGCTCAATGGCATAGAGATCCTACCATTGGTTTTAAATGAGCTATTGAGAGTCTTGAGGAATATCATATGGATAAAATGGGACGGGAAGTAATTTTATGAATCCTATGGGGGTCTCTCGGTGCAGCAATATGGAACGCCAAGGCACAACGAAGGCATATGGGAGTGGATGGTAGCAAGTTGAATGAATCAGTCCAATGGTGTCCATTGTTGTTCAGTTTCTAGTCATGATGCAAATATATCCATGTTTAGATGGTCCAATTCCAATTGTGTTTTCTCCTCCTTTCGTCCCTTTCGATTTCTGGTGGCACGACAGTGCGCGTACTAGTGAAATGTCTTGTCAGTAGATATGTTACGAGTTGTTCAACCCTCTCCAATGGTTCCTTTGTTCCGATTCCAATACCATCCTTTCACTCATTATACACCAACCTGTCTCGTAGCACCAATCACTCAGTATACCTCATCATTCGAGCTCCATTTCCAATATAGCACATTCTTTTCCTTTTCATCAAAGGAGGTACTTATATATATTGGGTGGTACTTATATATATTAAGGCCATGGTCATGATCCTAGTAGTTGGTTCCACTGGGTACCTCTTTGCACTCTAATATGGTACTTATATATATTGGACAATGACATTCCAACCCACGACTCATCCTCCTTTGGTCGTTGGGCTGATCGTAGTTCCTGTCATTGCTCATTGCCAATGGTTCGTGCTATGGTTTGACTGCTCCGTTCTCTCTTCGGTGTGCTGGGAGATCGGGTTCCAATGTTCCATGGATCTCACTGCAGTAGTACGATTGAGTTCCCAAGATCCATGCCTACCTATTTGGGTTCCGAGAGACCAGCAAGAGGGCCTTTTTCCATTCCTTAAGTTGGGAAAAAGTGAAATGTTTCGAGCACGGGTTGGCCATCCAACCATCATGTCAACTAGAAGCATAGACGTTGATCTGTGGGACTAAGATCGAATGGTGATGTTCGGAGTTGAGTTGGACAGACCGATTCCGAAGTTAGTTTTCCAAGATCCCATCAATCATTTGGGAGTCGTGATTTTGATGTTTGGTGTTCTGCTGTTGTTTTGATCCAGATTTATTGGAGACCACCTATGGCCCAAGCCAATCCTCCAGTGTTTTGAGATGGAATTTCAATTAGGATGATTTATTGCACCTATGGGAATAGTTCGATTTCAGATTTTAGCCACCGATGTGAGTGGATCTAGTTTCCCTCGGGAGCGGATGGTCATGATCGATCAACCCGGTTTTCCAATGCCCCGGCTTCCTTTGATTTAGTGGAAAGAACAGATGATTGAAGTTGGTTGGTTCAGGTGCTCATGGCTCGATATGGAAATGACTACAAGCCTCGAGAAGTGGGACATGCAGTTCGGACTAGTCGGCAACATCGGCCATGAATCTCAGGTATATATAGGTTGTAGTACTATTAGATAGAGTACTAAGAGGTCTAATTGCAGATGCTAGGAAACAGTGGCATTGGTCGCCTTCCAGGACCATTCACCATGGGTCAAGCTCAATCCTACTTGATATGTTCATCAGTTCAGCATTCCAACTTGGGCTAGTGCGGTGTGCTCAGTAGCTGGTGTACGTATTCAAACAAGTAGGCAATATATATCAGTATCAGGCTGTGAGATGTTGTGGTTGGGTTCTTGGGGCAATTGGAATGAGATGGTCAAGACGATCAACAACGAGCTATTTGGGTGCTGGCATCTTGGAATGGATAAGCACAGTTGCAAATAGAATTTGTAAAACTAGTTTTCCTACCTACCAAGTCAATGGAGTTGTATGATCTGACGGTGGGATCATGTACAGTTATGGGGTGTCGATCCAAACCAATGGAAGACATCTGATGGTCTAGCTTAGTGGTTGAACCGAAAAACTAGCAGCTCGAGTGCCTTGTGGTTCTGCAGTTGGGTTCCGAACTTGCTTGGGAAAACCATCATTGTTGTGTGAGAGGGCAGTATTCATGCAATGGTACATGGGCTCATTCAATTGGGTGGAAATCGATCTACTATTCTACCTTCAGTTCGCCAATGCAATCAACCAACTCATTGCCAAATGGATGTTTTGGGAGCAGTAGCGGTGTCTTGCTAGCATGGTGTGTGAATCATCGAATGGGCTATCGGGCTTGTTTACCATTATTTCAATATATCATATACAATAGTTGGACGACGACTAAAACTGACGTGGCGATACAAAACAATCAAATGAGTGATCGATATGCGCCGATGGGTTCAAGCACTGGGCGAATCATGATGCTACCATTTATCTTGATGATTCGGGGAGGTCTACTTGTGGAAGCTTCAGGGAGACAGTCGACATGTTAAAAATCAAGAAGGGATGATTGGAGTTGAAATTATGGTGTCCATGCTTGATTCTCTAGATGGGTCTGGAAGCAATAGGTTTGGGGCGAGTGGATTGGACGAGTTCATGATGCATTGGTGGTGGTATGATCAAGTCGAGTGTATGACGATGAATAGGGTGTGTTCGGCCGATTGGAATAAGTGGTTTTCTCAAATATTAGAATATATTAAGGTTGACAAACTTGACACTTTCTAATTTGAGTAACCTCATGAAATCATGAGAATGTTCACGACAAAAACTTCCGGGAGTGAAGAAGGATGTCATATGGGTTGGGTTGAGAATGGGAATTCACTCTATGAAATCCAATCTCCAAAACCTCAGTACCTTAGTGGTAAAGAAGTGACGTGCCATTGGGATGGTCAACTAAACAAGACAAATGGACTTAAGGATGATTGACTTTATTTCTTCTCACCCAGTTCTTAGAAAGGATAGCTCAAGTAGATTGTATTTCTCCCTTTGATCTTGTACTCTTTCTGACTGATATTTGTATTTTTCTTTCTCATAAGGGAATTGAAAGAATCTCTTGTCCCTCTATGACTCAAAGATGGTCTGACCTCATCTCAAAACAAACAAAAATGTAGAGGCGAAGTTACTATCCATATAATATAGGTATTAGCCCAGTTGATATTCAATGTGGGAAGGACTATGCTTCATCACCAGTGCACATGAGAAAAGGCAAGGCCAAGGATAGCGGACTATATAGAATAATGTAATGAAGTTTCTTTGTGGAGGGAAAGGGAAAGGATAGTATAAAAGTTAATAACTAGTTCTAACTATAACTAGAGATATATAGAATAGAAAAGGCCAGCGAATTTATATGCTAGAATACTGACTATCTCTTACAAAAGAAGATGAATGAATCTTCCTACCACTTGGTCGCCTACCTTCCACTTTCCTCACATATAAAAAAACATTGAGTCAAGAGAAGACTGATAGAGATGATACCAAGGTGGAAAGGTACCTCCGGGTCTAGATCAAGAGATAGAGTTGGCCTACTACCTATATTATACCGACTCTACTCACTATGAGCACATGTCAGTACTCTACTCTAATAGTCTAAATCCATTTCATAAGTCGGTACTTCAACCTTATGGTCCTGCTATTCCATATCCCCCATTGGCGCATGAGTTGATCTGGCCTTGCCTTCCCAGTTGAACCACCATTGCTTTGATCTCATCCTCAGTATTATATTCTTTCACAATAAAGGCTTTTGTGAGTGACCTTCAATTAACCGAAAGCATACACTCAGGTTGGTTTATTAGCGCACTCATGCCAAGTGCTACCGCCTCATCTATCCTATCACATTTTTCTTTTTGGGTCCTTCTACCCACTTCGATCAAGCATTAAACGACTACTGACCATAAATAGTAAGCAAGTAGGGGTCGAGAAGGTTCGGTAGTAGACGGACAATGAAAGTACGTGGGGTCTTCTTGGTGAAGCAAATTCGACGAGTATCCCCTAGACATCGAACGAACTAGCCACTCGTTATTGTAGAAAGGGTGGGTCTTACGAGCTTCTAGTCAAATACGAATCTCCTTGATTCATCTATATGTATGTAAGGTTCTTTTATATCTGAACCTTTCTCAACCTGAAGTAGTCGAGTTCAAATATCTGACCATTTCTAAAGGGTTAGGAGAAACAGTCCATTTTGATCCATTTTGAGGTCTCATAATTAAGGTGAAATAGAAAATGATATTTATGAAGCATTGAAAAAGAAACTTTATCTCTCCTCACTAGAGTAGTAGCTTTCTTCATAAGTCAGAAAGGTTCTCATCCTAGCCTTTCAAAAATCACCTTTTTCCTTCTTATTAAATGTTGGTTTCTCGATCAACTATCTGACTTGAATGGAGAAAG
This sequence comes from Viscum album, assembly GCA_963277665.1. Lineage (NCBI taxonomy): Eukaryota > Viridiplantae > Streptophyta > Magnoliopsida > Santalales > Viscaceae > Viscum > Viscum album. Next base: position 207,787,223 of record OY728153.1, on the reverse strand, counting down.
ACACAACTCTTCTTGAAATTATATGTTATATATACAATATTTCTCAAGACGTGATAGAGGGCTCTCTCAATTGAAAGCTAAGAAACCTCTTGCAAGCAACGTATCCATACCTACCTCTCCACTATCTGATCTGGAAGCTTTCTTTCCTTTGGTAGATGCGGACTAGTAACTAACACAGGAGAATCTCCATCTCGGCCAAAGTTTGAGCTCGATAGCAACAACCTCTTTGTCAGCTCGATTTGCTCTTGTTCCTGTAGACGAATGTGGAACAAGGATTTTAACAAGTATAGAACGGAATGCCTCTGCTTGGTCTCTTCCATTCCACTCTCATTTCAATCCAAGATCAATGCGGAGGGGTCAGTTTATTTCCTTTCTCAGTATCAGGCTTTTCTCACTCATAAGGGTTGGAAGTTAGGATAATAATTGTATTGTAAGACCCCCTCTGACTTAAGAAAAAATGAAAAGAAGGCCTTCCTTTAGTGTGATCCCTAAGTAACAAAACCTCGACCCACTGGGTCCGCGATTCCTTACCTATATATCATTAAGAATATAATAGGACTCTGGCATCACAGCTAACCGAAAGAAATATAACAATGATATGAATCAACTAACAGATCCTTCTATGGACAAATTTCTATTCTTTTAATATTCCCATCATTCTGTCGTATTGAACCTAAAAATAATAGTTGTAGACCATTTCACTTAAACATAAGATGAATAGATTCTCTCATCTTCACTCCGGGTTCAGCATGATTGATGTCTTCCTTAATCTTTGTTTTTATATGTTTTAACTGGGACAGATTCTATCTCTCCCCTATAACCAATGGAGGAATTAACCATTAGTTTGATCTATCTATCTGCTTCAATGAGTATAGCCCACATAACCTATTTTCCAAATGAAGGGTTCCAATCAAACTAACTAAACAATGAGATATTCCCACTCTCATTCTATTCCTTCTAGATGAAGCTACAACCGAACACAAAAAACCTAAAAGGGTCAAGCATCCTTTCCCCTAGCCTCCCCTATATTGGTATACTACTATCTCGCTTTCCTTTCAGGTGACATTTACCTTTTTCCCTTCTTACCATGCCTAAGAATAGGATAAATCCTATTGCATTGTTGGTATCACAAATTACAGTTACCGCGAAATAAAGAAGAGAATGAAAATACTAATTAGTTAATTAGGTTCTAAAACCTTATATATAAGTATATTATAATTATATCTAAGGGTTCTAAAGGGTCAGGCATGATGTTTTTTTGTACGTAATATCTACTTGGTAAGCGCTTCAATGTAGCCAAGCTACCTTCGTACTGGTTCTCCAGACATGGGAAAATAAATGGGTACTTTTCCTGTATAGAGAATACTTAACTAAGTAGGTAGTATTAGGGGAGGAAGGGGTCTCAGTTTCTTTCTCATCAAGCGAGTGAGTGGATCTTACAATGACTACTAGTGACCAGCGATCAACAGCAATGAACATTGTCCCTATCTATATTGGACAAGGCAAGGACCCTTAGTAAAAACTACTTCATTTCCTATTTCCTACTGAAAGGGTGAGGAAAGATACGAAGAAAGAGGAGTGGCGGTGGAAGGCTTTTTATTTCCGATGAGGATGAGGATATGAAATAGAAGAGATTGATGGGATCTAATTCATTAAAAAAAGCACTATAATGAGATCTTGTTGCTGATTGTATTCCCACTAGTGGATTAATAAGAGTTTCTATATTGACGGAAGAGAGATCGTCACCTTCGTCAGAGACAATAGCGAACCATTGGAGAGAGCAACCCATGGAAGATGAAAGCAGGGAGTTTTACACAAGAGCATAGGTCGGACTCAGAATAATAAGGATCGAGAGACCACTTCTCAAGATACAAGAAATACATCTCAATACCAAGAAATTCAATATGCACTCAATCCAAACTCTTATTAGAAATCTATCTAAAATGGATTAGTAGGCGCTGAAAGGTAATGTGAATCGCGGCCTTTCTAAGCTTTGAATCAACACAAAATACAAGATTGCCTCGCCCAGCCAGTTAAATAGATCTTGATATGGAGTGTATGAGGAAGAATATGAATTAGGGGATTGAAATTAGAGTGTTATGTATTATCAAAAAGACTTACAGTGTAACATTTTCAATCCTCACAAAGGTAGAGAGAACATTCATATCCAAAAATTTATACATTAAATAATTCATGGATCTCGCACTGTGAGATATATATATAGGAGAGGGGACCTATTCATCTAATCGGAATGAGTACGTGCGAGAAGTGCATGCAGTGTTCGTGTACTATAGAACACCCCTGAATGGGGGGCACACTTGGTCCCTGTTACATTGATTTATTTTTTTTAGCATGAGAGATCAAGTTGGAATGGTTTCTCTTATTCAAGGATCATGCCTTTCTCTTCGTGGGTCACTTTTCTCAAAACATATCCAGTCTGCACAGGTTTAAAGGGAGGTGCACTTGTTTTGGAAGCGAACAAGCATATCATCAACTGGTCGGTAAAGAGAAGATTTTTGATGATCTAATTTCAACGGTGCTTCCAGCTTCGGGGCCCTAGTGTGCCAAATCGAATCTCGTGACCTTGGAGTAGGGATAACCTTCATGTCCACTATATATATAAGTACCCGGATTGAATCTGACCCGATTCCAGCCAAAATCCTGAGTATGTGTATACGGTTTCAGACTGACTTTAGGTGATGAGTCCACTCACCATGGACGTACGCACCCTAGTCCCAGGTGTGGAACCAGACAACCACGATTGAATAATTGGAAGTTCCCTATAAATTAAAATCAATCCGGAGGTGTTGGTTTAAATTCAGCTCATGAAAAGGGGATTCATAAATATTATTGAGAAATATTTTAGTGTGATAAGAGAAAAGAGAGTGAGAGAGAGAGATATAAAGAGCTCCTATTTCCCAGAACGATGAAGGTACCGCAAACTGTTATGCCTAGAAGACAATCTATTTTGTTAGCACCAGTTGATTGATTGAATTTCTAAGTGCATTACCTGTTAATATGACACTCTTCATGATGCGTCAAATAAAGACTAGCTCCACTCAGTTGTTAATGTATAATAGCAGGAAACTGGGTAGTGATTTTTTCCTTCGATATAAGATCTTTTTTTCTCGCGGGAAATGAAGAAAACAAATGAGCTGATCTTTCATTCGTGGTTGCCATAAGGTTTGACACCCATTCGAAAGAAGAGTTAATGACAACATTTTTATTTCATATTGAACCTGGTTCAGGAGATCCTATCTTATTCTCTCTTCTGATAGATCAGAAACTATACCCTTTCTGTCAGAAATCTAATGAATCTCGGTTTTTTTACAGGGACAGCAGCCTGGATAAATTTCCAGCCCTTCATCTCGGACTTATATATCTCTTCTTCAGATTGAAATGGTGGTTTTTTCCCGTAATCCATCCATTTAAAAGGGGGATATGAGAAAAGAGAGAGGAGAATAAATTAGCTTCTTCCCTCCCTCTGGATACAAATAGTGGATTTCTAAATTGTGTAAGAGATGAGAGAAGGCCAATAAGAATAGAGACTCTGTTGACCTCTTTTTAGTGCTTTGTCTGTCTCTAATGTGAATGAAGAATGGAAGAGAATAGAGTAGTCTTCACCCAAAGGTTCCCTACGAGGGTTGATCACTAGGGATGAAGTAAACTTTCTTTTGATTGAGCATGAGGCTGCTTTTCAGATGAATTAGAGTTTTTTTATTCTCCGATGTGATATGCTTAACACATTGAAGTTATTTTCGGTATTACATGTACTCTTCTATATAGTGCCCATCTCAATCTATTCCTGCAATTGGGGTGAGCCTCGCCTATTCATCGTTGCTTGACATATCGAACCGAGCACTTGTAGTTCTATTTCTTTATATAGTTATGGAAGTATAACTAATTGAGATCGATGTATATATTGATTTTATATAGTTAGAACACTTGAATTTACTGACAAAGCGTCTGTTCATGGAGGTTATTGTAGTTTTTGAAGATTCTTGTAATCTCACTATTAGAAGAGTACCTATTTTTTGTCGAGATTGGGTTGGTGTTTAGTGTACCTTAGTACAAGATCTAAAAGAATGCTCTTCAATGCTATAATAACTACTATGTGTATTTGTTTTGTCGGTCAACAACCAACCCCAAAATTTATTCTTCCAAAAGTCTTTCTTTAAGAGCAGATCAACCAACGAATGAACCAAACAAAATGATAGATCACTTTTTTCATTTTATTGAGAAGTACTGAAAATAATATTTTTTTTATTATCTTTTCTTTTAGAACTCAGCTACTTCAACCTTTTAGGTTTCTAAAGGTTTGTTTAGATCTGGCCCTTTCTAAAGGTTTGTTTAGATCTGACCCTTTCTAAAGAATGGGTAAGTAAGGGTAAGGAAGGTGCTACTTAATATTAATATATATATATATATCAAGGGTTTAGAACTCGGCTACTTCACCCTATTCGGTTTGGTTGAGAAAGGGTCATATCTATGGTATTTGACCTTATATAGTTTATCCCTTTCAGTTGCATAATTGTGGACATGTCGTGTTTGATTCGAGTCATTCCCAACCTTGCGCGATAGTCGTTAGCCATTGACTCGCCTCGAATTTTCAGCCTCGACCCCTCAGATAGAAAATGATGAGCTTCATTTATTGTCATAGATGGACCAATCAATCAAAGGGAAGGGTCATATATCATTTGAATGTTCCATGGGAGTCAAACCAACCCACTATGTTGAACTGACAAGTGTATTAGGGAATTGAATGAACCTACGGGACACAACGAGTACCCAAACGGTGGAAACAAACGGGCTAGTCTAGGGCTATGGGGATGGCATTGCACGTGTATATGGGTTCCATCAATTGAAATGTGGTTAAATGATCCATTTTTCTAGTAGTGTGAAAGGTAGAGCATTGAATCTGGAGCCAGATCATGTCCATATAGAGGTGTTGGGGTTGTATACCACCGTGAAAAAAGCAGATTAGGTCATGCACACCTGTTCGATCATGGATGTGCCCTCGGGGATGTGCCAGCTGGGTCGTGTTGTCGACTTTTTGGGTGTTAAAATTGAAAATACCTCAATTGTGCACTGGGAATCTGAGAATAGAGGTGTCGAACTAAATGGTCCGGGCATTATCGAACGTCAACCGGTTTACGAGCCAATGCATACAGGTCTCAAAGTAGTGGATATCCTGATGCCTATCAGTCGTGGGAAATGCGAACTCATCATTGGGGACAGAAAAATGGAAAAAACCGGCACTGGGGTCGATACCATGATTGCCCAAACTCATGTGAATGCCACCGCTCAGGAACTAGACAAGCTCTATTATGTCTATGTAGGTATAGGACAGAAACGCTCAACGGTTGCACGAGTCATTCAATTACTCTCGGATGCTTCCAGCATGGGGTATTCCATTCTGGTGGTTGCTACTGCTTCAGAACCTTCTCCACTTCAATTTCTTGGACCGTATTCTAGGTGTGTAATGGGGGAATATTTATGGGATCATGGAATGCACGCTGTGATCATATATGATGATCTTTCCAAACAAGCAGGGGAGTATCGACAAATGGCATTATTGTTACGCCAACCACAGGGCTATGAGGCATTCCCAGGTGATGTTTTCTATTTAGATTCTCGTCTATTAGAACGAGCAGCTAAACGATCGGACAATACCAGTGCAAGTAGCTTGACCGCCCATCCCATTATAGAAACACAAGATGGAGATGTCACGGCCTATAGTCCCACTAATGTGATCCCAATTACTTATGAACAAATCTGTTTGGACACAGGTCTCTTTTATCGAGGTATGTGACCAGGAATCAATGTAGGTTTATCGGTCAGTCGATTTGGGTCAGCCGCTCAGCTGAAATCTATGAAACAAGTATTCGGTGCTTCAAAACTAGAATTGGCACAATATCTAGAATTGGCAGCCCTTGCTCAATTTGGTTCAAACCAAGATGAAGTGACTCAGGCTATTCCCAATCGAGGTGCCAGATTACGGGAGTTCCGAAACAACCACTACATCATCCACTAGCTCTTGAACAAAAACTACTGGTACTATATGTAGCAGTCAATGGTTTCTTTGATCGAATGCATTTTGATCGAATAGAGCAATATGAGATAACAATCACATATTGCCTCAGAGATGGTTGGCCTTTCAATCTGGACTGGCTCGCTGGGTTCACACTCGAGGAAAATAAGGAAATCGATCACTTATTATACGAACTCACTTCATTGATCGACTAGATAGATATAATATAGTAGGCAAGGTCTTGTTCATTCAACCGGTCGGCTTTGCGACTCACTGGAAGAAGATACCTAACTATATAGAGTAGAGTACTTGGAAACTAGATAGCTCGATCTCTGGGTACAGTGTTGCAGTGAATAATCAAATACTCAAGGCTGGATTTTTATTTCTTAGTGAAATGATCACTACCACCTCTACTACTTATATTATACCAACTATGATGATATGACCTCTACTACCTACATTATTCTAATCAAGGACCAGTTCAAGGTTGCTTCTCTCTGTACTCTTCTAATAGTGATTACTCTACTCTAATGGTACCTCCAACTCTCATCAATTTCCACTATCTATATTATACCGACTTGATGACATAGTGACTTCTAGAGAGAGTGAAACGATTGAAAAATTATGGGATGGGTTCTGTGCATTCTCTAAAACACCATGCTCAACAAGGAGGGAATAAGAAGGTGGTTCTTCAGTACTCTACTCTAATAGTTTGGAGGTATGATACTATTAGAGTATAGTAATGACAGGCTGTGATGAATTTGATTGATGGTGATGGGTGCGGAACACTTGAGGGTGATTGGACCTAAAAATGCCCACTTAATGAGTCAACACATAGAGACAAACCATGGGGGTTTCAAGGATCTAGACCCTTATATATAATATATAAGTTTCACCTTACCGAAAAGGGTGAAGTAGCCGAGTTCTAAACCCTTGATATATAAGTAGAACCTTTCTCAACCTGAAGTATCCGGGTTCAAAGATCTGACCCTTTCTAAAGTAAAGGGTGAGGTTCAAAGATCTGACCCTTTCTAAAGTAAAGGGTGAGGTTCAAAGATCTGACCCTTTCTAAAGTAAAGGGTGAGGTTCAAAGATATGACCCTTTCTAAAATGGTCAGTATATACTCGATGAAATTATGAATATTCAATTATGAATGAAAATCACAAATAATGGTCTCCCATACCTTAATGCTATTGTTCCTATGACTTTCGAAAAAAATCAAACCACAGTGCTGATACAGTAGGAACCCCATTTCAACTGCATATGAGGCATACCTATGCAAGAAGAATAGAATGATGCTTTGATGATACTGAAACTACTACCTCATGTGGATCTATTGGCCTTCCAACCCCAACCCTTATGAATGGTTTTGATGAAACATCGGTATAATATAGGTAGTAGAATGCCCTTTGAACTCGAAAGCATGTTGGGCGTTGAGCGCTAAACTATACCGCCACTTCAACGACTATGATCTTCGTCATCGAACCTCATGTCCCATTACTCCAAACCAACCACTCATGAGCCCAAAAATTCAATTCCATAATTCCACTGCACAATACACCGGTAGGAAGAACGTACCCCCCCCCCCCCGATGATATCGCTCCCCCTCCTCACCCTTCTGTCACCTTTCAGGCCACCCCCAATAGGTGAAATAGAGAGTGTATGAGGTGTACCATAATTTTACAATAGGCATTGGCACCTGAAATAGAGACTAGCCATTTTGTATTGTCATTGATATTGGAAAAGCCGCAGGCACCAACACTGGGTCATCATAGTCTCGAGCTCAACCCCATGCGAACACTACTTGAATTTCACCCTGGAAACCCCATTTCAACCACCAACCCTTGGGCCACGACATCGAGCACATACGTGGCATGAAGTATTCCAGGTCCTCCTCGGTCGACCCAAACACCATGTGTCGTACGGAGTCACCAGTGTTCTGAATTGACCACAACCACCTATATCTCACATTGTTCAATGGCCATGGAAGCTTCCCAACCAGCATCCCATGAACCCCAACTCTAGTCATTCCTGACATTTTCTATCACAACCTGCTTGCTTTGGCCTATCTGTTTCACCCCCAATTCCAATGCCATCATAGCCCCCAACTCCACTTCTCTCACACTACCTCTCCGAATCGATATGAATACTGACTCAAATTCCCTATTCCTTAATGAGTTCACCCGCAGAACTGTCTTTCTCTATTCCCCCTCAGAGCACTTCAACTCCCTTTGTCTCGAAATCTACTCTCTTGAACCACAGCGAAATGCTTCCATTCATCTGGCATCTTTTCATTCCCTCTTCTAGCTATGGAGTCAGTACTCTACTTTAATAGTGTAATCTATTAATGGTATTCTCTAAAACCAGTTAGAGATTTTATTTTCATGTTAGAGGAAGTGAGAAAGCTTGACCCGATCTAAGGACCTGAAAGCTTCGACACAGGAGATTAGGATAGAGAAGTTAGTTGTAGGGGTCTTTACCTTGTTGGGTCAACCAATTGCATTACTTCTTTTTTCAAGCTCTGAAAAATCAATCTAGTTGTGTTGTACCTTTCTCTGCTCTCCCCGGCTGTGCCATACCAGTGATCAGTTCCTTATTCTTATCAGTCGATTTCATTCTATTCGTTCTAACAGAATGCTATCCTAACATTGCCCTTGGTGATTGGACAATTCCAACAATATATATAAGTACAAGCTCAATACAAGAAGAAAAGATAATGCTAATGAAATAGGTGTGGCGAAACCTCAGAAATGATATAATAGAGAGTACCTCTAAATGGGTAAATCGGGGTAGACCAGCACTGTGAAAGGCTAGTCCCAGCCACTTAGTTTCAAGTCTATGGAGTAGCCTCAGGTACTCTGTCTATATAGTACTATTAGAGTAGAGTCAGGTACTAAGTCTATATAGTCCAACCAACTCACAAAAGTCCAATACATCAAGTCTACTCTTCCAATGATTGTCTACGAGATTGATGGAATTCCCCAGAGTCATTTACTTAAAGGCTTAGAGCAGATCCTTATATTATAAGAATATCTGAGATAATTGGGATCTGATAGATGGAACTAGGGATCCCACCAAATTCGAGATCCACTATTCCATGCTTTTTCCAAGTTAGTCTGTGTGTTTTCTGCCTAACTCACGACAGTTGGTACATTAGTGAAACCCTTAAATATTCGTTTTAGATATTTAGATTTATCTAGAATTAACCGATCAAAGTTCCTTCCTTTTACAAGGGGAAGGAGGAATGATTGATTCTGTGAATTACTCCATTATATTCTAATAGTTGAGCCTGCCAAACCGGCAGTGATAATATAATCATATGTGGCACCGGATCCACCATGGGCACTAGATAGTTTCCCCAAAGAGATGTGGGAACTAGTGAACCGCGCTCGTGATATATGATCCTTTACCAGCCGAAAGGGTTGTGTCATATTTGTTTGTTGATGGGTTGGTGGTGAAATTAGCCAATAACACGACTCCAGAGGAATCTATAACGGGTTAACCGATGGTTACCGGCTCACTACAGATAGGAGCTTGAGGATCCTACTCACTCCCAGTGAAATGTGGGTGGTATTCTTGAGGGCCCAATCCCATTGTGACACGGTGATGAAGTACTGACATAAATAATCAACAGTGCCAGACTATATAGAGTAGAGTTCAATACTTTATTCTATATAGTCTACTATAATAGTCAGGTTTTCCAGCCCGTGAGAAGGACAATCTGCCAAAGCGTTGGGGTTGAAGTTTCTAGGGGTAGTTTACAAATCCGAATTAGGAGCAATTGGGATTCTGGATGAATCATTTCCATTAACTCGTAAGCTCTACGATTTCTCACTGAACACACTATTAGAGTAGAGTATACAGCTACCTGCGTTTGGAGCAGCAGTGGTCCACCTCATACCTTCCCGTATCGATTTTTAGCGGACACCTAACTCTCGACACTATTAGAGTAGAGTACTGGCCTTGTTCTGTTTGAGCTAGGGAGCTTAGATTCTTTCACTCCCAAAACGTCTCTTCGCATCTCCCTGTCAAAGAAATCCATTAGCCCGATAACATATAACCACTCTTGTCATTGTCCGAGGGCTCACCCATGACCATGGAATAGGTGTGAGAGTTGCGAAAGTCTTAGTATGACGTCTTGAAAGGGTTAACGGGGTCGATCATAAATTTTTAACATGGTACTGATATATATTTCCACTTCACTTCTGGATTTTTGACCCTACTACCTATATTATACCGAAGACTGTGCAATCAAACTCAATAGCTAACGCTATAGTCTTGAGTGATAGCACGTGAAGGGAGAGACTTATTTTAGTATCTACTAAGAAAAATTCATATTATTCTTACTATAATTTCCATGACTATAATATCTTCTCTTAAGCTATCAAATAAGAATACATGACTAAACTAGATAAATTACCCTATGAATGTCAGTATAATATAGATATTATAATTTCTTTGATGTACTTGAAGAGTTATCAAAGGCTTTCTTCTTTACTGGCTGTAATGTAACAAGCGAAGCACTTACACTCGCTTGATTCATTCGTTTAGAACTGAATCTAGCTCTAGATGAGTAGGACTTCAACCCTCAATGGATGGACCAACATCAAAGGAACCTGGTCACTCTCTCTAACCCATATTCCATAGATCACTTCAATTCCCCTTTCCCTTACACCCTGAAACTAGGGTTGTAAAGTAGTCATACCTTCAAAAGGCGGAAAAGAAAGCATATAGTCTTCGAATCTGTTTGCAATTTTACTCATTCATATGGTTAGGAAACTTTATGTACTATCTCGGATGGGGTCACATCATGCTTTCATGATTGGGTATTTCACTCTATCTCAGCAGATCCTATATGCGAGTGAACTGATAAGGATAAAGAACTCATATCCTGTTGACACAGAGTCAGCATACGTCTCAAATTGATGTCCCCAACGGCATGAGAACACTTAAGGTCTTCAATTAGGTTTTGATACTCTTATGATGACCGGAACAACTTCTATTGCTACAAACTATCTTATTTATTTCATAAAGCATCAGGAGAAATAGAGCCTCTCGTATCTATGGTTACACACAACTCATGGTAGATGAGCGCATGAGTTTAGATGGATCAGTTTCTCCTTCTAGATGCTGAGATGAAGTGTCATTGGAAGTATCTCTCCGGAAAGGCCTTTCTGTCACATGAAAGAGTATTGTGTGAGGTACCTTATCTTATATGTGTAGAATAGTTGTCTTGGATCAAGGTCGAACCCATAAGAGGCTTTTCAGAAAATATTTTTTCTCTATCGACTGTTGAATAAAAAGTGATACTTATATATATTGTCTGATTGATCCCTCTTCTTCGATTGGTTAATGTTTGCACTTTTGGAAATATATATCAGTACCAGCTAATTTTATGCTTTCTTCTCTCTGGTCTACCTCTTCTTCTTTTCACGGCCTCTCCACATCTAGCAGAAGACTCTTGAGTGCGGTCAAGTGCCTCAAAACCTATATTATACAGTGACTTAGAGGGCTCGAACTTGGTAATGATATATATTTTCAGTGGGTAGTTATTTATCTTTATCAGTGTATAATATAGGTGGAAAGTAGTGTCTTTCCCTTTTGACTTAGCAGTGTCTCATGATGCAGTTTTTCTATGCGACAGGAGAACTGTGGTCTCAGGACTATTAGAGTATAGGAAGGTACTCTGTCTATGGTCAGCCTTGACTCCATTGACTTACCAAAGGTTAGAAATTTAGGAATCTCTCTATACTCACTATTAGAAGAGTACCGTCTCTACTCACTTCAGATCTCTGCAGCCCTTTCTTTGACTTTCCCCCAGAGATGAGATGCTTATCCACTATGAAGCCCAACCGGCTAAATGCTTTCTGTCACTCATCAACTGGAACATGGGAATCAAGCCTATGAAAGGAAATATGGATAAGAGATGGATCCAGGGTAAATACCCCCCCTTGACTGATCTAGAAGAAGTGAAGACCCCTAGAAAGAGTTCATGGGAGAACAACTACCAGAAGAACTCAGACTTTTTGAACTGGTAGATCCACTCAATCAACCGCCTAGAACCATTTCAAATATAATATCACTATTCTTGAGAATTCATAAATGGTTGGGAAACTCAACACAGATAGGTCAACACAGATTGGAAAGCATAGTTGACCTATATGTGTTGACCTATCTTTTCTTTACTTGAACAAAGACTATGTGGACTATTCAATGTGTCGGGATATCCATCAACCTTCTATCGGGTGCCCTTTAGCTTAATCGTAAATGGAGATTCCCTGAGTTTCTTATTCATATAAGTTTTACTCATCGATGGTTGGGTGTGTCAGGATAATATTAGATCTCTCTATGTATGTCTGTTTTTTTTATATGGTTCCCAACTCTAGGAATTTATATCTAGAATACCACATATAAAGTGCCATGACTCGCATCATAGACACAAAGCGTACCACTGAGGGTCCCATCATTTCATAACTGCATCATTGGTATCTCATAACTGACAGATTAAGATGAGGTTTCTGGGTACTTGTGTGTGCGTGCAGTTGCCGAACCTGATCATATCTTTCTTATGCCTTTTTTCAAAAGAAAATGGGCACAAGTCTATTTTTTGGCTGGTCAGCCTTTGGGGTACTACTCCTCTTGGTTGTCTATGCTTCACATTCTCTCACCCAATATATATCAGTAACAGTGTGTGGACTTTATATTCTAAATTCCAAGAGGGTGTCTGCTTGCTAAAGTATGCGGTATTGGGCGATGATGTTCTAATTGTGGACATCATCGTCCGTACTAGATCATCTCGCTCAGTGTTTTAATATCGTCATCAAAATCCTTGATTTCTAGTATTGGTTGCATAGAGTTCACCAAGCGGTTCTTGGTTAACGATTTGACATGAGACTCAAGTCCAATATCAGTTCTTTTCCTTATATGATCACGTTCATTCCATGAGGTTCAAATATCAGGTACAAAGGTTGGGTACCTTTTTCCGAGTTGGTGGTATTGGTTACAGAGCGCTTGGTCATCTCACCTCTCAACCACAGTCTCATTCATGATGAAGATGATGGTTAATGTGGTGACAAATGACCCTACCAAGATATTGGTGGCTCGGTCAAGGATGACCTCTCAATCCATCAAGTACTCTACTCTATATAGTGGTGACTTGGGGTAATTTTTTTGGACCTCGTGACCCCCTTTTTGAACATTCTTCTTGAGTGGTCACTATGACGGAGATGGATGGAAGAAGGGGCTACATTTTGTACACTGGCACTACGGTACAACTATGGACCCTTAGGACACATTGGATGACCTATTGGAAGGCCGGTGGTGCCAACGTTCTACCAGGCGATATGTCAGGTGGTAATATATATCAGTACCAGTGTGGAAGTGCTATCGATTGGTTTGTCGTCTTGGATGAGACTACCAACCATGTGTGGTGACGCCATGAGGCGGTACTGAAAGGTACCACATTGATATGTTCCACATGTACACTATGAGATTATTATAACAAATAGTATGTTTTAAGTAGTGAAGACTTAGAATAGTTCAGTCCTTAGAAGAATAAGGTTCTAAACCCTTAGAGATTAAGTAGACCATAGGGTGAGGTTCAATGATCTGACCCTTTCTAAAGGGTTAGGAAGCCTCGCTATTCCAATTTCCTATTCTAAAAATTCATTCTTCTAAGGAATAAATGAACTATTCTAAGTGTGGAATTGGATTCACTATTCTAATTTCAGGGACTCTCGGGTATCAATCAGGTAGACAGAATAATGAGCATTGTGAACCCATCTATGAACTCAAGCTTTGGTTGCTCTTCCATTCCCGATTGAAAAAAATCAAGTAGAAAAGGTGAACAGAAATAGAAATAAGAAAGAATAAAAAGAATAATAATATTGATGTGGGGGTATTGCTTTTAATAGCTATGTTTCATACCCTTGAGATTGTACATTCCTTATTTTATGGAGAGAATGCATTGGTATAGAATCTAGCAGCAATCCTAACCCTTTAGAAAGGTCAAATCATTGAACTCGGCTACATTACCCTATTTGGTTTAGAAATGGGATACTGAATATATATATATCAAGGGTTTAGAACCTTCTATTAGCTCGATATGTCTTTTTGGGATGCTTTCAAGGAGGATCCCTGCTCTTCGTGGCTCTCACTCAGTCATTCAGGAAGCAGCACTTTGGGCCTGGTTCACCAAGCCCGATCTCGATGTGGAAAGTGATTGTGAATGCTGAGCCATCTATCTCTCTTGTACGGCTGCTCCATAGTTTTGGTATAATATAGGTAGTAGCATGTTTGCTTGGCCTCAGTTCCTAGGGCCTCTGATTGACCAAACGAAAGAGAAGTGAGAGAGTACCTTGTATGCTAGGTCCCTTTAAGCTATTTTTGAATCAAGTTCCTAGTCTGTTTCCCTAGCTCAAGCTGAAAGCAAAGTCGATAGCCCCATATCTTTTCCAGCAGCTTAGGCCGTTCCTCTATAGAAACAGTTGAACCATTTCCTTCCTTTTATTGCGTCAAGTGCCCTCCGGAGGAGTTGCTTCCTACCTTTTCAAGGCCTGGTATTATTACATTCAATTCATATGATCCTATAGTAATCAAATGACTATTTGCGAACAAATCCCTAATTGACTGGTGACACTTAGCTGACAGTGAAAGCCGGAGTGCCCTTTCCCTAGCTTGGATCACCTATTAGCCTTTCCTAATCGCCTTCATTTCCCTCCCAACCATCCAATCTCAAAAGAAATCTATAAACAGAGACGCGCTTCCTCGAGTCCAGGTGCGAAAGATTCCATTTTCCAAAGGACAAGACCTGAAGTAAGAGGTATTACAGGACCACATTCCTTGATCTTTAACATCAGATCAAACTACGCGGGCATCAAGTACTCTTCTAATAATGAGTACTCTAATCTTATAGTCACTAAATCGATATTCTCTATATGGGCCTAACAAGTCGCCTGACTAGGGCCACTAGTCAAAATTAGTCCTATACGGAACTGCTATCCACCTTAAGCTCTCAAATAGGCCTCATGAGTCTTACTGATCCATCTAGGAAATACAACATTAGTATGATACATCAGTCTCCTCTGGCCACGGTTCCACTGAATATGGGATTGCCACACCTGGGAAAGAGAAGGGACGGAATCAAGCCTCTAAAAAGAAAGGGGAGAGAAGTACTCTACTCTAATATTCATGGAGGAAAGATCATGACTCCACTACCCCTAAGAAGTGTTTTATTTGGAACCTGCTACATCAGCATCCTATGACTGTATATGATAAATAGAAAGTTGAATCTGGATTGGCTTGGTCTTACATGTAACGTACTTCTTTATCTGCTGATCTGGAACAAGTGGTTGATGAAGGGGTGTGGCACAAAATCCATAGTTCTATTTGGAAATAGATATTGGTATAATATTTGTCATAGACTGACCTTCCAACCTTCTCTTTTCCAGCAACATAGGCACTCGGGCCTCCGTTTGATAGTTCTGTTTCGGCACCTCGGTTTTCTTTCCTTGCTCCTCTACACCTAACAGAATGTGGTCTCCTCTACAGGAACATAATGAAGTTAAATAGGCATTGCAACAGATACAATCGAATCCCAGGGGCCAGTTAATGGTACTGGCATTTTGTAGACGTTGTTTGGGTCATCCTCTTTTTCTCAGTATATTGGTGGGGAGGTCGTGGGTAATCAGAACTACTAAAATACACAGCTCGGACACTATAGTAGTAGAGTACTATCCATAGTTTGTTTTTGGAATTGGAGAATTGAGCTGATCTACTCAAATACACTAGGTCAATAGAGAAAATGGAAGTGGTGGTTTTCAGAAACAAGGTTGATTCAACGGTTCTAGTACTCAAACTCTCACTTTTTCACTATTGGTTGGGGCTGGAAGAGATATTGGAAGATCATTTCCTGGCCTTGTTTCACCGCATATTACTCTTCAGCTATTTGTGATTGTTCATGGTGCTCCACCTCAAAGATGTTTTTTGGATGATTTTTCTTAGCGTGTTGCCGTTGAAATTAATTTCAGATGCGAATCAAATGGAAGGTGGAATCGGCGAATGGATAGGTCATTGAAGTGGCTGGTTTCTAGGACTCGTGACTCGGGCTGGGGCCAAATCCACTCACTCAACATATATAAGTATCAGCGGTACTCTTCCTATATAGTTTTGCAACCGCATGCACAAGTACCCGAGAACCTCATCTAAATACTTTCGGTATAAATAATATAGGTAGTTGATTAGCCTTTGGGTTATTTCTCCCACCTTCGGTTAAAGGCTATGACGTGGTGTTCCAGAATAGTGACCGAATAGGGTGAAGTATCAGGTATGGAGGGCGGACATGTGATCCAATACTCTAATCTAATAGTCAGGTGGCATGAGCAGTTCTGGATGGAGGGGACATGTGATCCAGTACTCTAATCTAATATCTAGTCATCGGTTCGAGGTGGTACGATTGGACTTTAGACTATATTGAGATCCATTCTTTCGAGTATAGTTGAAACACTTATCCGTCTGCCGTTGTAGCCCCAAATACACCTACTGAGGAATGGGATCGAGGGTGCGCTGAATCCTCCTTCACTCAACTCCAATGGAGTGCCTGTGGCCTCTTGATGGCGGACGTTGACCATCTCTCTTCCGACCATCTCCACTCGCACCTAGGGGGTGCTTCCGTACCGCCCTTGGGAGCATATCGAGCTTGATGTCCGAGAATTTCCCATCTTGAAACAGGTCTGGTACTTATATATATTTTCAGTTACTCTCCTTTTATGGTTTTATATGGTTTCTTTTTCCATTCAGGGGAGACATCTTGTTGGAATGCAATTGGCAGGTAGCTGAACCCTTCGGCCTATCATCCACTAGGACCACTCGTACGACTTGAAGATGGTGGTCTATATGTATAATATAGATAGTGGATAGTCATTGGCATTTCATCTGGTACTGGGGAAACTCAGTATAATATAGATAGTAGACTTATTGGATAGCTTTCTCTAGCTGACTTTGAATCACCTGGGTGACCTTCTATCATGGGTGGCTTGTATGGATGAGCCATTATATTCTAATATTTGGGGATATGAGTTTGTTTCTTCCTTGCTAGCAGCATAGAAAGACTCAGTATAATATAGGTAGTGGTATAGTCGAAGGTTTAGAGGGACAACGACGGCGTTAGATGAGGGTTAGAGAGTGGACTGGTTATCCTACTATAATGAGGTTAGAGGGATAGACTCATACACCGGCACTGGGGGTGAGAATGTAGTCGAACTCTTGACTTTTGGGTGATGTTTCAACTGAGAAAAGTAGCACATGGGATGACTTCACCTACAAGGCGGTTCACTATCTTCCTCGTCTACTTGATATATATGGGTGAGAAAGGGTTAGATCTATGGTACTTGACCCTATATAGTTCACCCGTTGAATGCTGTTTGAGTGGGTATACTAAACTACCAATATTATACTGAGAGAGGTTTTGGTTGGATTGAAGAGAGCAACATGGCGCAATATGGGCATTTCCTGTTTGATTGTATATGATGCATCATGTTTCGGCCAGGCATCCCCAAGTGAAGAGAATTGAGAAATGGGTCGGGTACTCTATCTATATAGTACTATTAGAGTGGAGTACTTGATGATGAAGGAACAATTCATGAGAAATGGAAAGAGGGTGTATAAACACATATGTTCATCAACTGCTCAATTGGCTATTTTTCTCCAAAATCCATCCATTTTGTATTCCATCAAGAGGAACCCTTGACGAATTGACTCGAGAGTAGGAAATTACAGATGGAGGTCTTGTTTTCAATGCTCATTCCAGCAGAGAGTTGAGGCGAAGTGCTTTGACTTTGGTATGATGTCCATTGAGTGCCCTTCCCAGTGCAGTTCTTTACCTATTGTGGTCTATTAGAGTAGAGTACCAACTTTGGGGGAGGATGCGAATCAGTATAATATAGGTAGTAGACTATCTTGGTGTAATATAGGTAGTATACTATCATGTGCTTTCTTGATCAATAGCTTTGGGAACTTGGTCGACTAGAATCGTATCCGGTAGATGAGCCCATACCATAAGGAAGGTCAGTGCTAGGTCCCTTCATGTACCACGAACGCAGTAGGATACTGAAGATCCTACTTAGATATGTTCCTATCATATCTTTCTAGAGACTTTGACACAATCAGCAGGTCACTGAGTATGTGAAATTCCTCAAGCATCTCTAATTACCTTCATCTAGCTCCAAGAGGTATGCTTTCAGAGACCTTGACATCAAAAAGTGGAGGGAATCAGCGATGATCAAAGCGCTAAGAGGTAATAGAATCAGTGGATCAATCTCAAGGCAGTGATGAGATTTAGGGTAGAAACCTCAAGTCACTTATGACGGTGGAATTAATCTATCCTACACATACATATGCTTCGGTAGACCTTCTCAATGAAATAGGCTAGAATCCAGTTAAGTACCTACCCCTGAGATGAGAGCTTGTCGTTGTATTGTGTCACATTATCGGTACTCTTCTAATAGTGTTGATGAATCTATATGCGGTTGATAAGAAAGAGGAAAAACTGACTGATTTGAAAGTAGGATCGAGCGAGAAAATTGAAGGATGTTCTATTGAATCTGAATTCCTATTATATTGGACCTCCCAGAGACAACAAGAACTGTAACTGCCGGAAAGAAAGACAGACTAGTGTCTAGGATACAATACATGAATCATGTATCCTAGGTACTCACTGGGATATGATGCTTCACGTATCTGAGGTCCTCCTTGGTATAATATAGGTAGTAGACCCTACCCTATTATAATCTAGAGTATCCTGGAGCACCTCTTATAATCTATAGTAGCATGCCTTGTCTGACCAGGAAAGGTCAGACCAGGTCGTCGGACAATGGAATGATAAGATGGAAGAATTGACTCCTCCTACTGCGTACACCTCAAATTCCAATATTCTTATAATATAGGTTATTTAATCAGGGAACTATATTATAAGAATAACCGAGGAAATATCAACCCCAATACCGGTGGCGGAACAGTACGATTTGAGGTGTCTAGGTGCAATGAGCCAGCAGTGATAGGCACCCTTTCTCTGTTTACACTATAAAAAAATAAATTAACATCGATGTCACCAAATTAGATACTATTTGTGATGCATCACAGCCATGTCAATTAGGATCTTAAGAGGGAGCCACACCGATCATGCAGGGGATCATTGAGTTACATAACGATATCTTTCACTTCGTATTTCTGATCTTGGGGTTCATTTCACAGATGCTGGTTCGAGTGTTATGGTTGTTCCCCTTTCCTAGGGGACTAACGGACAAATGGATCGTTCATGGAACTACTCTCGAGATGATTTAGACCATCTCAGCTAGTATCATACCCATGTTCATTAATATCACTTCCTTTGCTCTATTATACTCATTTGACGAGATCATCGATCTTATCCTGACGATCAATGCGATTGGAAATCCATGGTATCGGAGGGCGCCTCTTCCCTATGGCACTGATGGTGGTTTCTATAGTAGTGAAATTAGGACTATTATTATTCAAATAGTTGTCCCATATAGTGTATACTATTAGAGTAGATTACTGAGATGTTTCTGAAACGTTGACTGCTCTGATTGGTCGACTGGAATGAACACGATGGTCGACTTTTCTACCATATCAATGAAGAACAATATGGGGCTCCGATCGATGGTTGTTATCATATGAGGTACTTCAATTTCAATTGCTACTGGACTATGGGGGCATTGCAGTGTGGGTGGAGTGGCTGGGCTGGATCCCGATCAATTGGCTCGATCCCACGCAACGGATACGATGGCATTGAGACCTGGGGCTGGTGAGCTGCAGCTATGGGAAGGGGGAATCTAGATCATCATACCACGTAGTGGGCATTGATGAATGGGACTATATAGAAGAGTACCGTAGAGTAGAGTACTAAGGATCAAGGTGGTTCGAAAAGAGTTCTATTGGGATAGTCAAAAAGGAAACTACGTTTGAAGGGACCATGGCTGCAATCTGGGAATACTGAATTGCCAGCAGAATCATCCTATTTTAGTACTGTCGATCAACAATGATTGATACGAGTGATCAATAAAATAATCGGTTTTGAACTGGAAATAGTCCAAGTGGTGCCATCAATACTCTACTCAATTAGTCGAGGTCCTCCCATATATGCCACTACACTTCCCAAGGTCCGTATGGGATCAGGTACTCTTCTATAACCATATCTAAGACTACCGCAGAAAAATAATAGGTGTTCCTCAGTATAATATAGGTAGTAGACCTGAGCCATCCTACCTAGACACCTGGTACCTCAAGGTGAGGTGGGTGTATAGATCAGCCGGTAGAGCATTGGGATTTAAACCCGATTGTCGCAGGTTCATCTCCGCATATACCCAACCCTCATTCGATGAGTGTCTTTTGTAGATAGGGGCCATTACCTCCTTCTGGTGAACTAGTATGCTCGAGTGGTTCGGTATAATATAAATTGACTATATAGAAGAGTACCTGGTGGCTCGGTAGTTCCCATAGAAGTATCATGGATGGAATGCCAACTCATATCGCACACCACACCATGGATCCTCTTGGTGGATTATGGCATTCAAGTGTTTGAGATGGCCACCACACTATGTAGAGTAGAGTACTGATTTGCTATGAGCAGTTTTCGGGCTAGCAGGAAGGCTCCCAGCTCATTCCCTGAACCAAAGAAAAATGAATGTGGAGTTAGCAGGCATGCTTTGACGTTGATTGGTTCCACGTTTCACCCCAGGTACCTCTTCCATTTTGATCGATGACATCCATGTGCTCACCTAATCACTATAAAGTCGTAGCTTGACCAGTCGGTAGGAAGAAGGGAACTGGCCATCCAACACCACCATGTAAGCTTGGTATCATATCTATAACTATATATAAGAGTACCATAAGAGTACTGAATAGACCACGGTGGCTCGAGACCTCCAAGCACTAGTAGCACTTGGAAAAACCAATGGTTGACTCAATTGCTTCTGTCACCACCACATTCATTTCCTCTTTGATGGTATATGATGCATCATGTTCCGGCTAGGCATCCCCGAGTGAAGAGCATTTTGAAATGGGTCGGGTACTCTATCTATATATTACTATTAGAGTAGAGTACTTGAGGATGAAGGAACAGTTCATGAGCAACAGAAAGAGGTTGTATAAACACATATGTTCATCAACTGCTCAATAGGCTGTTTTGCTCCACAATCCAGCCATTTTGTTTTCCATCAAGAAGAACCTATGATGAATTGACTCGAGAGTAGGAAATTATATATGGAGGCCTTTTTAGCAATGCTCATTCTGGGAGAGAGTTGAGGCAAAGCGCTTTGACTTTGGTATGATGTCAATTGAGTTCCCTTGCCTGTGTGGTTATTTACCTATAGTGGTCTATTAGAGAAGAGTACCGACTTCGAGGGAGGATGCGAATCGGTATAATATAGGTAGTAGACTATCTTGGTATAATATATGTAGTATACTATCATGTGATTTATATAGAAATATCTTTGGGAACTCAGTCGACTGGAATCCTATTCAGTAGATGAGCCCATACCATAAGGAAGCTCAGTGATAGGTCCCTTCCTGTACCACACACGCAGTAGGATACTAAAGATCCTACTCAGATATGTTCCAATCATATCCTTCCAGATACTTTGACATAATTAGTAGGTCACTGAGTATGTGAAATTCTTCAAGCGTATCCAATTACCTTAATCTAGCTTAATGTGGGAAGATTTCAGAGACCTAGACATCAACAAGTGGAGGGAATCAGCGATGAGAAAAGCGCTAAGAGGTACTAGAATCGGTGCCTCAATCGCAAGGTGGTAATGAGCTTTAGGGTAGAAACCTAAAGTATCTAATGAAGGTGAAATGACTCTATTTTACACATACATATGCTTCGGTATACTTTCCCAATGAAATAGGATAGAATCTAGTTAAGTACCTTCCCGTGATATAATAGATTTTCGTTGTATTGTGTCACATCGTCAGTACTCTTCTAATAGTGTTGATGAATCTATCTGTGGTTGAGAAGAAAGAACAAAAACTAACTGATTCGAATGTAGGATCGAGTGAGAAAATGGAAGTATGTGCTCTAGAATCTGACTTCCTATTATATTGGACCTCCCAGAGACAATAAGAACTGCAACTGTTGGAAAGAAAGACAGACTAGTGTTTGGGATACAATGCATGAATCATGTATCCCAGGTACTCAATAAGATAGGATAATTCATGTATCCTTGGTCCTCCTCGGTATAATATAGGTAATAGACCTTTCCCTCTTATAATCTAGAGTAGCCTGGAGCACTTCTTATAATCTAGAGTAGCCTGCCTTATCTGGCCATGAAAGGTCAGACTAGGTCTTCAGACAATGGAACAATAAGCTGGAATAGTCGACTAATCCTACTGCGAACATCTCCAATTCTGATATTCTTATAATATAGGTTCTTGAATCAGGGAACTATATTATAAGAATACCTGAGGCAATATCAACCCCAATACCAATGATAGAACAGTACGATATGAGGTGTCTAGGTGCAATGAGCCAGCAGTGATAGGCACCCTTTCTCTATTTACACTATAAAAAAATGAAATGAACATCGATGTCACCAAACTAGATACTATTTGTGATGCAGCTCAGCCATGGAAATTAGGATCTCAAGAGGGGGCCACACCGATCATGCAGGGGATCATTGAGTTATATAACGATATTTGTCACTTCCTATTTTTGATCATGGGGTTCGTTTCACGGATGCTAGTTTGAGAGTTATGGTTGTTCCCCTTTACTAGGGTACTACCGAACAAATGGATCATTCATGGAACTACTCTCGAGCTGCGTTGGACCATCTTGCCTAGTATCATACCGATGTTCATTGCTATCCCTTCCTTTTCTCTGTTATACTCATTGGATGAGATCATCGATCCGATCCTGGCGATCAAAGTGATTGGACATCAATGGTATCAGAGGGCACCTATTCCCTATGTCACTGATGGTGGTTTCTCCGATATTTCACTCGGGACTATTATTATTATAATAGTTGTTCCATCTAGTGTATACTATTAGAGTATAGTACTGAGATGTTTTTGAACCGTTGATTGCAATGATTGGGTGACTGGAACGAACATGTGGGTCGACTTTTCTCCCATATCAATGAAGAACAAGATGGGGCTCCGAGAGATGGTTGTTTCCATACGAGATACTTCAATTTCAACTGCTACTGGCCTATGGGGGAATTGTAGTATGGGTGGAGTGATTGGGATGGAGTCCGATCAATTGGCTCGAGCCCACACAACGGAAACGGTGGCATTGAGACCAAGGGTCGGCGAGCTACAGCAATGGGAATGGGGAATCCAGATCATCGTACCACATAGTATGAATTGATGAATGGGACTATAGATAAGAGTACTTTAGTGTAGAGTACTGATGATTAAGGTGGTTCGGAAGGAGGTCTATTGGGCTAGTCAAAAAGGAAACTACGTTTCAAGGGACCATGGCTGCCATCTGGGAATACCGAATCGCTAGCGGAAACATCCTGTTTTCGTACTGTCAATCAAAAACGATTGATATGAGTGATCGATACAACAAGATGTTTTGAACTGGAAAGGGTCCAAGTGGTGCCATCAGTACTCTACTCAATTAGTTGAGGTCATCCCATATATGCCACTACACTCCCAAGGGTCCGTATGGGATCTGGTACTCCTCTATAACTATATCTAAGAGTACCGTAGAATAATAATAGGTGTTCCTCAGTATATTATAGGTAGTATACCTGATCCATCCTACCTACACACCCGGTTCCCCAAGGTGAGGTGGGTGTATAGATCAGCTAGTAGAGCATTGGGATTTTATCCCGATTGTCATAGGTTCAACTCCTGTTATACCCAACCCCCATTCGACGAGTGTCTTGTGCAGATAGGGTACATTCCCTCCTTCTGTTGCACTAGTACGCTCGAGTGGTTCGGTATAATATAAATAAACTATATAGAAGAGTACCTGGTGGCTCGGTAGTCCCCATAAGAGTATTGTGGATGGAATGCCAGCTCATATCCCACACCACACCATGGATCCGTTTGGTGGATGATGGCATTCGAGTGTTTGTGATGGCCACCACACTATATAGAGTAGAGTATTGATTTTCTACAAGCTTGTTTCGGGCTAGCAGGCAGGCTCCCAGCACATTCCCCGAACCAAAGGCAAGTGAATGGGGAGTGAGCGGGCATGATTTGACATTTATTGGTTCTGCGTTTCACCCCAGGTACCTCTTCCATTTCAATCATTGACTTCCCAGAGCTCACCCAGACTCTATAGAGTCGTAGCTCGACCAGCCGGTAGGACGAAGGGGATCGACCATCAAACACCACCGCAAAATCTTAGTATCATCTCTATAACTATATATAAGAGTATTGTAAGAGTACTGAACATAACACATTGTCTCAAGACCACTGAGCACTAGTATCACTTGGAAAAACCAATGGACTACTCAATTGCTTCTATCACCACCACATTAATGAAATAGGGGATGCCCGTAGCTATCTAGTGTGAAAAAATGCATTGCAACTGTATTCCTATGAAATAAGGTAGGAGCCCTGAGAGATGGCCAATACAATTTCATGGTAGAGCACGAATGCCATCAACCATCACATACATGGTAGAAACGACTATTAGAGTAGAGTCAGGTACTCTATGTATATATTAATATTAGAGTAGAGTACTGATCAACTGAAGCAAGGTATTAGCTGCATGACTGAACCCAATGCCTAGTACCATTGCTATAATATAGATAGTGGACTATTATCCCATTAAACCCGCTAAAGATTGCGGGGTTTGATATCGAAGGTGGGGAACTATTAGAGTAGAGTTGTGTACTCTGCCTATATAGTACTCGAGCAAGGTAGCAGGTCACGCCATGGGTATTTAATCTGCACCTACTACTACTACTACTACATCGTGCATGTATTGCGTGTGATTGGTGGTATTTTATTCCCACAGCATATAATTGTCATTGGTTCAGGATATGAGCTGATCCAATGGCCCAGGTAGCACAATGCATCGTCATTGGCCGATAGGTGCTCGTAGATGCGCTCAGAAAGGCCCTTTCCTTCTAGTTTCAACCTTGCGCCAAGGGAAAGTCGTGCATGGATACTCTGTACGCTATACTGTAATGATTCCAATAGCAAGCGGTTCTTTGTTCCAGTACTCTACTCAAATAGTGTCGCCAAGTCATCAACTAGACCAGGTTCCACCAGGACGACTCTTTTTGCAGACGGTACTATGGGAGTGAGACAAACGACACCACACCGAGTTAGGGGAACGAACAAGACCACCAAGACTATTTCAACTCCAAAAAGGCAGATGGCCAATGATTATCATGAGAGTGGGAACATCTCATCTCACACTACAACAAGAGAAGCGGCAAAAACTGAACTCGAGGGTACTTTTATTCTACAGAAATATATATAAGTACCAAGAAATAGTGGTTGAAGAGATGGACATAGGTTTCCTATCGCACTGGAGGTGGCCATTCTAGTAGTCGTGCATCAGTTGTGTTCTAGCAGTGTTTCTAATGGGAGCAAGTAGGTCTTGGGGGTTGTGATAGTGGTAGGAAAAATGTTTCGATTAGAGGAACTAGGGTGGACTGTGTCATATATGATATATAGTCAATGGAATCTAGGCTCAACATATCAACTTGAAATGAGCATTCGTTATAATATAGGAATTAGACTGTCCATTATATACCAAAAGTAGAAAGACTGATACAGTTGATACTAAGAAGGAATGGAAGTGAGCTCGCGAGCACTACTGGCCAATGGGGCAATGATTGATCCAATGCACCACACCATCTCAATACCAATACTCCTGATGAGATGGTACTGATATATATTTACTGTGGCCATCTCTTTTTTTCATCCAACTGAGTCACTACTCTACTCTAATATTAGTTGTACACTTGGAAGAACTCCAATAAATTGGTTGAAATGGTACAAAAACACAAATAGAAAAGCGATAGGTTTACTCCAAGGTCTGGGGGCCCAAATCTGGCCTACTATGCTTCTCGTACGCGATGAGGTGGTTCGGAAAGAGGTATAGAATACCATACTATATAAGTTATATTACTTGGGTTTTCTCAAGTGTGGATGCATTGAACTATATAGAGTAAAGTTCAGTACATTATTCTATATATTCTACTCTAATAGTGTGGCAAGAGATGGGTTTTCCATTTAGTGGAATTGGGTTGGGGGTATAGCATCTCCTAATGAGATAGAAAACCTGGGGACATAGGCTAGTCATCGTTTGGAGAGACTGGTTCGACTCGAGTACCAGGAAACATAGTTGAACTTAGGTACATGTTGTTTCTAGTCTAGTACGATACGCACCACTGGCTATATAGGTGTGGGGTCAGGGTTCAATCTCTACTACCTATATTATACTGAATTGAAACCACCAATGCCAACCCACTTCTTGGTATAATATAAATAGCACGCACGAGGCACCGTTGGCCCAATAGATCAACATCGGCTCCATTCCTTGAGATTCCTACCTGAGCTCCCCATTTACACTTCTGTGCAACCCTCAGTATAATATATCCAGGTACTCTTCTATTTAGTCTATCTAGATTACCCGGGGGATACATGAATAACTCATCCTCTGGGTATAATCTATATAGTAGGATACTAGACTATATTATGAGAATACATTCCTATAGACTATATAGAAGAGTACCTTGATAGATTATACTGACATATAATCTAGATAGTAACCTGTCCTGGTCCTCCCAGGTCTTCACTGGGATACCTGAATCAGGTATCCCAGTGAGGACCTAGTGAGTGAGCACTCTGTGAAATGGATTACTTGGACTAGGAAAACTACCACCTATGGACCTGGTGAGTGAACACACTGTGAAATAGAGTACATGGACTAGGTGGTTTTTCTAGGAGAAATATAAGATTCCTAGATCATGTACTCTACTCTATATAGTATGGATCTTCCAGTCACCGACTTGGTGGTTGAATATAGTATATGAATCGAAATCAAGTACTCTACACAATATAGTAACTTGTAGGTGCTCCCATGGAGTGAAAGGAAGCAGCTCTACCACCACTCCCAATGAAAAACCATATAGTAGGCCGAAGGGCATTAACCCCAACTCAAATATTGCTTCGATCAGTATAATATAGGTTGTAGAGGCGGGACGAGAGGGGTCGAAGCCAATGTCAAGGATCAGTTCTATGAAAAGACGGCATTAGGGTGAGTTGAGTGTTTCAAGGAACGAGATGGTGGACGGTGCAAAATCAATGGGTGCCGGTGCTGTTACTATTTCTTTAGCGGGAGCGGTAGTTGGAATTTTCAATGTGTTCAGTGCATTGATTCAATCCACAGCTTGCAATCCATCAATGGAAAAACAATAATTTGGGTATGTGATTTTGGGGTTTTCTCTAACCGAAGCTATAGCCTCATTTTCCTCAATGATGGAGTTTTTTTATCTCATTCGTGTTTCAACCTGGTTCACCCTCTTGCCCCTGGTCATTCTTAGGGATACTTCATGTATTCCAGGCACTCACTAGGATACTTGAATCACGTATCCTCTGGGTATAGTCTATGTAGTGGGTTACTGGACTGTATTATGAGAATATATGCCTATAGACTATATTGAAGAGTACCTTGAAAGATTACACCGACATATAATCTAGATAGTAGCATGTCCTGGTCCTCCCAAGTCTTCACTGGGATACCTGAATCAGGTATCCCAGTGAATACCTGGGAAGCTCCATGGCTCAGTACTCTACTCTAATATTCTCGACAGGTGGTACGTTCAAGATGGCATTTCCTGAGTTCTCTATTGGATGTCTAATGACCATAGTCTAGACCCCCTAGCATTCCCATGCACCTGAACTATTCCAAAAACTCTCATAAGGCAGTGGCTAGATGGCGTGGACCCATTGGAAAACCACATTAGAGCAACTCGACCAACTAGGAAATATAGTGCTCCGGTACAATAACAACAATGGGGTGGCCGACGAGAGAAGTTCCATAACGAATTGCTAGTGTGGCATGAACTCTTCTGGCTTGGGCACTAGAGAATGCCACCACTGATGCATCGACCCGCGTTTCACTAATTAGTGTACTCGCGGTCTCGGAATTGGTCCCCCTTTCTCATGTCAGTACGATGGACAATACACTAGTTCTAGTAGTGTAGTTATAGTTCCCCTTGTTTGATTGTCATAGAAGCCATTTCAGCCTCTCGCTATGTCAAATTTTGTTTCCTTAACTCTACTACCATAGAGGATGATACCGTCTTTTCATAGAGCGGTGATCGAACGATGTGAAACTGTGTCTGATAGGGTGGATTAGGTGTATCTTTCATTTGTTCTGGTTAGTCAACAGATAATGTGAATGTCAAAAGTATTGAAGGTCATCTATTCAGGCACTTCATTCTACAGTCACTGCAACTACTAAGCTTGATCCACTCAAATTGGACGGGATGTGCCAATAGACTTTATAGATCTTTGATCGTGATATGCCTTGGATCAAAGAGGCCTATTGTTTATCAGGAAATATATATAGGTACCAGTGTTCCAACCTCATCATGGACACATTTCAAAATAGAAGTGTTGAAGAAATTGGCGGGACACTTCTATACTATAACAAATCAGGTCTCAAGTAGTAGAGTAAACTGTCTTGTTTTCCATGTCTCTATCTCACTGTCAGGCTGAAAATGTGATGATGGTGCCTGTGCACAACTTTGGTTCTTGTTGGTTTCCATATATGAGGGGAACCGTTGGATATCTATGAAAGGTGATGATAATCGTATCAATTGTGATGAAGGGGTTGATACCGCTGGAGAAGGGAAAGCTAGAGTGTTTTCTATAGAAAAATATACCCTTATATATTAAGTAGCACCTTATCAGTGTATAATATAGGTAGTAAACTACGACCTGGCCATGATTGGCTCATGAGTGTTTTTTCACATATCCCAATGGATGGGGTTGAAAGGGCAGATGACAGGGACATTCGATTCTGTTGACTTGAAGTCTGCCACTGAGGCAGTAATTCAACAAACTATATAGATAGAGTACCTGTTACAGTCACTCGTGACGTCTTCGGATTTGGTCTGTGATTTAATGTCTTCACCCCTTCCTTAATCAAGGATAGAGAGGTAGGTTGATAACTTTTACCACGTGCCCATCGCCCGATTGATCACATCATTGGATGGTGTGGTTGGCATCACCGATATAGGATGATACATAGCAACCCAAGTATGTCTTTGAAATTTACTAGGATACATGAATCATGTATCCCAGTGATACATGAAGTATCCCAGTGAGGAACTGGAAATGACCAGGGGAGAAAAGTGGGGTATGGGAAGGAGTGAATGAATAGTGCGAATATGGATGGGTTTGGAATTCATTATTAGAAGAGTACCTGAGGCATACGAATCAGGTTCTCAGGTATTCTTTCTATAACTATATATAAGAGTACCGTAGAGTAGAGTACTGAGCTACCACATCCTGGCATGATTGATGGGAAGGATGGACATAGCTGTGAGTGGGGCACGCCTAGGTGAAACAGCAACGGTAGCAACAACGGGTGGATCAGGCAGTTTGGGGTATGGAAAACTCAAGCATGATCCTATGGGGTCGGAAGGAAATTCTATTGTGTAATTGCCTTTTTTCATTGGTTTCGGTTGTGTTCTGTAATCGATAGTTCTATTGGTTTATTGAGTGGCCCATGATCAGAAGGGTGTCATGGTCAAGGATGGTTGGGAATCACATGTGAGGTTTTTTTGTGTGGTCATGGTGGTGTTGAGATGGGGCTCATTGGAATTGGATCGGAACACCGTCTACTCTAACTGTTGTATACACAAGGGCTTGAGTTTTCAGTACCCACTAAACTACAGAGGGTCTTATTCAGTATAATATTAGTAGTAGAGGTAGTGCCATTTGGAATCGGTAGGGGGTTCCATATGGTGGTGGGTGCGTAGCAAGGTGAAGGGGTGTTCAGATATGAGACAAGTATTATTTTTCTTTATTTCCTTGCTTCCTTATTCTTCTAAGGCTTGTAGCGCAATCATTCCCTATTGGAAGGGGGTCACAAGGGCAGTACAATATAGGGCCACCCGGCCTCTTGGATGGGTACTGATATATATTTTTGTGGAAGTTCGAGCACGGGAGGTGGCACTGTTGAATTGGAAACCGTACTAGTGATATTTTATATCAGGTGGTCACACACGGGCCGAGAAATCGTTGATCACTCTATTGTGTTCCCCTGATTGGTGGTGGCCAAACAACAACAAATCAATTACTCTTCTATAACTATATATAAGAGTACCGTATAATAAGAATAGTGTATGTCGTTGCTAGTAGAATAACGATTGATGTTCTGCGAGTTGTCTGAGT
Organism: Viscum album; assembly: GCA_963277665.1. Classification (NCBI taxonomy): domain Eukaryota; kingdom Viridiplantae; phylum Streptophyta; class Magnoliopsida; order Santalales; family Viscaceae; genus Viscum; species Viscum album. The sequence continues at coordinate 207,756,798 of OY728153.1, read as the reverse complement.
GTAGCGACTTTATTTGACCAGGTTTTCCACATGTGATTGGGCCTCTTGGACTGATACTGATATATATTTTGGGGGTTCTAATATCAAGTTGGTACCTTCCAAAACCCAAAGGTACTGATGACAACTTATAATCGAGTACTGAGGATCGTGGATGCCTCATATTGGGCATACCTGGGAGGGATGCAATCATTGACTTCATTATTCTTCTATGGCTGTAATGCATGGAATTGGTGGGGGTTCGATCTGCCTGAAGCGGGGGACCCATGATCTACTCTTTAAAATGGCCATTCAATGGCATTAGAAGAATAAGGAAGCTGATCTGGAACTGTGGAACGATCACCTCACTATTAGAGTAGAGTAGGGGGTTCGATCCATTCATTGCTTCTGGTATTGGTGGCTCGATGGCGTAGTGATCCTACCATTGGTTTTAAATGAGATATTGAGAGTCTTTGGGCACATATCATACGGATCAAATGGGTTGGGAAGTGATTTGAAGACTCCTATAGGGGTCTCCCGGTGCGGCAATGTGGAACGCCAAGACACAACGAAGGCATATGGGAGTGGATGGTAGAGATTGGAATGGCTCAAGCCACATTTATGCCCAAAACTCCCATGCTTTTCTTCGTTAGTCAACAACCAAAAAACATTCTCGTTTAGTTCTTCACTATTCCTATAAAAAGGAAGGACTCACTTTCTCTTTCTTTCTAGAGGGAGGGAAAAGAAAGAGAATTTCATTAAAAAAATCAATAGAAATTTTATATAAGAAGATCAATGGCTATGGTCCTTTGTTATAGTGTTTTAGTCTCATTCTTGCTTGTTCTTCTTGGAGTTCATGGAAGAATTGGGCTTCAACTCCCTAAGCCTCGATGTGGTGAAAAAGACTGAAACAAAGATAAAAATAAATGAAAAAGTTCGAGAAATTGATGAATTTTATGACATATTCGGTCTGATGGCTGTTCTCCACTAACCACAAGGATATAGGGACTCTATATTTCATCTTGGGTGCAATTGGTGGATAGATGGGCACATGATTCTCAGTACTGATTCGTATGGAATTAGCACGACCTGACGATCAGATTCTTGGCGGAAATCATCAACTTTATAATGTTTAAATAACATCTCACACTTTTTTAATGATATTTTTTATGGTTAAGCTGGCGATGATAGGTGGATCTGGTAATTGGTTTGTTCCGATTCTGATAGGTGCAACAAATACTTTAAAAAAGAAATGTCTGATGTTACCTTGCTTCTTCTATCTGTTCCTGATCCTGCTTCCCATTATCACACTATTATAAAATCAAATTAACAAGTTTTATCATGGAATTAGACCTGCTCTTAACGTCGGCTTATCTGTCAGTCGTATCGGTTCTGCCGCTCAGGATATGTTCAATTGGGTTAAATTGATGAAACAAGTATGCGGTAGTTTCCTATTTTTCCTAAAAATATGATTAGTCATTTCGAGTTTTGGATTTTTTGTCTTTCGTTATTGACTAATGTTTCCCAAGATAGAAAATGGGAATTTAGTGAATCCCCTACAGGTTTTCGTGAAAATTTTATGTTTCTTTTCTCTTTTTAAATATCCCAAGGAGCCTGTAAGGGTAAGACACCTTCTCCTTCTGTGCTTTTTCTTGAGCCTTTTAAGTAGTCTTTTTCTTTAAGGGATATGTTGGGAAATCAATATTTTAGTTTTTATTTTTATCTCAGTGCCATATATTTATTTCCTTTAGATTACGCCATTTTTCTTTTATTTTGTGTATTCTATCTAGATGAAGGTCTGGAAAAGTGGGGTTTCTACCTTTCTTTTCAGCACTTTGGCTATTTAGTTTTGTCATTCTTTTTGAAAAAAAAATTCATGACCTAACCGTAAAAATCATATTTTTTTGTTTCATTACCTGCTAATATTTCAACTTTTCAATGGGTTCTTCTAGTATAAATATTTTTATTTAATAGACCACTTGAAGTTAAAATCATTTTCATCTGGTGCTGCATCATATTTATAAGACTGAAAAGGCGCACGTGATGGGAATTAACAATATCCTTTTTTTCATTATTTTGTAATAATTCTTCTCATCGGTGTCTATGTTTCACCTAGTCAGACACGTACCATATGGGGGATTCCTTCTGGAATATTCATTTCTATTTCTATGAATTTTTTATTTTGTGTTTGTCTTGATTTTCTTATAGAGTTGTTTGCCTAGAAGAAAGAACCCCTAGTCCCCCTCTTCTTATGTGCTCTCTTTTTCCTGTTCGGATATTTTTCTGAGCTTTCTTGGCTGGAAAGGTGGATTGAAGGGATAGACATTATTTTGTTAATTCTAATCCTCTTTTCCTTTATTAAGGAAGAGACTGAAAAATCAAGTCAAGAGGCCCACATCGTATGCAAAAGTCCCTAAGCAATCACTTAGTGGAAAAGGTATATCCTCTTTATGTTATTGGAGTTTCAAGTCCCCTGAAGTGGTTGAGGGGCAGCTGACCGAAAGGAAAGTGGGTAAACTGGCTTCTGATTGGACTATGTACCAGGACAGACCGTTGTGTGCCATGACCGGGCTTACAGGTTTTTGGCAACAAAAATTAAGGTAGAGAGATCATTCTCTCGTTATGTCCTGGTATACTTGTAGCAGGCTGTCGCTTCCCCGATGGACATGGGGGTCTCTATTTGAGGATCTACCTTATCTTGATTATTTAAGAAAAAGGTGATTCACTATCAGTTTTAGTCTTATTGATCTATCAAGTCAAGAGGGAGAGGCCCCCTTTTAGTATCTTAGGATGAGGGGGTGAAGAAGCGGGAATGTGGGTCTTCACATCTATTAAGCTATCTGGTAAATGAGAGCCTTCGATATGTGCTCGCTACTGCAGCAGCTAGAGAAGTATGAATTTAGACATGGGAGCATTAGGAAGATTATTTTTGGATTATGTGATTCAACTTTGAATAATTTATTTCACTCCTTAGAAAAGGAAAGCAGAGTTATTTTTAAACCGCCCGGGATCACCTTAAAAGAGTTTAAAACGCAAGGGGTAAGCCGAGAAGTGCTAGCTTACCCCTTGCTTGTTCACAAGGAGTATCTACAAAAATGGGATTTAGCGCTCTAAAAGGGAAGGGGGACCTCTTGAATAAGTCAGAATTGTATAACCTATCTCTGTAATAAAATAATGGAGAACGACCTCCTTAAGAAGATGGGGGAAGACTGCACAGAAGAAGAAGTCATCAAAGAAATAATAACGGGGAAGGAGGGTCAGGGAAGTACCCTATTTTGGGAGAGAATGACTAAGAATTTGGGGAATTGAAGTAGCTCCTTGGTCTCATCACCCTTGAATTAATCAATTTTCTTATAGATCTTGTTTGTGATCCACGAAGGGATGGACCAAGCCAATATTCCTACTTTCTTTCGTGGGATTGGGATCTTTGTAGAAAGGCAGGCATTTCATTATCATTATAAAAGGGCATCCCATTAGAAAGAATTGAATTAGCTAAGTTAGTAAGAATGACTCTATTGGCCCCAGACAAGGAAAAAATACGTTCTTATATTCTACATTAGAGGACAATGCATTGATTCTAAGACAGTCCGGCCTATTAGAAAAGAGCAATTCTTTAAGCCCAAAGACTAGCGAATTCGACTGACTTCGACTTTTTTGCTTTCTTTTTTTAGTTCTTCCCCGATGAGCTCTTCCCAGAGAAAATTCATAATCAAAGAAGGCAAATGGGGAAGTTCCTTTTAAATTAATTAATTTTTCAATGGGAACCTTTCATCTTAATAGAGTGGAAAATCCAAGCCAAGATTCATCGCCCAAAAGCACAGGATGAGACTTGACTTCTCAGATGCTGATTGATTTCCTGTTGATGGAAGAGTGATCGTATCTGTTGTTCTTGTTGACGACACTCGTCCTATAGAAGAAGCTATTATTGGAATGCTTTCCTTGGAAAAAGTAAAGGGGATCGATCCCAAACCTAGGGAGAAAGAGTTTAGATAAAATTCATCCTCTCCCAGACCCAACATAAGAGAAGAGAAGAAAAAAAAAAGAAATGTGTATGAAAGTGATCCAAAGTTAGTAACTGTTACTTCTGATCCTAGTGGATATGGCTCAAGAGAAGGATAACAAAAAGTAAGGATTTGACTAGCTTTGAGTTCTCACGTAGTTTAGGTTGAATTAGGAATAAGTAGGTGATCTCTTAAAGAAGGGCCTAATTAGGCCAAGTAAGAGTCCATGGTCCAGCGCTGCAAAATACGTCAATAACAGAAATGAACAAGAAAGGGGAATGCCAAGGTTAGTGATCAACTAGAAAACCCTTTCAGAGGCCCTCTAGTGGATTAGGTATCCCATACCTAATCGACAAACACTTTTTCGTTCGTAAGCACTGAGCGAGACGCCTTGTCTACGAAGCTTCACTAGTGCTTCTTCTTGGTGTTCTGAGGAGTTCTGGGCTAAGTATAAGTATGAAGCGAGTACTTTTTCCAACCTTATTTTTTCTTTGGAAAGGCCTTCCTTTCACCAGGTTTTATCCCTCACTTGATTATTCATATGATGTTGGATTTTCAATGGAAACTAAATCCTCACCAGCAGATTCATCTTCAAGTTCTAAACCATCTGCCCTTAAAAACCGACATTTTGGACCCCGGGACCTAAGCTTTGCTAAATCTGTGAAAAGGAGTGGACGGTTGTATTTTGGCCTAGTAGTTCTGGTTTTCCTAATTGAAGAGACCCTACCCTCATATCAAAAGAGTCCATACATTACGTGTTCACCATACTAGACCTCCATATCACATGTGTAAAGAGCCCACCTAGGATATGAAATAAGGACAAGAGTAGTTCCACTATCCAATTCTTAAGCATGATCCCTTGCCTCCTCTTCCACATAATCCTCATCTGCACCTAAAGAAGAGTAATCTTTTGCTGAATCTACATCCACTGAAGGCTAAAAATGTTCAATATTTAGTTCCATCCAGAATGAATTTCCAACCTAACATGGGATAAGCGGTTGTTGGAATCATGAAGATTACTTTAAAGGGAAACACTTCCTCGTAGGGCCGCCAATGTAGGCTCCTTTATCCACATCGATTGTTAGAGATCACTTCACACCAACTGAATCATAAGCCTTCTTCTCCGCCTCAGTCATGACTTCCTTTCTACATCAATATTTGTCCCTTTCGATTTATTCTATATCATCTGATCTTTCTTCTTCAATTGAATTTCTTACTACGCCCCTTCTTTACTTTTTCTCCACACCTTTAGAATGTCATTTTCAATCCGCTAAGTGCACTAGTAGACTTACCCTATGAGATTTACCCTGTTGGGATCACTAAATCTTCTTCCATATCATCCCATCGCTGCATGCCTTCAACTGAGACCTATCTTCTTTATTTCGAAGTTTCTCTTTACTTGGACATAACCAAAGAGGCCCAAAGGGGAGAGGGAATTACTTCAAGTCTGAGAAGAAACTCTTCCCTATAATAGAAAAACCTCTCTTCCAAATCAGTCCTCCTATGAGTGAATTGGACCAAGGTCTATGCTTTCGACTTCCCTTGAAAGTAAAATTTACTTTATTGCGTACTTATTTCCATCCTGAGAATGTGATCATTTGGAAGGTGCCTAGAAACTCTTTTTTATATTCCTATTCTTTGACCAGAACGTCGTACCATGCAACAAGAGTTCTAACCTATTCTTTCTAACTAATAGAAGATTCACCGCAACGAGCATATTTAATATTTAATAGAAAACCCTAATGACTGAATGGATTCCCCTCCCTCTTCCGGGATTTATTGCAACTATCTTGAATTGAACCCACAACATTCTAAATCAAATATAGATTCCAATCCAGAGATTTTGATCTCTGTTGTAAAGTCTAAGAGATTTGATTCGGTATCTAAGAAAACTCTTATAGAAAGATCTAGGTATGCTTCTCAAGTCATTCAATGCTTGGATTAATTCATTTATGACTTCATAGGATGAAAGTTCCAGGTGAAATATCTTTGACTAGCTAATAAAGGAGAATCTGTTCTAACACCTGATATTACCTAAAAGAAGAGAGCAAACAAACTCACCAAACTGACTCTGATTCCCTACTTGAATGAATAGATTAGGAAGTATAGATTGACTTTACTGGATTCCACCGTGACTTAAAAACATCTCGATTGGCTAAAGACAATGCCTTGCTCGCTCCGAAGAACCTTTCTTCAGAAAGGAATGCCCCATGACTCAGGTATTCACTTGCAGCGGATTCAGAAAATGTTTAGAAGATGGGAGTGAGAGTTCGATTCCAAAGCCCCTTCTTTAAATTCCCTTGGCTCTACCCTACTTATTAGGACTAGTGAAAGATTCTGTCTTGGATTAGACAGCTATGGCCTTATATATCGAGTGGGGAAGAGACTTCGAAATAATTATTCCATCTCTAGATGTTACATAACCATATTCTAGGAGTACTGGAAAGCTACGACCGGGGAAGCATCCAATGGTTGTGGAGGCCTTTTCCTGGTCCAGCTACACAAAAATCCAAAGGGTTTAATATGACTCAGATGAAAGAACTAATAAGTATTCCCAAAGAAGCAGTACCTAAGAAGCTACGGGGAAGAGAGGTGGGACCAGAGGCCATTTGTACAAAATATGACATGGGGCAGTCCTAAAGTTTCTTTCGCTCTTCATGATAGTATATATGTGCATGGTGGATCTCTTTCAGCTATTTGAGAAACAGTTTGACAACTTATACATAATTAGTTCACAGTAGGAAAAGGGATCCACACCCATTTAGTAGTGTCATTGGCATAGAAGGAGATAGAGAGATCACACCGCTTAAGCAAACTGGAGCAGCCGTAATCAATGAAATGTCACTATTAGAATATTACTAAAAGTTGAGTGAGATATTTGAACATATAATGTTATGTATATAACAAAGTGGAGAGCTTGAGATCACCCAATGTGAGATGAAAATGTCTATGCATAGAATAATTGGACGTCCCTCTTCGGTGGACGGAAATGCACTAAAAAATAATCCTTGGCCAATAACCATTAGAAGCATTCAGAATCGAAGATTAGTCCAAATGGTAGCCATTAAGCTTTATCAGAGAAATAATATAGACGAGTTGGTACTGATATATATTGAGAGATACAAAGAGAAAGCGCACTGGGGAGTGGCTAGAATCAAAAAAGAATCCGAAGGAAGTGATATTCATACAATATTATGAAATAACAAAAATGCTAATTCGATTGACATGGAACTCTTCATAGAAGGAGGGGAAGAAGATTAGGTCACAAAGTGGAAATATTTCATCAAAGTACACATGAACTTCAAAATGGCTTGATCCCCGAAAAAGGGTACGTAGGAAGCTTGGGGCAGCCAAGTTCCTGTGCTTATAAAAAGAGAAGGTAAGTTCATATTAGGGTAGAGTACTGACTTTCCCCTCCTTCAGCTACTTTTAATTGAGTTGAAACCATCTAATACTAATAGTCAATAGTAATAGAATCTACCGCTAGCACTTCTTTCTAAGCTAAGGAGATTCTATTACTATTTACTATTAGAACAGAATAGAATAGAATATGGGAAAAGGACAAAGAGGAAGACAAATAAGAAGGAAGAATTTAGATTCGGGGGAGGCTCTAAAACCTTATATATAAGTATATGCTACTTATATATAAGGGTTCTAAAGGGTTATGGGATAGTCAGGTCCTTTTTTTGATTGGACGGATGGACTATATGGTAATTCGAGACTGGTTCTCTCTTTCCTGTAGTCCTACCCAGTGAAAAATCCTCCACTGAATAGGACTGGTAGTCTCCATATGAAATCAGGTTCAAACCTTGATCTCTTACTAATAGTTGGTGAGGGGAATCCTCAAATTCAAAGAGAGTAAGGAATAACCAGGTAAGAAGAAAGTGGTTAACTGGAAAAAGGAACTGAATATAACAATAAGAAGTAAGACCGAGAGATATGACAAAAAGGACTTGTCATGAGATGGACTCTTGGGTATTCATCTATAAACGTCCTGGGATCAAAAGGCATATCCATTGAACTACCTTTCATTCTGATCACAAATTTCAAAATGAAAGAAGAGAAAGAACTGGGAGTTGGCGCCTACATAAGTGGTTGTTTGCTTACCAAGCAATCCTGGTAAGCTCCTCCAGTTCGATTAGTAAGATTCACGAACAATATATGGAACAAGATCATAACAACGAATAGGAATGGAATGGATATAGCTCTTATATGAACTACTGGGAAGATCATAGAAAAGAAGTCAAGACCTAACAAAAGAAGTCGACCTAAACTATCACGAAAGACAAGGAGATATTCCATATATATTCAGTTTATTTTCTAAAAATCACTCATAGCTGTCTACTTTAATAGTAGTGGACATAATCCGGCGATATGGAACACTTTGCTGCATTCCATTCTCCCGAATCTCTTTGAGATTGTTTAGATAAGCTGATTCGGAAGGTGCCTTTCCTCCTAGATAAAATAAATACGCTCGTATCTGATTGAATTTTTCAAGGTTCTAAAAGATCTTACACCTTAGGGTAAGGACAGAATGATGGGAATATCAGTTGGAGACCTCAATATTCTTTTCAATTTGGAGTTGGGTCTCAACAAAGGTGTCCCAAACTTCATCATTATATATATAACCTGTATTTATAATCGATCGTTGAGTTTCTGTCTTCGAAGAGTAGGGGGGTTGAAGCTGGTGTATTAGAGGCTTTTGATTGATGCTGGATTTGGAGCTTGTTCCCGACGATGACTCAGTCCAAGGTTCTCACAGTTCAGAATGATCTTCTATGCCTGAAAAGGTAGAATATAATTTGTTAAGGGTGGCTACTAGGAGGGATTTCACAGTTTCCAAGGCTAGAGTTCCTGAACACCTCATCTTGATGAGGAGGAAAGAAAGGGATCGCGTGTTCAGTACTCTACTCTAATATTCAAGTCACTATAAGAAGAGTACTGATCAAATAGAGACTCTAAAAGCCAAACCCTACCAATGAACAAGTTCCTTATCCCTATCAGTGAAGAACCACAAGATCAGAAAGGCACATCTTTTTTACAAATAAGAGTCTTTCTGAATAGCAAAACTTTCTTCATCCTTATGCCACTACTGGGACAGCGCTTGGCGTTGAATCTAGCCTATCTTTATAGGATATAAATTTTTATTCAGTCAATATATATCAGTACCATCCCCTTACTTTATCAGGATGAGGCCCGACCCTTGGGTTTTCTAACCTTGATGCCATAGTTTGGTGGGGGTTGAGCAGTGGGTTGGAAAGAAAGAGTTGTATAAAGATAGGAATCGAGATAAAGTGCACTTTCCCTTGATGTCAGTCTATTGCAACCACCTTATGACAATAAGGGATTTTTTTTGAGCCTTGGCCCTATTCCCTTTGTCCAGCTCTTCTGGAATTGGCTTTGACCTATCATCCCCCCCCCCCCACTTTCAAGGATTCGACGCCTCCACTTGATGCTTTACACCCATGCTTCGTTCAGGCAGCACTACTCGGATATGTCTTTCCAGTATCCAAAGAAGTGCTACTTGTAGGAGGAAAATCTCAAGAATCTTCCTTTTAGTGGAAGGATCTATCCAGAGAAAGAGGGGTGGGGGATTTCCATCCAAACAGATTCCCCCTTCGGACTAATTCCTGTGGAGTGAACCGATTTGCATCACACTTGATAGAATCACTAGTCTCGCACGACTGCATGTCTGCTTGTTTGCACTGTCTGTTGTGCTCTTAGCTTCTTTATACTGATGAAGGGAACTCCCTTAGGTCTATCCCCCTCCTACCAGATCGACAGTCGAGCATATTTCAACACCTTTCCCTCGCCCACTCAAGTTTATTACCAACCATGTTCCCCACATCTTATTGATCGAGTTGACTCCTCACATCTGATCTCGCATCCAATAAGATGATTGGAAAATGAAGATGTTCTATGCCCCGTCCACTCCTTGAGGCTTTCCAGACTACATAATGGACTTGGTGGCCTGATTGCAACCTCATGGTACTAAGCCCGAGCCTTGGCCGATCCAATTAGTGGAAATATCAGTGTCGAAAGGATTATGATCATAGTCACTCAGCACGTCAGGTTGACACTATAGTTATAGGCTGAAGGTCATTCGTTCTCATTCAATGGCCTCACCATTATCATTCCCAAATCCGACATCAAGTATTTCACCCACAGGCTATACTGTTAAGCAAGGAAGGTGACCTCATGGCTGCTAATTCGCGTGAATAAAACCTAGCTTTTCTTCTATTTCTAGTTTCATCAAATCATTCATAGATGACATGATAAATGGAATATGGCTGATGACAAAGCAATGGTGTGTACCGAAAAGCTGTCACCCGCCAGAATTTGATGGACGCCACGATGATAGCTACGAAATGCGCTGACCCTATGTCCTTCCGGGACAGTGTAGAGCGAACTGATCCAATTCTTCTCAAATATTTTTAGACAAGGTCAAAGTGAATCTATTTCAAAAATGCCGATGTTGGTTTTCCAAACCACCCAAGAACTCAACTCAATGAGAATATAGCCTCATAGCTGGCATGGCGAAGCGTATCATACCCTCTCTTTATTGAACCCCGGACACCCAATCGATCCTTCCCCGAAACATCGACTATCATATTTAAACAAAGATTTCTACCCAGATATAGATGTGTCACACATAGCACTCTCTCATGATCTACCCCATTCCTGAGTCACTACACTCCTCTCCTTGATATACTTCTGTATAATAAAAAGAATCTCCAATATATATCAGTACCAGTCACTGAAACCATAGTGAAAGTGATGTGTTCTATAAGGGCTTTCATTCGTGAGCGAACCGTACCCACCAAACGAGCCAAGGTTATAGGTTGACAAACCATCCTTTTTGATTTGACGCCACACATATTTCGACTCTGGTAATGATATATATTGAAGGTTTGGGACCATCCTTTATTTTTTTAAACTCTCGTTAAAATTCTTTATAGAACCCTGGCCAGAAGACTCACCAGGTCATTCCTTTAAGGATGTTTTAATGATAATATAATGCCTCTAAGGCCGCTATTCCTGACAAGGAATAGATTATGGCCTTTACCGATTATATATCTCTATAGAACTTTTTTATTTTATTTTATTGTTGATTATCTATTTCTTATCTTTAGTATGGGTCTACAACTATTTATTTCAATTAAAAAGAAAGGGCTAATTCAGTACTCTTATAATAGCGTCCACAGAACACCTATTTCAACCATCCTTAAAGGGCTCGGGCCTCTGTTCAAGGAGTGACTTTTTTGAGCTCTTTTAGAGTCAGTACTCACTATATATAGAGCCACTTTCCTAATAAATACATTCCATTCCAACGATTCGGTGGCCGAGTTGGTCTGACTTAGGAATATCCCTCCAGAGCCTAGTACTGATATATATTGGATGTAAGTCAGTTTCAAGTCTTCCTTTCCTCTATAAAGATCACTACACGCTTTTGACTTATCAAAGAAAGAAAAGCTACGAACCCCCTCTCTATGTAAAGGTAATGTCTCTCCATTAGCTAGTCATCTAGAATGTAAGTAAGGAATGGTACTGATATATATTGGAAGTGAAAAAGGGTCAAACATGGTAGTATTTGCTTTATCCTATGAAAGAATTCTACTATCTAGATTATACTGACATAGACAAGAAAGTGGGAGTTCAGACTTGGCGAACGATCTCTTGTCGCGGGAGAGGAAAGCGGGGCAGGAAAAATCACCATTCTGGTGGTTGATAGTAGAGAAAAGGCTGGATAACACATAGATAGACATTCCTTATCATCCAAAAGTATGTAGAAAGAGGAAGGGATCGTGGGGTCGATCTCAAATCTCATAGAGAGGAGGAATACCAAGGATGATAAGGGATAACTAACTATATAGCTCACAGGAATGGGTTCCACATTACTCAAGTTTTATCAAAGCTTTATTTAAGAGAGATTTGGGATATGGAGTAATGCAGAAAGCTTCCAAATTCTGTTTGAAAGCTGGTAGTTATATATATTGTGAGGGTGACCTTATATTATAAAAGAATATGACCCAATTCACATAGCGTTTCGGGATACAAAATTTTTCTTTAGTGTTTCCTATAATATAAAGAAATAGTGGATCCAGGGGGATAAAGGGCACTATTATATTAGAGTACTGAGTCTGGTACTTATATATATTGAGAGTTTTCTCTACGACATTTTCACGCTTTCCTTATTCAAACAGGAAATCCGACTTTAGACATCGTATTGACCTTTCTACGAGCGCTAGAACTTGAGTACCGAAACTGAACTACTTTCATTCTTCAATGGATAGTCAAAAAGGATCTTATCCTACCGGTGACCAGATTTTGTAAAAGGGAGGAGGTTTCTCGATCCACTATCTGACTTTTTGAAGAAATACACAACTCTTCATATAAAATTAGAAGTAATAGATCGAGTTCCTCCCGCTCTATAATCTAGATAGTCAGATACTTCATGTATTCCAGGGAGGTTTGAACTTCCATTGACTGCTTTTCAGGCCCATCCACTTGTTTGACTGCTCATATACATAATTAGTTCACCCTTTCAAATATCCCATAAAATGACAGCCATCAAAAGGTCACTACTCAATTGATTCTGTTAACATATCCAAATGATGTTCAGTGGTCTCTACCTGTGGCCCATGATCCAAAGGACCTGAAACCAGTCAATTCTGTATAAAATAGGTAGTAGCCTTACCTTCCAACCAATCGACCAATCACGCTATCCTTACCTTTCAACCAACCCCTTCGATTCCACTTCTGCAGTAGTATATAATCTCAGAACCTTACCATGATACCTAAAACTCAATTTGTTTTCCGGTGATGGCAAGAATATGCAAAATAATTCTTTTTATTTTTCTTATTCTTGTGTTGTTTCTGAATGGCATCATAGCTACATAAGGGAAAGAGATGATGCCCACTCTTATCCACCGCAAAAGGGGGATGATTTCTTCCCCCCAGTTCCACAATCTCGGTACTTAAACTTATGGATCAAGCAACATAATTATGTTTCGAGGCAGCATTTCATTCTAGTAGTATATGGTTCAAAACTCCTTGTTCCATCCTCCCCTCCATAACTAGTATAGTGGAGGTGTTATTTGTATTGAAATAATTAATAAATGTACAAAAACAAATAATGTGTAGACCCACCCAATTTTATATGTGGGTTTATTTCATAATGTATTTTTGTTTTGAATAAAGAATAGCGCTCCTGTTAGTGTAACACAGGTGTCTTTCTCGGTTGATGGATAGGATAAATGCCTATATTGCTTTGTAATGTTATTGTCATGTTGATGCTATATTAAAGAATCCAATCTAAAAAAAGTAGCTCAAGAATTAGTCCCATTATTTATAATTGTCTTTATCATACTATTTAAATGAACTTCTAGTCTGAATTGTGTACTCAACAGGAAGTGTCACAGCCTAGGTTCAGGCCACCTCAGATGTCGATCTGTAGTAAAAGTTTTCGAAAGTTGTTTTCTGAGGTTTTCACCTAGAGCGATTTTCCTGCTTCTTTCCCTGATAGGGATAAGGAACTGGTTTACCTGTATCATGGAAATGTCCAACACATAGGTTCTTTCTAAGATCATCCTATATGAAAGATGTCTGATATGTTTGGAAAATGAAAAAGACTGATAGAGAGGATGAACGTCCACAGAGTACAAAAGGTCAGACCTAATAAGAGAAATGAGCTTAGCACAACATGATATGGGCTGATACTTATATATATTAAAGATCATCCTAAAAGACTATATAGACAGAGTGCCTGACTCTACTCTAATAGAATCATAGGAATAGAAGAAATATGTTCAGACCAAGTGACAAAACTCTCTATGAGTTGGGCTACATAAAATATCCTATTCTAAAATGGATGTAGGCTTCACTTCAGGTACTCTACTCTAATAGAATGTAGGTTGAACTCTATTGAATCTAAGCCTCACTACCCTCATAGAGCGTTACAAGGGCCTAATGAAAATATTTTAATGTAATGGTCCATAGGTGAAAGCCTACTATTATACCTTACAGACACAAGCTAGGCCTAACACAAGGCCGCATATAGATTCGGCATAGGGTTTTATGAGAGATTTATTGATGGACCTAAGCTCAACTTATAAGATTGAACCTAAACCAAAGCCTATAGACTGAATTAGGATTGCAATGGTTTAATAAAAGACCACAAAAGAAAGATATATCTCAAGTACTCTACTCTAATAGAACGCCAAGCTCAGTACTATTAGTAGACTACAAGTGATGAAATTGGGTTAAACTAAGCCCTTAACCCAACATGATGTGGAGCCTTAACCCGACATAAGATGGGACCCTATTAGTCGTCCCACTATAGCGGTACCTATAGACTATATAGAAGAGTACCTGTCTAGATTATACCGAGTCGGCGGTTTTCAACCAAAATGGAGAAGTTATTGTGATTTAAGTTTTATGGATATCTTACCCTAAGATGACCTTGACTGGCCTTTGTCCCATACAAAAGATCTTATAGTGGGAATATTTCTCATTAGATCTGCGGTGAGCTGTGGGAATTTTGGAACCTTCCCGTACATGGGGAGATGTGGCCTTGTGCTTTGGGAGCCCCTCTTCTACCTCAAAGTTCTCTTTGATTTCTCCCCAAAAGACCATCAAATGCATAGCGAGGGTCTTGAGGTATTGGCTGACAAATAGAGGATCAGACGAGCGAGAAAGTTGACGTATCACCTTACAAAACAAGAAAGACAATAGCGTATAAAGAAGAAAGCTAATGCCCTAACTCTTAATTAAGACCTTTAGGGATAACACTATCCTCGGACCAAGCTAGGTTTCTCGTGCTGATTGTGAAGAATTGAGGAATCTTGATGAGTCTAGTTGATTGGTCAGGACTTCACATACTATTTCTGTTTCGTACTAGCATTTCCCTCTTTCTAGTGATTCGAGTGAAGCATACGAAAAATATATATATATTTAGTATCTAATCTAATAGTAACTGTCCCTGATCGGAGAAGGCATAGCCGGCAAGTCCACTTCTGCCGGTGGAATGATGAAATCAAGTGTCTTAAAAGATTTAATGACTTTCATTTCAAATAGGAGACTACTTTCCCTTGATCAGAAAAGTACTCTAAAGCGGGAAATGACACCAATTGATGAATAAAGGAGGGATCCATCTCAAATCTCTCAAGAAAGTGTGGGTATCCTAGTGCATCCTAGGAAAGGCATTCTATTATTAGAGATTTTTAAATAATACAACACTAAATGATTAGAATAGTAGTATAATATAGCTTACAATCAAGAGCAACTAGGTCAGAGCAGCTAACTTGATTACGAAAGGCTCGGGAGATGTTAAAGAAGGTTCTAAACCATTGATATATAAGTAGCACCTTTAGAAACCGAATAGGGTGAAGTAGTCGAGTTTTAAACCCTTGATATATAAGTAGCACCTTTCTTTATTAATAAACCACTATTAATAGAATATTGATAGAAACTTTTTCAAAGACAATGCAGATAAGGGATCTAGGATAGGTGAACTCTCTCATGGCCAATAACGATCACTATATGCAGATATTTTCTACTACTATCTCGATTTGAAACTAGGTGGTGCTATTATAGTGGGGGAAGGGTCGACTGAGCGAGTCTATTGCAGCCTCTTTTTAAGGAAGGAATAACTAGGTATGACCATAATGAACCAACAAAAAAAGAAAAGAGGGGTCTTTTCTTGTTAGCAGGCGGAGGAGGACTCTTTCTATGAATAAAAATTTCTAGTTCCTGCGGAAAGAGAGGAATAGAAACAACTACTAGATTATGTAAGAACCCCCATAGCAATAATGATTGACCCTTCTCCCGATTTTGTTGTTTCAGCTTTTGGTTTTCCTCCGACGGCTCACTCAACTGACGACTGGTACTTATATATATTGACTGAACACCAACAAAATATTGATTTCGAAAAAAAGCTTGATTCAATACTATATAGACAGAGTACATGTGTGTGACCTGCTTCCACTGCCACAAAAGATTTAGGTTCACCCAGAGCTACAGATTCAACTAGAGAAGCCGGAGTAGCTGTAGAAATAGTAGATTCACCCCAAATAGATGAATTCAAGTGATAATAACATCTTGATAAAAAAAGAGTTTCGGAAGGGTCCCTGATGTAAGTGTGGTGTCTTGGAAACCTGTCCAAAGTCGTGTTGTCATTGCGCTAGGCCATCCATTGACCAGCCCATGTCTACTACCTATATTATACCGATTGAGCAATGGCTGACTTGCATAGTGAAATTTTGAAACCTTGAAGCGGGAACTGCTAGAAGATAAAGATTTCAATGACTTTTGTATAGTTGGTTCATCGATCTACAGTAAAGAGATCAATTATACCTTTCGAGAGTACTAATCTTACTGAGACTAGAGGTGCTTTCTGATCCATGATTTATGGTGTGCTTCAGAGAGTTATTGATTCAACATCGGTAAAGTCAGTGTTTTCGATCCAATGTGGGTCGATGCCAGGGGTTCTGGTCCTCTATCTCTGATTGAATGGCTTACCCTAGTCCCAGAAAGCATAGGAGTTCCTACCCATTATATTGAATCAAATCAGGGGTCTTTCTCTGTTGATAGTGTTTTATGACTCTATAGAAGAGTACCTGTCGATAGTTCCATCTTTTATAGCATTAAGATGTTAAGAATTTTTTTTAAAAGCTATCATAGTCTTTGTTTGAACGAGACTATGCTTTCATAAAAGGTAAGAGTTTTGGGTTTCTCCCTGGTTCACATTCAGGGATGAGGTCGAACATATAGGTTCTTTAGGGATGTGGGTTCAGAGTAGGTTTCGGCTACTGGTACAAGGCCTGGATTTAGGTCGATTCTCTTTTCTTGTTATATGCAGGTTTGCAGGGAAAGACCAGAGTCTACACATCACTCTCTTTCAATGCTTGGGGAAACACACTGGCAGGGGTTTTGGGCATTACTCAGAAGTATGAATCTGCACCTCTTTCATTGTGTGCTTACTCCCCCTCTGTGATAGCAGATTATTAGAGGGAGTGCCTAGGGAACACACAATGTCGACTATGCGATTCGAAAGAACAGCCATACAACTACTCCAATACCAGTGGTGGTGCAGAACCCTACTTCAGAATTGGCATTGACACCATCACATGGGGCTACAAGGTTTTCTTGACATTTTTTTATTGTATTAGAAGGTTGAACACTCCTCCAGCTGCAGTTGCTTTGGGTTTCCAAGATTCCATTCCAATGGCATATCGGGAATGACACCGGTCCCAAATGACCACCTCCTTAAAACCAATTCCATCTCATCCACCACCATTCCAATCCACCCATGGGAAGTTGGGCACACCTAGGTTGGGAACGGATGGCCATGATGCTGGAATCTCACACAAACTCGTATATGTGGTGTTGGGTACACTATTATAAGAGTACTTGTGGCATGGTGGTTGATCAGTACTCTTCTAATAGTGTCACAAATATCAATTCCAAGTCCTTGAACATGGTACCGCACCAATGGCCTTTTGACGCCAATAGTGGATCTACTACATATATTATAAAATGATAAGGATAAATAACTACCAATATTCAAATAGATTACCCATCATGGGGTTGAATGGTGTGTGGGGGGTGAAGGGTGGAATAACTACTATGTGGACTTTATATGATAAACACCAATAAAGTTCTGGGGGTTGTCCGAATATTTGGTTCAAGGACCAGCATGATTGGGCCAGTTTAGGCACCACAATATAATATAGGTAGTATAAGTTATAAAATAGGTATACCATCAATTGACTCCTTTTGGACATTGTGGACTCTGCTGCACCGAGAAAAAACATGGCGGCCAGTGTTGATGAGGTTTCTCATCGGAGCTCTTAGTTTAGTATCGGTAGAATGTGGGTCTCCAAAACCCGAAGGTCGTAGGTTTCATTCCTACAGTGCGTGGGTGCATATTGGAATGGAGATGGGGGTGTTCTGCGAGTTGAGGGTGGGGGATGGTAGTTGATAGGCTCAGGACATCCAGGTATACTATGAAATGGGAATGGTCACCACTGGCCTATGGGAAGGGGCAGTAAGGGGGGCTAAATGGGCGATGCACTGAGATGGAGTCATGGACTCGAGAGACCATAGGGGAATGCGCGAGTCAGTATGTGGTGTAAATGGAATGGCAGGTCAGACACTACGCTACGAAGATGGTGTCCTTTGTCCTTGGGTAAGTTGAGGTGGGTAGGCCCGGGGCTTGAGTAAGGTAGGTGGTGGGAGTTGGGTTGAAATGGAGGACTATTAGAGTAGAGTACTGAATGGGGGTCATCAAAGAATAGGACTAGTGGTACTGTAATGGTGTCTTAATATACTCTAAAAGTTAGCCAAATTGATTTTGTTGGTGTTTCACGAACCTGGTACTGATATATATTTCCAATAGGCCCAGTATAGTGGTACCTATAGTGGTGCCTATAGACTATATAGAAGAATACCTGGCTAGATTATACCGAATGGATGGTGTTTGGAGCCCATGACACCACTACACCACAATGTCCAATGGAAACCAATGAAACAACTATAGGCATCAAAAAAGAGGTACCAACTTAGGTCTACCAGAACTGGTAGAGGGGAATACTGTGGTGATGGAGACCCGAGAATGCAGTCAACCCCCTACCACGATGCTGATATACATTGTTATAGTCACGGGTACAAATATATATTGTTATAGCTAGGATCGAGCCAAGGGTATGACTATGAGTGCGAGTTGAGCGACGAGTGCACCCAATCATTACTCTACCCTATATAGTTCATCACTCTACTCTAATAGACTCGGTATAATATAGGTAGAAGAGGCTTGGGTCCTTCCCCAAACTGAGGTGGTAGTAGAGGAATCGATCGATGGGCAACGAAGAAGGTGGGGTGATATGCTACAACATATATTATACTGACAGTGGGGTGCAAGAAAGTGGTGGTACCGTATGCAGCACGGGAAGGTGTGGTCTGGGAACTCGAAATGAATGGCCATGGGGGTACAAGGTGTCAGTCATCTCGATGAGTACTAGCGGGTCAGGTAATTTTCTATAACTATATATATTAGTACCATAGATTAGAGTACTTGACACTATTAGAAGATTACTAGAGTGCAGTTCAGCGTGTTTGGAATGGGGTGAGGAGCGGAGGTGGTTGGGTGGGCATATCGACTACGGTGACTATTAGATTTGAGTACTGAGGGGAAGGAACCGAGAGGTCATCATCCTAGTTCGACTCTGTGAAAGCACCTAGAAACCAGAGCTCCATGACCTTTGGCGAGTTTGGGAGTTGTCAGTCTCATCACATAGCTATATCTGAGATTATCATGGTGGGAGGAACATGTGGGATGAGAAGAAAAGTGTTAATGGGTGGTGTTCACAGGTACTCACAGGATCAGAACTGGATAACTCGACTCCGACTCGGGGGTTCAGGAGGCGGAATGATGAGATCGACCGGAAGGGTTTGGTTGTTCGACTATTGTATACTGGATGAGTCATGGGAAAATGGATGGAATGAAACTGATGGACTAGCACGGGGATAGATAATGCACCTAGCGCGATACGGGTACTTGTGTGTTCAGTGTGGAACATAGAGTCATGTACGTACGAATACGACGATACCACTGGCTCATCGTGTATGAGTGTGAACTACCTTCCACACTACTCTGAAATCGTCTTGGTATCATATCTATATGGTTTCTGGCTTATCGATGATACTCTTACACCCAGGAAGACCACCACCTTGGTATCATCTCTATAACTATATATAAGAGTACCGTAGAATAGTATTGGGATCCAA
Source organism: Viscum album (assembly GCA_963277665.1). Lineage (NCBI taxonomy): Eukaryota > Viridiplantae > Streptophyta > Magnoliopsida > Santalales > Viscaceae > Viscum > Viscum album. The sequence continues at coordinate 207,737,035 of OY728153.1, read as the reverse complement.
GAGGGAACCACCGGGAATGAGTCTGAAGGTCAATACTCTTATATATAGTTATAGAGATGACACCAAGTGTAGTAGGTAGTGAGAAAGTAGGAGAAGGTACTATCCGTATAATATAGGTAGTATCCCAGTTGAGAGTCAATGTGGGAAGGACTATGCTTCATCACCAGCACACATGAGAAAAGGCAAGGCCAAGGAGAGCGGACTATATATAAAAAAGTACTAAAGTTTCTTTGTGGAGGGAAAGGGAAAGGATAGTATAAAAGTCAATAACTAGTTCTAACTATAACTAGAGATATATAGATTAGAAAATGGTGGGGACTTTATATTCCAGAATACTGACTATATCTTACTGAAGAAGATGAATGAAGGTTCCTACTGCTTGGCTTCCTACCTTTCACATTCCTCGCATATCAAAAAACTTTGAGTCAAGAGAAGACTGATAGAGATGATACCAAGGTGGAAAGGTACCTCCGGGTCCAGATCAAGAGATAGAGTTGGCATACTACCTATATTATACCAACTCTACTCACTGTGAGCACATGTCAGTAATCTACTATAATAGTCTAAATCTATTTCATAAGTTGGTACTTTAACCTTATGGTCCTGCTATTCCATATCCCCCATTAGCACCTGAGTTGATCTGGGATTTCCTTCCTAGTTGCACCACCATTTCCTTTCTCTCATCCTCATTGTTATATTCTTTCATAATAAACGCTTTCGTGAGTGACCTTCACTTAAACGAAAGCGTACACTCAGGTTGGTTTATTAGCTCACTCACGCCAAGTGCTACCGCCTCATCCATCCTGTCACATTGGTATTTTCGTGTCCTTCTACCCAATTCGATCAAGCATTAAATGACTACTAACCTCAAATAGTATGAAAGTAGGGGTTGATAAGGGTTGGTAGCAGACAGACAATGAAAGTACATGGGGTCTTCTTGGCGAAGCAAAGTCAATGGGTATCCCCTAGATATTGAACGAACTAGCCACTCGTTATTGTAGAAAGGGTGGGTCTTGCGAGCTTCTAGGCATATACGAATCTCCTCGATTCCTCTATATGTATGTAAGGCTCTTTTAGATCAAACCCTTTCTCAAGCTGAAGAATCCGAGTTCAAATATCTGACCCTTTCTAAAGGGTTAGGAAAAACAGTCCATTTTGATCCATTTTGAGGTCTCAAAATCAAGTTGAAACAGAAAATGCTATTTATAAATCATTGAAAAAGCAACTTTATCTCCCCTCACTAGAGTATTATATTTCTTCATAAGTCAGAAAGGTTCTTAGCCTACCCTTTCAAAAATCACCTTTTTCCTTCTTATTAAAGGTTGGTTTCTCGATCAACTATCTGACTTGAACGAAGAAAGACACAACTCTTCTTTCTATTCTATATTATATATAAAATATTTCTCTGGACATGATAGTGGAATATCTCAATTGAAAGTTAAGAAACCTCTTGCAAGCAACGTATCTGTCCCTAGATCTCCACTATCTAATCTGGATACATTTCTTCATTTGGTAGATGTGGACTAATAACTAACACAGGAGCATGTCCATCTCGACCAAATTTTGAGCCTGATAGCAACAACCTCTTTGTCAGCTCAATCTCCTCTTGTTATTGTAGAGGAATGTAGAACATGGATTATCACAAGTATAGAACGGAGTTCTTCTACTTTGTCTCTTCCTTTCCACTCTCATTTCAATCGATGATCAATGAGGCAGGGTTAGTTTATTTCCTTGCTCGGTATCAAGCTTGGATAACTCACAAGGACTGGAATGTAGGATAATAATGGGATTGAAAGACCCCCTTTGACTTAAGAAAAAATGAAAAGAAGGTATTCCTTTATCATAAGCCCTAAGTAACAAAACCTTGACCCACTAGGTCTCTGATTCCTTACCTATCTATCATTAAAAAGATAACAGGACCCTGGCATCACATCTAACCGAAAGAAATATAACAACGATACGCATCAACTAACATATCCTTCTATGGAAAAATTTCCATTTTTTAAGATTCCCATCTTTTTTCCGCCATTCACCTAAAAAAGAATAGTTGTAGACCTTTTCACTTACAAATCAGATTCTCACTTCTTCACTCTGGTTTCAGCGCGATTGAAGTCTTCCTTACTCTTTGTTTTAATCTGTTTTAACCGGGATAGATTCTATCTCTCCCCTCTAACCAATGGAGGAATGAACCACTAGTTTGATCTATCTATCTTCTTTAATGGGTATGGCCCACGTAGCCTATTTTCCACACAAGGGGTTCTAATCAAACTAACAGAATGATGAGTTGTTCCCATTCTCATTCTATTCCTTATAGATGAAGCTACCACTGAATGCAGAAAACCTTAATGGGCCAAGAATCCATTCCCCCATCCTCCCATATATAGGTATACTACTATCTCGCTTTCCTTTTAGGGGAAATTTGACTTTTTCCTTCTTACCATGCTTAAGAATTGGATAAATCACATTGCATTGCGGGTATCGCGAATTGCGATTACCGCGAAAGAAATAAGAGAATTAAAATAAGATTTAGTTAATTAGGTTCTAAACCCTTATATATAAGTATATTCTACTTATATATAAGGGTTCTAAAGGGTCAGGCATGATGTTTTTTTTTCTGCGGAATATCTGCATGGTAAGAACTTCGATATAGCCAAGATACCTTCGTACTGGTTCTACAGACATGGGAAAAGAAATGGGTACTTTTCATATATAGAGAATACTTAACTAATTAGGTAGTAGTAGGGGAGGAAGGGGTCTCAGTTTCTTGCTCATCAAGTGAGTGAGTGGATCTTACAATGACTATCGGTGATCAGTGATAAAAAAAATGCACATTGTCCCTATCTATATTGTACAAGGTAAGGACCCCTTACTAAAAACTATTTCATTGCCTATTTCCTACTGAAAGGGTAAGGAAAGATACGAAGAAAAAGGAGTGGTGGTGGCAGGCTTTTTATTTCAGAAGAGGATGAGGATATGAAATAGAAGAGAGGGATGTGATTTACTCCATTAAAGAAAGCACTATAAAGAGATCATGTTGCTGCTTGTATGGCCACTAGTGGATTAGTAAGAGTTCCTCTATTTACGGAAGAGAGCTTGTTGCCTTCGTCAGTGGAAATAGCGAACCAGAGGCGAGAGCAACCCATGGAAGATGAAAGTGGGGAGTTTTACACCAGAGCATTGATCAGACTCAGAATAACAAGGATCGAGAGACCACTTCTCAAGATAAAATAATGATATCTCAATCCCAAGAAAGTGAGTATGCACTCAATCCAAACTCTTATTAGAAATCTACCTAAAACGTATTAGAAGGATCTGAAAGGCGATAAGAATCATGGCCTTTCCGAGCATCGAATAAACACACAATACAAGATTTCCTCGCCCAGCTATTTAAATAAATGTAGATATAGAGCGTATGAGGAATAAGAAGTATTAGGGGATTGAGATTATATTGTTATGGATTATCAAAAAGACTTACAGAATAACCTTTTTAATCCTCAAAAAGGTAGAGCGAACATTCATATCCTAAAATGTATACATTAAATAATGCATGGCTCTCTCGCTGTAATCTATACATATATATTATAGGGGACCTCTTCATCTAATCGGCATGAGTACGTGCGAGAAGTGCATGCAGTGTTCATGTATTAGAGAACGTCCCTGAATGAGGGGCACTCTTGGCCCCTATTACATTGCTTTCTTCTTTCTGGCATGAGAGATCAAGTTGGAATGGTTTCTCTTATTCAACGATCGTGCCACTCTCTTTGTGGGTCACTTTTCTCGAAATGTAGCCAGTATGCACGGGTTTAAAGGGAGGTGAACTTGTTTTGTAAGAGAACTAGAAAATCACCAACCGCTCGATAAAGAGAAGATTTTTGTTGAGCTAATTTCAACGGTGCATCCAGCTTATGGACCCCAGTGTGCCAAATCGAATCTCGTGACCTGGGAGTAGAGCTAACCTTAATTTCCATTATATATATAAGTACCCGAATTGAATCTGACCTGATTCAAACCAAAATCCTGAGTATGTGTCTGCAGTTTCAGACTGACTTTATGTGATGAGTTCACTCACCCCGGATGTACGCACCCTAGTCCCAGGTGTGGAACCAGAGAACCACGATTTTATAAGTGGAAGTTCCCTAGAAATTCAAATCAATCCGGAGGGGTTGGTTCAAATCCAACTCATGAAAAGGGGATTCATAAATATTATAGATAAATATCATTGTGTGATAAGAGAAAAGCAAGTGAGGGAGAGAGATAGCAAGAGCTCCTATTTCCCCGAATGACGAAGGTACCACATACCATTCTGCCTAGAAGACTCTCTCTTTTGTTAGCACCAGTTGATTGATTGAATTACTAGGAACATTACTAGTTAAGATGAGACTCTCCATGATGTTTCAGAGAAAGATCGGCTCTACTCAGTCTATATGGCATTATAGTGGGGAACTAGGTAGTGCTTTTTCTCCTTCAATATAAGAGCTTTTTTTTCAGGCAAGGAACAAAGAAATCAAATGAGATGATCTTTCATTCGGGGTTGCCAGAAGGTTTTCCACCCATGTGAAAGAGAAGTTAATGGAAATATTTTTATTTCATATTGAACCAGGATCAGGAGCTCCTATCTTATTCTCTCTTCTGATAGATTGGAAATTGTACCCTTTCTGTCAGAGTTCTAAGGAATCTCGGTTTTTTTACAGGGACAGTAGCCTGGAGACATTACTGGCCCTTCATCTCAGACTTATGGATCTCTTCCCCAGATTGAAATGGTGGTTTTTTTCGATAATCCATCCATTTAAAAATGGGATATGAGAAAAGAGAGAAGAGAATAAATTAGCTTCTTCCCTCCCTTTGGATTCTAATAGTGGATTTCTAAATGGCATAAGATATGAGAGAAGGCCGCTTAGAATAGAGACTTCTTTGATCTATTTTTTGAGATTTTTCTGTCTCTAATGCGGATGGAGAATGCAAGAGAATAGATTAGTCTCCACCCAAAGGTGCCCTATGAGGGCCGGTCACCAGGGATGAAGTTAGCTTGCTTCTGATTGGGCATGAGACTGCTTTTCAGATGAATGAGAGTTTTTTATTCTCTGATGTGATATTCTTAACACATTGAATTTGTTTTCGGTATTATAGGTACTCTTCTATATAGTTCCCATCTCAATCTATTCCTACAATTGGGGTGAGTCTCGCCTATTCATCGTTGCTTGACATATCGAACCAAGCACTTATAGTTCTATTTCCTTATATAGTGATGGAAGTCTAACTAATTTAAATCGACGTATATATTGATTTTATATAGTTAGAACACTAAAATTCACTGAAAAAGTGTCTGTTCATGGAGGTTTTTGTAGTTTTCATAGTTTCTTGTAGAGTCACTATTAGAAGAGTACATGTTTTCGTCGAGATTGGGTTGGTGTTTAGTGTACCTTAGTACAAGATCGAAAAGAATGCTTTTTGGGGATGTAATAACTACTATGTGTATTTTTTTTGTTGGTCAAAAACCAACCCCAAAATTTATTCTTAGAAAAGCCTTTCATTAGGAGCAGAGAAGTCAAATATTTAACCAAACAAAATGATTGATCGCTTTTTTATTTTTATTGAGAAACACTTCAAAAACTCTTTTTTTATTATCTTTTCTTTTAGAACTCGTCTACTTCACCCTATTCGGTTTCTAAAGGTTCATTTATATTTGAACCTTTTTAAAGGTTCGTTTAGATTTGACCCTTTTTAAAGAAAGGGTAAGGAAGGGTAAGGAAGGTGCTACATGATATTAATATATATATATATAAATATATATATATATATATCAAGGGTTTAGAACTCTACTACTTCACCCTATTTGGTTTGGTTGAGAAAGGGTCAAATATACGGTACTCGACCCTATATAGTTTATCCCTATCAGTTGCCGAATTGTGGACATGCCATGCTTGATTCGAGTCATTCCCGACCTTGCGCGATAGTCATTAGCCATTGACTCTACTCACACTTCTGGCCTCGACCCCTGAGATGGAACATGCAGAGCTTCATTTATTGTCATAGAAGGACCAATCGCTCAAATGGAAGGGTCATATATCGTCAAAATGTTCCATGGGAGTCAAACCAACCCATTATGCTGAACTGAACAGTGTATTAGAGAGTCGAATGCACCTACTGGACACAATGAGTATCCAAACAGTGGAAACTAATGGGCTAGTCTTGGGCTACAGGGATGGCATTGCACATGTATCTGGGTTTCACCAATTGAAATGTGGTGAAATAGTCCAGTTTTCTAGTGGTGTGAAAGGCATAGTGTTGAATCTAGAGCCCGATCTTGTCCGTATAGTGGTGTTGGGGTTGGATACCACCGTGAAAAAATCATATCAGGTCTTGCACACCAGTTCCATCATGGATGTGCCCTCGGTGATGTGTTAGCTGGGTCGTGTTGTCGACACTTTGGGTGTTCCAATTGACAATAACTTAACTGTGCACTGGGAATTTGAGACTAGACGGGTCAAACTGAAAGGTTCGGGCATTATCGAATGTCAACCGGTTCACGAGCCAGTGAAGACTGGTCTCAATGTGGTGGATATTCTGATGCCTATCAGTTGTGGGCAACAAGAACTCATCATTGGGGACCGAAAAATGGGAAAAACCAGCATTGGGGTCGATACCATGATTTCCCAAAATCATGTGAACACCACCTCTCGGGAATGGGACATGATCTATTGTGTCTATGTAGCTATAGGACAGAAATGCTCAACATTTGCACAAGTCGTTCAATTACTCCCGGACGCTTCCAGCATGGGTTATTCCATTCTGGTGGCTGCTACCGCTTCGGAACCTACTCCACTTCAATTTCTTGGACCGTATTCTTGGTGTGAAATGGAATAATTTTTCTGCGGTCATAGAATGAACGCTATGATCATATATGATGATTTTTCAAAATAGGCAGTGGCATGTCGACAAATGGAATTATTGTTACGCCAACCACCGGGTCGTGAGGCATTCCCAGGCTATGTTTTCTATTTACATTCCTGTATATTAGAACGAGCTGGTAAATGATCGGACAATACCGGTGTAGGTATCATGACCGCCCTTCCCATTTTATAAACACTAAAGGGAGACGTCTCAGCCTATATTCCAACCAATGTGATCCCAATTACTGATGGAAAAATCTGTTCGGACACAGAGATCTTTAATCGAGGTATGCACCCAACAATCAACGTTGGCTTATCAGTCAGTCGAGTTGGATCAGCTCCTCAGGTGAAAGCTATGAAACAAGTATGCGGTGCTTCAAAACTAGAATTGGCACACTATCGAGAATTGGCAGACCATGCTCAATTTGGTTCACACCTGGATGAAGCGACTCAGATTATTCCCAATTGAGGTGCCCGGCTTACGGAAGTTCTGAAACAACCACTACATCATCCACTGGATCAAGAACAACAACTACTGGTACTATATGCAACAGTCAATGGTTTCTTTGATCGAATACCTGTTGATCAAATAACACAATATGGGATAGGAATCACACACCACCTCAGAGATGGTTGGCCTTTTAATCTGGACTGGCTCGCTGGGTTCACACTCGAGGTAAATAAGGAAACTGATCACTTATTATACGAAATCGCTTCATTGATCGACTATCTAGATAAAATATAGTGGGAAAGGTCTTGTTCAGTCAACTGATCACCTTTGCGACTCACTGGCGGAAGATACCTAACTATATAGAGAAGAGTACTTGGAAACTGGATAGCTCGATCTCTGGGTGCAGTGCTGAAGTGAATGATCCGACACTCAAGGGTGGATTCTTCTTTCTCAATAAAATGATCACTACCACCTCTAATACCTATATTATACCAACTATGATGATACGACCTCTACTAACTATATTATACTGATCAAGGACCAGTTCAAGGTTGCTGCTCTCCGTACTCTTCTAATAGTGAGTACTCTACTCTAATAGTACCTCCAACTCTCATTGATGTCCACTATCTATATTATACTGACTTGATGAAATAGTGACTTCAAGGGTGAGTGAAATGATTGAAAAAGTACAGGATGGGTTCTGCGCGTTATCTGAAACACCATACTCAATGGGGAGGGAATACAAAGGTTGTGATTCAGTACTCTACTATAATAGTTTGGAGGTACGATACTATTAGAGTAGAGTACTGACATGTTGTGACGAATGTGATTGATGGTGATGGGTGTGGAACACTTGAGGGTGATTGGACCTAAAAATGCCCACTGAATGAGTCAACATAGAGAGATAAATCATGGGGGTTTCAAGGTTCTAAAACCTTACATATAATATATAAGTAGCAGCTTACCGAATAGGGTGAAGTAGCCGAGTTCTAAACCCTTGATATATAAGTAGCACCTTTCTCAACCGGAAGTAGCCGAGTTCAAAGACCTGACCCTTTATAAAGTAAAGGGTGAGGATCAAAGATCTGACCCTTTCTAAAGGGTGAGGTTCAAAGATCTGACCCTTTCTAAAGTAAATGGTGAGGTTCAAAGATCTGACCCTTTCTAAAGTAAAGGACGAGGTTCAAAGATCTGACCCTTTATAAAAGGGTTAGGATATACTCAATGAAATTATGAATATTAAATTATGAATGAAAATCACAAATATTGCTATCCCATACCTCAATGCTATAGTTCCTACGACTTTCAACAAAAATCAAACCGCAGTGCTGACACACAGTAGGACCCCCACTTCAATGGAATATGAGGCATACCAGTCTAAGAAGAAGTGGATGATGCTTTGATGATACCGATGCTACTAACTCACGTGGATCTATTGGCCTTCCAACCCCAACCCATATGAATGTTTTTTATGAAACATCGGTATAATATAGGTAGTAGAATTCCCTTTAAACTTGAAAGCATGATGGGTGTTGAGTGCTAAACCGTACCGCCACTTCAACGACTATGATATTCATCTCTGAACATCATGTCCCAATACTCCAAAACCAACCACTCATGAGCACCAAAATGCAATTCTGGAACTCCCCCACGCAATACACTAGTAGGAAGCACATACCTCCCGATGATACTGCTCCCCCTCACCCTTCTATCACCTTTCAGGCCACCCCCAATAGGTGAAATAGAGAGTGTAGTAGGTTTATAGAAATATCATAAGAGAAGAAATCTATTTTTACAACCAATGATTCAATACTATTAGGGAGAAATGTGCATGAATCTATGAAACATAATAGAAGATTACCACCAATATATACTTTAAACTCGTAAAGTTTATGATTTCTTGTCAATGTTTTCATTCTATAAGGATTACCAAAATCAGCATAATACCTAAGAATTAAAATTCCATCAAATCCGGAAAAATTATGGAAATAAACTGTTTGAACACAATAGTCTACAAGACATTATATCCTGAATTAGGAGGTCTATGTGAAGAAATATCCTTTCAGCCATACAGTCTTGGTTAGATGGCACGTTGGTTGACCCCCCACATCAAGATCACCAAAATATGGGACGTTGAGAACTTCACCGCTGATGAACCAATAGTGGCCATGGTAGGGTTCATTCCACATATGGATCCTCGACGAGAATCTCTCCTACAACGACCTCCCCGAACGATCTACCCACCAGTAAACATTGTCACATTTTCAGTCCTAGAATAATCAAAGGTTGAGACAAAAGTTGACTTGATAGTTCACCCAGCCTTCTACAGCACTACCAAAAGCATATGCCACATCTTATCCATCATCAGACCAATTCTTTATCGATCTTTCTAGCTTGTTTGAAGGACATGTTCTTCAAAGAATTCTATTAGGGTCACCTCAGGTGACATAGCTACCTTCCAGTACCAATTTGTATAACATCACCACTTCTTAACCCAAACCTGAAGAAGGCTTCACTCCTGGAAGTCTTTTGATGACTCCGTCAAGTGGAATTCCTCTAGGGTAAAGACTAAATCCTTGGGTTTCATGAACATCCTCAAACACGGAGATAGGGATTAAAAGGTTTTCCCCTCCCTAACCAAAATTCTATATTTGGGAATTTGGAAGCAAGACGCATCCACCTAACTCTTTCGTAGTGTTTTTACCTATAATGGTCTAACCTAGAGAGTACCCTGTAACCGGCCTCTCCGACCCGACATATTGTAGAGAATCTCTGAATAGGGTACTTCTCAACAATAACCATTAGATCATAGGGGTTATATAAATTCTTGAGAGCCTTAGTAGAGAAGACACAGGACATAGGTCCACCGACATCCCTCAAACCCAGAAACTCTTTGCGAACTCCCCAACCCCAGTCTTAGAGATCAACAACTTTTAGGTTGATATAGTGACCCCTATGTTGGAAAAAAATCATAATAGATGTGTGCCACCTTCTCATAAGTGATGATTACATCATCTCCTAGAATGGCATAATCATTGAATAAAACACCAGGGTGAACTTGCTTAGTGCAATACCACACCACGATGTGGTGAGATAGAGTGAAGAGAGGTCATGATGAATAGTATCTGAGAGGTTGACCAGCCATGAATGAAGAAATCATGGGAGTTTTTTTGGGAGAAAAGTGGCCCCCATCCTCTTGTTTGACTACTTATATAAATAATTAGTTCACCCTTCCAAATAGCTCAGAAAATGACAGCCATCAAAAGGTCGCAACTCAATTGATTCTGTTAGCCTGTCTAAATGATGTTCAGCGGTCTCTACCCGTGGCCCATGATCCAAAGGACCCGCAACCATTCATTTCATTATAATATAGGTAGTATCCTTATCTTCCAACCAATCAGCAAATCACGATATCATTACCTTTCAACCAACCCCTTCGATTCCACTTTTGTAGTAGTACATAATCTCAGACCCTTACCTTGATGCTTACAAATCAATTTTTTTTCTAGTGATGGAAAGAATCCACGAAATACTACTTTTGATTTTTCTTCTTCTTGTGTTTTTTCTGAATGGAATCATAGATACATGATGGAAATCGATGCTTCCCACTCTTATCCACCGCAAAAGGGGGCCGCTTTCTTCCCCCCAGTTCCACCATCTCAGTACTTAAACCTATGGAGCAAGCAGCATAATTATGTTCTGAGACTGCATTTCATTCCAGTAGTATATGGTTTAAAACGCCTTATTCCAACCTCCCCTCCATAACTAGTATAGTGGAGGTGTTATTTGTATTACAATAATTAATAAATGTATGAACACAAATAATGAGTAGACCCTCCCACTTTTATATGTGGGTTCATTTCATAATGTATTTTTGTTTTGAATAAAGAAGTGTGCTCCTGTTAGTGTAACGTAGGTGTCTTTCTGGGTTGATGGATGGGATAAATGCCTATATCTCTTTGTAATGTTAGTGTCACATTGATGCTATATTAAAGAATCCAATCCAAAAAAGTAGCTCAAAACGTAGTCCCATTATTTATATTTGTCTTTCTCGTACTGCTTAAATGATCTTCCAGTCTGAATTGTGCACTCAACATGAAGCATCACTGCCTAGTTTTGGGCCACCTCCAATGTTGATCTATAGTAATAGTTTTCTAAAGTCTTTTTCTGATGTTTTCACCTAGAGCTATTTGCCTGCTTCTTTCACTTATAGGGATAAGGAACTGGTTTACCTGTATCATGAAAATTTCCAACACTTTGGTGCTTTCTAAGATCATCCTATATGAAAGATGTCTGATATGTTTGGAAAATGAAAAAGACTGATTGGGAGGCTGAACATCCACAGAGTACAAAAGTTCAGACCTAATAAGAGAAATGAGCTTAGAACAACATGATATGGTCTAATACTTATATATATAAAGGCTCATCCTATAAGACTATATAGACAGAGTACCTGACTCTACTCTAATAGAATCCTAGGAATAGAAGAAATATGTTCAGACCAAGTGACAGAACTCTCTATGAGTTGGGCTACAAAAAAGATCATATTCTAAAATGGATGTAGGCTTCACTTCAGGTACTCTACTCTAATAGAATGCAGGTTGAACTCTATGGAATCTAAGCCTCACTACCCTCTTAGAGAATTACAAGGGCCAAGTGACAATAGTTTAACGTATGGGTCTATAGGTGAAATCCTGCTATTATACCTTATAGACACAAGCTAGGCCTAACACAAGGCCCCATATAGATTCAACTTAGGGGTTAATGAGAGATTTATTGATGGACCTAAGCTCAACTTATAATATTGAACCTAATCCAAAGCCTATAGATTTAATTAAGAGAGCAGAGGATTAATCAAAGACCAAGAAAGTAAGCTATATCTCAAGTAATCTACCCTAATAGAATTCTAAGCTCAGTACTCTTAGTAGACTACAAGTGAAGAAATTGTGTTAAACTAATCCCTTAACCCAACATGAAGTGGAGCCTTAACCCGAAACAAGATGGGACCCTATTAGTCGGCCCACTATAGTGGTGCCTATAGACTATATAGAAGATTACCTGGCTAGATTATACCGAGTCAGCAGTTGTCAACCAAAAAGGAGAAGTTCCTGCAATTTAAGGTTTATGGATATCCTACCCTAAGACGAGCGTGACTGTACATTGTCCCATATAGATGAACTTATAGTGGGAATATTTATCATTAGATCTGCAGTGAGCTGTGGGAAGTTTGGCACCTTCCCGTACATGGGGAGTTGTGGCCTTGTGCTTTGGAAGCCCCTCTACTGCCTCAAAGTTCTCATTGATTTACCCCCAAAAGACCATCAAATGCATAGAGAGGGTCTTGAGGTATTTTCTGACAAAGAGAGGATCAGACGAGCGAGAAAGTTGACGTATCGCTTTAGAAAACAAGAAAGAGAATAGTGTATGAAGAGGAAAGATAATGTCCTAACCCTTAATTAAGACCTTTAGTGATAAAACTATCCTCAGACCAAGCTAGTATAGGTTTCTCGTGCTGATTGTGAAGAATTGAGGAATCATGATGAGTCTAGTGGATTGGTCAGGAATTCTCCTACTAGTTTCGTTTCGTACTAGCATTTCCCTCTATCTAGTGATTCGAGTGAAGCTAACGAACAACAGACAGATCTTCAGTATCTAATCTAATAGCGATGGTCCCTAATCGGATAAGGCATAGCTGGTAAGTCTGCTTCTACCGGCGGAAGGATGAAATCAAGTGTTTTAAAAGATTGAATGACTTTAATTTCAAATAGTAGACTACTTTCCCTTGATCAAAAAACTACTCTAAAGAAGGAAATGACACCAGTTGATGAATAAAGGAGGGATCCATCTCAAAGCTCTCAAGAAAGTATGGGTATCACGGTGTATCCTAGGAAAGGCATTCTCTTATTAGATATTTGGAAATAATACAACACTAAATTATTAGAATAGTAGTATAATATACCTTACAATCAGAAGCAACTAGGTCAGGGCAGCTAACTAGATTACGAAAGACTCAGGAGCTACTAAAAAAGGTTCTAAACCCTTGATATATAAGTATCACCTTTAGAAACCGAATAGGGAAAAGTAGCCGAGTTCTAAACCCTTGATATATAAGTAGCATCTTTATTTATTAATAGACCACTATTAATAGAATACTATTAGAACCTTTTTTAGAGAAAATAGAGATAAGGGAGCTTGGCTAGGTGAACTCTCTCATGGACTATAACGATCACTATATACAAATATTTTCTACTACTATCCCAATTCGAAGCTAGTAGGTGATATTATGGAGGGGGAAGGGTTGACTGAGCGAGTCTATTGCAGCCTCTTTTTAAGGAAGGAATAACTAGGTATGACAGTAACGAACCAACAAAAAAAGAAAATAGGGGACTTGTCTTGTTAGTTGGAAGAGGAGGAATCTTTAAATGAATGAAAATTTCCGGTTCCAAAGGAAATAGAGGAAGAGAAACAACCTCTATATTAAGAAGGAATGTACGTAGTGACAATGATTGATCCTTATCCCGATTCTATTGTTTCAGCTTCTGGTTTTCCTCCTCTGTCTCACTCGACTGATGACTAGTAGTCATATATATTGACTGAACACCAACAAAAGATTGATTTTTAAAAGAATCCTGATTCACTACTATATAGACAGAGTACCTGTGCTTGACCTGCTTCAACTGCCACATAAGCCTTAGGTTCTCCCGGAGCTGTATATTCAACTGGAGAAGCCGGAGTAACTGTAGAAATAGTAGATTCACCCTGAACAGATGAATTCAAGTGATAGATATGTCTTTATAAAAACAAGAGTTTTAGAAGGGTCTCTGAGGTAAGTTTGGTGTCTTGGGAACCTGGACAAAGTCGTGCCATCATTGTGTTAGGACAACAGTTGACCGGCCCATGTCTACTACCTATATTATACCGGTTGGGCGGCAGATGACTTGCATAGTGACCTTTTGAAACCTCGACGCGAGCAATACTAGAAAATAGAGATTTCAAATACTTTTGTGTAGTAGGTTCGTCGATCTACAGTAACGAGATCAATTCTACCTTCCGTGAGTACTGAGCTTACTGAGACTGTAGGTGCTTTCCTATCCATGCTTTATGGTGTGTTTTACAGAGGTCCTAGTTCAACATCGGTAAAGTCAATTTTTCTGATCCAATGTTGGTCAAACCTAGGGTTTTCGGTCCTCTATCCCTTATTGAATGGATTACCCCGGTCTCATAAAGCATAGGATTTCCAAGCCAGTCTATTGAATCGAATCAAGGGTCTTTCTCTGTTGACAGTGTTTTATGACTATATAGAAGAATACCTATCAATAGTTCCATCTTTTATAGCATTAAGAGGTTAGGAACTTTTTCTTAAAATCTATAACAGTCTTTGTTTGAATGAGATTGAGCTTTTGGAAAAGGTAAGAGTATTGGGTTTCGCCCCAGTTCACATTCATGGTTGAGGTCGAAGAGATCAGTTCACTAGGGATGTGTGTTCAAAGTAGGTTTCGGCTCCTACCACAAGGCCTGGCATTAGGTCGATTCTCTTTTCTTGTAATACGCTGGTTAGAAGGGAAAGACCAGAGTCTACGCATCTATCTCTTTCAATGATAGGGGCAACGCACTGGTAGGGGTTTTGGGCATTACTCAAAATTGTGACTCTCCACCTCTTTAATTGTGCACTTACTCCCCCTTTACGATATCATATTATAAGATGGAGTGCCTGGGGAACACACACTTTCGACTGTGCAATTCAGAAGAACGACCATACAACTAATCCAATGCCAGCAGTGGTGCGGAACCCTACTTCGGAACTGGCATCAACACCATCACAAGGGGCTATGAGGTTTTCTTGGCATTTGATTTATTTTCATAGAAGGTTGAACAATCCTCCGGATGCAGTTTCTTTGGGTTTCCACGATGCCATTCCAATGGTGTATCAGGAATAACACCGGTCCCAAATGACCACCTCCTTGAAACCAATTCCATCTAATCCACCAGCAAGCCAATCCACCCATGGGCAGCTGGGCACACCTAGGTTGGGAACGGATGGACACAGTGATGGAATATCACACCAACTCATATATGTGGTGTTGGGGAATCTATTATAAGAGTACTTGTGGCCTGATGGTTGATCAGTACTCTTCTAATAATGTCACAAACCTCAATTCAAGTCCTTGAACATGGTATCTCCCCAATGGTCTTGTGACACAAATACCACATCTACTACCTATATTATACCCTAATAAGGATAAATAACAACCAATATTCAAATAGAGTACCCATAATGGGGTTGAGTGTTGTGTGTGAGGGTGAAAGGTGGAATAACTAATATGTGGACTTTATATGCTAAATACCAATAAAGTCATGGGGGTTGTCGGATTATTTGGTTTAAGGACCACCAAGATTGGGTCATTTCAGGCACCACAATATAATATATGTAGTAGAAGGTATAATATAGGTATACCATGGATTGACTCCTTTTGGGCATTGCGGACAGCGGTGTACCAAGAAAAAACCTGGCGGCCAGTGTCGACGAGGTTTCTCACCAACACTCTTAGTTCAGTATCGGTGGAATGTGGGTCTCCAAAACCTGAAAGTTATAGGTCCAATTACTACATCGTGTGGGTGCATATTGGAATGGAGATGGGAGTGTTCAGTGAGTCAAGTGTGGGGGACACTAGTTGATTGGATCAGGACATCCATGTATACTGTGAAATGGGAATGGTCACCACTGGCCTATGGGAAGGGGCAGTAAGGGGGTGAAATGGGTGACGCACTGAGATGTAGTCATGGACTTGGGAGACCATGGGGTAATGCACAAGTCGGTATGAGGTTTCAATGGAACAGAAGGCCAGCCACGATGCTACGATGATGGTGTCCTTGGGCCTTGGGCGAGTAGAGGTGGGTAGGCTCGGGGCTTGAGCAAGGTAGGTGGTGGGAGTTGAGATGAAATGGGGGACTATTAGAGTAGAGTACTAAATGGGGTTCATAAAAGCATATGACTAGCGATACTAGAATGGTGTCGTACTCTACTCTAAAAGTTGGCCAATTCACTTTTGTTGGCATTTCACGAACCTTGTACTAATATATATTGTCAATCGGCACACTATAGTGGTACCTATAATGGTGCTTATAGACTATATAGAAGATTAGCTGGCTAGATTATACCGAATGGATGGTGTTTGGATCCCGTGACACCACTACACCACAATGTACAATGGCAACCGATGAAACAACCATAAGAATCAAAAAAAGAGGTGCCAACTTAGGTCTGTCAGAACTGGTAAAGGGGGCTACGGTGGCGATGGAGACCCTGGAAAGCAGTCAACCCCCTACCATGGTCCTGATATACATTTTTATAGTCATGGGTACTGATATATATTGTTATAACTAGGATCGAGCCAAGGGTATGACTACGAGTGCGAGTCGAGCGACGAGTGCACCCAATCATTACTTTACCCTATATAGTTCAGTACTCTAATCTAATAGACTCATTATAATATAGGTAGTTGAGGCTTGGGTCCTTCCCTAACCTGAGGTGGTAGTAGACGAATCGACCGATGGGCAACAGAGAGGGGGGGGGGGGGGGTGATATGCTAGTACATATATTATACTGATAGTGGGGTGCGAGCAAGTGGTGGTACATTATGCAGCGCGGTAAGGTGTGTTCTAGGAACTCAGAATGAATGGACATGGGGGTACATGGTGTCGAGCATCATGATGAGTACTAGAGGGTCAGGTAATCTTCTATAACTATATATAAAAGTACCGCAGATTAGAGTACTTGACACTATTATAAAAGTACTTGATCACAGTTCAGCGTGTTGGTAATTGTGTGAGGAGCAGAGGTGGTTGGGTGGGTATATCGATTGCGGTGTATATTAGATTAGGGTACCGAGGGGAAGGAACTGAAATGTCATTATCCCATTTTGACTTTGTGAAATAACCTCAAAACCAGAGATCCACGACCTTTGGTGAGGTTGGGAGTTGTCAGTCTCACCACATAGCTATATCTGATATTTTCATAGTGGGCGAAACATGTGGGATGAGAAGAGCAGCGTTAATGGGTGGTGTTCGCCGGTACTTTCTAGATTGGAACCAGAAAAATTGAATAGGACTCGTGGGGTTCGGGAGGCGCAATGATGAGACCGACCGGAAAGGTTTGGTTGTTCGACTAGTGTATACTGGCTGCGTCATGGGCAGATGGATGGAATGAAATGGATGGACTAGCGTGGGGCTAGATGCTACACCTAGAGCGATACGGGTACTTGTGTGTGCGGTGTAGAACATAGCAGCAAGTACGTATGAATCCGGAAATACCACTAGCTCAGCGTGTAAGAGTGTGAAATACCTACCGATCTACTCCGAAATCGTCTTGGTATCATATCTATATGGTTTCTGGCTTATTGATGATACTCTTGCGCCCGGGCAGACCTCCGCCTTGGTATCATCTCTGTAAATATATATCAGTGTACAATAGAATAGTACTTGGATCGAAGTGGGAACCACTGGGAACGAGTCCGAAGGTCCGTACTCTTATATATAGTTTTAGAGATGATAACAAGTGTTTCTGGGAGCAAGAGAGAAATGGGTGCAATGATGGGCATACCATACCTGCACAACCATCAGACATTGGTTCACGTGTAGACTACCGATGCATGGCCTTCAGGTCACTTCCACCCCTTGCGCTCTGGAGCCCGAATGAAAGGTTTCCCCATTCAATCTCCGTATTGACACATGTGGATGTGCATCTACCGATAGTTGTCAAGGATTTGGATCAATCCATAAAGAATAAAAATGGTTCAAAACTATAAATGTTTCATGAACAAAGTCTGAACAAGTGATACTGCTTCTACTGTGATGAACCCATTCGGAACTCAACTAGTAGTACGACGAGTTATGAGACAGATGCATCTACTACGATGATTCATGATGATCGTCTTCAATTTCTGCTGGTATTGTTGACGATCATCCCACTGGTCTTCACCCGTCTAGTGAATGGATCGGGGAGCTTCTATCTAATATACCTGACAAATTGGGAGAGTTGATTTCGAACAAGAGTTCCCAAGATGTTCTGGAAGTGGCCCATGGAGAAATCCACAATATCCATTTTCTTGAGCACCTGATTGATGATTTGAACATCAACGGTGGCAGAGTCGGAGGTGAAGCCTTTCAGGATGCTATTGTTAGAGTGGGGATTATTGTTATCCCATTGGAGAAATTTTCCATTCTCCCGTTAATTCCTTGGAGTTTCGGAAACACGTATCTCTCATTCACAAATCCAACCCTATTTTTTCTTCCATCACTATCGGCAGTCGTACTGGTTCTTTCCTTAGTCACTCAAAAGGGGGGAACCTCAGTACCTAATGCGGTGCAATCATTTTCAGAGCTATTTTACGATTTATTTCTCACGCTAGTCAATGATAATATATGAGGTAAGAGCGTCAATGTCCTATAACGTTTTTCCCCTTGCATCTCGGTCACTTTTACTTTCTCGTTATTTCGTAATTCCCTAGGTCTGGTTCTGTTTAGCTTCACTATCACTAGTCACCTGCTCTGTACGTGGTCGCTATCATTTTTTATGTTCATTGGCATCACGCTATTGGGAGTTGAGATATATGGGCTGCATTTTTTAACCATCTACTTACCCAAAGGCATGCCCCTAATGTTAGCATCGGTACACATACTACTTGAGCTCATCCCTCATTGTTTTCGCGCATTGAGCTCGAGCATCCATTTATTTTTCAATCTGATTTCTGGGCATAGTTATGTAAAGATCTTGAGTGGTTTCACATGGACAATGCTCCTACTGCAAGATCGATGCAATTTGATTGGCGATCCGGGGACTCTGTGGGTGGTGCTAGCATTAACTAGGATGGAACTCGGGGTAGAGATCTTACAAGGTCATGTTTTTACTATCTTTATTTGTATCTATGTGAATGATGCTCCAAATATCCATCTATTCTAATCAGTACTCTACTCTAATAGTCAGTACTCTACTCTAATAGTTCTGGTCGACTGCCCAAGCCGCCCTACGGTGATATGCATATCAAGGTATATTGGTGGTGGCTTGGTATAATATAGATAGTGGAGTCATTGATTTGGGGTATTGGAAAATAATTGTTATTTAATGGGAGGTTGTGCATGGTGGTAGTATGATCATGGATATGTATTTCCAAGTATAGAGTCTTTAATGTTATTTAACAACGAGGGATGGGTTTCTACTGATTGCAGATCTCTGTTACTATACTTTCAGGATTCATACTAAATATACCATAGAGAGAGTTCATTAGAATCTTATAAATAAATGTCATAGCTTCATCACCTAATTTCTTGGATTATAATATGCTTTCATAGAGTTATGAGACAAAGCCATTGAAAGGAATGTCCTTCTTATCAAACCAATAACACCTAATAGGAATTATATGATAACCTAAATGACGTGCAATCTTCATCTATTCGTTATAAGACACTCCAAAAAATTTTCATTTAGGAAAGACTAAAGTATCAGTTTTATCCTTATAGGGAAAGAATGGACGTGATATATTAGTAGGACATACTACTTAGGCCTCAATAAATCAAAAAAAGCTATCTAATTCAACGCTCTCCAAATTATTCTTCTATACAGGTAACCACGGGGCATCAGATATTCTTTCATAATATAAGGATATAAAGAGTTCACATCATAATAGTATAGATTCTCACCATAGGGCTTATAGACATTAGCATGACCACCATAATATCCATTCCTAATAAAGGTGTCTTGGTTTCTTGAAGGTATATGAATATGAAAGGACTCATCATCTAAATAAGTTTGGTGAAAGATTTTAAGGGAAAGCGATGACAATGTCATCACATCCTCGATATCAATATTATACTTTTACCAACTCATCTCTTGCGCCTTCAACATCACACCACCTAAGATAAGGATATATTTTCGAATATAGTTTATCAAATCCTCACTATGACCCTGAAGATTAGACATTTCCAATTTAGAATGTGGGATAGAACCTTTGATACCTAATTCAGGACATAATGTCTTCCCCAATGATTCAAGACTATTAGGGAGAAATGTGCATGAATCTCTAAAACTTAATAAGAGCTTACCAACAATATATACTTTCAACTCATAAAGTTTATGATTCCTCATCAATGTTTTAATTCTATACGGATTACCACGATCAGCATAATACTTAAGAATTAAAATTCCATCAAATAGGGAAAAATTATGGAAATAAACTGTTCGAACATGAGGAAATTTTTTCACATAGACCACCAAATTAGATATAAATTCAAATAACATTATTTTACTCCTATCTTCAAAGTGAGGATTGAAATGTATTTTATTCTCACTGAAAAAGTTTTTGATCGAATATTCAGGCAGGGACGTAAGATCATCACCAGGATTTACCACTAAGTAACCAGCTGTGTAAGGTACATGAACACTATTTACTATTATTGTCTCTATATTAGCTACAATGAAAGAACGACATTTTGTTCCCCTACCTTTGATTACCTTTATTTTAGTGGGAATAAGACTATCTTTATACTTCAGTGATTGAACTTCTGTTAGTTCACAACTTCCTATTTCTGACTCCATTTCATTGTGAATATTAGTAAGAATAACTGATGATATCTCATTAGGAAAATCTATTAATTTATGTGAATCCTTTTGTTCATAATAGATATTAATAGAGACACCTTTCGTCACTGAATCCTGATATTTTTCACCATATAACATAACTAGTTGATAAATCATATCATATATCTTTTTCTTTGGTACATGATTACCAAATTTATCACACAATGGTATAGACTTACCTAAAGCAAATTAAAAATCACTAGATGAAGGTAATTGAATTCTATATCCTAAAGTAAATTTCAAATATGAACTATAAATATTGTAAGAATACTTCTCGATTAAATGTATGAATGCTAATGTTATAACCTCAAAATCAATATCTCTAGTGTATGGGTATATAAAACCCATAGAACCGAAGATAGTACCAAGGTAAAGATCTTTCCATCCAACAGAATAAATGATAAATATTAAACGATTCCAATATCCATAAAAAGTTGAGGAGATATATGAATAAAACCTATTTCTAATATCGATCATTAAATATTTTGTTCGGCTAATCATATCATTTGTACGTGTATTATAGGCCCTAAAATAAGTGTTAACCTAGAACATAACATAGTAGTAAGATCACCTTGCCTTATTAAGGGTAATACATTCCCTTTATTTGTTTCCATGATCATTTTATATGGTTTGTTTATTATTAGGGTACTTAACAACTATTTGGATTTTTTCCCCTAAAAGGTGGAAGAACTCATATGTGTATTTTCATGGGGAGGGTGGAAAGCGAGCTCGGAGTAGGGGTAGCTTGCAGGGAATGGACTAGCAGGGTATTGGGAATGGCCAACATATCCACTCTGAACTCCATGATTGATGGCCCATATTCACACATATAAAATCTTGGTATGCTATTATACATCCTGGCGGTTTTTCTTGGGTGTTCATGCGTATTGAAGGGGTGAGGGAGCAATGGATCACAAGATCTTGGGTGGAGTAGAAACGTCAACAATTGAACAATGATAGATCAATTTTTTCATTTTATTAAGAAGCATTGAAAATACAATTTTTTTTCTTATTATCTTTATTCTTTTCTTTTTTTAGCGACTTGATAAGTATCTAGTGGAGCCCTAGTAGAAAAACATGGCTACATGTGATTTTATTATTGAACATAACAAATCGCTTGGCTGTCCGATGGATTTTGAGTCTACTTGGAGGGGGAGCAAGGTACATTGCATCCTCATCCTCCTCTTGATGATTCTGAAAGAGTAATCTCCTCCACACATGGGACATCCACTTCCATCCAACCACCTGATGTTACCCCCAGCCCCAAGATGATCCCCATCCCCCTTGAGAAATTTGACATTCTCCCATTGATTCCTATTAATATAGGGGACCTATATTTCTCATCCACAAATCCATCTTTGTTTATGCTGCTAACTCTCAGTTTGGTCCTACTATTTATCTTATATACCATGTTTGTTTGGTGGCACGATGTTCTATGTGAAAAATATCAAGTTTCAGCTTCTGTGTGCCTTCATGAATAACGGGGGGTGAGAGTCAAAGGGGGTCAAAATATCCCATTAATAAAAGGAGTGATTTTCGGACCTGGAACAATTACGAACGACCAAGAAACTCAAGACTTGGAGTCTAAAGAGGAACCCCTATCACCCGAGAAGAGGGGGTTTAATAAATGGTGGGCCACAAAAGGTTCGTCCTTTCTTCGGGAGAGGAAAAGTGAAGGCTTAGTTCAACATAGTTTTACCACTAACGGAACACTATCTATATAGTTTCAATAGATGAAGACGATTATTGTCCTCAAAGGGAGCATAGTACATAAATTTAGTCCTATTAACGTATGATAATTGGAACGTCTGAATGAGTGTAAATCTAGATGGAAGTATTTCTCTATCTACTATGTTAAAGCATGTGGCTCTATGTCAAATCTTTTTTTCATCTCTATATATTTCCCCTTCAGACCCTTTCTTTGACTTCATTTTCGTTAAGGAAAACTGATTGAAAATCCCACTATTAGAAAATAATAGCTAGGGTCTTCGTCCCTTTGATCTTTCCCAAAGAGGTAGGTGTTGTTATTTCGTGGTGGTAGCATGGTTTAGGTGGATTTCTCCCTAATATGGTGTGTGTCTGATCGATATAGGACGACTAACCATTTGTTGTAACATTCTGACCATGGAGGGGTCTTTTTCAGTGATAGGTGAAATCTATTCTGGAATGCCTAACACTGCCTCAGTTGACTTCACTACTTGAGCAGCCCAATCAATTCATCAATACAGGGAAGTGGGAAGAGTTGGCCTTGTGTTCTAGCGGGTCTAACAGCAGAAGGTACAAATGATCGGGAATATTATTGAGGAGAGTGATAAAGGCATAGAGGGTTCAATATCTCTATAGACTTCCTAGGGAGGTGGGGCACTGGTCGAGTGTTCCATCACTTGTCCCCCTTGTATTCCTCTATCGGGTGTTTAGTTGCTTGTGTTTCTATCAATGTATCTATATCCGTTCAGAGTAGAGGTTCAGTACCTCTTATTAGAGATGGTATCTACGATTCAAGGGCTTCCCAGATAATACTTATTTACAACTAGTCCTAAAACACATGTAAAAGTCTGCTGGGAATGTCAAAGTAATTTATGTTTGAAGTCTCCTACTGGACTATTAGAGTAGAGTCGGGTACTCTTCCTATATAGTTCTTTCCTTGCCATCTCTCTTGGTCCTGTTGAGGGGAAGAGAAGAGATAGGGTAGTAGAAGGCAGGTTCAGGATGGGGAATGGAAATCAACGTGAAAGCGGTGAAATGGGAAGCCAGAGACGATATTCATTATTTGTGCCTACTGCCTCCCTGAGCTAGGCGTAGCAATGAATGAACAAATAGGGGTAAGAAATTATATTCTAATAGTTGAGATCGGATTCAAGGACTGGTGCGAAAAAATGTCGAGAGCTTGGATCCAGGTCATTGCTCTGCTCGTTCGTACTCCTTGATGGATAGATGGTAAGAAGATTTCTTGAGGTCGGCCGACGGGTGTGGGTTTGGGACAAGGTAATATATGTAGTAGTGTTTGATATCTGCACCTTAGCATCATAAGAGATAAGAGGTAGGGTTGGGATAGTTGGTGCTAGTATCTAGGAGAGAGAAAGGGATGGTTGAAAGTATGCAGATAGAAGACTTTTTTCACAGGGCCCAACCGAGACAACAACAATCAGACAAGACGAACATCATGAGAATATGGTCCTCCACCCTTATAATCTAGATAGAAAGATACTTCACGTATCCTAGGTCCTCCTCAGACAAGGTCTTACCAGGTCCTTCACCCTTATAATCTAGATAACAAGATACTTCATGTATCCCAGTGATACAATACATGAAGTATCCCAGTGTCTACTACCTATATTATACTGAGATGACCCCCATTCTTTCTAGTGGGTTTTCCTTTCACTTTTGGGACCATTCATACTTTTCACAATGGTATAACCCCTCTTTCCCATAAACAACGATGGTTCCAAGCCAGATGAGTAGTTTATAGTCGACTCAATATCGACGAAATCCCCTGATCCATCCCTATAGTACCGATTTTCTTGTAGTGCACCATTCATCGAAAGAGTATGAGATGGTCTGAATAAAGCCTTTAGGTTTGGAAGGAGGAAATTTCTTTGAGGCAGAAGTCTCGACATATTTGGTTTCAAGAGGGAAACTGTAACACCCAATTTTTCCATGCTACTACCATAAATCGTAGGAACCATAATTCTGTCAGGGAAGAATTTAGGGATAACGGAACCAGAGTCCCACTATCAATAGGGGGAGGAAGGGGTGGTTCAAGAAACAATCTCTTTATTCACTCCTCACATCAAAAAGTCCCCCCCGACTGCTTCTTCCCTTAATAGGAACTCCTCGGCCTAATAGGAAATTAATGAATGGAAGACTCCAGCTGGGATAAGGCAGGCATCAGAAGCAGCACTTCATTGAAGGGATATGCCTCAATCAATTGATCAGTCACCAGCTACCATTGTCTAACCATGATCATTGATGATTTCATCACCGGAGGAAGTTATCTTATCCCTCTGGTTTAGTGGTACTCACCCCATAGGATTTGGGGGAGGGAAGTATGGAAAATCAAGCAAATATTGGTACTGGCCAGTCAAGACATAAGGAATGGATATCGGGAGGAAGTGCAAGTTGAGTCAATGGATAACGACTATCGTGCAAGGTCAGGAATGACTCGAATCAAGAATTACATGTCCACAATTTGACAACTGATAGGGATAAAATATATAGGGTCAAGTACCGTAGATCTGACCCTTTCTCACCCAAACCGAATAGGGTGAAGTAGCCAAATTCTAAACCCTTGATATATATATATTAATATTATGTAGCACCTTCCTTACCCTTCCTTACCCTTTATTTAGAAAGGGTTAGATCTAAATGAACATTTATAAAGGTTCAGATCTAAATGAACCTTTATAAACTGAATACGCTAAAGTAGCTGAGTTCTAAAAGAAAAGATAATTTAAAAAAAGAGTATTCTTAGTGCTTCTCAATAAATTGAAAAAAGAGGTCTATCATTTTTTTGGTTCATTCTTCGACTGCTCTTATCCTGAAGAAAGACTTTTGGAAGAATAAATTTCGGGGTTGTTTGTTTAACAACAAAAAAATACACATAGTAGTTATTACAGCCCCGAAGAGTGTTCTTTTTGATCTTGTACTAAGGTACACTAAACACCAACCCAATCTCGAAGAATATGAACAGATTCTTTGTAAGTGAATTCGAGTGTTCTAACTATATAAAATCAATATATACATTGATTTCAATTATTTATACATCTATAACTATAAAAATAAATAGAACTACAAGTGCTCGGTTCGATACATGAAGCAACGATGAATAGGAAAGACTCACCCCAATTGTAGGAATAGATTGAGATGGGAACTATATAGAAGAGAACCGGTAATACCGAAAACAAATTCAATGTGTTAATCATATCACATTGGAGAATAAAAAAACTCTCATTCATCTGAAAATCAGAATCAAGCTCAATCAGAAGCAAGTTGACTTCATCCCCGGTGACCGGCCCTCGTAGGGAACCTTTGGGCAGAGACTACTCTGTTCTCTTGCATTCTTCATTCTCATTAGAGATAGACAAAGCTCTAAAAAGAGATCAATGAAGTCTCTATTCTAAGTGACCTTCTCTCATCTCTTACGCAATTTAGAAATCCACTATTTGAATCCGAAGGGAGGGAAGAAGCTAATTTATTCTCTTCTCTCTTTTCTCATATCCCCTTTTAAAATGGATGGATTATGGAAAAAACCACCATTTCAATCTGAGGAAGAGATCCATAAGTCCGAGATGAAGGGCCGACAATGTCTCCAGGATACTATCCTTGTAAAAATACCGAGATTCATTAGAACTCTAACAGAAAGAATACAATTTTTGATCTATCAGTAGAGAGAATAAGACATGAGATCCTGAACCTGGTTCAATATGAAATAAAAATATTATCGTCAAATCCTCTTTTGCATGGGTGGAAAATATTCTAGGAACTCCAAATGAATGATCTGCTCATTTGTTTTCTTCATTCCCCGCCCGAAAAAAAGATGTTATATCGAAGGAGAAAAAGAACTACCTATTTCCTTGATAGTATACCTTACAGACTGAGCGGAGCAGGTCTTTCTATGACGCCCCATGGAGAGTCTCATATTAACTGTTAATGCGCCTATTAATTTAATAAACCAATAGGTGCTAAAAAAATAGAGAGTCTTCTAGGCAGAACGGTCTGCAGTACCTTCATTGTTCGTGGAAATTGGTGCTCTTTCTGTCTCTCTCACTGTCACTCACATTTCTCTTATCACACTATGATATTTCTCAATACTATTTTTGAATCTCCTTGTCATGAGTAGTATTTGAGCCAACACCTCCGGACTGATTTGAATTTCTAGGGAACTTCCACTTATTCAATCGTGGTTGTCCAGTTCCGCACCTGGGACTAGGGTGCGTACGTCCGGGGTAAGTGAACTCATCACTTAAAGTCAGTCTAAAACCACAAAGACATACTCTGGATTTTGGCTGTAATCAGGTTAGATTCAATCTGGGTACTTATATATATAGTTGACATGATGGTTAGCCCTACTCCCAAGTCACGAGATTCAATTTGGCGCACTGGGGCCCAGAAGCTGGAAGCACTATTGAAATTAGATCAACAAAAAGATTCTCTTTCCTGAGCGGTTGGTGATTTTCTTGTTCGCTTCCAAAATAAGTGAAACTCCATTTAAACTCATTCAGACTGGATACATTTCGAGAAAAGTGACCCATGAAGAGAGGGACACAATCATTGAATAAGCGAAACCATTCGAACTTGATCTCTCAAGCCATAAAGAAGAAAGCAATGTAACAGGGGTCAAGCGTGCACCCCATTCAGCGGAATTATCCAGTACACGAACATTGTGCACACATCTCGCGCGTACTCATACTGATTAGATGAAGAGGTCCCCTATCCTATATGTATATCTCACAACGAGAGATCCATGCATTATTTAATGTATACATTTTAGGATATGAAAGTTTCTATACCTTCGTGAGGATTGAAAATGTTACACTTTAAGTCTTTTTGATAATCCATAACAATCTAATATCAATCCCCTAATTCATCTTCTTCCTCAAACGCTCCATATCTATATCTATTTAACTCGCTGGGTGAGGCAATCTTGTATTGTATGTTGATTTGAAGCTCGTAAAGGCCACGATTCACATCGCCATTCAGAGCCTTCAAATCCATTTTAGGTAGATTTCTAATAAGAGTTTGGATTGAGTGTGTACTGACTTTATTGGGATTGCGATGGCTTTCTTGTAGCTAGGGAAGTGGTCTGTCGAGCCTTGTTATTCTTAGTTTAATCTATACTCTAGTGTAAAACTCCCTGCTTTCATCTTCCATGGGTTTCTCTCACCTCTAGTTTGCTATCGCCTCCGACGAAGGCAAGAAGATCTCTTCTCTCAATAGAGGAACTCTTACTAATCCACTAGTGGGTATACAAGAAGTAAAAATATCTCTTTATAGAAATTTCTTTAATGGAGTATATCACATCACTCTCTTCTATTTCATATCCTCATCCACGTCAGAAATAAAAAGCCTGCCATCGCCACTCCTCTTTCTTCATATCTTTCCTCACCATTTCAGTAGGAAATAGGCAATGACATAGTTTTTTGTAAGGGGTCCTTGTCTTGTCCAATATAGATAGGGCCAATGTGCATTGTTGTTGATCACCGGTCATCGGTAGTCATTGTAAGATCCACTCACTCACTTGATGAGAAAGAAACTGAGACCCCTTCCTCCCCTACTACTACCTACTTAGTTAAGTATTCTCTATATAGGAAAAGTACCTGTTTCTTTTCCCATGTCTGGAGAACCAGTACGAAGGTAGCTTGGATTCATTGAAACGCTTACCAAGAAGATATTCTGCACAAAAAAACATCATGTCTAACCCTTTAGAACCCTTATATATAAGTAGCAGATACGTATATATAAGGGTTTAGAACCTAATTAACTAATTCGTATTTTCATTCTCTTCTTTATTTTGCGGTAACCGCAATTCGAGATACCCGTAATGCAATGGGATTCATCCTATTCTTAAGCATGGTAAGAATGGAAAAAGGAAAATGACACCCAAAAGGAAAGAGAGATAGTAGTATACCAATATAGTCGAGGATGGGGGAAAGGATGATTGACCATTTTATGTTTTCTGCGTTCAGTGGTAGCTTCATCTAGACAGAATATAATGAGAATGGGAACAACTCATCATTCAGTTAGTTTGATTAGAACCCTTCATGTGGATAATAGGCTGTGTGGGCCATACCTGTTAAAGCAGATAGATAGATCGAACTAATGGTTCATTCCTCTGTTGGTTAGAGAGGAGAGATAGAATATGTCCCCGTAAAAATAGATAAAAACAAAGAGTAAGGAAGACTTCAATCACGATGAACCCAGAGTGAAGAAGAGAGAATCCATCCTTCTTATGCGTAAGTGAAAAGGTCTATAACAATTCTTTCTTAGGTGCATGAATAAAGAAATATTGGAATCTTAAAAAAATGGAAATTTGGTCATAGAAGGATCCATTTTTCAATGCGTATCATTGTTATATTCCTTTCGGTTAGCTGTGATGCCAGGGTCATGTTATCTTCTTAATGATAGATAAGTAAGGTATCGAGGACCTAGTGGTTCGAGGTTTTGTTACTTAGGTCTTATGCTAAAGGAAGGCCTTCTTTTCATTTTTTCTTAAGTTAGAGGGGGTCTTACAATACCATTCTTATCCTACCTTCCAGCCCTTGTGAGTGAGCAAAGCCTGATACCAAGAAAGGAAATGAAATGACCCCATTTCATTGATCATGGATTGAAATGAGAGTGGCAAGGAAGAGAATAAGCAGAGGAATTCTGTTCTATACTTGTGAGAATCCTTGTTCCACATTCCTCTATAGCAAACAAGAGCAGATCAAGCTAACAAAGAGGCTATTGCTATCGAGCTCATGCTTTGGTTGAGATGGAGATTCTCCTGTGTTAGTTACTAGTCCGCATCTACCAAATGAAGGAATGTTTCCATATTAGATAGTGGAGAGGTAGGGATGGATACATTGCTTGCAATATGTTTCTTATCTTGTAATTAAGAGAGTCCTCTATCGCGTCTAGAGAAATATTGTTTATATAACATAGAATTGCAAGAAGAGTTGTATCTTTCTTCACTCAAGTCAGATAGTTGATCGAGAAACCAACCTTTAATAAGAAGGTAGAAGGTGCTTTTTGAAAGGGTAGGCTAATAACCTTTCTAACATATGAATAAAGCTACTACTCTAGTGAGGGGAGATAATGTTTCTTTGTCAATGATTCATAAATAGCATTTTTTGTTTCACCTTGATTATGAGACCTCAAAATGGATCAAAATGGACCGTTTTTCCAAACCCTTTAGAATGGGTCAGATCTTTGAGCTCAGCTACTTCATGTTGGGAAAGGGTCAGATCTAAAAGAAACTTACATACATATAGAGGAATCAAGGAGATTTGTATATGCCTAGAAGCTCAAAATAACCACCCTTGCTACAATAACTAGTGGAAAGTTCGTTCGATGTCTAGGGGATACCCGTCGACTTCGCTTCCCCTAGTAGACCCCATGTACTTTCATTTTCCGTCTTCTACTGACCCTTCTTGACCCCCAATTTCTTAGTATTTATGGCCAGTAGTTGTTTAACTCTTGATTGAAGTGGAAAGAAGGACGCAAAAATCCAAATGTGACCGGATGGATGAGGCGGTAGCACATAGCGTGAGTGCTCTAATAATCCAACCTGAGTGTACGCTTTTGGTTATGTGAAGGTCACTCACGAAAGCCTTTTTTATGAAATAATATAACAATGAGGATGAGAGAAAGGCAATGGTGGTGAAACTGGGAAGGCAAGGACAGATCAAATCAGGTGCCAATGGGGGATATGAAATAGCAGGAACATAAGGTTGAAGTACCGACTTATGAAATGGATTTAGAATATTAGAGTAGAGTACTGACCTATGCTCACAGTGAGTAGAGTCAGTATAATATAGGTATTAGGCCAACTCTATCTCTTGATCCAAAACTAGAGGTACCTTTCCACCTTGTTATCATCTCTATCAGTCTTCTCTTGACTCAATGTTTTTTGGTATGCGAGGAAAGTGAAAGGTAGGCGGCCAAGCGATAGGAACCTTCATTCATCTTCTTCGGTAATAGATAGTTAGTATTCTAGCATGTAAAGTATCTGACCTTTTCTATTCTATATACCTCTAGTTATAGTTAGAACTAGTTATTGACTTTTATACTATCCTTGCCCTTGACTGCCAGAAAGAAACTTCAGTAATTTATTCTATATAGTCAGCTCTCCTTGGCCTTGCCTTTTCTCATGTGCACTGGTGATGAAGCATAGTCCTTCCCACATTGAATCTCAACTGGGCTACTACCAATATTATATATATAGAACCTTCACCTCTACCTTTTTTTTTGTTTTTAGACGATGCCGAACTATCTTTGAGTCATAGTGGGATGGGAGAGACTTTCAATTCCCTCAGAACAAAGACAAATACAAATATCAGTTAGAAAGAGTATAAGATCAAAGGGAGAAATAAAATCTACTTGAGACGTCCTTTATGAGACCTGAGTGAGAAGAAAGAAATTCAATCATCCTTAAGGCCATTTGTCTTGTTTAGTTGACCATCCAAAGAACACGTCATGTTTCTACCACTGAGCTACTGAGGGTTGGTGATTGGATCTCATAGAGTGAATTCCCGTTCTCAACCCAACCCATATGACATCCTTCTCCACTACCGAAAGTTTTTTTCATGAATATGCTCATTATTTTATGAGGTCACTCAAATAAGAAAGTGTCAAGTTTGTCAACCCTAATATATTCTAATAGTTGAGAAAACCACCTATTCCAATCAGCCAAACACGCCCTATTCATCGGCATACGCTCGACTCAATCATCCCACCACCAATGCATCATGAACTCTTCCACTCCACTCACCCCAAAACCATTGCTTCCGGACCCATCTATAGAATCAAGCATGACCACCATATTTTCAACTCCATTCATCCCATATATCTTTTGAACAAGTCGACTATCTCCCCGAAGTAGCCACAAGTAGACCTCCCTGAATTATCAAGATAAACAATAGCATCATGATTCACACAGTTCTTGAACCCATTGTTGCATATCGATCACTCATTGGATTGGTTTGTATCCCTACATCAGTTGTAGTCATCATCCATCTACTTTATCTGATCTCTAGGGATAGTGGTAAACAAGACCGATAGCCCATTCTATGATTCACACACCACGCTTGCAAGACACCGCTGCTGCTCCCGACACTTCCGTTTGGAAATGAGTTGGTTGATTGCATTGGTGAACCAAAGGAAGAATAGTAGATAATATCCACCCAATTGAATGAGCCCAGGTACAATTGCATGAATACTACCCTCTCACACAACAACAATGGTTCTCCAAAGCGCGTTCGGAACCCAACTGCAGAACCACAAGGCACTCGAGCTGCTGGTTGTTCAGTTCAACCCCTAAGCCAGTCCATCAGATGTCTTCCATTGGTTTGGCTCAGCACCCCAAAAATGTACGTGATCCCTCTGGTAGATCATACAGCTCCATTGGCTCGGTAGGTAGGAAAGCAAGTCATATGAATTATATCTGCAACTGCATTTATCCATTCCAAGATGTCAGCACCCAAACATCTCGTTGTTGAACGTCTTGACCATCTCATTCCAATTACCCCAAGAACCCATCCGCAACATCTCATAGGCTGATATTGATATATATTGCCTGCTTTTTTAAAATTGCACACCAGCTACCGAACACACCACACTAGCCCAAGTTGGAATGCCGAATCGACGAACAGATCAAGTTGGATTGAGCTCAACCCATGGTGAATGCTCCTGGAAGGTGACCATTGCCACTATTTCCTAGCATCTGCAATTAGACCTCTTAGTACTCTATCTAATAGTACTACTACCTATATATACTCGGGATTCATGGAGGATGTTGCCGACTGGTCCGAACTACATGTCCCGCTTCCTGAGGATTATAGTCATTGCCTTATCGAGCCAAGAACACCTGAACCAACCGACTTCAATCAGCTGTTCTTTCCACTGAAACAAAGGAAGCCAGGGCATTGGAAAACCGGGTTGATCGATCATGACCATTCACTCCCGAGGGCAACTGGATCTACTCACAACGGCGGCTAAACTCTGATCTCGAACTGTTCCCATAGGTGCAATAGCCAGTCCGGATTGAAATGCCATCTCAAAACACCGGAGGATTGGCTTGGGCCATAGGTGGGCCCCAAAAAATCCGGCTCAAAATGACAGAAGAACACCCAACATCGAAATCACAACTCCCAAATGATTTATGGGAGCTCGGAAAACTGCCTTCGGAATCGGTCTAGCCAACTCAACTCTGAATCGCACCGTTCGATCTTGGTCCCACGAATCAATGTATATGCTTCCAGTTGAAATTCTGGTTGGATGGAAAACCCATGCTCAAAACGTTTTGCTTTTTCCCATCTCAAGGAATGGCCAAATTCCCTATTACTTCTCGCTAGGAACCCGAATAGTCAGGCGTGGAGCTTGGGAACTCAATCGTACTATTGTAGTGAGATCCATGGAACATTGGAACCCGAGCACACAGCACACCGAAGAGAGAATGAAGAAGTAAAACTGAAAAAACACTATTTTTTTAATATTTTATTGATAATAAATGACATAATTTCCTCACATTGTGATACATATGTTCATTTATGAAATATTTGGTATTAGATCATTCATTTGAAAATTTGATTAAAATACCAGTTTTACCCTTTTATAATGCAATGTAGTATTTCACAATTAAATATTTTATTATGACTTATATGAACTTATTATTTTGTAATAGTGTTCATAACATAAATTTCTATAACTTTTATTCAGGACACTAGAGCTAAAGAGTGCATTTGGATGGAGTAAATGAATCATTAAGTCAATGGTGGGCTGGACTCAACAGAATGGACATGGGTTCTGTATTTGTTCCATAACATCTTCATACATGCTTGGATCAGGCCCAAATTTTGAGAGGAGTTACATGACGTATATTCGCGCGAAGCATCATACAGGAAGGACAGCTTATTCATGCGTTTTTGTGGTCAAATGGGCAGTTCAAGTTTGTATAAAATATTTGGCCGAGATTCCCCATTCACATTTGAAACCACATTGAACCTATCCACCCCACCACTCTATAAATTGGCGTTTTTCTCATTTGGTAGGCTGGGACGTGCATTAGGAAGTTTAGGGAAGAGGCGAAGAGGTTCCACTCCAATTAAACAAGCAATTCAATAATGGTAGCTCTTGAAGCAAGGATCCCTTTGTCGAAGCCCTATTCTTCTTCCTCATGTTGTAATGTTTGTATTTTCATAATAAACATCATTGTTCTTCTTTTATTTATTATCTTTTCATATTTTTTGTTTAAATTTCTTCTTATATTAATCTTCCAAATTGGGCTGGAATCAAGAGTAGAAATGTGATTGGGTTCTACCCTTTCTAAACCTTTTCACATGGAAAAGGTTTCTACGACGACTACACCACCCATGGAAAAGTAGTTCTTTTTAGTAATCGATCGACCTCTATCCTTATTCATTAATTTATTTTTAATAAATTATATACTGTAATTCACGTATTATGATCTATAAATTGAGTTTTTAATGTAAATTAAACTAAGCAATCAGTTGAATAGTTAACACAAAACACGCGAGGTTAGGAATTGTGTGAACTATGAGAGCGCAACCTTAACTGGTAATTCAAAATCACATGGGATTAGTTTGTATATTTCAAACATAATCCCTAAACTCAATTATTTCTCATTTTCATAATGGATATGTGCCTTAATTTACCACTGACCTTAAGCTATCCTTAGAACATCAATCAAAGCAGGGTGCTGCGATTAAATGTTCCGAAAATAACCTAGGGTTTAATTCACTTTATCTTTG
This sequence comes from Viscum album, assembly GCA_963277665.1. Classification (NCBI taxonomy): domain Eukaryota; kingdom Viridiplantae; phylum Streptophyta; class Magnoliopsida; order Santalales; family Viscaceae; genus Viscum; species Viscum album. Next base: position 207,702,595 of record OY728153.1, on the reverse strand, counting down.
TGGTAAAGTTAATTCTCGTAGGGTTTGGGGATTAAACAGTTAAAGGATAATAATTAATTGGATGTTAATTTAAATTATAATGATAAATAATTGATTTAAGAGGTAGAGTTAGATCAATTATTTCCTTTAAATATTGTCTAAAAAACATCTTCTTGTTGTGTCATTTTAATCGAAATTCATTTCAAAACAAAAAACAAAAAAAATACAATCTTCTTCTAGAAAACTTCTTCTAGATTTATAATCTATAACCATCCCCCATACATTAAAGTATTGTTTTCATTCAATTTTATTTTATTTTTAGAATACCTCTAAAAAGTTATTTTAATTCACTTCCTCTTTTGAGAGACGACCTGGGTCAGCCACTCTGTTGCACCTAAGTACCCCAAAATCACACTAATCATGTGAGGGTGCCCACAAAAGCGCTCTTTAAAATTGGCACCATTGAAGGGGAGGAAAGTAATTATTTCATACAATTAGAGGTATTTATTTTATTTTACATTTTATTCTATTCCTCTATTATTTCTTCATTCTTTACCCAATATGATTTTTTTCTTCTTCTTTTAATTTCTTCTACTTCTTTTTGGACCATCAACTCAAACTTATTATTTTTATTTTTCTATGGTTCAATTTTTTTATTTTCATTTTATTTGCTTTATGAAATGAACTAATCTCGAATATCTCGTAGATCTTGACCCTGAGATTGAACGTAGACTTAGGGCTCAAATCAAACATTCTCAGTTTACGGGAAGTTTCAATATTCAACTAGTTGTAGAATTCCTCCACTTTCAGAACATTGAAATTGGAAGAAATTAAAATTAAACCATAAAACAAGAACCAATGGATGAAAATAATGGAAATGAACTCAATATAACCATTCGATAATTGGCTGCACTTGATATTAAGTATCTACCAAATTGTATTGCAAACCCAAATCATGAATCAGACTTTGAATTGAAATCTGGATTAATTCATCTTCTTCCAAAATTTCATGGCCTCTCAGGTGCGGATCCCAATAAACACCTTAAAGAATTCAATGTGGTTTTCTCAAACTTAAAACCAAGAAATGTATCTGAAGACCGAATCAAATTAAGAGTATTCCCATTCTCACATGATGGAGTTGCGAAAGAATGGATGTATTATTTACAACCTGAAAATGTAACTTGTTGGAACGATTTGGAACATCTTTTCTTGTAGAGATTTTTTCCAGCATCAAGGACCACTTCCATTCGTAAAGAGATATATGGGATTAAGAAATCCTAAGGGGAGTCAATGTATGAGTATTGGGAGTGATTCAATAAGTTGTGTGCAAGCTGCCCACATCACCAAATCAGTGAGCAACTACTCATCTAGTAATTATATGAAGGAATCACACCTATGGAGAGGAGCATGGTGGATACCGCAGTAGGAGGGGAATTAGTGGACAAGAAACCAGTAGCCTAATGTTCATTGATCGACGAAATGGTGCAAAACACCCAACAATTTATCGATCGAGGTACACCACATGTCAGGGGAGTACATCAGGTAAGACAATCTTCTCTTGAAATTCATTTGATTGATACCAAGTTGGAAGAATTTACAACTATGGTGAGACAGATTGATTTGGCTCAAAAGACATCCCAACCCCCTCCTTCAAGGCCTTGTGGTATTTTCACTGAGACAATCCACCCAACTAACTGTTATCCACAACTCCAAGAAACAGAAGATTGTGCAGCAGTGTCCCTTGGGAGACCATATCAGCAACAACAACAATAACCATATCCCCAAAAGAAGTTTGATCCAACATAAAACCAAGGTTGGAAAGATTAATCAGACATGAGATATGGATTTGGACAACAAAAAAGTCCCTCTTTTCAACAAAACTTCCAGCAGCCTCCACCTTACCAGCAGGGTTTCCAACAACCCCAGAGGATATTTGAATCTCAAGCATCAATAGGACAAAAACAAAGGAATCCCCCATACAAGGTAGATTCTAACACTGATGACCTTTTGAAAAAAAAATTTCTTAATCAATGGAATGAGTTGAGGAGTCAAGGTTCGGAGTTGAGGGAGTTGAAGACTCAAATGATCCAGATTTCCACCGCCCTCCGTGAACTGGTAAGTAAGAATTCTAGAAATCTACCATCCCAACCTACTCCAAATCCCAAGGGGAATGTCAGTTCCATGACATTGAGAAGTGGGAAGAAACAAAATGATACATCTGCACCTATTGTTCCACCTGGATTCACCTAAAATCTGGAGAAGCCACATTTTATACCAACTGATGAGCAATCCAATGAGAAAGATAAAGGTAAAATAAATATTGATTATGTTCATACTAAAACCCTTCCTTTTCCAAACAGGGTTGTTCAAACCAAGAAGATGGTTGAAGAAGGAATGAAAAAGGAGGGTTTGGACACATTCATGCATGTGAAGATCAAAATTCCTCTACTTGAAGCCATTAAAAAAATTCCAAGGTATGTGAAATTCTTAAAACAACTTTGTACCAATCGAAGAGGGCTCAAGGGAATTGAAAGGATCAATCTTGGAAGGAATGTGTCAGAACTCATTACACCAACTCTAGCAATCCTAAAAAAGTTCAAGGATCCAGGGACATTCACCATCCCATGCACCATAGGGGAGTTATGATTTTCTGATGCACTTTGTGATTTGGGAGCTTCCATAAATGTGATGTCTCACTCTGTATTCTCTTATTTGTAGGTTGGTGATCTGAAACTGACGATAGTAGTGGTGCAGTAGGTGAATAGAGCTACGACATATCCAACGAGAGTTCTTGAGGATGTACTTGTATAGGTAAGATACATGATCTTTCCAGTATATTTCTACATGCTTAACATAAAAGATGATAAGGTAAGTTCTCATGCCCCCATTATCTTAGGTAGACCCTTCCTCAAAACTATAAAAAACTATAATAAATTTCAATGAGGTTACACTTTACATGGAATTTTGGGATGAAGTTGTGATATTTAATGTTATGGATTCCATGAATTTCCCCTCAGAGGATCATTCTGCATTTGTTATCTCCCATTTTGAACCACTAAGTAAAAACACCATGGAATTTGATTGTCCTATGCTTAGAATGATTATGAGTACTGGTTCTAGTTTTATGTCTATGAGTACTTACACACCTATATATAATGCACAAGACTCTCTACAATTTGATTTTGAAATGGAATCATATTCTGATTTTGATCATGTGAACTCTAATTATGACATGACTGTTGAGTATGATGATGGATTTGATGCTTTATTCTCTGATTTTAATGATGTAGATTCTGATACTAATTCTCTTTGCGCACAAATTTTAGTTCCTTCAATGTCTCCATACATACACCTCCCCCCTACACTAGAACTCAAGCCATTGCCACCAAATCTCAAATATTCATACTTGTTAAGTGGTGAGAAATTACCTGTTATCATTGCTAACAATCTCCCTTTTGAACATGAAGAAAAACGTTTGAATCTTTTGAGGGAGAACATCAGGGCAATCGGGTGGACCTTGGCTGACATATCAGGTATTAGCCCCTTCATTTGCAGGCATATGATTATTTTGGAGGATGGGGCTTAACCGGTGAGGCAACCACAAAGGAGACTCAACCCAAACCATCAAGAGGTTTTTAAAAAAAGAGGTTTAAAAATTGCTCGAGGAAGGTATAATCTATCCCATTTCAAATTCTCAGTGGGTAAGTCCTATTCAGGTTGTTCCTAAGAAAAGTGGTGTTACTGTTGTTAAAAATGAGAGAGATGAGTTAGTTCCAATTAGGGTGAAAAATAGTTGGTGCGTGTGTATTGATTATAGGAAACTAAATCAATCTACTCGCAAGGACCATTTACCCCTTCCATTTATTGATCAGATGCTTGAGAGACTTGCTAGGAAAACACATTATTGTTTCTTGGATGGATTTTATGGATATTTTCATGTTCATATTGCTCCAGAGGATCAGGAGAAGACAACATTCACTTGTCCTTTCGGTACGTTTACCTACCGAAGGATTCCATTTGGACTTTTCAACGCCCTAGGTACATTCTAGAGATGCATGGTGAGTATTTTTTCTGATTTTATTGAGACATGCATGGAGGTATTTATGGATGATTTTATAGTGTATGGGTACTCATTTTCTTAATGTCTATATAGTTTTGGAAAGGTTTTGGATTGTTGTATTGAGAAGAATCTGGTCCTAAACTTTGAAAAGTGTCATTTTATGGTAGAGCATGGCATTGTATGAGGGCATGTAGTGTCAAAACATGGGATAAAGGTTGATAGAAATAAGGTAGATATTATTTCATCTTTATCATATCCTTTATGTGTGTGTGCTGTTAGATATTTCTTATGGAATATAGGATTGTATCGGCGCTTCATCAAAGATTTTAGTAATATTTCTCTTCCTATGTCACGATTACTTCAAAAGGATTCTGATTTTGAATTTGATGATTCTTGCAGGACTTCCTTTGATGAGCTAAATAAGTGTCTGAGCACTCCACCAATCATACAACCCCCATGGTGGGATATTTTTTTTGAGCTTATGTGTAACGACTCCAACTTCACGGTTGGAGATGTCTTATCTTAGAGGGTGGAGGGACGTTCATATGTGATCGGCTATGCATCGAGGACACTGGATTCAGCGCAATCAGATTACACAACCACAGAAAAGGATTTTCATTCTATTATATCCGCTTTAGATAAATTCCGTTCATATTTATTGGTCTCTAAAGTAGTTTTTTTTTCTGACCATGTATCTCTAAGGTACCTCTTGAGGAAGCTAGATGCAAAGCCCAGGCTGATCCTATAGATTCTCCTTATTCAAGAATTTGATATTGAGATAAAGGAAAAAAGGGGTCAGAAAACTTGGTGGTACACCACATGAGTAGGCATACTCACACACTAGAGGATGACACCTTGGACCAAGTACCACTTCGGGACACTTTCCCCAATGAGCATCTTTATTCCATCTCAAGTACGCATCCTTGGTATGCAGATTTAGTTAACTACCTTGTGGCCTCTGAAATCCCTGCAAATTCAAAGAAACATCAAGTACAAAAATTAAAAAGTGAGTCTCGGTATTATGTTTGGGATGATCCATACCTCTGGATCATGTGTAGTGATCAAGTTATTAGGATGTGTGTTCCTGATCATGAGTTGGAGTCTGTTTTACATTTTTGTCATACACTTTCTTATTGTAACGCCCCGACCCCAGCTACCCAGAGTCGGTGCATTATTACATAACATTGGCATGATCACAAGAAAGATCAAATCTCGAAAGACCGATTGGTTTAGTAGCCTTGGAAACACTAGATATATTCATAGGTTTTACATTACATCATAAAATGAAAAACTACTACAACAACATAAAGTCTCCATAATCCACACTCATATCCCCACATAATATCCCTGCAGGTCATTCATAATTTACTTCTTCACTTCCTGGGAAAAATAAAACATATAAAAGGGGTGAGCTCAAATGCCCAGTAAGGATAACAAAATAGCGAAAACTTTCATAAATAAGAATAAACTTTTAAGGAAATGTATAACTAAAACAAAAGCCTTTCAAACATGAACTTTCAACATGGTATGGCATAAATAAAATGAAATAATTCCATTTACTTATTCACATGGATATTCTACTAATCGAATAATCACATGCAAAAATCAATAACCACTTTCATAATGTTGGAATGCATAATGTTGAACTTTAATTTCTTTGTCAAGGCCTCATCCCAAGACCTTGGGGCTAACTGTAACCGGAACCCAACTCGGAGTGCCTCTAATAACCGGACACCAACCCGGAGTGCCTCTAATAACCGGACACCAACCCGGAGTGCCTCTAATAACCGGACACCAACCCGGAGTCCTTCTAATAACCGGAGACCAAACCGGAGGGCTTACTTTTACCAGTCCCTAACCTGGAGGGCTTACTTTTACCAGTCCCCAACCTGGAGGGATTACTTTAACCAGTCCCCAACCTGGAACATACTTTTCCAACACATTCATATGAAGTAAAGGTTGAAATATAACATAAACATTATTATTGGAACTAGCATACGAAATGTCAATACTTTACTCATAAACCATGAATGGTATATAAATGGAACATCCACAGTCAAACATATCACAAAACTTTATTACAATATGGATGTTTTGTATCATAATAAATCAACTTCAAATAAGCGTAAAATCCATCAAAGGATGTTGACATAGATGAAATCAAAACACTTTTTAGAGGAATATCTCTTTCTATTTTTGAAACCATTTATGAGCCATATAAAATAAAACATTTTCTTGAAAATGTTCTTATAATCTTGTAAGGGAAGCTTTGACGATTTTATAATGGCGGAAAATAACCGCACCCGCCGTATAAGTTAAAAAAACATTCTTATCTTAATTCTGTCGAAAAGGTTAAAAGCACCTTGTTTGGAAAACGACGGAGAGATTCCCTTATAAACCTCTTATAAAAAGTCATAAAAGGGTATAAATTACTTTGACCCATATTATTTTAAATATTAGAAATGTTTTGAAATACATTTTTAAGGAACATGGACTTGGATGATAACAAGGTCCCAGTAGATAATTATGTATAAACAATCTCGGATAATGAAGAGATTGCGAAATAAATCCTTACCATGTACTTTTCCTTTGTTGGGGTTGGTTAACCTCCTGTATAATGGTGAAATAATTGTTATTAAATTATACAAGAATCATATACATTAATATGATATCATATATGATCTTTTAACATTGATTTATTAATAATATCTTAGTATTATTGTCATTTCAGGTGATAATCGATTCGTTCTTCTTAAATGTTTGGTTACGTAAGACATGTTTGTAATGGATAGATTAAATCTTATTCATAATCAGAATGATATTAACATTATTTTTAACCCTAAAATGAGAATAAGACTTGAATGGATACGATGGAGGATGGATCTCACCGCGTTCGTGGAGACGGTAGTCCGTACGTACGCACGAACGCTACTTCCATTTAATTTTTATTTTAAAAGAATTGAATCCAAATGATACATAGGTATATTACTATTCCAGTATAATATAATATTTTATATATGTTACTTATGTTCATTAACACCATCCTTTATACGTTCCATGTGTGGTATGAACGAGTCATATCATTTTAAGGGGGCGGTAGTCCGCACTTCCTCAAATGAAATTATCGTATGTATATACAACATGAAACGAATAATGGTATGAAATAAAATGGAATTAAAGAAGCTTATATATAAAATATATATCATTAATATCATATTTAATTACAGTGCCATCATAATGGCCACCATGAGAGGCGGTAAGATGTATTTGAACAATCATCGTTTCGTGAGGCGTTAGTTTGCCATCCACAGAAACATTATGTTCATCATCCATTAGATGGAGTTGTGTGTATGTGTAGTTTGAATCCTTCTTATAACAAAATCCTAGTATATTGAGGATACTGGTGTTGTTACAAAAGAAAGGAATAAAAAGATTTTGGGGGTTGGAGAAGCAAAATAAATGAAAATAATTTAAGAGAAATCGTTACCTTTAATTTAGGTAACTCACTTTGGATGGAACCCAAAGACTTCTTGAAATGCTTTCTGCCTAAGGGGAAGCTTCAAGGAGGAGGAGAGGGATGTGGGGAGCTTAGTTGGGCAGAGTTTGGACGAGCCAAGTGGCTTGAGAGGTGTGAGGAATGAGTAGAAGTGGTCTCCTTTTATAAGGGAGAAGAGGGGCTCTTTAGGAAAGAGTGAAAGTATTACTTTATAATATAATTGTATTCGGTTTATAATGGTCCACAAATCATTGAGGTCGAAGATAAGATGACTAATATTCTAAATAACATCAACCAATAAGAATTGGACAGGTTTTAGATAATATTTTAATCATTATAATCTTATTTATTTAAATGATTTATTAATGAGGTAAACATTGCATCATTATTGTGTCATTAATAATTTAAATTATTTGATGTCTAAAAATTATAAATAAAATATCATTATGTAGGAAATCGTTTTAGCTTTCTAATGAATATTTATAATCGAAAATCCAACATGTATAACCCTATGTAAAAATTGTTCTTTTAAAAGATGTAAGCTTATGCCATTTTTGTACTTAATTAAAATAAAGTGTCATTATCACTTACAAGTGGATCAATGGGGTCCCAAAATTGACCCAAAGATGCCCATGGTCGACCATGTATCAACCAATAGGGTTAAGACACGTTTTAGGGTAATTTAGTATTATTATAATATTATTTTTTTAACCCTTATTTACCAGATTTACCCTTAACCATGGTAAATAAAATATTTACCGCAGTAATTATTCAAAATGTCTAAAAATAAAAGTCACCTATTTACACAATTTGAACATCCTGATTCCAAATATGGAATCCATTTTTCTAAATTCAAAACACAGAAGTGGCAGAAATTAATTTAAAATTAATTCCCGCTGTCAAAACAAAAAGCGTGTTTTTAAGAGATAATAACTATCAAAAGATTGACACTTGTTTATGTTCGGTTTAATTGTAAAATTATGTCCAATGACCAAAATTATATTAAATGGTAAAAATATATTCTAAATATACTTTAAAACCACTCAAATTCACAATTTATCACTATTAATTATTTTGATTAAAAAAGTTGTTTTTAATTAAAATTTAGTAATTTTCACTATTCATCAAAATATGAAAGTTATCCGAAAAGTACCAAAATTTCACCTTAGGCTAAATTTGATATTCCGAATCCAAAAATGAAGTCCATTTTAAAATATAAAATATATATAACTTCAAAAAGTAGGTATTACTATTCATAACAGCTAGTTTGATTGGTTACGGTGTGTTAGAACTCGAAGTTGCGTACAACACACGCTACTGTTTTATTCAAAGGAAAGCGTACCGTGGAATCGTGGGATGTTTCATTTTAAATTTTTGATGTCCCCATTTAGTCAAAAAGTTTAAAATATTGTATTTAAAAAGGTTTCACTATTAGAAGTTGATAAAAGTGAAATACTGAAAATGAATCTGTTCTTGCAATATGACTAAGAAACTCATAATAGGGATTCTAAAATTATAAGGATTATATAAAGTTCAAAATGTATGTAATACTATTCATGACCTCTTTTAATGGTGTTATTGAACTCGGTGTTGCGTGTAGTGCAAGTTATTGAATTATTTTTAAGAAATAACACACTCTGAAATCCTGGGGTGTTACATTCTCCCCTCCTTCAATAAATTGCGTCCTCGCAATTTGAAATTGTTCTTCGAAAATAAAAGGTTGAAAGTAGAAAATATATTTGTGGGAAAACCCACATCGGAAATTGGGTTACTAAAATTTAGTCTTAATATGAGGAAAAGATAAATGAAAGGGTCACCACCAAATTATGATCTCGATTAGGAGAACATTGGTGGCAATTAGAGACATATAATTGGAGGAAAAACGTAAATATTTATTGGTAGTGATTGAGGTCATAAATCACAAACAAGTATAAAATTTAGGTCCTTAAAATAATCAATCTATGATGATTTGAAATACCATCGGTTCAACAAAACATAGGGTATTGGGATAACACATTTTTGACGTTTTAAAATATCTTAGTTGAAATCCCACATCGAAAAATTAATTAATGAGGCCTCTATTTTAAATAAAGAGTGGAAAGTATGAAGATTACCGAAAATAACACATACCAGGGTTCCATGTAAGAAAATATGGATATGGAAGAAAAATCTAGCCATCAATTACCTGATGGAGAGTTGTAGAGAACATGGCTATGAAAAGGTCAACAATCCCAAAGCCATAAATTAGTGATGATTTAAGGTACCATATAGGAAAACATTTTTGTTCTAATTTGCTTTTCTTAATATTGAGGAATTTTTTATGAGATTGGCTAAGATCATATGGAGATATACTTACTTTATAATTAGAGTTTTATCCATTAATAAATTTCTACCACATACTCATCTTTCACTCTAAAAGATAATAGAATGTAAAAAAAATTCTATTTACACTATTCGTATAGGGTTCCAAAATAAACGAATTTATAATTCATCTAAAAGATCTTTTAATAAAAACTACATTATTTAATCCAGGACATCTCGTGGGCCAGTGGTAGGTGATACACCCTTGTCGCCATTCAGTTGCGGGTTCAAGTCTCGCAGCCTTGCCGGACGCGACGGGTTGCCGCCCGACCTCCGGGTTGTCCTTTTATGGAAATCCAAAATAATCCAAACTAGAACTATCCAAAATACTTCTATCCAAACTCACAGTCCAACATTTATAAAAAAGGTAAACATAATATAGATCCTTTTTACCCCGTAATAGCATATGAATACCTTCATCATGTATTACCATATTCCTTATTGATTACATTCATGTTCCCTTATTCCATATAGAATGCTGGATATACTTCATTAATCCAAAAATGTTTTAAACCCCAAAAATGATGGAATATACAAATCATTAATCAGCTTCAAGGTAGTTAAGAATATCCAATATAATTTATCCAAAACAATCACATATTATTCCAAAATCACTACCTCAGTATCAGAACTATATTATGATTTATCATTCTCTCAACCATATATTTTCCAAAAATTTATCCTGCTATTGAGTCACTTTTCTTTGTTCCACACAATCTCAAGTCCTTAATGAAATAGTACTGCAGTACAATCCTTATATACTCCATAATTATTATAACAAGTACATTGTTGATACAACACTCAATTGACATAATCAACATAAGAACTCTAATCATTCCTCTTCATCTGTGGTAGTATCATAACTTGATTATTATCCAATAGCATCATTTGCGTCATAGACTGATGACTGGGACATAGGTTCGCGTAGTGTCCAAACTCCTTGCAAATGAAGCATTGTACATTTGAAACAATTTTCTTACCCTTGCAGTCACGTACTTTGTGCCCTTTTCCTCCACACTTATAAAAAATTCTCATTCCTTTCAGGCAAGTTCCAGGGTGTTTCTTTCCACAGTTACCACATATGGGAAAATTCTTCTTTTCCCTCTTCCCTTTATCCATATTTCTCTCTTATATCCTTTTCTTCTCTTGCTTCCCTTCAAAGCCATAGGACTCAGTAAACTCTTTACTTATCTTACCAACACATGATATTATTTCTTCATATGATGATAATACATGGGAGACTATTTCTCTTATAAATTCTAGATTAAGACCATGAAAGATATGATCCTTCCTTCTCTTTGGATCATGTGCATTTCTGGAGTTCTCATTCCTTCTACTGGGCGCCATTTCTAAACAATGGAATACACTAGATCAGTTTATGAATCAAAATACATAATCCCATACTTATAAAACACTTAACATAAATTGAACTATTTATGGATATAATCCATAATCATAAAAATGTTTTCTTTGAGGAAGTATATACTCATAAACCCTTCATAATGATTTGTAAAGAAAACGAGAGTTATCCTAAGCATATCCCCCGGGAGTGTCGTAACCAAGAGTGCAGCAAGGCCCGTTGTCGTGCACCAGTTCCCGTTCAAGTCTAGCTCAAATCGGTGTTTTCGGGTTTTACCCCTAGGTACATCTGTTCCAGAGCCGCCTCTACCTTCTCGTATCCAGACAGGGATGTATTGCTCGGAAAACTCACAAAATCTTTACAATACCAAAATTCTAGGAAGTTCTTCTATACTAATCCTCAAAGTTCATCTTAGGTCTACGTGCTCTAATCAGAGTTTATCTAAATCTAGCTTCCAAGGCTTGTACTAAACTTCCTCTGATACCAACTGTAACGCCCCGACCCCAGCTACCCAGAGTCGGTGCATTATTACATAACATTGGCATGATCACAAGAAAGATCAAATCTCGAAAGACCGATTGGTTTAGTAGCCTTGGAAACACTAGATATATTCATAGGTTTTACATTACATCATAAAATGAAAAACTACTACAACAACATAAAGTCTCCATAATCCACACTCATATCCCCACATAATATCCCTGTAGGTCATTCATAATTTACTTCTTCACTTCCTGGGAAAAATAAAACATATAAAAGGGGTGAGCTCAAATGCCCAGTAAGGATAACAAAATAGCGAAAACTTTCATAAATAAGAATAAACTTTTAAGGCAATGTATAACTAAAACAAAAGCCTTTCAAACATGAACTTTCAACATGGTATGGCATAAATAAAATGAAATAATGCCATTTACGTATTCACATGGATATTCTACTAATCGAATAATCACATGCAAAAATCAATAACCACTTTCATAATGTTGGAATGCATAATGTTGAACTTTAATTTCTTTGTCAAGGCCTCATCCCAAGACCTTGGGGCTAACTGTAACCGGAACCCAACCCGGAGTGCCTCTAATAACCGGACACCAACCCGGAGTGCCTCTAATAACCGGACACCAACCCGGAGTGCCTCTAATAACCGGACACCAACCCGGAGTCCTTCTAATAACCGGAGACCAAACCGGAGGGCTTACTTTTACCAGTCCCTAACCTGGAGGGCTTACTTTTACCAGTCCCCAACCTGGAGGGCTTACTTTAACCAGTCCCCAACCTGGAACATACTTGTCCAACACATTCATATGAAGTAAAGGTTGAAATATAACATAAACATTATTATTGGAACTAGCATACGAAATGTCAATACTTTACTCATAAACCATGAATGCTATATAAATGGAACATCCACAGTCAAACATATCACAAAACTTTATTACAATATGGAAGTTTTGTATCATAATAAATCAACTTCAAATAAGCGTAAAATCCATCAAAGGATGTTGACATAGATGAAATCAAAACACTTTTTAGAGGAATATCTCTTTCTATTTTTGAAACCATTTATGAGCCATATAAAATAAAAAATTTTCTTGAAAATGTTCATATAATCTTGTAAGGGAAGCTTTGACGATTTTATAACGGCGGAAAATAACCGCACCCGCCGTATAAGTTAAAAAAACATTCTTATCTTAATTCTGTCGAAAAGGTTAAAAGCACCTTGTTTGGAAAACGACGGAAAGATTCCCTTATAAACCTCTTATAAAAAGTCAAACAAGGGTATAAATTACATTGACCCATATTATTTTAAATATTAGAAATGTTTTGAAATACATTTTTAAGGAACATGGACGTGGATGATAACAAGGTCCCAGTAGATAATTATGTATAAACAATCTCGGATAATGAAGAGATTGCGAAATAAATCCTTACCTTGTACTTTTCCTTTGTTGGGGTCGGTTAACCTCCTGTATAATGGTGAAATAATTGTTATTAAATTATACAAGAATCATATACATTAATATGATATCATATATGATCTTTTAACATTGCTTTATTAATAATATCTTAGTATTATCGTCGTTTCAGGTGATAATCGATTCGTTCTTCTTAAATGTTTGGTTACGTAAGACATGTTTGTAATGGATAGATTAAATCTTATTCATAATCAGAATGATATTAACATTATTTTTAACCCTAAAATGAGAATAAGACTTGAATGGATACGATGGAGGATGGATCTCACCGCGTTCGTGGAGACGGTAGTCCGTACGTACGCACGAACGCTACTTCCATTTAATTTTTATTTTAAAAGAATTGAATCCAAATGATAAATAGGTATATTACTATTCCAGTATAATATAATATTTTATATATGTTACTTATTTTCATTAACACCATCCTTTATACGTTCCATGTGTGGTATGAACGAGTCATATCATTTTAAGGGGGCGGTAGTCCGCACTTCCTCAAATGAAATTATCGTATGTATATACAACATGAAACGAATAATGGTATGAAATAAAATGGAATTACAGAAGCTTATATATAAAATATATATCATTAATATCATATTTAATTACAGTTCCATCATAATGGCAACCATGAGAGGCGGTAAGATGTATTTGAACAATCATCGTTTCGTGAGACGTTAGTTTGCCATCCACAGAAACATTATGTTCATCATCCATTAGATGGAGTTGTGTGTATGTGTAGTTTGAATCCTTCTTATAACAACATCCTAGTATATTGAGGATACTGGTGTTGTTACAAAAGAAAGGAATAAAAATATTTTGGGGGTTGGAGAAGCAAAATAAATGAAAATAATTTAAGAGAAATCGTTACCTTTAATTTAGGTAACTCACTTTGGTTGGAACCAAAGGACTTCTTGAAATGCTTTCTTCCTAAGGGGAAGCTTCAAGGAGGAGGAGAGGGATGTGGGGAGCTTAGTTGGGCAGAGTTTGGACGAGCCAAGTGGCTTGAGAGGTGTGAGGAATGAGTAGAAGTGGTCTCCTTTTATAAGGGAGAAGAGGGGCTCTTTAGGAAAGAGTGAAAGTATTACTTTATAATATAATTATATTCGGTTTATAATGGTCCAAAAATCATTGAGGTAGAAGATAAGATGACTAATATTCTAAATAACATCAACCAATAAGAATTGGACAAGTTTTAGATAATATTTTAATCATTATAATCTTATTTATTTAAATGATTTATTAATGAGGTAAACATTGCATCCTTATTGTGTCATTAATAATTTAAATTATTTGATGTCTAAAAATTATAAATAAAATATCATTATGTAGGAAATCTTTTTAGATTTCTAATGAATATTTATAATCGAAAATCCAACATGTATAACCCTATGTAAAAATTGTTCTTTTAAAAGATGTAAGCTTATGCCATTTTTGTACTTAATTAAAATAAAGTGTCATTATCACTTACAAGTGGATCAATGGGGTCCCAAAATTGACCCAAAGATGCCCATGGTCGACCATGTATCAACCAATAGGGTTAAAACACGTTTTAGGGTAATTTAGTATTATTATAATATTATTTTTTTAACCCTTATTTACCGGATTTACCCTTAACCATGGTAAATAAAATATTTACCGCAGTAATTATTCAAAATGTCTAAAAATAAAAGTCACCTATTTACACAATTTGAACATCCTGATTCCAAATATGGAATCCATTTTTCTAAATTCAAAACACAGAAGTGGCAGAAATTAATTTAAAATTAATTCCCGCTGTCAAAACAAAAAGCGTGTTTTTAAGAGATAATAACTATCAAAAGATTGACACTTGTTTATGTTCGGTTTAATTGTAAAATTATGTCCAATGACCAAAATTATATTAAATGGTAAAAATATATTCTAAATATACTTTAAAACCACTCAAATTCACAATTTATCACTATTAATTATTTTGATTAAAAAAGTTGTTTTTAATTAAAATTTAGTAATTTTCACTATTCATCAAAATATGAAAGTTATCCGAAAAGTACCAAAATTTCACCTTAGGATAAATTTGATATTCCGAATCCAAAAATGAAGTCCATTTTAAAATATAAAATATATATAACTTCAAAAATTAGGTATTACTATTCATAACAGCTAGTTTGATTGTTACGGTGTGTTAGAACTCGAAGTTGCGTACAACACACGCTACTGTTTTATTCAAAGGAAAGCGTACCGTGGAAGATTGGGATGTTTAATTTTAAATTTTTGATGTCCCCATTTAGTCAAAAAGTTTAAAATATTGTATTTAAAAAGGTTTCACTATTAGAAGTTGATAAAAGTGAAATACAGAAAATGAATCTGTTCTTGCAATATGACTAAGAAACTCATAATAGGGATTCTAAAATTATAAGGATTATATAAAGTTCAAAATGTAGTTAATACTATTCATGACCTCTTTTAATGGTGTGATTGAACTCGGTGTTGCGTGTAGTGCAAGTTATTGAATTATTTTTAAGAAATAACACACTCTGAAATCCTGGGGTGTTACACTTATGGTGGAAACTTTCGACCCCAACAGATAGCTAGGAATGTTTTGGACTCTGGATTACATTGTCCTAGCTTATTCCATGATGACCATGTGTTTTGTAAGTCATTCTCTCATTGCCAACACACTGGGAACATTTCTAGGATACATGAGATTCCCCAACAACCCATACTATCCTGTGAGATTTTTTTGTATGGTGAATCAATTTTATGGGTCCTTTTCCTAGTTCCTTTGGTTTTATTGTACATTTTGGTTTCTGTTGATTATGTGAGTAAATGGGTGGAGGCTAAGGCCTCCAGGACGGATGATTTTCATGTTGTTATGGACTTTGTCAAAGTGAAATTTTTTTGCAGGTTTGGAGTACCGAAGGCCCTCATCAGTGACCAAGGGGCCCACTTCTACAATTGGAATTTGGCCTCCCTCCTTCGGAAGTATGGGGTGACACACAAAACATCGACACCATACCACCCCAATACAAATGGACAGGCTGAGGTTTCAAATCGTGAGTTGAAATAGATTTTAGAGAAAACTGTGCAGCCAAATAGGAAGGAATGGAGCAAGCACTTGGATGATGCATTGTGGGATTATAGTACAGCATACAAGACACTAATTGGTATGTCACAATTTCAGATTATTTTTGGTAAAGTGTGTCATCTCCCCATGGAAGTTGAGAATTGGGCTTATTGGGCTATAAAGAAATGAAACATGGATTTGGACCAAGATGGAATCCAATGGAAGATGAAAATTCAAGAGCTTGAGGAGATTTGATTGTATTAATATGAGAACACAAGGTTCTATAAGGAAAAATCATAATCAGCTCATGATAGAATGATCCAACAAAAGGATTTTCATGTTGGAGAAAAAGTACTTCTCTACAGGTCACGACTGAAGATGATTCTTGGTAAATTGAGTTCCAGATGGTTAGGTCCTTATGTTGTGACTAATGTTTTTCCTTATAGTGCAGTGGAGATCAAACAAGAGGACACATGAAGGAGCTTTACAGTCAATGGGAAACGTTTGAAGATATACATTGAGTGACTTCCTACTGATGTAGTGGATTTTATCCCACGGCATGACCCCATCATCACTTGAGAACATCAGGCTATTCCTAACCCTTTAACTCTTTTATTCTTTGTCCTATTTAAAATTATACATTTCATGTGCATATATAATCTCATGGGTTCACATTGAGGAAAATGCAATATTTTAAGTGTGGGGGAGGGAACCTTTAATTTTATTAATCTCAAATGTTATTCTGTTTAAAAAAACAAAAATAAAAGTGTTTTTTTCAAATTTTGTGTGTTTATTTTTCAATTATTTGTGTGTTTTTTAGACTTTTGACCTTAAATGATTCTCATCACCATTTTTAAATCCATATCAATAAGTGAAACAATTTATCCCTTGAAACTAAGCTTAAATGAATGCTGAAATGACTTTGTTTCAAGTTCAAATATTTAGTAATTTCATGGAAAGTACACTGAATTTTGAATCCCATGCCACATCTCACTATCTTTATATTTTAAACCACTTTCTTGTGAGGCTTCTAAACAATTATTTTTCTTTACATTCACCTCACTTATTGAGAGAACCAAACCATGCTTGATTTAACTAGAATTTTATTTATTTCTATCAAAACATGAGGGTTTGAGGTAATTGTGTTTAAATGATTGAGGCATTTATTTGGTATTAAAGCCCATATCTCAAAGAATACTTTTTTATAATGTCCTAACTTGAACATTTAATCCTTTTATCCCTTAAAATACATGCACATCATGTTAGGTTATCCACATTACAAGCAAATTTTCCCTATCCAACCAACTCTTGAAGTGAAATTGCACAATCTAGTTGATCTTAAGTGTGGGGGGTGCTGTCTTGTGTTGTACTACCACATTTTGTGATACTTAGGGTGGAAAATTAAATTTTTAAGAGATGTTTTTTCTACTGAAGAAAAACATTATATTGAAAGTTGTGCCTTTTTGGAGCTTTCATGATAAAAGAAGCTATGCCTTTCTGGAACTTCTAATAGAGGGGGAAAGCTATGCCTATCCGGAGCTTTTAAGAAATTCATGTTCGAGAAGATTTACATTTTAACTACTGAAATGTTGAATGGTGTGCACATTCCTTCATTTTTCATGATGATGAACATGAATAAATTCTATGTCGATTAAGGAGGAGACAATATTTAAGTGAAAATTAGATTAATGCAATTTTGCTTCAAAAAGAGTCAAGCCCTCCTCATTCAGCCTCAGAATTTATGACAACTAAATCCTACCACTCGAAATCCAAATAACAACCCTAAAAAGTCCTCATGATAAATATATGTCCTTGGCTCCAATCGAGTAGTGATGTACGAATTTATCAAGCCTATGGTGACCCTTGTATGAGTTTGTATGAGAAAGACATTGCAAAAAAATGACATTTGTGTGATAAGAGAAAATTCAAGTGAGGAAAGTGTTTTGTGCATGGGAGGATAAATAAAGTGGAAATATATTAAATGATATAAATGAAGAACTTGAAATAATGGATAATTATGTGGCATGATATCTTTTTTTTCTTGGTGTGTAATTGTTTGATCTCAAGGGTATGTGTTTTAAAATTGGTTTTGATTTGATATTGATGTTTACTTGATATGAGGTTTTTCCCAGGAGTGAAAAAGGGTACGTGTGGGGGAGTTGATAAAACAATATTTTGTTGAATATTTTATTGATAATTAATGACTTAATTTCCTCACATTGTGCTAAATATGTTCATTTATGAAATATTTGGGATTAGATCATTCATTTTAAAATTTGATTAAAATTCTAGTTTTACCCTTTTAAAATATACTTTAGTATTTCGCACTTAAATATTTTAATATCACTTATTTGAAGAAAATATTTTGTAAACATATTCATACCTTAATTTTATAGAACTTTTATTCATGACACTAGAGATAAAGAGTGCATTTGGATGTAGTAAATGGTCCATTAAGTCAATGGTGTGCAGGACTCGGTAGAATGGACATGGGTTCTGTATTTGGGCCATAACTTCTTAATCTGTGCTTGGATCAGGCCCAAATCTAGATAGGAGCTACAAGACTCATATTTGCGTGAATAATCCCACTGTAAGGACAACTAATTCACACGTTTTGGTGGTCAAATGGGTGGTGAAATTTGGCATAAAATATTTGGCCGAGATTTCCCATTCACATTTGAAACCACATTGAACCTAGCCTCCCCACCACTCTATAAAATGGTGTTATTCACATTTGGTGGGTTTGGTACGTGCATTATAAAGTTTAGGGTAGAGGAGAAGAGGTTCAACTCCAATTTTACAAGCAATTCAATAAGGTTAGCTCTTGAAGCAAGGATCCCTTCTTCGAAGCCCTATTCTTCTTCCTCATTGTTGTAATGTTTGTGTTTTCATAATAAAATTCGTTGTTATTCTTTTATTTCTTCTCTTTTCTTCTATTTTGTTTAAATTTATTCTTCTCTTAATCTTATTAATTGTGATGGAATCATGATTAGAAACGTGATTGGGTTCTACCCTTTCTAAACCTTTGCACTTGCAAAACGTTTCTACGATGACTACACCGCCCATGGAAGAGTAGTTATTTTTAGTAATCGATCGACCTATATCCTTATTCATTAATTTATTTTGAATCAATGAGCTAATGTAACTCACATATTATGATCTATCAATTGATTTTTTAATTTAAATGAAACTAAGCAAGTAATTGAATAGTTAACACAAAACACCCGAGGTCGGGAATTATGTGAACTGTGAGAGCGCAACCTTAACCGGTAAATCAAAACCACATGGGATTAATTTGTAGAGTTCAAACATATTACATAAACTCAATTAGTCCCCATTTCCAAAATTGATATGTGCCTTAATTTACCCCTGACCATAAACTATCCTTAGAACATCAATCAAATCAGGGTGATGCGATTACATGTTCGGAAGATAACCTAGGTTTTAATTCACTTCATATTTGTGGTAAGGTTAATTCTCGTTGGGTTTGGGGGTTAACAAGTTAAGGGATCATAATTAAGTGGATGTTAATTTAAATTATAATGATAAATAATTTATTAAAGATTTAGAGTTATATCGATTATGTCTTTTAAATATTGTCTAAAAAACATCTTCTTGTTGTGTCATTTTAATCGAAATTCATTTCAAAACTAAAAAAAATACAATCTTCTTCCAGAAAACATATTCTAGATTTATAAACTATAACCAACCCGCATCCTTTCAAGTAGTGTTTTCATTATCTTTTATTTTATTTTTATAATACCTATACAATGTTGTTTTAATTAACTTCCTCCTTTGAGAGACGACCTTGGTCAGCCACTCTGCTACACCTAAGTACCCCAAAATCACACTAATCATTTGAGGGCACCCACGATAGCACTCTTTCACAAACCATAGCACGAACCACTGGAAATGAGAAATGACGAGAACTACGATCAGCCCAACGGCCAAAGGAGGATGAGTCATGGGTTGGGATGTCATGGGCCAATATATATAAGTACCAACTCGGAGTGGAAAGAGGTACCCAGTGGAACTAGCTGCTAGGATCATGGCCATGGCCTTAATATATATAAGTTCCACCCTATATATATAAGTACCACCTTCACTGAAAAGGAAATGACTGTGCCATATTGGAAATTATGCTCAAATGGGGAGGTCTACTGAGCGATTGGAGAAGCGAGACAGGTTGGTGCATAATGAGCGAAAGGATGGTATTGGAATCGGAACAACATAACCATTAGAGAGGGTTGAAGCACTCGGAACATCTCTACAGAAAAGCCATTGCACTAGTATGGGTTCTTTCCTGCCACTAGAAATTGAAAGGGATGAAAAGAGGAGAAAACACAATTAGATTTGGACCACATGACCTTGGATATATGTGAATCAAGACTAGAAACTGAATAGAAATGGACACCACCAGATTGATCCATTACACTCGCTACCATCCACTCCCATATGCCTTCATTGTGCCTTGGTGTTCCACATTACCGCACTTGGAGACCCCCATAGGAGTGGTCAAATCACTTCCTATCCCATTTTATCCATATGATATTTTCCCCAAGACTCTCAATAGATCATTTAAAACCAGTGGTAGGATCTCTACACCATCGAGCCACCAATACCATAAGCAAAGAGTGGATCGAACCCGCTACTCTACTCTAATAGTGAGGTGATCGTTTCGCGGTTCTAGATCGGCTTCCTTATTCTTCTAATGCCAGTGAATGGACATTTTAAAGAGTAGAGCATGGGTCCCCCGCTTTAGGCAGATCAAACCCCCCACCAATTCCAGGCATTACAGCCTTAGAAGAATAAGGAAGCTGATGATTGCGTCCCTCCCCGGTATGCCCAATATGAGGCGACCACGATCCTTAGTACTCTACTCTAAGTTTTACTCGGTACCTTTGGGTATTATAAGGTACCACCTTGCTATTAGAACCCCCACAATATATATCAGTATCATTCCAAGAGGCCCAATCGCATGTGGACAACCTGGTAAAATAAAGTCGCTACACTCAGACAACTCGCAGAACATCAATCACTATTATGCTAGTAACGACAGACACTATTCTTATTCTATGGTACTCTAATATATAGTTATAGAAGAGTACCTGATCTGTTGTTTTTTGGCCACCACCTATTGGGGGCACACGATAGAGTGATTGAAGGTTTCTTGGCCCACGTGCGACCACCTGATATATAATATCACTAGTACAGTTTCCAATTCAACAGTGCTGCCTGTCGTGCTCGAACTGCCACCACAATATATATCAGTACCAGTCCAAGAGGTCAGGTGGCACTGTATTCTGTTGCCTTTGGGACCCCCTTCCAATAGAGCCCTATCGTTCTACTAGACTTAGAAGAATAAGGAAGCAAGGCAATAATGAAAAAAATACATGTCTCATATCTGAACACCACTTCACCTAGCTACACTACCACCACCATATGGAACCCCCCTACCGATTCCAAACAGAGCTACCTATACTACCTATGTTATACTAAATAGGACCCCCCATAGTTCAGTGGGTAATGAAAACTCAAGCCCTTTCATGTACAAAGGTTGGCATAGAAGGCGTTCTGATCCAATTCTAATGTTCCCCATCTCAACACCACCATGACAACAAAAAAACCTCAAATGTGATTCCCAACCATTCTTGACCATGCCCCCTAATGAACATGGGCCAATCGATAAACCAATAGAACTACAGATCGTGGAACAGAACCGAAACCGCCAAAAAAAGGTAATTCCAGTGTATAACGACCATCCGACCTCATAGGCTCAAGCTTGAGTTGGCCATACCCAAAACTACCTGATCCACCCATTGCTGCTACATTTGCTGTTTCACCTGGGCATGCCCCATTCACAGCTATGTCCATCCTTCCCATCGATCACGCCAGGATGCGGTAGCTCAGTACTCTACTCTACGGTACTCTTATATATAGTTATAGACAGAATACCTGAGCACCTGATTCGTATACCTCAGGTACTCTTCTAATAGTGAATTCTATACCCATCCATATTTGCACTGTCTGTTCACTCCGTCCCAAGTTAACCGATGGTTACCAGTTCACTACTGATAGGATCTTGAGGATCCTACTTGCTCCCAGTGTTAAATCTTTCTTTCCAACCAACTACTCAACCCCCTCCAAACTATGGAATCAAGGTCGAAAACCCCAAGGGTCGGGCCTCAACCTAATAAGGTAAGGGGATGGTACTGATATATATTGACTGAATAAATAGGTGTATCCTATAAATATGGGCTAGAGTCAACACCAAGCGCTGGACCATTAGTGGAATAAGGATGAATAAAGCTTTCCTATTAATCATGACTCTAATTTGTAAAAAAGATGTGCCTTTCCGCTTCTATGGTTCTTCCATGATAGGGATAAAGAACATTTTCATTGGTAGGGTTTGGATTTTAGAGTCTCTGTTTAATCATTACTCTTATAATAGTGACTTGAATTTTAGAGTAGAGTACTCAGCGTGTGATCCCTTTCTTTCCTTCTCATCAAGATGAGGTGTTCAAGAACTCTAGCCTTGGAAACTGTGAAAGCCCTCCTAGCAGCCTCCCTTAACTAATTATATGCTACCTTTTTGGGAAAAAAGCTCATTTCGAACTACACAAACCTTTGTTTGAGTCATCGTTGGGTGCAAGATCTGAAGCCAGTGTCAATCAAGAGTCTCTAATTCCCCAGCTTCAACCCTCCTACTCTTCGAAGACAAAAACTCAACAATTGATTAGGAATCCAGGTTATACATATAATGATGAAGTTAGACACTCCTTTGTCGAGACCCAACTCCAAATTGAAAAGCATATCAAGGTCAGCGACATATATTCTCGTCAGTCTGTCCATACCCTATGGTGTAAGATCCTTTAAAACCTTGCAAAAATCAATCGGATATGAGTGTCTTTATTTTATCTGTGAGGAAAGGCGCTTTCAGAATCAGTTTATCTGAACCATCTCAAAGATATTTGATAGAATGGAATGCGGAAATTTGTTCCAAATCACAGGATTATGTCCACTATTATTAGAGTAGACAACTATGAGTGATTTTTAGAAAAAAACTAAATATATATGGAAAATCTCCTAGTATTTCATGATAGTTCAGGTTGACTTCTTTTGTTAGGTCTTGACTTCATCTCTATGATATTACCAGTATTTCATATAAGAGCTATAGCCATTTAATTCTTATTTTTTGTTATGATCTTGTTCCATATCTCATTCGTGAATCTTACTAATCGGACTGGAGGAGCGTTCCAGGATGTCTTGGTAAGAAAGCAACCACTTATGTAGGTGACAAATCCCAGTTGTTTCTCTTCATTCTTTTTGAAAGTCACAATCAGAATGAAAGTTAGTTCACTAGATATGCCTTTTGATCCCAAGACCTTTGTATATGAATACCCGAGATTCCAGCTCGTGACAAGTCCTTTTTGGTCATAACTCTCGGTCTTGCTTCTTATTGTTATATTCAGTTCCTTTTTTCCGGTTCAATTCTTTCTTCTTACCTGATTAGTCCTTTTTCTCTTTGAATTTGAGGATTCCCCTCACCAAATATTAGGAAGAGATCAAGGGTTGAACCTGATTCGTTATGGAGAAAACCAGTCCTCTTTAGTGGAGGCTTTTTCACCAGGTAGGACTACAGGAAAGAGAGAACCAGTCACGAATTACCAAATAGTTCGTCCATCCAATCCCAAAAAGAACCTGACCATCCCCTAACCATTTATAACCCTTATATATAAGTAGTAGATACTTATATATAAGGGTTTAGAACCTCCCCTGATTCTAACTACTTCCTTCTTATCCATCTTCCTCTTTGGATTTTTCCCATCTTCTATTCTATTCTATTCTAATAGTAAATAGTAATAGAATCTTCTTAGCTTAGAAATAATTGCTAGGGGTTGATTCTATAACTATTGAATATTAGTATTATAAGGGTTAAATTAAATTAAAAGTAGAAAAAGGAGTGGAAAGTCAGTACTCTACCCTAAATAGGACCTTACCTTCTCTTCTATAAGCATGAGAACTTGGATGCCCCAAGCTTCCTACGTACCCTTTTTCGAGGATCAAGCCATTTCGTATTTCTTACGCACTTTGCTGAAATATTTAAACTTTGTGACCTAATATTATTCCCCTCATACTATGAAGAGTTCCACGTCAACCAAATTACCATTGTTGTTATTTCATAATATTGTATGAATATCACTTCCTTCGGCTTCTTTTTTGATTCTAGCCACTCCCCATTGCGCTTTATCTCTGTATATCTCAATATATATCAGTACCAGCTCGGGTATATTATTTCTTTGATAAATATTAACAGCTAGCATTTGGACTAATCATCGATTCTGAATGCTTCTAATGGTTATTTTCCAAGTTTTTTTAGTGCATTTTAATCCCCTGAAGAGGGACGTCCACTTATTCTATTCATAGACATTTTCATCCCACATTGGGTGATCTCAAGCTCTCCAAATTGTTATATACTTAACATTCTATGTTCAAATATCTCACTCAACATTCAGTACTCTTCTAATAGTGTCATTTCATTGATTATGGCTACTCCGGTTTGTTTAAGCGGTGTGATCTCTCTATCTCCTTCCGCGCCAATGACACTACTAAATGTGGGTGATCCAGGTCCCCCTTCCCTACATTCAACCTTTCCTCCTAGTCTTTCCCTTGCTTTCGATAGAAGGGAACATTCTTTTCAGTGAAAAATTTCCTTTCCTTAGCCATAATTCTTCACTATAATCCATGTTTCATCACATGAATGATAGATTCTATGGTGTAGTACACTAGGTTGGCTGTAGTAGACTGGTCTTGGGAGGTACGTAAGGGGGAGAAATAACTCTTGGGGATATCACACGATGAAGACTTCTTAGTTAGGCTTCCAGCCTGACCAAAAGATATTATGCTAGTTACTAAGAGACTTCCATTAGTGAGGATAGAACTATATAATTTAGCCCAAAACACAGCAATGGATTGTTAGGTTATTCTATTCTACATTCAATAATTTTTAAATTGATACATAGTTCTTTCCATCCTTTTGGGAAGATGTATTACTACAATAGCAGTTATTTCCATGCTTTAATGTAAAGTATCATGGCAGTCGACTCATTCTTGTCCATTCCCATTAGTGGTGTTCGAATCGGTACTAGTAGGTTGAAAGGAAAGATTCCATCAGGAGGGATAGGTTTACGATGATGCTCGACGTAACTGACTTCCTTTAGTCTCTTTCCTGTTGAATCACTTAATCCAATAGTAATAGAATAGGGATATGGCAGAACGACTTTCACGAATGAATCTGACCAAGGTCCTTCTTTAAGGCCCAAATGCCATACCATTGAAGAAGATCTTAGAGGAGGAATTCCCTATGCTAGCGGAACTGGATAGCCTCATAGAAGGAAAAAAGAGTCTAGGAGTGTCCATATGGACCCCATAACTAGAGTCATTAAAAGAATTAATGCGTGGTATAATAGATGTGAGGATTCTTTCATCTTCATTTATCCGCATGTGGGGAATCTCCATAACGATTTCAAGGGACTAGCTAACCATTGATTAAATGTCCTCTTCCTTGAGGAACCGAATTCATTATTTATTTCAACTCGGTGTTTCCAAGCAAAAATGGAATTAGGTAAAAGAAATATCATAAGGAGGTTTTGTATATACTTCTCCTTTATGGGAAGGGGGATTTCCGAGACCAATATAACCCACCAATAGGCTGAGCCAAGCCTCTTAGAATTTTAGAAGAGGAATGATGTGGAATCCCTTGAAAGGAAGGGCTAATGGATAGCTTAAAAGATTTTCTTCTGTAGCAAGTATTCATTGGAGTATCCTTTCTGACTGAACTTTTGATGGCTGTAATTTTCTGGGCTTTTTGGAAGGGTGAACTAATTATCCACTCTATGCATTTGCTTTATGTTTTCCTTGATTCTCACCTGGAGTTTTTTTCCTAGAAGAAAGAAACCCCTAGTTCCCCTCTTCTACTGTGCTCTCTTTTTCCTGCTCAGATATTTTTCCGAGCTAGCTTGGCTGGAAAGGTGGATTTAAGGGATAGACCTTCTTTTGTTAATTCTCAGCCGCTTTTCCTTTATTGAGGAAGAGACTGAAAAATCAATTTGAGAGGCCTATATCGTACGATAAAGTCCCTAAGCAATCACTTAGTGGAAAAAGAATATCCTATTTATGTTATTGGAGTTTCAAGTCCCCTGAAGCAGTTGAGGGGCAGCTGACCGAAAGGAATGTGGGTAAATCGGCTTCTGATTGGACTATGGATCGGGAAATAACTCTCTTCTCCTTGGATAGGCTGACAGGTTTTTGGCAGAATAAAGTGATTGAGAGATATCTTTCTCTCGTTATGTCCTGGTATACTTGCCGCAGGCTGTCGCTTCCCCGACAGACATGGGTGGCCTCTATTTGAGGATGTTCCTTATCTTGCTTATTTAAGAAAAAGGCAATCCACTATCGGTTGTAGTCTTCTTGATCTATAAAGTCAAGAGGGTGAGTCCCCCTTGTCTTATCATTGTATGAGGGGGGAGAATAAGCTGGAATTTGGGTATTCGCATCAATTGAACTAACTGGTAAATGAGAGCCTTCGATACGTGCTCGCTACTGCCGTAGGTAGAGAAGTACAGATTCAGACATGGGAGAATTAGGAAGATTCTTTCTAGCTTATGTGGTTCCCATTTGAATCACAGGAGTCACTCCTTAACTAAGGAAAGAAGAGTTATTTATCAACCGCCCGAGATCACCTTAAAAGATTTGAAAAGGCAAGGGGTAAGACGAGAAGAGCTAGCTTACCCCTTGTTTGTTCATAAGAATTCTCTACAAAACAATGGGAGTTAGTGCTCTAGTAGAGAAGGGGGACCTCTTGAATAAGTAATAATTTCAAAACCTATCTCCACAATAAACCAATGGAGAAAGGCCTCCTTAAGAAGATGGGGGCAGACCGCACAGAAGAAGAAGTCATTGATGAAGTAATAATGGGGAAGGAGGGGCAGGGAAGTACCCTATTTTAGGAGCGAATGACTAAGAAATTTGGACTTTGAAGCAGGTCCTTGGTCTCGTCGCCCTTGAATTCATCTATTTTCTTATAGATCTTGTTTGTGCTCCTCGAAGGGATGGACACAGACAATATTCCTACTTTCTTTCTTGGGATTGGGATCTTTGTATAAAGGCAGGAATTTCATTATCATTATAAAAGGGCATCCCATCAGAAAGAATTGAATTAGCTAAGTCAGTAAGAATGACTCTGTTGGACCTGGACAAGGAAAAAATATGTTCTTATATTCTACATTAGCGATCAAAGCATTGATTCTATGCTTGCCTAGTCTATTATCAAAGATTGATTCTTTAAGACCAAAGGCTAGTGAATCTGACTGACTTCGACCTTTTCTATTTCTTTTTTTAGTTCTTCCCTGATGAGCTCTTACTAGGGAAATTTCCTAATCAAATTAGGAAATGTGGGAAGTTCCTCTTAAATTAATTAATTTTTCGTTGGGAACCTTTCATCTTAATCGATTAGAAAAACCAAGACAAGATTCATCTCCTGAAAGAACAGGATGAGAGCTGACTTCTCAGAAGCATATTGATTTCCTATTGATGGCAGAGTGATCATATATTTTGTTATTCTTGACGACTCCAGTCCTATAGAAGAAGATGGTATTGTACTTCTTTCCTTGGCTAAAGTATAGTGTATCGATCCCAGACCTAGGGCGAAAGAGTCCAGATAAAATTCCTCCTCCTCCAGACCCAACATAAGAGAAGAAAATAAAGAAAATAAATGCGGATGAATGTGATCCAAAGTTAGTAAACGTTACTTCCGATCCATGTGTCTATAGATGAGGAGAAAGATAACAAAAAATTAAGGATTCGACTATCTTTGAGCTCTCATGTAGTTCAAGTTGAATTAGGAATAAGTGGGTGAACACTTAAAGAAGGGCCCAATTAGGCCAAGTAAGAGTCCATGGTCCAGCGCTTCAAAATATTCCAATAACCTAAATGAGAAAGAAAGGGGAATGCCAAGGTTAGTGATTCACTAGAAAACCCTTTCAGAGGCCCTCCAGTGGATTAGGTATCCCGTACCTAATCTACAAACACCTTTTCATTTATAAGCACTGAGCGAGCCACCTTGTCTACAAAGCATCACTACTTCTGCTGCTTGGTGTTTTTAGGAGTTTCAGGCTAAATATAAGTACAAAACAAGTACTTTTTCCAACCTTCTTTGTTCTTTGGAAAGGGATTCCTTTCCCTAGGTTTTATCCCTCGCTTTCTTATTCATATGATGTTGGATTTTCAATGGAAACTAAAGTCTCAACAGCAGCTTCATCTTCAATTTCTAAACCCTATGCCCTTAAAAACATTCATTTTGGACCCTAGGACCTAAGCTTTGCTAAATCTTGAAAAGGAGTGGATGGTTGTATTTTAGCCTAGTGGGCTGGTTCGCCTAATCGAAGAGACCCTACCCCCATATCAAAAGAGTCCATACCTTACTTGTTCACTGTACTAGACCTCTATATCATATGTGTAAAGAGCCCATCTTGAATACGAAATAAGGATAGGAGTAGTTCCACTAGCCAATGCTTAAGCATCATCCCTTGACTTTTATTCCCCATAAGCCTCATTAGTACCTGAAGAAGAGTAATCTTTTGGCGAATCTATATCCTCTGAAATCCCAAAAATGTTCCATATTTAGTTCCATCCGAAATGAATTTCCCACTTACCTTGGGATAAGCAGTTTCTAGAAGCTTGAATCTTACTTTAATGGGAAACCCTTCCTTGTAGGGACACCAATGTAGGCTCCTTTAGCCACATCGATTGTTTGATCTCACTTCACACCAACAGAATCGTAAGCTTTCTTCTCCGCCTCAGTCAAGACTGCCTTTCTACATCATGATTTGGCCCTTTAAATTTCTTCTATACCATCTGATCTTTCTTCTTCAATTGAATTGCCCACTACACCCTATTTACTTTCACTCCTCAACTTTAGAAAGTCATTTTCAAGCTGCTAAGTTCACTAGTAGACTTTCGCTATGATATTAACCCTGCTGGGATCACTGAATCTTCTTGCATATCATCCCATCGCTTCATGTCTTAGACTGAGACCTATCTGCTTCATTACCAAGTTTCACTTCACTTGGACATAGCCAAAGAGGACCAAAGGGGAGAGGGAATTACTTGAAGTCTGAGAAGAAACTCTTCCTTATAGTAGAAAAACCTCTCGTATGACTTAGTCATCCTATGAGTGAATTAGACCAAGGTCATTTCTTTTGACTTCCCTTGATAGGACAATTAACCTTATTGCATACTTATTTCCATCCTGAGAAGGAGATCCTTTGGAAAGTTCCTAGAAACTCTTCTTCATATGCTTATTCTCTAAACAGAACATCGTACCATGCGACAAGAGTTCCAACCTATTATTTCTAACTAAGAGAATATTTGACACAACAAGCTTATTTAATGTTTATTTCCAAACCCTACTGACTGAATGGCTTCCCCTCCCTCTTTTGGGACTTATTTCCACTATCTTGAATGGAACCCACAACAATCCAAATCAAATCCAGATGCCAATCTAGAGAGTTCAATCTCTTTAGTCAAGTCTAAGACAGTTGATTTGGTATCTAAGAAAACTCTTATAGAAAGCTCTAGGCATGCTTCTCAAGTCATTCAATGCTTGGATTACTTCATTTAAGACTTCATAGGATGCATGTTCTAGATGAACTATCTTCAACTAGATAATAAAGGATAATCCTTTCAAACACCCGATATTACGTAAAAGAAGAGAGAAAACAAACTCGCCAAGCTGACTCTGATTCCCTACTTGAATGAATAGCTTAAGAAGTACAAATTGTATTTACAGGATTCTTCCTTGACTTACAAACATATAGATTGGATAAAGACCATGCCTTTCTCAATCTGAAGAACCTTTCTTCATAAAGGAATTACCCATGACTCAGGTATTCGCATACAGCAGATTTCGAAAATGTTCAGAAGATGGGAGTGAGAGTTCGATTCCAAAACGCCTTCATTTGATGCCCTTGCCTATACCCCACTTCTTTAGACCAGTGAAAGAGCCCTGCTTGTAATAGACCGCTACAACCTTATAGATCAAGTGGGGGAAGAGACTCTGAAATAAGTCTTCCATCTCCAGATGTTACATAACCATATTCCAAGAGTAGTGGCAAGCTAGGGCCGGGGAAGAATCCAAAGGTTATGGAGGCCTTTTTCCAGTCAATCTACACAAAAATCCAAAGGCTTAACTATGAATCAGAGGAAAGAACTAATTAGTCTGCCCAGGGAAGCAGTGCCTGTGAAGATACGGGGAAGAGAGGTGGGACTAGAGGCCATTGGCACAAAAATATGACATGGGGAAGTCATAAAGCTACTTTCACTCCTCATGTTGTCAAAAGGTCATACTATGGCATGTGACTATTCATGTACGAGTGAGTACATTTTTATATATCACTCAGCATCGGTGAGGTTTCTCTAAGGGCCAAGACATACAATATGTGGGTACCAGACTGTGAATTGCATCCATGGGATGGTTTGAAAGACTTTCTTGGGTGCGCACAGGAACTACTATACTTTAGGCTTCCTCAGAAGGAGCGAGTAGGTGGTCTCAGAGCAGGGTTTGATTTAAGAACAGAATGAAGTCCTTCATTTTCATTGGATAACAGCAAGCCATCCGATGTTTAGGAATCTTCCAGTTAGGACAAAGGGAAGATTTAGCACCTGCCTTTGCCAAACATCTTTCTCGCAGACGTTCGACTATCCCTTGCAGGAAGGAATGGACATGAGAGTTCCAATCCACGTTGCTACCAGCAACTACCATCCTATGTATGCACATGTCCCCCAAGAGAAACCTCTCTTATCAAATGGTAATTCATTTACCATGGGATATTCAAGAAGCCACCCATAAGCAGTCTTGGACAGAACTACTACTATGTCATATGAGGAATGAAAGTATGCGCCACCTTGAAAGCCTTCCTCGGAGCAAGAGTAAACAACCTTGACAAGGTATCTTCTATCCAAGGCCAATGATCGACATTACGGCTCTCTTCGACTCTCTACCAAGGGAGTCTCAAGGTCCTTCGAGTCTTTGACTCTTCGGAGCTGTCTTCGACTCTTTCTTTCATATGTCTTTCTTGGACCATTGTGGAAATAGAAAGGACATGGGAAACATGGGAAAATGATGTGTACCTTATGATGACCATGATTCCCCTCTCTCGATGTTCGATGTCCTTTACACCGGACCATGGAAGGATATCATTGATTTGTCTTTTATGTGAAGTGTACTTGGAGGTCTTGGGAACAATGTCGTCATGTGTCTTTATCCTTAGGTCATTATTCGTCCTTCAAATCAAGAATATAAATATTGGGCTGGATAATTTACTACAAGGGATTGTCCTTTAACAAAATGGTTTTTTTACTCAATTGAGACTAGAGAGTATTAAATACATCGGCGGAGTTCCCTAGTCGAGAAATTATCCCAAAGGGAGAGTTCTTAATAAGTGCAATGTTTGAACTTAGAATCAAAGTCTTTAAAATCCCCCAAATGAGCGTAAAGTGAAGCCATAGGAACATAAAGTGGTCAATGACTTGGTTGGAGTGGGACTTAGTTAGTATGCCGATGAGAAAGTAAATGGCTTATCGAGCATACCAAACCCCTTCTTCCATCTCAAGAAAGGCCTTGATCCTAGACTGGAATAGATGTTCATGAGAATTGGTGAGAGAGGGCTTCCCTGTGGCACTCCAGTCGTCTGAGAAGCATAGTTAAAGTCTTCTCTATCTATGATGTCGGTTGGAAGCTATCAAGAATGCTACATTTCCTTGACTATGAGGATAGAATGGTCTATGTGAGAATCCAACGACGTCTGCAAAGATTCTCTGGAGAGAAGTTGACAATCTTTTAGAAGAAAAGTAAATTAGAGAATTCTCCCAATTGGTTATCAGATGTAGAAGGGAATGTGTGGAGTTCACCAACCTAAATAAAGCCTACCCTAAGGACTATGGTCTAACTCAAAGAAAAGTAAGAGTCAAGGGCCACGCATGAAGCTTCCGCATCTAGCCAGCAAAGGCGATAGGATAAAGCGGTGAGAAAGAGATAAGGTGATCATATTAAATTTAATAATAAGATAATAACAGGAATAAGAGGAAGAAAAAAAATATTAGGATTCCATAGGCCAGGTAATATTTCTTTCTTTTCTTTATTATGCCTGGAGAAGAGGTTTAGTTTAATAAGAACATTCTATTAATGCCACCATAGGAGTAGTAATAAGAATATCTTACCTTTTATTCCCAGAGTTAATAGGCCATTCATTAACCTCTCTTATTCTTCTCTTCAAAAACATTAATCCAAAATAAGGTGAATCACCTATTCATTGAATAGCCTGCACCTCTTGGCTCCATTTCTGATCCAAGACGGCTGACAAGTTTGTATCCCCTTCGCTTTCTCTTAACTAACCAAGGTTGTACAGCTGGAAAGGACGATCTAAAAAACTACTAAAGATAAATAAGTATTTGATGATCATTCTTTGTTGAGAAGAATCAACCCATGGCATGAAATCCCTAGCAGAGATCCTAGAACAAAACCTATGAATGTGACGTAAGGGGAGTGTGCCTAAGAAAGCCTTTCTATTATGCCATTTTCCTTTTGGCATTTTAGCCTGATATTTTTCTGATCTGGTTCTATCACAAAAGTTGATTATTCTAGAAGATCAGTAGAGACTGGGCCCTTATCCCCATCAGGGATAAGATAAGGAGTTCCAGCTTCAAGATTTTCTGCTATTCCTTAGTCCTATCCACTTTTTCTAGATCAAAGGGGTCTACACTTGGTTGACCGCTTCTTTGACTTTTTCCTTATGTTTTTTCATCTTGATCCATGATTAGAGCATTAGTTATTCTATAATATCTAGTAAGATTCTTTCTCTGAGGGCATCATGCGCTATCCTGAACTGATCTGGTGAAGGTAACAAGACTGACTCCATCTGTCTCTGAGATTCAAGAATAACGTATTCCATATATATCCAGAAATGTTCATCGATTTATGGGAATATTAAAGTAATACCTTTTTACCCTTGAAATGGGGTTTCCACGAATATTAATTAGTTAAAATCTCTTCCAGAAAGAGACTCCCCTATCTATGATTACGAGTTTACTAGTGGTTTCCGAGTCAAATAGGTGGACTACCATAAAAGAACTTTGATTTATTTCAATTGTAGTCTCCTACTATACTGAAACTTCTAGATCTGTAAATGGATCCAATCACTCTAATTAATCTAGAAGAATATGCTAAAGGGTATCTCTTTTTTATGATTGAAGAAGGCTCTGACAAGACCTTTCACTTGGTAAGTAAGTTGGGTCGATATTCTTAGCCGAGCATCCCCCTCATGTTTTTACTGAGGCGCACTCGATCTATTTCAAGTAATTATCACTTCACTTGTCCCTCGGATGGGAAGAGGTGATGAAAAGAAAGAATCAAAGCTGTTGTAAGTTTAAATGTCTTTTCGAACAGGGTTGTTGTTAGCCATGGGTAGTTTGATGTACTGGTTTTGGGTGTTGGGTGGTGGTGGAATCCTTCTTTTGCTCACCGGGATTTAAGGCTCCATCCGAATCAAGGAGAAGCCACAATATAAGAAACCATGGTATAATTTAATTATGTACACAGATTAAAAACCTCTACCAATAAGGAATAAAGTAAATTAATCGGTTTAACGTGGTCTAGGTAGAAGTATTCCTATTCCTGTGTTGTCCCAGAAGTCTTTAAGACTTTCTTGATTCTAAGGAAGGGAGTAGCTATTGAATATAATCATGTTCAGCAGTCCAGGCGGGAGGAGTCAATCTTAAATTCCCGTAGTTCCATAGGTAGGAAGTGCATCAACAAGTTTCTATATCTTAGCAGTAGGGACTGAACTTCAAGAAATAGGGATCAGTGTTCAAGGCTAGGATCTATGTAACATGAATAGTAAGTTATGCACCCGTCAAGCAGTTCTCACTACAATAAGGACTCTTCTATGGATTATTTGGAAGACGTATGATAAGAGAAGATTCTTCTATCTATGTTTCTGACGATCCAGTATTATTCGTGGGAAAGAAATGTTTCAACTCGCAATAAATTTCTACAGAACAATGAAATGTTATGCAGGCGGGTGTTCATTTGCATT
Organism: Viscum album; assembly: GCA_963277665.1. Taxonomy (NCBI): domain Eukaryota; kingdom Viridiplantae; phylum Streptophyta; class Magnoliopsida; order Santalales; family Viscaceae; genus Viscum; species Viscum album. The sequence goes on along the minus strand of OY728153.1, from coordinate 207,668,171 downwards.
TACTGGTCAGGGCCGTTGGGATGGAAAGAAAGATGAAGAGTTTGGTTGGCCTTGGCCAGAGATGGAGACCCAAGTGGGTAGTTAGAAAATACGTAGAGACAACTCTCTCTAAGCCTCGGGGGAAGCTCGTTGTGTGTCTTTGCCTAGCCTTCTCTTCTGCTCTGACTCTTGTTGATGTGCCTTCCCCGGTTTCAATGAAGACAAACATGTTTAGGGGAATTAATTCTTCCAGGCCCTTGTGCTAAATTCAATTATGTAAATAAATAATATTCAAAGAAGGTGATTAAAGGGCAGGAATTTATTATTGACTAAGGCACCTAGCAGAGAGGGCAGTGACATATAAACAATATCTTGGGTTAACACACCGCCTTTAGTTCATGGACTGACACTTATGAGGAGAAAAAGGCTCTGTAAAGAGTTTCAAAAGAAAGACCAGGCCATGGACTAGATGAGGGAAGGTGGGATATGACTTGGAATATAACTTTTCTTATCATCCCAATGAAGATGGCATGAATAGTTGGATTTGGTGCTTCTCCATTCGAAAGTCAGAACAAATTCCATCTGACCGCTTTCACACTTCCTGAATCTAGCCGGTGAATCTAATATGAATAGTTATCTAGGTGGAATTTTATCTTCATGTAAGGTGCATATTGAATCAGATAAAAGGCTGCAAATAGGCCTCCTATCCACCTAGGCGAATGATAAGGCTAGAGGAGAGCATTGGAAAGATAGGACTTTCTAAACAAGCCTAAATCTTGAATGAGGCACCAGACATCTATCTTCTTTTCATTCACATTTCCCAAAACTCATTCGATTGCTCATGACAGGATAGAGAAAGATGGGTTTAGGGACTCTTGATATAAGGTAAGATTCTAGTGGTCTAAATCGGGTAAATAGATGAGCTGGTTATATTAGGCAGGCTTCTATCCTATAGGGTTTGATGGCTGATATCAGATAGGTAGAGAGAGATGACATTTATAGTGAACCCAAGAAAGGAATTTAATTGAAGAGGCCAATGTAATGCACATAAAGGGAAGCAACTTGTACAAACGATTGATGTTCAAATAGTGGTCTTTTTTCCTAGTAGATAGTTTTTAGTTCCCCTAGTTCAGCTACTCGAGGGAAAATCAATGTTCATAAGGCACAGAGAGATGTTAGGAGAGAAAGAGTCTCAAGTAAGGATTTAGATCTGATTTGTGGGATGGTTATAGTTCATTAGTGAAGGAATAAAGACAAAAGAAGAAGAAATAATCCCACCTGTTCTCGAATTAGAAAATCAATTTGAATAGGGATTATGAACATGCCCTTATACTCTATCATTGTTAAGAATCTCTAGTGAGGTTAGCTAGTGATTGATGACCATCCTTCGTGCTCCATACCCATGGATCACATCAGTCAGTGGATCCCTCCATAGAGTATGGAGAATATTAGTGTACTTTTACTTATGTTATTCTGGACATAGAGATAGTAGTTTCCAAGTATGATATGAAATAGGAAGGAATATAGTAACGACTTTTGGACTACTCTAAAAAAAGTAAATTTCTAATCCTACCTTGGTCTATCAAACACTGTCTACTGTACGAATACTCTTTTGCCTCCAGGATCTAATCAGCAAGATGTGAATGAGGGGAATAGCGACTCTTATTGAGTTTATGGATCCGTTTTAGATTAAGAAGAATAAGTTTTTGGCAGAAAATCTACTAGTCTTGGAGTGAAAGAACCTGGTGAGTCCATCTTTCTAGGTTTGATAGAACCTGATAATCCCCTTATTAATAGAATAAAACCCAGAACCAAGAAGGCTTTATTTAATAGACAAATTAGCCATACAGGGGAATACTTGGAATGCTCAGAAAGGAAAAGAATTCCACTCAACGAGAGGCAGAGAAGCGAAATGGAAAGAACCATAGAAAAATACAATGAAAAATAGAAGGAATGCTGATTCCAAGGATCTCCATTATCCCTTCAAGAAAGCTGGTACACACAGAAAGAGAAAATGATGGAACATTAGTACTTGATTCTTGATCCCCTGATCTTGATATATGAATAGGAAATATGAAGTCAAAGACTAAGAGAGATCATAACAGGCACAAAAGGCCAATTAACAAAGTGAGAGTAGGGATATCTTCTGTTTAGATGGGGAGGGATATTCTAGCACTCTTTCTAGCTAGAAGAAAGCAACAAAGCTGGATAGAAATCATGAGATTGGGGCAGTCTTATCCCATGAAAGGTAAGGAAGGACTGCAGCTTTCCCGAGTGGAAGAGGGGAGCTATCCTCAAAGAATAGAGTTAGAGGTTCCTTAAAAAGGGTTGGTTTGGTTCTATTTAGAATGGAGTTTTCAGGTTATTTCTAGTTTGTCATGGAAATTTCGTGGGGGTGGGTATAGAGACACGAGTGATAGGGAGTAGAAGAGAAGAGAAAGTAGTAATACAATAGACGTAGTGGCTGTAGCAGCTTAATTGATAGTAATATTTTATTGCATGATCCCATTCCCCTTGGGGAGGTGAATAGGAGAGCTAGAAATCTAGACCCTACTATATCATCTAATCTCTTTCAATGTCTCAGAGTCCTATTTCTGATCCAATTGGTCCGACCAAGAATCCTATTTAATATATTGTCTATTTCTTACCTTGAAACTGGGTCAAGTGCTTTTCATTTGATTGCCTCAGACACTAAAGGGATTCCCCCTCGTCCTGCCCTTCGACTAAGAGGCAGAGTCCCCCAAAAATGGACTCCACCAAGAAATTATGTACCACTCTAGGAGGACTTGGAGTGCATTCATTCCCCAGGTTCGGCTACTAGAACTTCAGAAGATTGATAATGGTATCGAATTGCTCCACCTTCCACGAATTCTTTTATTGATGGCCCAGCATTACAATAACTCATTGTATCCAGTATTGGCTGGGAGGTGAGCAGAGGATAAATTTTATCAGAACCCTAATTGAGGCTTCTTGTTAGCTTTACTGGCCAGTAGAACAATAATTTTGATATGGATGTCGGTGGGCTCTAAAAAAGAGAAATTTGGGGCCTCCATTGGTTTACTTACTCCCATGGCCTCCCCTACCGGTTTCTAGCACTTGGCTGGGCCAGGATGACATGACTTGGATCTGAGAGTTTAGGTGCATGGGCTTCCCTGGCCATTAGAGGCATGAGATTGAGATAAATATCCAGCACCAGATGAAATTACTTTTTTTCGTTTTAGACTCGGATGGAGTGAGATCGATAGTCAGAAATAGATGGACTTACTTAAGGGCCTGACTTGCGGTTCCTGGATTAGATGTCCCAGTTCTTCTCTTCCAACTAATAATGGATGGGGAATGCACAAGGCATTTATTGGAAGGTTCCTAGCCACTAGGATGAGAATAATATGACTCGGGTCCTGTAGTTAGGTAATCTTCTGCTATTGGTAACGACTGATTGGGACCAAGGAAGTACAACCTTGAAGAATTTGTTCCTGGGCAATGGTTGAAATCAAAGTCATTGGTGATTTCCTCATAGCTTGAATCGTTTGGTTGGCCATAAGAAGCAGAAGATCCATTTTTTGTAGTAGTAATTCTCTCTAGAACCGCAGTAGGATCATGATATGGAATAAGTTAGTCATCTGTATCGAAGGTTTCCTTTCAGGTGATTTCTTCTCTTAGTCGTTGCCATAGAAACAGAGGCTGCCCCCAAAGATCATGAAAAAGTGAAGGATGGTCATAGATCAATATAGGATTGAGAAGAAGGGACTAAACATGAATGAAGCTTGGGTTGACAGGGTCGCTATCAAGGTAGAGACATCACCCGTTCCTCGGAAACATAAAACTGATAAGATATAAGGATTCCACAACCAAGTTGGTGTTGATCCAAGGTCATTCTAGCAACATTTTATATGTTTATAGGATATACTCTACATGGAATAGAGTTGACAAAACAAGGGGTCCCACTTGGAGAAAACAAATGTAACTTTGATTTGCAAGGGGGATGATCATGCACTATACTCAATGCCCCATTGGTCTAGTACTATCATATCACTGGGGACACGTATCAATATTGGACCTATCCTGTCCGATAGGCTTTCAGTCAACAATATATATCAGTACCAGTCTTTGTATTTGTAATTACATTTCTCTAGGTGTAGATCATCCCCCAGCTCTTTGGGATGGCTTCATTTCATTGATGATCTCATAACCATCTAAAACAACATCATTGACTATGTAAAACTTACCACAACCAGTTCCACAACAAATCATTTGACGACCACTTAAATAGACACACATGGTTTAATGTACTAAAACATGAGTACCATCCTAAGAATGTATTGTAACTACATAATCTCTATTTTGTGTAGAAAAATCATAATTACCATGCTACTAAATTGGCCTCACTTGAAAATGTTATTGGTGTTGGTTATAAACTTGTCCACCTCCAACCAATTGAGCATCGGGAAAACTGGGAACTAGTTTGGTCAATGGACACTAACCCTAAAACCAAAACACATTGTACCAATGGTCTGATAAATATCATGGAAAGAACATGCCATAGTAGTCTAGAACAGATGACGCTGAGTTGAAATCCCTGCCAATTTAAACATAGAAGGTCCTTGTTCATGATACGTTCCACTGACATCTCTGATGCTCCAGGAAACATGTTGGCTTCCATCTAATGGAAATCCTCCTCGTGAGTTCATCCACTCAATTTCCCCTTCAATGTTCTAAACCTTCAGATATGTTTTCAAAATTAAAAGGAGTAAATGTGTATATGGTAGAAGAGAAAAGAGCCTCCTCAAGACCTATCTCATCTAACTCCTCCTCTTGAGAAATATTTTAGTTAAACGAATAAGGACAATTAACTAGATTCCTAGATCTTGCACTAACATGCTCCCCTAATAAAGATAAATATGCTTCTACATCTTTTATGTCTTCATGGTTGATTAGAGGAACTTTGTCCAGAACTCCATTTAGAAGTCAAAACACAAAAAAATCATCCTTTCACTCTCCCATATACATCATCCACCTCTAACGCAGAGCTCCTTGTATAGATTTGACTACCATAGAGAACCGGTACTCCGTTGGGGGCATGGAAAACTAAAGTGATACAATTATCCTCCATCCATCTCTCTATCTCCACATCTGAAACACTACCCCATACATTTCCAAACCATGTCACTAGAATGAATAGGACACCCTTTTCCACTGATCATACCCCTCAATTGGATCAACTCTATTGAGATCAATCAGATCTGCCTACTGAACCTCATATACCCATGCAACATGCGAATGAAGAACATGATCCGTAGATGTAAGGTAAAAAATAACATACGTAGCATGATAGTGGATAATTTTATTTAATTGAATTTTAACTCATTCAATTAATTTTTTAATCCTTTCTAACCATCCCAAAACAACTCAATTCAAAAAGGAACACTAGAAATCATGATATTTTTATGTTTCCCTGGTCTTTACCTTGAATGAGGTTCCATCTCACTTGGTTGTTCAATAATATCAGAGTCCATGCACTAGATAATGAGGGTCTAAAATTCTAGGTTATTGTTATTATCCCTAGAATATGTCACTCTCCAAGGACAATTGGAACTTTTTCCGTAAGAACCCTTGAAATCCTCATTGTGCCTGACACCGAACACCACACTATCTACCAACCATCACTAATGATGTCACTCTATCATGAACCACTCCTAAATATGACAAAACAATGATGAGAGAGAGATAATGACCCCTAGTTCCACCCCCAGTGGGCCCTGAGTTAGCGAATAGCTCAACGGGTATAAAAATATCAGAATATGGGACGTATATCTCTATATAAGAAATCAAGATTGTTAAATTAGTTAAGAATCCACAATAAAATCTATAAAATACATATATGAAAATAAAAAACAATCCCATAATAAATGTGTAAAAAAATTAATACAAATAATAATTATCCAATATAAATAACCAAAAGAAAATATAACGTGGTGAAACCGTGGGTATCAAAAGGATAATCAAGTAATGTCTAGCACGATAAATATATTCATCCTAGAAACCTGAAAATAATTTTATTTACCTATGTTGATTATATAAGTATACTCAGTTAGAAATACCAAAGTCTGTCATGCACATGTGAATAAAGCTTAATAATTAACCTGTGAGCAAATAGATGATCTAAAAAAGAACATATATATACTAACCAAACCCTAACCCATAAAGGAATTCTCCCTAAATAACATGAGAGAAATAAAATTATATAATAAGAGTCCCATTGATAATGGTACCCCACACCTATTTACCATTGGTATATCTCTATCGCACCCCATCACCATACTTCCTAGATCTCTCATATATTATATATACCACAACCCCCTATAAGAACGATCACAATATGCCATGCCTCAAGACACCTAGGCTCTCCACCCCACATGCACAACCAGATCACACCTCTCCTGAAAAAACATGGTCAATTGGAACCACCATCTAATGAACTGACATTCCTCTGCCATCACAACATGTGAAATATCTACCTTCCATTGAAAGGAGAGTTGGAATGAGAGAGAACCCAACCATACATACCCCTCTCTAGATGTTGGGTAAAACACCACCACATGGCTATCTGAGGGTCACCACATAGTGTTCGATGGGGGGTGAATATTAAAATAACAATAATATAAATGTATTGAAATATAATATCAAAAAATCATTCCCAACCTATGGGTTCATAAATAATCCAACCAACCACTAAAACATTAAATTTTTATACAACCAGTAAATGCATTACACCACATAACAATCCTTAAGACACGTTCATGTTTCCATCACATTTATTTTAATCATCTATTTCCTTTTATTATTTATAATAATCAACATTTTACAACTCAATCCACAATTTAATTATTCACTAACTATTCTAATCCAATTAACCAAACCAACCCATATCATTTCAATCATTATTAAACATTTATTCCAACGCTACTCAGGATTATAATAAAACAACAACAATCCTATCACCCAAACTAATAGCCAAAAATCCACCTCCCCACTCCAAAAGTTTCTCCAACAAAAAACCTCACCCCCCTAAAATCACATCCAATAAAAAAAATTTCCCCCAAAAGAGTGGCCACAAAAACCATCTCCCCACATGCCCCAAGAACACATAATAATACTTAATTCCAAGCTAAACATCACAATTTAACATGATTTGTTAAATATTTAAAAATGGTACTTTTATTAAATTCCACTTTTATTTTAGGGGTGCTATCAATCAATCAATAATACTAAGGAAAACATTTCATTGTCCTAATTTATTTTTCTAATAAAATTACATTTTAGGGTGATATCACAACAATCATAATAAAATAATCAAACTTTTCACATATAAATAGCTTAAAAAATCCCCCATATTCCTTAATAATTAGTATGTCCAAAATCCCATACAGCCCACAATATCACAGATATTATAAAATATAAAAAAGAAAGTGCAAAAAACTAAATATAACCATTATAACTTATAATATAGCTGATTATTTATCTTTAATTAATCCAGAACAACCCTATTTCATAGATAAAAAATGAAAACCAATCTCACATGATGAATAAAAAATAGAAATAAGGGGGTATATACCTAAAATATTCTTTCCATCTTATTTTTAACTATATGGAGAACCAGAAGCACCCACAACCCCCACCACACCACAAGAAACCATGGATCAACCTGAACCGCACCCATAAACAATAAAAACTCACCCAAACACACACACCAAAAAATGTCACCTCCATAGTGAAACTATAATGGATAATCGGTAAACATACCAGAAAAAGGAAGGGATTCACACATTTAATAATCAAAGGACCATCGGGACCAACATACCAAATAGGGAGGAAGAGGGCTTGATGAACCCTTCAAGGAACATAGGGTTCACCCAAAATCAGAATATTAAGAATACATGGATGAATGTATGAAAATATGTCATGAAAAAAACATTCATAGCTACACTACATTGGTGATTTACTCAACATGTAATTAAATTCCACATTGTGTAAGACTCAAGGTTTTGTTTCACCAAAAAAATGCTCCATCTTTCCCTTATTTTACCCCTAAAATATACATGTAAACAACAATCAATGAAAAATCCATGAAACCAACATTCACATCCTATAGTACAGTTACACATGAATTATTTCTTGCATCATCTTTTTGACAACTCCAGGCTCCACCAATAACACCTAGAATATCCCTCAAACACCTCTAACACTCAAAACTAACAATGTTACAGACTATGTGGGAACATACCATTACAGGACCATATTAGAATGGATGTAGGTATAAACATAAAGATGTTATTTGAAAAATATTTATAATTATTAAAAATTAATCTTCATCCTATTTCTCTATCTACCTGCGTCAAATATTCTTCAACAATTATAAAATAAAAGAAACATTATATTAAATATTATTATGTTTTACCATTTTAAATTAATAATCTACACCATGATCTTATTCGGTGAAATGAGAAAAAACACCATTCAACAAGTGAAATGTGAATTACCACCTTGGGAACTAATATATTTTTATTCCATCAACACCTATAGTTTATGGATATAAGGATTGATTTAAGGTATATATATAAACTATTACATAATAATTCTTATCGATTTATAGTATCAAATATACATTATTCAATCCCAATCTATAGAAAAATGATAAAATATCTCATGTTTATATTATATAATTATTATTTAATGGTTACTTATAATTTACATTTAATTCATTCTATCTATTTAAATAATTGAAATGTTGATCAAGTGTATATACAGTATACAATCTCTATGAATGGGGTATTTTATTTCCCTCTTTCTAACTTTTCATGATGACTCCAAATATGAATATATTGAATATATATATTTTTTATCAATATTATAATTGTTTATATGATTCAACAAGGATCAATATAAATTTACTGAAATTACTTATATAAAATATAAATTAAAAACAATGTTGTTGTTACATGGAACTATGAATCATACAAGGAATTTATAACAAAATAAAGATAAAATATTTTAAATAAATAAAATAAGGTATGATATATATGATTATGGATATTTATTATATTTATAATAAATTTATATTTTTTATATTTTATTTTATGACACATTCGAAGCATGTTGGGTCTGAGGTAAGGGTTTATTCCATAAGCTCAGTAATAGTCATGATTGCTAATTTTGAAGACTATATTGGTAGAATAATCTTGTATTTATCTCTAAAATAAAATATATATTCTATTATTTGTTTTTTTAGATTAAAATTTTCCATCATTTTTAAGTCATTAATTACTCTAGAAACTGAACCTCTATATTTATATAAAACCATTTTGTACTAGGGTAAAAATAACTATCATCCATATCCATGTTTTCTAAATAATTATTTAAATAATATATTATACCTTTATCTATATATTTATAAAAAAAATTTATACCCATGTTTTTTATAGTATGTAATAATCGGAATCATCATTTTTTTTTCAAAAATAAGTACATTTCCCTTATTTAAAAATCTGTAAAAGGGATTTTTTAACTTATACAAGATGAAAAAAATTATCTACTATCATGAATACTAATTTAATTTTAGTTTCCATTACATGATACATAAGTCCCTAATAAAGAAAAATTCCCTCTTCAATATTTTGGAATCCCTTACATTTTGAAAATGTTTTTTCAAAATGAAAATGGAATTTTCAACAATATATGTTCATGTTATAATTATAAAGTATAATCATCAATTTCGACATTACATAGAGAGTATAATGTTATATTGGGGATTTATTATTTTTATACAATTTCCCATATTACATGACATAAATTTTTATTATGTTGATTTATTGGGGAGTGTATTAAATATTTTTATGAAATATTTTTAATACCAAAGATTTCATTTATTTTATTTTTACCCAATCATATGATGAACGAATTGTACTTAATTAGTGATTGGAGAGGCCCTATATAGACCCATTATGCATCAATAACTCTCATTTTAAAATCTAGATTTGGTATTTTTCCAAGGAATTAACCGTTAATTTAATATGTCATGGAATGATTCCTTGACAATATGTTAATGGTTTCAGGAAATATTGTGCCCCCATTATGATATTTTTTATTGATATTTTTGTGATTATCTAATTAGATATGATATCTATAAATATGTTTCAACCACATGTTATTATTTTAAATGATTTATTTCATAATTATTTTTCCTAGCCATATTATTCCCGAGGACCATTATATTGATTAAATATAATGTATATCTATATATTAAACTTCCCATAATTATTATAACATATTTATTTATAACAGATTTTTATGTACACATACACTCTCTAATAATTTATGGTCACCCCATTCTTCGTATTTCTTTTACTATGATTCAATGAAATTTATTATGAATTATTTTCATGAATATTGTGTATGAAATAGTTGTGTTCATGGAAAATAAAATAATTTAATTGACATTTAAAAATATAATGTGAGGTATAATTAATTATCTTGTTTTCCATGTATAATAAACTATTTGATCCTTAGGGATGTTATCCATTGAATCTAGTACTAATTTAAAATTTATGCTACAATTTTTGGATACTTTGGTAGTGGACAATATATTTTTCATTAGATAATGGTTAGCAGAATATTTGCGGACAGGAATTAGGAAAACATAGATTGGAGAATATAGCCTTATGAATGACCTTTAAATAATATCTGTGTAAAGGATTACATGAAAAAATTACGTAAAGGGAGATATAATTTGGTTCTCTAAGAAATGATGCCCTGTATGTATATAAAATTTGGACGTGGTTTTGGAATATATTCATAAATTTATAATAATCCACAAATATATTGGTTTTGTTTATTTATTCTGCATAATTATGGAGCACTGTATGTGTGTGATTAATGTGAACATGGTTTGATACTCCTACATTATATTTATGGGATTGTTAAAATTTTCTTTACAAATTGTTATAATAGATTTGAAAATATTTTTTAAACCATACCAACGAATCCATTTTTATGATTATGTTATTATCTATTCATAAATTTTTCAATATATGTTTAGTGTCTCACTAGTATTGAAATTATTGTAAAGGATCAAACCCTAGTTGTTTGGAGAAGATACCTTACATTATTACACTGGAAAATATATATGGAATAAAATCCCAAATGAATTAAAACCATAGTAGTATTGGAAATATCTATCTATATATATATATATGAAGTTCAATTTAACTATTAAAACCAAAAATTTGAAAATAATTTCTCTTATTGATCAATTATTCTCTATTTGTGTCACCTACATATGGGTAACAAAAAAAATACTCATCTCCAGTTGAAAAATAAAATATAAGAAATGGGTGAGCTCAGATTATCTGTATGAATTTTCATATATATGAATATATCATAATTTAGTATAAAAATTAATGTCAATGTAAATAAATTATTTACAGTTCATTAAAAAATAACATGAGAATAATATGGAAATAATAAATGATGGTAAAATAATTCCATATAAATATTTACTAGAGTATGAAAAATAACTATGGATAATATAAAAGTACAATAGTCATGTGAAATATTAATAAAAAACATCATAGTGATGTAATACATAACTTAAGGCATATAAAAATTATCATTGAGGCACCATTCCAAGAATCTAATAACATCAAGGGGTTATGCTCTGAATCAAATACTTTAATATTTTCATGTAAATTTCATTCATTGTATATAGAAATCATCAATTTTATTCATAAATCAATATACCTTATCATCAAAATCAATAACTATCCATATTAGAAGTATATGATATACAGAGTATCAGACGTTTTCCAAATAACGCTATTCATAAACCATAAATACAAAGAATAAGGACGATTCTAATACAACATATCCAAATTTAATCAAAAGTTAATTAAATGGTTTGTATCATTTATCAGTAAATATATCTTTTAAATAATTTTTAAGTAAAATATACTTTTTTCTCTTTGAAATAATCTTCCTAAAACTAATAATTACATATAAATTTTTAAAATACATTACATCAAAAATAAAAAGTGATATTTATACAATAATATTATAAATATTTGAGTATTCATGATGGAATAAATTTATTTTCATGATGTGAAAATTAAGAAAAATATTCCCTTCACATTTGGCTGAATTCCTAAAGGTCATTTTTTTCAATAGAACATAAATATTCATTTTAAATCATTTTTAAAAATTCAAATATAGGTAAAAATAACATTATAAATATTTTATTAAAACATTAAAAACTTATTTAAAGACATTTTTTACGTATAAACATGGAATATAAATATTCCCCATTGGAGAATTAAACGTATACAATCTCTAATATTGGTGAGGTTGTGAAATAAGTCCGCGCAACATGAAATCTGTTGAATCGTATGCCCCATAAATTCTATAATAATATAATGTATCATGAAATTAATTTATGTAAATATATTTGTGATATTATATATTAAATGGTAGTATAAATACACCACATATATGAAATACGTGTTGAATAAGGCATGTCCCATTGAAAAAAATGAGATGAGAAAACCATTAACACATGTAATCAATCGAACCGTGTTCCAAAAAAAGTAATAATTATGAAATAGAAACATTTAATAATATGAATATAAAATTATTAATGATATTATATGTAACGCCCTGACCCCAGTTACCCAGATTCGGTGCATTATTACATAACATTGGCATGATCACAAGAAAGATCAAGTCTCGAAAGACCGATTAGTTTAGTAGCCTTGGACAAACTAGATACATTCATGAAGTTTACATTACATCATAAAGATCAAAACTACTACAACATAGTATCCATAGTCTACACTCTTATCCCCTCATAATATCCCTGTAGATCATTCATAATTTACTTCTCCACATCCTGGGAAAAATAAAACATAGAAAAGGGGTGAGCTCAAATGCCCAGTAAGGATAACAATATAGCGGAAACTTTCATAAATATGAATAATTATTTATGGCAGTTTATAACTAAAACAAAAGAATTTTAAAATTTAACTTCAACATAGTATGGAAAAAATAAAATGAAATAATTCCATTTACTTATTCACATGGATATTCTACTAATCGAATAATCACATGCAATATCAATAACCACTTTCATAATGATGGAATGCATAATGCCAGACTATCATAACCACATAGCCAAGACCTCGTGCCAAGACTACAAATAATATTTTGTCAAGGCCTTATGCCAAGACACTAGTTTGTATCATGAGACCTACCGATATATCGGGGAGCTATAGCGGGCTCCACCCGTCACATATTAAGTCCAATGCATTCCCATATAAAAAGGTTTAAACATAACATAAACATTCATATTAAAACTAGAATACGAAATGTCAATACTTTCACCATAAACCATGAATTGTATAAAAATATCACATACACTATCAAACATAGCACAAAACCTTCAATAAAATATAGAAGTTTTGTATCATAATAAATCAACTTCAAATAAGCATAGAATCCATCAAAGGATGTTGACATAGATGAAATAAAAACACTTTTTAGAGAAATATCTCTTTCTATTTTGAAATCATTTAAGAGTCATATATTTATAAAATAAAACATTTTATTTGAAAATATTATTATAAGCTTTTAAGGGAAGCTTCGATGATTTTATAACGGCGGAAAATAGCCACACCCGCCGTATAAGTTAAAAAAACATTCTTACCTTAATTCTGTCGAAAAGGTTAAAAAGAACCTTGTTTGGAAAACGACGGAATGATTCCTTAATAAAACTCTTATAAAAAGTCAAACAAGGGTATACATGACTTTAACCCATATTCTTGTAAATAGTAAAAATGTTTTGAAATACATTTTTAAGAAATATGGATGTGGATGATAAAGGGATCCCAGTAGATTATTACGTATAAACAACCTCGGATAATGAAGAGATTGCGAAATAAACCCTTACCTTGTACTTTTCCTTGGTTTTAGGTTGGTTAACCTCTTGTATAATGGTGAAATAATTGTTATTAAATTATACAAGAATCATATACATTAATATGATATCATTTATGATCTTTTAACATTGATTTGTTAATAATATCTTAGTATTATCGTTGTTTCGGCTGTTAACTTACTCATTTTCTTTTATATGTTTTGTTTCGTAAGTCATGTTTGTCATGGATAGGGTGTATCTTAATAATATCCAGAATTATATCAAGTCCTTAGATACTATTATTAATCATCAAATGAGAATTATACTTGAATGGATACGATGGAGAATGAATCTTATCACGTTCGTGGAGACGGTAGTCCGTACGTACGCACGAGCGACAATATCATTATTTTGATATTAAAATAATATTTAATTGGATGGTATATCATATATACAGAATCATTATCATGTTACATTAATTATTTACATGAATTAAACATCATTATTATACACATCCAAATAATAATTTATTGAATAGCAATTACACCACGACGTGGAGACGGTAAGCCGTACGTACGCACGTATGGTGACATGTTATTCAAAGGATGGATAGAATACTGAATATGGTTCTACCATAATTATAATAACATCACAGTATATATAATATACTGGATTTATTATTTTATAATGGTAATAACAAAGAAAGAAGAAGAGGAAGAAGAAAGGAACTTGGAAATTGGTGGTGAAATCATTACCTCTTCTTCGGGTTCTTCCTTTTGATTTGATCAAAAGGGCCCTTAGGTTGGATTTCTGACTAAAGAAAGGCCTCCAGGATGAATTGAGGGAAGTTGAGAGAGTATTTGGTAAGAGTTTGGATGAACCAAAAGGCTTTGAAGGTATTAATTAATGAGAAGCGAGAGTTCCCTTTTATAAGAGGGGTGAGGGGTACCTTTGGAAAAGCTAGAAATATTATTTTATAATAAATTTATATTCGGTTTCTAATGGCTCCAAAGTGGATTATTTAAAGGTTAAGGTGGATATAGGTCGAAAACCACTCAACACATAGAATTTAGACAGGTTTGGGTCATTATATTAACCTTATCTTTTAGTTTTAACTCTTAGTTAATTAGTTTGACACTTACCATATCACTTTGTATTTTTATATTATATAGTTAATAAACTTACTATATACCTCCAAGAGACCCCCTAGTGGTCCATTAATGATACACCTATCATGATATAAGTCTTTTGGTTGGACCTTAGATTTTTAGGAATTTAATATCAATTAATAATATACTATTGTTTTTAAAAACTCTTTTATGTCAATTTTGACACTATTCAATAATTGATTTTTGTAAAAATCATAAAAGAATTATTACTTCGAAAAATGTTAATTACGTCAATCCTAACATGTCATTTTAACTTAGAAAATTAGTGTAATTCATAAAAAGTCTCAAATTATATTTATTTGGGTATTTATAATATCAATTATTTTAATTTTTTACTATTATGCTAATTACTGCATCATCATTGTGTCATAAATAAATTTAATTATATAATGTCTAAAAATTATAAATAAAATATAATTATGTAGGAACTCTGTTTATCTTTGTAATTAATATTTATAGTTGAAAATACAACATATATAACCATTTGTAAAAATTGTTTTTCTAAAAGATATATGCTTTTGTCATTTTTGTATTTATTTTAACTTAATTAAAATAATGTGTTCCTATCACTTACAAGTGGAACCATGGGGTCCCAAAATCGACCCAAATATGACCATGGTCTAACATGTATCAACCAATAAGGTTAGGACACATTTTAGGGTAATTTTTTATTATTAAAATATTATTTTTAACCCTTATTTACCGGATTTACCCTTTAACCATGGTAAATAAAATATTTACCGAAGTAATTATTCAAAATGTCTAAAAATAAAAGTTACATATTTACAAAATTTGAAAATAATGATTCCAAATATGGAATCCATTTTTCCAAATTCAAAATACAGAAGTGGCAGAAATTAATTTAAAATTAATTCCCACTGTCAAAACAAAAAGCGTGTTTTTACGATATAATAATTATCAAAAGATTGATACTTGTTTATGTTCGGTTTAATTGTCAAATTATGTCCAATTACCAACATTGTATTAAATGGTAAAAATATATTCTAAATATACTTTAAAACCACTAAAATTCATAATTTATCACTATTAATTATTTTGATTAAAAAATTTCTTTTTAATTAAAATTTAGTAATTTTCCCTATTCATCAAAAATATTAAAATTATCCTAAAAGTACCAAAATTTCACCTTATGCTAAATTCGATACTCCGAATCCAAAAATGAAGTCCATTTTGAGAGATAATATTTCTAAAATTTCAAAAATTAGGTATTACTATTTATAACGGCTAGTTTCATTGGTTGTGGTGTGTGTTAGAACTCGATGTTGCATACAACACACTCTATTACATTATTCAAAGAGAAACATACCGTAGAATCTTGGAGTGTTTCATTCTCCCCTCCTTAAAATAATTTCTTCCTCAATATTTCTAGAATACTACCTCAGGAAAAGACTCGGGTGGTTCTTCATCATAAGTTCATCGAGTTACCACGTTGCTTCTTCCATCTTATGGTTTCTCCATAAAACATTTACCAGACGCGTTGTCCAGTTTCTCAGTACTTGTTCTCTCGTATCAAGAATCCTGACGGGCTCTTCGCAATAAGACAGATTGGGTTTCAGTTCTAATTCCTCATTAGTGAGTACATGTGTTGGTCCAGGCATGTATTTCCTCAATAGAGATACGTGGAACACATCGTGAACTTTGGAGAGACTTGGCGGCATTGCCAATCGGTAAGCTATAGCCCCAATTCGTTCTAGAATTTCGAAAGGTTCGATGTACCTCGGACTCAATTTACCTTTCTTACCAAAACGTATGACTCCCTTACATGGAGATACCTTTAGGAAAACATGATCACTGACATGAAATTCCAAATCCTTCCATCGATTATCAGCATAGCTCTTCTGCCCACTTTGAGCTGCTTTGATGTGATTTTGGATTACCTTAAACTTTTCCATTGTTTCCTCTACCAGTTCTGGACCTACACGTTTTCTTTCACCAACGTCATCCCAAGAGGTTGGTGTGTGACATCTATTTCCGTACAACGCTTCATATGGTGCCATCTAAATACTTGAATGGAAGCTAATGTTATAGGAAAATTCTACCAAAGGTAAATATTGATCCCACATACCCGGAAAGTCAAGTGAGAAAGATCTCAACATGTATTCTAAGGTTTGAATAGTCTATTCTGATTTTTCGTCTATCTGAGGGTGGTAGGCAGTGCTCAAATGAAGTTCAGTATCCAGGGATTTCTGAATACTCTTCTAGAATCTTGAAGTAAAACGAGGATCACGATCAGAAACAATCGATAGGGGTACTCCATGAAGTCTCACAACATCATTAATATATAGTCTTGCTAGATGTTCTAGTGGTAGATCTTCTCTTATAGCAAGAAAATGTTCTGACTCGGTAAGATGATCAACAATAACCCATATTGAATCATTCCTTCCAGGAGTCTTTGGTAGCCCCATGACAAAGTCCATCGTAATATTGTCCCATTTATACTCCGGTATGGGAAGAGGTTGCATGACTCATCCAGGCTGTTGCCTTCCAGCTTTCACTTGTTGACAAACCATACATCTTGACACAAAATCAGAAATCTCCCTCTTCATGTTTTCCCATAAAAAATGTTCCTTCAAATATCTATACATGTTGGTGCTCCCAGGGTGTATATAGAAATTAGAACTATGAGCATATTCCAAAAATTCCCTTTTTAGATCAGGTATATCGGGAACACAAAGCCTCTTCCCGAATTTCAAAACTCCTTCTTCATACACAAAGTCTCGCAATCTCCCATCATTCATAGCTTTAATCTTATTTTGAAATTCTTCATCATCGGTCTGAGAACTCCTAATCCTTTCTAGTAAAGATGGTTTGACAACAATTTGAGAAAGCATTGATGTTTCACCTTCCCTGGTTATTCCCATGTCCATCTTCACTAGATCCATGAAAATTGGATACCTTTCAATTCTCATATTTTTCAAAACTCCATGATCTTTTCTGCTCAAAGCATCTTCCACCTTGTTTGCTTTCCCCAGGTGGTAGTGTATCGTACAATCATAATACTTGATTAATTCAAGCCATCTCCTTTGCCTCATGTTGAGTTCTTTTTGGGAGAAAATATACTTAAAACTCTTATGATTAGTATAAATCTCACAATTTTCACCATAGAGGTAGTGCCTCCATATCATCAAAGAAAAGATCATAGATGCTAACTCAAGATCATGAGTAGGATAGTTTTTCTCATGAATTTTCAATTGTCGTGATGCATAGGCAATAACCCTATCATTCTGCATAAGGACACAACCAAGTCCTTTATTTGATGCATCACTATAAATAACAAACCCATCATACCCCGATGGTAGAGTCAATATAGGATCATTGACTAATCTTCTCTTTAGTTATTCGAAAAAATCTTCACACTCTTTTGTAAAAACAAATTTAACCCCTTTACGTGTGAGCTTCGTTAATCGGTTAGCCAATCGAGCAAAATTCTGGATGAAACGTCGATAATAACCTGCCAAACCAATAAAACTGCATACCTCAGTTATACTCGTAGGTTCTGGGCATTCTTGAATTGCCTTTGTCTTAGAAGGATCAACAGAGATTCCATCTTTAGAGACAATATGGCCAAGAAAAGAAATATCCTGAAGCCAGAATTCACACTTGCTAAACTTCCCATATAATTCATGTCTTCTCAGAGTCTTCAGGATAATGCGCAAGTGATTTTCATGATCTTCGTAGCTTTTGGGTTACACCAAGATATCATCAATATACACCCCCACAAATTCATCGAGATATTCCATGAAAACTCTATTCATCAGATCCATGAATACAGAGGGTGCATTAGTCAATCCAAAAGGCATTACTGTAAACTCGTAATGCCTGTACCTGGTTCGAAATGCTGTCTTCGGAATGTCTTCCTTCTTCACACAAAACTGATGGTATCCAGATCAAAGGTCAATCTTTGAAAAGTATTGATCTCCATGCAGTTTCTCAAATAAATCATCAGTGCGAGGTAGGGGATACTTGTTCGTTTATTGTTATATCATTGATCTCCCTATAGTCGATACATAACATCATAGATCCATTTTTCTTTTTAACAAAAAGAATAGGGGCTCCCCATGGAGAAACTCTTGGGAGAATAAATCCCTTATTACTCAATTACTCTAGTTGTTTCTTTAGTTCAACTAATTCTATAGTGGCCATTCTATAATGGGTCTTTGATATAGGCCTTGATTCAGGAATTAAATCAATGGAAAACTCAACTTCTTGTTCTGGAGGATGTCTAGGAAAATCTTCTGGAAATACATCTACATATTCTTTCACAACAGGTACATCCTATATTTGAACATTCCTTTCCTCACCCACAGTCATTTCATTCTATTCCTCCCCAATAATTGAATTTAGTTGAGCTACTGGGGGTGGATCTAGAAAAGAATTTGGTGGTGAGGATTCTGCTCTAAAGATAAGGTGTTCCTTATTATCATCATCAAAAATTGTAACCTCCTTCTTCTTATAATTAATATTCACATCATAATCCGAAAGACAATCCATACTGAGGATTATATCAAACTCAATCACAGGTATGACGATGGGATCAACAGATAAAGAACATTTATGTGCTCTAATGTGGACTGATTCACAAAACTTTGTTGCAATGATACTTCCCTTAGGAGTTTTAACTGACAACTCCCTTGTTAAATCAAATTGGAAATATCTATTTTTTTTAGCAAACATGGAAGATATGAAACAATGCGATGATCCAAAATCAAATAATGCATTTTCTAAACTTGAGGAAACCATTAAATTACCTGCCACCACGTCTTTTGGAGCTTCTACCTCTGTAGTAGTGATAACAAAAGCTTGGACTTGATCCCTTGGAATTTTCTAAGGTAAGTTCCCCTGAAGATTAGGACATTGATTTGTATAATGTCCCATCTCCATGCAATTTTAGCACTGAACATTGGTAGCTTCCTTTTTCCCATTGCAATCACGATCTTGGTGGCCTTTTTCACCACATTTGTAACAGACGCTCATTCCCTACAAGCAAGTACCGAGGTGTTTCTTACCACATTTACCACTGGATGGATATTCAACCTTTCCCTTCTTCCCCTTATTTCCATTCCCAGATTGATCAGTAGATCTCTTCTTCTCTTTCTTTGCTTTAAAGTCATGAGACATAGATAATTCCTTTTCGATCTTGATAGCACATGAGACAATGTCTTCGTATGATGAAAAGGATTGTGAGACTAATGCTCGACGGAGAAATGGTTTTAACCCATAAATTAAATGATCAATATTACTTCTTGGGTTACATATATAATCTCCAGGATACCTTGCTATCCTTGTAAAGTTAGCCTCAAACTTTGCAACATTCTCATCCTCCTTTTGTCTCAGACTCAGAAATTGCCTTTCCATATCTGCTCGATGGTCATGAGGAAATTATTTTTCTAAAAAATGATCTTTTAACTCCCTCCGATCCATATTTGATATTTCATCATCTTCTTTTGTGTTTTGAATCAATGACCACCATTGATCAGCATCTCTAGTGAGGCGGTAAACTGCCATGATAACTTTTTCCCTTTCACTACTCCCCAAAGCCTGAAATATTTTCTCTAGGGAATTTATCCATTGCTCAGCTACTAAGGGATTTTTATTTCAATTGAATGTCGGTGGTTGTTTCCTCATGAATCAATCTAACATTGATCCTCCACGCTGCGGATCCGGGTGCTCCATACGGGTAAGGTTATTATTCATAACCTGAGTGCGTTGTCCCAGTATGGTGATTAGTTGATCGGCACCAGTTGCATCACCAGCTCCACAATAATTATCTTGAGCAGGACGGAAATACCTACATGGAGTGCATTCATTGATACGATTTCCATTTCTTCCACTAGGCGCCATTTCTAAAAAATGTCATAAACTGGATTAGTTTATGAATCAAAATAAATAATTCCATACTTATAAAACACTTAACATAAATTGAACAATTTATGGATATAATCCATAATCATAAAAATGTTTTCTTTGAGGATGTATATACTCATAAACCCTTCATAATTATTTGTAACGCAAATGAGAGTTATCCTAATCATATCCCCCGGGAGTGTCGTAACCAAGAGTGCAGCAAGGCCCATTGTCGTGCACCAGTTCTCATTTGAGTCTAGCTAAAAGTGGTGTTTTCAGGTTTTACCCCTTGGTACATATGTGCCAGAGACGCCTCTACCTGCTCGTATCCAGACAGGGATGTATTTCCTGGAAAACTCACAAAATATCTACAATACTAAAATTGTAGGATGTTCTTCTATACTAATCCTCAAAGTCCATCTTAGGTCTATGTGCTATAATCAGAGTTTATCTAAATCTATCTTCCAATGTTTGTACTAAACTTCCTCTGATACCAACTGTAATGCCCCAACCCCAGTTACCAAGAGTCGGTGCATTATTAAATAACATTGGCATGATCACAAGAAAGATCAAGTCTCGAAAGACAGATTTGTTTAGTATCCTTGGAAACACTAGATACATTCATGAAGTTTACATTACATCATAAAGATGAAAACTACAACAACATAGTCTCCATAGTCTACACTCTTATCCCCTCATAATATCCATGCAGATATTTTATAATTTATTTCTTCAAATACTGGGAAAAATAAAACATAGAAAAGGGGTGAGCTCAAATGCCCAGTAAGGATAACAATATAGTGGATACTTTCATAAATAAGAATAAACATTTAAGGAAGTGTATAACTAAAAAAAATCCTTTTAAACATGAACTTCAACATAGTATGGAAAAAATAAAATGAAATAATTCTATTTACTTATTCACATGGATATTCTACTAATCGAATAATCACATGCAATATCAATAACCACTTTCATAATGATGGAATTCATAATGCCAGACTATCATAACCACATAGACAAGGCCTCATGCCAAGACTACAAATAATATTTTGTCAATGAATTGTGCCAAGACACTAGTTTGTCTCATGAGACCTACCGATGCATCGAGGAGCTATATCGGGCTGCACCCGTCACATATTAAGTCCAATTCAATCCCATATGAAAAGGTTTAAACATAACATAAACATTCGTATTAAAACTAGCATACAAAATGTCAATACTTTCACCATAAACCATGAATGGTATAAAAATATCACATACACTGTCAAACATATCACAAAACATTCAATACAATATAGAAGTTTTGTATCATAATAAATCAACTTCAAATAAGCATAAAATCCATCAAAGGATGTTGACATAGATGAAATCAAAACTCTTTTTAGAGAAATATCTCTTTCTATTTTGAAATCATTTAAGAGTCATATATTTATAAAATAAAACATTTTATTTGAAAATATTATTATAATCTTGTAATGGAAGCTTCGAAGATTTTATAACAGAAGAAAATAGCCACACCCACCATATAAGTTAAAAAAACATTCTTACCTCAATTCCGTCGAAAAGGTTAAAAAGCACCTTGTTTGGAAAACGACGGAAAGATTCCTTTATAAACCTCTTATAAAAAGTAAAACAAGGGTATAAATGAATTTAACCCATATTCTTGTAAATAGTAAAAATGTTTTGAAATACATTTTTAAGAAACATGGATGTGGATGATAAAGAGATCCCAGTAGATTGTTACGTATAAACGACCTCGGATAATGAAGAGATTGCAAAATAAACCCTTACATTGAACTTTTCCTTGGTTGGGGGTAGGTTAAACTCCTGTATAATAGTTCAATAATTGTTATTAAATTATATAAGAATCATATACATTAATATGATATCATTTATGATCTTTTAACATTGATTTGTTAATAATATCTTAGTATTATCATTGTTTCAGGTGTTAACTTACTCGTTTTCTTTTATATGTTTTGTCATGTAAGTCGTGTTTCTCATGTATAGGTTGTATATTAATCATATCCATAATGATATCAAGTCCATAGATACTATTATTAATCATCAAATGAGAATTATACTTGAATGGATACGATGGAGAATGAATCTTTTCACGTTCGTGGAGACGATAGTCCGTACGTACGCACAAGTGACAATATCATTCTTTTGATATTAAAATAATATATAATTGGATGGTATATCATATATACAGAATCATTATCATGTTAAATTAATTATTTAAATTAATTACACATCATTATTATACCCATCTAAATAATAATTTATTGAATAACAATTACACCATGATGTGGAGACGGTAAGTCGTACGTACACACGTATGGTGACATGTTATTCAAAGGATGGATAGAATAATGAATATGGTTGTACCATATTTATAATAACATCACAGTATATATAAGATACTGGATTTTTTATTTTATAATGGTAATAACAAAGAAAGAAGATGTGGAAGAAGAAAGGAACTTGGAAAAGGGTGGTGAAATCATTACCTCTTCTTCAGGTTCTTCCTTTTGATTTGATCAAAAGGGCTCTTAGGTTGGATTTATGACTAAAGGAAGGAATCTAGGATTAAGTGATGGATGTTTAGAGAGTATTTGGGCAGATTTTGGCCGAACCCAAAGGCTTTGAAGGTGTTAATTAATGAGAAGGGAGAGTGCCCTTTTATAAGAGGGGTGAGGGGAACCTTTGGAAAAGCTAGAAATAGTATTTTATAATAAATTCATATTTGGTTTCTAATGGCTCCAAATTGTATTATTTAATGATTAAAATGGGGATAGGTCGAAAAAAACTCAACCAATAGAATTTATACTGGTTTGGGTCATTATATTAACATTATCGTTTAGTTTTAACTTTTAGTTAATTAGTTTGACACTTACAATGTCACTTTGTATTTTTATATTATATAGTTAATAAACTTACTATATACCTCAACTTGACCCCCAAGTGGTACATTAAGGATAAACCTATCATGATATAAGTCTCTTGGCCGAAACATAGATTTTTAGGAATTTAATATCAATTAATAATATACTATTTGTTTTAAAAACTCTTTTATGTCAATTTTGATACTATTCAGTAATTGATTTTGGTAAAAATCATAACGGAATGATTACTTAGAACAAAGTTAATTAAGTCAATCCTAACATGTCATATTAACCTATATAATTAGTTTAATTCATAAAAAGTCTCAAATTATATTTATTTGGGTATTTATAATATCAATTATTTTAATTTTTCATTATTATGGTAATTACTGCATCATCATTGTGTCGTAAATAAATTAAATTATTTAATGTATAAAAATTATAAATAAAATAAAATTATATATTAAATCTTTTTATATTTTTAATGAATATTTATAGTTGAAATTACAACATATATAACCCTTTGTAAAAATTGTTTTTCTAAAAGATATATGCTTTTGTCATTTTTGAATTTATTTTAACTTAATTAAAATAAAGTGTCACTATCACTTACAAGTGGCATCATGGGGTCCCAAAATCGACCCAAAGATGACCATGGTCAAACATGTATCTACCAATAATGTTAGGACACGTTTTAGGGTAATGTTTCATTATTAAAATATTATTTGTTAACCCTTATTTACCGGATTTACCCTTTAACCAGGGTAAATAAAATATTTACCGAAGTAATTATTCAAAATGTCTAAAAATAAAAGTTACCTATTTACCCAATTTGAACCTCCTCATTCCAAATATGGAATCCATTTTTCCAAATTCAAAACATAGAAGTGGCAGAAATTAATTTAAAATTAATTTCCACTGTCAAAACAAAAAGCGTGTTTTTAAGATATAATAATTACCAAATGATTGATACTTGTTTATGTTCGGTTTAATTGTGAAATTATGTCCAATGACCAACATTGTATTATATGGTAAAAATATATTCTAAATATACTTTAAAACCACTGAAATTCATAATTTATCACTATTAATTGTTTTGATTAAAAAGTTGTTTTTAATTAAAATGTAGTAATGTTTACTATTCATCAAAATATTAAAGTTATCCGAAAAGTACCAAAATTTCATCTTATGCTAAATTAGATACTCCGAATCCAAAAATGAAGCCCATTTTGAGAGATAAAATTTCTAAAATTTCAAAAAGTAGGTGTTAATATTTATAACGGCTAGTTTGATTGGTTGTGGTGTGTGTTAGAACTCGATGTTGCGTACAACACACGCTATTGCATTATTCAAATAGAAACGTACCGTAGATGCTTGGGGTGTTACACTATATATATAATTTAAGTATTAATACACCCAAAAAAATTAATATGTTTTGAATAAGGCATATCTCACAGAAATAAAAGTGATATGATAAAGGCCATACGTTTCACATTCCCTAAATTAAACTTGATTCATTCTCATTCATAATGTTTTAAATAATGTTTAAATTTTATAAAAGAAACATATTCATATTTATGATATCATATATTATCTAATTATATCATATTACAACTCATTTTTAATAATATTTAATTAATACCTTGTTTTCAGTGTTAACTAATTCATTTTCCATATGATTGTTTTATCTTATATATAGTGGTTCTTATATATAATATAAACTTCCATATTAATTATAATTATATTAAGGAAAATTATATTATATATTTCCTAATTTTTAATACATTAACATTAAATTTATTTTTTGGAATACTTAAAAACAATTTACAAATGGACGACCAAATAACGTATGAGCTTATTGCCTTTTGAAACATGTAAAAGTTAACACTGTTAAATAAGTGAGATACATTTCCACCCACTAGGTTCCTCAAGAATATAACACCTCCTATCCATATCATACATGAAATATATATTTATATCCTTCTAAATTAAACATATAAACACTTGATCTCATTTGATGTGTAAGGGAAAACAAGGGAACCATGTAAGCATAAACACGAACCTAGAGGTAAGAGAACATTTTCATAATATTATAAGATCATACCATGAATATAAAAGATAATAAAAATGAATTATAGGATTAATATTTTTATTTTATAAGAGATTAATATTATGGAAATAAACATAGAAATCCATGAAATCATAACTATGGAATCAGTCATAGAATTTATGGCATGCATATAAGAATAAAAAATATTATGTCAAGGATACCTACCAAGAACTTTATAAAATGTTAGGCTCGGTATATGATGCATTTAGCTACTTCAGTCTTGGATAAGAACACATTTACCCTATTAATTTTAGGATTGGGCTAAACCTAATTTAACTTATTATTTTGTGCCATGCGCTACAACCAGTGTACCATATTACTTTTAGGCTTGGGATACAACCAATGCTGCTTCTTGTTTTTTTGTTTGGGATACAACCCTTGTAAAATGTTTTTTTTCATGTTTGGGATGCCACTAATGTACCATTTGATCTCATATGCAACTTGAAATTACCTAATGAATTAAAGGGAGATATAGGTTCCACACATCTCATTGTTAAATCATTCATACATATTCTAGAAGATAATAAAACATTCATCATATCATGCCCCATAAAAAGTTATAGGTTTGATAAATATAAAGAAATTACCCATGAAATAAATCTTGTATCATTAACATTTCAACACACCATAAACTATGTAAATATATATGTTTCATAATCACTTCATGAATTCATATCCCATGAAAATAATTGGGTTTTAAAATCATAAAACATGTGGTGGTGAAGTGGGTGTCTTAAGAATCATTCCATCAAAAAATAAACCATTAATGAAATAATATTAATGTAACATTTTAATAATTTCATCAAATATCATGAGTAACGTACATTTTTTTATTATATATGTAAAATAACTTGGAAGGGTATTTGGAAAACATTTGTTTGGGTAAATATTATTTCTTCTTTGTAAAGGCCTCTTTAAAACGTAAAACCTTTTAAAAATTAATAATAAAAATTAAAAGAATATTTTAAACCATATAAAAACCATTTCCTAGAAAATATATTTTAAAATAATTTTATTAAAAATTAAATTTTAAAAATTGAAATTAAATATTCAATCAATTTAATATAGGTAAATCTATACATGTCGTGCGTGGTAGAAAGAATATTACTTAGGCACGTTGAAAATGATAGAAAAATACATCCTTCAGAAAGAGAAAAGAATATTATTCTAAAAATATTTGTAAAAGTATAAAATGAGTAAAAATACCATTTCATTATTTTTTGAGAATAACTGAATATTTATGGTAATCCTTTTTCGAAAACCATTTTTTATGGAACATAGATTTATGATAGAAGAGAGGGTAAAGTCGGGCATTCATAAAAACACTTTTTTACAATCATATGTACAAAAAAGTATAAAATTTTTAACAATACATTAATATATCATGAATACCTAGTGGATATGAAAATACATCTACGTTCTAATGATATGGATCATAATATTTCATTAGTGTAAGCATAAACATAAAAAATCAAAAAATGTAATGAGATTATTTCAATAGAGTCTTACCACTTGGTAAAAATTTTTCATACTTCATAGTTAGGAAAATTAATTTATATGAATAAACAATATCATGAAAAAAATAAGACTAATGATATAACATTTCAAATTAAGTAAAAACACCTCACGGAAGAATATAGTTTCATAATAAAACATGTGTCTCAAATAAGGCAATTTGAGACAAAAATGTATTACCAATTTGGTTTCTTTTGAAACATTAACACCAAGAAATAAATATCATAGAATGTATATTTAAATACCCATAAGTTTAATTATTTGAATCATTGAATACATAATTTGGAATAATACACACCACAGATAAGGAATGGGGGGTTAAAAAAGTATGTATCTCACAGAAATAGAGAGTGAGATGAAATCCCCATACCTTGTGTCGCGACTCTCATCATACGTCTTCAAACCTGTTGTATATTAAATATAAATTTATTATAAATATATAAAAGAAATATATTATTACTTAAAATTCCATATATGGTTATATTATTCGGTTGTATAACCTTCTTCATAACAATTATATGCTAAGGTCTCACTTCGGGTAATATCCACTTTATTTTTTACTGGTATCTTAATTTATTATATCTTTGGTCCTTGTACTTATATCATGATTTCAATAATGTAAAAAATTATTTAAATAAAAATTATATCCATTATATTATTTTCATAATAATCCCTACAATGCATGTGTATGAAATAGAATACACCATTCATATAGATGGTAAGTCGTAGGTACACATGAACGCTATTTCTGTTTAGTCGGGTAACTCCTTTTGGTTTGTTTCAAAAGGCTTCTTTGGAGTGATTTCATAAATAGGTTAAGCCTTATAGAGGAATTTTGTGATGTTTTCAAATGTAGTTGGAGGATTTTGTTCTAACCTATGGGGTTTGAGAGGTGTGATGAAGAGGTATATGTGGTGGCCTTTTATAGGGAATTTAAATGACCCAGCTTTCATTTTTTGAAAAAAACATTTGGGGTAACCAAATTTGTATGTAAAAAATGCATAAAAAACAACTGAAAAATGAAATATTAATGGAAACAATATTCATAAAATGGGCAATGAACAATGTTTAGGTCATTTTGGGTCATAAATTTAGAGTTTTATACTTTAGTGAACTAGTTTTTCTCTCAACTATTGTAATAAATTTGATTCAATTTTAGTAATATTTTTGGTTAAAAAATTGACCTCATTAGATATTATAAATTATTCTAATTAAAAATGTGGAATCAATTTTTCTAAATTAAAATTTTTTAAGTGGTGTAAATTAATTTAAAGTTAATCTCTCTAACCTGATGAAATTGTGATTTTTTTAAGGTAATAACCTCCAAACGTTTTCTATGTTTGTTATACGAAATTTCCAAGTGAAATTGATTAAAATTACTTAACATTGATTAATTGATAAAAATATTATCTAAATATACTTGAAAGTCAAATTAAATTATAATTAATATGTATAAATAAGTTAGGTGAAAAGGCAGTTTTTAATTAAAATGGTGTATTTTCAATATTCATTCAAAAATGACGTTTTTTAAAAACAAATACCAAAAAACCTCTCTAAGATAATTTAAAAATTCAAAATTTAAATATCAATTTTATTTTATAAAATCAAATTTCTAAATCTGTCTAAATTTATTTTTTTTTGTTTTTCACACAAGGATAAGAAATAATGGTTACGTGAGAAAATAATATTTTTAAACACATAATGAATTTACGAAAAATTATATCTTTCATCATGAAAATGATTTATTCATATAAAAACGTTATAAAAATTTTATAAATCTAATTATTACAATTAATATTACTAATTTTAGTGGATAAACTATAATTATATCATTTAAATAATTATAGAATTAAAAAAGATTCTTCGTAGAAACTCATTGTGGTATGTAAAATACACCTAGTCAGTGTTCCGTGAAGCACAAGCCTATGCAGTTTTGTGTGAATGTAATCTTTGAATTAGTGATATTATAATTAAAAATTTATTTTCACTATTCTATAAAATGATAAATATTAGAAAACTAAATTAATTTGAATGAATAAAATTCCCAAATCTCATATTGTTATATTCTACCCCTATTAAAAATAATTTCACCGTCAAAATTTCTCTATCTTATAAAATGTTTAATACTTGAATGTTTCATTCATATAAACCTAGATCATAAAATTTAATTGTGAATCTTAACATAAAAATGGTTAGTAGGAAAAATAATAGTTACCCATTGTAACATATAACTAGGTTTCCACATGGGAGAAAATATGTTGGGAGTAAAGATTGGAAATCGAGGAAATTCATAAATAATTAAAAGGAGTCATTAAGATCAACAAACAAAAACAAGTGAATGATAATATAAAATATTAGGCTCAAAAAGTCATTAGTATGAGATAATTTAAAATTACACCAATTCAACAAAATTAAGGTATTAGAACAATACATTTTCCATTGATCATTATCCTAACATAGAGTAATACTTTTTTTTACCATAAATATTGTTGAGTAAATAAGGTTTCTTTATGAATTTTCTATTCCTTCTTGTTTTGAAAATAATATACACTCTATCTTAAGAAAAATTTCTTTTCCCCTATGTTTTATCGTGAAAATGAAAATTTTCCTTCCTTAAAGGAAATTTTACTTCCTCAATCAAGCAAATATTATCTTTACCCAGTTTTGCTTTCATAAAGGGAAATTTTCCTTCCCCAAGGAACTTTATCCTTACCTTGTTTTCATTGTTCATGGAATAATTTCTCTAAACCAAACTAATTTTCTTTCTAAGCATAAAATTAGGTTTCGTATCTAAAACCACAGAATCTAATAAATACTTAGACATAGAGAATTCAGTTTTCAGGATCCAAATTCAGGTTCCAAATTCTCTGAATTCAGACTCTGATCTATCTGAATTCAGACGATGAATTCTCTAAATTAAGACTTCGAACTTTCTAAGTCCAGACTCCAAATTCTCTGAATTCAAACTCCAAACATTCTGAGTTCAGACTCCGAATTCTTATGAATTCAGACTCCGAACTTTCTGAGTTTAGACTGCTGAATTCTATAGAATTTAGGTTTTAAATTATTTTGAGGATAGAATCATAATATTCATGTATTACAGACACTGAATGGTTTTTTTGTTAGACTCTGAACTTTTATTTTTTCTTACATTACAAAAAAAGGTTTTGGTTAAGCAACCATATTTTTACTTACTCTTGATTTATTTATATAACAATTTCATTCATTCAGTTACTAACTATCCATTGTTTGAGTGATACATGTACAGGTCCCTCTGAAGTTCAAGGAAAAATATGACCATTGGAGGAGAGGGCCGACCATTGAAGATGTTCCTATAAATAGGAGCTCATTTTAATCAGCTCACAACTTTGACTAAGGTTGATCAGTCTATAGATTACATGTTGTTGAAGTGATTTATAGAGAGAGAGACTTTAATTTTTTGTGGGTACTGAACATCTAGTTTAGAATTTCTTCGTGTGACTTCGAATGTTCCTAAGTACATTCAAGGGATTCTAGGGATAAGAAGACATAGGTGATGATTACCATGAAGTTCAAGGGCTTTCGTGGATAGGAAGACATAGCTTCTAACTACCATGATGTTCAAGGGCTTGTGGGGATAGCAAGACAGACTCCATTATTAGTATTGAGGGCTTACCCTAGTGTGAGTAAGACCGAATTTCTTGAAAGTATAAATCAAGGGACCTTTATCCAAGGTTGTTGGATACCATTCTCTTTGGGTTAAAAGTTTTACTACTAGTTACTTGTATTGTTTCAAGTTTTCCACTACATTTTGGTTGTTGAGGAAAGTATAACTATCTTATACTTTCATATACTTGTACTTTGATTAGTGAGATTCTATACGATTTATGGTAGAATCTTTGTCTTCATAAACTTTTCATAAATTTCATTTCCGGAACCACATTTCTGGAATGAAGAAAGTTTGTAGAACTAAGAGGTTTTGTGAATTTACCTTGTTTAGTTTTGTTAAACATTAAAATCCTTAAATGTTCCAAAATATTTTTTAAAAGTATACAAGTCACCCTCCCTTGTATTATATATTGAGAATCTACATCATTATATCAATACTAAAATCAATATCATTTTGATCCTACAATTTGTATCAGATTAGGTCTATGAAATACTTATATTCACATATATGTTTTCTTTCTCAAGTTTTTTATTGTTCCATATTTTCCATGTTTAGGATTTATTTATCCTTGTTTACAAACTTTTATTACTGAAAAGTTTGTGTGGAAATATTTTCTTTGAGATGGCAGGAATGAATGTTGGTTCAATTGAAAATATTAATCCTAATTGACCACCTATTTTTGATTGTAATGATTATTAATATTGGAGATATCATATGAAAACTTTTGTCATTAACACTAGAGTGGACAAATTTTTAATGCTTACTGGAGACTACAAGATTCCTAATAAGGAAGTCAGAACATTTACTAATCAAGAGAATTCAAGATATCAACTCAACTATAAGGTACACACTACGTTGTTGTGTTCCATGACCCGGAATACATATAGCTAGATTTCCTCATGTGAAGCTACAAATTGTGTTTGAATGAAACATGAAGTTACACATTTTGGTACTTCCATTGTTATTGAAACTAAAATATTTATGCTTAGAGATGAGTAACATGGTTTTTTTCTTTCCTTATAGAGAACCTATATAAAAGGTACAACAAATATTTATTACTATTGTCAATATCTTATAATCCATGGGTGAAAAAGGTTTGGATGATGAGTCACTTGTAGAAAAGATTATAGACATCAGGCCTAATGAATGTGAATCCAAGAGAACAACTATAGATGAGAATAGGGGAGTCTCACATATCACTCTTTATGAGCCTTTTGGAACTCTTATTCAACATGAGACTAGAATTAAGAGAGATACTAACAATGTTAAGAAGAATAATGGGAGTGGAAGTGTGGCTTTTACATCAAATCATATGAAAGACAAGATTCCTGAGAGAGTTACAAGATCTAAGTGTAATAAGGTGAAAATTTTATCAAAATCAAGTGGAAGTGAAAAATATGAGAATGAACTATCTAATCTTGCTCGAAGGATGAACAAGATATTTAGGAAGAAATACTTTTAGTATAGATACAATATGAAAGAATGAAAGGATATAAAAGACTCTGAAGTCATTTATTATGAATGAAAAAGAGATGGACATATAAGGACAAATTGTCCTATGCTTAAGAGAAAAGATAAGAAGGAAAATCTTTCTGAGAGGAATAGTAAGAAGTAACAAAAAGTAAAATATATGAATATTTTGAAATCTAATGACTCTTGGAGTGATAGTACTGGAGACTATTCTGATGAATCTTTAGATTATGAATATTCTGTATAGAAGAGTCTAGGTCTAATAGCCAGACTTCCAATTGAAAATCATTATTTAATGGCTAAGGTTCACAATGATGAATAAATAACCAATGTATCCTTCAATGCTAATTATAGTTATAGTAAATACTATTAATCCATGGATGAAAAATCTTCTTCTGATTAAGATAATACCTTACCTACCTTGTATAAGTTTCTCAGTTTGATAAGCTTATTGAGAATGAAATTTCTAAAATCAAGAAAAAGCTTGATAAGGAAAATTCTAGGATTTTTGTTCTTACTAAGGAAATATCTGATCTTTATAAAGATCTTGATAAGGAAACTCTTGATTTCAAAATTATTTCAAAAAACATTGAGGAAGTTAATTCTTAGAAGGATAAAATTTTTAAGGATCTAGAAAAGTAATTTCTACGAAAAATGGTTTTGAGCCTAACACTAGTACTAAAACTAATGTTTTTGAGGATAAGAACTTATTTATTAGAATAAAGTCGGAAATATTTTCCTTGAGGAAGTGTTTTTCAAACATTACCTTAAGTAGAGAAAAATTTGATAAGTTGTATTCCCAAATTCGACCTCTATGGAATAATATGGGCTTTGGTTATACTAGTTCAAAACCGTTTTTTAGTAACAATTAATTTTTTCCTCAAAGTGCTCTATTCTGTACTAAGTGTCAGTGTGGTGGGCATTGGGATAAAAAATTGTTCCTTAAACAAAACATAGTCTCTAGGTTTTCAAAATGCTTATTTTTCAATGAAAATATGGATTCCAAAAATTTTTCTTTCTAATGTTTCCGGATCCAAGAAAGTTTGGGTTCTGAAAGTCTAACACTCTTATTTTTTGGAAAATAAAGAAAGTACCAACATCAATACTTGGTACATGGATAGTGTATTTTCCTGAAATATGACTGGTAATAAAAACTTCCTTGAAAAGATTATCATGACGAAAGGAGGAAAAGTAACTTTTGGAGATAATTCTAGGGGAGAAATTGTTGGTATAGGTAACATTGTTCTTCTTGGAAAAACTTTGATTTCAAATGTTTTATTTGTTAAGGGTCTCAAGCACAACCTCATTTGCATAATTCAATTATGTGATGAAGGTTACCTTGTGAATTTTACGAATGGAATGTTCTTAATACACGATACCAAGGAAGAGTTTATTCTTTCTTCCCATAGGCAAGAGAATCATTACACACTAAACATAGAAGACCTTAAAATCCATGATTTACCTTGCCTTAGTGCAATGGAAGATCATTCTAGGTTGTGGCCTTGATGGTTTGGAAACTTAACCATAGGAACCTATGCAAACTCTCTAAGAAAAGGATAGTTAGGATCTAACGGAGCTTAGTTTTGTTTTTTCAAATGTTTTTTATCCTTGTCAATATGGAAAGAAACATAAATAATGTTTTAAATCAGTTGGTGAAGTCTCAATCATGGATGCGTTATAGTTAGTGTATATGGATCTTTTTGGTCCAACACAAAATGGAAGCATTGGAGTCAAATATTATATATTTGTCTTAGTTGATGATTACACTACATTTACGTGGGTCTATTTTCTAGAAAATAAATCTAAAGATTTTCTTTATTTGAAAAGTTTTAGAGCCAATGTTAAAAATGAGAGAATCATTCCTTTGATAACTATTCATAGCGATCATGGATGTGAATTTCAAAATTCTGACTTTGAAACTTTTTGTAGTAGAAAAGGCATTACTCATAACCTCTCAGCACCCAGAGCACCACAACAAAATGGTGTGGTTGAAAGAAGAAATAAAATTCTTCAGGAAGTAAGAAGAACCATGTTGAGTGAATATTCGGTAGCCAAACATTTTTGGGATGAAGCTATAAGTACTACTTGTTATATTATAAATTGTGTTTTTATTGGAAATTTTCTTAATAAAACTACTTATGAGTTATGGAATGTTATAAAACCTAGACTTTCCAACTTTAAGGTTTTTGGTTGTAAGGTATTCATTCTAAATACTAAAGATAATCTACACAAAATCACACCAAAATCTAATGATGGAATTTTCTTAGGCTACTCCACAACTTCTATGGATTATAGAGTTTTCAATAAAAACACTGGTACTGTTGAAGAAACGTTTCATTTCAAATTTTATGAAAATGATCCTTTTGTATTTAAACAACCTCAGTCTACATCATCAGACGTTTTTCGAAAAACTGATTATAAAACTTTGTTAGAAGATTCATCTGATAAGGAAAATGTTCAAGAAAATATTTTTGAAGTATTTACCCTAGAATACTTCGTACCCTATGTTGATGAAAATGTTTTACAAAACCCAAATCAGTTGTTTCTAAAGAATAATACTAGTGATAGTATCATTGGTAATGTAAATCAACCTGTAAGGACTAGAATTTCCTTAAGAAATAAAGTTGAACATATAGAATTACATTCCCAATTAGAAAAAATCACTGATGAAGATTTAGGTGATGATGAATGGGTAAAATCTATAGATGATAAGCTCAATGAATTCGAAAGGAATATTGTCTAGGCCTTGGTTTAAAGACCTATGGAAACTTATGTTATTGGAGTAAAATGGGTCATCAGAAATAAAAGTGATTAAAATAAAAACGTAGTAAGAAATATAGCTAGATTGGTTCCTAAAGGATATAATCAACAAGAAGGAATAGACTATGAAGAAAAATATGCTCCAGTAGCTATACTTTAATCTATTAATATTCTACTTGCCTTTGCAGCATTCTTCAATTTCAAACTTTTTCAAAAGGATGTTAAATATGCCTTCCCTAATGGTTTTGTACAAGAGGAAGTTTTTGATGAACAAACTTCTGGTTTTGAAGATTCAAAACATCCTGAACATGTTTACAAACATACCGAAGCATTTTATGGACGTAAGCAAGCCCCTCGAGCATGTTATGATAGACTTACCAAATTTTTTCTTCAAAATAATTTAGTTAAAGGAAATGCTGATCGAACACTTTTTGTAAATAAATATAAGAAAAATGTTTTGATTGTTCAAATTTATGTTGATGACATTATATTTGGTTCAACTTAGCAATCATTAAATTATTCCTTTGCAGATCTAATGAAATATGAGTTTTAAATGAGTATGATGGGAGAGTTAACATTTTTCCTTGGTATTGAAATTTCTCAAAAAACCAGATGGAATATATATATCACAAAATAAGTATATTAATGATCATCATAAAAACAACAGATATGAAAACACTAAGAGTATAAGTACTCCCATTGGTACCTCAAATTAACTTGAACTTGATGAAGCTGGGAAACCAGTAGCTCAAAAATATTTTGTATGATCGAAATGATACTGATTGAAGTATAGTAATAATAATGTAGATGCTCAATATACTAGACGGGGGGGGGGGGGGGGGTTATTTGTATACTTTAAAATATTCCTTTATAAATTTTAAATATGTTTATGTTTAACAATATTAAACAAGGTAAATTCAAAAAAACTCTTAGTTATACAAACTTACTTGATTTAAAAAATGTGGTTCTGGAAATGAAAATTTAGAAAAGTTTTCAAAGCTAAAGATTCTACGTAAATGTGTATATAATCTCACTTATCAGTGTACAGATATATGAAATTATAAGATAGTTATACTTTTCTCAAAAATCAAAATGCAGCGGAAAACTTGGAACAATACAAGTAACAAGTAGTAAATCTTTTAACCCAAAGATGAGGGTATCCAACAACCATTGATAAAGGTCCCTTGATTTATACTTTAAAGAAAGTCTGTCTTACCCACACAAGGGTAATCCCACTATACAAATATTAGAGTATTTCTTGATATCCCCGCAAGCCCTCGAACTTCAAGGTAGTCTGCACCTCTGAATTCCTATCCCGGAAGCCCTCGAATGTACTCAGCTACATTTAGAGTTGCACAAAGTAATTCTGAACAAGATGATCAGTATGCCCAAAACATTAAAGTATCTCTCTCTAGAAATCTCTTTAGCAACATGTAATCTCTAGATTGATCAACCTCAGTCAAATTAGTGAGATCATTCAAATGAGGTCTTATTTATAGACACATTCTTCAACGGTTAGCTCCCTCCTCCAACAAACATATTTTTCCTTGAATTTCAAAGGGAACTGTACACGTGTCACTAAATCAATGGTTGGTTAGAAACAGAAAGCATGACATCATTTTATAACTCAAACACGATTAAGCGAAAATATGGTTGCTTAACCAAAACCATTTTTCGGAATGTTATGGAAAAAAATTTCAGAGCCTAACTAAAAAACCATTCGGTGTCTATAATACATGAATATTCGAATTCTATCATCAAAAGAATTTGAAACCTGAATTATATAGAATTCCAGAGTTTGAACTCAGAATGTTCGGAGTCTGAATTCATAATAGTGCAGAGTCTGATCTCAGAATATTTGGACTCTGAATTCAGAAGAATTTGGTGTCTGAACATAGAATGTTCAGTGTCTGGATTCAGAAGATTTCGTAGTCTGAACTCAGAATGTTCGGAGTCAGAAGTCATGGAATTTAGAACCTGAATTCGGATCCTGAAAACATAATTCTGTCTAAGTATTTATAAGATTCTTAGGTTTTAGATACAAAACCAATTTTTTTTCTTAGAAAGAAAATGAGTTAGTTTTAGAGAAATTATGCCACGAATAATTAAAACAAGGTAAAGAAAAAAATTCCTTGGGGAAGGAAAATTTTCCTTATGAATATAAAATATGGGTGAAAATAAATTTTCAATAAGATATAGTGTTTTTTATTTTCACAGCAAGAAGGAATGGAAAAGTCATGAGGAGAACTTATTGACTCAACAGTATCCCCCTTTTTGGAAAGCACAAATATCCTTACGAAAAAGAATATAAGGACATAGAAATGTTTTTAGGACTTTGAAAATTAAACTTATCTCCCTTAAAACACGGGAAATTATGAATAAAACTAAATCCCCCTTAGGCTTTGGAAACACTAAGGATCGTATTCTTGATTTCTTAATTAAGACTTAGCATTATATTGAATACAAAAATCTTCTTGGATAAGAACTCCCCCTTAGATGAACTCCCCCTTAGATAGGTAAATTTCATCTTTTACTTTTATTTTTTATCATTCCTTTCTCCCCCTTTGTGATTTTCAAAAAGGATTAAAGGGAATGGAAAATGAAATATGGTACCTAAAATATTAGTACTAAACAACCAAAAATATAAAGTGAAACACAAAATTTCATTACGATGGGAAAAATTTATACAAGTAAGGTATACAAAAAAAGATCAGAATTGAACAAGACTATCCTTCCTTATCCTTCGGCATCAACTTCTTTACTATGGTTTTGAGCTTCTTGAGTTCCTTGTGATCCTAGTATGCACATTTGAGAAGCTAATCCTGATCTTTTGTTTTCTTCTCTAAGGCTTTGATTTTTTCTTTGGATCCTTAAGAGATTATGCCTACCCCTTTAGAACTTCTTCTTGATTAGAAAGTTTTTCCTCAAGTTTGATTCTATGATCACTTTCCCTCTTACAACTCTGAGCAATTGAATACAACTTCCCATTCAGATCTTTCACTTCTTGTATTCGAGAAGTTTTTTCCAGAGTTAGGTTTTCCTAAAAAATAATTGTGAGATCCTTGATCTTTACATATTCAGTGTCAAATGAATCCTTGACACTTTCTTGGAACTCATCTTGAATTCTCATTTCTTGTATAGTTATTTTTGACTAGCTGGTCATTTTCTTGCAAGATCTTTTGTGGGATTCATAGTTTATGAAAATGGTTTTGAAATCGGCCTCAAGTTTGATGCACGTATCCATCACCATTGATACTAAA
Source organism: Viscum album (assembly GCA_963277665.1). Taxonomy (NCBI): domain Eukaryota; kingdom Viridiplantae; phylum Streptophyta; class Magnoliopsida; order Santalales; family Viscaceae; genus Viscum; species Viscum album. Next base: position 207,629,546 of record OY728153.1, on the reverse strand, counting down.
TCTGATTTCTGATTTAAGGAGTGTTGAAGCATTTGGCACCTCAAGGCTATAATGGGAAATATTGGTATAGTCCTAACAAGAATCTTTAAGGGCTGGACTACAAAATCATGCCCAAGGGAGGACGATTCTGAATCTGAAATTTTTCTTGGTGAGGTTTCTTATTCTAACTCAGTAGCTTTCCACTTTGACTAAACCCTACCATATTTCTTCTTTACCATAGCCTTGGTAGGTGTATGAACTACTACATGTTTCCCTCATCAAACTTTAGAATGACTTACTCTTGATCAAGAGATTCATGTTCACTATCACATAGCTGAACGATTTTGACCTCATCATATTCTTCCTTTTTGACTCCTGGCGCAGCATCCTCTGGGTGAATAAAATATTTATTGATGATTTCTTCTTCAGATAGTTTTTCTACTTCATCTTCAACCTTCTCTTCATCCTTTCCAGGAGTAGCATGTTTTGATGATTTAGCTTGAGAGGTTCTGAATGATAATTTCTCAAAAGGGATTTCCTTCTGTTGAAAACCCTCAACTTGCTTTATCAGATATTTGGTATCACCACTCCCTTATTCTTCTTATTATTTCACTACTTTTTCTTGAAATTTTTCCAAAGTAACAAACTTTATTCCCGGAGTCTCTGGTATTGATTCTATCAAGAAGGATTCTAGTACCAGAATATTGTTGGATTCTTTCTAAGTAGTCCTCAAAAGGGATTGCACTATTTCAACCTCAATCAACTTCTTCTTTTTCTTCTTTTCATTATCTTGCTTCTCATTCTCCTCAGCTACCTTTTCATTCAAAGAATTTTCTTCAGTAGTGTCCAAGACAAACATAGGCTCCCCTTTTTTCTAATTTCTCTTGTCTTCTCTCCATTTAGCCTCAACCTCTTCAGGATAGGCTTTTTGTTTTTTTGGCTTCGGTGGTGTGGAATGGGTTTCCTTTGCCATTTGGGGTTTTTGTCTTATCTTCCACATCCTTCAACTTCCACTTCCTTCCACCCTTTTTAGAGATCTCAACCACCTTCTATTTCTTTGAAATAACATGAACTTCCTCTTCAGGTAAGTCATAGTATTCAATGGATTCTATGGAAAAGTGAACTTTCATTCTTCACAAAGTGTCATCACATAACAACATAACTTTGCAATTCCTCGACTATGATTTTCATGGAATTTTGAAGGATTATAGACATCGAACAATCATCTTTGAAAGAATGGCTGGATACATAATAATCGAGCCTTCATATTTTCATTATTTTTGTTCACAATCATAACCAAGATATTCTTAACCAAGTTTATCTTCCTTAGGTTTACCAAGAAATTCAGAATGTACATATCACTTTTCTTTAAAGTATCCTTGTCTCCTTTTCTCTGAATGATGAATCATTGAATCTATAATTCAAGAATCCGATAATTTGTAGTGAGGTGAAGAATCTTTGGAGTATTTACTTCCGAGAGACCAAGGAAAGCCATGGCATCCACCTTATCAAAACTTCCTTGAACATCAGGCAGTTTATGAGAACCAAACTCAGCTTAACCTTTATAAAGAATACCAACCAATCTTGCATCCTTGGTGTTAGAAAGTGAATATTTCTTTCCATATCACTTTAAATAAAACATACTCCTCATTTCTTCCTTAAAAAAATTACTGACTCATAGAATTATATTAATAATTCTGGATATACCAAATCCCGAGATTTTTGTTCTTAAAAGAAAACACATTCCCAACGTTTAAACTTTATATTCTTAGAGATAATAGAATCATATTTTTTTAAAAACTTTAGATCAACTAACCTTTCTCTCTATATATTTAATTTAGATATTGCTTTGATATTTGACATATCTTTCTTAGAGGATACTTTGGCAGACATTCGGAAGTAAAAAAGATCTGAGAAGTTTGGAATGGGCTTTATGTAAGAGTGTAGAGATTCATCATGTGAAGGCTAGAGTGTCGATGTCGGACAACCATCATGGGGTCCATTATACAGGCAATTGAGGTGACAGTTCAACATCAATACTCAATCCAACGGTTGAAAAACCTTCTGATCAGAACTAACCATTGAGATGATAAACAGAATTTTTTTTGATAGAATCTGATGTTTTGAGGTTTTTTTAAGAAAAACATTCAAATTTAAGAAAAAGTGAATATGAAAATTTAAAAACAGATGAAAATACCGACAAGTAAATGATGATTACAAAAATTTAATAAAAGAGACATACCTTTCGGATTTTTAGGAAGATTATTTGTTATGAGGAAAATTATTCTTAAATAACTTTTGATTCTAAAAATTTTTATTGCACTAATTTTCAATACAAAAATCTCCATTACAATAATTTTAAGTACAAAAATCATGATTATGAGAATTTTAAGTACAAAAATATTCATTACCAAAACATTAAGTACAAAAAATTTCATTACAAAAATTTAAAGTATGAAAATATATATTACGCAAATTTTAAGACTATGAAAAAAATTTAGACTACTAAAAAAAATTAAACTATGAAAAATAAATTCAGACTAAGAAAAATTATTAGACTACGAAAAAAAATTTGGACTATGAAAAAAATTGATTACCTAATAAGAAAATATGCCCCCTATGAAAATTAGTATATTACTATAAAGAGATAGGTTTCAATAGGATGTTAACATGAAATATTACCTTATAGTTATCATTCCTACATTCTGTTTAATGTATTCAAATCTATCATAGGGTAATGATTTTGTGAAAATATCAGCAAGTTGATCTTGTATTCCGATAAATTGAAGATTGATATCTCCTTTTTGTGTGTGATCCCAAAGATAATGATGTCTAATATCTATCTGTCTTGCAGGAGACTGATGCACATGGTTTTTACTTTAGGCAATGGTATAAGTATTATCACAAAAATTTTGTGTTTTGGTAAAACTCAAACCATAGTCTGTGAGTGTGTGTTGCATCCACAACACTTGAGTACAAAAACTTTCAGCTGCTACATATTCAGCTTCTGTAGTGGAAGGATCTACTGAGTGTTACTTTTTTCATGACTATGAATGATCTTCCATTGCACTAAGGAAAGTTATATCATGGCTTATACGGTCTTCTATGTTTAGTGTGTAAACATTCTCGTGCCTATTGGAAGAATGAATAAAATCTTCCTTAGAATAGGGTACTAAGAACTTTTCATTCCTAAAATTGACAAGGTAACCTTTACCACATAATTTACTTATGCTAATGATGTTGTTCTTAAGACCCTTATCAAATAAAAAATTTGAAAATAAAGTTTTTCCTAGAAGAACAGTTTTACCTATACCAATAGTATCACCATTAGCATTATCTATGAAAGTTACTTTTCCTATTTTCTTCTTGATAATAGTTTCAAGGAATTTTTGGTAACCAATCATATGTCAAAAACATACACTATCCATTTACCATGTATTTATGTTGGTACTATATTTATTTTCATGAAAATAATAGTGTTAGACTTTCAGAACCTAAACCATCTTGGATCCGAAAACATCAGAAAACAAAATTTTAGGAATCCACATTTTCTTTGAAAAATAAGCTTTATGAAAACCTAAAGGAAGTGTTTTGTTTAATTAATAAATTTTTTCCCAATGCCCACCACACTGACACTTAGAGCAGAATGGATAACTTTGAGGAAGAAAATAATTGTCACTAAAAATCAGTTTTGAACTAGTATAACCAAATCTAGAATTATTCCTTAGAGGTAGAATTTGGGAATACATCTTATCAATATTTTACTTACCTATGGTAATGTTTGAAAAACTCTTCCTCATGGAAAATATTTCTGACTTTAGTCTAATAACTATGTTCTTATCCTAAAAAACATCAGTTTTAGTACTAGAGTTAGGCTCGAAAACATTTTTCTTATAAATTACTTTTTCTAGATCCTTAGAATGTTTATCCTTCTCAGAATTAACTTCCTCAAGGTTTTTTGAATTACTTTAAAAATAAAGAGTTTCTGTTTAAAAATCTTTTCAATGATCTGATATTTCCTTAGTAAGAATAAAAATCCTAGAATTTGACTTATCAAGATTTTTCTTGACTTTAGAATTTCCACTCTCAAGAATATTAGAAAATATAGAATCTTATTTATAGGCAGGTAACGTATTATCTTCATCAGAAGTAGATTCTTCATTCAAGGATTCATAGTATTTATTATCATTATAATTTTCATGTAAGGATACATTGGTTATGGATTCAACATTGTGTACATTTTCCATTAAACAATGATTTTCAATAGGTAACTTTGAAAATAAACCAAGATTCTTCTGTCCAGAAGATTCTTAATCTGAGGATTCATTAGAAGAGTCTACACCAATGGAACTCCAAGTTTCATTAGCTTTCAAAACATTATTAGCCTTATCTTTGTTGTACTTATTTCTATTCCTCTCAGAATGATTTTCCTTTCTATCTTTTCTCTTAAGCATAGGACAATATGGCCTTATATGTCCAGTTCTTTTGCATTCATAACAAGTGACTTTAGAGTCTTTCTTATCATTTCATTATTTCTTCTTGTATCTATACTAAAATTATTTCTTCCCAACTATCTTGTTCATCCTTCGATCAAGATTAGCTAGTTCATTATCAGAATGTTCACTTTCACTTGATTCAGATAAAACTTTAAACTTGTTAGACTTATATCTTGTAACTCTCCCAGGAGTCTTGGCTTTCATATGATTTGATGTAGTTGTAAAAGTAACACTTACATTCCCATTCATCTTCTTAACATTGTCACCATATCTCTTTATTCTTGTTTCATATTGAAGAATATTTCCAAAAATCTCATCAAGAGTAATCTGTGAGACTTTCCTACTCGCATCTACAGATTTTCTCTTGGATTTACACTCATTAGGCATGATGTATATAATCTTGTCTACAAGTGCCTCATCATCCAAACCTTTTTCACCCATGGATTTTAAGCTATTGACAATAGTCATAAATCTCTGTTGTACCTTACATATAGATTCTCCATAAGGAATGCCAAAACCATGGTACTCAGCTCTAATCATATCTCTTCTAGTATCAATAACATTGGATGTACCAAAATCTGTAACTTCATGTTTCTTACAAATACAATTCACCGATTCACATGAAGAAATATGGCTGTATATATTCCTAGTCATGGAACACAACAAAGTATTTCATACCTTATAGTTTAGTTAATATTTTAACTTTTCTTGATTAGTAAAAGTTCTGTATTCTTTATCAAGAATCTTGTAATCTCTAGTGATCATTACAAAGTTTTCCACTCTAGTGTTAATGACAAAAGTCTTTATACAATCTCTCCAATACTTGTAATCATTCCCATCAAAATAGGTGTTCTATTAGGATTAAAATTGTCAATTTAACCAACATTCATTCCTTTCATCTCAAAAAAAATATTTCCACACAAACATGTTAGTAATAAAAGTTTGTAAACAAGTATAAAAATATCCTAAGCAAGGGAAATATAGAACGATGAAAAACTTGAGCAATAAAACTTTTATGTGAATATAATTATTTCAAAGACCTTATCTGATACAAATTGATGGATCTAAATGATACTAATTTATGTATCGTAATAATGATGTAGATGCTCAATATACAAACGGGGGGGGGGGGGGGTGAACTGTATACTTTAAAAATTTCTTGGTAACTTTTAATGATGGTAATGTTTAACAAAGTTAAAAAGGTAAATTCACAATACCACTTAGTTCTACAAACATTCATGATTCCGTAAATGTGGATCCAGAAATGAAACTTAAGAAAAGTTTACAAAGATAAATATTCTACTTTAATGTGTATTGAATCTCACTAATCACAGTACAAGTATTAGAAAGTATAATATTGTTATACTTTCCTCAACAACCAAAATGCAGTGAAAAAATTGAACCAATAGAAGTAACAAGTAGTAAATATTTTAACCCAAAGGGAAGGGTATCCAACAAACTTGGATAACGGTCCATTGATTTATACTTTTAAGAATCTTTGTCTTACCTTCACCTAGGTAAGCCCTCTATACGAATATCGGAGTCTGTCTTGCTATCCCCGCAAGCCCTCAAACATCAAGGTACTCATCACCTCTGACTTCTTATCCACAGAAGCCCTCGAATGTACTCAGCAACATTCAAAGTCGCACGAATCAATTCTGAACAAGATGTTCAGTACGAACAAAGAATTAAAGTCTATCTCTCTAGAAATCACTTCAGTAGCATGTAATCTCTAGATTGATCAACCTCAGTAAAAGTTGTGAGATCATTCAAATGAGATCATATTTATAGGCTCATCTTCAATGGTTGGCTCCCTCATCCAACGATGATATTTTTCCTTGAATTTCAGAGGGACCTGTACATGTGTCACTCGAACAATGGTTGGTTAGAAATAGAAAGCACAACATTATTTTATAACTCAAACAAGATCAAGAAAAATTATGGTTGCTTAATGAAAACCATTTTACGGAATGTAAAGAAAAAATAAAAGTTCCGAGTCTGACCAAAAAAATATTTTGTGTCTATAATACATGAATATTTGGATTCTATCTTCAAAAGAATTCAGAACCTGAATTCTATATAATTCTGGAGTCTGAACTCAGAATGTTCGGAGTTTGAATTCATAAGAATTCAGAGTCTGAACTCAGAATGATCAGAGTCTGAATTCAAAAGTATTCGGAGTCTGAACTTTGAATGTTCAGAGTCTGAATTCAGGGAATCCTTGGTTGTGCCTTACATATAGGTTCTTGATAAGGTGTGAAAAAACCATGGAAATCATCTCTAAGAATATCTCCTCTAGTTTCAATAACTTTGGAAGTACCAAAATGTGTACCGTCAAGTTTCTTCCAAATACAACTTGAAGATTCAAACAAATAAATATGGCTATATATATTACTAGTCATGGAACACAAAAAAGTATTGCATACCCTATAGTTAAGTTGATATTTTGAATTCTCTTGATTAGTAAAAGTTCTGACGTCCTTATTATGAATCTTTTAGTCTCTAGTAAGCATTACAATGTGTCCACTCCATTTTTAATGACAAAAGTGTTCATACGATCTCTCCAATATTCATAATCATTTCCATCCAATGTAAGTGGTATAGTAGGATTATGATTGTCAATTTAACCAATACTCATTCCTGCCATCTCAATTAAAATCTTTCTACACAAACATAAATTGTTGGAGACAAATATTATGTATTTGTCCTAGTTGATGATTTCACTAGATTTTCATGGGTCCATTTTCTAGAAAATAAATCTAAAGTATTTTCTTATTTTAAAAGTTTTAGAGACCATGTTAAAAATCAGAAAAACCTTCCTTCAATAACTATTCATAGTGATCATGGAGAAGAAATTCAAAATTCTGATTATGAAACATTTTGTAGTAGAAAAGGAATTACTTATAACTTCTCAGCACCCAGAACACCTCAAAAAATGGTGTTGTTGAAAGAAGAAATAGAATTATTCCGGAGATAACAAGAACCATGTTGAGTGAATATTCGGTAGCCAAACATTTTTGGGTTGAAGCTGTAAGTACTGCTTTTTATACTATAAATTGGGTTTTTATTAGACCGTTTCATAATAAAACTCATTATGAGTTATGGAATGGTAAAAAACCTAGACATTCGTACTTCAAGGTTTTTGGTTGCAGGGTATTAATTTTGAATACTGAAGATAATCTACACAAATTCACACCAAAATCTGGTGAAAGAATTTTCTTAGGCTACTTCACAACTTCTAAGGATTATAGAGTTTTCAACAAAAAGGCTTGTACTGTTGAAGAAACAATGCATGAAAAATTTGATGAAACTTATCCTTTTGTTTTTAAACAACCTCAACCTACATATTCAGATGTGTTTTCAAAAATAGGTTATCAACCTTTGTTAGAAGATCCTTCTGATATGGAAAATGTTAAATAAAATATTTTTGAATCATTTAACCCAAAAAACATCCTACCCTATGTTGATGAATAGGTTTTACAAAACCCAAATCAGTTTTTCTAAGGAATTATCCTAGTGATAGTATCATTGGTGATGTAAATCAACCTGTAAGGACTATAAGTTCCTTATGAAATGAAGTTGAACATGTAGAATTCATTTCCCAATTAGATCCAAAAAGCATCAATAAAGCTTTAGGTGATGATGATTGGATAATAGCTATGCAAGATGAGATAAATGAATTCTAAAGAAATAATGTCTGGACCTTGGTTGAAATACCTAAGGAAGCTTATGTTATTGGAGTAAAACGGGTCTTCAAAAATAAATGTGATGAAAATGGAATCACAATAAGAAATAAATATAGATTGGTTGTTAAAGGCTATAATAAAAAATAAGGAATAAACTATGAAGAAACCTATGATGCAGTAGCTAGACTTGAATCTATTCGTATTCTACATGCCTTTACAGCAATCTTCAATTTCAAAATTTTTCAAATGGGTGTTAAATGTTCCTTCCTTAATGGTTCTATATAAGATGATGTTTTTGTTGAACAACCTCCTGGTTTGGAAGATTCAAAACATCATGAACATGTTTAAAAACTTACCAAAACATTGTATAGAATTAAGCAACCCCTTCAAGCATGGTATGATATTCTTACATGATTTCTGCTTCAAAATAATTATGTTAAAGGAAATGCTGATCCAACCCTTTTTATAAAGAAAAAAAGAAAAATGTTTATATTGTTTAAATTTATGTTGATTACATAATATTTGGTTCAACTCAGCAATCATTAAATTATTTTTTTGAAGATCCAATGAAATCGGAGTTTGAAATGAGTATGATGGGTGAGTTATCATGTTTCATTGGGTTTCAAATTTCCCAAAAAACAGAAGCAATCTATATATCCCAACACAAGTATATTATTGATCTTCTTAAAAATTATGGATATGACAACACTAAGACTATAAGTATTCCCATTGGTACCTCAAATTCACTTGATCTTGATGATGCTGGGAAACCAGTAGATCAAACATCTTTTAGAGGTATGATAGGAAGTCTGCTTTACTTGATAGGTAGTTGTCCAGAAATAATGTTTTTAGTATGCCTATGTAAAATATATCAATCTAATCCTATGGAATATCATTTAAAGGAAGTGAAAAGTATTTTTTTACTACTTAAAGGGATCCATAGATCAAGGACTCTTTTACACTTCTAGAAATGTTTTTGTTTTAAAATGTTTTTCAGATGCTGATTTTTGTGTATGTAGAATAGATATGAAAAGTACATCTGGAACATGTCATTTCTTAGGAGATTAATTAGTATCTTGGCCATGAAAAAATCAACACTCAATAGAACTTTCCACAGCCAAAGATGAATATGTAGAAGCTGGAAGTTGTTGTGGATGCAACACACACTCACAGATTATGGCATGAGTTTTACCAAAACACAAAAATTGTGTGATAATATAAGTGCCATTTCCTTAAGTAAAAACCCTACACATCACTCTTGTGCAAGACACAAACATATTCGAAATCACTTTCTTAGGGATCACACACAAAAAAGATATATCATTCTTCAATTTATTGGAACACAAGATCAACTTGATGATATTTTCCCAAAATCATTACCCTCCGATAGATTTGAATAAATTAAATAGAATTTAGTAATGATAACTGTAAGGTAATCTTCCATGTTAACTTCCCGTTGAATCCTATCTCTTTACAGTGATTAACTTCTTTTCATTGGTGGAGTACATTTTCTTATTAGGTAATCAATTTTTTTTCTTAGTCTAAAATTATTTCGTAGTCTAAAATATTTTCCTAGTATAATTTTTTTAGTAGTCTAATTATTTTTAGCAGTCTAAATTTTTTTCACAGTCTTAAAATTTTCATAATGAAGATTTTTGTAATTAAATTTTTTGTAGTGAATAGTTTCTCACTTAAAATGTTCATTATGAATATTTTCGTACTTAAAATTTTCATAATGAAGATTTTCGTACTTAAAATTATCGTAATACAGATTTTTCTACTTAAAATTTTTGTAATGAAGAATTTCCTAGTTAAAATTTTCGTAATGAATATTTTCGTACTTAATATTTTTGTAATGATGATTTTCTTACTTAGAGTTTTGGTAATGAAGGTTTTTCTACTTAAAATTTTTGTAATAGTGATTTTCATAAATAAATTTTTTTAAATGATGATTTTTGTACATATAATTTTTATAATGGTGATTTTCATGTTGAAAATTTTAGTAATCAAAATTTTCAGAATCTAAAGTTCTTCAAGAAGAATCTTACATATTACGAATAATCATTCTATTAATTGGAAAGGTATGTTTCCTTTTTTAATTTTAGTAATCATCTTTTACTCGTTGGTATTTTCATTTGTATTTAAATTTTCATATTCACTTTTTCTTAAATCCGAATGTTTTTCTTAGAAAAAACCTCAAAATCTTGGATTCTATAAAAATTCCTTTGCGGATATCATCTCAATCATCAGATCTGATCAGAAGGTTTTTCAACCATTGGATTGAGTATGGATGTTGAACCGTCGCCTCAATTTCTTATATAAAGGACCTTCCGATGGGTTTCCCACATCGAAACTCAACCCTTTGCATGCTGAAGCTCTGCACTCCTTCACAATTCCATTCCAAACATCTCAGATCTTTCTTAATTCTGAATGCCTGCCGAAGTGTCCTCTCTAAATGATATGTCAACTGTTAAACCAATATTTGAATGGCAGATATACAGAGAAAGGTTAGTTGATCCTAAGTTTTTCACAAAGTATGATTCTATTATCTCTAAGAATATTAAGATGAATGGTTGGGAAAGTGTTTTCCTTTCAAAACAAAAATCATAGGATTTAGTATATCCTAATTTGTTAATATAATTCTCTGAGTCAGTAATTTTATTCAAGGAAGAAGGGAGGTGTATGTTTTCTTTCAAGTGTTATGGAAAGACATATTCACTTTCTTACACCAAGTATGCAAGCTTGGTTGGTATTCCTTATGAAGGGGAAGATGAGTTTTGTTCTCATAAGCTACCTGATGTTCAAGGAAGTTTTGATAAGGTGAAGGCCATGGATTGGTTTGGTCTCTCAGAAGTAAAGACTCCAAAGATTCTTCACCCGACTACAAATTATTGTATTCTTGAATTATGGGTTCATGTATTCATCATACCGAGAAAATGTGACACAAATACTTTGATGAAAATTGATACGTACATTTTGGAATTTTTGGTAAACTTAAGGAAAATTAACTTGGTTAATCAAATCTTGGTTATGATTGAGAACATAAAGAATTTAAATTTGAAGGCTTGGACTATTATGTATCCAGCCATTCATTCAATGAATATTGTTCAGTGTCTAGAATCCTTCAAAATAACTTGCAGATATAATTAGAGGAATTTAAAAGTTATGTTGTTAAGTGATGAATATTTGAGAAGACGGATAGTTGTATTTTCCATAGAATCCAAATACATCTATGACTTGCCTGAAGAGGAAGTTGAAGCTATTTAAAAGAAGTAGAATGTGGCTGAGATCTCTAAAAACGGTGTAAGGAAGAAGAAATTGAAGGATGTATAAGAGAAGGAAAAAAACCCAATGGCTAAGGAAACCCAATCTGCACCACCGAAGCTAAGGATGAAAAAATCCTATCCTGATGAGGTTGTGGCTAAATGGAGAGAAGACAAGAGAAATCAAAAAGAAGGGGCCCCTAAGTTTGGATTGGACCCTAGTGAAGCAAAATCTTTGAAAAAAGGCAACTGAGGATCTTGAGAATCAAGAGAAAGAAAAGAATAAAAAGAAGAAGTTGTCTAAGACTAAAATAGTGAAATACCTTTTGAAGGCTGCTAAGAAAACATCTGAGAATATTCTGGTGCTAGAATTCTTCTTCATAGAATCATTACCAGAGACTTCAGGAATGAAGTTTGAAACTCCATAAAGAAGACTAATGTAAAAAAGTATAAGAAAAAGAAGTATAAGAAGTAGAAGAATAAAGAAGTGGTGATACTGAAGATTTGATAAAGCAAGTAGATGATTTTTATGAGATGGAAAGACTTTCTGAGAAATTATCATTCCGAACCTCTCAAGATGAATCATCAAAGCTTGTTACTCCTGGGAAGGAAGAAGAGAAGGCTAAAGATGAAGTAGACAATACATATATAGATGAAATCATCAATAAAGATTTTATTCACCCAGAGGATGCTGATGTAGGTGCCGAAAAAGAATAATTTTATGAAGACAAAATCATTCAGCTATCTGATAGTGAACCCGAATCTCCTGATCAAGAAGAAGTCATTCTGATGGATGATAAGGGAAAACAGGTAGTAGTTGATACACCAACCAAGGATGTGGTAAAGAAGAAAGATGTTGGTGGTTATTTAAAGAGGAAATCTATTGAGTTAGAAAAAGAAACCACAATAAGAAAAATCTCTGATTCAGAAACGTCCGCCATTAGACATGATTTTTTAGTTCAGTCCTTGAAGAAGCTTGTTGGGACTATACCAATATTTACCAGTATTGACTCGATATGCCAAATGTTTCAACACTCCTTAAAATAGAAATCAGATTCAATATCCTTGGTGATGGATAAGTGCATCAAACTTGAGACCGATTTGAAAACCTTTTTCATAAACAACAAAGCGCACAAATGATCATTCAAGAAAATGACCAGTTGGTCAAAGAAAACTATAGATGACATGAGAATTCATGATGAGTTCCAGGAATGTGTCAAGGATGAATTTGAAACCGAAGATTCAAAGATCAAGGATCGAACAAATAGTTTTGAGGAAATGCTAAATCTAGAATAGAATTCTCGAATACAGGAAGTGAAAGATCTAAATGGGAAGTTGTATTCAGTTGCTCAGAGTGGGGAGAGGGAAAGAGATATAAGAATCGAACTTGAGGAAAAATTTTCTAAGTAAGAAGAAGTTATGAAGGGGAAGGAAGAATCCCATAAGGCTCGGGAAGAAAAAATAAAATCCTTAGAGAAGAAAACAGAAGATCAGGGTCAGCTTCTCAAACGTGTAGAGGAAGATCACAAGGAACTCAATAAGCTCAAAACCATAGTAAAGAATTTAATGTTCAAGGATAAGGAAGGATAATATTGTTCTATTCCGATCTTTTTTTGTATTCCTTACATGTATAAATTTTTCAAATCATAATGAAATTTTGGGTTGCTCTTTATATTTTTTGTTGTTTAGTACTAATATTTCAGGTACCATATTTCCTTTTCCATTCCCTTTAATCCTTTTTGAAAATCACAAAGGCGTAGAAAAGAATGATAAAAAAGAATACAAAGAAAAAGAAGAAATTTCCCTAAGTAAGTTGGAGTTCATCTAAGGGGGAGTTCTTATCCAAGATGATTTTCATATGCAATAACATACTAAGTCTCAATCTAAAAATCAAGAATATGATCCTTAGTGTTTTCAAATCCTAAGGGGTAGTTAGTCGTATTCATCATTGGCCATGTGTAAAGGGAGATAAGTTTTATTTTCAAAGTCCATAATTTTTTTTCTAAGTCCTTATATTTTTTCGTAAGGATTTTTTTTCTTTCAATAAATGGGGAGATTGTTGAGTCAATAAGTTTTCCTTTTGAATTTTCCATTCCTTCTTGTTTTGAAAATAGCAAACGCTCTATCTTGTGACAAATTTCTTTTCTCCTATATTTTATATTCATAAGGAAAATTCTCCTTCCCCAAGGAAATTTATCCTTACCTTATGTTTATTGTTCATGGAACAATTTCTCTAAACCTAACTCATTTTTTTTCTAAGTATAAAATTTTGTTTTGTATATAAAACTTTGGAATCTTATAAATACATAGACATAGAGCATTCTATTTTGAGGATCCAAATTCTGGTTCTAAATTCCCTGAATTCAGACTCTGAACATTATAATATCAGACTCCAAATTCTTCTGAATTCATACATTGAATGTATACCCCAAGTTTCCATGGTACACTTCTCTTTGAATAATACAGTAGCGTGTGTTGTACACAACATTGAGTTCTAACACACATCACAACCAATCAAAGTAGCCGTTATGAATAGTAATACCCACCTTTTGAAATTTTATAAATTTTATCTCTCAAAATAGACTTCATTTTTAGAGTCGGAATTTCGAATATAGACTAGGGTGAAATTTTGGTAATTTTCAGATAACTTTTATATTTTGATGAATACTGAAAATTACTAAATTTTAATTAAAAACAACATTTTAATCAAAACAATTAATAGTGATAAATTATGAATTTGAGTGGTTTTAAAGTATATTTAGAATATAATTTTACCATTTAATACAATTTTGGTCATTGGACATAATTTCATAAATAAACTGTACATAAACAAGTGCCAATCTTTTGAAAGTTATTATTTTTAAAAACACGCTTTTTGTTTTGACAGTGGGAATTAATTTTAAATTAATTTCTGCCACTTCTGTGTTTTGAATTTGGAAAAATGGATTCCATATTTGGAAACAGAATGTCCAAATTGTTCAAATAGGTATCTTTTATTTTTAGAAATTTTGAATAATTATTTCGGTAAATTTTTTATTTAGCATGGATAAAGGGTAAATCCGGTAAATAAGGGTAAAAAATAATATTATAATAATAATAAATTACCCTAAAAAGTGTCCTAACCTTATTGGTGGATACATGTCTGACCAGGGGCATCTTTGGGTCGATTTTGGGACCCCATGGAGCCACTTGTAGGTGATAGGGACACTTTATATTTATTAAGTTAAAATAAATACAAAATGACATAAGCATATATCTTTTAGAAAGAAAATTTTTACATAGGGTTATATATGTTATATTTTTGACTATAAATATTCATTAGAAAGATAAAAATAGTTTCAACATAATGGTTTTTTATTTTTAATTTTTAGACAATAAATAAGTTAATTTATTTATGACACAATAATGATGCAGTAATTACCGTATTAATGAAAGATTAAGATAATTGATATTATAAATACCCAAATAAATGTAATTTGAGAATTTTTATAAATTAAAATAATTTTCGAGGTTAATATAACATATTAGTATTGTTTATATAATTTTTTTTGAAGTATTAATGCTGTTATAAATTTATTAAAAACAAAATACCCAATACTGTTAAAATTGATATAATAGAGTTTTTAAAACAAATATTATATTATTAATTTATATTCAATTCCTAAAAATACAAGGTTCGACCAAGAGACTTATATCATGATAGGTGTATCATTAATGGACCACTTGGGGGTCTCATGTATGTATATGGTAAGTTTATTAACTATATAATATAAAAATACAAAGAGACATGGTAACTGTCAAACTAATTAACTAAGAGTTAAAACTAAAAGATAAGGTAAATAAACTGACCCAAACCTATCTAAAACCTATTGTTTTAGTGGTTATGGACCCATACCTACCTTATAAGTTTAATAATCTACTTTGGAGAAATTATAAACCGAATATGAATTTATTATAAATTAATACTTTATGTTTTTCCTAAAGAGCCCCTCCTCCCCCTTATAAAAGGACACCACTTCTAACCAATTCTTCAATCATTCAAAGTATTTTGGATCTACCAAACCCTTTAAAAATACTCTCTAAACATTCCTCACTTCAAACTAGTGGCATTAGTTTGATCATAAAGCCATCCTATGGATCCCTTTTGATCAAATCAAAAGGAAGAACCTGAAGAAGAGGTAATGTTTTCACCACCCTTTTTCAAGTTCCTTTCTTCTTCAACTTCTTCTTTCTTTGTTATCCCCATTATAAAATAATAACTCTAGTATATTTTATATACTGAGATGTTATTATAAATATGGTACAACCATATTTAGTATTCTATCCATCCTTTGAATGACATGTCACCATACGTGCGTACGTACGACTTACCGTCTCCACGTCGTGGTGTAATTATTATTCAAAACATTATTATTTTGATGGGTATAATAATGATGTGTAATTCAAGTAAATAATAAATATAACATGATAATTCTTCTGTATATATGATATAATATCCAATTATGTATTATTTTAATATCAAAAGAGTGATATTGTTGCTCCTGCGTACGTACGGACTACTGTCTCCACGAACTTGCACGACTGGAAATCGAGCCTATACCCACGGTTTTGCAGAAAACCGTGGGTATAGGGATAATATGGGGACCTATACCCATGGTTTTAGAAAATCATGGGTATAAGTCACCTATACCCACGGTTTTTTCCAAAATCGTGGGTATAGATTATTTTTAAAGACCAATACGCACGGTTTTGGCCAAATAGTGGGTATAGAGTTTTTTTGGAAGACCTATACTCACGGTTTTGAAAAACCGTGGGTATTGGGGTATTTTTTTTTAAAGACCTATACCCACGGTTTTGAAAACCCGTGGGTATAGATTTCCCTCCATAAGGAAAGAAAAAAAATTATGTGGGACAACGGAAAAAGATTGGCGGGAAGAAGGTTTTTGTTAATATAAGTAAACCGATGTATGATATTGTATGAAAAATAATCCCAGCTCAGTCGGTCAGGCATCAGACCATCCTCGCAGCGGTCGCATGTTCAAATCCCACGGTTACCATTTTTCTGTAAGCCACTATGTTAATATATTTATAAACATATATATATATATATATATATATATATTGAATAACGCAGCGGGTCGGTTGGTCAGTTGGTGGTGCCCTACAGTGAGTACCAACGATAGATACAGGTTCGATTCCTCTAGCCTGCGTTTTTGGATTTTAATTACACTACATGGATTAAATAAATATATATACATTGATATATTAATATATAACAAAAATAATTCGTAGCATGGTTGGTCCCTGGTGGTGCGCAGCCGTGAGGAATGCGGGTTCGAATCCCACCTGCTTCAAATTTTTTGAAATTAAATACCCCACAGTTTGAAAACCATGGGGTCTGTTGTGTGACACGCTGGAACAACTGTGGTGCACACAATGACTCCCCTATAACCACGGTTCTCCAAAATCGTGGTCAAACGTTGAGACCCCTATACCGATGCCATTCTTGCCCACGGTTCCCAAAACCGTGGGTATAGGTCGCTTTTCCAGTAGTGGTGATGAGATTCATTCCCCATCGTATCCGTTCATGTATAATTCTAATTTTATGATTAAAAATAATTTTAAATGACGTGATATCATTATGGATATGAATAAGATACAACCTATCCATAACAAACATAGATTATGTAACAAAACATATAAAATAAATTGAGTAAGTTAACACCTGAAACGACAATAATACTAAGATATTATTAACAAGGCAATGTTAAAAGATCATATGTGATATCATATTAATGTATATGATTATTTTATAATTTAATAATAATTATTTCACCATTATACCAGTGGTTAATCTACCCTCAACCAAGGAAAAATACAAGTTAAGGGTTTATTTCACAATCTCTTCATTATCCGAGGTTATTTATACGTAATTATCTACTAGCACCTCTTTATCATCCACATCCATGTTTCTTAAAAATGTATTTCAAAACATTCTTAATATTTTACAGAATATGGGTTAAATTCATTTATACCCTTGTTTGAGTTTTTATAAGAAGTTTATAAAGCAATCTTTCTGTCTTTTTCCAAACAAGGTCCTTTTTAACCTTTCCAATAGAATTAAGGTAAGAATGTTTTTTTAATTTATACGATGGGTGCGTCTATTATCCGCCGTTATAAAATCTTCAAAGCTTCCCTTACAATATTTTAAGGATATTTTCAAATTAAATGTTTTATTTTATAATAATGTGATGTTTAAATGATTTCAAAAAATGAGATACTTCTCTCAAATAGTTTTGATTTCATCTATGTCAACATCCTTTAATGGATTTTAAGCTTATATGAAGTAGATTTATTATGATACAAAAATTACATATTTTATTGAAGGTTTTTTGATATTTTTATCTATGGATGTGTTATTTTTATTCTATTCATGGTGTATGGAGAAAGTATTGACATTTCGTATTCAAGTTTTAATACGAATGTTTATGTTATGTTTAAACCTATTCATATGAGGAATGCATTAGACTTAATAAGTGACGGGTGGAGCCCGCTATAGAGCCTCGATGCATCGATAGGTCTCATGTGACAAACAAGTGTCTTGGTATGAGGCCTTGACAAAATCTTATTTGTAGTCTTGGCACGAGGCCTTGGCTACGTGGTTATGATAGTATGGCATTATGCATTCCATCATTATGAAAGTAGTTATTGATATTGCATGTAATTATTAGACTAGTAGAATATCCATGTGAATAAGTAAATGGCATTATTTCATTTTATCTTTTCCATATTATGCTAAATTTCATGTTTAAAAGGATTTTGTTTTAGTTATACATTGCCTTAAATGTTTATGCTTATTTATGAATGTTTTTGCTATATTATTATCTTTACTGACCATCTGAGATCACCCCTTTCAATGTATTATTTTTCCCAAGATGTGAAGAAGTAATTTAGGAATGACCTGCATGGATATTATGAGGGGATATGAAGAAAAGATGTTGTTGTAGTAGTTTTCACTTTATGATGTAATGTAAACAATATGAATGTATCTAATTATTCCAAGGCTACTAAACTAATCGGTCTTTAGAGACTTGATCTTTTATGATCATGCCAATGTTATGTAATAATGAACCGACTCTAGGTAACTGGGTTCAGGGAGTTACACTGAACTTTCTATGTTCAGACTCTGAATTCCTATGAATTTTGACTCCGAACTTTTTGAGTTCAAACTCCGGAATTCTATAGAATTCAGGTTCCGAATGATTTTGAAGACAGAATCTGAATATTCATGTATTATAGACACCAAATGGTTTTTTGGTTAGACTCAGAACTTTTATTTTTCTGTACATTCAAAATAATGCTTTTGGTTAAGCAACCATATTTTTTATTACACTTGTTTTAGTTTTAAAAAAATGTCGTGTATTCAGTTACTAACTAATCGTTGTTTGAGTGACACGTGTATAGGTCCCTCCAAAATTCAAGGAAAAATATGATCGTTGGAGGAGGGAGCCGACCGTTGAAAATATGCCTATAAATAAAATCTCATTTGAAAGAGCTCACAACTTTGATTGAGGTTGATCAATATAGAGATTACATACTACTAAAGTGATTTCTAAAGAGAGAGACTTTACTTCTTTGTGAGTACTAAACAACATTTTAAGAATTTCTTCGTGTGACTCTGAATGTTTTTGAGTACATTTGAGGGATTCTAGGGATTGGAAGTCAGAGGTGATGACTACCTTGAAGTTCAAGGGCTTGTGGGTATAGCAAGACAAACATCAATATTTTTATCTAGGGATTACCCTGGTGTGGGTAAGACAGATGTTCAAGAAAGTATCAATCAAGGGACCTTTATCCATGGTTGTTGGATACCGTTCTCCTTGGGTTAAAAGATTTACTACTTGTTTGTTGTATTGTTTCAAGTTTTCCTCTGCATTTTGGTTGTGGAAGAATGTATAACTATCTTATAATTTCTTATACTAGTACTCTGATTAGTGAGATTCTATGCATTTTAAGGTAGTATCTTTATCTTTGTAAAATTTTCTTAATTTTCATTTATGGAACCACATTTTTGGAATCAAGAAAGTTTGTAGAAGTAAGAGGTTTTGTTAATTTACCTTCTTTAACTTTGTTAATCATTACCATCATTAGAAGTTCCAAAGGAAATTTTTAATGTACACAATTCACCCCCCCACTTGTATATTGAGCATCTACATCATTATTATTATACAACAATCAGTATCATCTCAACCGTCAGCTATGATACCAATTATAGGATCGAAATGATACTGATTGTAGAATCAAAATAATGATATAGATTCTCAATATACAAGGGGGAGGGTAAATTGTTTACTTTTAAAAAATTCCTTCGGAACTTTTAAATATGTTAATGTTTAACCATGTTAAACAACGTAAATTCACAAAACCACTTAGATCTACAAACTTTCATTATTTCAGAAATTTAGTTCTGAAAATGAAACATATGAAAATTTTACCAAGATAAATATTCTACCTTAAAGTGTATAGAATACCACTAATTAGAGTAAAAGTATAAGAAAGTATGAGATAGTTATACATTACTCAACAACCAAAATGCAACAAAAAACATGATATAATACAAGTAACATGTAGTAAATATTTTAACCTAAAAAGAAGGGTATCTAACAACAACGGATAATGGTCCCTTGATTTATACTTTCAAGAATGTCTGTATAACCCACACTATGGTAAGCCCTCAATACGAATATCAGAGTCTGTCTTGCTATCCCTACAAGCCCTAAAACTTAATGGTAGTCGGCACCTCTGTCTTCTTATCCCCAGAAGACCTCAAATATACTCCGCAACATTCGGAGTCACATGAAAGAATTCTGAACAAGATGTTCAGTACGCACAAAGTAACAGAGTCTCTCTCTCTAGAAATTACTCCAGCAGCATATAATATCTATATTGATCAACCTAAGTCAATGTTGCGAGCTCGTTCATATGAAATCTTATTTATAGGCACATCTTCAACATTCCGCTCCCTCCTCCTACGATCATATTTTCCTTGAATTTATGAGGGTCCTGTATACATGTCACTCAAAAAATGGTTAGTTAGTAACTGAATGCATGACATTGTTTTATAAATAAAACAAGTTTAAAAAAATAATGGTTACTTAACCAAGATTATATTTTATAATTAGAGGAAAAATAAATGTTTTCAGTCTAACCAAAAAACCATTTGGTGTCTATAATACATGAATATTCATATTCTGTCTTCAAAAGAATTTGGATCCTGAATTCATTAGAATTCTGGAATCTGAACTCAAAATCTTAAGAGTCTGAATTCATATGAATTCAGAGTCTGAACTCAGAAAGTTCGTAGTCCAAATTCAGAAGAATTTGGAGTCTAAACATAGAATGTTCGGAGTCTAAATTCAATAGAATTTGGAGTCTGAACTTTGAATATTTGGAGTTTAAATTCAGAAGAATTAGAAGTCTGATCTTTGAACGTTTGGAGTCTGAAGTCATATAATTTGGAGTCTGAATTTGGATCCTAAAAACAGAATTCTTTATGTCAAAGTATTTATATGATTCAAGGGTTTTAGATCCAAAACCAAATTTTATACATAGATAGAAAATGAGTTAGGTTTAGAAAAATTATTCCATGATCAATGAAAACAAGGTAAGGATAAATTTCCTTAGGGAATAAAAATTTTACTTATGAATATAAAATATAAGAGAAAAGAAATTTTCCATAAGATAGAGCGTTTGTGATTTTCAAACCAAGAATTAATGTAAAATTCATAGTGAAATCTTATTAACTCAACAATCTCCCACTATTTGGAAATCAAAAACATCATTATGAAAAAGAATATAAGGACATAGAAAAACTTTTTTTGGGCTTTGAAAATAAAAATAATCTCCCTTAAAACATGGGCAATGATGAATACAACTAACTCACAATTAGGTTTTGGAAACACTAAGGATCATATTGTTGATTTCCGGATTAAGACATAGAATTTTATTGCATAAGAAAATATTCTTGGATAAGAACTCCCCCATAGATGAACTCCCCCTTAGGGGAATTTTTTCTTTTACATTGTATTATATTTTATCATTCCTTTCTCCCCCTTTGTGTTTTTGAAAAAGGATTAAAGGTAATGGTAAATAAAATATGATACATGAAATATTAGTACTAAACAACCAAAAATATAAAGAGCAACCCAAAATTTAATTACTATTGGAAAAATTTATAGAAGTAAGGAATACAACAATTGATTGAAATTGAACAAGATTATCCTTCCTTATCCTTAGGCATCAACTTCTTTACTATGGTTTTGAGCTTGTTGAGTTCCTTGTGATCCTCCTCTACATGTTTGAGAAGATGATCCAGATCTTTTTTTTTTCTTCTCTAAGGCTTTGATTTTTTATTCTTGAGCCTTAAGAGATTCTGCCTCGCCCTTTAGAACTTCTTCTTTCTTAGAAATGTTTTCTTCATGTTCGATTCTAAGATCTTGTTACCTCTTCCAACTTGGAGAAACTGAATACAACTTCCCATTTAGATATTTCACTTCATGTATCTGAGAATTCTATTCTAGAGATATATTTTCCTCAAAACTATTTGTGAAATCCTTGATCTTTACATCATTAGTGTCAAATTCATCCTTCACACTTTCTTGGAACTCATCATGAATTCTCATGTCTTCTATTTTTTTCGTTGACCAACTGGTCTTTTTTTTGCAAAATATTTTGTGGGATTCGTAGTTTATGAAAAAAGTTTTGTAATCGGCCTCATGTTTGATTCACTTATCCATCACCATGGATACTAAATCTGATTTCGGATTTATGGAGTGTTGAAGAATTTAGCATCTCGAGTCTATCCTGGGAAATATTTTTATAGTCCCAAAATGCTTTTTTAAGGACTGGAATTCAAAATCATGTCTAAGGGACGATGATTACGAATCAAAGATTTTTCTTGGTGAGGTTTCTTTTTCTTACTCAACTGCTTCCCTCTTTGATGAACCACCAACATCTTTCTTTTTTACCACATCCTCGGTAGGTGTATCGAATAATAACTTTTTTCACTTATCAACCTTCATAATGAAATCCTCTTGATCAGGACATTCATGTTCAGTATCAGATAGCTGAACGATTTTGTCTTCATCAAATTCATCAATTTCGAGCCCTGCCTCAACATCCTCTTGGTGAATAAAATCTTTATTGATGCTTTATTCTGCATATGGTTTTGTCTTCTTTGTCTTCAGCCTTATCTTTAACTTTCCAGGAGTATTATGCTTTTATGATTCATCTTGAGAGGTTCGGAATGATAATTTCTCAGAAGGGCTTTCCTTCTCATAAAAATCTTCAACTTTCTTTATCATATTTTCGGTATCACCACTCCCTTATTCTTCTTCTTCTTCGAAAACTTTTTCTTGATCTTTTTCTAGAGTTACAATATCGTTACCCTTTGATAGATTTTTATACATTAAATAGAAGTTAGGAATGATAACCGTAAGGTATTATTCCATGTTAAATTCCTATTGAATCTGATCTCGTTACAGTAACAAACTTGTTTTCATAGTGGGAGTACATTTTATTAATAGGTAATCAATTTTTTTTCGCATTAAATTTTTTAATAGTCTAAAATTTTTTCGTAGTTTAAAACTGTTTTTTAGTCTAAATGTTTTTTAGTAGTCTAATTTTTTTAATAGTCTAATTTTTTTTCATAGTCTTTAAATTTTCGTAATGAAGATTTTTGTACTTAAAATTATTGTAATGAAGATTTTCGTACTTAAAATTTTCATAATGAAGATTTTCATACATAAAATTTTCTTAATTATTATTTTCATACTTAAAATTTTCATAATGATGATTTTAATACTTAAAATTTTTGTAATGAAGATTTTCATATTAAAATTTTCATAATGAAGATTTTTGTACTTAAAATTTCTTTAATGAAGATTTTCTTAATTAAAATTTTCGTAATTAATATTTTCATACGTAAAATTTTCGTAATGAAGATTTTCATTGTTAAAATTTTCTTAATGAATATTTTTGTACTTAAAATTTTTGTAATGGAGATTTTCATATTGTGAATTTTAGTAATCAAATTTTTCAAAATCTAAAGTTCTTCAAGAAGAATTTTCCCCACTATGAATAATATTCTTAGAAATACAAAAGGTATATTTCCTTTCTTAAATTTTCATAATCATATTTTAATTTTTGGTATTTTCATTTGTTTTTAAATTTCCATATTCACTTTTTATTAAATATGAATGTTTTTCTTAATAAAAACCCCAAAAGATCAGATTATATCAAAATTTCTTTCCAGCAATCATCTAAAATGTTAGATCTGATCAGAAGGTTTTTCAACTGTTGGATTTAGTATGGAAGTTGAACTGTCACCTCAATTGCCTATATAGAGGACCACCCAATGGTTATTCCACATCGAAACTCAATCCTTTGCGTGCTGAAGCTCTACAATCCTACATAAGCCTGCTCCAAACATCTCATATCTTTTTTAATTCTGAATGTCTACCGAAGTCTCCTCTTAGAAATATTTTCCAACTGTCAAACTAATATTTTAATGGATGATATACAGAGAAAGGTTGGTTGATCTTTTGTTTTTTGTAACGTATGATTCTGTTATCTCTAAGAATATAAAGCTGAATGGGTGGGAAAGTGTTTTCCTTTCAAAACCAAAAGCTCAAGATTTGGTATATCCATATTTTTAATAGAATTATACGATTCAATACTTTTATTCAACGAATAAGGGAGGAATATGTTTTTCTTCAACTATTATGGATTGGTATATTCACTTTCTTACACCAAGGATACAAGATTGGTTGGTATTATTTATGAAGGGGAAGTTGAGATTTTCTCTAATAAGCTTCCTGATTTTCAAGGATGTTTTGATAAGGTGATGGCTATGGATTTTCTTGGTCTCTCAGAAGTAAATACTCTGAATATTATTTACCCGAATACATATCATCATATGCGTGAATTGTGGGTACAAGGATTCATCATACTGAGAAAAGCAGACAAGGATACTTTGAAGAAAAGTGATATGTACATTCTGGATTTTATGGTAAACCTAAGGAAGATACACTTGGTTAAGCATATCTTGGATACGATTTAGAACATAAAGAATGAAAATATAAAGACTCATATTATTATGTCTCCAGCCATTCTTTCAAAGATGATTGTTTGGTGTCTATAATCCTTCAAAATTCCCTGCAGATCTAAGTCGAGGAATTGATAAGTTATGTTGTTATGTGATGGCACTTTGAGAATAATGAAAGTTGTCTTTTCCATAGAATCTGAAGAATTATTTGGCATTCCTAAAGATGAAGATGAAGCTATTTCAATGAAATATGAGGTGGCTGAGACCTCTAAATAGGGTGGAAGGAATAATAATTTGAAGGATGTGGAAGAGAAGACAAAAACTCTAATGGGTAAGGAAACCCAATCCGCACCACCAAAGCCAAAGAAGTAAAAATCCTATCATGACGAGGTTGTGGCTAAATGGAGAGAAGACAAGAGAAATTATAAATAAGGGGAGCCTATGTTTATATAGGCCCATGCTGAAGTAAAATAATTGAAGAAAAGGTAGCTGAATAGCTTGATAAGAAAGAGAAATAAAAGAAGCAAATGAAGAAGTTATATGAGGCTGAAATAGTGGAATTCCTTCTGAAGGCTGCTGAGAAAGAATCTGAGAATATTACGATACCAAAATCATTCTAGATAGATTCATTACTAGAGAATTTGGGAAAGAAGTTTGCAACTCTGGAAAAATTACAAGGAAAAAAAGTATAAGAAAAAGAAGTAGAAGAAGAAGAAGAAGGAAGGAAGCGGTGATACTAAATATTTGATAAAGCAAGTAGATGATTTTCATGAAAAGGAATGCCCTTCTAAGAAGTTATCATTTTAAACATCTCAAGCTGAATCATCGAATCTTGATACCATCAATAAGGATGAAGAGAAGGTTGAATACTATGTAGACAAACCATATGAAGAAGAAAGAATCAATAAATATTTTATTCACCTAGAGGATGCTGAGTTAGGAGTCGAAAATGAAGAATTTGATGATGAAACAATCGTTCAGCTATCTGATAGTGAACATGAATCTCTTGATCAGGAGGAAGTCATTCAGAATGTTGATAAGGGAAAAGAAGTAGTAGTTGATACACCTACCAAGGCTGTGGTAAAGAAGAAAGATGTTGGTGGTTCTTCAAAGAGGAAAGCTACTAAGTTAGAAAAAGATACCTCACCATGCAAAATCTCTGATTCGGAATCACCCCCCCTTGGACATGATTTTGTAGTCCAATCCTTGATGAAGCTTGTTGGGACTATACCAATATTTCCCAGTGTAAACTCAATATGACAAATGCTTTAACACTCATTAAATCAGAAATCAAATTCAGTAACAATGGTGATGGATAAGTGCATCAAACATGAGACCAATTTCAAAACATTTTTCATAAAAAACGAAGCCCACAAAATATCTTGCAAGAAAATGACCAGTTGCTCAAAGAAAATTATAGAAGAAATGAGAATTCTTGATGAGTTACAAGAAAGTGTCAAGGATGAATTTGACACCGAATATGTGATAATAAAGTATCTCACAAATAGGTTTGGGGAAAATCTTTCTCTGGAACAGAATTCTCAAATACAAGAAGTGAAAGATCTGAATGGGAAGTTGTAATCAGTTACTTAGAGTTGGAAGAGGGAAAGCGATCTTAGAATAGAACATGAGTAAAAAATATCTATTCAAAAAGAATTTATAAAGGGGAAGACGGAATCTCTTAAGGCTCAGGAAGAAAAAATCAAAACCTTAGAGAAGAAAACTAAAGATCACGATCATTTTCTCAAACGTGTACAGGAAGATCAAAAGTAAATTAGAAGCTCAAAACTATAGTAAAGAAGTTTATGCCTAAGAAGAAGTAATGATAATATTTTTCAATTCCGATATTTTTTTGTATTCCTTCCCATTATAAAGTTTTCCAATAATAATGTGATATTTGGTTGCTCATATTTTGTTTTTTTGTACTAATATTTCAGGTACCATATTTCCTTTTCCATTCCCTTTAATCATTTTTAAAAATCACAAAGGGGGAGAAAGGAATGTAAAAAAAGAATACAAAGTAAAATAATAAATTTCCCTAAGTATGGGGAAGTTCATCTAAGGGGGACTTAATATCCAAGAAGATTTTTGTATTCAATAAAATTATAAGTCTCAATCCGGAAATCAAGAATACGATTCTTAGTATTTCAAAATATCAAGGGGGAGTTATTAATATTCATTATTGACCATGTTTTAAGAGAGATAAGATTTATTTTGAATGTCCAGAATTTTTTTTCTATGTCCTTATATTCTTTTTCATAAGGATGTTTGTGCTTTCCAAAAAGGGGGAGATTATTGAGTCAATAAGGTTTCCTTATGACTTTTCCATCCCTTCTTGTTTTTAAAATGAAAAACACACTATATTACAAAAATTTTCTTTTCTATTATGTTTTATCTTGATAAAGAATATTTTCTTTCCATAATGTCATTTTGCTTGCACAAACAAGAAAATTTTATCCTTACCCAGTTTTTCATTCATAAAGAAAATTTTCCTTCCGCAAGGAAATTTATCCTTACCTTGTTTTCATTGTTCATGGAATAATTTCACGAAACCTAACTCATTTTCTTTCTAATAATAAAATTAGGTTTCATATCTAAAACCTCAAAATCTTATAAATACTTAGACATAGAGCATTCTATTTTTAGGATCCGAATTTTGGTTCCGAATTCTCTAAATTCATACTCTGAACTTTCTGGATTCGGACTCCGATTTCTCAGAATTCAGTCTCCGAACTTTCTGAGTCCAGACTCTGAATTCTCTGAATTCAGACTCTGATCTTTCTGATGTAACACCCCGACACCAAAATCCCAGATTCGGTGCATTATTACATATCATTGGCGTGATAAAAAAAGATCAAGTCTCGAAAGACCGATTAGTTTTGTAGCTGTGTGAGTACAAGATACATTCATAAGGTTTACATTACATCATAAAATGGAAAACTACAAGAACATTGCTTCCACGGAGAACACTGAGATCCCATAGACTATCCCTGCAGTTTAGTCATAATATAATTCTTTACATCCTAGGAAAAATAAAACATAGAAAGGGGTGGGGTCAAATTCTTAGTAAGGATAAAAATATAGCGGAAACATTCATAAATAAGCATAAACATTTAAGGAAATTTATAAAACTAAAAAAAGCTTTTTCAACGTAAACCACATCATAATATGGAAAATATAAATCAAAATAATTCTATTTAGTTACTCACATGGATATTCTACTAGTCAAATAATTAAAATCAATATCAATAGCGACTTTCATAATGATGGAATGCATAATTCTAGACATTCATAACCACATAATCAAGGCCTTGTGCCAAGAATACAAATAAGATTTTGCCATGGCCTTGTGGGAAATACACTAGTTTGTCTCATGAGACCTACCGATGCATTGAGAAGCTATAGCGGGCTCCACCCGACACTTACTAAGTCCAATGCATTCTTCAAATGAAAAGTTTTGAATATAACATAAAAATTTGTATTAAAAATAGCTTACGATATGTCAATACTTTATCAATAAACTAGGAATGGTATAAAAATAACACATCCATGTAAAACATATCACAAAACATTCAATAGAATATAGAAGAATTGTATCATAGTAAACCAACTTCAAACAAATTTGAAATCCATCAAAGGATGTTGACATAGATGAAAATGATTTGTAGAAATCTTTGAGAGAAATATCCATTTTTCATGAAAATATTTAAAAGTCACACAATTTAAAAAGGAAGACACTTAAAAACATTATTAAATAAAAGTGTCCCTGTAAAGACCTGTAAATTTCAAGGAATTTTTTTTTCTTAAATTCTTTGGGATTTTATGAGTACGCAATTTCTGACGGCACCTGATTCTGAGGCCCGGTGTGCCCGTAATCAATATCCGAAGCTTATCTTGGGTACATTCATTAAATGAACGAGCATGTTTTTCTATCTTTTTAACCGGTGCTCGAAATTGAAATCTGAGGGCACTGATGAACTCACAGCGCCGGTATTTTCTTAATAATACTTTTACCGTAGATGCGTTTTCACGGGAGAAGAAGTTAAATTTTGGGGTTTAAATAAGAAGTAAATAAAATTGTGTACAATTTTATTTTCCTATCCTTGGAATTTAAACTCTTCCATGGGTAGTTGTTGGTGGGGCCCACAACCACTCAACTTCCCATGTGTGGTTATATGGGAGGTGGGGCCCACACGATCCCCAACTCTTCACATTCCATAACACCTTAATCCCCCCTTAAACTTGTTAACTCCCTTTTAATGAGTAACCCTTCTTCTCCCCTCTCTCCCTCTTTAATTCATGCCAACACACACCATAATTAATGGATTGAAAATATTTCATTTATTGATTGAGTTTTTGAATTCGTATTTTTGAATGCATGGAAATGTAAAATAAAATAAGGGGAAGCTTATTTTATTTTGGATAGCCCGTTGTATTGATAATTGGAGGAGAGAGATCTAGTCCCTTTTGAAGAATTTCATCTTCAACGAAGAACGCCAACTCTCCGATGAAGAAAGTCGGCTCGGTGGCCCCAGTTTCTCCATCCTCTTCTTCCTCTACAACAAGGGAGGAGACACCAACGATGAGGGAAATGATGCCATCATCTGCGGTGCTTGAAAACCACGAACTTTATTCGATGTAGGGGTGTTTTTGGATTAAGAAATGATTGGTTTTCCTTCCATGTTGTTGTTCCTATTAAACCGCTTGTTATCGGACTAATGCGGAAGGGACCGGACCAAACGAACATGGTCTGATTCCTCTGCCGTTCATGTGAATATATGTGGTGTTCTTCGGCCGTTCATGTGGGGTGAATCAAGATATGTTCTCGGAGCCAATCAGAGCCCCGAAAACATCGTAAATAGCCTCAGGGCATCGGGATGACCTGGAAGCGGAGTTTTCGTAGAAATCAGATCATCGGAACGACAGACGGAAACCTCAAGAGGTGTGCTGGCCAGAGGCGTTGTTTTCTGAAAAATTCTAGAATACGTAGCGTGTACTCTAAAAGCACACGCCGTGTAGTACAAGCATACTGTGGATTTCGTTTCGGACAATAGAAAAGTAACACACAACGTGTGACTCTAGACACATGGCCTGTACTCATCACATTGTTTGAAAAAGGATACATCGATGGACATGGCGTGTATTTGGGGAAAATACACTTACACGGACAGTTATACAAGGACACGTAACATGGTGTGTATTATTTTCATAGAAAGGCAGAAGCGACTTCGTGATGCTCGGTATGAAATCTGGGAGATACATGGACACGGGCAGAATCACACAGCCAAGAGGCACGACGTGTACTACATTCACCATGGAAGAAGCGGATTCGTAATGTCTCAGCATGTATTCCGGGAATACATGGACATAGTTGGAGTATAAGAGCATGTACTCCAACACACGGCCAGGCATGGACAGCGTACACGGAGCCGACCCCAGAAGTTTTTACATGGCGTGTAACCATAACACACGCCATGTACTTACTTTTTAAACGAACAACCCTTTGACACGGGCTGTGCTACACGGACAGTACTCGTGTACTGAAGAAACGACTTGTAACCATACCACACACCGTGTACTTACTTATTTACATGACCAGCCCTGCGACACGGGCTGTTTCATAGGGGCAGTACCCGGTGTCTAATGACACGGTGTGTATCGCTTGCCTATATGTCGTGTACTTTAAGGAAATAGCTTGGTTGTCTTATTCTCTGTGACTTGGGCACATTTTCCTTGGTTTTCCCCTATGACGTGGGATGGAACTATGGGATACATTAACTCTAGTATTCATGACGGTTTATGTATCCACCCCTTTGACTCGAGGTGCAGACCCTCCCGGAATCGAGTATGCTGTTTGCGGAAACCCTAGAGCTGGCTGTGACTGCGATGTCTACCGTGCTAGGATCCTCCGTGGGTTCGATGATGATGATGACTGTACATGGATCCTACGTGGGTTTGATAGCGAGGTTGACTGTACATGGATCATACATGGGTTCGACAACGAGGAAGACTGTACATGGATCCTACGTGGGTTCGACAACGATGGTTACTATACTAGGATCCTACGTGGGTTCCACAACAATGACTTCTGTACTTGGATCCTACGTGGGTTTGGCAGGGGAGATGACTCAGAAGCTACATCTATCATCTCCACCCCTCTTCGTGAGTAGTATACCTGTGTGATCTGAGTCTTGACGTTCAATCATTATCATTGATGTGATTGACTTACTTTCCTGTGTGTACTGGGTAGTGCTTGGGCTCATGAGTTGGAGCCAAAATGGAGTTAAAGACTTAGGTATATGTATGGGCATATACCAATGTAGAATTGGTTGATACTTCGTATTTGCATCATTCCATTGTGGTTTATCCTTTGGGGATTTGTGAGACCTTTGGGGGTCTCGGGGTCCCTAATGAGTATCATATACTCACCCCTTCATGGGCTATGCCTGCACTACATTGTGTTGGATGTAGACGATAGACATTGCTAATCGTGGTTGAGTCTTGTGAAGTAGGATTGTACCTAGAGGTGGACCACATGGAGGGAGGTACACGGAGCGGAAGGCCAGACCCGAGGAGCTGAGGATACCATCTGTACCCACCTTTTAGGTGGGATAGTCGGAGGACGACTCGGTGGTTGATGATTTACTTTACTACTGCTATACTTTATTTTCAGTTGTACTGTAATTTCAATTGGGTTTGTATTCTGTACCATTAGCTTTTTAACACTTATTTTTGTACTCAGTTTACTTAGTGTTTACTTCAGATTGCGTACTCTGTTGTGTTTGTTTACTTATAAAAATGGAATGCCTTCCCATTTATCAGGATTTACACCTTTGGTGCTAGTCGCCATCCCCTGGCCTATAGAAGGCGGGCTTGGGGTAGTCACGGCACGAGCCCTAATGATGGGTCGTGAAAAATTGGTATTTGAGGAGTCGGTTCTACCGCAGAACTCAGGACTCTGATAATTACGTCGTTGTGAAGCAATAATGTTTAGAGTATTGAGTGTGGTTATAAGTCTAGGGATTCCAGTGTTGGTGCGGCGGCCGACGTATTCGTACACTAGGACCCTGACTTCTGATTTCTGACTCTGTGCCCGAAAACATTGATTGCATGAGTGTTTCAAAAGTTTTCTTTGTGATTACTTTGTGTCAGATCACCAGGTATACTGTATTAACTATGGCGCACCTGTTCCTTTTCAGGATGGCCCCATGACGGCCACCCGCTAGGGTTCCCAGTTACATGTTAGATGACAACCCACCGAGCGACAAGGCCTCGGTTCAGGGCCCCATTACAGCAGAGGCACCAGCGGTACCTCTACCTACCGATCCATCGATGCCACCAACCCCAGCAGCTGAGAGTGCACGTCGCCTAACTTCACTGCACGAGTTTTAGCGTCAGAGGTCGCCCAGGTTCTGCAGAGATATGAACCCTCAGGCAGTTGAGTATTGGCTGGAGTCTATCGTCCGAGTCTTCAGATTTGTAGGCACACCAGCTGACCTCATGGTGATCCTTGTGGTGAGTCTCCTACACGTAGTAGTAGGTAGATTTTGGAGCCTGATGCTCTAGGTGCACGACGAGGCATCACTTCTTTGGTAGGACTTCGAGAGCCTCTTTTGCTTGGAGTTCATTCCAGCCACCATCCGTGTGGTGCGCATCCTGAATTTACTATAGTTGCGGCTGAGCAGCATGAAAATATACCAGTACTCGGTGAGATTTACCGACCTCTCGTGCTACTCCATGAACATGGTACGAGACCCACTCTTCTAGGCCCGGACCTTCGAGCAGGGACTGAGGAATGAGATCAGGGCTTCGATGACCTCCCTCAGCATTCCGACACAGGCAGGAGTACTGGAGTGAGCCCTTCTTGTGGAGAGAATTATTGCTAAGCCTACACCAGTAGCGAGGCCTACCGCAGGGCGACACGTAGCGGAGTCTTCTGCATCCGGTAGTAGGAAGGTGTGACAGAGGTCCAAGTGGACTAGTCCATCAGGAGGGAGACCTCAAGATACTGGTTCGAATGTGTGGGGTACACGTAGCAGATCCAGTCATATGAGAGGCAGACTGTGTTATGCATGCAACGGGCAAGGCCACATGACTTGTGATTTCCCGACCCGCCATGTAGAGGAGCAGTAGATGAATGAGGGACCACCCAGGTAGAGGCATAGGTTTGACCATGGCAGTCCGCAGGGAGCAGGTGGATGCGGTTGAGGAGTTGGCCGAGCACCGGGTAGTGGGAGATGCTCTGAGGCTCTACCACCACCACCACCACCACCAGGAGGTCCACCCCAACCACAGGGAGATGGAGGATAGAGGCATGCTTAGCTTCAGGTAGTGGAGGCTTACGGCCATGAAACAACTGAGATGATTCGAGGTACTATCTGTGTCTACTCCACCCTTGCTGCAGTTATTGTAGACACATGAGCGAGTCATTCTTTTATTGCTGCTGCCCTAGTTCGGAGGTCGGAGATTCTGACAGAGATGTTGGCTCGATCTGTAGAGCTCGAGACTCCTACGGGAGTAGACTCGACGATTACACACTGGTGCTGGCAGTGTGAGCTTACTCAAGATGGCGGGAGCTTCAGCTAGGATCTTCTTGTAGCAGCGTTGAGGCCTTTGGACGTCATCTTGGGAATGGATTGGTTATCTAAGGTCCATGCTCAAATCGACTGTATTAGGTGAAAGGTGTGGTGTGTATGCACCAATGGGAGTAGGTTCACCTTCACCGGCGAGAAGGGATCCTTTTCAGTGCAGGATAGAATCAAACAGAGAAGAGGACAGCTGATCACTCATCAGTTGGCTAGTCTCATCCTGAGAGCAGTTTAAGCGAGGAGTCTGAGTTTTCCTATTGTGGTGGATGAATATGAGGATCTTTTCCTAACGACATTCTAAGACTACCTCCTCGTAGATAGGTAGAATTATATATTGACATGTACCCCTGGAAAACCCCGATCTCTACTCCAGCATATCAGATGGCTCCCACTGAGCTTCGGGAGCTACGGGTACCGCTGGAGGACTTGCAGGGAAAGGGATTCATCTGACCCTGTGTTTCACCCTGGGATTCTTCCATTTTCTTTGCCAAGAAGGAAGATGGAAGCTTACGACTATGTGTCGACTACCGTCGCCTAAATTAGGTGACCTTAAAGAACAAGTATCCACTCCCAATGATTAACGACCTCTTTGAGTAGCTCAAAGGATCATGATGGTTCTCGAAGATAGACATCAGGTCAGGCTATCATCAGCTCAGGGTTCGAGATGAGGATGTGCAGAAGAAGAACTTTAGGTGTTGGTATGGCCACTATAAGTTCTTGGTTAGGACTTTCGGCATAACCAATGCTCCAGCAGTGTTCATGAGTCTCATGAACATGATCTTCTAGCCTTACCTTGATTGGTTTGTCTTAGTCTTCATCGATGACATTTTGATTTATTCAACTACTGAGGAGGAGCACTCCAACCACTTGCAGGTTGTCCTGGATACACTCCAAGAGAACCATCTTTATGGAATGGTCTCAAAGTTTTAGTTATGGATTCGAGATTTCCACTACTTGGGAAACGTCATCTCTGAGGCGGGAGTTGCGGTAGATCCTGCGAAGATGGAGGCAGTACTAGCTTGGGAGCCACCCAAGAGCGTGACTGAGGTGCGGAGTTTCCTAGGTCTAGCCAGGTACTATCGAAGATTTGTGCCAGACTTCTCCAGAGATGCAGTACCACTTTCAGCATTGACAAATAAGGGGAAACCATTCATGTGGTCAAATAGATGTCCGTAGAGTTTCCCAGAGCTGAGACAGATATTGACCAGTGCACCTATCTTGAGGTTAGCGGAGGAGGGAGTAGGGTACGTAGTTTACTGCGATGCATCAGGGACTGGACTCAGGTGTGTCCTGATGCAGGAGTGGGAAGTGATCGCCTATGGATCACGACAATTGAGGAAGCATGAGTAGAACTATGCTACCCATTACCTGGAGTTAGTAGTAGTGGTCTTCGCCTTGAAGATGTGGTGGCACTATCTGATGGGAGAGCGCTTTACAATCTACTCTGACCACCAGAGTCTCAGGTACATATTCTCTCAGATATACCTGATCCTGAGACAGCGGTGATGGCTCGAGTTCCTCCCGGACTATGACTTTGAGATAGTCTATACTCTTGGGAAGGGGAACGTAGTAGTTGATGCTCTCAATAGGAGGTCGTGCATTCAGCTACGTGGAGATACGATAGATCAGTTCGCTGCTTTGCAGATATCCTTCGTGGATATAGATGGGGAATCCTTTCTTCAGTCACTCACAGTCACCCCTCCACTACTTCATCATGGAGACGTTGACTGTGAGACGCGACGTGCATAGATATCCATAGGACAGGAACCTGATGGATTTTCTATAGGAGGAGAGAATGTCATTCTTTTCAGGGGACGTACCATGGTACCAGTTGCATTACGAGAGGAGGTGCTGAGGGAGTTTCACACTTCCCCTCTAGAGGTACATCCTGGAGTAGAAAAAATGTACCAGGACCTCAGACGACAGTACTGGTGGCCGGGTATGAAGAAGGTTGTGGAAGAGTCCATTTCATGATGCCTCACCTTCCAGCAGGTGAAGGCGGAGCACCAGGTACTAGAAGGCTTGGTACATCCCTTAGAGGTCCCGGAGTAGAAGTGGGACATGATATCTATGGATTTTGTGATGGGGCTCCCTCGTAATTCTAGAGGACATGAATCCATCTGGGTGATCATGGACCGACTCACCAAGTCAGCCCACTTCTTACCTATCAGAGATAAGGGCTTAGTGGAGAGCTTGGGACGCCTCTATGTTCAGAAGATCGTGTGGCTTCATGGTGTTCCATCGTCTATCATCTCCGATCGAGATGCTTGCCTTACTTCCCAGCTTTATAAGGGGTTGCCTGAGTCATTTGGGATGCAGCTACGCCTGAGCACCGCCTTTCACCCTCAGATGGATGGATAGATGGAGAGGACCATTCAGACACTTGAGGACATGCTCCATGCATGTGTTCTCGACTTTGGTCGCAGCTGGGGGGATCACCTACCCTTGGTGGAGTTTGCGTACAACAACAACTATCACTCCACCATCGGGATGGCACCATACGATCCATTGTACGACTGACCTTGCAGATCACCTCTTTGCTAGACAGACCCTGGGGAGTCAGCACTTGTAGGACCAGAGATGGTCCAGGCCACAACGGAGAAGGTGCAGATCATCCAGGAGCGGATGAGGACTGCCCAGAGCCGACAGAAGTCCTATGCTGATAAAAGGTGGAGACCACTAGAGTTCAAGGATGGCGACCATGTTTTCTTAAGGGTCTCACCTCGACGTGGATTACGAAGATTTGGCCGGGGCAGCAAGTTATCTCTGCACTTAATTGGACCATTCCAGGTTCTCAACAAGATAGGCGAGGTGGCTTATCACCTGGATCTTCCACCTCAGTTGCACCGGGTGCACGACGTCTTCCACGTATCTCAGCTGAGGAGATACGTGCACGACCCGATGCATATCATTGATCATGAGGAGCTATACATTGATGACGTGGAGACATTTTTGGAGGTCCTGGTGGAGATCAAGGATCGACAGGAGTGGGTCCTACGTGGACGGTCGATTCCTCTAGTGCGCATCAGGCGGCAGAATGTGAACCTCCAAGAGAGAACATTAGCGCGGGAGGCTCAGATGTGTGAACAATACCATCATTTGTTTCCCTAGTTTATGATGTAGCTTTACGGGGATGTAAAGCCCTGAGGTGGGAGTAATGTAAAGACCCATAAATTTCAAGGAATTTTTTTTCTTAAATTAATTGGGATTTAATGAGTACGCGGATTCTGACGACACCTGATTCTGAGGCCCGGTGTGCCCAGAATCAATATCCAAAGTTTATCTTGGGTATGTTCTGTAAACGAACGAGAGGGTTTTTCTATCTTTTGAACCAGTGCTTGGAATTGAAATCCAAGGGCACCGATGAACTCGCAGCGCCAGTATTTTCTTAAGACCACTTTTTCTATAGATTCGTTTGAACGGGAGAAGAAGTTAAATTTTGGGGTTTAAATAAAAAGTAAATAAAATTGTGTAAAATTTTATTTTATTATCCTTGGATGTAAAACTCTCTAATGGGTAGATGTTGGTGGGGCCCACGACCACCCAACTTTCCATGTGTGGTTATGTGGGAGGTGGGGCCACACGAGCCCCAACTCTTCACATTCCATAACACCTTAATCCCCTCTTAAACTTGTTAACTTCCTTTTAATGTGTAACCCTTCCTCTCCCCTCTCTCCCCTTTAACTCATGCCAACACACACCATAATTAATGGATTGAAACTCTTTCATTTATTGATTGAGTGTTTAAATTCATATTTTTGAATGCATGGAAAAGTAAAATAAAATAAGGGGAAGCTTATTTTATTTTGGATAGCCTATTGTGTTGAGAATTGGAGGAGAGAGCTCTAGTCCCATTTGAAGAACTTCATCTTCAACAATGAACATCAACTCTCCAATGAAGAACGTCAACTCTGCGGCCCCGGTTTATCCATCCTCTTCTTCCTCTGCGACAAAGGAGGAGACACCGACGACGTGGGAAATGACACCTTCATCTGTAGTGCTTGACAACCACGAAATTTCTTCGAGGTAGGGGTGTGTTTGGATTGAGAAATTATTGGTTTTACTTCCATGTTTTTGTTCCTATTAAACCGATTGTTATCGGACTAATGCAGAAGGGACTGGACCAAACGAACACGGTTTGATTCCTTCGTCGTTCTTGTGAATATATGTGGAGTTCTTCGGCCATTCATGTTCGGTGAATCAAGCTATGCTTTCAAGGCCAATCAGAGGTCCGAAAATATCCTAAATAGACTCAGGGCATTGGGGCGGCCTGGAAGCGGATGTTTTGTAGAAATCGGATCATCGAAACGACAAATGGACACCTCAGGAGGCATGCTGGCCAGAGGCGTCGTTTTCTGGAAAATTACAGAATATACGGTGTTTCCTCTAGGATCACACACTGTGTAGTACAAGCGTATTGTGGCTTCTATTTTAGACATTAGAAAAGTAACACACGGCGTGTGACTTTAGACACACGGAATGTACTCTTCACATTGTTTGACAAAGGAGACTTCGATGGACATGGTGTGTATTTGAGAAAAATACATAGACACAAACAACTATACACGACCAAATAACACGGCATGTATTCTATTTATAGAAAGTAAGAAGCAGCTTCGTGAGGCTCAGCGTGTAATCTGGGAGATACACAGACACTGGAAGAACCACATGACCAAGAGGCATGGAATGTACTACTTTCACCATGGCAGAAGCGGCTTCGTAATGTCTCGGCGTGTATGTCGGGAATACATAGACACGGGTGGAGTACATGACCATGTAATCTACCACACGGCTAGGCATGGCCTGTGTACACTGAGCCGACCCCAGAAGTTTGGACACGGCGTGTAACCATAACACATGTTGTGTACTTACTTTTTACATGAACAGCCCTTCGACACGGGTTGTGGTACATGGACAGTACCCGTGGACTGAAGACACGGCGTGTAACCATACCACATGCTGTGTACTTACTTATTTACATGACCATCCCTGTGACATGGGCCGTTTCACATGGGCACTACCCGGTGTCTGTTGACATGGCATCTATCGCTTACCTACACACCATGTAATTTAGGGAAATGGCTTGGTTGTCTTATTCTCTGTGACTTGGGCATGTTTTTCTTGGTTTTCCCCTATGACATGGGATGGAACTACGGGACACATTAACTCTAGTCTTCGTGATGGTCGATGGAATCAAGTATGCTGTATGCGGAAACCCTAGAGCTGGCTGTGACTGCAACGACTACCGTGCTGGGATCCTCCATGGGTTCGACAACAATGATGCATGTACTTGGATCCTACATGGGTTCGGCAGGGAGGATGACTGTACTTGGATCCTACATGGGTTTGGTAGCGAGGATGACTGCACTTAGATACTACGTTGGTTTGGCAGCGGTGGTTACTGTACTAGAATCCTACGTGGGTTCGACAACGATGACTTCTGTACTTGGATCCTATGTGGGTTTAGTAGGGGAGATGATTCATAAGCTACATCTATCATCTCCACCCCTCTTCTTGAGTAGTATACCCGTGTGATCTGAGTCTTGAAATTCAATCTTTATCATCGATGTGATTGACTTACTTTTTTGTGTGGACTAGGTTGTGCTTGGGCTCATGAGTTGGAGTCGAACTGGAATTGAAGACTTATGTATATGTATGAGCATATACCTAAGTAGAATTGGTTGATACTTCTTATTTGTATCTTTCCTTTGTGGTTTATCCTTTTTGGATTTGTGAGACCTTCGGGGGTCTCGGGGTTCCTACTGAGTATCGTATACTCACCCCTGCACGGGCTATGCCAGTACTACGTTGTGTTGGATGTAGATGACGGACAACCTTGATCGTGGTTGAGTCTTTTGGAGTGGGATGGTACCTGGAGGTGGACCACTTGGCAGGAGGTACACGAAGCGGACGACCGGACCCAAGGAGTTGAGGTGACCATCTGTACCCACCCTTCAGGAGGGATAGCTAGAGGAAGACTCGGTGGTTGCTGATTTACTTTACTACGGCTCTACTTTCTTTTCAGTTGTACTGTAATTTCAGATGATTTTGTTTTCTAGCCCATTTACTTTTCAGCACTTACTTTTGTACTCAGTTTACTTAGTGTTTACTTCAGCTTGCGTACTCTGCTGTGTTTGTTTACTTATAAAAAGGCAATGCCTTCCCATTTATCGGGATTTACACCATTGGTGCTAGTCGCCATCCCCTGACCTATGGAAGGTGGGATTGGGGTAGTCATGGAACGGGTCCTGAGGATGGGTCGTGACAGTCTCATAGCACTTTGACTATTTTGAAAGGAATTAACATTATAAAAAAACATTTCTGTCCATAAAAATCGTTAAAAACCATTTTGAAAACATGGATATTAATGAGAATGATTTAGAAGAAAATATATTTAAAACATTTAAAATGATGTTTTAGTAAAAAAGTACCTTAAAATAATCACTTTGAAAATTCTTTCATGAAACATGGACATGGACAATAAATATGTCCCAGTAGATACTTACCTAAAAACAACCTCAGATAAAAAAGAGATTGTGAAATTAACCCTTAACTTGTACAATTACTTGGTTGAGGGTAGGTTAACCTCCATTATAATAGTTAAATAATTTTTATTAAAATATAAAAGAATCATATACATTAATATGATATCATATATAATCTTATAACATTGTTTTGTTAATAATATCTTAGTATTATCATCGTTTAAGGTATTAACTAATTTGTTTTCCTTTTTATGATTTGTTGCATAAGTAATGTTTGTTATTCATAGGATGTATCTTATTCATATTCAGAATGATATTAAGTATTTAAACATATTTTTTAAACATAAAATGAAAATTAGTTTTGAATGGATACGATGGGGAATGAATCTCATCGTGTTCATGGAGATTGTAATCCGTACGTATCCACGAGCGACAATATCATTATTTTGATATTAAAATAATATATAATTGGATGATATATCATATATAGAGAATCATTATCATGTTATATTTATTATTTACATCAATTACACTTCATTATTATACCCATCCAAATAATAATGTATTGAATAACAATTACACCATGACGTGGAGACGATAAGCCGTA
The DNA here is from genome assembly GCA_963277665.1 of Viscum album. Classification (NCBI taxonomy): domain Eukaryota; kingdom Viridiplantae; phylum Streptophyta; class Magnoliopsida; order Santalales; family Viscaceae; genus Viscum; species Viscum album. The sequence continues at coordinate 207,589,337 of OY728153.1, read as the reverse complement.
CGTACGCACGTATGGTGACATGTCATTCAAAGGATGGATAGAATAATGAATATGGTTGTACCATATTTATAATAACATCATAGTATATAGAATATAATGGATTTATTATTTTATAATTGAAACAACAAAGAAAGAGGAAGTGGAAGAAGAAAGGAACATTAAAGAGGTGATGAAATATTTACCTCTTCCTCGGGTTCTTCCTTTTGGTTTTATAAAAAGGGATCTTTAGGTCAGATTTATGACTAAAGGAAGGCATCTAAGATGAAGGTAGTATAGTTGAGAGGATATTTGGATAGGGTTTGGCCGTTCCAAATGACATTGAAGGTGTGAATTTGAGAGAATGAGAAGTGCCCTTTTATAAGAGGGGTGAGGGGCACCTTAGGAAAAGCTAGAAATATTATTTTATAAAAAAATCATTTTAGGTTTATAATGGCTCCAAAATGAATTATTTAAAGGATAAGGTGGGTATAGGTCAAAAAACACTCAACCAATATATTTTAGACATGTTTTGGTTACAATATTAACCTTATATTTATGATTTAACTCTTAGTTAAATAGTTTGACATTTACCATGTCTCTTTGTATTTTTATATTATATGGTTAATAAACATACTATAAACTTTCAATAGAACCCCAAGTGGTTAATTAATGATCCACCTATAATTATATAAGTCTTTTTTCTGACCAAAATATTTTTAGGAATATAATATCAATTAATAATATAATATTAGTTTTAAAAACTCTTTTATGTCAATTTTGAAACTATTTTATATTTTATAAATTCATAAATGCATTATTATTTAGAAAAAAATTCATTTAATGAACCCTAAAATATCATATTAACCTCTAAAATTAATTTAATTCAAAAAAAGTCACAAATTAGAGTAATTTGGATATTTATAATATCAATTATTTTAATATTTCATTAATAAGGTAATTGTTGCATCATCATTGTGTCATAAATAAATTAAATTATATAATGTCTAAAAAATATAAATAAAATACCATTATTTAGGAAATATTTTTAGATTTCCAATTAATTTTTATAGTTGAATTTATCTTATGTGTAACCATATATTAAAAATGGTTTAGTTATTAAATATTGAATTTAACACTTTTAACTCTTCTCTGAATTAAATAATAATAAATGTCCTAATCTAATCCAAGTGGACCTTAAAGAATCATATTTTTTTCCTAAGGTTGGTTTTGGTCGAACTAATCTTATAAAATTGAATTAGGACATGTTTTTGGGTAATAATAATATCATTTTTACCCTTAATTACCCTATTTACTTTTAATCGTGGTAAATACAAGTAAAAAGTTTCTATTCCCCAAAAACTATTTTCATCTTATTGAACCACATTTTACTCACTAATATCAAGCGTGTATCTCATATTTTTGAAACTAAACTCACAGAAGCGGTAAAATTATGTTTTATGCAAATTTACAAATTCTCCTAGGAGGTGTGTAAAAAGACAGTAAAAAGTTCAATAAAATTTTTATATATTTAAACGTATTATAAAATCACTCCAATGAATTATATTAAACTTATATAGGTATTATTTAAATATTTTTACCTAAAATAAATTTAAATAAAATAAATAATTATTTAAATAACATGTCATTTTTAACCAATAACTCAATGTTCTTCACTATTCTTCAAAAATTGAATGTTTTCATAAAATACCAAAAGTTCACCCTAAGCTAATTTTGATTTAAGGAATTAAAAAATAATGTTTATTTTAAAAAATTCAAAACATATAAGTTGAATTTATTAATTTAAAATTAATTCTCGTTGTAAAAACTAAGAAAGCGTGTTTTTAAGAAATAATAACTAAAAAAATATTGATACATGTTTTTGTTAAATTTCATAGTGAAATTATTTCCAATGAATAATATTGGATTAAATGGTAAAAATATAATATTTTTATACTTACAAACCACTAAAAATTATAATTTAACACTGAAAAATATATTTATTAAAAAGTTGTTTTTAGTTAAAATATAGTATTTTTCACTGTTCACCCAAATATGAAAGTTATCAGAAAAATACCAAAAATTTATTGAAACTAAATTCTTATGTCCTGATTCTAAAGAATATGTTTGTTTTGTCAAATTTAATATATAAAAGTTTCAAATATTGTATTTAAATATGGTTCTCCATTAAAAAGCGGTAAAACTGTATTTTTTTAAAAATACTTATTTTATCTAAAAAAATGAATTTTTTTTATTTTGTCTAAAGAAACTCAAAATATAGATTCTAAAATTATATGGATTATATAAAGTTAAAAATTTAGTTAATACTTTTCATAACCTTTTTTGAACGATTAGTTTGGTAAGTCTTGGTGCGCTTGAACTCGGTGTGGCGTGTAGTGCAAGTTATTGAATTACTTTGAAGAAATAATGTACTATGAAATATTGGGGTTTTACATCTGATTTTAGACTCCAAATTCTTATGAATTTAGACTCCTAACTTTCTGAGTTCATACTCCAGAATTATATAGAATCTGGGTTCCAAATTCTTTTGAAGACAAAATCTGAATATTCTTGTATTATTGACACCGAATGGTTTTTTGGTTAGACTTAGAGCTTTATTTCCTTTACATTCTAAAAATGGGTTTGGTTAAGCAATATTAATTTTTCTTACTCTTCTTTTAGTTATAAAATGATGTCGTGCATTCAGTTACAAAGTAACTATTGTTTGAGTGACACATGTACAGGTCCCTCCAAAATTCAAGGAAAAATATGACTATTGGAGTCGACCGTTGAATATGTGCGTATAAATAGGATCTCATTTAAGAGAGCTCACAAAATTGACTGAGGTTGATCAATATAGAGATTACATGCTGCTGAAGTGATTTATAGAGAGAGAGACTTCAATTCTTTTTGCGTACTGAACACCTTGTTTAGAATTGCTTCATGCGACTCTGAATGTTGCTGAGTACATTTGAGGGCTTCCGGGGATAGAAAGACAGAGGTTCTGACTACCTTAAAGTTCGAAGACTTTCGGGGATAAGAAGACAAAGGTTCCTACTACCTTGATATTTAGGGGCATTCAAGGATAACAAGATAGACTCTGATATTCGTATCGGGGGATTACCCTAGTGTGGGTAAGACATACTTTCTTGAAAGTATAAATCAAGGGACCTTTATCCAAGGTTTTTGGATACCCTTCTCTTTGGGTTAAAATATTTACTACTTGTTACTTGTATTGTTTCAAGTTTTCCACTTCATTTTGGTTGAGGAGGAAAGTATAACAATCATGTACTTTCTTATACTTGTACTCTGATTTGTGAGATTCTATACACTCTAAGGTAGAATATTTGTCTTTTTAAACTTCTCTTAAGTTTTATTTTTGGAACAACATTTCCAGAACCACATTTTTGGAGTCATTAAAATTTTTAGAACTAAGAGGTTTTCTAAATTTACCATTTTTAATTTTGTTAAACATTACCATCTTAAAAAGTTCGAAATGATTTTTTTAAAGTATACAATTAAACCCCATCTTGTATATTGAACATATACATCATTATTTAGATACTACAATCAGTATCATTTCGATCCTCCAAATGTATAGAAATATTCTTACTTGATATATTTATATAAAAAAACTCATAATTAAGTTTTTGTTTTTTATATTTATAATTCATCCATTACTTTGTGTAATGGAAGTAAAAAATTTACATTGAGGCCTAAAGTGCTAAAATTCAATTTTATCAGATCTTAAGAAACATAAAAAAATGAAAAGTATAACTTGTTATCTATTAATATTCTTAAAAATAAATATGGTTGATACATTAATCATTAATAATAAATTGAAAAATACTATTTCATCAGAAATTATTATTTATAAAAAATATTTATATTTTTACAAAGACATCACATAGGCTAGTGGTTAGCTTAAATAATTTATGGACATTCAGTTAAGGGTTCATGAATCATGACCTCACTAAGATTAATTGGATATCATCTGACATAAATAATATCCTTTTCTGAAACCACACTAATATAATTTTTAATATATTATAAAAATCCTTAGGTTAATAAATAAATGTCATTTTTACAATGATGGTTAATAACTCCTTAATACAAAAATACTCCATAGGATGTTTAAATTAAACATTTTGTTAATGGTTAACCTTATAAACCATATGAAAGATGAAAATAAAAAATATTATAAATAAGGTTGTGAAATAATTTTAAAATTGACCCCACATGTGTCATTACATACCAAACATCGGAATGCATTCATCATATATTATCTTGAAAAAATGTTCATAATCTGAATTCCGATAAATCTTTTATGAAAACATACATGCTTCTAAAAGATAAGTCACCCTTTATTCCATAAATAAAATCTTATTTTAAAAACATTATATTGTAGTCTTGAGTTCATCCTCATAAATCTATAAATTCAACATGATTTTATATATCCAAAATTCATGTAGAGAATGATAAGAAAATGCTTTGAATCATAACATGTTCCACAAAATAATGAGCATTATTTTCATAGATCATATTTTTACATAAATCTCACATGAAATTAACCACTACTAGGTTCCCCAATTATCATGGTTCACTTAATACATTATTATTACAAATTATTAACTTTTTTAATTTATCTTTTGATGTTTTTGATGGCGATCACCATTATTATCCCTTGGATTTGGGAGTTTTTTTTTGGAAAAATGCGCACACTCCCTGAAATTGAAACATTGAAATGTGTGAGTTGAATTATGTAAAGTTTTACCAATGTTTTCATTATTATTTAACGTTTTCAATCACTTTGGCATTTACCCACTTGATTTACTTCTTTTCCACACTTAAAACATTTACTAGACCCATTAATAAGATTACATCCATGATTCTTCTGACACTTAGAGAACAAAGAAAGGCTCATATTTTTTATCTTTAGGGTTTTTTAATTTTCCTTTTAACTTTATATTCCTTGTCTAGTTAAAACCCTGAGATTTATACAAAAATCTACCAACTATTTAAACTTTGATTTCACAATACACAATCTCTTCATAGCTACTATTTTCTCTAATGGCCAACACCCTTAGTATACTTGGCTTCATGCCACTAAACAACCTATAAACCTTAATTTATGTTTGAATTATAATTCCAGAAGCATACCTCACACATCGTGTGAAATTAGCCTTTATGAAACCAATATATTAATCATCCTTTTTGACGCACACCTATCGTAGGGCGTGGACAAACACAATTATATTTTTTTCCTAGTGCCGCACAGTGGCTGACCAGGGTTGTCTCTCTTGAGAAGCCTTTCAATTTGGTTCACTTGCATTATCTAATTCACCCAATATTTTTTTTTTCATATTTTGTTATTTAAATGAAAGAGATAACAATATATTTTGTGTTTTTGATATTAAAAATATAAACTATCATGCATTTATAAACAGAATGAGTTAATGAAGAAAGAACTTGGTTTTGGGGTTCAGTCTTGGATTCAATCATTATTTTCCATTATGTGTTAGATTTTAGTTTGATAATACATAGATGAAATGTCGTGTTTGAATCAATACTCTTTTCTAGAATATAAATAGTTTAAGTTACATTTCATTGGGGTCCATCACCCAATCGGGGACATTCGCCTCACCAATGCATGCAACTCAAATCTACCACAAACATAAAATAAACTTTAAAGAAAATTCAAGAACATATTGACCTCCCCCAATCCAAGTCTCGAGTTAGCCTCTCATTTAAGAGACAATGATGTTACTTTGTGGATTGGGTGGAGGAAGATTGAGATATTTAGAGAGAGAGAGAGAGAGAAAAGAAGAAAAGTGGGTGGAGAAACACAAAGGCATGAATTGATTAAACTAGAATTTAAATTACAAATGAAAATAAAACTAAAATAAAACAAAATAAAATAAAATAAAAAGAATAAATGAGGGGGGAGAGAGGAGTAGAAGAGTACCGTGCCCCGGTTGGATCCGTCCCTGGCTTTGGGTGTCGAGCTGATGATTTTGGAAGGAGGAGAGGGCCTCCTCTTATAGGAAGATTTACATCCCCGTAAACTTTGTGCGTTTTTTGGACCCATAAATTGCGGATTCACGTGTGGAAAACTTCTTCAATATTATTCATATATGTGTTGGTCGTTCACCCTCCAATTTTCATCATATTTGGGCCGCGAATGAAGGAGTTCTGAATTTTTCATTTTAGGATTCTGTTTTTGGATGAAGCTTCCATGAAGGTTACTCCAAACATATGTCATTCAATGACCGCCTTAATGACTTCAAAAATCCACAAAATTTGTTGTAGCGTCGTTACTGTATGTACTAGTTCTATTCCAGGTGGAAACACCTTATTTGGAGGTGTGTAGGCCGATTAGTGATTCCGATACAGTTGTGGTGTCCATGCTGTCAGCCCGAAAAAATGTCAAACTTCAATGAATTTTTAGACCCTCTAGATGGACGATTCAGCTCCTGGTCCAGCAGAAAAAAAATGAATGAAATAAAATAAGGATTCTAAAAAATTTGAATCAGAAAAATTGGAATTATAGTTCTCAGGAAATGACCAATATACCCTTGACGTAAAAATCTGTCAAAAATCCAGAATTAGTCATTTTTCACAATTTTGATCCTTTTCATTCTAAAACTCAAATTACCCATTATTTTTATAAAAAAATGAAATAAATTGGTTTTATAATTGAAACAAAGTAATAAATACTCATTATTTGATAAACAATATGCACGTAAATTTGCTCTACCAAATACCCCCACACTTAAACCATGATTGTCCTCTAGCATAAAATCTCAACATGGAAATCAGAGGATACCAATGTCACTAATATTCAAATTTCAATGCAATAAAATCAAATAATTTTCAATATAAAAACTATCTTTCAAAAATATTCATAAAATATCAATTTAAGTTCCCATTTTTCAAAGAAACTAGTAATTCACATATTTTACTTTTTCCATTTGAAAATTGATGGAACTTGTCCTTCAATTCATCCAAGCTCCTTGATTCATCATTATTAAACATACCATGTCATGATTTACCTCACTTTTTTCTCCCTCATCTCTCATGATACAATTCAATTAGAGTTATTCTCATATCATGAGAATATGCTCTTTATCCATAGGCTTGTAAATGAACAACTTTCTCCACTTTGTAAAGACAAAAGACACATAAAATCACGAGGACTTGAAATAAAGGTTCAAATGATTCTGAGGCTTAAGGTTGGTAGGACTTGATGCTTTAAAAATTAAGGCTCAAGGAGGAGGCTAATCTCTGAAGTACAATGCATGATATTAAAAGTTAAAGTGTAATGAAATTCTCCCCTTGAAAAATAGCAACACCCACTTCCCAAAACTCAAAAAAAGTTATGATCATGTAAGCATAATGAATGATTTGTGCACCCTCTTGATTTTTTATTTTGTACTTTTTTTTCATTTTTTGAAAGTTATGATTAGATAAAACCTCACATCCATCACCTAACCACATAAAATCATAAGATCATCGGTCTGGAAAATGGTGATTTTTGGTTCCCCAAAATCAAAACACATTTCTCTATTTTTTTTCTTTTTGTCAATTTTTTTCATTTTTTTAATTCAAGAGGGGAAAAAATAGAGTATAATGAATGATTTCACAACCTTTTACAATTCCCACAATAACACCCCCACACCTTTTCCTCACAATATGTATCATCCCATCCACCATGATTCCCTTTACCCCCACATTTCAACTTTAAAATATCATGCAAATAACAAGAGTTGGGTAGGAATGGATAAAAATGGGTTGAAACATGGCTCATCCCTATAAAGGTAATTCATGGTCTCTATGGGATAAAATAAGTATTGATGTAAAGGTGGTATTTTAAGGATAAGTGTCTTTTCAAAGGATAACTCAATCAATTTAAATGTGTTTTTGTACAGTCATAGCTTTAACAGGTTTCAATACAAGTTCTGGTCAGTTACATGTCCCAAGATCACTCAAGAAACATGCTCAAGAATAAATAGGAAATACTTGGTCTATAAATCCTCTCAGGAATGAGAAATATAACATTGGACAATTACTCAGGGCATGAATAATAATAATAAATCAATTCACATAAATTTCAGAAATTCAAAGCATGAAAGATGGTTGAGAATTTCATTTACAAGAATTAATTAATTCCTCCAAATCATGAGTCATCATTTCAATATCTATGCTTAATATTTAAAAATTCAATTCTGTATTTCAATCATTCAATCATATCAACATTTAAACCTAAAACATGGCATCATTGGGTTCCAAAGCAACTCATTTCTCCTAGATAAGATGAGTAAAACATTGATTCAAGTGTGGGCATGCAATTTTATCCTTAAAGCTCAAAACATGTTGTGGACTAAAATATGGAGAGTTTTAAATGATAGAAAATGAAAATGAAATCCCTTTTGAAAATAAATCTTCGGTCCTCATCCTTCGATGTTTGGGTCTTTCTTCTAGCATCATGATCCTACAAAAGAAAACAACTCAATTAAACACAAGGATCGTGTCCTTAAAGCTCAAAAAGATAGAGGGTGTGGGATGCATGCTGCACTAAATCTAGGAAAATAAATTGAAATCTAAATTCCTAGAAATCATGTAAAGATAAATCTTGGTACGATCCCCCAAGTGGGCCATGGCTTCTTTTACTTCCTCCAGAAGGGAGTACCAGCTGCTATCCAAAGTCTGATGGAGGTTTGGGCTTCTTTGACATGAACCACCACAAGTGATTTTTCTCAAAATCCACTTCTTCTTTCTTTTTGAGGAGGAATCCATGGATAGAGTACACTATATCTGCCCCCTTCACAATTTGGTACATCTTTATTGGTGGAGGTAAGATGAATTATGGAACCTCCTCTTTATTTGTTGCTACCTGTGCAACATTCACTTTCCCTTCTTGTACTCCCTCTAGAAAATGTTCAGTGTCTCTAGGGAACTCTAAATGTTCCTTAACAGGTGCATATTCTTTTGTTTCTTCATCAACCAAGGCATAATAGGATTCATCTGATTCTAAAAATTCAAAATAATTGGGATTTATACTAAAATTAGTTTCAATAAAATTAAATGAATTTGAGTTCAAGAATGTACTATCTCCCTGAGTTGGTTCAGCTTGAATCTCTTCTTTGATGGAAAGTTCCTCATGGAGTTGATCATCAAATGATGGAGGTAGGTAGTCAGGCTCCTCCATTTTGAGTTTGGCCTAATCTTCATGGATGTCTTCAGTTAAATCTGGGAAGACTAGTGGCATTTTCTTCTTGGCCTCGAATATTTTTAAGTCTATTTTAAGTTCATCGACCATAGACATCAAGTCTTTAGGTGAGATCCATGTTGTAATGACTCTTTCCATATTCTTGACCATTATCATTAGCACATCAGTTCTTCGTTGGAGGGCCTCCTCAGTGTACTCATGTTCTTGCACCTGTGAGTAATTTTCAGTCCATGTCGAATAATAATCATTAGAATTCATCATAGAATTTTTTTTTTGTTTTTTTAGTTTTATAAAAAGAAATCAAATCTATCTAAGATGTGAAAATAGAAAAAATAAATAAATGAATAACTGATTGGCTCCCCAGCGCCAGTTTTGACGCACGCCTATTGCGGTATGTGGACAAAAAGAATTATATTTTTTTCCTAGTGCAGCACAGTGGCGGACCAGGGTCGTATCTCTTGAGGAGCCTTTAAATTTGGTTCACTTAATTTATCTAATTCACCTAATCTATCCCTTTTTTATATTTTGTTATTTAAATGATAGGGATAACAATATTTTTTGTGTTTTTGATATGAAAAATATAAACTATCATGAAATTATAAACAAAATGAGTTAATAAAGAAAGAACTTGGTTTTGGGGTTCAGTCTTGGATTCAATCATTATTTTCCATTATGTGTTTGATTTTCATTTGATAATCCAAACATGAAATCTCGTATTTGAATCAATACTCTTTTCTAGAATAGAAATATTTTAAGTTACATTTCATTGGGGGCCATCACCTAATCGGGGACATTCGCCTCACCAATGCATGCAACTCAAATCTACCACAAACATAAAATAATATTTAAATTAAATTATTGAATATCATGACCTCCCCCCAATCCAAGTCTCGAGTTAGCCTCTAATTTACGAGAATATGAGATTACTTGGTGGATTGTGTGTAGGAAGATAGAAAGATTTAGAGTTGGAGAGAGAGAGAGAAAAAAAAAGAAGATAAGTGGATGGAGAAACACAGACACATGGATTTATAAAACTAAAAATAAAATAAATTAGAATTGTAAATGAAACTAAATGTAAACTAAAATGAAAATAAAAATAAAAGAAGAAATGAGGGGGGGGGGGGGGTTGAGAGGAGCAGAAGCGGCCCGTGCCCTGGTGGGATCCCTCCTTGGCTTGGGTGTCGAGCTGATGATTTTGTAAGGAGGAGAGGGCCTCCTTTTATTGGCAGATTTCCGTTCCCAGAAATTTTGCGCGTTTTGGACCCATAAATGGCAGATTCACACGTGCAACCCTTCTTAAATATTTTTCATAAATGTGTTGTCCATTCCCATTCCAAATTTTAGCATATTTGGACCGTAGGTGAGCTAGTTATGAATATTGCATTGAAGGCTTCTGTTTCTGGATGAAGCTTCCAGGAAGGTTTCTCCAAAATTATGTCGTTAAATGACCACCTTAATGACTTAAAAACTCCACAAAATTTGGTTTAGTGTTGGTACAATATGTCCTAGTTCTATACCAGGTAGAAACACCTCATGTGGAGGTGTGTAGGCCGATTAGTGATTCTGTTACAGTTGTGGAGTCCATGCTGTCCGCCCGGAAAAATGTCCAACTTCAATGAATTGTTAGCCCCTCAAGATGGAAGAATCAGCTCCTAGTCCAGAAGACAAAAATGAAGGAAATAAAATGCATATTCTAAAAAAAGTTGAATCAGAATATTTGGAATTATTTTTTTCAGGAAATGTCCAAAATACCCTTGATATAAAAACCTGTCAAAAATCCAGAATTAGTCATTTTTCACAATTTTGTTCCTTTTCATTCTAAAACTCAAATTACCCATTATTTTTATAAAAAAATGAAATAAATGGGTTTTATCATTGAAAAATAGTAAGAAATACTCATTATTTGATAAAAAATATGCACATAAATTTTCTATGTCACTTTTTCATCAACTCATGGAAATATTTTTCCATGTTTATCTAACATTCATGGAGAATTTACTTATTTACGAATAATTTCTTGAAATCATCCCAATCCATGGTTTCAATTTCATCTTGCTTCCTTTTATTCTTGATTAATGTATACAATCAGTCTTCTTCAACATCTAACTGATAAAAAGACAAAATTAAATTCTCAAGATTTGGAAACTGAATAATATAGAATATCTTTTTTCCGTGGCACTGATTTATTTTTCTGAAACAAGTGGATGAGAAGATACACTAAAATAACAAAGGAGTTTTCTCATGAGGTACTTAATAGAGTGTTGTTACCTCCTTTGATAATTTATCTATTCAGTAATATTCCAGGATTCAGAATGTTGTGTGAGAATAACAATGTTTTTTTCATTCTAGTTCCTAATGAATTTGGTTCCTTAAAAAGACTATAAATAAATTTTCCATAAAATTAACCATTAATACAGTTCTTTCATTTTGAAGTTGTTGACGAAATCAAAAAATCGAAGAGTTAGAATCAATTATCATATAGATGAACCACATTTTCATGAAAATTCACATATAGAATTGCTAAATTATGAAACCGTCCTTAATTTATGAATCCTTAGGTTTATCGAAGATTACTCATAAACAACTTCTATTTAAATCATTCATGATGGTTCGTGATGTGTTTTGGAATTCCCAAACAATATCTTACAGGACTATCAAAACAAATGTGAAACAAGGCCCATTGTTGTGTTGGATACTACATCGAGATAGGCCCAGAACTATTTTTCAAATTTGTTACACCCATGATACATATATACCAGAGCCACATCCACTTGTATTATCTAGACATAGAAGTATTTCTCAGAAACCACTAACTCTATCCTTTACCAAAATTCCATGACATTTTCCAATAATTTTCTTTATCCTTAGGCTTATCCATAGACATGTCGTTAGGCTTATCCTTAAGGGTTTATCATCCTATATTCCATATTTTATTTAAATATATTCTAGGATACCAAAAATTGAGACCCTCACTTTTTATAAATTAAAATTACATATCCTTTGTGGAATACATAAAAATATTTTACATATGGATTTCCAATTAAAAAATTATTTTAGTGAATTTGGATACATGGAACCATAAACAATGATACATAAGATATATATATTTTCTTCCATAGGGTAATCCAAGACTATAACTCCTCTTAGAAATATCCTACATGTAATATATCTTTATAACCAAATGAATTAACCATAAAATTGTGTCGGCTTATTTTCTCAGTAAAGGTAATAAAAGATACATGTAAGCATAAACATGACAATAAGGGCATGATAAGGTTAACATAATATTAGAATATCATACAATACATATCAAATATCATAAACATGAGTTACAAGATAAAGAATTGTAGTTCATAATACATGAGTTATAAGGAAATAAAAATCACGGGAGATAAAATCATAACTAAGAAATAAGACATAATTTTTTTGGAATTCATATAAGAAAAGAAAATCTTATGATAAGGCTACATACGAAGAACATTAAAACATATAATTCTTGGACTAAAAACCATGTACTTGATTTAGTCAAGGGTTAACAACATTGTTACCCTATTACTTTTAATATGGGGCTATAATACATGAACTTTCTTGAATTTTGGCTTGGCCTATAACTAGTGTACCCTCTTAATTTTATACTTGGGTTACAACCCATGTACCATCTTGTTTTGAGAATTGGGATACAACCCATGTACCTTCTTGTCTTCAGACATGGGAAAAACATGTAACCATTGAGATAAAATAAAATTTATATATACGCAATTAATTGGAAGGAGATATTGGTCCCACCCATATTATTAAAAAATCATTGATACACGAGCCAAAAAATATTAAACATTCAACAAATCATGACCCCAAAAAAGGGATAGGTTTTATAAAAATAAAATGACAATTAATTAAATTAAATGGATATAATTATTAAATAATCACATCATGAACTATGAAAATAGATAGGTTTAATAATCACTTCATGAAACCATATCCTATGAAAATAATCAGGTTTCAAAAGAATAGACCATGTGGAAGTGAAATTAGTGTCTTAAGAATTATTCCATCAAAACATTTACCATTAAAAAATTAATATTAATTGATCTATTATATTGTTTTATATAACAGAATTATTAACATCAAATAATGTTATCTTAGATGGAAAATAACATGGAAGTTTAATTTGGAAATATTTCCTAAGGAAGATATCCTTTCATCTCTAAAAATTTTTCTTCAAAACATAAAACCTTTTGAAAACATTTTTCATCAAAATTTTTAAATGAATCTTGTAAACTATTTGAAAATAATTTCCCTGAAAATATATTTTAAAAAAATTAATAAAAATTATAATTTTAAACATGAAAATAAATCTTCAATGAATTTATGATGGCTATATATGAAAATGTCTTATGCGGTAGAAAGTTATTTCCTTTGGCATCGAATAAAATTCCGAAAATTCCTAGTTCTGTAAGTTACAAGAATATTCCAACGAAAAAAATTTAAAATATAAAAAAGGTAAAAATTTCATTAAAATATTTTTAGAAAATAGTATAATAGTATTCGAAGCCCCTTTTAAAAAATATTTTTTTATGGAACATAGATTTAGAACCATTGACAGGGTAAATCCTGGCTGTCTTAAAAACAATTTCTTTGATAGATTATGTAAAAAATAGTGGAAAATGGTACCAATAAATGAATATGTCATGAATAAATAGATGAGAAGAAATTTAATTTGTGTTATTTAGATATGGATTATAATATTTCATCAATATAAGTAGAAAAAACAATCTTGAATAGTAATGAGATTGTTTCTATAAATTTTTACCACCTAAGAAAATTTAGACCGTACTCCGTGTTTACATAAATTAAAATACATATATCATAAAATATCATGAAACTGAAAATATTATTTATTTTTAATTTCAATAGAAGTTTAAACTCTTAATGAAAAAATATTGGTTCATAATAATACATTTTACTCAAATAAGGCAATTTAAAAAAAATTATTTTCTTACTGATTTTCTAGATTCAGAAACATTATCCCCATCAAATAACGATCATAGAATGGATATGAAAGTACCCATACCCATAATTATATGAATCATTGAATATGCCAATTTTAATTATACACACCAATATAAGGAATTAGTTGTGAATAAAGCATGTATCTCACAAAAATAAAATATGAGATGAAATCCTCTTATACAGTGTCTTCAATCTCATCACACACATTCAAAAAAAAGTATAATAAATATAAATATATTATAAATATATCATATAAAAATATCATTACCTCTAATACCACAAAGGTTTTAATTATATCTTTATATTACATTCTTGATAACAATTATATGTTATGGTTTCATTTTGGGTAATATCAACTTTGTTTGTCGCATTTGTCTTAATTTTTTATATATTTTGTCTTAATAAATATATAATGATTTACAAAATATATAAAATGATTTTAAATATAATATATATTCATTATATTTGTATAATAATAATCCATGGAATGTATAATTATGAAATAAAATACACATTTAATGGAGACGGTATGTTGTACGTACACATGAATGTTATTTCTGTTTAGTTGTCATCTTGAAAAAAAGAATGTAAAATACAAATACATATATATTTATATATATAATTATTAAATTAGATTAATATTTTCTTATACATATATATATATCATATATATTCACTAATACAATTCTTAATACATTCCATGTAACGTATGAATGAATCACATTGCTTTTAGGGGAATGTAATGTGCACTTCCATAAACTAAATCATCATATTAAAAAAATATAAAGTTTAAATACATGTTTTGTAAAATAAATTTAAATGATTAAATAAATAATAAATATAATTTATTAAATATATAAAGAGGGTTTCCCTCATAATTTCCCCAATGAGTGGTGGTATAATAAAATAACAACAATCATCATTTTGTGAGTCTGTATTTCATCATACATGTAAATAATATGTTCGTTACCCATTTGATGGAGGTGTATTTATTTGTAGGTAGACAAATTGGCATAAAATTGTACATGTATCTTTAGGATAATTTTTTAAAACATAATTTAATAATTTTATTGTATAGGGTGTAGAAAGAAAATAAATGAAAGGATCATGATAGAAGACATTTTCTTTTAATTGAGTAACTCCTTTTAGTTTTTGAAAAAAGTATTATTGGAACTAATTTCTACACCTAGGGAGTCATTAAGGAGGATGGGAGTGATTTTTAGACACAAGATAGGTGTACCCACATTTTTACCTAACAAAATTCAAATAAAACCATCAAAACTCAATAATGGAAGTTGCACAGCATAATGATTTCTATCCAATGGGTGTTTGATGAGATTATAGTCAGTTATGGGTTTAAATTTTAATGTTTTTCCTATAATAACCTGATTTCTATCTGAAACATTTTAATTAATTATTATCACATTCGGTAATATTTTTCGTCAAAAATAAATTTTTCCTTTAATATATTTTAAATTTTGATAATTCCAAATATTGAATCTATTTTACCAAATTCTAATCATATATTTGGAATAAATTAACTCAAAATCAATCCCCAAATGGGAAATGTAATTCCCCGACCCTAGTTACCCAAAGTTGGTGCATTATTACAAAACATTTTCATGATCCCAAGAGATCAGATCTCAAAAGACTGATTAGTTCAATAGCCTTTAAAGTGCTAGATACATACATAAGTTTTACATTTCATGATGAAATGAAAAAAAAATCGACATTGTTTCCCCTTTGAACACACTCATATCCCTTAGCCTATTATTAAAGGATAATCGTAATATACTTCTTCGCATCCTTAGAAAAATAAAACATAGAATGGTGTGCTCTCAGATGATCAGTAAGGATAAAAATATAGAGGAAACTATCATAAATAAGAATAATCATATAAGGTATTGTATAAGAATAAAACACTAAAATTTTAAACATAAAATTCAGCATAATATGGAAACAATAAATCAAATAATTCCATTTACTTATTCACATGGATATTCTACCAGTCGAATAATCACATGTAAAATCAATAAACAATTTTATAATGATGGAAAACACAATGTTGGACATCATGACCATATTGTCAAGGCCTTGTGCCAAGAATAATAATAAGATTTTTTCAGGGCATAGTTCCAAGATAGTAGTTTGTCTCATGAGACCCACCGATGTGTCGAGGAGCTATAGCGGGCTCCACCCATCACTTACTAAGTCTAATGCATTCCTCTTATGAAAAGGTTGAAACATAACATAAACATTCATATTAAAACTAGCATATCAAATGTCAATACTTTATCTATAAACCATGAATGGTTTAAAAATAACACATCCACAATAAAATATATCACAAAAAGTTCAATACAATATGGAAGATTTTATCATAATAAATAAACTACAAACAAGTGTAATATACATTAAAGGATGTTGACATAGATTAAATCAAAACTATTTGAGAGAAATATCTATTTATATTTTGGAATCATTTAAAAGTCACATAATTATAAAAGGAAACATTTATTTTAAAAATATACTTATAAGCTTATAAGGTAATCTTTTAAGGTGTTATAATGATGGAAAATATCTGTACTCGCTGTATAAGTTAAAAAACATTCTTTTATTAATGTTATCGAAAAGGTCGTAAAGGACCTTGTTTGAAAAAAAACATAAAGATTCCTTTATAATTTTTTATAAAAATACAGAAAAATGTATAAATTAATTTATTCCATATTCTAGGATATAGTAAAATTGTTTTGATATACATTTTTAAGAAACACATAAGTGGATGATAAAGAGGTCCCAATGGATACTTAAATATAAACAACCATTTATCATAAAGAGATTGTAAAATTAACCCTTAACTTGTGATTCTCCTTGATTTAGGGTATGTTAACCTCAATATAATAGTTAAATATTTGTTATTAAATTATAAAATAACTACATACCTAAATATGATATCATATGTGATCTTATAATATTTCTTAGTTAATAATATTTCAGTAGTATCATCGTTTCGGGTGTCAAATAGTTCATTTTCCATTATATCTTTTGTTATGTAAATCATGTTTGTTATGGATAGGATGTATTTGATTCATATCCTGAATGATATTAAGTTCTTGAAAATAATTTTAAATCAAAAAATAAAAATTATTCGTGAATTATTATGATGTGGAATGAATCTTATCGCGTTTGTGGAGACGGTAATCCGTAAGTACACACAAGGGACAATATAATTCTATTGATGATGAAATAATAGGTAATTGGATGGTATATCATATAAAAATAATAATTATCATATTATATTTATTATTTTCATCAATTATACTCATTTTTATACCCATCCAAACAATGAAGTGTTGAATAACAAACTACACAACTTTGTGGAGACGGTAAGTCGTACGTACACACGTATGGTGACTTTGTCATTCATAGGATGGATAGAATAAATAATATGGTTGTACCATATTAATAATAAATCATAGTAATTATAAGGTATTGGAGTTATTATTTTTGAATGTAAACAACAATAACAGCGGATGTGGAAGAAGAAAAGTACTTTGAAAGAGGTGATGAAATTATTACATCTTCTTCGGGTGCGTCCTTTTCATTTGATATAAAGGGATCTTTAATTTGGATTTATGATCAAATTAAGGACTCTAGGTTGATTTGAGGGTATTTGGGAGTATATTTGAGTAGGGTTTGGCCAATAAAAATGTATTTGGAGGTGTGATTTTAAGAGAAGGGAAAGTACGCTTTTATAAGAGAGGTCAGGGTCACTTTAGGAAAATCTTGAAATATAATTTTATTATACAATCGTATTTTGTTGATACTGGCTCCAAAATGATTTATTTTAAGGATATGGTAGGGATGGGTCAAAAACAACGCATCCAATAGGGTTTATACAGGTTTAGGTCACCATATTAACCTTATCGTTTAGATTTAACTCTTACTTAAATAGTTTTTAATTTACTATGTATTCTTGTATTATTATAATAAATTTTTAATAAACATACTATAAAGATCCAATAAAACCCCAATAGGTTTATTATTTATAAATATAACCTTATCTACATCTTTTTTCAGAACCATAGATATTTATAAATATTATATCCATTAATAATATAGCATTTGTTTTAAAAACTCATTTTTTGTCAATTCTCACTTTATTTAGTATTTGGATTTTGTGAAAGTACTAACAACTTTATCACTTTAAAATAAATTCATTTTATCAACCCTAACATGTAATATTATCCTATAAAATTAGTGTAAATACAACAAAAGTCTCAATTTAAAATTATATTAATATTTATCATATAATTTTTTTAATATTTCATTAATAAGATAATTGCTACATCATTATTATGTCATAAATAAATTTAATTATTTAATGTCTAAAATTTATAAATAAAATAAAATTATCTATGGAATTTTTTTTATTTCTAATTAATATTTATAGTCTAATTTATCTTTTGTGTAGACCTATATTAAAAATGGTTTACTTATTAATCTTTGAATTTAATACTTTTAGCTTTTCTATAATTAAAATAATAATAAATTTCCTAATCTAGTCCAAGTGGAAAAAAGGATCATATTTTATGATAAGGTTAATTTTGGTTGAATTTAATTTATACAATATTATTAAGACATGTTTTTGGGTAATTATATTATAATTTTCACCTTTAATTACCCTATTTACTTTTAACCGTGGTAAATAAAATTCAAAAGTTACTATTCACCAACAATTATTTTCATTCTATTGAACCACATTTTACTTATTTATGTCAACTGTGTCTCTAAAATTTTTTAAATTCAATTCAAAAACGTTGTAAAATTTTGTTTTATATGAATTTTCTAATCTTTATAAAAGGTGGGTAAAAGACGTTAAAAAATAAAAGAAAATTTTATATATCGAATCATATTAAAAAATGACTCCAATGAATTACATTTAAAATATGTATGTATAATTTATCTATTTTTACCTAAAATAAATTTAAATAAAATTACTAATTATTTAAATAAAAAGTTTTTTTTAAACAATAACGCAATATTTTTCACTATTCATAAAAAATTGAAGTTTTTTAAAAAATACCAAAAATTCACCCTATGATTATTTTGATATTCCGAATCCAAAAATGAAATCCATTTTGAAAAATAAATTTTATAAAATCTCAAAATTTGGGTATTACTATTCATAATAGATAGTTTGATTGGTCGTGGTGTGCTTGAAGTTGATGTTGCATACAATGCATGCTATGAAATTATTCAAAGAGAAACATATCGTGGAAGCTTGGGGTGTAACATTATTCCTTCCTTCGAATAATTTTTTCCTCAAAATTTCTAGAATACTACTACATAAAAATATAAAAGTTTTTCTTCATTATAGGTTCCTTGGGTTCCCACATTGGCTCTTCTTTCTTATAGTTTCTCCATATAACTTTTACCAGACGAGTCATCCGGCTTCTTAGCACTTGTTCTCTAGTATCAAGAATATTTAAAGGATATTCAAAATAAGACAGATCAGGTTCATGTTCTATTTCTTCATAGATGTGTACATTCATTTGGTTAGGAAACTATTTTCTAAATAGTGATATGTAAAACACATCATGTACTTTGGAGAGACATTGCGACATTTCCAACTGATAAGATACAACTCCATTTCATTCTATAATTTCGAAAGGTCTGATGTACCTGGGACATAATTTGACCTTCTTACTGAATCGTACCACACCCTTCCATGGAGATACCCTCAAGAAAACATGATCACCTACTGGAAATCCCAAATTCTCCCTTTGGTTATTGGAATATCTCTTTTTCCTACATTAACCTTCTTTGATATAGGTTTGGATAATCTTTACCTTTTCCATTATTTCCTTAACAAGTTTGAGGACTATGAGTTTTTTTCACCATATCATCCCAACAAGTTGGTGTGTGAAAGCTCTTTCCATATAACTCTTAATATGGTTCCATCTGAATACATTAATGAAAGTTATTTTTATTGAATTATTATAACATAGGTAAATATTGAACCAACATACATTGAAAGTCAATTGAGAAAGATATCAACACGTCTTTTGAGGATTTAATAGTTTTTTCTAATTTTCTATCAGTTTGAGGGTGGTAGGTATTGCTCAAACGAAGTTCAGTATCATGGGCCTTCTGAATACTTTTCCATAATATTAATGGAAAACATGGATCATGATAAAAAAAATTGATAGGGGAACTCTGTGAAGTCTTAAAACATCATTAACAAATACTCTTACTAAACGTTCAAGTGGAAAATCATCTCTTATAGAATGAAAATGTGATGACTTGGTAGGATGATAAACAATGACACATATTGAATCATTCAATCTAGGAGTCTTTGGTATCCCCATGACAATTTAAATCATAATATCATCCCATTTCCACTCAGGTATGGGAAGACATTGCATGACTCCCCCATGATGTTGTCTTCCAGCCTTAACTGATTGAAAAAAAATGGATCTTGACATATAATAAAAAATATCCCTCTTTATTTGTCCCACAAAAAATGTTTCTTCAAATCACTATATATCTAAGCACTACCAGGGTGTATAGAGAAATTGGAGCTATAGACATCGTCCAAAAATTCCATTTTTTGATCAGGTGTATCAGAAAAACAAAGTATCTTCCAAAATTTCAAAATTCCCTCCTCATATATGAATTTAATCAATCTCCCATCATTCACGGATTTAATTTTATTTTGAAACTCCTCATTATCATTCTGATAAATTTTTATCCTTTCTAGTAAATATGGGTTGGCAACAATTTGAAAACGTATTGATGTTTCAACTTCCATGATTATTACCATATCCATCTTTACTAGGTCCGTGAACATTGGATCCCTTTCAACTCTCATCTTGTACAAACCTCCATGATCCTTTCCTCTCAAAGCATCTTCCACATTATCATCCTTCCCTGAGTGGTAGTGTATAGTGCAATCACAATCAATGAGTAGTTCAAGAAATTTTCTTTGCATCATGTTGATTCTTTCTATGAGAAAATATACATTAAACTCTTATGATCAGTATTTATCTCACATTTTTAAACATAGAGATAGTGTCTCCATATCTTCAATGAAAGGATTACAGCTACAAACCCAAGATCATGAGTGGGATAGTTTTTAATGAATTTTTAGCTATCGTGATTCATTGGTAAAAACTATATCATTCTATATAAGGACAAACCAATGTCCTTTCACTGAAGCACCACTATAAATAAAAATGCGTCATTTCCCAATGTTAGAGTCGAGATAGAATAATTGACTAATCTTCTCTTCAGTTATTCAAAAAATTCATCACACTCTTTTGTCCAAACAAATTAAAACCATTTACATGTGATCTTGGTTAATGGATTAGGCAATCGGGAAAAATTCTAGATGAAACACCGATAATAACATGCTAAACCAATAAAACTGCATACCTCAGTTATACATGTCGGTGCTGGACATTCATAGATTGTCTTGGTCTTTGATGGATTGATAGAGATTTTTCCCTTAGATACTATATGGCCATGAAAAGAAATTTTATGAATCCATAATTCATATTTTATAAACTTCCCATATAATTTATTTTTTCTGAGAGTCTTTAGAATATTCTGTAAGTGTTTTTCATGATTTTCATAGCTTTTGAGTAAACCAATATATCATCAATAAATACAAATAAAAATTCATCAAGATATTCCTTGAAATCTCTATTAATTATATATATAAAGACCAAGGGTGCATTAGTCAGTCCAAAAGGCATTACTGTAAACTTATAATGCCCATAACTGGTAAGAAATGTTTTCTTGGGAATGTCTTCCTTATTCACACACAAATGATGATATCTAGATCGAAGGTCAATCTTTGAAAAATATTGAGATACATGAAGTTGATCGAAAAAATCATCAATACGAGGTATGAGGTACTTTTTATTTATTATTATCTCACTGATCTCACTATAGTCAGTGCACAACCACATAGATCCACCATTCTTCTTAAAAACAAAATAGGGGCTCTCTATAGAGAAACACTATGGAAAATAAATCATTTTATTAATCAATTTTTCTATTTTATTAATTAGTTACACAAATTCCTAAGTTTCCATTATATAAGTGGTCTTCGATATGGGCCTTGAACCAGGAATTAAATCAATGGAAAAATCAATTTCTCGTTTTGGAAGATGTCTAGGTAAATCCTCTGGAAACACATCAAGATATTCTTGCACAATAGGTACATACTCTATTAGAAAATTGTTTCCTCACCAATTGTTTTTTCATTATCTTCCTCCCCAATAAGTGAATTTAGTAGTTCTACTTGGGGTGGATCTAAATATAAATCAGGTGGTGACGTTTCTTCTCTCAAGATAATGTTCACCTTATCATCATAGAAAATTTTAACCTCTTTATTCTTACAATAAATTTTTGCATCATGGTCTGAAAGCCAATACATACCAAGGATTATATCAAATTCAATCATGGGTATGATGATGAGATCTATAGATAATAAACATTTATATGCCCTAATGAGAACTGATTCACAAAACATTGTTGCAATGATACTTCCTTTAAGAGCTTTGAATGATAATTCCCTTCTTAAATCAAATTGGAAATAAATAATTTTCAAAGCAAACTAGGAATATATGAAACAATGAGATGATACAAAATCTAATAATGCATTGGAAAAATTTGAGGAAACCATTAAATAACCTGCCACCATGTCATTCAGAGCTTCAACCTCAGCAGTAGTGAGCACATAAGCATGTCCTTTCTCTCTTGTCCTTTTCGGAGGTTTGTTTCCCTGACGCATAGTATATTCATTTTCATAATACCCCATTTCACTACAATTATAGAATTAAACATTGTCAGCCTCTTTATTTCTCTTAAAATCATGAGCATGGTGTCCTTTTTTACTACACTTGTAACAGACACCCATTCCCTTCAGGCATGTACTGGGGTGTTTCTTCCAACATTTACAATAGGATGGAAATTAAAATTTTCCCTTCCTCCCCTTATTTCCACTTCTATATTGATCAGAAGATATCTTCTTCTATTTCTTTTCTTTAATGTCATAAGACTTAAAGATTTCATTTTCAGTCTTTATCACACATGAGACAATATAATCATATGATGAGAAGGATTATGAGACTAATGCTCAATGGATAAATGGTTTTTACACGTCAATTAATCAATCAATATTACTCCCTGGGGTAGGTATATAATTTTTGGTATGCCTTGATATCCTTTTAAAGTTGGCCTCATACTATGTGACATTCTCATCCACCTTTTTCATAAGACACAAAAATTGTATTTCCATATCTCCTCGATGTTCACAAGGAAAGTATTTCTCTATGAAAATCGCTTTAAACTCCCTCGATTTCATATTTGATACTTCTTCATCCTTATTTGTGTATTCAATTAATGACCACCTTTGATATGCATCTTCTGGGAGGACATAAACTTCCATGACAACTTTTCCAATTTATCTACTCCCTAAATCATGAAATATTGTCTCTAAAGAACTTATCCATTGTTTAGCTACAAATGAATTTTTAGCCCCATTGAATTTTTGTGGTTTTTGCCACAGGAAGCGCTATAAAATTTATTATCCACGTTGTAGATCAGGGTGGTCCATATGCGTAAGGTAATTATTTATAACCTGAGTGAGTTGTCCCAGTATGGTTAGAAGTTGTTCACCACCAGTTTCATCACCATCTCCACTATAATTATCTTGAGTAGGAGGGAAATCCCTACCTGGATTATGTGTGTTGATATAGTTTCCATCCCTTCCACTAAACGCCATTTCTAAATAATGGTGTAAACTTTATTAGTTTATGAATCGTAATAAATAATTAAAAACTAGAAAAATACATAACATAAATTAAATAGTTTATGGATATACTCTATAATCATAAAAAAATGTTTTCTTTGAGGAAGTATTTACTCATAAATCCTTTATTATGGTTTGTAAAGAAAAATTGAATTAACCCTAGCATATCCCCAAGGAGTGTCATAACCAAGAGTGCAAAAAAGAACATTGTCATGTACTAGTGATACCCTTGGTCAATCCCGAAACTCTTTGTTATAGTTTTCAGTCCTAGGTACATCTATGCTAGAGCCGCCTCTAACTTCTCGTATCTAGATAGGGATGTATTGCATGGAAAATTAAAAAAAATCTCTAAATTACCAACATTTTAGGATGCTATTATATACTAATACACCAAGTCTATCATAGGGTAATGTTCTCTAATCAGATTGTATTCAAAATCTATATTCCATGGTCTGTACTAAACTTCCTATGATTCCAACTGTAACTCCCCAACCTTAGTTACCTAGATTTGGTGTATTCTTACATAACATTGGTAAGATCACAAGAGATCAAGTCTCGAAAAACCAATTAGTTTAGTAGCCTTGAATGTTATAGATACATACATATGTTTTACATTACATCATTAAATGAAAAACAACAGCAACATTGTTTCCCCATTGAACACACTCATATACATTATCCTATTCCTGAATGTTGATTGTAATATACTTATTTGTATCCTTGGGAAAATAAAATATATAAAGGGGTGAGATTAGATGCTCAGTAAGGATAAAAATATAGAGGAAACTATAATAAATAACCATTAACATTTAAGGCAATGTATAAGACTAAAAGTCAAGACTTTTAGTCATAAACATTAGTATAATATGGAAAACATAAATCAAATAATTCCATTTACTTATTCAATGGATATTCTACTAGTCAAATAATCACATGTAATATCAATTTCCAATTTTATAATGATGGAATTTATAATGAAAGAGTTTATAACCACATAGTCAAGGCCTCATGCCATGACTACAAATAATATTTTGTCAAGGCCTTATGAAAAGGCACTAGTTTGTCTCGTGAGACCTACCGATGCATCTATGAGCTATAGCAGGCTCCACCCATCACTTACTATGTCCAATGCATTCCTCATATGGAAAGGTTGAAACATAAAATAAACATTCTTATTAAAACTAGCATATAAAATTTCAATACATTATCCATAAAAAATAAAAGGTATAAAAATAACACATCCACATTCAACAAATCTCAAAACTTTAAATAAAATATGGAAGATTTTATCATAATAAATAAACTTCAAACAATTGTAAAATCCATCAAAGGATGTTGACATAGATGAAATCAAATCTAATTGAGAGAAATATCTCTTCCTATTTTGGAATCATTTAAAAGTCACATAATTTTAAAAGAAAACATTTATTATGAAAATATTCTTAAATGCTTGTATGTGAAACTTCTAAGGTGTTATAATGGCCCAAAATAGCTACACTCACCGTATAATTTAAAAAAACATTCGTTCCATAATTTTGTAGAAAAGGCCGTAAAGGATATTGTTTGGAAAACAATTAAAAGATTCATTTATAAAAAATTTATAAAAATAAAAACAAGTGTATAAATTACTTTAACCCATTGTCTATGAAATATTAAAAATGTTTTGAAATACATTTTTAAGAAAGATAGATGTGGATGATAAAGAGGTCCCTATAGATTCTTATATATAAATAACCTCGGATAATAAAGACATTGTAAAATCAACCCTTACCATGTAATTTTCCTTGATTGATATTAAGATAACCTATTATATAATAGTTAAATCATTGTTATTAAATTATTAAAGATCCACATATAAAAATATGATATCATATATGATCATCTTATTTTTATTTGTTAATAATATTACAGTAGTATAATTGTTTAGGGTGTTAATTAATTTGTTTTCCTTTATATTTTTTGTTACGTAAGTAATGTATTTTATGGATAAGATGTATTTAATTCATATATATATTTATATTAAGTTCTTAAATGGTATTTTTAATCATAAAATGAAAATAATTCTGGAATGATTACTACGGGGAATGAATCTCATCGCGTTCATGGAGATGGTAATCCGTACATACGCACGAGCGACAATATCATTTTATTAATGGTGAAATCATATGTAATTGGATGGTATATCTTATATAAATAATAATTTAGATGTTATATTTATTATTTACATCAATTATACTCAATATTATGAGCAACCAAATAATGATGTGTTGAATAAAAAACCACACCATAATTTGGAGACGATAAGCCGTACATACGAACGTATGGTGAATTTGTCATGCATAGGATGGATTGAATAATGATTATGGTTGTACCATATTTATAATAAATCACATTATGTAAAATTTACATGAGTTATTATTATTTTATGGAAGCAACAAAGAATGTGGAAGTGGATGATGAAAAGGACTTTGAAAGAGGTGATGACAATATTACCTCTTCTTCAGGTGCTTCTTTTTGATTTGATCAAAAGGGCTCCTTAAGATGGATTTTTGATGAAATTAAGTCCTATAGGATGAATTGAGGGTAGTTGGGAGTATATTTGAGTAGGGTTTTGGTGATCCAAATGGATTTGGAGGTGTGATTTTGAGAGAAGGGGAAGTACCCTCTTATAAGAGAGGTGAGGGTCACTTTAGGATAATCATAAAATATTATTTTATTATACAATCATATTCAGGTTATAATGGATCCAAAAAGATATATTTCTTGGATAAGGTGAGGATGGGTCTAAAAAATCTCGAAAAATATGGTTTACATGGGTTTAGGTCACCAAATTAATCTTATCGTATAGATTCAACTATTAGTTAAATATTTTAACGTTTACCATGTATTCTTATATTTTTATAATAAATGGATAATAAACATATTATAAAAGAAAAAAAACCCCAAGTGGTTCATTATTGATATATCTAACTTCATCTAATTCCTTTGGATGAAACATATATTTTTAGGAATATTATATCAATTAATAATATAATATTTCTTTTAAGAACACATTTATGTCAATTTGACACTATTTAGTATTTGTTTTTTGTGAAAGTCATAAAAACATTATTCTTAGAAATAAATTTATTTTTTAAACCCTAACATGTCATATTATCCCAGACAATTCATGGAATACATCAAAAGTGTCAATTTAAAATTATATTAATATTTATAATATCAATTATTTTAATCATTCAATAATAAGGTAATTATTGCATTATCATTGTGTCATAATTAAATTTAATTATTTAAAGTCTAAAAATTATGAATAAAATACCATTATGTAGTAAACATATTTATCTTTCTAATGAATTATTATAGTCAAATTTATCATATGTATAACCCTATATTAAACATGGTTTATATATAAAACATTGAATTTAATACTTATAACTATTCTTTAAATAAAATAATAATAAAGGTCTTAATATAATCCAAGTGTACCAATAGGATAACATTTTTTTCCTAAGGTTTCTTTTTTCCGAAATACACTTATCCAATAGAATTAGGACATGTGTTAGGGTAATTATGATATCATTTTTACATTTAATTATACTTTTTACTTTTAACCATGGTAAATAAAATTCCAAAGTTATTATTCACAAAAAATTATTTTCATCCTATTGAACCACATTTTACTTAATGATTTCAACTGTGTCTCTGAGATCCTTTAAATTCAATTCACAAAAGTGGTAAATTATGTTTTATGCAAATTTTCTAATGTGCCTAGAAGGTGGGTAAATACGCTAAGAATTCAATAAATTTTTATATATCTTATCTTATTATAAAATGACTCCGATGAATTATATTGAAAATATATAGGTATTATGTATCTATTTTTATATAAAATAAATTTAAATAAATTAAATAATTATTTATATAAATAATCTGTTTTAAATAATAACGCAATATTTGTCACTATTCATCAAAAATTTAATGTTTCAAAAAAAAATACCAAAAATTTAACCTAAGCTAATTATGATATTCTAAATCAAAAAAATGAAGTACATTTTCAAAAATAAAATTTATAAAATTTCAAAAAGTGGGTATCACTATTCATAACGGCTAGTGTGATTGGCCATAGTGTGCTAGAACTCAATGTTTCATACAACACAAGCTATTGGATTATTCAAATAGAAACATACCATGGAATCTTACGGAGTTACAAGATGACACATAATGTTTTTAAAGTAAAAAACATCAATTTTTTGATATTTTTTTAGATAATGTCGAGGTGAAATTAATTCTAATGACCAAAATTGGAACAATTGATAAAAATATTTTATAATTAAACCTCGAAACACAATTAAAATTTAATTTATCATTATAAATAAATTAATTGTAAAGTAGGATTTAAATTAAAATACTCTATTTTTTACTATTCATCATAAAATGAAGTTTCTCATAAAAATCCCAAAAATTAACTTTATGATAATTTTGAAATTTGAAATTCGAAAATGATGCTTATTTTTAAAAGTAAATTTAAAATTTATCTAAAATTAATTTTATTGTTTATTCATAGAAGGAAATGAAAAGTATCTTATTTGAGAAAATCATATTTTCCAACATGTAAATAGTATACCAGAAATTATAACATCAATCATAAATATTTTTTATTTATATAAACCCATTATAAATAATACTAGAAAAGTTATTATCAATATTCATATCACAAATTTTAACTGCTATATTATTTTTATATTTTTTAAAAAATTATAACAATAAAATGGTGATTCATAGAAACTCAGTGTTTCATGTAACGTACATAAATTCGATGTTGCGTGAAGCATAATTCATGATAGTTTCTTGTGAAAGAAATGTAGACATAGTGACTTAATAAAAAAAATTTCAAAATTTGTGTGAAATGGAAAATATAAAAGGATTAAATTAATTCTAAAATAATATTCAAAAAATCTCATGGATTTTTATATATATTTTTGATTTATTATATATATCATTCTTGATATGTGAACATGGAAAATTAATCACATCACATTGTGGAAATAGTATGTCGCATGTACGTAGGAATGACGGTACCATCCCATTAATGAAGAAAAGATAAGGAATTTGATGGTATATTTATTTTCCCAAAATCAATATCATGTAATAATTATTATAAATATCTATTATTTCCATAATTATACCCCTCTATGTAAATTGGGGATTAAAACATTACACCATCATGTGGATATAGTAATCTGTATGTATGCACATGCGATGTTTTTTTTCATAGGATGGATAAACAGTGGAATATGGTTGTCCAATAGATTTTTTAACATATCAATATATTGATGATATTATTGTTATTAATATAAATTGGAAACACCACATGAAAAAGAAAATTAATAATAAATATTCTTGGAAGAGAATGTAAGGATGGTTGACTCTTCTTCACCGAAAAACCTTTAGATATCTTAAAATGGAATTTAAGGTTGGTGTTTTGGAATAAAACGAACCACCAAAAAATGGAAAAAGAAGTCGGGAAGAGTAATTGTAAAATATTAATGGATATGAAAGGGTAAATGTGGGGAAATGAAATGAACTATGGTGTTCCCTTTTATAAATTAAGTGAGGGGAACCCTTGTAAATCCTTAAAATATTATATTATAATATATTCATTTTCTATCACAATACAACAAAAATTACAATTATTCAAATATATTATGAGATCATGTGTTAAAATCTTCCCGATATACAATTTATAAATTTCTTGGATTTAAATTTAACATAATCATTTTTATTTACTATAGTTAACATATATAAATTTTTATTATGGATAAACTTTATTTAATTATAAGTGATGGTAATTTTTATTTATATAATATTCATTGGGATATAAGTGAATAATTTATTACATTTTAGAGAAAATAATAATCAATTTTTATTTTAAAATATTTTCCTTTTATTTTAAAATAATTTAGTAATATATTATTTTGATAAAATATCATTAATGTTAATTTTGAAACTGTTCATTTCATTAGAAATAATTAAAAAATGAAATCAAGATAACTTCCAATAAAATTAATACACCCCTAATCTGTCATAATTGTCAAAAACATTTAATGAAGATCTTTAGTTAATTAATTTTAGTTTTATTCTTAGATTTTCATTATCACTTATTTGATTGTTTCATTAATAAAATAATAACTATCTGATTTTTTATAATAATATAAGGTAATTTTTTATTAACTAAAAATTTAAAATAAAATACTAAAATGTTGATAAATATTTTAGAATAAAAAATTATATATATATTCTAATATAAATCATGAATAACATAATTTTATATATAGTATAGTTATTAAAATATGAATCTTACAACATTATATTTTCAATAGATAAATTTTTTTAAATATCATAACATTATCCAAATGTTTCAAAAAAATATTAAATAAATTTTAATCATAAATTATGTTCATTATGATCAAAGTGGATTATTATATTCAATAAAACCCTAGATTTTTTCCCATGTGAACACATAAGAGATATATAAAATAAAAAAGTGACATTTGGGATTTTTATTAATTTAAATTATATAAAATTCATTCTCATGGACAAGTATCAATCAAATATATGAAATTAGAATCATAGGTTTTGTGGGTATAATTTTATTCATTAAATAAAATGTTACAAAATTTAAGATAATTTTATAATCCTTATCATATTATATTTACATTAAATACACATATTTACCAATAAATATTGATAAAAAATTAACAATGTTACTATTTATACTGGCCACAAAATAAAAATATCCAATTTAGTAATTTTTTTAAATTTTGATTTCAAATATGGAATTAATTTTTTAAAATAAAGAACACATAAGTGAAAATATTGAATTAAAAAAATAAACAAATAAAATGCAATTAAAAGTAGTTTTCATGAAAATGCATGTTTAAGCCCAATAATATACTTACACCAAAATATGGTATAACGATGATTAAAATGATTTTTTTTTCTATTTTTATTTAATAATTTTATTAATGTTACCTTGAACTCAAACTCATAAAATAAATATACTATTAATATATGGAAATTTTCAGTTTTTAAAAAATTGTTATTTTTCACTATTCACTAGATAAATAAATATTTCACTGAAATAAAAACATTTACCCTAATATAATTATGAAATTATGATTCTAAAAATTATGTTTATTTTTTTCAATAGAATATATAAAATTTTCAAAAAAATAATTTTAATATATCTGTACTTTTAAAAGGATGTAAAACTACCATTATAAAAATATAGTATTTTATGCATAAAATTTAATTTACTATCATCTTATTCTAGTAAACGTAATTTGGATTATTGTAAAAATATATCATTTAATATATAAAATATAATCTTCATAATTTTGTTAATATTATTCATTCCCTATTTTTAGTAACTCGATTAAAATTTTAATATTATATATAGTATATCTGGGTTTATAAACTTATTATTTCATGATATATATGTTATCAAAAAAGATAAAAATAGGCCTATACAAAAAATATTAGAGTTTTAAAATCTCCCCTACACTAATAAATTTAATCCTCAATTTTTTTAAATGAAATTCAAATTTTAATGGATGATATGTGAATTTTATTTTTGGGAAAGCCACATCCTAAATAGGGTTAATAAATTATCATCTTATTAATAGGAAAAATGAAAAGTGAGGGTCACTACAAAATTAGTCTTTAGAATATTAAAAACATAGTGGGTAGTGAAAAATGGACATGTAATATAAATATAACAATCACGTTTTGATAGGGAATGATAGGGAACTTGGTTATTAGAATGTTAACCACTAATAAAATGAAAATCACATGTTCGGTTGAATGGAAATTTATTTATTCATAATAAAACAGAACTAATAAATTTTTAGTTTAAAAATCATTTTCTTAGATTTGATGGATTCCATTACTATCTAGATAGGTACATTATGAAATTAAATTACTTGATTTCATTTAATGTCATAAGAATAAACTCATTCTTTGGTTGTTCTTTGATATATTTTTTCTTCACCCCTTACTCCATGTATTGAATATTCATGATGAATTTTTCATACATGAAGTAATTATAATTAATAATATAGTTCTCATGTCATTTCTTCCTCCCTTAAATATTTACAAAAACTAAAATGGTTAGAACAAGTAGTGCAATATGATAAATCAAAATTAAACCCCAAAAAATAATATCCAATGTTCAAAATAATCCATTACATATGTAGTTACCTTAATGCTTATTAAAATTATTTATTTCCAAATTTAAAGACCAAATATTTAGATGATAGGAAAACATATATCCAAAATAAACATGACATCATATTATCAACAAACAACATGATTAATCTCTTATTATCAAAAAAGAAAATACATGATCACCATAAATCCTTAGTACAAATAATTATGATTCTAAATAAATAAAAAATAAGTACCAAATTATAGTACTTATATATGTCATGAAGGTAAAAACTAGATCCCCATTTATGAAAAATAATTCTGGAATCCAAATAAACATAAACTTAATTCATTGTACTTCTTTATTAATGCATTTTCTAGGATTCATTATATTATTCCATAATAAATCCGTTCATTTTTATTTTTTTGTCTATTTATAATCAGAAGTATAACCATTAATTGTATAACCATGATTATTCTAATAATTGACCAAAAATATTAGGCGTAATGCGAGCACCAGAAATCATAGTGATATAGTACTAAAGATTCATTTATTGGATGTCTAATTCACGATATCACTTTGTCATCCTATAAGTATAAAGGATTAACCTAGTATATCAATGATATTAAAATATATATAATATGTTATCCTATACTTATACTTATCATAAATTTAATTTATAGGTTTATATTCCATAATATATGATTTCCTATATCTAGTTCTTAAGTTTCATACTAATCATCCCCTAATACCAATTATAAAGACTCAGAACCAAAAAAACAAAATTTAGTGCCTTATATTATTAAATTGTAATATATACAATGAATCACATACCAAAAGACCAAAAACAATTTTATTCATGGTAATATTTATACATACATGATATTTATATTACATTTTAAATCAAAAGATATGAAAATAATTTCATTGAGAGTGCCAATCATCCATCTTTTTGTTACCCTGCATATCAACAACAAAACACATCCCTGTATCCTTTTAAAAATTAAATCCTAATAAATGTGTTAAATCATATGATTAGTAAAGGATTTCATATTTATGAATCTATCATAAATATACATAGAAAATTATTTCAAGTCTGATTATTGAAATTATTTCCATTAAACAACTAATGTGGAAATAATGTGTAAACTATTAATGATGAAAAAATAATTACATACAAATTATCAAATGAGAATGAATCATAACAATGGTTATTCTAATTATTTAATAATAACATTAAATATAATTAAATAATATCATAACGATGGAATTAATAATGTTAGAAATCTGAAACAAACAATCTAGGCTTCATGCCAATAATCAAATATCATCAATTAAAAATGGGTAGAATATAATATTGTGAAGATTTCTTGCTAAGAATCTAATAGTATAAAGTATTCATGCTAAAAATCTAACACAATCAAGGATTCATTCCAAAAATATAATTCTATCAAGTCCATTGAATTTATACTATATTGAAATTATTTATTTAATTTATGAATCTATATAACTTATCAACAAATCAATAACTATCAATATGGGATGAACTAGTGATATTGAGTATCGACACATTTCCATGTCAAATTGTCCATAAACCATCCAAATAATAAAAAAGATCAAATTAATAAAATATATCCCAATTTCCTTATATATAAATTATTTTTTCGATGTTATCGATTAAGAAAAATATCTTTTAAAACATTATTATGTAATATATCCTTCTTGACTTTTAAATTAACATTTCTGAAGTAAACATTCCCCAAACATT
Source organism: Viscum album (assembly GCA_963277665.1). Taxonomy (NCBI): domain Eukaryota; kingdom Viridiplantae; phylum Streptophyta; class Magnoliopsida; order Santalales; family Viscaceae; genus Viscum; species Viscum album. The sequence continues at coordinate 207,555,325 of OY728153.1, read as the reverse complement.
CTGAAAATATTGTTTTCTCAAAATCAAAATTTAAATTTATAATATATTATTTAAAAAATATTATTACTTATGATTGATTTAAATTCCATTCTGGAAAATCATATTTAAACATTTAATCATTTCACATTTTTATAAAATCCAAATAAGAACTATTTTGACAGACATTAAAATTCCTTTAAAAAATATATGTAAAAATAAAAATATGGTAAAAAGGGACTTAAACCAATTATAAGATAATATAAAAAACATTTTTGAATGGATTTGAAAATATATAAACATTTATGATTAATATTCCTATATGGAGACATAGACATCAAGAATCTTGAATAAATACGTGATTTTGAAATAATTCCTTACCACTTGTAAACAATAAAATCATATGCCCCATAAATTAAATAATCATGAATTGAAACATTTAATATTATGAAATTTAATATATTAATGGGATTATATATGAAAGGTCAGTATACATACACCAAACACATGAAATATGTTGTTAATAATGAATATCTTACATAAATAAAACATAGAAGAGGAAAAACTTACCCCTTGTAATCAATCAAATCGTGTTCCTGAAAAAGTGATATTTATCAAATGAAACATTTAATACCATGAATATAAATGTATTAATTATATGATATATCAAAAATATGTATTCATACCCCCACAAAGAATAAATAAGCAGAGAATAAGTGATATGTCGTAGAAATAAAAGGTTGATGAGAAAACCCTTGCCATTTAATTTCCCTTATTTTGATATTCCTTATCCTCCTATATAATTTATTGAATCATGATATTAATTTTTATTGGATTCATATTTATATTAATTTTAACATATATTATCCTTTTACATGAATTATATGACTCTTTTGTTAGTAATATTATGTTATTACCCTATTTCAGGTGTTAACTACATTAATTTGCATATGTAATTTTATCCCTATCAGTAACATTTCTTGTATATAGGATATCGTTTATTTATATAAAGAATATATTATGTTTATAGACGCAAAATTTATTAATATATGCATCATTCTTTGGGTATGAACATGGAAAATGAATCACATCGCGTCGTAGAGAGGGTGGGACATATGTATGCATGCAAGACGATATCATTTCTTTAATGGTGAAAGGGTCAAGGATTTGATTGTATATTAACTTTTAGAAAATAAGTATAATTTCATAATTATTATATATTCCTATTATTTATATCATTATACCCAACTATTTAATGTGGGGATTAAAAAAAATTACACTACTACGTGGAGATGGTATGATGTACATTTTCATGCGCGCAGTTTTAATTTTTTGGGGAATAGATAAAAATGTAATATTGTTCTTATATTATAAAATTAGAATCAAATTATATTTATGATACTAGATTTATTACTTTTTCAGGTACAAAACTCATTATTATGAAATATATGTCTAAATAAACATTAACTAGTGGGTAAGGATGATTAACTCTTCTTCGGAAAACGTCCTTTACATATCATTTTAAGGGATTAATGGATGACCTTATAGAAAGACCAGAACTAAAAGGACATTAATATAGAATTTGGGAATATAAGATTGAATTGGTTGGTCTTGCTAGAAGACACAAGGTGGAAGAATGAAATATAAGAAGAATTTTTCTTTTATAATTGACATGAGTGGTATCTTTGGGAATACTCAAAATAATGACTTGTAATAAATTCATTTTCTCAAAAAATAAATTCAAAAGTAAAATTATGAAAATATATGATGATATGATGTTATAATATAATCATCCAGAAAAATTTATTTTAGTTTTTGTATTACTTTATTCTTTATAATATTGATTTATTTTGTTAACATATTTTAAATTTTAATTATGGTAACAATTTATTTAATATTAAATACTAGTAATTTTTATTTATAAAATGATAATATAACCATAATAAAATATTTAATGACAGTTTTTACTGAATCGAAATCCATTTTTTAATATTTTTTAATATTTATAAATTGGTAAATAAAATATTATTTCGAAAAAATATCATTTGATTCAATTTTGACACTATTTATTACATTGGATTTAAGGAAAAAATAAAATAACATAACTCTGAACCAAAACATTTAATACAACCCTAACATTACATAATAATGAAGAATGGATTTGGAGAATAGTAATAAATTTTAAATATATATATTTTAATATTTATTATATCATTTATTTTATTGTTTCGATAATAAAATAATCACTACATCAACATTGTATAATTATTTAAGGTAATTATTTCACCACTAAAAATTAAAAATAAAATGTCATGATATAGAAAAATATTTTTCATTTAGAAATAATGTTTTTAGTATACTATATATTCTTGTTAACATCATGTTAAAATTAATATAGTTATTAAAATTTGAATGTGAAATGTTTGTCTTTTCATTAAATATATTTCTCTATATATCATAACTTCATCGAAATTTCTAAAAAAATTACAAAAGTATTTATATAATTAAAATAAGTTTATTAAATTTACAATGTACACTTATATTTATTGTAATTCTTATTTTTCCACATTTACACACACAAGAGATATATAAGACAATGAAACTGACAGTTTTGATTTTCATTAAAAAATATTATAAAATTCATTCACCTATAAAAGTATCCATTAAATAACTAAAATTAAAACATTAGTTTTAGAGTAATAGATATAAGTCAACCAATAAATTTTTTAAAAAATTAGGGTAATTTTATAATACTTATCGTTTTATTTTTACCAAAAGTTAAACACTTTACCCATAATTGTGGTAAAAAATAATGACTGTTAGTATTATTATAGGCGAAAAATAAAATAGAACCAATTTAATAAATTTAGAACTTATGATTTCAAATATGGAATCCATATTTCAAAATTCTATATAAGAAATGATTCAAAATATAAATTAAATTTTAACATAAAAAACACAACTAAAACTAGTTTTCTTGAAAATTCATTTTTTTTAAAAAAATTGTATTAATACCAAAATGAAGTACAATGATGATTAAAATTAAAATTTTTATATTTTTTATAAGTAAATAGTATTAAATTAATTTTTAGATTTAATTATAAACACAAATAATCTATTAATATAATGGAATTGATAGTTCTATAAGAATCGATATTTTATATTTATTTTTAAAAGATAAATTTATATTTAGAAAAATAAAAAAATTTCATCCTAAATTTTTCATTACTTTATTATTTTAAAAGTTAATTTTACTTTATTAAATGGAATTAAAAAAAATTAAAATTCAATTATATGTAATGTAGTTTGTACCAAATCCATCCATGTGTCACCACCACACCTCTTTCCCTTACATTCCCCTCACTCCACATAAACTGACACCATCCAAATTTCTATTATTATTCCCATACATGATGTAGAATCTAGCTCTATCACTCCCAATACCAACATATTTATATTCACTCACCTCCTAAAATCCTAGATCTGGATTTGTCTAAAATGGATCCCTCAATCACATCTTCCTCCCATTCATTCGCCATCCTCCTAACCTCCTCCCAAACTCCTCCTTTCATCATCATAGTTGCCCTAGCCTCCTCCTCCTTATAAGAAAATATACCATTATCCTCCATGAATCCCTGAAATTTCTCCACACATCCCTATTTCCACCACACTTCCCCATTGTCTCTTCACCCCCTCCAGATCTCCATCCCTACCTATATCTTAGCCCCTCCACCTCTATTATGTCGCCTCTACCTCTATCTCCCATTCCCCTTGCCTCTGTCTCCCCTTCTCCCTCATCCCATAATCTCGAACCCTACCATATCTAACATCTTAAACTAATAAACTATATCCATATCAATGGTTCATACTCATTCGATCATAAGGGGCCCCCCTAATAAAAATTTTGTGGATTCCTCATACGCAGAATATTGTAGTTACTCTACCACGACTTGATATTTCTAAGTCCCAAAATACCTAATTAAATCTTTTTTTTTCTTCTATATCAATTATAAAAGACTTCAATATTCTGTAAAATCCTTTTATATCCAAAATAATGCCTAAATAATTGATAATTCTATTAGCTATTTTTTATCTTTTTAGACAATGATTTTATTGGGTGAAATAATAGGTTTCACCGACTTTCCTATAATGTTTTCAACTATATAATTATTATTTCATCAATTGTTTGGATTATTATACATAATCAATGAAACCAACATCCTTGACCAATAAATACTATTATAAAATTATTATTCTTATGACCAATCTATATATTAAGAAATCATAATTTCAATACTACAGATCATATTTTTATTCATAAAAATTAATTCATCACTATAAAAATAAAATATTCATTCATTACATCGAAAACTAATAATCAAATAAATAAATATTGTTTTACTATATCTAAATATCATTTAATTATTTTAATTATTTTATTCAATTATTAAGTATACAAGATTTTTTAAATGTTTATTTCAATGTGTATCTTTCTTTTAAATGAATATTGTTTATTTGTACCTCTAAATATGTGTGTATTTTAATACTCTTTCAATATGCATAATATGTATATACATTATTTATTACAATATTGAACATCCATAATATATTGTTATGATTTTTAAGATACAGATAATTCATATTCATTTTATTCACATTCAACAATCAGATAGTTTTTCTTACTTTTTTTTGTGTATATTCAGTGTTGAATATAATGTTTCGATCCTTTAACATGGAATCTATCACTAGTAAATAGTTATATTTTCCCTTTCCATTAGAAACTACCAATCTAATGAAAAATATTTTTGTTTCCATCTATATATATATATCCTTTCCCTCATCAAACATTCATATTCTATTATTTTATATACTAATTTTCATATATGTTTGTTGAAATGCATGTCCTTTATATAGTGTACATATTGTGTATTATCCACCTCAATCTACTTGTATAAATCAATAATATTACTATTTTCATAACCTATTTACAAATTATTTTTATATATATTTCATATCCACTATATTTCTATAATAATTTATCATATATGATTAATGAATGTTCATTTTATTTTTTATAAAGTCATATGTTTATTTGTTTTAATTTATTATTTCTATATTTTGAATATTTCTTAGTTCATTTTTTGGTATTCTAATTCTTATTTATCCCTATTTTTTATAATACCACAAAAATATATATCTAATTATATTATAATTCTGTACCTCCTCCTCTACATCAACATCAACATCTACCTCCTCCTATGTATTGGCCTTCGCCTCTGCCTCTGACATTTCCACTGACTCTAACTTTCCTCACATACTCCACAAACTACACCTCCTCCTCTTCCTCATATTTGGACTCTAACACTGCCTCCACCTCAGTCTCCACCTTTTTCTCCACCTCCACCTCTTCTTCCCCTCCAATATAGAATAGATTCCACCATTAACCACACCATTTCATAATTCCTGACCCCTTCAATGTTTTACTTCCAAAGACTATCTTCATTCAATCGAGTTCTAATTTTTTTTATCACTTCCACCTTCCCCATCTCTATTTTCCCACATTTAGATTCATCTTGACGATTGAACAATATCATCACAATGACCTTTTGTTGGTGAATACATGTGGATCTACAGAGTCTCCTCTATAGATACCAACTCTTCCTCACCATAAATAGAATGATTTTTTCATTATCATTATGTTTTTCTATTCATAAACCATATCCTTTAGCCCCATACTCATTTCTTAAGAATAATTTTCTTTTCTTTCTATTTTCTCCTTCATTACATGCACAACTAAAATTTTTTCCATAAATTTATAGTGCATAAATTATGTTCTATATAATTGAATCTTCAATGTATTCAACATTCATAGACCCCAATATGCAAAAATAATTTTTTTATTGGGCTCAAAAAGGTAACCTCCTTTCATATTCTGTGTTGATTTCATATGTAATCGACTTACAATAGGGAAAATTTTAATTGTCATGTACTATAATATTTTTTATTTATAAACTACCCTTTCATTTTATTGATATTTTAGCTTTAGGAAAATAATTATGTTCATATATTTTTTGTTTATCCTAGGGATTATATGAATAAATATTAAATAAATTACAATTGTATTATTTCATTTTCCAGTTGGTAAACAATTCATTTATTTTTGATATAATCATTACGAATTCCATATAACATCTTATTTTTCAAGATAATCATATGGTTCCTTTTATTCCATAAATAATAATCATTCCTTTCCATTATAGTAATATCCTATAGACTATTATGTTTAAATAGTATATTTTTGTATCCCTTTGTTTACTATAAAATAATTTTCACTCAGACTGTCAAATATTTTTTTATGATGTTTATATCCATTTCATTAATTTTATACAGCATACAATTATTTTAAGTATTTTATATTTTTATATTATGTGAATAATTTCAATTCATATCATTTTAAATTCTTACTTAATCCCTAAAACCTCTAAAAATCTAATATCTTAAAATTCATGGATCAGTAATTCCAGACCCAAACATTCCTGGTATTATCTGAGGATTCACGGTTTACACAGTCTAAAAAAAATAAATTTTCATTACCATTTCTTGTATAATTCATGATGTTGGGTAATCTATTCACTGCCAACATAATGCTAGAATTGTTTATAATTGGGTGATAGAGTTATAACTATCCAATTTTTTGTTTAATTTTTAATTTAAGGGTACCCATAACATACCTTTATACTGATTCCAGTAATTGAAAATTCATTTTCTATAATTTCTTATTCATTTCTTGCACACATGTAACATTTTTACAAGCATGAATTAACATTTTATGTTTTTTTATTCCATATCAAGCACAATTCGTTGTTGTTATTTATAGATGTTCATAATTATAATATTGTATCTTTAAGGTCTTGAATAAAATTATTATTTTTTAAATCCCATATCTTTAAAATAGTGGTATATATTTATTTTATGTTTTTATATCTCTGTCTTAATATTTACTCATATTTTATCATGATATTTAATTAAATTATTTTGTTGACTATAATATATAATTTTCACCACATTTCTTATTTTATTGGTCAAATTATTAAAAATAATTTTTGACTGCATTTCTATTAGAATTATGTGAACAATTTCCTCAATTATTATTATTTATTTTTACCATACGTATAATGTATATAATATTTTTATTGTGTACCAAATTATTTAATGTTTTTAGGTACACTCTGATTGTTGTAGGAATTTTTAAAAATTTCAATTTTCTCTTTAATTTCAAGTCAAATTCATTCTAATTTGTATTTTATATCTTGGAAATTTTTTTAAAATTTTTTAATTAAATTAATTTTGGATTATAATTAGAGTTTTTTACGTTATTACCATTTTTCATGCCCAAAATCACCTTTAATTATTTTTTCCTTTCATACATATGGAAAACCATTCTATATTTATCTTTATATATGTTCATTTTTATAATATTAACTATTTAATATCCAAAATAAATTATTTGATTTTTTAATTAACCTATTTCATTAAAACTATATTGTTGAATTTAAAAATAAAAAATTACATTGAAAAGCCGTATAATATTATATTTTCAAATCCATCAATTTTTAGATTACAAAGGAATGAATCTTATTAGATTTTATTATAATTTTTATTGATTAGTTTTTATAGATAATTAGAATTTAGAAACAATTATTCCTCTATTAGGATCAGTAATAGGATTAACCTAGAACATCTTAAATATTTTTTCTCTTTGAGTTTACTTATAAATTTTATTTGATTTTGTTTCACACCAGCCAAACTAAATGACCTGATGAATTCATCGTCTTGGAAATTTAATTGGGAATTGGTATCTTCATTATTTTTTTCCACCCTACTATATTTATGGTGTAGTTACATGTTAAGTATTTTAGTATATAAATTACATTGTTTATTTTTATAAAAAAGCTATGAAGTTGATATAAAAAACTACTTCTAGACCCAATAAAACTTGATTAAGATAAATTTCTGTTATCTTCAAATTTATATCTCATTTTTTTAAAACTATATCTCATATTTTTATGATTATTTGAGGAGTCATATATGAGTTTTGTGCATATCCATAAAACATTTATTGGTTTTGGGAGAATTATAGGAAAGTATCTATTCAATTTTGATTTGTATAGATGAAGATTGTTGTTTTGATTTTGAATTAGTGATATTTTATTTTGGACGGTTCCATATTATATTTTTTGTGTTCATTTTATAAAACTATAGATTTATTAATTTCATATGAAGTTTGCTTCCCCACTTTTTCCAATATCAATTATCTATACTAAGGGTTGTTCCTTTTCCATTTACGTGTCACCTCTACAAAGATTTCCATAACATGGCCTCTTTATTGCCTTTTCTGATTCACTCAAATATTTTATTTCTCATCTTATCCCTAATAACTTTTCAGTATCCACTTAATTCTTATCTATCTCTATCTCTATCTCCATATTCATGCCTGACTATACCTCAGTCATATAATTTGACATTACATCCACCTCCTAATCTAATTTCACCTCCGCCTATACCACAATGTTTACATCTATATAATCATCTATCATCTCATACACATTCTATTCATCCTCCTTCTCCACACCCACATCTACCTCTGCCTCAATCACTGCCTCTTCCCCCACCTCTCCACCACCTAAAAACCTTCTCCTGCAAACTATGTAAAGACCCGGAAATTTCAAGGAAATTGTTTTCCTAATTTTCTTTGGAATTTTACAAGAATGAAGTTTCTGACGGTGCCTGATTCCGAGGCCCGGTGTGCCCGGAATTAATTTCTGAAGTTTGGCTCGGGTATGTTCAGTGAACAAGCGAGCGGGAATTTTTATCTTTTGACCCGGTGCCCGGAATCGAATTCTGAGGGCCCCGATGGAACCGCAGCGCCAGTAATTGCTTAGGAACTCCTGTTCCGGAGTTGTGTTTACACGATTGTTGATAATAAAAAATGTGGAAGTTTATTTTATAACTACACTACAATTTTTATTAACATACTCTAAGTGTTAGCTCATGGTGGAAGTTGGGTAACCACCCAACCTCCCTTGGGAGGTTATGAGGGTGGTGGGGCCCACATGAACCCCACCTCTTCATATCCTCTAAAACCCCTCAACTCCCACTTAAATGATTTTAACTTAGTTATAACTTATGTCTTAAATGAGTTGATTTTAATGTGGTGAGTTGTGTGAGTCTCTTGAATTTCAAAAGCCATGTGAAGTTAATTAAATAAGTGGAGAACTTATTTCATTTGGTTGGGTTGTGTTGTTTGAGAGCTTTTGGAAAGAAGGCTTAGAAGTCTTGAAGTTTCTTCATCCTCTTGACAAAGAACTCGAAAAACAATCAGACATCGACGAAGAACGCCACGTTCTCGGGAACCGTCTTCCGCGGCGCCATACCCGCAATACCGACGACGTCTTCTTCCGCGACATCTCTTTTCGCGACGCCGAATCTCGTCACCTCTTAAATCAAGGTAGGGGTTTTAACTTTTTAAAGTTATGTGGATCTCTCCTTCGAACTTAAAGGTTTATATTTGTCGGGTCTTGATTCCAAATGTTTTTATTTAATTTAAAAGATTGTGAAAGTTTATCATTCATTAAAGGCCGATTGTTAGCAAATAACGTGAGGGGCCGGACCGCACGAACACAACCGACCCTCCTCCTATTCATGTTGATTTTGTTGTGGATTGAAACGGGTGCGGCGCGGTGTCGTCGCACTGCGCAGGATCATGCGGCAAGAAACGCGCGGTGCCGTCGCGCCGCATCGTTAAATAATGCAAGGAAGCGACGCCGTCGCGCCGCGTCGAAGAAAGTTGAAGGCGCCGCGGCCGGAGCGGGGCCGCGGTGGAGGGATGCGGGGCCGTTGCACCGCGCCGGACAACGAAGGCCGCGGCCGGTTCCGGGCCGCGGCGGAACGAGAAGACCAGCGGCCAGCCGGGCCGCCGGTGTCGGAAGCCGGAAGGGGGACTGGCCTTGCCGGTCCCGTTGAGGAAGAACCGGCCGGCCAGGTCGGGCCGACCGGAAGGGAGAAAACCGGGGGAAATAATTTCCCCCGGCCAGCCTTAATGCCCCCCCCATTATGAGGGGGGCCGGTTTCACAAAGGGGGGGGGGGGGCAGGCGGCCCCCCGTTTTCTCGAAGGCAGGCCCCCACGTGAGGGGGGCTGTTTTTCTTTAGGCGCGGCAGGTTGCCGTGCCGCCAGCTGAGGAAAGGCGGGGGCTTTGCCCCCCGCGCGCGGCACACGAACGGCGCCCCAGGCCGCGCCGCCGTGCCGGCCCGCGCCGCCGCGCCGGGCCGGGTCGTCGGGCCGGGTCGCCGCCCGAGGCGGGTCGACCCGGTTCGGCCGACCCAGGGGGGGGGGGGGTCGGGCCGGGTCGGCCCAGGCCCAGACCCCCAGTTTCTGACCACTTATGGTCAAATGCCTGTATCTTGGGCTACGGGCCTCCAAACGACTCGCCGTCAACGGCAACACGATCCTTGGATCGAGACGGTCGTTTCGGTATACTATACTCAAGGTGCACCTTCCTTTTCGGGAGTCTACATGGTTAAAACTCCATAGTTAAGCGTGCTTGGCCAAGAGTAGTGATCAGGATGGGTGACCTCCTGGGAAGTTTCCCAGGGTGGGTGTGAGATGGAAAGACCAATAACTAACAGATCGGGCGTCCGATTTACACGCCGTCTGTTTAGTTGAATTCCTCTTGATGAGACGGATCTTTTGGCACACTCCACCCGAGGTTTGGACGCAGGTGGAGTACGGTCGGGTTGGTTTTGCCTTAAAATCCAACCGGGCCCCTGGACGAAAAAGCCAATAACTCTCAGACCGGGCGTCCGATTGACGCGCCGTCTGTTGCGTTGAGTTCCTGTTGACGATACGGAACTTTTGGCATTCTCCGCCCGAGATTTGGATGCAGATGGATAGTGGCCGGGTTGGATCGCACAAAAATCCAATCGGGACCCTGGAACGGAAAAGCTGATACCTTTCTGACAGAACGTCCATTTGACGAACCGTCAGCGGCGTTGGTGATCTCGTTGAGAAACAGTCACTATGAGTATACCCTATGAGAGTTCGGGGTACAGTTGAGATACGGCCAGGTTTGGTTCGCTCACGAAACCAACCGGGCCCCTGGGACGAAAAGACTAATAACTCACAGACCGGGCGTCTGATTGACGCGCCGTCTGTTGTGTTGAGACCCCTATGACGAGGCGGTCCGTTGAGATACTTCTTCGTGGGACTTTGAGATACTTGGAGTATCGACCTGTAGCTCGTGGAGAGGACCCTCCCAGTGAAGAGCGTGCGGAGTACGGAGACTGTGTAACTGGCTGAGACCTGACGACTGCTTGACCGACTCGACTTGGAGTGAGTCGACTAGCCCAGTGGACGGAGCACTACTTTCTGAGGTGCAGACCCATGGCAGACGGAGCACTACCTGTGTGACAGTGCAGACCCGCGATACTCGTCCGGAGAGTACCTCAGCAGGCTACTAGGGGTGTGCACTACTGTGTTTGGGTGACATACCTCGGCGGGAAGCACTACTATGTCTGGGTGGCTGACCCGCGGTACTCGATAGGAGGAGTACTTCAGCAGTCTTATGTTAGTGAGCAGTACCTCGGAGTCGTGACAGGACCACTGTACACTCTAGAGACGGAGCTCTTCAGTAGTTACGGTTTCGATAATGAAAATCCTGGTTTGAGCTGAGACTTTTGACCTTTGTGTTTACCTCATGATTGAGATGGGTCACTTGATAACTTAGTTATATGTATGGGCATATACCTGGGTAGTAGTTATCCGTTGATTTCACAATCCTCGTGTTTCCTCATGATTGAGATTGGTTACTTGATAACTTAGGTATATGTATGGGCATATACCTAAGTAGAGGTTATCTGTTAGGATCTTCTATGTGGTTATCCTTGTTGGTTTTAGTGAGACCTTGAGGGTCTCGGGTCCCTACTGAGTATCGTTATACTCACCCCTGTACGGGCTATGCCCGCACCTCGTTGTGTTGGTTGCAGATGACAGGCAGTGCTGACAGAGGCCGAGTGTTTGAGGACTGGACAGTACCTGGAGGTGGACTAGATGACGAGATGGTACCCGGAGGAGGACCTCGCTACGAGACGGTACCCAGAGGTGGACGTGACGACGAGGCAGTACCCGGAGGTGGACCACTGGGCGGGATATACTCAGAGCGGACGACAGGACCCGAGGAGCAGAGGAGCTATCTGTACCCACCCTTCAGGTGGGATTTCCAGTGGACAGCTCGGCGTAGCAGCTTTACTTTTTAGTTGCTGTTTTCCCTTTCGAGTTTTACTTTACATTTGGGCATGTATTTCCGGCCCCTTTATACTTTCCGCACTTACTGTTGTACTCAGTTTTTACTTAGTATTTACTTCTTTCGCTTGTACTCTATGTGATTGTTTACTTTACAAAGGCAATGCCTTCCCTTTTTACCGGGATTTACGCCTTGGTGCTAGTCGCCATCCCCTGGCCTATGGAAGGCGGGCTTGGGGTAGTCACGGCACGGGCCCCGAGGACGGGTCGTGACAAATTGGTATCAAAGGAGTTGGGTTCTACCACAGAACTTATGACTCTGATTTTTTCTTTCTGTGAAGCAATAGTGTTAAGAGTACCGAGTGTGGATTTCAGTTCAGGGAGTCCAGTGTTGGTGCGGGCGGCCGACGTATCCATACACCAGGACCCTGACAACTGATTTCCGACTTTGTGCACGAAAACACTGATTGCGTGTGTGTTTTAAAATGGTTTCCCTTAAAACAGCTCAAACCAGGTCAGCTCACCAGGTATAAACGTTTGACCGTGTCACGATGTTTCTTTCAGGATGCCTTTTCATGGATGACCAGCTAGAGCCCAGAGGGATGTGTGTGCTGATAGCCTGTCGAGCGACGAGGCTTCGGTACAGGGCCCTCTTGCAGTGGAGGCACCAGCGGTACTACTATCCGTTGGTCCACCGATTGAACCAGCCCCAGCAGTAGAAGATGCACGATGCCTGAGCACGCTGCACGAGTTCCAACGCCAGAGGCCGCACAGGTTCCGGGGAGAGACGGACCCCTAGGCGGCTGAGGTTTGGCTGGAGGCTTTGGTGAGAGTCTTCAGGCTAGTGGGGACGCCAGCAAACTTCATGGTGATCTTTGCTACCAGCCTCCTTCAGGCAGTAGTAGGCAGGTGGTGGAGCCACTTGTCCCAGTTTTGCGATGAGATGAACTTCACATGGGATGACTTCGAGACCTTCTTCAGGGTGGAGTTTGTGCCAGTAGCTCTACACCCCAAGTGTGTACAGGAGCTTCGGCCTTTGCCGCGTGCTTTTCGATCAGTATCCGAGTCATCTGTGGGCAGTAGACATATGATGCAGAGGTCCAGGAGGACCAGACTAGCAATTAGATGATCTCGGGTTTTAGGACCGGTGGTGCGGGGCACCCGAGGTGGGGTCAGAGCCAGGCGTGCCAGAAACGGAAAATGTTACTCATGCGGCGGAAAGGGTCACCTGGCACGTGACTTTCCGAATCCTCGTACGGTTGATCAGCGGGTGTTGGAGGAGCCACCGAGACAGAAGCAACGTCTAGTGCTTGAGCAACAGCCGAGCAGTGGACAAGGTAGTAGAGCTCCTAGAGCAGGTGGGCAGGAGAGGAACTAGTGGATACGTCCTTTGTACTTCAAGTTCCATGTTGCTTTTGTATTCGTGTCTTTGTACTATGAGATGCAATAATAAAAAGACACTTATCTTTGTTTGCTTTCCTGTCTTTTGTTAGGTTGATACTGAGTGGTCCCGGTTAAAACTGTTGACTTGACCCTCACTTTCGAGATTTCTACTGGAGGATACCCAGTGACCTGACACTGATGCCGATAGTGTGACTCGACCCTTGGAGGCGAGAGTGATAGTTGGATATCTTGGTAGTTACGTCGAGGCCTTACGACGTCATCCATGGCATGAATGCATCATTTATGTTGGAATTGAATGTATTAGGCAACGAATGTGGTTCATCCAGGGGATGAGACCAGATTTCTCTTATCGGCAAAGAAGAAATCATAGCAGCTCTTGTGAGACTAAAGGAGGTCCAGGACATCCAAGAGAGGATGAAGACTGCATAGTGCAGTAAGAAACAGGAAACTGGTTCCAGTCTTAGAGACTCAGGCGTGTTAAAGAAGAGGAAGCTTAAAGGAGAGATGAGTCTACAAAGCAGCAGATGTGGAGGCAGAGCTAGGAGAGCAGCATGAGGTGGTGTACATCCTAACATTGTACAACCACCCTCCTTAGTTATTCCTGCCAGGATTAGGGAGCTGGAGGGCGGAGGAAGAGTGCGGCAGCATGCGGTCAAGGAGTGTGACCCAATGGCTCTAGAAATGTTTCAAGGGATAGTCTGTGTCCACTACTAGCTGTTGTAGTAACGGACGTCGATGTGAATCATATCTTTCTTTCAAAAATATTGTTCCAGACCTAGAGTTTCCGGTAAGCTGTGGACTTGACCCTCACGTCTGGAGATACCTTGGGAAGAGGCTCGATAATCACACTTACGCCGACGGTGTGGTCAGACCCTCGAGGCGAGAGTTTCGGTTGGAATCTCTTGGTGACAGCGTCGAGGCCTTATGACGTTAGTTTGAGTATGGAATGGGCAATAACTGTTCATACTCAAATTGATGGTTTTAGGCAAACTTCGGGATGGGTTTTCCTTGGTTGGCGAAAAGGAAACCCCAGGCAGCACGGGATAAACTCTTTCACGGGAGGGTGCGACCGATCACTCTTGAATCGGCCAACCTTACCCTCGTGGCACCAGTCGTTTGAGTTCCAATTATAACAGGATTTGGAAACCTCTGGAGTTTGAGGATGGCGACCACGTTATTATATGGGTCTCACCTCGATGAGGTTTACGAAGATGTGGCCAAGGTGGAAAGTTATCTCCAAGGTTCAGCGGACCTTCTTAGGTCCCCAGCTGGGTAGGTGGGGTGGTTTACCGCCTGACCCATTCACCGCAGTTGCTCCAGGTGCACGACGACTTCCACGTATCTCAACTGAGGAGATACGTGCTCGACCCTTCGCATACCAACGACCATGAGGAGCTGGACGATGGCGATGGGGTGTCTTTCAAGGAGGTTCCAATGGGGATCGAGGATCGACAGGAGCAGATCCTACGAGGACGATCGATTCATCGGGTGCACTTTCTTTGGCAGTACGGAACCTCCAGGTAAGCACATGGGAGCGGAAGTCTCAGATGCGTGCTCTGTACCGCTTTTGTGACCCTAGTTTGTGTTGATGCTTTACGGGGATGTAAAGCCCTGAGGTGGGAGTAATGTAAAGACCCGGAAATTTCAAGGAAAATTTTTTCTTAATTTTATTTGGAATTTTACAAGAATTCAGTTTCTGACGGTGCCTGATTCCTAGGCCCGGTGTGCCTGGAATTAATTTCTGATGTTTGGCTCGGGTACGTTCAGTGAACAAGCGAGCGGGAATTTCTATCTTTTGAACCTGTGCCCGGAATCGAATTCCGAGGGCACCGATGGAACCGAATCGCCGGTAATTGCTTAGGAACTCCTGTTCCAGAGTTGTGTTTACATGAGTGTTGATAATAAAAATTGTGGAAGTTTATTTTATAACTACACTAAAATTTTTATTAACTTACTCTAAGTGTTATCTCATGGTGGAAGTTGGGTAACCACCCAACCTCCCTTGGGAGGTTATGAGGGTGGTGGGGCCCACATGAACCCCACCTCTTCATATCCTCTAAAACCCCTCAACTCCCACTTAAATGATTTTAACTTAGTTATAACTTATGTCTTAAATGAGTTGCTTTTAATGTGGTGAGTTGTGTGAGTTTCTTGAATTTCAAAAGCCATGTGAAGTTAATTAAATAAGTGGAGAACTTATTTCCTTTGGTTGGGTTGTGTTGTTTGAGAGCTTTTGGAAAGAAGGCTTAGAAGTCTTGATGTTTCTTCATCCTCTTGACAAAGAATGCGAAGAACAATCGGACATCGACGAAGAACGCCACGTTCTCGGGAACCGTCTTCTGCGACGTCATACCCGCAATACCGACGACGTCTTCTTCCGGGACATCTCTTTTCGCGATGCCGAATCTCGTCACCTCTTAAATCAAGGTAGGGGTTTTAACTTTTTAAAGTTATGTGGATATCTCCTTCGAACGTGAAGGATTATATTTGTTGGGCCTTGATTCCAAATCTTTTTATTTAATTTAAAAGATTGTGAAAGTTTATTATTCATTAAAGGCCGATTGTTAGCAAATAACGCGAGGGGGCCGGACCGCACGAACACGGCCGACCCTCCTCCTATTCATGTTGATTTTGTTGTGGATTGAAACGGGTGTGGCACGGTGTCGTCGTACTGCGCAGGATCATGCGGCAAGAAACGCGCGGTGCCGTCGCGCCGCGTCGTTAAATAATGCAAGGAAGCGACGCCGTCGCGCCGCGTCGAAGAAAGTTGAAGGCGCCGCGGCCGGAGCGGGGCCGCGGTTGAGGGGCGCGGTGCCGTTGCACTGTGCCGGACAACGAAGGCGGCAGCCGATTCCGGGCCGTGGCGGAACGAGAAGACCGGCGGCCAGCTGGGCCGCCGGTGTCGGAAGCCGGAAGGGGGACTGGTGTTGCCGGTCCCGTTGAGGAAGAACCGGCCGGCCAGGTCGGGCCGACCGGAAGGGAGAAAACCGGGGGAAATAATTTCCCCCGGCCAACCTTAATGCCCCCCCCATTATGAGGGGGGCCAGTTTCACAAGGGGGGGGGGGGCAGGCGGCCCCCCGTTTTCTTGAAGGCAGGCCCCCACGTGAGGGGGGCCGTTTTTCTTTAGGCGCGACAGGTTGCCGCGCCGCCAGCTGAGGAAAGGCGGGGGCTTTGCCCCCCGCGCGCGGCAGACGAACGACGCCCAGGCCGCGCCGCCGTGCCGGCCCGCGCCGTCGCGCCGGACCGTGCCGCCGCACCGGCCCGTGCCGCCGCGCCGGGCCGGGTTTTCCGAGCCGGGCCAGGTCGTCGGGACGGGTCGCCGCCCGAGGCGGGTCGACCCGGTTCGGCCGACCCAGGGGGGGTCGGGCCGGGTTAGCCCGGGCCCAGACCCCCATTTTCGGACCACTTTTGGTCAAATGCCCGTATCTTGGGCTACGGGCCTCCAAACGACTCGCCGTTAGCGGCAACACGATCCTTGGATCAAGACGGTCGTTTCGGTATACTATACTCAAGGTGCACCTTCCTTTTCGGGAGTCTACGTGGTTAAAACTCCATAGTTAAGCGTGCTTGGCCAAATGTAGTGATCAGGATGGGTGACCTCCTGGGAAGTTTCCCAGGGTGGGTGTGTGACGGAAAGGCCAATAACTAACAGATCTGGCGTCCGATTTACGCGCCGTCTGTTTCGTTGAATTCCTCTTGATGAGGTGGATCTTTTGGCACACTTCGCCTGAGGTTTGGACGCAGGTGGAGTACGGTCGGATTGGTTTTGCCTTAAAAACCAACCGGGCCCCTGAAACGAAAAAGCCAATAACTCCCAGACCGGGCGTCCGATTGACGCGTCGTCTGTTGCATTGAGTTCATGTTGACGATACGGAACTTTTGGCATTCTCTTCCCGAGAATTGGATGCAGATGGATAGTGGCCAGGTTGGATCGCACAAAAATCCAACCGGGCCCCTGGAACGGAAAAGCTGATACCTTTCTGACAGAACGTGCGTTTGACGAACCGTCAGCGGCGTTGGGGATCTCGTTGAGAAATGGTCCCTATGAGTATACCCTATGAGAGTTCGGGGTACAGTTGAGATACGGCCGGGTTTGGTTCGCTCACGAAACCAACCGGGCCCCTGGGACGAAAAGGCTAATAACTCACAGACCGGGCGTCCGATTGACGCGCCGTCTATTGTGTTCAGACCCCTATGACGAGGCGGTCCTTTGAGATACTTTTTCGTGGGACTTTGAGATACATGGAGTATCGACCTGTAGCTCGTGGAGCGGACCCTCCCAGTGACGAGCGTGCGGAGTACAGAGACTGTGTAACTGGATGAGACCTGACAACTGCTTGACCGACTCGACTTGGAGTGAGTCGACTAGCCCAGTGGACGGAGCACTACTTTCTGAGGTGCAGACCCATGGCGAACGGAGCACTACCTATGTGACAGTGCAGACCCGTGATACTCGTCCGGAGAGTACCTCAGCAGGCTACTAGGGGGGTGTGCACTACTGTGTTTGGGTGACATACCTCGGCGGGAAGCACTACTGTGTCTGGATGGCTGACCCGTGGTAGTCGATAGGAGGAGTACTTCAGCAGTCTTAGGTTAGTGACCAGTACCTTGGAGTCGTGACAGGACCACTGTACACTCTAGAGACGGAGCTCTTCAGTAGTTACGGTTTCGATAATGAAAATCCTGGTTTGAGCTGAGACTTTTGACCTTTGTGTTTACCTCATGATTGAGATGGGTCACTTGATAACTTAGTTATATGAATGGGCATATACCTGGGTAGTAGTTATCCGTTGATTTCACAATCCTCGTGTTTCCTCATGATTGAGATGGGTTACTTGATAACTTAGGTATATGTATGGGCATATAACTAAGTAGAGGTTATCTGTTGAGATCTTCTATGTGGTTATCCTTGTTGGTTTTAGTGAGACCTTGAGGGTCTCGGGGTCCCTACTGAGTATCGTTATACTCACCCCTACACGGGCTATGCCCGCACCTCGTTGTGTTGGTTGCAGACGACAGGCAGTGCTGACAGAGGCCGAGTGTTCGAGGACTGGACGGTACCTGGAGGTGGACTAGACGACGAGATGGTACCCGGAGGAGGACCTCGCGACGTGACGGTACCCAGAGGTGGACGTGACGACGAGGCGTTACCCGGAGGTGGACCACGGGGCGGGACATACTCGGAGCGGACGACGGGACCCGAGGAGCAGAGGAGCTATCTGTACCCACCCTTCAGGTGGGATTTCCAGTGGACAGCTCGGCGTAGCAGCTTTACTTTTCAGTTGCTGTTTTCCCTTTCGAGTTGTACTTTACAGTTGGGCTTGTATTTCCGGCCCCTTTATACTTTCCACACTTACTGTTGTACTCAGTTTTTACATAGTATTTACTTCTTCCGCTTGTACTCTATGTGATTGTTTACTTTACAAAGGCAATGCCTTCCCTTTTTACCGGGATTTACGCCTTGGTGCTAGTCTCCAGCCCCTGGACTATGGAAGGAGGGCTTGGGGTAGTAACGACACGGGCCCCGAGGACGGGTCGTGACAAACTATTCTCTCAAAATATGTCTCATCTAAAGCTACATCTCTCTCTCTACTGCCTCCTCCTTAGTTTATGCCTCCACCTCTATCACTGGCTCAACATATCATCCAAAATATTTATAATGTAGTGATCTATTCTCCTCCCCACCTTGACCTCCACATCATTTTCCAATTCCTCTCCTTGATTTCTAGAATCCCTTCCCCCTCTACTTTAATTAATTTTTCTATGTTTATTAATTTTTTGGTATTAGATCTCTACTAATCATGTAATCTGTATCTTGTTCTGTTCTTGAGCCATCACTCTACGAAATTCAGCCATAGATTATGGCTAACGATACACTTCTATTAGTAACAATGTGTTTGGGGAACTAAAAAAGATATATGTGTTTCTTAAAATTATAATAATATTGTCTTAGTTAATAATTTTTCAAACATAAGTTCTAATTTTAGTTTGAGATATTACAGTCAGATATATACTGTGTTTTTATGGAAATTCATGGAATTATGTTATTAGTGAAACTAAGGATCTAAAATTTTCTAGATTTGGATCATCTTATGCGCTAAATTATTTCATTCTCGAGGAATACTAAATAAATATGTATAATTATGTGTTATGTTGTGGTGATCTGAACTCTTTGAAGAAGGAACATATTGAAATGATCACTAGAAGGTCAGTCTTGGTAAATCCATATTCAAAATGTTATTTACTTTTTATATATGAAAATGAAATATTTATATAAATGTTTAGATATTTTTATTCACTTTTTATTGTCATAACTATCCTTGATACATGCTTTAATTTTTCATATTTCCCCAAATTAAGTCAATTTATTTCTTCTTACTAAAATTTTAATACTACAAGGACATCATTATTTGACTATAGGATAATATCTTTTATGTATTGGGATTCCAAAACATGTAGGATTTAGATTATATGTGGTTCCTTTCATTTTTATACTTCATAATATATCCTCACCTTTTTTATAAGGTCACATGCCTATAAAATTTAGTGGTGTATATATAAGAAATTTAATAATTTATTTATTGTGTGAGAAACAAGACTGAACATTCAATGTAGTGTTTTTTAGTTATATTCCTGATGAGTTAAAAATACAGTATGTATAATTTTATTATTTCTCTTCTACATGGAATTGAACATGATGGTTGATATTATTATTTATTGTACTCAATAGAATTAAATATCAGTAAATTAGTTTGAGTTTTATGGTAATGAGTTTTGATATTGATGTTGAATTTCATTCTGTACAAATGTTTGGAGTTTAGATTGTTGTGTAATTAATCACTTTCATGTTGTTTTTTGTTTAATTTTTGCAATTAAATAAATAAAAACATTTCTTACATCTATTTCATCCCCAATGCCAATGTTTATATGAAAAATCAATCATAATTACCCTTTAATGTTATAAGTACTCTAGTTAATTTTATTTAGTTCTTTTTTAAATTATTTTGTTGTTATTTAATTTTTTAACAACATCGAAATTCATTTCAAATTTTTAATTTGATTTGAATCAATTTTTAATTTATTACTCAATTTTCATTAGATTATAGTTAATAAATATCTTTTATAAAAAAAATTGGAATTATATAATGGGTTTTATTGTAATTTGTATATATTAATTCTTTATGTTTTCATAATTTTGTTTATAGTTAAATGGTATAATTTAAATATATGTTATCTGAAATATTTAATAACTAACAATACAACTATTTTAGGAATCTTTTATGTTTCAGAATATATTAGGTAAATTATAATCCACTGCATTTTTATGAATTGATATTTTTATTCTATTTTCCTACCATGTTTCTTTAATCAACATCTAATTTCACTAAACCACATACATATTATGAACTATAAGACATATAGAGAATTTATCCCAATATTCTTAACTTACATATTTATATTTATTCTAAAATATTTTTATTTTTATTTGATCTGTTTTCTATTAAAATAACGGATTGAATTCATTTTTTTATTTTTTCATGTTATCAGTACGAAATGGTTGGATAATAAAACATTGAATCTCCAACTTTATATGGAATTGTTCAAATATAGTGTTGATGATTTGGGTTTCATTGTAGAAATTTTTAGACTTTATTTTCTCACAATAATTTAATCAATCATATTATATCCTAATGAATGATGAAATCAATTATTTTATAAAATAGATTAATGGAACCATGGAATCCTATATAGTGAGTATTACATTGTGGTTTTTAGAAAGGGGAAGATAAAACTGTCTTTTTTTCATTTATGATTTAATATAAATCATAACATTTACTTTGTTTTTTAATATGACTAATCTCATTGATAGCGTGTGTTTACTATTCATGATTCCAATCTTCAATTTTGATGCCGAAATTCAATTGGGGTACCTTTCCCTCCTCTATAGTTTATATTTATTATCAATATTTATTCCTAACATTATTTTTGAATTTAAAATATGATTATTATGCATGTGTTATTCTATGTTTTCCCCGTCATCATTGGTTTGATTAGTCACCAATAATAATTTTGTACATGTTAATAAATGTCAGTGGTTTTCCATAACCATATGTATATATACAATTAAGGAACACTTGGTTTTGATGTTTCCTAGAACCAGTTACTAAGAGCTATTCTGGAATTTCATTGAGATCATGACAGAAAAAATGCACCACATTTTTACAAAACTATGCAATCTATATTTTTATTACATTTTGAAAATATTAGTGCACATTAAAATTTAAATTATTTCTGTAGAGACCCAAATCTTGATGTACATAGAAATTTCATTAATTTTACAGAATACTTAATACATGACAAAAAACGACGCCCAAAGACAATATTAGTTTAGTGCATTTGGAAACTCGAAACATAATCTTCTAATCATGGTGAAAGATCTTCAACATATCCCATAAAGATCTTCCAATTGGGTTTTCCTATCTAAAACCTTTATTTATATCATGGGGAATGGAAAACATAAAATGGGTGAGCTCAAATTCTCAGTAAGGGTAAAACATGAGAACCTAAAACAATCCCTAAACATTTGAACGTAAGAACATGAACATAAAACATCAAAATCATGAGTAATGACCTAAATCATGGCAGTTCATAAGGCATAGATCAAAATGGAAAATTAACCATGATAAAATAGCATGAGAATAAAACATGTACTTGTGGCACCCATTATGCTCATAAAATTATTTCTATACTAACCAAGGAATTTCTGCCAAGACCATCATAATGGATAATGTCTATAACTGAACCGGGTTTACTTGCCATTCCAGCCCTATATTACTGAACCAAATTTACTTGTTGTTCCAGCCATGTCTATCTTATGAGATATAAATCATTACCCAATAAATTGGATGGAGATATAGGTCCCACCTATTTCATAATGAAATCATTCTTTCGTGTGCCACAAAATAAACATAAATCATTCATTATAACCCAAAGAATAATATGGGTTTCATAAACACCATACCATCATAACATAATCCATATAAAATAAATGGATAGTATTTCATCATAAGAAAAATGAAACCATGTAAATAATAGAGATACTATAATTGAAATAAAAACATATTAAATAATTTAATCTTAGATGGAAAATGGTTTTGATAAAACACTTGAAATGAATTCTTGAGGAAAATATCCTATCTTCCTCAAAATATTTTTTTTTCACAAAATGCCACGCAATTTTTAAAAGAAAAAGATTTTATTGAAATTAATTATAAAATCTTGTAGAGTAATCTTCATGAAGAAAAGGCGTTATGAAACCTTAAAATCTTTTCATGTCGTCTAAGTTAAAAAAAAATTCTCCTCGTACTTTTACTGAAAAAGTAAAAAGTACCTCGTATGGTAAACAAAAGAAAGATTCCTTAGACAACACGAAGTAAACGTCAAAGAGGGGTAAACATGACTTTAAAAATATATGGAATAATATTAAACACTTTATAAAAAACATTTTAGGGACATGGATAAAAAACATACCGCAATAAATACTTGCATATAAGCAATCTCGGATAAAAATGAGATTGAAAAATTATCCCTTACCATACGTCCAATTTATTCTGTACGTGTCCGAAACTTCTATATAGTGGGTTTAAACATATTAATAACTTGTAACAGAACCATAATAATATTTATGATAACATATATGATTAACTTAGGACTTTATATTACCCGTTCTTTTGTCAATTCCATGTTAAAGCAGCGTTTTGGGTAAAATCGTTTCATTTATCGTACATGTTTCGACATTGTGATATTGATATTATTACTTATATCCTGATATAATTAATTCTAGAATGTAAAAAATTATTTATATATAATATATATTTATCATATAAATATATATGATAGATTGATAAATGAAATGAAATACACCATTCATGGAGACGGTAGGTCGTACGTACGCATGAATGCTGTTTTCGTTTCCTTATTGGATTGAATGGAATTAAGCAAATGAAACATATATGTACTTAAATCTAGTATAATTATTATGTCATATATTTCATTATTATTTATTAAATATACTCTATAATCATACTTAAATGGTTAACATAAAGAACGAATCTCATCGCATCGTGGAGACGGTAATCCGTACGTACACACGAGCAATGATATCATTCCCATAATTATTGAACGATATTGGATTTTATGATATAATATCCTAGAATTTGTATCATGTTATAATAATAATATATATTTATTCTTTACACCATTATACCCATCCAAGTAAGGTGGTGGTGGAAAACAGATTACACTATGGTGTAGAGACGGTATTCCGTACTTACGCACACGTGGTGATTTCGTTTTCCATAGGATGGATAGAAGGTGAAATATGGTTGTTTCATATTGATAATAAATTATCAGTTTATGAGTGATACTTATGTTATTACATTATATTTAAACAAATAAAGAAGAGGAAGTAGAATAAGAAAGAAAATTGAATGAATCGGTAGAGGAGATTTCCTCTTCCTCGACGTGCCTCTTTTAAACTTCCTCTTAGTGAAATAGATTTGGTGTTTTGAGAAGATTGGAACCTATATGAAATAAATAGAGATGTTTAGAAGAGGATTTGGAAGGTGTTGGCCGATCATGAAGGCTGAAAATGTTGTGAAGGGGAGAGGGAGTAGGTTCCCTTTTATAAGGGAGCAGAGGGGCACCTTTGGAATCCTCAAAATTATAAATTTAATATAAATTCAAAACCTAGATAAAAACATCCAAAATCACTAAAATATGAATATAAGATGATATAGGGTTGTAATATAATCAACTAATAAAATTTATACGTGTTGTAAATTTATTTTAAACCTTATCAACATGATTTATCCTTATTTAATCTATTTAATTTTATTTGTTGTAAAAATATTCTAATGTTTAAATTGTAATAAATAATTACTTATGTGTTGTAAATTATACATAATTGTGTACTTTATGAAATTTTATACCATATAAATTTCAATTTATAATTTTTAAATATTTTTGTGATTTTTAAACAATTTAATAATATGTTAATTTTATAAAATAACAATAGTGTTAATTTTTACACTATTCATTTATTTGAATTTAAATAAAATCCAAAAAGAGGATTTATTCGAACAAAAATATTAAATAGATTCCTAACATGTCATATTCATCTAGAAAATTTGGGGAGAACATTAATTAGTTCATATAATATTTAGTTTAATATTTATAAAATCATTTATTTGATATTTCTCTTAATAAAACAATTACTACATTATTTTTGTATAATCATTTAATATACTTATTAGATGCATAAAAATTAAAAATAAAATACTATGATGATTATAAGTCTGATATATTTCAAAATAATAATTTTACTCGAATTTATCATCTTAAAATCACAACATGTAAATTGTTATATTTATTAAATTATGAAGGTGACAGCTATGACATCATTTAAAATAGGATAATATAAGTGTCATAATCGCTTTTATAATGATCCAAATGATCAATAATTATACCATTGGATGGTTATGGTTTAGATATATACGACCAATTAGTTTTGGTCAGGTTTTTGAGATTTTTAATGGGTATTAGTATTTTAATAAAAACTATATTACTGATTTTTCACTAAATAAATAATTTCCGCATCATTAATGTATAAGTTATTAAGGTAATTAAATATCTCTTAAAAATTAAAAATAAATTACCATAACAAATAAAAACATTTTAGATATCAAATGAGTATTTATAATCTAATTTATATTATGTATAACTTTATATTAAAAATACTTTGATTATTAATGTTTGAGTGAGACATATTTCACTTTCATTAAAATAAAATAAATTAAAGGTCTTAATCACATCCAAGTGGGTTCCAATTGATTCCATTTAGACCCAAATATTCCTTAGGTCTAAATATAAGCATCCAATTATATTAATAAAAGTGTTAGGATAATTTTATAATATTATAGTTACCCTTAATGACCCGATTTACCTTTAACTATGGTAAATAAAATTTACCGTAGTTACTATTCATAGTGCCCAAATATAAAAAGTAGCCTATTAACATAATTTGGACCTACTGATTCCAAATATGGAATCCATTTTTCCAAATTAAAATCACATAAGTTTCCAAAATTAATTTAAAATTAATCCTGTTGTTAAGAAAACGAGTTTTAAATGTTAAAACATTGCCGAAGATTGAAATGAGTTTACCTATGAATTTAATGTAAAATCATTGATAATTACATTAGTTATCTTAAATGGTAAAAATATATTATATTTATACTTTAAATCCATAAAATATTATAATTTAACTATATGAATTATTATGAGGAAAAAAGTTGTTTTTAATTAAAATATAGCGTGTTTTTACTATTCATTTAAATATGAAAGTTATCAGAATAATATGAAAACTTTATCCAATGTAATTTTTTATATCCTAATTCCAAATATGAATTTTATTTTGTTAAATTGAACTTATAAACATGTGAAAAACTAGGTTTATATTCGGTGCGCCATCAAAAGGAAACAAAACTGCATTTTTTTTAAAAATACTTATTTTACCTGAAACATTTATTTTGTTATCATAACATGTTATAGAAAATGAGTAAGATGAATAATAAAGTTATAAAATTCAAAATTTATTTAACACTATTCATAACAGCTAGTTCATAATAATATTAAAACAATATATCATTGTTTAGTGAAACCCGGTATTGCGTACTACACACACTATCGAGGAAGGTCGTGATTGCGTGTAATGCAAGACAAGTCAGAGCTGTGTGTAGAGAAATATCCCTTTGGTGTTGTTTATAACATAAACAAAACTTATTTCATTTATAAATTAAACAGAATATATACTTAATGTTGCATAGAATAATTTCTACAAAATGAACTTGAAATTATGTGTAACACGAGCCAAGAATAATGTTGCATATAATGAAAGCTATTTTAGTGTTTTGTATAGTGCAAGATAATATTGGTTTAGTGTACAATATAAGACATCAATGAAACTAAAAATAATATATCTCATAAATTTTCTGGGCGTTACATTCTACCCCCCTTAAAATGAATTTCTCCCTCGAAATTCGTCAGGGTTATAAATCATTTACTACTTGAGTGTTTCTTTCATAGAAACCCACATCGTAAAAAAATACTAAAACTTAATTTTAAAAAGTGAAGTAAGAAACATAATGGACACCCAAATTATCTCAACACTAGGTTTCCATAAAGGATAACATAGCTGAAAATATAGATATGGAAGAGAAATATAACCATCAACTTCTGATTAAGAGTGGTAGAGGAGATGGCTGTGAAGAAGCCAACAATCACAAAGACTTAAACTTGTGATGATCTAAGGTAGAATCTAATTCATCATATAGGAGGGAACTATGACAAAATTATTGGGTTTTAAGATCATTTCCAAAAATGTTAAAGACTTTTTGAATTAAAATAAATACTTACTTGAATTTGGTACAATCTCAATATTTCTCATGCCTTGAACAATTTCCCCTTCATCTCTTAAAGAAATGATGTTGAATTTGCCTTTCGCGAAGTGTTAGCAGATCATGCGATAGAATGATAGTTCATTCCATCTGTCTCAAACAATAGGTTAGAAAAAGTTATATATATAAGTCCATCTATGGTGAGATTAATCATATATGGTTGCAAAAATGGGATTATACTTCATCTATCATCCTACTTAATAAAATAAACCTGGTTTCTACTAACCAGAAACTTTTTGTAGGATAGTGGTAGGCGATAAAGGCCTGTCAAACTTCAGTTGTGGGTTTGATTCCTGCACCCTTGTCTGACGCGATGGGTTGTCACCCGTCCTGTAGGTTTTCCCTTTTCTATAACTTAGCCATTATAACA
Source organism: Viscum album (assembly GCA_963277665.1). NCBI lineage: Eukaryota > Viridiplantae > Streptophyta > Magnoliopsida > Santalales > Viscaceae > Viscum > Viscum album. The sequence continues at coordinate 207,527,758 of OY728153.1, read as the reverse complement.
TTCCACAAATAATATCAAAAAAAGGTTCTACCTTAAACAATATTATTTGATGTTCACCATAATCTATTCCAATCTTTAGGATTATCCAAAATACTTCTATCCAATATCATAGTATAAGGTAAATGATTACTAGAAATGTCATCTACCGAGCATGTGAATACCTTCATTTATCATATGATATATCTTGTTGGTCACATTCCAAACATGTGAATACCTTAATCATGTATTCTCTTGAAAAATTAATACCCATTGAACCTTAGTGAAAAAATGAATGCTGTCAAAAGATAACTCTTTCCACATACCAAAATCCCAAAATATCTATATACTCAGAACATGATATCATTTTTTCTTTATGTTAGTCATGATATCATTAATACTATCAAACATATTATTTTCTTTTTATCCCTTCATTATGTGCATATCATCTACTTTCCAAAAATATTTCAATCACTTTTCTTGGTTATCAGTACCATATAATTATTGAAAACCACAATAAACCAATATATAGATATTCCAATATTCCACAATACTATAAATGATATTCCACAACATTATTTTGAAATCTTGTTACATAAACACATAATCATTCCACCACATCTTTGTCATACTCAACATTGCCAATAGTGATCGCATGTGACTTTCCTTTGTCCTCTTCCTTAAGTGGTTATTGATGTCGATCATTATTAAACCTTGGATTATGGAATGTGTTAACATAATACCCCATTTCCTTTCTCTTGTAGCATTGAAGTGTTAGTGGAGCATTCTTTGAAGGATTTTATCTATTCACATCATTAGAAACATGTTTCCCATTACATCGACACTCAGCTACTTGATGACCTTCTTTTTCACACATAAAACATTTTCTAGTCCCTTTAATACAATATCCACCATGCTTCTTTCCACACATTGAAAATAAAGAAACATTCATCTTCTTTTCACCATTGTTTTGATATTTTTCCTTGTACTCCATCTTTCGTTTCTTGTCAAAACCATGAGATTGATATGTAACACCAACTTCCATTTCTACTTTGATAGCACAATGCCCAATTTCTTCATAGCTATTGAAGTCTCTTAAAGTTAATTTCCTTCGAATAATTGCTTTTAAGCCATTGAATAATCGATCAACTTTACTTTCAGGTTCAATGATAAAGCTAGATGAAAACCTTGAAAGCCTTATAAAATTCGATTAGTATATACCCACAGATTTATCATCCTTTTTCTCAAGCTCAAGTAACTCCTTCTCTATCTTTGTTTAAAGAATACGAGGGAAGTACTTATTGAAAAACAAGTTCTTGAACTCATTCCATTCCATGGATTCAATTTCATTTTGGGGCCTTGTATTCTTAATTAGAGTCCACCACTAGTCTGCTTCACCTTCTAAATGGTAAACATATAAAATGAATTTTTCATCTTATAAATAGTGAAGTATGGAAAATATCTTTTCAATAGTACTGATCCATTTCTCAGTAATAAGAGTATCAGAAGATCCATTGAAAGAAGGTGGGTGTTGCGTCATCAAAGACACAATAGAATATTGTTCCTTTCTCTGCTCATTTGAATGTTCAGAATGATTCATAGCTTATGTAAGTACAGAAATAATATTGTTCACTCCATCTCCCATAACATTGGTTTGTTCATGAGGAAAATCATTGGATTTTCCATTACATTGATCAACACGGTTCATTCAGGCTTCGGCCATCATCTCAAACCCAAAAATAATAGTGTGAGAGGAAAAAATAATAATAGGAAAACAACATAATAAATGGGGATTACCTTCAATATATAATAGATTAAGATTAATTCTGAGACCATTATCGTAATTCTAGGACTATAACCTATACTTATACTTATCCTTAGAGACATCCCTAGACATATCGTAGAAATATCTCTAGGGATTTCAGTAATGTTTTCACATCCTAGTTTCCAATGGTTGACTAAAACTTTGCTCTAATACCAACTGTAGAGACACAAAGCTTGATATACATAGAGATTAATTTACTTTTGCGGAATACTTAATACATGACCAAAACAGATGCCCAAGACCATATTAGATTAATGTATTTGGATACTTGGAACATAATCTTATAATCACGGTGAAAGATCTTCAACATCTCCCATTAATATTTTTCCCTTTGGTTTTAGTACCTAAAACATTTCTTTATGTCCTTGGGAAAATAAAACATAAAAAGGGTGAGCTCAAATGCCCAGTAAGGGTGAACATGGAGAACATAAAACAATCTCTAAACATTTGAACGTAAGAACATGAAGATAAAACATCAAAATCATGAGTAATGATATAAATCATGGCAGTGCATAAGGAATAGATCAAAATGGAACATTAACCATGATAAAATATCATGGGAATAAAACATGTAATTATGGAAACCATTAATATCATTATAATATATCTATAGTAGCCAAGGCATTTCTTCCAAGACCATCATAGTGGACAATGTCCATTAACGAACCGGGTTTACTTGTCGTTCCAGCCCTGTATTACTTAACCAAATTTGCTTTACATTATTTCCATGTCTATCTCATGAGATATAAATCATTACCCAATGCATTGGAGGGAGATATAGGTCCCACCCATCTCATAATGAAATCATTCTTCTGTGTGGAAAAAAATAAACATTAATCACTCATCATAAGCCAAAGACTAATATGGGTTTCATAAACACCATCCCATCATAACATAATCCATATAAAATAAATGGGTATCATTTTATCATAAGAAAAATTAAACCATGTAAATAATAGATACATTATACTTGAAATATAAACATATTAAATAATGTCATCTTAGATGGAATATGGTTTTGATAAAACACTTGAAATGAATTCTTGAGGAAAATATCCTTCTTCAAAATCAATTTCTTTTCACAAAATGCCAAATAATTTTAAAAAGAAAAATATTTTATTTAAATTAATCATCAAATCTTGTAGAGTATGCTTCATGATTAAAAGGCTTTATGAAACCGTAAAATCTATGCAGGCCGTATAAGTTAAAAAATATTCTCTTTGTACTTTTACCAAAAAAGTAAAAAGTTCCTCGTATGGTAAACAAAAGAAAGATTCCTTCCATAACAAAATGTAAAAGTCAAAGAGGGGTAAACATGAATTTAAACATACATGGAATAATATTAAAAAATTTATGAAAAATATTTTATTGATATGGATGAAAAATATACCACAGTAAATACTTACACATAAGCAATATCAGATTAAAATGAGATTGCAAAATTATCCCTTACCTTAGGTCCAATTTCATCTGTACCTATCCAAAACTTCTGTATAGTGGTTTTAAACATATTATTAACTTTTAAATTAATCATAATAATATTTATGATATCATATATTATTCACTTAGTACTTTATATTACCCGTTCTTTTGTCAATTCCATGTTAAAGCAGCATTTTGCGTAAAATATTTTCATTTATCGTACGTGTTTCTACTTGTTGATCTTCATATTTTTAATTATATCCTGATTTAATTAATTCCAGAATTTAAAACATGATTTATATATAATATATATTCAGCATTTAAATGTATTTGATAGATTCATAAATGAAATAAAATACACCATTCATGGAGATGGTAGGTTGTTGGTACGCATGAACAATGTTTTCGTTTCCTTATTGGATTGAATGGAATTAAGTAAATGAAAAATATATGTACATAAATCCAGTATAATTATTATGTAATATATTTCATGATTATTTATTATATATACTTTATTATCATACATGAATGGTTTACATGGAGAATGAATCTCATTTCATCGTGGAGATGGTAATCCGTACGTATACACGAGCGATGATATCGTTCCAATAATTATTGAATGATATTGGAGTTGATGGTATAATATCTTAGAATTATTATCATTTTATAATAATCATATATAGTTATTATTAACACCATTATAACCATCCAAGTAATGTGGTGGTGGAAAACAGATTACACCACAGCGTGGAGACGGTATTCTGTACGTACGCATACACGGTGATTTCGTTTTCCATAGGATGGCTAGAAGGTGAAATAGGGTTGTTTAATATTAATAATAACATATCAGTATATGAGTGATAGTAATGTTATTACTTTATAGTGATACAAATAAATAAGAGGATGTAGAAGAAGAAAGAAACTCGAAAAAATCTGTAGAAGAGATTACCTCTTCCTCGACGTTCCTCCTTTAAACATCCTCTTAGGGAACTAGAGTTGGTCTTTTGAGAAGATCATAACATCTATGATATAAATATAGATGTTGAGAAGTGTAATTTTTAGGTTTTGGCCGAGTTTTATGGCTCAAAATATTGTGAAGAGGAGAGGGTGGAGGTGCCCTTTTATAAGGGAGGAGAGGGGAACCTTTGGAAACCTCAAAAATATTAATTTAATATAAATTCAAAACCCACCTAAAAACTTTAAAAATGACTCAAACACGAAACTTATATGAGATAGGGTTGTAATATCATCATCCAATAAAATTTATATTTGTTGGAAATTTATTTTAAACCTTATCAAGATGATTTATCCTTATTCAATCTATTTAATTTTATTTGTGGTAATAATATTCATAATTTTAAATTGTTATAAATAACTACTTATGTGTTGTGATTTATCTATAATTGGGTAATTTATAGAATTTTAGACCATATAAATTTAAATTTAAATTTTTTAATTATTTTTGTTATTTTTAAACAATTTAATAATATGTTACTTTTATAAAATAACAATAGTTTTAATTTTGAAACTATTCATTTATTTGAATTTAAATAAAATCCACACAGAGTATATATTAGAACTAAAATGTTTAATAGATTCCTAACATTTAATATTCATCCATAAAGGTTGTGGAAAACATTAATTAGTTCATATAATATTTATTTTAATATTTATAAAACCATTTATTTGATATTTATCTTAATAAAACAATCACTACATCATTTTTTATAATAATTTAATATACTCAGTATTTGCATAAAAATTAAAAATAAAATACTATAATGATAATAAATCTAATATATTTCAAAATAATACTTTTTTTCTAATTTATCATCTTAAAATCACAACATGTAAATTGTTATATTTATTAAATTATGAAGGTGACAACTTTGACATCATTAAAAATAATATAATATAAGTGTCCTAATCGCTTTTATAAAGCTCCAAATGGTCAATAATTCTACCATTGGATGGTTAGGGATTATATATATTCAACCAATAAGTTTTGTTCAGGTTTTTGGGCTTTTTAGGGGTATTATTATTTTAATAAAAACTATACTACTAATGTTTCACTAAATTAATAATTTCTGCATCATTAATGTATACGCTATTAATGTAATTAAATATATCTTAAAAATTACAAATAAATTACCATAACAAAGAAAAAAATTGTAGCTTTCAAATGATTATTTATAATCGAATTTATATTCTGTATAACCATATATAAATAAAACTTTAATTATTAATGTTTGAGTGAGATATATTTTACTTTATTTAAAATAAAATAAATTGAAGGTCTTAATCACATCCAAGTGGGTTCCAATGGAATACATATCGACCAAAATATGACTTAGGACAAAATATAATCATCCATTTATATTAATAATAGTATTAGGGATATTTTATAATATTATATTTACCCTTAATTACCCGATTTACCTTTAACTATGGTAAATAAAATTTACCGTAGTTACTATTCATAGTGCCCAAAAATAAAACGTAGACTATTAACATAATATATACCTAATGATATAAAATATGGAATCCATTTTTACAAATTCACATCACATAAGTTGCAGAAATTAATTTAAAAATAATCCTGTTGTTAAGAAAATGACTTTTAAAAGTTAAAACATTGTAGAATATTTAAATGATTTTACCTATGAATTCAATGTAAAATCAATGCTAATGTCATAAATTATATTAATGGTAAAAATATATTCTACTTATACTTTAAAAACATCAAATATTATAATTTAAACATATAAATTATTATGATGAAAAAAGTTGTTTTTAATTAAAACATAGCATGTTTTTACAATTCATTAAAATATGAAAGTTATCAAAATAATATGAAAATTTTATCCAAAGTGAATTTTTATATCTTTATTCCAAATAAGAATTTTATTTTTTCAAATTTAACTTATAAACATGTGAAAAATAATATTCAAAGTGGGTGCGCCATGAAATGGCTGCAAAACTGCATTTTTTTAAAAATAATTATTTTACCTGAAACATTTATTTTGTTCTCATACCCTGATCTAGAAAATTTTTAAGATGAATAATAATGTTATAAATTTAAAATTTTAGTTAATAATATTCATAACGAATAGTTCATAATCATATTATAACAATATATCGTTGTTTAGTGAAACCCGGGATTACGTACTACACACACTATTGAGGAAGGTCGCGATTGCGTGTAATGCAAGCCACGTCAGTGCAGAGTGTAGTGCAAGCTCTCTTTGGTGTTGTGTATAACATAATAAAAACTTTTTTCAGTTATATATTAAACAAAATCTATACTTAATGTTGTGTAGAATAATTTCTACAAAATGAACTTGAAATTGTGTGTAGCACGAGCCAAGAATAGTGTTGCGTATACTGCAAGCTAATACAATGTTGCCTATAGTGCATGCTAATCTTGGTTTAGTGTACAATAGAATACATCAAATAAATTAAAAAGAATATATATCATAAAATATCGGGGCGTTACAACTTCCCATTCAAATTCAAGAAATTTTTAAAATAATAATATCCATTTAAATTATCTTATTGTTACTCCTAAAACGTTATAGTATTTTGATTTAGATCTCACAATATTAAATATATAATATATAGAATGATTCTAGATACATGTGTCACCACTATCGTTCACTCCATTTCTATGTGTCTCAAGAACATTAGTGCAATATGAAATAGAAAATTTGAATTGACTAAAAAAATCAATTACTATGTAAAATATTATTTTGTTGATTGGATTTATTTTTTTTATTAAAGTATTATTTACTCTTAGGTTTCTATCTATTCATATATTACATCTAAATAAAATATTTTATCATTAAAAATAATCATTTGTGATAAAGAAGGATCAATTTAAATGATTTTATTTGAAAACGTTTTATATAGTTTTTATGAAAAATATATTTAGATATATTATATATAATAATTTTGTTATGTGATTAATTTTAATATATAGATTTATATGGATATAAAAAATATAATGAAATAAATTTTGTTAACATTAGGAGAATGATGATATTTGTTTCTCTAGAGACTCACACATATTCAAATATTTAACAATTCTTATTGCTTTTGATGTTTCAGATTTCAATATTTAAAACAATAAACTATCATTAGAACAAAATACATTAAATGTTTCATTTATTAGAGTTAATGAGAAACAAATTACTGATTTTAGGAACTCATAAAATCATATCAATAGACCTTATTAAACCCTATTTAACATAAAATATACAATTATATTTTGGGAATGGCTTCAAATAGCAATATCTTACAAGCTGTTGCTTGTAAGGAAACCTCCCAAAAAACATTATCAAATATCACTAAATTTTCGTCTCCAAACCCAAATCTCTGAATTATTTAATATGAAGGGATTTTCAATTCTATATTGGAGGAAAACTCTAACAAATATACCTTTATAAGTAGTTTTATTGACTTCATATGAAATTACATCGCATACCCTCTAAGATGGTTTCTCCCTCCACTATATTTTCGTTATGTTCTTACTCTACATACCCATTTGAGTGGTTTGGGTCATAAACCCTATCAAATATACAACCTCAAATTGATATATTGTTTTCATTACACAAATTAGTAAAATTTTTGTTTATGATGAAAGAAACATCTCAAGCAGATTCACAAAAAAATTCATGAAACATTATGAGATATTACATCGTTTTTTCATCATGTTGGAATGTAGATTGAGTACTAAAAATATGAAATAGATATAGTGTTTCATGGAAATCCATTTATATGATTTTTGGGATTGTTGGGAAACACAGTTGGTTCTTATGTCTTTTTTATGATAGGAGAAATGAGAAAATAGTACACTTGAGAGGTTTGAGGTAGTTGAAATTGATTAGATATAGGTACAATTTTTTAAAGTCTATAATGGTCAAAAAAACCATAGAGTAAACTTTTGATTAATCTAGGATGAAACTAATTAGTGCTTATGAGGTGTTAATTTAAAAAAGTTTAATCACTTTTGTCAAATGAAACATTTTGATTATGTTAGCATCCTATTGGAACATCAAATCTTGCGATTTAGGGAGAAGTATTTTTTTTGACACATTGATTTATCTTGCTCTATTGATTCTTTGTTGATTGCCTCTATCTATGTTCCTAGAATTTTAATGAAATAGATAAGGGGGTTTTCCAATATACATTATCAAATGGATTTTATTCATGGAGTTTTGAAATGAATAAATGTACCATTCTTATTCCTAATAATAACAAATATACCATGTTTTAGGTAGCATTGTTGAAGAAAAAGTAAATATATCCTAAAAGAGTGATTAATCACCTAAAATTGACCATCTGTTTTAGGGTGGAAAGTTAAAATCATCTTCAATTTAGATCCATGGTGCCAAAATAATTCTTTAAAAAATTTATTCACGTATAAAGGATATCGATCACTCACAAAGGAAGATGGTATGCCACGTAAATGCACCACTTGATTGAAGAATAACTATGTTATGTTTGTTTCCATGTATGGATGTTTTTGCAGTATCAAATGGATGAATTTGGATCGTTAGTACACCATCACTATGATGAACTTATATCCTTTTGATCTAGTTAATCTTGTGTTAAAATCCGTTGATAAATACTCTAAACAATTTTGGGTATCATAAGTTTTTGGAGTGAGATGATTAGAGTTAGAATAGATTTTTTTTGACTTTGACACATATCACATTCTTTCACAATTGATTGATGTATCTGTTTCACTCCAATCTAAAAGTCATTACTATAAATTCATTGGTAACATCCCAAGCAACTAAAGTCCCCCTTAAGGTGTAGCATTAATGTATGTTAGTAATCTAAGAATATAAGGAGAAGAGTATTAAATGACCAATCAACATTTAAAGAAACAAAATCACTGTAACTTAGAGTACCATGGATGAGAAATTGGGTTCTTATGTATATTTGAAACAATTATCACTAAATTTCATGATGAAACCTCTTTGTTAGTATTAAAAATCTAGCCATGAAAAACTTACATAAATCCTTATGACCGACATAATAAACTTCCCCAATCACCTTTATATTCATTAATTCACACAAAATCATCATTTGAATCATGATAATTTTCCAACCAAATGTTTATATTCCAGAATAAAAATATGAAAAAACCTACATAAAGGAATGTTTGTAAAATAGGGAACCAAAGGTGTCAATATATATTCAAAAAACTAATCATATCAATTGCTCATAATATATTCTATATTACATGTATTTAATTTCATCTTAGTGTAAACAACTTATATGACTATATTTCACTATAATACATATACATTTTTAGTATATAAAATTATATATCATTTTTATCAATGAGATTTTTTCTCAAATTTTAATTTTAATTTTATTTACAGAGACATTTAGAACAAAAAATAAATCATAAAATAATTGATACATGAGTTGAAAAAAAACACTGTATCTAGAATAGATATATCAGCTTTAGATGATCTCAAAATTTAGTTCAATGAAAATCATTGTACAGTACAAAAGAAAAACTGAATAGTCCTCTCAAAATTCAATTACTATTTTCAAATTTTTTGTTGTACTTCAATTTTTTTGTATCAAATATTTTTTATTAATACGTTTAATTATATATCAATTATGTTATGGTTTTACCGAAATTCAATTATTAGTAGCTTTATTTGAATTTGAAATTAATTTCTTATGCCATGAAAATTCATGTGTTGGTAACAAGTTAGGATTAATGGAAACTGACATATTAAATGGCAATAAAACTACATATAAGAAAATATAGCATTTTATGTGTATAATTGGATTTAATATTTTTTTATTATTATAAAAATCATTAGGATAAATCTTATAAAATTTGGTTGAATATTTTATATATAAATTTCATAATGTGGTCATTACTAATAATTACCAACAATTTAATGTATTCGTTATTAGAGTTAAATTTAAAATTTTATATCATGGTTTTAAACTATACATCGAATGGAATAATTTATCTAAGTTAAAAAAACATAACATAAAATCTCGGGGCATTACAAGTTTACATTATGATTCATAATGTTATGATATCAACTAGTATATGTCATTATTTAGAATGGTAACCATGTAGAATGAATGAAAAAACAAACTACTACAGAAAATCCTAGTTTACAATATGATCATATGAATTAAAATGAGTATGGAGTTATATTAGCAGCCTTAAACAAAAAATTATAACCCAATTTGCATAGATAAATCGGGTTATGACCAAAAAACATGTATTGATAAAAAATTTAATCATATAAAATGTAGATTAAAAATGTTAGGATGATTTATCTCTCAAAAAACCTGACATTTTAATGGGACTACAAGTCCATTTATTGCTACATAACACATATCTTTAGTATAGAATATATTTCATGAATGGCGAACTAATTAATGAGAGAAGGTTTCCCTAGAACTTTTTCATTACTCATGCGATTAATATTAATGTTTTTAATGATTCAAAAACCTTGAAGATGATGATGAAATAATAATCATGGAATGGATGGTTTTTATGTATCTTTTCATGGATTTTTTCCCTCACGAATAATGATCAGATTGAAGGGAAATTTCCAATGGCTATGAATAATGGAATTAGAAAATGATGTCATGTCTGAATTAATTTTTACAAATATTATAAAGATTTTTGTGGGTATAAATATAAAATTATAAGAATGATTGGCAATTTATAATCTTTTCTTAATCCATTCATTCTATGGTATCTCATTACCTATGCCTTTTCAACATATGAGGAAATAACATCATGTTCTTCCAAGACAGAGAATGAATTCTACATTTTTTATGACTAATAATAAAATCGTGATAAGAAGAGGGACTTATAGAACACTAGAAAAAGAAAATTGGAAAAAGGGGAGAAAAAAGGATATAATATCAAACTGTGAATAAATGTGGAATGAAACATTATGGGACATGGTTATTGTAAATGTAATTTTTGTTATGTATGAAGAGAGAGGCCACATGAAATATGATTATATGAGAATGAAATAAGATTCTAATGTTTAATACATCCACTATACTGATTTTGTGAAATATGAATATGATTTTCATCTATGTTATGGTCTTTTTTTCCAAAACAACTCTAAGGGAATAAGGTTAGGATTATATGATAAAAAATATAAAATTATGTTTCTAATGATGGGTTGATAAAAAATTAAGCATAAACATTAACTTATAAAATTCATTATTTGATTCTAGATCTTCATATTTGTTATGTTTTCCATATTTTCTAGTAAAATTAGATATTTTCCTATTATATTATGATTATAGTTTCACATTAATACTAATACTAGTGGCCTCACCTAAACAACGATGTGACAACCAATTATTATTATAAATATTTGTGAACTATTTATTAAATTTGTTATTAGACTAATGGTAGAATTTGATATAATCATTAGTATGGACATGATTTCTTATTTTTATGAAAAAAATTATTTGAAATAAAATGAAATTAAAATAATAGATGAATATTAGTAATTCCATTTTTAGGATGGACTTCATCATATTACTCATATCTAGATTCATCCCGGTTATATCTTATGGATCATATTCATAGTGAAAAATAGAATTCATAATCTATAGGTTGAAAATGTCATCATCAAATTGATGATGTAGAAATTATATAAGAATAAATTAATGTATTTCCTGAAAACTTACACAAATAAAATCATTTTCAAGAATATTATTTTTTCAATTGATTTAATATTTGAAGAAATACATAAATAAATAGATCACTATAGAATGACCATAACTTATGTGACATAATTGGAGAAAAATAGCAGGAGTTTTGTAACATGTGATTTTTATTCCCTGGTGTTTAACTACGGGATGCCTATTTTCATTCCATTAATACTAAATATGGATCAATGATGTTGCTAATTGATTATGTAGAAATCAATAATATAAAAAATGATCATGTATCCTCAAACTCACATTACTTACTTGTCTTATCAATTTCATGTATAAAATAATTTTTAAATTATTGAAAATCATTCACGATATCACTATTTTCATGAAGTGTAATAGGATATTGCATATAAATTTTTTCTAATAAGTTATAGACATTATGATTTTACAATAATTCAAGTTGGTTAAACAAATTAACAAAATTGTTTTTATTTCAACCTCAATAAGATTATTCAATGAATAACATAATTATTTTAAAATGGTATTTCCTAATGAATTTTAGATGTTTTACAAAACATCTATTAGGACACTATGAATCACATGCATATGATAACTAAATTTCATAGAAGAAATTAGTTATATTGGAAATTTAGAATGTTTGAATTATAGATATAAAAAGGCTTTTTTATTCCCAATATTGTCAGCAAAGACAAAATTCTAGGTGATACTGATCGGAGAAAAGGAATTATATGAATCGGGAGAAGAGAGAGCGGTCCGAAGCTTTCTTCCTCGACGGCGGCGATGCCCTAGCCCGTTGATGCCAGTGGCTCCAGCCCCCACCTCCTTGTCAGGGGGAGGGGGGGTGCATCTTCTTTCCTCGTCGGCTCGTCCCTTTTCCCCTTTCACCAACCCGAAGCTCCTCCCTCCCTTCCCTCCGACCCCGCTTTGCCCTAAGGTCCCAGACCTTCTCGAAGGTTCTCCTCACCTTGAGATTTCCTCCCAGGAGTTCAATGCAGCGTCTGACCTTCACAGATCGACCCTGGTCGCTCGCTTCAGGGGTCGCTGACCTTCGGTCGACGCTTTTGATCGTTTCGTCTTCGAATCATGGGGTCTTCAATCCCAGGTGGTGGTAGGGATTCTTGATCATCACCGGCTGATGATCCGTTTCGACTCGGAGGATGACTTGGCTGTCTCCTGGTCCAGCGCTCCTTGGGTCTTCAACGGATGCAGTTTCTTCCTCATGCGATGGTCTTTCGATTTCAGCATGAATCGAGACCCGCCTTCAGCTGTTGTTTGGGTAAGCATTCCCGATCTTCCCCTACCCTTCCAAAACCCTTCCATTTTTTCTATGCTCGGGAACCTGGTTGGTCGCTTTCTCTGTTCGGATCAGCAAACATCTACGGTCTGTCATCCGATTATGCCTCGCGCCTATGTGGAGGTTGATGTCTCTAAACCACCAGTAAAGTGGATTTGGATATCGGTTAAGGAGGAGTTCAGATGGAAGCAGAGAGTGGTGTTTGAGGCATGGCCTGCTTTCTGCTCGGGTTGCTTCAAATTCGGCCACTTCTCCACTGAGTGTCGTCGTGCGATTTGGGATAGGCTTACAGCAGTTCATACGGATGCATCATGTGTCCTTCCGCTGCGGGATAGTGGAGGTTTGAATGAAGCAGTGCACAGGGATGTTCCTTTAATGCATATTCCTGGGAGTAACCAGGTTTCTCCAACAGCGGTTGAAAAAAATGGGGAGGCTCCATCTCAGGGAAAACCCTCTGAACCAGTGCAGAAGGGGAGGACAGAGGAGGCAGGACCACGGGTTGAGGATGTCTTCGCCCGGTTGAAGCAGGACCTGGGCATCTGTAGCGCTGAAAAGGTCCCCTTAGCAGTGCCTTCAGTGGATCCCAAGGCTGGTGAGAAGAGTTTGGTTGGGAGTGAGGCTCAAAGTTTCGGTGGATCTCAAAAAAGAGGCTGGGAGTTAAAAAAATTTCAGCAGCAGTTTATGGGCCGAGGGTATGTGCAACTCCTTGAATCTAAACCAGTGCAGGAGGGGCCTTTTTTGTTAGCTGAAACATCTCATGAGGACCAAAGGAGGTCTGCTGATGAGAACATTTTGAGGGAACGTGAACCTAACACCCTTTGTCCGAAGTCTGGGTTAGGGGAGAGGAGAATAGGCCGGGAGAATAAAGCAGGCATAAGGAAATATCAAACTAAGCAGATTTGCCTTACAGTTGACCCATAGCTAAAGCTTGGGATCGCTTTGATGGATTAGAAGACCAAGAATCTCCAAATAATGAGGAGGATGACTCGTCATGGGAGGAAAGTAATAGTCTACCTTCAGTGGATAGTATGGACCGATGTCAAGGGAAAGGCCCTCATAGCCCTCGCAGGAAGAAGGGGAAGAAAAGTATTAAAGACATAGGGAAATGTATTGTGGTTCAGGGGAAAAGGGATAAGGGACACAAGGATTACTCTCATCTTCCAAAACCCATGGAAACTCGATCGTCCAAGAAAGGAAGGAACAAAGGGAAGATGGGAGAAGATTGGGAGTGTTTGCATCTAATCCTGCATTCCAAGGAAGAAATGCTTGAGCAAGACTTACGACCCAATGTATCAGAAGAGGAACTCAAGAGGATTTATGAATGGAGGCTGAAAGTTGATGCTACAAATGAGAAAGAAGTCTGGATGGACAAGAAAGATCGAATTTTGTCCCGAGGCTTTAACCAGAAGAAAATCAACTCAGAAGAATTTATTCAAACAATGGAAAGGATGATCTCCCATCTTGAAAAGCTCATCAACGATATTCTAGGTATTCAGGTTAGTTCTCTGCATTGGGAGCTTTATAGAATAGCTGGGTCAAGTAATATCAGTCTCGTGTTTAATCAGTTTGTGAGCTGTTTCATCACGTAGTGGTAACACTTTGTGTACTCTGGTTTCCCATTTTCCTAAAATGGATTTTATAAAAATTTAACTTGGAAGGATATGAATGGACTACATTAGTTAATGAATCCATTGTATTTAGATTCACTATTAATTGTGGTTTTTTATCGGTGATTAGTTTAAAAATTTCCAAGATCATCTAACCAATTAACCTTGAGTACCTATATAGGGTATATTATTATATAGACATTGTAAGGTGAATAATATATTGAATTACTAAATTGAAAATTGTGGAATTATCATAATTTGAATAATCCATCATGGAATTATGGGTTTTTATAGGTAGTGTTACATGAAATAAGGTTCAAGACGGAGCCGTTATGCATAAAGATAAATTTGTTTCCAATGAATTAATATAGTTAATGATTAATTAACTATTCCATCTAACCCATGACTGAATGTAGAAATCCATATTTTTTTCTTATATTATTTATATGAATTACCGCTATTGAGAATTATGTGAGATATACATGGATAATAAGTGGGTAAAATACAAATATTCACATAAAGAGCTTAGGATGATGAAAGGGTGATGTATTGGGATACTCAAGGATTATAATTTTCAGTATACTATAACCAATGATTGAAATGTAATGGCGTAGATTCATTATTTATGAATATCTATAGAGTTATAATAAAAATGGGGATCAAAAGGGACCCTTTGTTCGTTGATCATTTAATTATTGATATGGTAATTATTAAGGTTGTGTATACATCACTAATCTTTCCAAATTATTTCTAATCCATCAATGATGGTAATTATAAAAGGCTATCAACTTGGTGATTCTAATTTAAAAAAGAAAATTATAGATGTGGATGAATGATATCTGGTAGAATTCTTTTGTGATGATGGAATTCTAAAATGTGAAAGGGGACTATGAGTAACATCTACTTGTAATACGAAGAAGTAGTTATTGAACGATGACCATAAATATAATATCCCAATAAAAAATTGATTCACCATGATATATAGAAATTTGAAGGAACTTTTTCTCTATAGTAATATAATGTGGAAAATTGTTTATTATGTGTCTAGATATTTTGATTGTCTATTTGGGATTTCTGGGATAAATCATCCAATATTATACAATAAATCTATTCCTTTAACTATACTTAAATAGTATGTCATTACTCTGGACATTTCTAATGTAATACCAATGAATAATATAATTAATAACACAATATCAATTATTTTTTATTTAATAAAAAATAAAAACATTTATTTATTAAATGATAAGATTTAACTCTCTAGTTCATTGCATGTCTCTTTATTAGTTAACTTCATAAAAATCATGGAATAGACCTTTCAATTGTGAATGACCCTGATCAATTATTTATATTAATATTATGGAATATGATTATAAAGGATCATGATAAAATTATTTATTTGAGCACCATATACCACCATAAAACATATTGATGGTTTGAATAGACTATTAAAACCTTAAAAGACATGTTGAGGATAATCACTATTAACATTCATTGTATGTGGGATTATTATTTCCATTTGGAATTTTTTTAAATAATAGATTCTATTAAATTGTCCAAATTTAATAGTACGAATTATTATATAGAATGAAATTTTACACTCCAACATGTCATGATGAATTTGGGAAAGGAGTATTCTACACCCACAGCCTCTGGATGAGAAAATGTCAACGGTAAATAATATACAAACCCAAATAAACTCATCTAAATGAAAGAAAAATGGAAATGATGATAACTATGATAATTATTTGAAATTACAAGTGGGATATTAGGATTAATATTATGTATCAACATGGAAGGATGTTATAAGGCTCAGTAAAAAAGATAATATGATCCCAATGTACATCATTCCATTCGAAATCCAAGAATTAATTGGACTTGTGTCTTACCATTTGGATATAAAATCATGACCCTCTAAAGTATATGATGTTCTCAATATATCAGTATTAAGAATGTCAATTATAGAAATAGAACATGTTATAACATCTAAGTAAATATAATATGAAATTTAACTATATTAGTTTAATGAACATTTCTAGATTATTGACAACAAAGGATGACATGGTAGGTATCAGAGGGCTCATCTTTAAATGGTACATTCAAGAAATCATTTGATATTTTTTTCAACGTGGGAAATTGAAGAAATTTTGTAAAACTTCCCAAAGATGTGATTGTGGTGAAATTTTCAAATGTTCAAGGAAGAAATTTTTTTGAGAGGGAAGAATGTAACACCAGAAGATATTTTAGTACATTTTTTTTAAAAAGAATCTCTTTTCGATTGTTTATGATACAAGAAACCCCATTTAAAAATAAACCATATTATTGTGTACCCTAAAAACCTAGATAATAAATTGGTATGCATGAATATATCAAATTAAATATTTCAAATAATATGTTTTATATGTTTATAAAATCAATTCATTGGCTATCAATTCATTAAAAACCAATATAGTAATAATTAAAAAGTAAGTGAAATTTAATTCAAAAAAATTCCTCACATTTATTGTTTTTAAAAAATTATTCATTATTCAATAATTATTTTTACGAAATGTAAATACTTATATGAAATTTTATCATTTATCTAATATTTTTCAAGACATTATATAATAATAAACGTGGTTTTATGCTCAAAACAATATTTTTCTCTAAAAAAGGGTTTTCCTTTATTTTGAACAATAATAGTAAAAATAATTTATATCAGTGTTTTAAAATTAATTTTACAGCATATAAATAATATTATTAACCATCCTGAATATAATTTATCATAGTATATTATTTAAAATTTTATAAAGAGATTGATTTTTTCAATGAATATTGGAAAATACTAATTTTTATTCAAAACATCCTTTTAATTTTAATAAATTGATATGTTCCATTTTATATTAAAATTTTATTAAAATTAAATTTATCTCAAATTTATTATTAATATTCCACTATATATCGTTGGAAAATATATTGTGATGAATAATGATATAAAATATTTATAAACTGATAATATTTTTTTATCAAAAAATAGAGTTTTCATCGCACTTACAAGATTAACATAAAATTTATTTAATCCAAATTCATAAATAAAATTTTGAAAAAAGGTATTCCTTAATTGAAATCATAGTAATTAATATTTTCTACTGATTTTAACATAATTTTAAGAAATAACGAATAGTAAAAAAATTAACAAAAATTAATTACTGTTATTATGGTAAAAACATGTTTATCGTGTGTTAAACCAAAGAGTAAGGGAAATATTTCCAATTAAATTTGTATAATTATTATTTTAGGGAAAAAATTCACCTTATCCTATAATAAATTTAAATATATTTAAATTTCGAGGAATTTTTCTTGGTAATGAATTATAATTTTTAATTCTTTTAAGAGTTTTACATTATATTCCCCTCCCCCAGTTATGGGAGAGAAATGCCTACCATCTCCTCACCATGATAAGATTCTTTTTTATTTGGATAATGCATTAAATATATCTTCCTTACATCCCTAACCACTAGTAATATCCCATTTATTGTTCAAAACATATTCCTAAAAAGAATTTTGTTATAAATATAAAGTGATTTTTTGAAAAAAAATGTATAGTTATTTCAAACATGATTTTATATTATTCCTTACTCTAGAACCTAAAAATTCTTTAAATATATTATATGAGGACGAAATAATTATATTACAAATTAATATACATTATTATGTTAATTTAATTACCAATATCAATCCAATCATCCATTAAATGTGAAAAAAATTCATCTATCATGTGAAATGCACATTATCGCCTTACGAACCGATGTAATTTGTTTCTAATAACCACCCCACAAGAATAGATATAAAAACTAAATTAATTTGAATAATTAAAATAAAATTATTATGTTATTATAATTATAAAATTAAAATATTGTAAATATTTTAATACCTTCTAACCCAATAGAAACACATAATGTAGCTTGTTCGTACGTGTGGAAAAACTTATTCACTAAGCAATTCTATATATTTTTCATTTCCTTATAAACAGGATTGAAGTGAGGAATTATTTAATGAGTATATATATATATGATCTAATTATTATACTATAAATTCCATTTAATTTTGAAATATTATTTACATTTTTTTGTTAACATCAATAATAAAGATGTTAAACTTGAGTCAAGGTATTACCTCAAAATCCCATCATTATTCGAAATTTCTCATGTTGAAGTATCTATATAGGTAATTATTTTATAATTATATCATAGAACCAATATATAATAATATGAAATTTTTATTTATTGAAAATAATATTTTTCATTAACATTCCACTCTATAATTAATCATTATACTAAAATAATGTTTCTATAGGAATTTTTTTCATCATAGTCAGAAATATTTTTTCTTCAATACACAATGGTATTCAAAAAATATTTTGTACATGTATTTTAAATTATACATAGTTATTTATTAAGTAAATTGATATCTATTTTAACATCTTGGTTAAATAGGATGAAAGTTTAGGTTTTCAAAATATGGTACATTTTTAATTTTTAAAAAATTATAAGAAAAATGTTTTTAAACTTATACTTCAGGAACATAATTTTCTATAACAATGAGAACTCATTAAATTAAATATTCCATTACACATATAAATGAATCATTCCAATTAAAATCTTTTCATTAATATTTGGTGTATGTTTTTATTTTTAGTATTAAATTTTAAAATAACACAATTATTTTCCACTAGATATCTACCGACGATGTTTTTAAATAATATTAATCTCTATCTACAATAATTAGTAGATATTATTTTTTATTTGGGATGTAATATTTTGATAATATTATTTATATTTCTCTGAATGATTTCTAAATATGTTTATTTGTTAAAAAATGTAATAAAATTTTATATTCTAGTCTTTAATAATAATCTTCATATCATTTAATTTTCACAAAATTTATATGAAGATTGAATTGGACTTAGTATGTGATATGTGTGACCCTCGATATCACATTAATGAATATTTATGTATAATTTGAAAAAAAATATCTTGTTTATTTATTCAATTCCATACTCATTTAATAAGATGACATGAAAATGTGTGCTGGATGTTATATTTATGAAGTTAAACATTATTCCTTCCTCATTATGAAATTTGTTTTTGATTTCCATGTGATTATATGATTAGTTATGATAATCGATAATATTTTTCATGGTAATGTGATTATTTAGATGGATTTAATTGATCACATGTATTCCTATAATCATGTTTCCCATGATCATAGTATTGTATAAATGCCACCTATTTTCAAATATGTAGCGTTCCTATTAATTTTTACATATATTTTAACTATAAAATCCACTATAGGAATAACCTTACTCGGTATTCACCTCACCCATTTAGGATATTTAATTTCACCTAAATATAGAAAATGGATTATGATAGATCTGTATGGATATGGTAGAGGGAATAGTGGTTTTCTCAATTAATGTACTGTGATTTTTTTAGTTTTTTAAATGTATGTTAATGTTCATGTATGTATATTTTCTTCTAGGTCTACCAAACTAAAGAGTGCTTTGGGATATAATGGCTTGAATCTAGTACCAACGTATTGTAGTAACCACTAAATCCCACATAATTGGGTTAATATCATTAAAAAAATAACGATTAGAATATAACCACTCTTTTTAATAAACCATATTATTGTTTCAAAAAAATTATAATACTTTTGAATTTAATCCCACCTAACAGACTAGCATGTGATATTTTTTAAACTACCCCAATTATCTCTCCCTTACTGATAGATAATTGAATATTGAAAACTCAATTTAATATTGGAATCCCTCTCTCTATCTCTTGCCTCGTATTTCTAAATTTATAATTTATATAAATATATGTTCTCATATTTGGTTGTAGTATAATTTATATATTTAATTGTAACCATAACAAATCGATGACATCAAAATTTTCTAATATTGGATTTTATACACATAAATATTTCATAATGATTTCTTCAAAACCATATCCTTTTATAAATTATATTTTTTTTACATCAAAAACATATAATCAAACTAGATAATGAATATTTATACAAGAATTTAATTTTCATTGAACGTGGAACCATTCTCTACTGGAAGAAATTATCTCACAAATTCATTCTCTTATATATTAATTTAGACTCCAAGCTGCTATATGTATATAATGATACATAATAATATTTTTTGAACCTGTTCATTTTCTATAATCATTATATGATAAGAATAAATAAATAAAAATTTGATTATTATTTTTTAATTATATCAACAATAATCAACCGATCTATCACATTGAGAGAAAAGGCTACCTAAAAACACCATTGTTAACTAACCAATAATCCTACCATATAGCCCATATGGTAGAACCTCACATAGGGTGAATATATTTATCATTCACCCGAGTTTTTGAAATCCATGGTAACCCATCATAATATGTGAAGTCCATGTTTTCTTGACCAATTGTGTTATACATATTGATTATAAAATTATCATGGAAGTCCCCAGATTGTTCAAAAAATAGTCATTATCATTGAATCATTATGTATTCTCACATCGTCCTATAATTCCTCATTTTAAATTATTATTATAAAAATATCATAGAATATAAATATATTTTGTATATAATTTCCACGAAACTATTAATTTTTCCATTTTTCATGGGATATTATCTTTAAATAACCCTAAATTACCCATAAAGAACTCAATGATACCCTTATACAACCCTAAATAACTTATTAAATGTCTCTTGATTTTATGAGTTACCCATACGTAGGGGCTACACTATCTTTACGAAGCCAGTTCTCAATCAACATAACCATTAATAAGAACTTTTATTACCCTTATATAGTTATTGAATTGTTGATAAATATTTATTTAAACCATATGAAATCCAGATGACCCTTACATACTATGTTCTTTAAGGGAGATTGTAAGAAATCGAGTTTTCACTATGGTATGGATCTAATAATTTTCAGTCTATATATTTACTTTGGACCTAATATGAATTCCTAAAGGGTTAGAAAAGGTTCAAATGGTGTCTAGGGATTGTTCAGAGCCCAAAACACCTCTTTTTGTGAAAAGCATACATGGCGTACGGTTTAGAGTAAACTGTGTAAGAATTTAGGATGATTTGTAGAACTATGGGGATTTTGTTTTTTTGAACAGATCCACCACGCATTGTTGGCACATATTTGTGTGGCCTAACCACACATATTACACTTCTTTCCTAGTATTCATGCATGGTTGGTGCATTGCTTGTCAAACCGTGCAGACAACCCATGTAAGGGGCTAATTTTCGGGGTAATTATTCCCTTAATGGTCTATTAATCACCCTCCTTCCATATTCTGAGATTATGTGGGATTTTCCACCATAACATTCAAATTGGATATTTTTTTATTATATAAACATGGGATCAAGAGATATCCTTCATCTAGTGACCAAACTAGCTTACGTTCTTCATTATGGATGCGCAACGGTAAGTACTACAGTCTGTCTGAGTTGTTATTCCTCTATTTTTCAATCAACCTAGTTATAAATGTTTATTCATTTTTCAACATTTCATAAATATACTCCAACACAAGGAAAATAAAGGGATGATACATGAGGAGGAGAGTCGTTCAGTCCTAAGGCAGGTGGTCTATAATTTAACCATAATGTATGTTGATTTTGGGATATACGTGTGGTGCCAATGAATTTATCGAGTTCTGTTTCTTAAATTTATATCCCATGATTACACTCATTAGAACTGTATGGTTAATCTCTTTACAAATATGTGATAAACTATTATCAGTTACCCCCTCAACATAATCTGACCCATGTCGATGGTTATGCCATTATTTTTTTTAGTGTTTTGAACGTTAGTGCCATCATTCGGGTGTCCCTTGTCTTGACTATCCTAAAGGTAATATTTTTTACATGAAATGTATTGATTTACATTGTGAATTTCAAAATGGAAAGTACCATGCATGCTCTGTTGAGTCAATAAGGCTTCCCATATGACTTTTCAATTCCTTCATACTTTAGGGAGATTGTTGAGTCAAAAAGGTTTCCTTATGACTTTACCATTCCTTCTTGTTTTGAAAATCACAAACACCTTATCTCAAGGCAAATCTCATTTTACCCTATGTTTTACTTCTATAAGGAAAAATTTCATTCCCCAAGATATTTATCCTTACCATGTTTTTCATTGTTCATTATCTTGTCTAAGTGTAAAATTCAGTTTCATGTCTAAAACCTAGGAATCATATAATACTTAGATAAAGAGAATTCTGTTTTCAGACTCTGAATTATCAGAATTATGGTTATCAAATCTTCTGATTTCTGACACCTTATTCTGAATAAGAATTCTCATTATGAACTCTTATGAATACCAACTCTAAATTTTTGTTTTGAATTCTTCTGAGTTTTGACACCGAATTTAGGTTACGAATTCCTATGAGTTCTGACATCGAGTTCTCTGAATTCAGACTCTGAACTCTTCTAAGTTTTGACTACAAATTATCATAATTCTGGTTACGAACTATTTTGAGTTATGACTCAAAATTATGAATATAATTTCTGATTACAAACTCTTATTAATACTGACTCTGAATTATAGTTACAAATTATTATGAGTTCAAACACCAAATTCATGTTACGAATTCCTATGAGTTTTGACTCTGAATTCTAATGAATTCAGACTCCGAACAGTGTAAGTTCTGACTTCGAATTATCATGAACTTTGACTTCGAACATTGTAAGTACATGTTCCAAATTATTGTGAATCCAGATTCCGAATTTCCTTGAAATTCAGATTTTGGAATTTTATAGAGTTTAGGTTCCGAATTCCTTAGAACACAGAATATGAATATCCTTGTATTATAGACCCCAAATTCATTTTTGGTTAGACTCTGAACTTTTATTTTCTTACATTCTGAATATTGGATTTTGGTTATGTAATCATATTTTTTCTTACACTTGTTTTTATTATAATATGATTTCATGCATTTAGTTTCTAAATAACCATTAGTTGAGTGACATGTGTACAGGTCCCTCCAAAATTCAAGGAAAAATATGAACGTTGGAGGAGGGTCTGACCATTGGTGTTGTGCCTATAAATATAAGCTCATTTGAAAATAGGTTAATAATGTTCTATGAATCTATATATTACATGATGTTGAAGTACTTTCTAGAGAGAGACTCTCATGCTTAGTGCCTACTGAAAATTTTGTTCAGATTTTCTTTGTGTGACATCGAATGTTGTTGATTACATTCGAGGGCTTCCGGGGATCGGAAGACAGCGGTGCCGACTACCTAGAAGTTGAGGACTTCCTTGGTGAGGAAGACAGAGGTTCCAACTACCATGATGTTGAGGGCTTGCAGGGATATCAATAAATACTCTGATCTTCGTATCACGGGCTTACCCTGGTGTGGGTAAGAAATACTTTCTTGAAAGTATAAACTGAGGGACCTTTATCCAAGGATGTTCGATACCCTTCTCTTTGGGTTAAAATATTTACTACTTGTTACTTGTTTTGTTACAAGTTTTCTGTTGCATTTTATTTGTTGAGGAAAGTATAACTATATTATACTTCCTTATACTTGTATACTCAGATTTAGTAATATTATATACACATTAAGGTAGAATCTTCATCATTATAAACATTCATTAAGTTTCATTTTCCGGAACCATCTTTTCGGATTTACATTCTCGGAATCATATTTCTGGAATCAAGAATGTGTGTAGAACTAGAGGTTTTTTGAATTACCTTTTTTACCCTTGTTAAAAATAATCATCTTTAAAAGTTCCAAAAGAATTTTTTTAAACTATACAATTCGCCCCCTCTCTTGTATTTTGAGCATCACTAGATACTACATAATGTATCTATATTATTTAGATCTTATATTTGGTATTATATAGTATATCATATTCACATACCATCTCACAAATTGGTATAATAGGATTGGTTTAATCTAAATTTATCTCATGATTAGATTCAGAAGAGAATTCATCATATTCTTATTCTCAGAATGAGTTTTTCAAACTCATAAAGTTTGGATTCAAATTTTTCTTAGAGATACTCTTGTTCTATCTTTTTCCTTACTGAGGAATATTTAATTTGTTTTCAAACATTTTCTATTAACCAGTTTTTGTTGAATGATTTTTCTTTAAAATGGTAAGAATCAATTTCAGTTCCATAGACAATCTCAATCCAACCGGACCACATATTTTTGATGGGAATGATTATGAATATTAGAGAGATCTCATGAAGAATTATTTTATTTATACTGGATTTGATAATTTTGTTATGCTTACTGGAGGATATAAAATCCATGACAAGGAAGTTAGTACCTTCACCAAACAAGAAAAGCATGAGTATCAAATGAATTATAAGGTACACAATACCTTGATTTGTTCTAGACTAGAAATACATATAACCAAATTTCATCTTGTGAAGCAGCAAATTGTATATGGATGAAACTTGAAGTTACACACCTTTGAACTTCAAAAGTTATTGAAACTATAAGAGCAATTCTCAGAGGTGAATATCATGGTTTTTTATTTCCTTATGGAGAACCCATATATAAGGTGCAACAAATATTCATGACTATTGTGAATAGTTTACAATCCATGGGTGAGAAAGGATTAGATGATGAAGCCTGTATCGATAAGATCATAGACAATATTCCAAATGAGTGGGAATCGAAGAGGACGGCTATTGATGAGAACAAGAAGGTTACTCAGATTTCTCTTGATGAACTTTTTTGGAACTCTTCTACAACATGAGACTAGAATGACGAGAGATGTTGATAATGTAAATAAGGAGAATGTGAATGGCAGTGTTGTGTTTACTAAAACTACAAATCATACAAAATCCAAGATTCCTAAGAGAGTTAATAGATCCAAATCTAAGAAGGTTGTTATTCAATCCGAATCTAGGGGAAGTGAATCTTCAGAAAATGATTTAGAAAAACTAGCTTGAAGGATGAATAAGATTGTTGGATAGAATAACATTTAATATAGATATATGATTAATGAAAGGAAAGATAAGAATGATTCAGAAGTCACATGTTATGGATATATGAGATATGGACATATAAGACATGATTGACATATTCTTAATAGAAAAAAAAGAATGAAAAAGCATTATGAGAGAAACAGAAAGAAGTACTACAAAGATAAATCTAAGAAGGTATTGAAAGCTAATGACACCTGGAGTGCCATTGGTGGAGACTCTTCAGATGAATCACCAGATTACAAATATTTTAGACAGAAGAATCTTAGTCTAATATCAAGACTACCTATTGACAATCATTTCTTAATGGCTAAGTTACACAATGCTGAATAAATGACAAATGTATCTTTGAATGAAAACTATAGTGATAGTAAATACTATAACTCTTCGGATGAAGAATATCCTTCTAAGGAAGATAATATTTTACCTACCTCTGAAAAAGTTTCTAGGTTTTCAAAACTCCTTGATATTGAGAATTCAAAACTCATGAAAAACCATGATAAGGAAAATTCTAGGAATTATATTGTTACTAAGGAAATATCAGATCTTTTTAAAGATCTTGATAAGAAAATTGTTGATTTTTAATGTATTTAAAAAAAATTAGGAAGTAAATTCTGAGAAGGATAAACTTTTTAAGGATCTAGAAAACGTAATTTCTACAAAAAAATGTTTTTGAGCCTTACTGTAGTTCAGAATCATATGTTTTGGAAGACAATAACAATGTTATCAAACAAAAATCTGAAATTTTTTCCTTGAGGAAGTGTTTGTTAAATTTTACCTTAATTAAGGAAATTTTTTGATAAGATGTATTCCCAAATCGGACCTCTAAGGAATAGTTTTGGTTTTGGTTATACTAGTTCTAAAGAGGTTTTTAGTAGCAATTTTTTTATTCCTCAAAGTTATCCATTCTGTATTAATTTTTAGTGTGGTGGGAATTGTGAAAAAAAATGTTCCTTAAACAAAACTCAGTCTTTGGGATTTCATAAATCCTATATTTCTATGAAGATGTGGGTGCCTAAGATTTTGATTTCTGAAATTTATGAATCCATGAAAGTTTAGATTTTGAAAGTGTATCTTTTTTGTTTTCATGAAATTAGAGAGAGTACAAATAGGAATACTTGGTACATGGATAGTGGATGTTCCCGACATATGATTGGTAACAAAAAATACTTTGAAAAGATTATCAAGAAAAAAGGAAGAAAAGTAACTTTTTGAGATAATTCCAAGGTAGAAATTATTGGTATATGTAACATTGTTCTTCTGGAAAAAACAATGATTTCAAATGTTTTATTGGTTAAGGGTCTTAAGCACAACCTCATTAGAATACGCCAATTATGTGATGATGGTTACCTTGTGAATTTCAGGAATGACAAGTGCTTAGCACAAAATTCCAAGGAAGAGTTTATTATTTACACCCATAGGAAAGAGAATGTATACACACTAAACATAGATTACCATAGGAGCCAATATTTTAGAGACCCGAAGCTTGACGTACATGGACATTACATTACATTTGTGTAATACTTAGTACATAACAAGAACACACACACAAGGATCGTAATAGTTTAGTGTCTTTGGAAACTCAGAATATAATCTTCTAATCCTGGTGAAAGATCTTCAATATCTCCCATAAAGATCTTCTTTTTTTATACCTAAAACCTTTCTTTAAATCCTGGGGAAAAGAAAACATAAAAGGGTGATCTCAAACGCTCAGTAAGGGAAAATAAAAATCATATCATATCTTTTTGAAAATCATAACCTACAAAAGAGATCATAATAACTTAACATGGAATAAATCATAGAAGTGAAAATGAGATCCCCATAATCATAACATAAAACTTGAAACCTTGTGGCATACACACATAATCATAGAAAATCATTTCTTGTTAGTCAAGACTCATTTCCAAGACTATCTTAGTGGACAAATTCCCTTTCTGAATCGAGTAACCCTCGTTCCAGTCCTATTTCACTGAACCGGTATAACCTACCATTCCAGCCATGTCTATCTCATGAGATATAAAATCTTTACCCAATGCATTGGAGGGAGATATAGGTCCCACCCATCTTATAATGAATCCTTTCTTATGTGTGCCACATAATCATAAACCATACATCATAGTGAAACCCATGTAATAAAAATGGGATTCTTAAACAACATGACATCATAAAACAATTCATATAAGATAAAGGAATTCATAAAAATATTTCCATCACAACATAATCAAACAAATGTAATAATAGGGATAAAAAAACAACCCTTTTATTATCTTAGATGGAAAATAATTTTGATAAAATACTTGAACTCCATTCTTGAGGAAAATATCCTTTCTTCTTCAAAAACATTTTTCCTTTCATAAAATGTCACAAAACATTAAAATAAAAGAAGTTGATTAAAAATAAACTTGAAAACTTGTAAAGGAAGATTCTTGGAAATAAATTTTTAAAAATCCATTCATGCCGTATAAGTTAAAAAAAACATTCTTCGTACTTTTGTCGGAAAAGTCAAAAAGTACCTCGTACGAAAAACGACAAAAGATTCCTTTCATACATATTACTAAAAACTCACCGAAGGGTAAAAATGGATTTAAACAATTGTAGGTGGATGGAAATAATATTACATATTGATGAAACATGGATGTTGATGATAAAATACACCCCAGTAAATACTTACGAATAAACAATCACGGATAAAAATGAGATTGTGATATTTCCCTTACCTTAGGTCCGATTTGCTTCGTATGTGTCCGAAACTCCTGTATAATGATTTAAATAATGTCATTGACTTATTGCAGAATCATATTCATTGTTATGATATCATATATGGTTCACTTATGACATTATATTACCCGTTCTTTTGTAAATTCCATGTTAAAGAAGCGTTTTGGGTAAAATCGTTTCATTTATCGTAGGTGTTTTGACTTGTTGTTCTTGACATTATTATTCCTTATATCATGATTTACTTACTTCCAGAATATAAAATATGATTTATATATCATATATATTCAGTATATATATATATAATAGATAGATAAATGAAATGAAAAACACCATTCATGGAGACGGTAGTCCGTACGTACGCATGAACGCTGTTTTCCTTTCCTTATTGTCTTGAATGGAAGTAAGTAGATGAAATACACATATATATATATATACATAAATCCAGTAGCTTTATAATTTCATATATTTCATTATTATTTCTTATATATACTTTATAATCATTCTTAAATGGTTAACATGGAGAATGAATCTCATCGCATCCTGGAGACGGTAGTCTGTACGTACGCACGAGCGATGATATCATTTCCATAAATATTGAATTGAATTGGTGTGGATTATACAATATATAAGAATCAATATGATGTTGTAATAACTATGTATAGTTATTCTTTACACCATTATACCCATCCATGTAAGGTGGTGGTGGAAAATAGATTACACCACGGCGTGGAGACGGTATTCCATACGTACGCACGCGCGGTGATTTCTTTTTCCGTAGGATGGATAGATGGTGAAATAGGGTTGTTTCATAATTATAATAACATATCAGTATATTAGTGATACTGATGTTATTACTTCATAATGAAACAACCTAAGAAGAAGAAGTGGAAGAAGAAATAAAGATGAAATAATTGGTAACGGTAATTACCTCTTCTTTGAAGCACCTCTTTGAGACCTCATCTTAGGGCACTAAAATTGGTCTTTGAGGAAGAAAAAAACCTCTAGGATGTTTCTAGGGAAGTGGAGAAGAGATTTTGGCAGGGGTTGGCCGAGCTTGAGTGCTCAAATTGGTGTTAGGAGGAGGGGGAGGAGGTGTCCTTTTATAAGGGAGGAGAGGGGCACCTTAGGAATATCTCAAAATATTATTTTATATTAAAGTAAAAATCGGTTTATAATGGTTCCAAAGGGTCTTATTTCGAAGCTAAAGTGGGTATGGGTCGAAATACTATCAACAAATAGGATTTAGACAAGTTTAGGGTATTATTTTAACCTTATCAATTAGATTTAACTCTAAGTTAAATAATTTAACTTTTACCGTGTCTTTTTGTTTTCTTTCACTATATGGTTAATAAACTTACTATAACATGCCAAACTAACCCCAAATTGTTTATTATTAATATATATATACTTATCTAAGTTATTTGGCTGAACCTTATATTTTTAGGAATAAAATAACAATTAATAATATAATATTTGATTTAAAAACTATTTTGTGTCAATTTTGTCACTATTTGATATATGATTTTTGTGAAAGTCATAAAAGAATTATATGTTCGAACCAAGTTAATTAAATCAACACTAATATATCATAGTAACCTATAAAATTAGTGGAATTCATAAAAAGTCTCAAATTACATTCATTTGAGCATTTATAACATCAATTATGTTAATATTTCCTTAAAAGGGTAATTACTGCATCATCATTGTGTCATAAATAAATTAATTTATTTAAAGTCTAAAAATTATAAATAAAATATAATTATGTAGGAAATCGTTTTATATTTATAATTAATATTTACAATAGAATTTATCTTATGTATAACCCTATATTAAAAATGTTTTAGTAAATAAACTTTGATTTTGACTCTTTTAACTCTTCTTTGAATTAAATAATAATAAATGTCCTAATCTAATCCAAGTGGGCCTAAATGATAATAATTTACACTTAAGGTTGTTTTTGGTCGAGATAAACTTGTCCAATAGTATTAGGACATGTGTTAGGGTAATATTAATATCATTTTTACCCTTAATTACCCTATTTACTTTTAACCACGGTAAAAAAAATAAAAAGTTACTATTCACCAAAAAATTATTTTTATCTCATTGAACCACATTTTAAATACTGATATCAACCATGTCTGTCAGATTTTCGAAATTCCATTCACAGAAGTGGTAAAATTAAGTTTTATGCAAAATTCAATTTTTGACTACCACTTAGTAGTTTCACTATTCATCAAAAATTGATGTTTTTCAGAACAATGCGAAAATTTCATCCTAAGCTATATTTCATATTCCGAATTCAAAAATGAAGTCTATTTTACCAAATTCATAACATAGAAGTTGCATTAATTAATTTTATAATTAAATCCCGCTGTTAAAACAAATAGCGTGTTTTTAAGAAACAATATCTATCAAAAAATTGACACTAGTTTATAACTGGTTTAAATGTGAAATTACATCCAATGACCAACATTGTATTAAATTGTAAAAATATATTCTAAATATACTTTAAAACCACTCAAATTAATAATTTATCACTATTAATTATTTCGATTAAAAAAAGTTGTTTTTAATTAAAATTTAGTAATTTTCACTATTCATCAGAATATGAAAGTTATCCGAAAAGTACCAAAATTTCACCCTGAGCTAATTTAGATATTAAGAATCCAAAAATGAATTCCATTTTGAAAAATAAAACTTACAAAATTTCAAAAATTGGTTATTACTATTCATAACAGTTAGTTTTAATAATATCTTAATAGCATATCGTTGTTTAGCGAAACTCGGTGTTGCGTACAACACACGCTATCGTGGAAGGTCGTGATTGCGTATAATTGAAGCCAGGTCAGAGATGTGTATTGTGAAAGCTCCTTTTGGTGTAGCGTATAACACAAGACATTAATAAAATTAAAAAGAATATTTTTTCATAAAATCTCGGGCTGTTACATTCTACCCCCCTTAAAATGAATTTCGCCCTCGAAATTCGTCGGGGTTATAAATGGTTTACTATTCGAAAGTTTCTTTAATAGAAACCCACATCGTAAAAAGGAATACCAAAACTTGGCTTTAAAAACTAAAGTATGAAATGTAACGATTACTCAAATAAACTAATAACTGGGTTTCCACATAGGTGAAAATATGGATATGGAAGAGAAATCTAACCATCATGTTCTGATGGAGAGTGGTAGAGAACATTGCTATGGAAAATCCAGTAATTACAAATCCATAAATTTGTGACGATCTAAGGTACCATCTGATTCATTAGGTATAAGATCACTAGGACAACATTTTTGGTTTTCAAGATCATTTCCCTAAAGTTGAAAATTTGAATTAGAATAAATACTTTCATTATTTTGGTACAATCTCACTGTTGTTCATGCCTTGAACAATTTCCACTTCATCTCTTAAATAAATGAAGTTGAATTTGTTATTCGTGAAGTGTTAGCAGATCATGTGATAGAATGACGGGTCATTCCATCTGTCTCAAATAAAAGGTTAGCAAAAATTATATACATAAGTCGATCTATAGTGAGATTAATCATATATGGTTCCTAAAATGGACTTATACTTCATATATCATACTGCTTAATATAATAAAACTAGTTTCTACTAAACAGGGACTTCCTGTAGGCCAGTGGTAGGCGATAAAGGCCAGTCGCACATCGGTTGTGGGTTCGATTCCCATATCCTTGTCTGACGC
The DNA here is from genome assembly GCA_963277665.1 of Viscum album. Lineage (NCBI taxonomy): Eukaryota > Viridiplantae > Streptophyta > Magnoliopsida > Santalales > Viscaceae > Viscum > Viscum album. The sequence goes on along the minus strand of OY728153.1, from coordinate 207,495,523 downwards.
GATGGGCTGTCGCCCGTCCTGCAGGTTGTCCTTTTTCTAAAACTACATTACTATAACATCCTATCAATAATATAGAGAAAACTTCTATCCTTAAACAATACTAACTTATGTCCAACATAATCCATTCCAATCTTTAGGCGTATCCATAATACTGCAGTCCACTCTTATAACATAGTGAAAACGATTACCAGAGATTTAACACCATCGTCGATCACCATATATCATAAGATATGTTTTGTTGGTCACATTCCAAACATACAAAGTCTTTAATCATGTATTCCCTTGAATACCTTAGTGAAAACATGAATGCAGTTAAAAGTTAACACTTTCCACATACCAAAATCCTCAAAACTCTATATATTCAAACCATGATATCACTTAGTCCTTATATCAATCATGAGCTCATGAATACTGTTAAACATTTCGTTTTCTCGTTTACCCTTCATTATGCGCATATCATCTTATTTCCAAAAAAAATATCTCAATCACTTTGAATAACACATTAGACCAATACATAAATATTCCAATACTCCATGATACAATATTATTTTGGAACCCCATTACATAAACACTTAATCATTCCACCACATCGTTGTCATATTCAACATCGCCAATAGTGATCGCATGTGACTTCCCTTTGTCCTTTGCCTTCAGTGGTTGTTCATGTTGATCATCACTAACCCTTGGATTAGGGCATTTATTAGCATAATGCCCCATTTCCTTTCACTTGAAGAATTGAAGTGTTGGTGGTGCGTTCTCTGCAGTGTTTGCTTTATTCACATCATTAGAAACCCTTTTTCCATTACTTCGACACTCAGCTGCTCGATGACCTTCTTTTCCACACTTAAAACATTTTCTAGTCCCTTTAAGACAATCTCCACCATGCTTCTTTCCACACTTTGAGCATAAGGAAACATTCATCATCTTTTCACCATTATTCTGAGATTTCTCCTTGAACTCCATCTTTCGTTTCTTGTCAAAACCATGAGATGGATATGTAACACCAACTTCCATTTCTACCTTGATAGCACAACGCACAATTTCTTCATAGCTACTAAAGTCTCTTATAGCTAATTCCCTTTGAAGACTTGGTTTTAAGCCACTGAAAAATCGATCAACTTTACTTTCAGGTTGGATGATAATGCCAGATGCATACCTTGCAAGTCTTGTAAAATTTGCTTCGTATATACCAACAGATTCATCATCCTTCTGCTTCAGCTCAAGAAACTCCTTTTCCATCTTTGTTCGATGAATACGAGGGAAGAACTTACTGAAAAACAAGTTCTTGAACTCGTCCCATTCCATGGACTCAATTTCATCTCTTTGCCTCATATTTTTGATAAGATTCCACCATTTATCAGCTTCACCTTCCAAACGATATACTGCTAAGATGAATTTATCATGCTCAGAACATTGAAGAACTAAAAATATCTTTTCAGTGGTACTGATCCATTGTTCAGCAACAAGTGGATCAGAAGACCCACTGAAAGAAGTTGGACGTTGCCTTATGAAGGACTCAATAGAATATTGTTCCCTTCTCTGCTCATTTGGAAGTCCAGAATGATTCATAGCTTGTGTAAGTATAGCAATAAGATTTTGCACTCCATCTCCCATAACATTTGTTTGTTCAGGAGGACAATCATTGCATTGATCAACACGGTTCCTTCAGGTTCCAGCCATTGTCTAAAACCCAAAAAGAATAGTGTGAGAGGCAAAAATCATGCTAGGGAAAACAACATAATAAAGGGGGAGTACCCTCAATATCTAACATCTTAGGTTAAATTCTAAGATCGTTAGCGCAATTCTAGGACTATAACCTATACGTATACTTAACCTTAGAGACATCCCTAGAAATACCTTAGAAATATCTCTAGGGATCTCACTAACGTTTTTCGCATCCTAGTTTCCAAAGGTTGACTAAACCATTCCTCTGATACCAACTGTAGAGACCCGAAGCTTGACGTACATGGACATTACATTACATTTGCGGAATACTTAGTACATAACAAGAACACACACACAAGGATCGTAATAGTTTAGTGTCTTTGAAAACTCGGAATATAATCTTCTAATCCTGGTGAAAGATCTTCAATATCTCACATAAAGATCTTTTTTTATACCTAAAACCTTTCTTTAAATCCTGGGGAAAAGAAAACATAAAAGGGTGAGATCAAATTCTCAGTAAGGGAAAATAAAAATCATATCATATCTTTTTGAAAATCATAACCTGCAAAAGAGATCATAATATCTTAACATGGAATAAATCATAGAAGTGAAAATGAGATCACCATAATCATAACATAAAACTTGAAACCTTGTGGCATACACACATAATCATAGAAAATAATTTCTTGTTAGTCAAGACTCATTGCCAAGACTATCTTAGTGGACAAAGTCCCTTTCTGAATCGAGTAACCCTCGTTCCAGTCCTGTTTCACTGAACCTGTATAACCTACCGTTCCAACCATGTCTATCTCATGAGATATAAAATCTTTACCCAATGCATTGGAGGGAGATATAGGTCCCACCCATCTTATAATGAATCCTTTCTTATGTGTGCCACATTATCATAAACCATACATCATAGTGTAACCCATGTAATAAAAATGGGATTATTAAACAACATGACATCATAAAAAAATTCATATAAGATAAAGGAATTCATAGAAATATTTCCATCACAACATAATCAAACCAATGTAATAATAGGGATAAAAACAGAACCCTTTTATTATCTTAGATGGAAAATAATTTTGATAAAATACTTGAACTCCATTCTTGAGTAAAATAACCTTTCTTCCTCAAAAACATTTTTCCTTTCATAAAATGTCATACAACTTTAAAATAAAAGAAGTTGATTAAAAATAAACTTGAAAACTTGTAAAGGAAGCTTCTTGGAAATAATGTTTTAAAAATCCATTCATGCCGTAAAAGTTAAAAAAAACATTCTTCGTACTTTTTTCGGAAAAGTCAAAAAGTACCTCGTACAAAAAACGACAAAAGATTCCTTTCATACATATTACTAAAAACTCACCGAAGGGTAAAAATGGGTTTAAATAATTGTAGGTGGATGGAAATAATATTACATATTGATGAAACATGGATGTGGATGATAAAATACACCCCATTAAATACTTACGAATAAACAATCTCGGATAAAAATGAGATTGTGATATTTCCCTTACCTTAGGTCCGATTTGCTTCGTATGTGTCCGAACCTCCTGTATAATGATTTAAATAATGTCATTGACTTATTTAAGAATCATATTAATTGTTATGATATCATATATGGTTCACTTATGACATTATATTACCCGTTCTTTTGTAAATTCCATGTTAAAGAAGCGTTTTGGGTAAAATCGTTTCATTTATCGTAGGTGTTTTGACTTGTTGTTCTTGACATTATTATTACTTATATCATGATTTACTTACTTCCAGAATATAAAATATGACTTATATATCATATATATTCAGTATATATATATATATAATAGATAGATAAATGAAATGAAAAACACCGTTCATGGAGACGGTAGTCCGTACGTACGCATGAACGCTGTTTTCCTTTCCTTATTGTCTTGAATGGAAGTAAGTAGATGACATACATATATATATATAAATAAATCCAGTAGATTTATAATGTCATATATTTCATTATTATTTCTTATATATACTTTATAATCATTCTTAAATGGTTAACATGGAGAATGAATCTCATCGAGTCGTGGAGACGGTAGTCTGTACGTACGCACGAGCGATGATATCATTTCCATAAATATTGAATTTAATTGGAGTGGATTATACAATATATCAGAATCAATATGATGTTGTAATAACTATGTATAGTTATTCTTTACACCATTATACCCATCCATGTAAGGTGGTGGTGGAAAATAGATTACACCACGGCGTGGAGACGGTATTCTGTACGTACGCACGCGCGGTGATTTCTTTTTCCGTAGGATGAATAGATGGTGAAATAGGGTTGTTTCATAATTATAATAACATATCAGTATATTAGTGATACTGATGTTATTACTTCATAATGAAACAACCTAAGAAGAAGAAATGGAAGAAGAAATAAAGATGAAAGAATTGGTAACGATAATTACCTCTTCTTTGAAGCGCCTCTTTGAGACCTCCTCTTAGGGCACTAAAATTGGTCTTTGAGGAAGACCGAAACCTCTAGGATGTTGCTAGGGAAGTGGATAAGAGATTTTGGCAGGGTTTGGACGAGCTTGAGTGCTCAAATTGGTGTGAGGAGGAGGGGGAGGAGGTGTCCTTTTATAAGGGAGGAGAGGGGCACCTTAGGAATATCTCAAAATATTATTTTATATTAAAGTCAAAATCGGTTTATAATGGTTCCAAAGGGTCTTATTTCTAAGCTAAAGTGGGGATGGGTCGAAATAATATCAAAAAATAGGATTTATACAAGTTTAGGGTATTATTTTAACCTTATCAATTAGATTTAACTCTAAGTTAAATAATTTAACTTTTACCGTGTCTTTTTGTTTTCTTTCACTATATGGTTAATACACTTACTATAACATGCCAAACTAACTCCAAATTGTTTATTATTAATATATATATCCTTATCTAAGTCATTTGGCCTATCCTTAGATTTTTAGGAATAAAATAACAATTAATAATATTTTATTTTATTTAAAACCTATTTTGTGTCAATTTTGTCACTATTTGATATATGATTTTTGTGAAAGACATAACAGAATTATATGTTCGAACCAAGTTTCTTAAATCAACAATACTATATCATAGTAACCTAGAAAATTAGTGGAATTCATAAAAAGTCTCAAATTACATTCATTTGAGCAGTTATATCATCAATTATGTTAATATTTCCTTAAAAGGGTAATTACTGCATCATCGTTGTGTCATAAATAAATAAATTTATTTAAAGTATAAAAATTATAAATAAAATATCATTATGTAGGAAATATTTTTATCTTTTTAATTAATATTTACAATCTAATTTATCTTATGTATAACCCTATATTAAAAATGTTTTAGTAAATAAACTTTGATTTTGACTCTTTTAACTCTTCTTTGAATTAAATAATAATAAATGTACTAATCTAATCCAAGTGGGCCTAAATGATAATATTTTACACTTAAGGTTGTTTTTGGTCGAGATACACTTGTCCAATAGTATTAGGACATGTGTTAGGGTAATATTAATATCATTTTTACCCTATTTACTTTTAACCGCGGTAAAAAAAATAAAAAGTTACTATTCACCAAAAAATTATTTTTATCCCATTGAACCACATTTTACTTACTGATATCAACCGTGTCTATCGGATTTTCGAAATTCCATTCACAGAAGTGTTAAAATTAAGTTTTATGCAAAATTCAGTTTTTAACTACCACATAGTAGTTTCACTATTCATCAAAAATTGATGTTTTTCAGAACAATGCCAAAATTTCATCCTAAGCTATATTTCATATTCTGAATTCAAAAATGGAGTATATTTTACCAAATTCATAACATAGAAGTTGCATTAATTAATTTTATAAATAAATCCCGCTGTTAAAACAAATAGCGTGTTTTTAAGAAACAATATCTATCAAAAAATTGACACTAGTTTATAACTGGTTTAAATGTGAAATTACATCCAATGACCAACATTGTATTCAATTGTAAAAATATATTCTAAATATACTTTAAAACCACTCAAATTAATAATTTATCACTATTAATTATTTCGATTAAAAAAAGTTGTTTTTAATTAAAATTTAGTAATTTTCACTATTCATCAGAATATGAAAGTTATCTGAAAAGTACCAAAATTTCATCCTAAGCTAATTTCGATATTATGAATCCAAAAATGAATTCCATTTTGAAAAATAAAACTTAAAAAATTTCAAAAAGTGGTTATTAATATTCATAACGGCTAGTTTTAATAATATCTTAATAGCATATCATTGTTTAGCGAAACTCGGTGTTGCGTACAACACACGCTATCGTGGAAGGTCACGATTGCGTATAATTGAAGCCAGGTAAGAGATGTGTATTGTGAAAGCTCCTTTTGGTGTAGCGTATAACACAAGACATTAATAAAATTAAAAAGAATATTTTTCATAAAATCTCGGGCTGTTACATTCTACCCCCCTTAAAATGAATTTCTCCCTCAAAATTCGTCGGGGTTATAAATGGTTTACTATTCGAAAGTTTCTTTAATAGAAACCCACATCGTAAAAAGGAATACCAAAACTTGGCTTTAAAAACTAAAGTATGAAATGTAACGATTACTGAAATAAACTAATCACTGGGTTTCCACATAGGTGAAAATATGGATATGGAAGAGAAATCTAACCATCATGTTCTGATGGAGAGTGGTAGAGAACATTGCTATGGAAAATCCAATAATCACAAATCCATAAATTTGTGACGATCTAAGGTACCATCTGATTTATTAGGTATAAGATAACTAGGACAACATTTTTGGTTTTCAAGATCATTTCCCTAAAGTTGAAAATTTGAATTAGAATAAATACTTTCTTTATTTTGGTACAATCTCACTGTTGTTCATGCCTTGAACAATTTCCACTTCATCTCTTAAATAAATGAAGTTGAATTTGTTATTCGTGAAGTGTTAGCAGATCATGTGGTAGAATGACGGGTCATTCCATCTGTCTCAAATAAAAGGTTAGAAAAAATTATATACATAAGTCGATCTATAGTGAGATTAATCATATATGGTTCCTAAAATGGACTTATACTTCATATATCATACTGCTTAATATAATAAAACTAGTTTCTACTAAACAGGGACTTCCTGTAGCCCAGTGGTAGGCGATAAAGGCCAGTCGCACTTCGGTTGTGGGTTCGATTCCCATATCCTTGTCCGACGCGATGGGCTGTCGCCCGTCCTGCAGGTTGTCCTTTTTCTAAAACTACATTACTATAACATCCTATCAATAATATAGAGAAAACTTCTATCCTTAAACAATACTAACTTATGTCCAACATAATCCATTCCAATCTTTAGGCTTATCCATAATACTGCAGTCCACTCTCATAATAAAGTGAAAACGATTACTAGAGATTTAACACCATCGTCGATCCCCATATATCATAAGATATGTTTTGTTGGTCACATTCCAAACATTAAAAGTCCTTAATCATGTATTCCCTTGAATACCTTAGTGAAAACATGAATGCAGTTAAAAGTTAACACTTTCCACATACCAAAATCCTCAAAACTCTATATATTCAAACCATGATATCACTTAGTCCTTATATCAATCATGAGCTCATGAATACTGTTAAACATTTCGTTTTCTCGTTTTCCCTTCATTATGCGCATATCATCTTATTTCCAAAAAAAATATCTCAATCACATTGAATACCACATTAGACCAATACATAAATATTCCAATACTCCATGATACAATATTATTTTGGAACCCCATCACATAAACACTTAATCATTCCACCACATCGTTGTCATATTCAACATCGCCAATAGTGATCGCATGTGACTTCCCTTTGTCCTTTGCCTTCAGTGGTTGTTCATGTTGATCATCACTAACCCTTGGATTAGGGAATTTATTAGCATAATGCCCCATTTCCTTGCACTTGAAGCATTGAAGTGTTGGTGGTGCGTTCTCTGCAGTGTTTGCTTTATTCACATCATTAGAAACCCTTTTTCCATTACTTCGACACTCAGCTGCTCGATGACATTCTTTTCCACACTTAAAACATTTTCTAGTCCCTTTAAGACAATCTCCACCATGCTTCTTTCCACACTTTGAGCATAAGGAAACATTCATCATCTTTTCACCATTATTCTGAGATTTCTCCTTGAACTCCATCTTTCATTTCTTGTCAAAACCATGAGATGGATATGTAACACCAACTTCCATTTATACCTTGATAGCAAAACACACAATTTCTTCATAGCTACTAAAGTCTCTTATAGCTAATTCCCTTCGAAGACTTGGTTTTAAGCCACTGAAAAATCGATCAACTTTACTTTCAGGTTGGATGATAATGTCAGATGCATACCTTGAAAGTCTTGTAAAATTTGCTTCGTATATACCAACAGATTCATCATCTTTCTGCTTCAGCTCAAGAAACTCCTTTTCCATCATTGTTCGAAGAATACGAGGGAAGTACTTACTGAAAAACAAGTTCTTGAACTCGTCCCATTCCATGGACTCAATTTCATCTCTTTTCCTCGTATTCTTGATAAGATTCCACCATTGATCAGCTTCACCTTCCAAACGATATACTGCTAAGATGACTTTATCATGCTCAGAACATTGATTAACTGAAAATATCTTTTCAGTGGTACTGATCCATTGTTCGGAAACAAGTGGATCAGAAGACCCACTGAAAGAAGGTGGACGTTGCCTCATGAAGGACTCAATAGAATATTGTTCCCTTCTCTGCTCATTTGGAAGTCCAGAATGATTCATAGCTTGTGTAAGTATAGCAATAAGATTTTGCACTCCATCTCCCATAACATTTGTTTGTTCAGGAGGACAATCATTGCATTGTCCATTGCATTGATCAACACGGTTCCTTCGGGTTCCAGCCATTGTCTAAAACCCAAAAAGAATAGTGTGAGAGGCAAAAATCATGCTAGGGAAAACAACATAATAAAGGAGTACCCTCAATATCTAACTTCATATGATAAATTCTAAGATCGTTAGCGCAATTATAGGACTATAACCTATACGTATACTTAACCTTAGAGACATCCCTAGACATACCTTAGAAATATCTCTAGGGATCTCACTAACGTTTTTCGCATCCTAGTTTCCAAAGGTTGACTAAACCATTCCTCTGATACCAACTGTAGAGACCCGAAGCTTGACGTACATGGACATTACATTACATTTGCGGAATACTTAGTACATAACAAGAACACACACACAAGGATCGTAATAGTTTAGTGTCTTTGGAAACTCGGAATATAATCTTCTAATCTTGGTGAAAGATCTTCAATATCTCCCATAAAGATCTTCTTTTTTTTATACCTAAAACCTTTCTTTAAATCCTGGGGAAAAGAAAACATAAAAGGGTGAGCTCAAATGCTCAGTAAGGGAAAATAAAAATCATATCATATCTTTTTGAAAATCATAACCTGCAAAAGAGATCATAATATCTTAACATGGAATAAATCATAGAAGTGAAAATGAGATCCCCATAATCATAACATAAAACTTGAAACCTTGTGGCATACACACATAATCATAGAAAATCATTTCTTGTTAGTCAAGACTCATTGCCAAGACTATCTTAGTGGACAAAGTCCCTTTCTGAATCAAGTAACCCTCGTTCCTGTCCTGTTTCACTGAACCGGTATAACCTACCGTTCCAGCCATGTCTATCTCATGAGATATAAAATCTTTACCCAATGCATTGGAGGGAGATATAGGTCCCACCCATCTTATAATTAATCCTTTCTTATGTGTGCCACATAATCATAAACCATACATCATAGTGTAACCCATGTAATAAAAATGGGATTCTTAAACAACATGACATCATAAAACAATTCATATAAGATAAAGGAATTCATAAAAATATTTCCATCACAACATAATCAAACCAATGTAATAATAGGGATAAAAACAGAACCCTTTTATTATCTTAGATGGAAAATAATTTTGATAAAATACTTGAACTCCATTCTTGAGGAAAATATCCTTTCTTCTTCAAAAACATTTTTCCTTTCATAAAATTTCATACAACTTTAAAATAAAAGAAGTTGATTAAAAATAAACTTGAAAACTTGTAAATTAAGCTTCTTGGAAATAATTTTTTAAAAATCCATTCATGCTGTATAAGTTAAAAAAAACATTCTTCGTACTTTTGTCAGAAAAGTCAAAAAGTACCTCGTACGAAAAACGACAAAAGATTCCTTTCATACATATTACTAAAAACTCACCGAAGGGTAAAAATGGATTTAAACAATTGTAGGTGGATGGAAATAATATTACATATTGATGAAACATGGATGTGGATGATAAAATACACCCCAGTAAATACTTACGAATAAACAATCTCGGATAAAAATGAGATTGTGATATTTCCCTTACCTTAGGTACGATTTGCTTTGTATGTGTCCGAACCTCCTGTATAATGATTTAAATAATGTCATTGACTTATTGCAGAATCATATTCATTGTTATGATATCATATATGGTTCACTTATGACATTATATTACCCGTTCTTTTGTAAATTCCATGTTAATGAAGCGTTTTGGGTAAAATCGTTTCATTTATCGTAGGTGTTTTGACTTGTAGTTCTTGACATTATTATTACTTATATCATGATTTACTTACTTCCAGAATATAAAATATGATTTATATATCATATATATTCAGTATATATATATATAATAGATAGATAAATGAAATGAAAAACACCGTTCATGGATACGGTAGTCCGTACGTATGCATGAACGCTATTTTCCATTCCTTATTGTCTTGAATGGAAGTAAGTAGATGACATACATATATATATATACCTAAATCCAGTAGCTTTATAATGTCATATATTTCATTATTATTTCTTATATATACTTCATAATCATTCTTAAATGGTTAACATGGAGAATGAATCTCATCGCGTCGTGGAGACAGTAGTCCGTACGTACGCACGAGCGATGATATCATTTCCATAAATATTGAATTGAATTGGAGGGGATTATACAATATATCATAATAAATATGATGTTGTAATAACTATGTATAGTTATTCTTTACACCATTATACCCATCCATGTAAGGTGGTGGTGGAAAATAGATTACACCACGGCGTGGAGACGGTATTCCGTACGTACGCACGCGCGGTGATTTCTTTTTCCGTAGGATGGATAGATGGTGAAATAGGGTTGTTTCATACTTATAATAACATATAAGTATATGAGTGGTACTGATGTTATTACTTCATAATGAAACAACCTAAGAAGAAGAAGTGGAAGAAGAAATAAAGATGAAAGAATTGGTAACGGTAATTACCTCTTCTTTGAAGCGCCTCTTTGAGACCTCCTCTTAGGGCACTAAAATTGGTCTTTGAGGAAGACCAAAAACTCTATGATGTTTCTAGGGAAGTGGAGAAGATATTTTTTCAGGGTTTGGCCGAGCTTGAGTGCTCAAATTGGTGTGAGGAGGAGGGGGAGGAGGTGTCCTTTTATAAGGGAGGAGAGGGGCACCTTAGGAATATCTCAAAATATTATTTTATATTAAAGTCAAAATCGGTTTATAATGGTTCCAAAGGGTCTTATTTCGAAGCTAAAGTGGGTATGGGTCGCAATCCTATCAACCAATAGGATTTAGACAAGTTTAGGGTATTATTTTAACCTTATCAATTAGATTTAACTCTAAGTTAAATAATTTAACTTTTACCGTGTCTTTTTGTTTTCTTTCACTATATGGTTAATACACTTACTATAACATGCCAAAAGAACCCCAAATTGTTTATTATTAATATATATATCCTTATATAAGTCATTTGGCCGAACCTTAGATTTTTAAGAATAAAATAACAATTAATAATATAATATTTTATTTAAAAACAATTTTATGTCAATTTTGTCACTATTTGATATATGATTTTTTTGAAAGTCATAACAGAATTATATGTTCGAACCAAGTTGATTAAATCAACAAAAATATATGATAGTGACCTAGAAAATTAGTGGAATTCATAAAAAGTCTCAAATTACATTCATTTGAGCATTTATAACATCAATTATGTTAATATTTCCTTAAAAGGGTAATTACTGCATCATCGTTGTGTCATAAATAAATTAATTTATTTAATGTCTAAAAATTATAAATAAAATATCATTATGTAGGAAATATTTTTAGATTTCTAATTAATATTTAAAATCTAATTTATCTTTTGTATAACCCTATATTAAAAATGTTTTAGTAAATAAACCTTGATTTTGACTCTTTTAACTCTTCTTTGAATTAAATAATAATAAATGTCCTAATCTAATACAAGTGGGCCTAAATGATAATATTTTACACTTAAGGTTGTTTTTGGTCGAGATAAACTTGTCCAATAGTATTAGGACATGTTTTCGGGTAATATTAATATCATTTTACCCTTAATTACCCTATTTACTTTTAACCGCGGTAAAAAAAATAAAAAGTTACTATTCACCAAAAAATTATTTTTATCTCATTGAACCACATTTTACTTACTGATATCAACCGTGTCTTTCGGATTTTCGAAATTCCATTCACAGAAGTGGTAAAATTAAGTTTTATGCAAAATTCAGTTTTTAACTACCACTTAGTAGTTTCACTATTCATCAAAAATTGATGTTTTTCAGAACAATGCCAAAATTTCATCCTAAGCTATATTTCATATTCCGAATTCAAAAATGAAGTCTATTTTACCAAATTCATAACATATAAGTTGCATTAATTAATTTTATAATTAAATCCCGCTGTTAAAACAAATAGCGTGTTTTTAAGAAACAATATCTATCCAAAAATTGACAGTAGTTTATAACTGGTTTAAATGTGAAATTACATCCAATGACCAACATTGTATTAAATTGTAAAAATATATTCTAAATATACTTTAAAACCACTCAAATTAATAATTTATCACTATTAATTATTTCGATTAAAAAAAGTTGTTTTTAATTAAAATTTAGTAATTTTCACTATTCATCAGAATATGAAAGCTATCCGAAAAGTACCAAAATTTTACCCTAAGCTAATTTCGATATTACGAATCCAAAAATGCATTCCATTTTGAAAAATAAAACTTACAAAATTTCAAAAATTGGTTATTACTATTCATAACGGCTCGTTTTAATAATATCTTAATAGCATATCGTTGTTTAGCGAAACTCGGTGTTACGTACAACACACGCTATCGTGGAAGGTCGCGATTGCGTATAATTCAAGCCAGGTCAGAGATGTGTATTGTGAAAGCTCCTTTTGGTGTAGCGTATAACACAAGACATTAATAAAATAAAAAAGAATATTTTTCATAAAATCTCGGGCTGTTACAAAGATCTACCTTTCCTTATTGCAATAGAAGATCATTCTTAGATGTGGAATATGAGGTTAGGTCACTGTAACCTTAAGAACCTATGAAAACTCTCAAAGAAAAGATTATTTAAGGACCTACCAGATATTATTTTTGATTCTTCAAAAGTTTGTGATCCTTGAAAATATGTCAAGAAACATAAATCATGTTTTAGATCAATCGGTGAAGTCTCAACCACTGATGAATTACAGTTAGTGCATGTGGATCTTTTTGTTCCTATAGAAACTGGAAGCATTAGAGGCAAGTATTATGTATTTTTTTAGTTGATTATTACACTAGATTTATGTCGGTCTATTTTCCAACAAAGAAATAAGAAGCTTTTTCATATTTCAAAAGTTTTATATCCCAAGTAAAAAATGAGAAAAACCTTCCATTGAAAACTATTCATAGTGATCATGGAGAAGAATTTCAAAATTCTGATTTTGAAACTTTTTGAAGTATAAAAGGCATTACTCAAAACTTCTTAGCACCAAGAACTCCTCAATAGAATGGTGTTATTGAAAGAAGAAATAGAATTTTTCAAGAGATAACCAGAACCATGTTGAGTGAGTATTCTATAGCCAAACATTTTTGGGCTGAAGATGTAAGTACTGATTGTTATACTATAAATCAAGTTTTAATTATACCTTTTCTTAATGAAACCTTTTATGATTTATGTAACGGTAGAAATCCTAGACTTTCCTACTTTAACGATTTGGGTTTTAATGTATTCATCCTGAATAGTAAAGATAATCTTCATAAATTCACACCAAAATATGATGAATGAATTTTCATAGGCTACTCCACAACTTCTAAGGATTATAGATTTTTCAATAAAAATAGTTGTACTGTTGAAGAGACAGTACATGTGAAATTTGATGAAACTAATCCTTTTGTTTTTAAATAATCCCAACCTACATCTTCAGATATGTTTTCAAAAACTGATTATCAACCTTTGTTAGAAGATCCTTCTAATAAAGAAAATGACCAAGAAAATGTTTTTGAAACATCTACCCCTGATGATTTCTGACCCTATGTTGATAAAAAAGTTCTACAAAACCTAAATCAAGTGTTTCTAAAGATTCATCCCAGTGATAGTATCATTGGTGATGTGAATCAACCTGTAAGGACTAGAAGGTCCTTAAGAAATGAATTAGAACATCTAAAAATTATTTCCCAATTAGAACCAAAAGAACTAATGAAGCTTTAGGTGATGATGATTGGATAAAAGCTATGCAAGATGAGATAAATGAATTCAAAAGGAATAATGTCTGTACCTTGGTTGAATGACGTAAGGAAACATTTGTTATTAGAGTAAAATGGGTCTTCAGAAATAAGTGTGATGAAAATGGAATCATAGTTAGAAATAAAGCATGATTAGTTGCTAAAGGATATAATCAACAAGAGGGAATAGACTATGAAGAAACCTATGATCCAGTAGCTTGAATTGAATCTATTCGTATCTTACTTGACTTTGCCGCATTGTTTAATTTCAAACGTTTTCAAATGGATGTGAAATTTTCTTTCCTTAAGGGTTATGTTCAGTCGGAAGTCTCTGTTGAAAAACTCCTGGTTTTGAAGATAAAAACATCATGATCATGTTTTTGGACTTACCAAATCATTGTATTGAATTAAGCAAGCCCCTCAAGCCTAGTATTATAGACTTATTGGATTTTTGCTTCAAAATAATTATGTTAAGGGAAATTCAGATCCAAACCTTTTTATTAATAAAGATAAGAATAATCTTTTGATTGTTCAAATTTATATTGATGACATTATATTTGGTTTTAGTCAGAAATCTTTAATTGATTCCTTTCGGGACATAATGAAATCTGAGTTCAAAATGAGTATGATGGGTGAGTTAAAAATTTTCCTTGGTTTTCAAATTTCTCAAAAACAAGAAGGAATCTATATATCCCAACATAAGTATATTAAATAAATTCTTAAAAAGTATGGATATGACAACACAAAGAGTATAAGTACTCAAATTGGTACCTCAAACACACTTGATCTTCATGATGTTGGGAAACCAGTAGATCAAACATCTTTTAGAGGTATGATAGGAAGTTTTCTTTATCTAACATCTAGTCATATAGACTTAATGTTTTCAGAATTCTTGTGTGAAAGATAAAAATCTAATCCTAAGGAATCCCATTTAAAGGTAGTGAAAAGAATTTTTTTCTACTTAAAGGGAACCATGGATTTAGGACTCTTTTATAGTTCTAGAAATGATTTTTTTCTAAAAAGTTTTTTAGATTCTGAATTTGGTGGATGTAGAATAGATAGAAAAATTACATCCAGAACTTTTCATTTCTTGGGAGATTCATTAGTTTCTTGGTCGTTCCAAAAGAAACACTCAGTAGCACTTTCCACTATTGAAGCTGAATATATAGCAGCTGGAAGTTGTTGTGATCAAGTGTTGTGGATGCAACACACACTCATAGATTATGGTATGATTTTTACCAAAACAAAAATTTTGTGTGGTAATACAATTTCCATTTCCATTAGTAAAAAACCTACACATCACTCTCGTGCAACACACATATATATTAGACATCACTTTCTTAGGAATCACAGACAAAAAGGAGATATCATTCTTCAATTTATCGGAATGCAATATCAACTTTCTGATATTTTCACAAAATCATTACCCTACGATATATTTGAATACATTAAAAAGAAGTTAGGAATGATAACCGTAAGGTAATCCTCATTGTTAACTTTCTATTGAAACCAATCTCCTTACAATAATAAACACCTTTTCATAGGGTGAGTACATTTGATTGTTAGTTTTCAAAAAAATTCGTAATGATGATTTCAATATTTTTCAAAATGAAGTTTTCAAAAAAATTTGCAATGAAGTTTTCAACATTTTTCTTAATGATGTTTGCAAAAATTTTCATAATAAAGTTTTCAATTTTTTTTAAATAAGTTTTCACAAAAATTTGGTAATGAAGTTTTCAAAAAAAAAATTGTAATGATGTTTTTAAAATTTTTATGCTTGAAATTTCTGTAATGAAGATTATCGTACATTAAATTTTCATAATGGAAATTTTCGTAATGAAAATTTTTGTAATGAAGATTTTCATAATGAAGATTTTCCTAATGAAGGTATTCGTAGTTTTTTTTACCCAAATTTCATCAAGAAGATTATTACCTATTATGAATAATCTTACTGGAAATCCGAAAGGTATGTTTTCTCTCTTATGTTTTGTAGAGGTCATTTACTTGTTGGTATTGTCTTTCGTGTTTTTAAATTTTTTGGATTCTAGTTTCCTTAAATCCAATTTTTTTCCTTTTGAAAACCTCAAAAGATCAGATCCTACCAAATTTTCCTTGTGGTTATTATTTCAACTGTCAGATCTAATCAGAAGATTTCTCAACCATTGGATTGTCTTTGGAAGTTCAACCGTCACTTCCAACAACTATATAAAGGACCCTGAAGGGTTTTCCCACATTGGATTTCAAGGATTTTCCTAACGAATCTCTTCCCCCCTTTCAAAAGCCCGTTCTGAGCCTCTCAAATCTTGAAAAAATCCAAATGTCTCGTGAAGGTCCTTCTCAAGAGATGTCAATTGTCAAGTCGATTTTGGAGTGGCAGATTTACAGAGTGAGGTTTGTACATATGAATTTCATTACCAATTACAATTCCATTATATACAAGAACATCAGGTTGAATGGATATGAATGTGTTTGTATATCAAAGCTAGGAGCTCAAGGATTGGTGTATCTGGATCCACTTTTTGAGTTCTATTAATCAGTTAGTTTCTTAAAGGAAGAAGGAAGAGAATGTTTCCTTTTAAAGCTATAGTAAGATCTATGCTCTATCATATACAAAGGCATGGATTTTTGTTGGAGTTCCATTTGAAGGGGAAGTTGAGTTCTGTTCCCATAAATTTCTAGATGTACAAGGAAGTTTTGTTAAACCAAAGAATATGGAGTGTTTTGGACTTTCATATATCAAGATTGTAAGTATTGCTCATATGACTACAAATAATCAGATCCTTTAATTGTGGGTTTAGGGCTTTATCATTCCGAGAAAAGGTGATACGGACACCTTAAAGAAGAGTGACATGTTCATCTTAGAATGTCTAGTGAATGTGAGGAAGATAAACTTGATAAAGCATATTCTCATTACGATAGAGAATATTAAGAAAGGGAACTTGAATGCTCAGATAATCATTTACCTGAAAATCCCCTCTAAGTTAATTTTTCGGTGCCTTGAATATTTTAAGATTCCTTGTAGGTCCAAGTTGAGGAATTGAAATTTCATGATGATCAGTGATGATTCCCTCAAAAGGATGAAATTTGGTTTTTATAAGGAATCATGAGAATTATATGACTTACCAGAGGAAGAGGCTAAAGCTGTTCTGAATGAACAAGAAGTTCTTGAACCATCAAAAAAGGGAGGAAAGAAGAGGAAGCTGAAGGAAGTGGAAGAAGAAGATAAAACCCCTAAATCTAAGGAAGATCAATCCGCACCTCCAAAGACCAAGAAGCAGAAAGACTACCGAGATGAAGTTGTATCCAAGTGGAGGGAAGAAAAAAAGAATCGGAAGGAAGGAGAGCCACAGTTTGGCTTGGATCCTGCTGAGGCCAAGGTTTTGAAAGAGAATAATGCAGATGAGCTTGAGAAACAAGAAAAGGAAAAGAAGCAAAATAATAAGATGTCTGAGGTTGAGATTGGGCAATCCCTTCTGAGGGATACTGAAATAGAATCCGAGAACATCCCAATACCAAAATCGTTCTTGGATGTGGCTTTTCCTGGGACTCTAGGGAAGAAATTTTTCACTCCAGAAAAATCCCAGGAAAAGATTGTTGAAGATATGGTATTTGAAGAAAAAGCAGAAGAATAGGTCGAAAGTAGAGGTGGCACTGAAGACCTTATAAGGAATGTTGAAGACTATCATTAAAAGGAAACCCCATCCAAGAAACTATCAATCTGAGCTTCTGAATCAGAGTCTTCAAAGCTCCCAAATCTTAGGAAGGATGAGGAAGGAGAATATGATCAGGGTGAAGAAGATGTTAAAAAATGTTATGAGGAAGAAAGTTCAAACAATGATTTCATACACCCTGAGAATGATAAGGCTAGAGCTGAGAAATAAAATTTAGAATAAGATAAGATTGTTAACCTGTCTGATAGTGAACATGAGTCTTAGAATGAGGAAGCTGTTCCAAGAACTGGTAAGGAGAAATAAGTGGTTGTGGATGCACCTACGAAAGAAAATTTAAGGATGAAGGAAGCTGGTTGATCTTCAAAGAGGAAGCTTGGTGAGCTAGATAAAGCTGACTCACCAAGAAAAGTCTCGAATTCAGAATCATCTTTTCTGGGACACGATTTCGTAGTCCAATACATGAAGAAGCTTGTTGGGACCATTTCGATTTTCCCAAGAATATATTCTTGATGCTAGATGCTTCAACGCACTTTGAACCAAAAATCGGATTCAGTGTCTATGGTGATGGACAAGTGTGTCAATCTGGAGACAGACTTGAAATCATTCCTTATCAACTATGAATCCCACAAAAGATATTGTAAGAAAATGGTAGGCTGGTCAAAAAATATAGATAAAGATTTGAGAGAGTTTGATGAGTTTCAAGATGATGTTAAGGAAGATTTTGATTCTGAAGATGGTAAAATCAAATATCTCAAGACTAGATTTGTGGAAAATCTAACACTTGATCAGACTAATTGGATTCAAGAGGTAAAATATTTGAATGGAAAGTTGTATTCTATTTCCAAAATCTGGAAGAGAGAAAGAGATCACCGGATCGAGATTGAAGAGAAGCTAGTGAATCAAGATGACTTGTTGAATACTCAGGCAGAGCCTCTGAAGGTTCAAGAAGAAAAGATCAAAGCCTTATAGAAGAAAGTATAGGAAGACAATTAAAGAAGATGAGAACCATAGTGAATAAATTGATACCTAATGAGAAGGAAGGAAAATATATCCAATCCGATCTTTTGTTGTATTTTCTTTCCTTGTACAAATTCTTCCAATTATAATGAAATTTTGGTTGCATGTTTTTTTTGAATTATTTGTAACAATATTTTAGGTACTATAATTTATTTTCCATTCTCTCAAATTATTTTTGAAAATCACAAAGGGTGAGAAAGTAAAAAGAATTCTAAGTAAAGAAGAAATATCCCTAAGTAAGGAGGATTTTATCTAAGGGGGAGTTTACATAAAAAAATATTTATGTAGTCAAGATAATGAAAAATATAATTCTGGAAATCTAGAATATGATACTTATTATTCCAAAGCCTAATGTGGAGTTAGTCATATTCATCTTTGTCCATGTGAAAAAGGAGATATGTTTTATTTTCAAATCTAGAAAAATATTTTCTAAGTCCTTTTATTCTTTTTCGTGAGGATGTTTGTGCTTTCCAAAAAGGGGGAGATTTTTGAGTCAATAAGGTTTTCCTTATGAATTTTCCATTCCTTCATACTTGAGGGTGAGTGTTGAGTTAATACGGTTTCCTTATGACTATATCATTCCTTCTTGTTTTGAAAATCACAAACACCATATCTCAAGGAAAATCTCAATTTACCCTGTGTTTTACTTCTATAAGGAAAAATTTAATTCCCCGAGGAAATTTATCCTTACCATGTTTTTCATTGTTTATTATCTTGTCTAATTGTAAAATTATGTTTCATGTCTAAAACCATGGAATCATATAATACTTAGATAAAGAGAATTCTGTTTTAAGACGCTGAATTATCAAAATTTTGGTTATGAACTCTTTTTAGTTTTGACTCTGAAATTCTGAATAAGAATTCTGATTTCAAACTCTTATGAATAATGACACTGAATTCTTGTTACAAATTCTTCTGAGTTATGAAACTGAATTCAGGTTATGAATTCATTTGAGTTTTGACTCCGAGTTCTCTGAATTCATACTTCGAACTCTTGTGAGTTCTGACTCCGAATTATCAGAATTCGGGTTACGAGCACTTCTCAGCTGTGACTGTGAATTATGAATATGAATTCGGATTACAAACTCTTATCAATATTGAATCTCAATTCTTGATACAAATTCTTCTAAGTTCTGACACTGAATTCAGGTTACAAATTTCTATGAGTTTAGGTCCCGAATTATTTAGAAAATAGAATCCAAATATATTTGTATTATAGACTCCGAATTCATTTTTTGTGAGAATCTGAACTTTTATTTTCATAAATTCCGAATATTGGATTTTGGTTATGTAATCATATTTTTTCTTACACATGTTTTTCTTATAAAAAATGTCATGAATTCAGTTTCTAAGTAACCATTGGTTGAGTGACATGTGTACAGGTTCCTCTAAAATTCATGGAAAAATATGACAATTGGAGGAGTGACCCGACCGTTGGTATTGTGCCTATAAATAGGAGCTCATTTAAAAAGAGCGCAACACTGTTCTATGACTCTAGAGATTGGATTCTATTGAAGTGATTTCTATATAGAGACTCTCATGCTTAGTGCGTACTGAACGTCTTTTTCAGATTTTCTTTGTGCGGCTCCGAATGTTGCTGATTACATTCGAGGGCTTCCAAGGATAGGAAGACGAAGGTGCCGACTACCTTGAAGTTGAGGGATTCCATACTGAGGAAGACAGAGGTGCCGACTACCTTAAAGGTGAGGGCTTGTGGGGATAGCAAGACAGACTCCAAACTTCTTATCGAGAGCTTAACTTGGTGTGGGTGAGATTAACATTCTTGAAAGTATAAATCATGGGACCTTTATCCAAGGTTGTTGGATACCCTTATCTTTGGGTTAAAAGATTTAATACTTATTACTTGTTTTGTTACAAGTTTTCTGCTGAATTTTATTTGTTAAGGAAAGTATAACTGTCTTATACTTCTTTATACTTGTATACTCTGATTTAGTAAGATTCTATAGGCTTTAAGGTAGAATCTTTATCATTATAAACTTTTATTAAGTTTCATTTTCCAGAACCATCTTTTCAGATTCATATTCTCAGAATCATATTTCCGAAATCAAGAATGTGTGTAGAACTGGAGGTTTTGTGAAATACCTTGTTTAACCATGTTAAACATAATCATATTTAAAAGTTCCAAAGGAATTTTTTTAAAAGTATACAATTCACCCCCCTATTTTATTTTGAGCATCACTAGATACTACATACTGTATCTATATTATTTCGATCCTACATTTGGTATTATAGAGCATATCATACTCACATACCATCTCAACATTCTCATCACTTGAACCATCTATGTTTAGTGCTCCAATTGATGATTAAATGTGAAATGGGAATTACCATGTATACTAAGAATATGACATGTACTTAAAAGTAAATGAATAATAGGTTTCATATCTATAACACCCCTTACAACATTAAATGAAGTTAGAATAATGAACCCTAAATATAGAATATACTTTAATAAATTAAATGAATGAATTTATGCTACATAGCCTTGTCACAGTACGGAAATTCAAGTCTTGGACCAAATGACTTGATTAAAAAGGAATCATGATAATTGACATTATAAAACTAAGTAAAGGTAAGGTATGATCCAAATGAAATTTTACATACCTCATAATCAAATAATAAGACCCTATCACGTGTTTGCCTTGGATTCTGATTAGAAAATGAGATGAGCACTCAAGAACCCAACTCTGATTTAGGAGACAACTTGGTTAGGTTTATACCCCCTAGATATCAACACTTGATTGTTCTTAGATTCCCAATATGACACCATCAGATCCTTTAAGTATCATTAAAGGATGCCTTGGATATATTCCTTGGATCCATCACTGGCATGTAGGTGACATTTTTACATCCCATAGGGCCCTATCTTTGCCTATCTGTGTTTTACCAAGGGTGATCACCTTGGATATGATATGAACCTTATTGTGGAATGCCATAGAACACAGTCCTTGGATTAAACAGTTATCCTTATTTGAGATACAGTTACTACTGGGTTGGTGGCCCTTGAGGTATACGTTTTCTTGGTTACTACCTTGAACATCATTATTAAATAACATTAATCATGGTTCCCTTGTTACATCTTAGAATCTTCACTAACTACACAATCATGAGGGGATGTCTGTGTTGGCAATGAATCACAAAACCTACCAATCTAAAAATTTTAATTTCTTATTTAAATGAACTGGTTACATGTTTAGGGACCATCCAAGGACTAAAGTAGGTACATAGGTTTTTAGTTACATTGTGCTTCTTTAATATATATACAAGAATACATGCACATTATTACATTTCCATTACATTAGACAAATGTTATAAACATCGGCGGTGGTTCCCGACTAAGATTTATCTCAAATCCTATCTAGGAATCATTTGGTACCCATATTAGACTACATGACTACAAGTGTTGACAAATACAATCATTAGGATTGGAAAGCATGATTGAATGCTTTTTGGATTTGACCATAATAGTAGACTAATGAGTTTGATCTAGTGATGCTTGTGATAATGTGTTGATTTACTTAATACTTATGTGGAACATGTTATTACTTTTATCATTTATCCATTTTTCCATGTTTCTAGTTATATGAAATATCACCATCCACTGTTGAATGTTATTCCAATTGTTTCAATTATTTTTATTTTTTGTCATAATTTTCCTTTATGACTTACATTTACTTATATGGATTTATCTATTTACCTATGTTTACTTCCACCGACTGGACTACACTTTAGTAATGAGGGCATAGTCTCTCCATGGACACACCCAAGGCCATCGTTGCATGTCGGCAGCCTCTAGAGTTTGGGGAGATTCCCATGAGGCCATGTGGCCCACTAGCCTTAGGTAACCTATCGAGTGGCATCCAGGTCTAAGACGTCACAATGTGGTATCAAAGGTGTTTATTTTCTTTCATAACTATTTGGATATAAAAAATTAATGATTATGAAATTTTGGGACATTATCATAATATGCTCTTGGGTGTCACGAATAGATGTTTGAGGTAAACATAAAGTTTCCTAAAATTAAAATTGTTTTTCTCCTTTATCAATTTATAGATGATATGGTTTATGATTTGGATGACACACATGTTGTGTGGTTTTGTTGATTATTTCTATATTTAATGATATTCCTCCATCCTTTTCCTGATTATGGAATGGAGAATTGTTACATGCATCGTTATAGGCATCTAGAATTCACATGTCATGAAAATTCCATGGAATATTGGTTTATTTCACTACAATGAATTGATATATATTCTTGTGATTATTGAGTTATGTTGTGATAGTTATCTTATGATTTTATTACACTTGATTGTGATTCTATTATTACATGTCTCAATTCACGAGGTGTATGGGCCATCATGGGTTGGGTTGAGTATTTTACAAAGTCAACCAATTATTCTATAAAGAAATGGGTGTTGTTTTCATTGATAAGATGTATGTTCACTGATTAAATGGGAATTACTATCCATTATAATATGTAATTTGAATTATAATTTGAAATGGTTTCATATCATTATCCCACCCATTCATGTTTATCAAATGTAAAGGAGTGAACCTAGAAATTAATAAAAAAAATTGAAATGAAACTTATACTTGAACATATATTGATACCATGACATGTATTTGGGTAGTTGGGGTAGTATGCCTTAAATAGTGAGTTTTCATATGTTCAAATTCAGTTAGTTATGATATCTTTCTACTTCTAAGATTGTTCTGAGGCATGTATGTGGAATTTTTAGACCAATGCCAGCACGACGACTTCATGTTGTTCATCTAAAAGTAGGTGACGATCATGCTTCAGATGTGGTGGGCCCTAACATTCCAATATTACCCCCTGGAGTGACACTTGAAATAGTGCCTATTGTACATGTTATGGGAACTTATTCCAAGTATCTAGATAGGTTTTTACATTTGTTGAATTCCATGCATGGTTCTCCATGAATTCCACCGACGATGGCTGATCTAACTCATAAGTTCTAGTAGCAGTATCCTCCCACATTTTTAGGGGGTGGAAGTCTGCATGCTGCTGAGTCTTGGATTGAATCCACCCTATATATCATTGGGAATCTAGATATGCCCCAAGATAGGAGGTAAACAATTTCCACATACATGCTTCAGGATTCATCCAAGCATTGGTGGGATGTGATAACCTAGGCTCCATGCCATCAGGGCATGTTATGGGATGATTTCCAGACAGCCTTCTATGATTAGTTCTTTCCTTAGACTCTAGGACATGATAGAGCCAGATAGTTCATGCATCTCGATCAGGGTTCTATGACATTCATGGAATATTCCGTATGTTTCATAGAGTTGCAGTACTTTTCACCACTTCTATTGGGGATGAGATTTTACTAACTAGATGTTTTGTGGATGGGATACAGTATGAAATCCGTACATAGGTCAATGTTCTTAACCTACATAAATTATCTTTAATAATCAATTATGATCATATCACTAAGCATAGACTAAGTGAAAACAATAATATCAGGTATAGGGGACCGGTGTTGCATCAGTCCAGTAGTTCTCCTAATGGTAGGAAAAATTCCCTCGAGTTTTCTCATTAGGTAAGTGACAATAAAAGTACCCATTTGAACATCTCTATAGAGTGTCATCAGTGTGGACGATGGGGGTACATGAAGCCTTAGTGTGATAGAGACCCAATAGATTTTTGGGAATATAGAAGTATGGGGAATATTCAGCGTTTATATAGCACATTTCCACCAACTTTGAGTGAGAAGGGATCACACTAGCACCACCTTCAGGAACAGGTTATTTGGCACCGCATGAGGGGGGATTTGGAATAACACTAACATGCCTAACTGAGGAGGAGTTTGATTCCATGGTAGGCAGACCCCCAATCACCATCAACGCCAATAGAGCAGTTTTGATCATGGTATTCCATCTATTTCATATGTTCGTGGATAAGGTCAGTGGCATTCATGACAACCAATACCCAAGGATAACACTATTGAACCATCTATAGTATGAGGTACTATTCTAGTAGCCTCCACTGTTGTATCTTCTTCGTTTGATATAAGTTCTTCAAACTCTTTTATCTACGTATCTATCATGATGATTGTTGGACAATAGATATTATATTATTATTGTGTAATGACTCTAGAAATTCCATTAGGGGTAGCAGAAGAGGGAATATGATAGTGTAGAGACTGTACCCTTGAGACAGGTCGTTACTATTTCTATGGAACCTCATTGTTCATGAGATGTTGTGCTTTGATATCATTCTTATAATTACCTGGTTGGTTCAATATCATGATTTCGTAAACATCTATCATCATAGGGCATTGTTTACTTTACTAGATGGAAAAATTTATCTACTTAAGGATGAGTGGAATTTCATTACTGGTAGAACTCCACTAGAGCATCATGTTCTAAGTAGAGTGACCGCCTAGATTTCAAATCTCATCATGAAGTAATAGGGTTAATGTTATGATTATTTCCATCCAGCAGTAGATCATTTCAGGGATGTCTCTCTCAACAATTTCTCAAGCTTACCTATTGATGGAGAGGTAAAATTTACTATTGACCTAGTTCTAGAAGTATCTCTAGTGTACATTCCTACATACTAGATGTCACCCACAATGCTTCAAGATATTAAGCAGAAATTAGAGGAATTAGAGGCCAGGTGCTTTATAATTCTCGGTACATCCTTCGAGGGTTCACATGTACTTTTTTCCAAGAATTTGGATGGAACATAACGTATATGAGTGGATTAAATAATGTTAAAATAGATTACGATCATAAAACAAGAGCTGCTACCTCGAATAGATGATCTCTTCAACTAGCTCTGAGGAGCAATGGTCTTATCAAGGATCGACCTGAGATTTGGTTATCTTAAGGTATGGGTCAGACCATCAGACATACCTCGCACATCCCCTGGTAGCATGAATGGTTTGTATGAGTACCTTGTTATGTTGTTCAGTCTTATGAATGCACATTCCATTTTCATGGATCTAATGAATAGGGTTTTCCAACACAATTTGGAATCATTTTTTATGGTCTTTGTGGAAGAAATATTGGTGCATTCACACACTCCATGTGACCATGAAAAATATATTCAAATCGTTTTGATTACACGAACAGAAAAGAATATTTATGCCAATCTTTCTATGTGCCACTTCGGGATCAGAAAATTCCACTTCATGGGTCATATAATATCAGAATCAAGAGTATCTATTGACTGAGAAAAAGATATTTCTTTACTTTCTAATGTGTATCCAAAGAATGTGTTTGGTATCATGAGTTGATTATGGTTGTATGGACATTACATGCATTTCATACATGGGGTTTCTCTACTTTATTAACCTCTTACAAGTCTTAAAAATAGGGGTTCCACATTCATATAGTCAGAAGCATGTGAGGAATCCTTTCAAGAGCTAAAAGGGGGGCCTATATCAACACTTATTCTGACTCTTTCAGAGCTTGGCGTAGGTCATACCATATTTTGTGAAACATAAATAATTTTACTTGGATCAGTTTTAATGCATGCGAAAAAATTCCTTGAATACGAATCTCAATAATTAAGGCCTCATGATATAAATTACACAACATACATCCTCGAGGTAGAATCTTTTGTTCATTCCATACGTTAATAGAGACATTATCATTTGGGTGAGTGCTTTATGGTGTACATGGACCACAAGGGACTCAAATATATATTCTATTACTATGAAATGATCCTTCGATAGTAGATATGGGATGAATATATACAATAATTTGATTTTGAGCTTATATATACTCTAGGGAAGAGAAACGTAGTTGCTGAGGCATTGAGTTGAAAAACTCATTCATAGGTTGTACAAGAATCCAGTGTTGAATAGAAGTTATTATAACTATTTTTTGTGTTTCTTCTAGAGTTTCCTCATAGTCATGAGAAATATTATCTATCATTCATGATAATTACCTCTTTCCTCCTAGATAAGGTAAAGAGTATGAATTTTCCAGATTATGTAGGCTATGTTCTCCATGAGAGTATATCATTAGATAACCCACCTTCAGATTGGTCTGTAAACAGGGATGACGTCCTTCGTATTCATGGTTGTGTCTGTGTTTTTACAGATATGATAGAGGATTTTATAAAATAGTACCACATTTATCTTTGGAAACATCAACTAGGCATCTCGAAGATGTATTGATATATATGACCAAAGTATTAGTGGTATTGTGATGAAACGTCAGATAGAAGTATTTATCACTAGTTCTTCCACCTATCAGTAGGTGAAGGTGAAGCACTAGAGACCTGCAATGTTGTTACAGCTTCTTCTAGTCCCAAAATGTAAATGTGAAGATGTTGATGTTGATTTTATATTGGGATTACCTAGGTCGCTGAGGTGTATTAATGCTATACGGTTATGATTGAATGACTAACAAAATCATCCCAATTAATTTATATACAAGAGACATTCTCAATTGATCAGTTGGGAATATTATATGTCTGTGAGATCATACATCTACACTGGGTTCCACGTACTATCATTTTAGATAGTGAAACTCGTTTTGATTAATATTTATGGAAGGTTTTTCATAAAGCTATGGGAACAAAGGCACTTCTAAGAATGCCTTTTCACCCTAAGACTGATGGACAATCAGAACAAATAATACATGATCTAGAGGATATTCTTCATGCACAATTCAATGATTTTAGAGGTCCTTGGGAGAAATATATTCCTCTCATAGAGATTTCCTATAATAAAAGCTTTCAAGAAATGATTTTGATGGCTCTTTTTGAAAACTAGTTCAGTATGACATTATGTTGACCTCAGTTCTTGCTAGAGGCAGGTGAGAAAGTAATAATAAGTCCTCATCTCATTTAGGATACTTCATAACAGGTTCAATTGATCATGAATCATATGAATACATCTCATTCGAGGCAAAACTTTTATCTCGATCACCATAGATGTCCTCTAGTGTTTGAGGATGTGGATTGTGTTTTCCTTCGGGTATCAGCGAGGATAGGGAATTGATAGTTAAAGTGGGAGGTAAATATATCACCTCGTAACATGGGGATGTATGAGATTCTATAGTCGGACTGGTAACCTATCAGGTGTTAATACCTTATAGGCACCAGGCCATGAAATACATCTTTCATGTTCCACAGATTTGAAAATATCATACTTACCAGTCACATACCATTAATCCCAAGGATGTTGAGCTAGATGTTGATGATACTATTGAGGAGTATCCAATATTCATCATTGACGATAGCACAATGGCTCTTCGAGGATGATCTCTCCCTTTAGTAAGGTTAATATGGAATCATGGCTAGGTACAATTTGTGAATTTGGATAGGGAATCCGATGTACGTGGCCAATGGACAAAGTTGTTCTCAAACATGTTTTCTCCACCATTGGAAGGTGAAATTGGGGGAAACTTCTTTTAAATGGGGAAGATTGCAAGAACCCGTTTTTTAACTAAAGTATAGATCCATTATTTTTCAGTCTTATAATTTAATTTAGACCCAATATAGATTCATAAGGGGTTATAAAATCTTATGGGGGTGTTTGGGGCTTTTTCGGAGCTCAAAACACCTCTTTTTAATAAAAACGGGCTTAGCGCATGGTTTAGTGTTAACTGTGTGGATTGTGTTTATCCAGATAGAGCCACATAACATGGCTAGAACATGGTTGGCACCTAAATGTGTGGCCTAACCATGAATTCAACCCTTCTTCCTAGGTAATCGTGTGGATAAACAATTCACAGACTAATTTTCAAGGTAAATTTACAATTTTCCCTTAATGATTTTTATGCCCCTTCCTTCTTCCTTAATCCGAGATTATGCCGGATTTATGTCCATTGCTCTAAAATTTGTGATTTTTTGCGATCTGAACTTGGGATAAATTGATTTTATTCATATATAAACCAATTGAGCTTTTTTTCATGATGTTAGCTGCACAAAGGTAAGTAATCAAGTCCATTAGTTTTTTTATTCCTCTCTTTTTATCTCGAACCAATTATCATAGTATGAGGATTTTTCACATATTCAAATATATAATCTTATCTGAGTTAACTAAATGGTTTATAATAGAGGAGGAGAGTAGTACAAGACTAATGAGGGTGAAATATTATTTATCTCTAATGTTCGTTGATTTTGGGAAATATGTGTGGGGCCCACTGATTTAATCTGGTGTTATTTCTGATGTTTATATTCCATGATTACACTCCTTATAACTGTATTTTTATTCTCTTTTAAAATATTTCCTGAGTTGTTTCCGGTTACACTCACAACTTAATCCTCCCTATGCCAAAGTTCATTCCATAATAGTTGTTTAGTGTTTTGACACATTTGTGACACCATTCGGTTGTTTTTTGTCATGACCATCCTAAGGGTAATGTTTCCTATATATAATGGCTTGATTTACATTGTGAGTTTCCTAATGGAATGTACCATTAATTCTCACCACATGACCCATATATGGTATGTTCTTCAATGGATGATTAAATGGGAAATGGGAATTGACATGTATACTATGTATATGATTTGTTGTTAATTGTAAAAGAATAGTAGATTTCATATTTTTAGAACCCCATACCACATTAATGGAATGTAGAAGAATGAACCTTGAATAATGAATATTAATTAATTGAATTAAATGAATAGTTTCATGCTACTTTCAATTGTCATTCTAATGAAAGGAGAGGATTGGACCTAACGTCACTGTTTAAAAGGGTGCATGCTACTTGACCTTAACACACATATTAGAGGCAAGTCTTGAACCAAATTAATTATTACACAAATGATAATCAAATAGGAATGGTCTGACTCGAGTTCACCATGGACTCTGATCTTTGAATGCCAGGAACACTTGGGAACCCCACCCTGATTCCAAGAAAAGGCTTACTTAATTCGATACCCACCTAGATCTCGATCCTTGTTTATTCTCATATGCCTGATATGACACTATATGATACATTCAATATCATTAAATGATTACCTCGATACACTCCTTGGATCCAGAATGGACATGTATGTTCCATTTCATTAGATGATATGACCTTGTCTCTTCCTAGCCTCATTTTACCTTAGATGATAACCATGGATTCGGTAGGCTCCTTATTATGGAATTCCTTAGAACATGCTCCTTGGATTACACTCTTATCCATAGATAGGCTATAGTTACTATTGATATGGAAACCCTTGAGGTTTACGTTTCCTTGGTTACTATCTTAGAACTTCAATATTATATATCATTAATCATGGTTTCCTTGTTATGTATTAGAACCTTTAGTATTTATATTATCATAAGGTTTTTTCTTTATTGGGTATGGATCACAAGACCTGTCAATCTAAAATTAGTAATTAATTAATTATATGAACTAGTTACATGTTCAGATATTAGATATGGTCTAAAAAGGTGCTTGGGTATTTAGTTACATTGTACTACTTTACATGAAATATAGGCATTCTTTCACACTATTACATTTCCATTACATGGCACAGATTTTATAGAAACTCTTAGTGGTGGCCCACTAAGATTTAACTCCCACGGTCTGTAGGTGCTATTTTTTTACACTATGTAGATTACATGACTGATGGTGTTGGCAAAGGGAAGCATACATCTTCATACAATTGACTTATCACTGTTTATATTGTAGATTGAAAGAAGAGGACTGATATGGGTCTCAAGATGCTTCAGATATTCTATTAATTACCTTTTTACTTTTTTGGAACACATTATGCATGTTGTCTTGTATCCATTTTTTCTAATTTTCTAGTGACATGACATTTCATCATTTGTTTTTGTATGTTGTTGTAATTGTTTTAGTTATTGTTAATTTTTCCTCTATTTTCTGATGTTCCTTGTATTTATTGATATCGCTTATCTTATTTACCTATGTTTACTTCCACTCACTACACTTCAACTTGGGTATGAGAGAATAGTATCTAAATGGACACATCTGGGACCTTACTGCTAATCAGAAGACTCTAGAATTCAGGGAGATGTACTTGATTCGATGTGGCCCACTAGGTTAAAGTCACCTATCGAGTGGCATCATGGTCCAGGACTTAACAAACATTATTATAATAAATAGATCATGTGACATTTAAATAGTTCCCTTAGAAAATTTATGACCTTTATCTGGATATTCATAACTATATGTAATATATATGTTTAAAAAATTAACATAGAGTTTCCCTTTAATAGGTACTAAATGCAATAAAATATATCCATAATAATTTTACAACACATCATTATAAAATATATCACCCTCTAATAGTTTTGTAATTTACTGAAATAATAACATAGCAATTTGATATTTTTATTTAATTTATTTTAATGAAAATGTATCTATATCCATAAAATAATGTTTCCCTTTATTTCCAATAATAAAAAAATCCAAAAAAAACATTTAAGTTTCAACATTAAAATAGAGTAAAAAATTAAATGAAACAAAATAGTCATATCCATTTCAACCTACCCCATTGGAACTTCTATAGATAAATATCTCAACCATGAGGTAATTATTCCATCTATAGACATTGTTACAAAAGTTTTCTAATTTTGGTTTTTATGGAAACCCTGGAACATAAATCACTTTCAAATTTATCATAGTTATCAATGAATCATAATTGAATAAGTTTAATATTACATAAGTAAAATAAATATGGGAAATATGAACATTAAATACCATAATTAGGTTTTCCATAAGTGATAATTTAATAACATTAAAAATTATTCAAAAATATATATCATTAAATTACCAAAATAATATTTTCATAAAAAATTATATCATTAATATTAAAAGGAAATTGAAATAGTTATTGGACGAAAAAAATACGAAATCGTTTTTATCCCATTTAGATCTCTCAATAATTATGAACCCAATAAGAAAAACACACATCAATGGATTCTACCATATCACACTATCTGAGTAACAAAAATATCATGTATCAATATGAAATTATAATTTTATATTTTCACTATTTCCTTACAAAAATCAATAATATATATCATTTTAAAATATATGAGGGGGAAAACACTAAAACATATACATAATTTTAATGAGAGTTAACAAAAAACATAAAAAAATATTCTAAAAAGATCCATTGAATAACTAATATTAAACCCACATGGATAAGTATGATTTTTAATAATATGAAACACCATCAATCCATTCCTCCCCAATATATCCATGATAATGATATTTTACTATCTATGTATTTTTTTCATTAATAATAAATAGGATTCACAAACATTGAAATATCACTTTGTTTATAATATCCACGAATAAGTCTGATATTTACCTGATCCTTCAAATATTCAAATAGCATCGTCATCCACAATAAATAAATTGTTATATGAGTTGTAGACACATATTTTTCACCAAAATTACATAGTTTTGTAAAAACATTCTCCTCTGTGGGGAAGAAAACAAACCTATAACCAAGGAATAATACTAGATAATATATATGGGACTCTTTATTTGAAAATTATTTACTATGACAATGTGTGAAAACATATATTGAATTCATATATGTAGTTATAAGTTATAATGTTCATTATATCATCTTTATAATATCATATTCATCAACATATTTTCAGTGTTCACCTTTAGATAACAGTGTTCCCAAATAAATGGTTCTCCAAAATTTTGTTTAATCTTCAAATCCAAATATTTAAAAATTATCATTAACATAATTTTCTTTATAATGGAAAAAATTATCTCTTCCTTTAGTTATTTATAAGATAATAACGTTCCTAATTTCCCTATCTGTGAACATTTTAAATAATGTCTTCAAATTCATAGAATAATTCTCAAACATTTCTCATTATTTCATGTAAATATGATGTCATATACAAAAATTATAATAGGAAGAGATATCTCTCATTAAATTTTTAGAGATTGTTAATTACTCATCACATTTTTAAAATTCCACATATTCAAGTAGGATACTTGGAATGAAAACATTTCTAATGGGGATTTATTATCTTATATAAATCCTTTTATAATATATATAAAAATTTCATATCTTCTATAAGAAGGAACCCAAAAAATATTCATTGTATAACACCAATATTAATTTTCCATTTATTATAGAAATCATAATAAACATTTATAAAATATTTTATTTTATTTGTGATATAATTAAAAAGTTACTATAGTTTCACGACATTCCACAAAGAAAAAATATATTTAAATCTTAACTTGTTAATCATACGAATTTTCTTTACATAAAAATCATTCAATTTTCCCAAAACATTCCCCATTTCATTCATGTTTCTATAAAAAACTATGTTTCTTTAAATAACATTCTTGTGTTAGTGTTTGGGAACAAATTCCATTGTTTTATTTAACTTAATTTAGAAACATTATTTAATAGTTTAATTAACATATTGTTGATTTTATAATTCTACATTAGTTTCATTATTCATAGTTCACCATGTTTTTATATATTTCTTGTGATATAAAAAATTGTCTTGTTCCTGAAATAGCACCCTCAACCATGGATGAGTTGAATGTAATTTATCTTCATAACATGAAAGGGATGAATCTTCTTCACCAACATGATAATAGTAAACACATTCATTTTTTATAGTGTTTCAAAAATATTTTTAATAACCACATCATCAACATCATAGAAGAAATTTCTTTATTAGCTACAACTCCCTTCTTTTTATGCTTCAAGAGCATCAAAATTGGTTGTATAAACCCATATTATTGTATACTTGATATAATAATTTTATTATCTTTCATTTAGAGGATTACGAATAAATATTGTGAAAAATCCCCTTATCTCATATTTACCTAGAATTTACCATCTTTTCATTATCATATATGGTCTTCTAGATAATCTAATATTGTCACAACCCACCATAATAGGGCCAACACATTAAATTCCCATGACCACATCTACTTTGTTAGGGGATATAAAATAACACTAGGTAAGATTACCACTAACATGGAAAGCCTTGTCCTAATTGACATGTACATAGGAACCCTTATCTAATCCCAAACGATGCTAAAATGTAAAAAAACTGATAAACCATGCATGAATACATCTAAATACAAGAATCATAGAATGAAAAAGGAAAAGGATTGTAATAAGGTTCAAATTCAATCCACCACAAATAGTTTGATAACTTGTCAAACCTAAATTTAGTGATTCCCAATATAGTTAATTAAACCATAGGAACACACCTTTGTATGTACAACTCATAAATCACTACATAGTACAAGTCCCTATAGGACTCCATAAAAAGTATTATCATCTGCAAGAGACACAACACATGCATTAATATATGAAAAATGTTTGGGCATAACATTACCTAGAAGGAAAACCCAAAATGAAAAAGAATAAAAATATAATAGTAATCTACTCAAAACTGGTTGTGACTACAGAAAATATAATAAAAAATATGTATATACTCAAAAAAGACACACAATATCAATGTTAAGTCACAATTGTAATGTCATACTACAATTCCTTCTTGAATTCACTACATAACCCTCATATGTAAGAACATAGTCTATGAGTCTAAAATAAATAATGATGTCTTTATTATAGGTAGTGATCATTGGGTCTCATCATTACAAGTATAAAATAGAAGTATGAAGTGAAATGATACAGAAAATATGATCACAACCAAGGACAAGGGGTATTCCAAAAAATAAATATATAATAATACGATAAGTAGTGGATGGTAGAAATATAGTTCTATTGAAAAAAATACCATCAACTTCCCCAGGTGAATGAATATCATAAATAAAATCACTCCAGGAACCACAAAAAGAATCTAACAACATAATGAATGATTTCAAGCTAAATGGATAAATCAATTATCTATAGAACAAATTTCCATACTAAACCTTCAAGAAAAGATAAAGGGAATTTATACATAACAAAACATTTTCATGATACAATGTAAAAGAGAACTAAGATAACCTTGAATAGGTACACGGTATTTACTAGTAGTATATAGTGTGTCCATTCAGAATTAGGTTTTACCAGTGTAAATGACTTATACTCATGTCCGTGTGAAAGTACATGATGGGCCTTGTCTTCCAGAATCTACCGCTACCTCTATCATCCATCTCCCAAAGCCCAGAGTAGACTGCCAAGGGATTTTGGTGGTAACATATAAATCAACTACCACCTGTAGATTCTCTCTTAACTTCTCTACCATGTCAACTACCATACGTACCTATTTGTTGTTTCCACTACTAATAAAATTACAACCCATCCAAAATCTCCCCACCATCCATATGAAAATTCACCCAATATTGTGCAATATGTACCCATCCATCACATCAGTATGAAAACAAAGATCTTCGATGACCTGAACAATACAATGACCCCTGAACTATAGAGCCTATATCCGTCAAAATATTCCTGAAATACCTCACATGTACAGGACTCTAATACTGTTGTCAGATCCCTACAACAAATGTGTCTGCTCCTGTGTTCCCACCACGGGCAAAAAAATTTATGTCTTCTCAACCATATTAATTATAACCTTTAATTATCATTCTACAACCCTATAATATGTAGGAATACAAAGAGTTATAAGAATATCATGTATTTCAATATATAGTCCTCGATTTAAGGGATGACCCTATAAGAACTCATCATGAACCATATCCATCGATTACCTAGATTGGTTGGTAAACCATGATTAATACTCATTTACAATTATAATTCACTAATAATGATTTAGAATCATTGAGGTGCATATATAAATAAGTATAGATTAAAACAACACATCTCAAAAAATTCCCTCAAATCTGACCATGGTAGATTTTCTTCACCATACGATTCATTGAATGAACCCCATCATCACCCTGTAGATCCATAGAGGGGACTCGCCAAAAAAAAATTATAGAATATTCTAGTGCCTTCATAATTTGAAAAACTCATCTCACAACCTCAAGCCAGTACTCAGACACCTGTGGGGAGGGATCACCTCAGAATAGGAGGTGTTTTTACCATTGATACTCATGGTGTGGCCTCATACTGTACACCTAATATTCTGGTGTTCTGGGTACCATATACTACTCAACATTTGGTCATATAGATGGTATGAAAAATATATATAACACCTCCAAAAAAAGTTCCATTATTAATTCCTCATCACCGAGGGGAAAATCATCTTAATCATGACACAACATCCTAGATGGAATATTTTAGGGAGGATTCTTGAATTAAATAATTTGTACCACGGTGATAGAGTATGTACAGATAGATAACTCATTATCCACATAGAATCGACAACCACTTATAATATAATGCATGATCCTTTTTTCCCCTGAAAACAATGTTCGCATTTAACTAGTTAAAGGTAAGTGAAAAGTATCCTTATGTAGTAATATGTCGGCCACCACACAAACACTGGAATCACTGGAAAAAAAAATGTACTCCAAACACTTAATACAATTTCCCCAATCCAATTACATGGAATTTGATACTATGGTACATTGACTCCTATAATACCCATATGTCATGACCTATCCAAATGGGGCTTGTTCTTTAACTCTCCAAGTCAATTTCTTAATGGGGATGGGTTAACGACATATGTCGAGTTTTATTATCATGAACATATGAGGAATTATCCAAATGTTCACACACACACACACATCTACCAGCCCATAAAATGAAGAAATGTAATACAACTAATAAACCACACATTAGAGAATATAAAACCCACAACCAGAGTACCTCAAATGTAAATGGAATGTAAACATAAAAAAAATAAGTTGACCACATTTAGTCCAACAACAGGTCATGGTTAAAATTAACATTAAGGACTGATGAAAAGATAACTATTGGAAAACATCGTGACATTTACATCTCACTAAGCACCACCTTTTCCAAGTGCCTCTAGTAATATATCAAATGGTTGGTTATTTTCACAAGACAAGACGTATGCATGAAAATCCTGATCTAGTGTGAGTATAACAATACCTAGTAGGAAAAATTAAAACCAAAAAGAATATAACAACAGGAATAAAAGTCATATCTTAATAGGTATATTTATATATGACATACAACAGGAATATATTGATATAATCAATAAAACCTCACAATATCAAGGTTATGTGACAACAGTAATGCTGACCTGGTATTAATGCAAGGCGGTTCCACATATAATTCTACAAGGAGAATACATTCTTTGATTCTAATAACACTGATGATGTCTGTATTAGTGGTTTTTATCATTGGGTATTTTAGTTAGAAGTTTATTAGGGATTTATGATGAGATATGATACACAGATGAGGATCAAACCCAAGGCCATTGTGTTTACGATCAAATAAATATGGAATGACACATTAAGTATAGGATCCATGCATGTTTAGTGTTAGAAAATATGATTCCAAGAACCTAACATAATAAAAAAAGATGATAGAGGATTTCACCACATGCCTCACAGAATGATTCCAAAACTCTATCAAAGAATCCATGATTAAGGGATCACTATCTTATTGGTAGGATTTTCTACCATTATAATTGTCAGGTAATTTATATTTGGAAGACATCCATATTGAATAATGTCCATGATACACAGGAAAATGTCTCTATAGGAACCCGAAAGGATATCACATTATTTTATAGTAGTACATGATATATCCCTTCAACCCTAGGTTCTTCCCATGCAAATAGACTATGTTCATGTTCCAATGAAATTAAATATTGTTCCCATACCCATGTACTTATGCTCATGTCCTTGAATATGATTATTTCCATGTACACCAGGACTGACCATGTCCCTGTTAGAGTATATTGTGTGCCCATTCCTTTTGTACTATTGGTCATGAACATGTACCCTCCATGGTACACGTTGAGTTCTAGGGAAGGGTCCCATGCCATGTTACAGAGTAACATTTTGTATGATACTTATCTTCTCGAAGAATCCCATGCTTCCAAACTTGGGGTTTCACATGCTGTGTAATCCCTGCATACATGTTGTGTGTTATGAGATTTACTAGAACTCTATTTCATCATCCTATAGAGTATTCCACTCCACCAACACCATATATAGTTGTGGAATTCACCAGAGATGGTGGATATGGTCTGACATACACTTTTCATCATTGTTTACAAAATTATGATAGTCTGAATCACCCAAGAAACCCCCTCATTTGTCTTCATTGGTCACACATTCAAGAAAAATATAATTTGGTATCCCAAATTATTATGATCCACTACTTCTCCATTTATCAAATAGTTTCCATGTTCTAGTAATATTTTATCAACAATATCATGTTTTTCCCAAAAAAATGTGTTCTATGTTCATTTTATATTGTGTGTAAAACCATGAGACAAATGAAATCACATTAGATAAACAATGAAATAGGGAAGAAATGAAAAATCACAATCCCAGGGAACTAAAAATAGACAATTTTAATGTTTTCCTTAACCCCTTACCATTAGATTAATTAATTAACTCATAAAAATTTAACCACACAAATTTTTTTCTAATTCCTAGAAGAATCTATCTCGTACCTTCAATACACACGATAAACAAATGAATTCATTAGTTGACTGACTCACTATCTCCATAAGAATTATAAAATTGGAATAAATACACATAAAAAAATTCCGTACATCGAATTTTATTTTTTAGTGATGAAGAATAAGGTGGAATCATCTTCATTATCGGGATCATCTATTATTTTTCAAAATGATCTTGGAACCTCAATCCATTTTTCATCTGCTAACGGTTCATCCTCCAATGGTTCTCAAATTTTTATCTGTAATTGTAGGGATTAACGACTAAACCTCTGAATCCACTGTCTATATAACTATAGAAACTATTAGTTTTAGCATAGATAAATAAAAATTAATTATGTTTTTTTTAATTATTTCAATTTTTATTCCCTCGATTACTATTTTACAAACGTCATGCGCCGACAAAGTTTTTTTTAAACCTAAGGGAAAACCATCCTTCTGAACTCAAAAATTCCATACTATTTAAAATTCATCATCATGTTTGGGTTTAATTACACTTTATCAAAAAATATATATGTATTTTTTATTTAATATATTATATATATTTTCAATATTTATTCTGGGCACACCAGACCTTAGAATCTCACATCGCCTCAGCACCAAGTCTCAAAAGTAATCTGAATAATATCCAAAAAAACATGGAACATATGTTCCTCTAAAAGGATATTTCAAAATTGATTTCTTATTATAGTATATATCATATAGATTATTATGATATATTTTTCTATATAAAAATAATCTGATTTGTGAAAATAATTTAATAGATTGCCATTGAGAATATCAGAAGGTAATATTCTGTATCAACAAAATTTGATACAACTCTACAATGATTCTATTATTCAGTTGGTGAACATTATTATTTTGTGTTTATTATAGTTCATTGAGTTCAAAATGAATTTTATTTTTTTAACATATGAAATAAGTGTGTTTTTTAAATCAATAACATTATCTTTCTATATTTTATCTGGAGAGAAAATATAAATTGTTTTCAAATATCTCCTGACACTCTTGAAAATATTTAAGGACTTTTATTTGTATTTCAAAAATATAAATCATGTAATGTAAGTAAATTATTAAATTGAATAAATGTAATAAATATCTTCTCTTATTATCTGCATTCACATTGGGTAACAAATATAAGAATACATAACCTCCCATGGTTGAGGTGTGTGAATATAAACATTTATATTTTAAAGACTTATTAATCATACAAATACATTATATTGAAAAAATCATATCAATATATACCATTATCATAGGTATTTTATAGAAAATATTACTTTTGGTATGACTGCTCGTATTCCTTTTTCCAAGATACATCTGTGTTCTATGTTAATGTTCATTTTATAATTTTATGGTCATGCAACATGCATTTTGTGTATCTTAGACCCATAATATTTTACCCTTCACTCAATTACCTCTTTTTAAACAGTTAAATCCTCTTTAACATTCACTAAAAAAAATCTAAATACAAAATAATTTTATTTCCTTCATAATAGATCCTATATACAAGAAAATGTTTTCTTTCATCACATAAATTTAATATATGTTCATTTATTTAAAATTTTATTTTCCTATGTTTTTAGAATGAGACACTTTTATCAAATGTTTCCCAATAATTAAGAATGTCATAGAACATTCTATACAATTATCCTCATCATACAAAAAATCAAGTTTGTAATCATATTATAATAACACCATAATATATCCACAAAAACTAAATATTTAATACATTTAGTGAATATTTTTGTACACGATAACATTTTTATCTCTATCATGTAAATTGTTTTGCTATTAGAATCGATGTATAGTGAGAAATTAATTATTATCTTGACCCACCATTCAATTCATTCAAAAAATTCATCAAATAGATAAATTTTTTGTAACATTAATTTAGATTTTATTAGATACTTTCAAAATATGCCTCCATTAGAAAGGAAAAAACCCCTCAAGTAATATCTTTAAGGATATCAAGAATCACTTATTTACTAGTTATTGATCCAATATATCATATTTTCACTTACAAAACCAAAATAATGCATGAAATTACAATAAAAAATTATTTAACATTATAATCAACATGTTATCTAGATCAATCTATAGAGAATTCAACCTTATTCATACTATCAAATTTAGCCAATTTTGGGAAAAAAAATTCTTTAGACAATAGACATATTATTGTTTTAATAATACATTCTGTTATCATTTTTTGAGAAATTTTTTTAACATGTTTCTAATAATAATTGAAATTTATTGAAATTTCATATTTTTGTGACAATTTTTTCTAACTAGAACTGTGGTAATTTGGACCACTTGTTATTATCAAGCAATCATACAATAATTTCAATAATATCAACATCCATATAAGAATCAATTAATTTCTCTTATAATAATTTATTATTCATTGAGAATTCATTATCTTATTGAATAATATTTCTATAAATTAGTCTCGATAGATTTATTAATTCTTAAATATTGATTGGATTTTTTAATTAGACCAATATTTTTAAATAATTATTTTATTATTTATTTATTGATTATAAATATATTCTTCTCATCATTATTAAATTAATTTCTTGCATTTAATATTTTCAATTGCATATATTTTTCATTATTATTTGATAATTAAATTTTATTAAATGATTTATAGTCTTTCTTCAAAATTCTATTTTTTATTTTCATTTTTTGAAATTTCAGAGTGACATTATTTTGAAGCTATATTCTATATAATCTCTATTTGAGTTTCCTTGTCTTCCCAAGAATAATTGCTCCATTAATCACAAGTTAATTAAACAAATGTAGCTTAAAAAGGTTTACGTTCACTAGCATCATAACCAGGGTCAACATCTTTTTCCTTATCATTGTATTCACCATCCTTATACATGGTTAATCAACTTTTATAATTTTATTTATTTTTTACTTTCATCAAGAATTTGTTTAATAGAATTAATTCATCATTAGTAATCATATATATAATTTTTTATCTTCATTACTCGATTCAAAATTTTCCAGTTTTGTAAATTTTTCTCAAGAATGGAAAAAAACTCCATAATTAAATCATTTATTGGGTAGTTTCTTACAAACAATTCCTTACCTCTTCAAAACATTCCATAGATTTGATATATCATGTTTCAAAAATAAAAATAATATATGAATTGAAATTAAAATTTTCTACTTCATTATATTTATAAATATCCATCTAACATTTCTTATAATATATGTAATTAAACCCACTTTTCCTTTTATAAATTTCCTTTTTATTAATAGAAACATCATTTAACATGTCATAAAATTTATTAATATTATTTATGGAATTTATAGGTATGTCATAGGATCATTATGCTTAAATTAATATAAATTGATATCATATTAATCAGTTATGATAGGCATGATCATCTCTATAACATAAGTGACATTCAAAAAATTAGGATTGACACATATTTTGAGAAAACCATTATTAAAAACTGTGAATAATGTTTCAACAGTATCATAATCTTACATCTATATATAATTATAATCCCATAGAATTGATATTATTCTCTCTTATTGTAGGTTTTAAAATTAATGATATAATCTGGTTCATCCCAAATATATTCTATTATATTGATTCATTTTACTATTATAAATTAACTCTTTGAATGAGAGGAAAAAATAATTCTTCCTGAAAGAATATCATTTTATATATTCATCTAATATATGATTATTAATGTATATGCTTTATCATAAAGAGGAAATTGATATGTTCTTTATTCCTTAGCATCTTAAATAGTAGTAAGAACATATTGAATAATTATATCATCCAATACCTAAAACACATTCCCATAAAATATGGGATTACCCATTCTGTTCATGACATTCATATTATGTATTAATGATAAATAGAATTAGTTAAACCTTATATAAGAGAGATTCATAAACATATATATATATATATATTAACTAAGACAAACTATGAAAAAGGTTTCTTGTATTAGATTTATCTTGCACGGTCCAATGATAAATGAAATAACAAAGAAACTTGAATTCATAATTAAGATATTTTAATCATTTTTTGTTCAAAAAATTATCCACTTTTTAGAGAAAAATCATCTTTTATTTTACCATTATCATTTGCATAGAAAAAAATACAAGAGATATACATGGATATGTTATAAATGTGGGTAGATAATAATTATTGTGATCTCATAAAACCAATGGTGGTATGATTCACTAGTAAAACATTATGAACTACATTGAGTAGGTAAAAAACTCTCTTTGTCTATATAATTATTTTCTTGTGTCTATCCTATATTACATTCAAATTTTTCTAATATAATGATAAATTTTTAATGTAACCATAGATACAACTTCCTCCGAAGGGAAACTTATCTAGTTAGCAGGTATGATGAATTTTTCATCACTTCACATTTCATGAAAAAAAACATCATATGAAAACGTCACATGATGACTACATTGTCATGCTGAATAAGAAAATTCAAATAATAATGTCAGAATCAACTTCTTCATTCCCCCCCCCCCATAATAAAACATTAAGACCAAGTCACTTAATTATTTATAATTAGAACCCTAAAATCATCTCATCCCTAATCAGTACTGTTTTTCACAGGATAATGACATCACATGAATATTAACCATTATATTTAATACATCTAGAATAGACTTCAAGTTGAAAAAAATATATTTTAATTATATTGAATCTAAAACCTTTTTATGTCTTGAAAATTATGTTTAAAAAACACAATTTTCTTTTAACTTAGTAACTGATGAATAAATGCAAAATAAATCATCCATTTAATGTTAAAAAAATCTCGTATACCTCCATGATAATAGAAATACATTATATTTTAATTTATATATAAATAAATGTAGGGTTAGTCTGTTTGAAATATTCATTTACAAAAAAATATCTCTAATTCTCCTTTATTTTTTATTCTGGACATTCATTTTCATTAATAATAGAATAAAAATTCCATTATCCATTTACTATTATAAATGATATCCACTTCCCATATAACACTTATAATTAAACATATAAATGAAAATTTTATAATTAATGTCATTTTCCTTGGTTGTGAAACAAATATTTATATAAACAAATAATATCAAAAAATCAATCTATTACCACTTATTTTTCCCCTAATACATTATAAATATACTTATCTCATATATACATTTTTTAACCCTATATATCTTCTATATTCATTATAGTTAATGAATAATAATAGTCAAATTCTGATTATATTATAGATATTTGGTCACATGAAATAATTTGAGCACTATCATAGTGGGAAATTGAATCCCATGAAACATTATCAATATATGATTGTTCATCATGTGTCGTATACCATACCATCAATATTTTTTACTCTGAAAATCTCATATTCACTCAACATACTCTGTGATGTCATAGCCTCTAAAACTATTTTGTGAATCTCATGCACTATTTAACTTCATTGAGACAATCACACTCTCTCAACCTACAATTCATAGCCCACTACCATTATTCCAATGATATATGGATTCATATCATCCCAATTCACATCTTCATAAATGTAACGTCCCTGACCCGGAAGCCACTAAACCGGTGCTCCGAGCCGGGAAGTTACATAACCTTAAGCCAACCTCCCCGTACTCCAAAGGCTTCTGACTAGAAGTGGGGGTCTTTATGATCATGTGGGGAGACTATACCCCCTTTTTATCAGAGTAAGCCACAATAGAAATAAATCAATAGCGAAAACAATTTTCAATAAACAAGGAACATGTATAACAACCATTTACAACAATAAATATGCCATTTCCTACTATAAATGTAAAAGTAAACAAAAGCCCAAAATAAAGACAACGACCAAAAT
This sequence comes from Viscum album, assembly GCA_963277665.1. Taxonomy (NCBI): domain Eukaryota; kingdom Viridiplantae; phylum Streptophyta; class Magnoliopsida; order Santalales; family Viscaceae; genus Viscum; species Viscum album. The sequence goes on along the minus strand of OY728153.1, from coordinate 207,451,244 downwards.
CCCCAAAATGGTCCCAACTCCATGTCCGGATCCTCCACCAAGTGCTACCCATGTCCACTCAACTATCTAGAAAGGACCCTTTCCATTCTCCTGAACTAAAAACATGAAGTCTGCTCGGGTACCAAATGGCGGCCCGAGCAGGGTGTGAGTACAACTCAATAGGCCACAACCGACGGTGTCTACAAAATATCCAGCATAAACAGGTAGTGCATGAAAAATGAATAAAAATGATAATTACCAAATAATTATTTAAGGTTCCAATAATCAGTTTAGATCTAAATCCATTGCCACTTCAATTACCATTCATTTTACACCAATTATCATCACTTACTATTTCATCACATTTCCATGGGTTAATCACATACATAATGTTACATGGGTCTAAGGCCAAAAATCACATGCAAGAGGGTAAACACATAATTATCATATCTCACTAGGACTAACCCCCTCATAGAAACCATATCCTCACCTCGAAGCCTCAGTCCGGGTGGATGCAACCGTTAGGAGAATAGATCCTCAGTCCTCATTCCTAACCCGTGCATTTAGGGTGGAGTTCAGAGCATCAGTCTTAACTCGACCAGTGGGAAGAGATCCTTAAGTCATACCCCACTCTACCAATCCATGGTCACATGATTATATATATGAGTAACCATTGACCCACCATACCATTTCCCTTTGACAAACACCATTCACAACAAACCACACGGGAATTCACATTATTCCTTAACCCATTAAAACATTACCATTTCACATCATATAACTGTTCAACCAATTCCCATGTGTTATTCCTATCTCACTAAGCATTCAACACTAAACCCATAACCTATCCTATTATGGTCTTTAATCAGTTTACACATTAACCCATTTTACATGTTAATCATTTACATGAATCAACCATTCATCCCATTTCAAACAACCCTTAGGTTATTTCCAAGTCTAGGTGCATCACCTAACTTCTATTCCAAGTTCAACCAATCAAGACAACATATTCTTCAATGGCTCTACCATTTATTAAAACAAGGTCACTTGTTTAATAACAATCCCTAAGCCCAGGAAAAGCCGGCACATCCCATGGATGGCCATAATTAGGTCAAGTCCTTATCAACGCATCCCATGGGGATCGTGAGAGTTATCATTTACCCCTTTTAAGCATAATTTATACCAAAACACCACAAGGATGATCAAAGCTCACCAAAGGAAACCATGAGCAAAGACACACATGCAAAAATACACCATAAACTATGGGATAATGTTTGTAGACCACGTACCCCTAAACTGCAGTTGAACGCCCACTCGATCGAGTCCTTAGACCTCAATCCGACCTGCCTTTGGAGCTTCAACCTAGGGCTCACCCAAAACATTGGGTTTTATAGCTTTAGAACATGAGGGAGAGAGGATAAAAAACCAAAAACAAAAAGAGAAGAAAGGATGGGATTAACCTTACCCTAAGCTTCGATCCGCATCCAACGGCACAAAAAATTCCTTAGAAATGAGGGATACCGACATCTTGGAGCTCTTGGGAGATTTGGTTCATTCCTAGGGTGAACAGGGAGGAATGGAGAGGAAATACCGAGGTGGTTGTTAAAATCCTAGGGTGGTAATTTTGTAATTTTTTCCCAACATTAAGATGCCACATGGTTTGGCTACACGTTTTGACAAACTATTTGCAAACCGTGCGCATGCTACTCTCTAGAAATAGAGGGTTGCACAGTTTACCTGGGAAGGCCACAGAGTTTTCCCAGGCAGTGTGCAGGCCGTGCACCCTGGCTTGCCTTGCCCGGCTTTCATTTCGTGCCCTGAGCCCCCGAAAGACTCCCAGGACCTCTCATACTTTCAAAAGACATCCCTTGAATCCAAAAACAAGGGATTCAACCAAAACATAACGGGAACATACCCTTCTAAAAACCGGGATCTTACAACCTCCCCACCTTATAACGGCTCATCCCCGAGCCGAGTTTCCAAGACTCATTGATCCACCGAAGATAAGAGTTTAGGACATTGAGACCGCATATCTAATTACAGCTCCCATGTTTCTTCCTGAACATTCCCATGCTTCTATAGTACTCGCACTTATGGCACGACCTTGCCTCGCAAGACCTTTTCACTACAATCCACTACAAAAACCTGATGCTCCTCAAAGGACGCATCAGCCTCAAGCTCCACATCCTCAAAATCAACCACGTGAGATGAGTCAGGGTGATACCATCTAAGCTGCGACACATGAAACACATCATGCATCCCACCATACCATTGTGGAAGAGCCAACCGGTAAGCCACTGGTCTGATCCCCTCCACAATCTCGAAAGGTCCCACATACATGGGCACCAACTTACACTGCGTTCGAATCCGATGGTGATCGAACCTTGGAGACGCCTGAAGGAACACTTTGTCACCCATATAAAACTCAAGAGGTCTATTCCTCCGACCTGTATACTACTTATGCCTACTATGAGCCGAATCCATCCACTTCCTGATCAACTTAACTCTCTATGAAGTCTCCTGCCTGAGACTTGGCCCCAATAACTCAGATTCACCAGCCTCTATCCAACCCAACGTAGATCTACATGGCCTCCTGTAGAGTGCCTCAGATGGTGCCATCTGAATCATAGTCAGAAAACAGTTGTTGTAGGCAAACTCAACTAATGATAGGTGCCTCTCCCAATAACCACCATAGTCAAATATAGAAGCTCTTAACATGTCTTCCAAAACTTGGATCATACGCTCTGATATCCCGTCCATCTGCGGGTGGAATGTCGTACTCAAAAAAACATGTGTACTAAGTGCCTTCTACAACCCTTTCTAGAAATCCGATGTGAAACGCGGATCTCGGTCCGAAACTATGGTTCACGAAACACCATGCAACTGCACTATTTACCGAACATACAGCTCACCTGACTAGTCGACTGTAATGGTCTCCTGAATCAGTAAGAAATGTGCCACTTTTGTTAACTGATCCATAACCACCCAAATTACATCATTCTTCTGTGGAGTCCTCAAAAGACCCACGACCAAATCCATTGTTACATCATCCCACTTCCATTCCAGAATGGGAAATGGATGCAACAAACCACCTGGGCATTGATGCTCTCCCTTCACCTGCTGATAGGTAAGGCACCGTGTCACAAAGCCCACAAATTCCTTCTTCATTCTAGGACACCAAAACTATCTTCAAAGACCAAGGTGCATCTTGGTCAAACTAGGATGCACTTCCCACTTTGATGCATGGAACTCACGCATCAACTCTTCCTGCATACACTTTGGCACAACCACACGATCACGAGCACAAACAACACCTTCCATGCCAACGACCCAACTAGAAGGTAGCTCCCCACATTTAATATTTTCCTTAATGATCAAACACTCAGGATAATCAAGATGAACTTCCTTAACTCAACTAAAAATCATCGACTCCATCGCTAAGGAAGCAAGAGTGACTTGACCACTCTCCTCTTACACCTCCAGGTGCATCTCTGCAAACAAAGCCATCACCTTCCACTCGGTGATGGACTCCTGAACCACCTGATTCTGAACCTTCATACTCAGGGCAACAACAATAGTGATTCCCTTTCCCAGCATGTACACCAACTAAAAGTCAAAAGACTAGAGATATTCAACCCATCTTCGCTGCCGAAGATTCAGATCCCCTTGTGAGAAGATGTACTTTAAATTCTTATGGTCGGTAAACACAGTAAACCATTCTCTCAATTGATAGTGCCTCCAGCACTTCAAGGAATACACCACTACATCCAACTCAAGGTCATGAGTGGGATAGTTCCACTGATGGGGTCTCAACTGTCTTGACCCATAATCCACAACCCGCTCATCATGTATCAACACATCCCCATGTATGACTCCATACGCATAACAAAACACGATGTACTTCTTACCCGGATCTGGTAAGGTCAAGATAGGTGCGGTCGTCAACCACTTCGTCAACTATTTGAAGGCGTTATCACAAGCCTCAGACCACTTGAACCTGATTCCTTTCTTGGTCAAGCCCAAGAGTGGTGTGGCCAAGCGAGAGAAATCATGAATGAACCTTCGGTAATACCCAGCCAAACCCAGAAAACTTCTAACATCAGAAACAATCTTGGGATGCACCTAAGATGCATCTTCTTGCACTTTCTCAGGATCCACTGACACACCTGACTCCGAGATGATGTTACCCAGAAAATTAACTTCACCTATCTAGAATTGACACTTTGATTTCTTGGCGTATAGCCGATGCTCTCTAAGCGTACCCAAGACAATGTCAAGATGTTGGGAATGATTGTCCTGAGTTTTCTAGTACACTAAGATACATTCAAGAAATACAATCACAAACTGATCTAGATAGGGATGATAGATTCTGTTCATCAATGCCATAAACATCTCTAGTGCATTTTTCAAGCTGAAAGGAATTACCACAAACTCAAACAACTCGTACTGACTCCGGAAAGCTATCCGCGGTATGTCATAAGACCTCACCCTTATCTGGTGATAACCTGACCTCAGATCAATCTTAGAAAACACTGATGCACCCCTCAACTGATCAAGCAGGTCATCAAATCTTGGAAGAGGTTGCTGATTTTTCACCATCATCTGATTCAACTTTGGATAGTCAACACACAACCTCAACGACCCATCGGCCTTCTTTGCAAAAAGCATGGGAGATCACCAAAGAGATGTACTAGGACGGATAAAACCCTTATACTCAAAATCCGCAAGCTATACCTTTATTTCCTTTAGTTCTACCAGTGCCATTCAGTATGGTGTAATAAAAACTGGCTCTGCTCCCGGCAGCAACTCGATCGTGAGCTCGACATCCCTCTCGGGTGGTATCCCTGAGAAATCCCCAGGAAACACATCCTAAAATCGATCCACCACGGGAGGAAAATAAGATCCCCCCCATCATCTTCATCAAGCACGAGAAATTCCACTTCATCCATGAGTCCACTCATCTGTTGAAAAAACGACCCCGCACGCCCTGCTCGAACATCCCATTCACCACAGTGGACATAGGTGTCACCCTCAAGCAACCTGAACAGTACTCTGTGATGATAATAGTCTGTGTACGCCTGATACAACACCAACCAATCCATTCCCAAGATAGTTCAAAACCTGAAATCTCGAGAATGAACATGTCCCATAGAAAATGATACCCACCAACTTCCAAGGAACAACCCTTGCAATGCTTGATACCCTCAACCCACACCCCCAACGGGGTTTCAATTGACATAACTCCACACACCCCCTCCATAGGTAAACCTAGAACTACCACAAGTTGAGAAAAAAACAAAAGAGTGTGTGGAACCTGTGTCAAATAGTGCACTAAAAAACATAGAAGCTACAATGATCATACTTTGAACAGTTGATGGTCCAACCTCTCCATCACCTGGTGAAAACTGAACTGCCTGAAGCTGACCTTCCCCTCTACCCTGGGCTCCGGCCTAAGCACCTTGCGCCGCACTGCCTTACTGGTGTGAGTGATCATGACCTGGAGTTCCACGTCCAGCACCCCGGCTAGAATGGCTCGTGGAGCTCCAACTTCCTATCTGATACATGGAAACTGATCCCCTTCCCGTACCCGGTACCTATTTTTCATCATCATGCTCACCCATCTGCCGAGGGTTCCTACAGAACCTCTGTACATGCCACATCCTGCCGCACGAATGGCACTCAACTGGAGTTCGAGGACACTGACCACACATATTCCCCATCCTACCACACTGATAACAGAACATCTGGTTCCCACTCTGAGAGGTTGACCCTCTCTTCTTACCAGCTTACTGGAAACTTTCCAAACAACGCTTCTGACCTTTAAAAGATGCACCACTTGTCCACCTAGATGGCATGAAAATCCCACCACCCAAAGCTCTATTCAGGTTCCATTCAGAGATGAGTGCATGATCCATCACCTCTTCCACCCTCTTCAAGAGGAAGATATTTACTTTAGACATGAGGTCATGTCTCAACCCATCCTAGAAACACTTTTCTATCGCTGCCTCATCCCCTAATAACACATGGAAAATGCATCACAAATCAGTGAAACAACTAGCATAGTCCATCACCGATAGTGAACCCCGAGTCAGGCTCATAAACTCTGCAGCCCACTCCTGCCTCAAAGTCTCTGGGTAGAAATGATCCAGAAACTTTTCCTAGAAAACATTCCACGAAATCCCCCCATCCTTCTCAGTCTGAGCCTGAATGTCCCACCAATTCCTTTCTTGTCCACATAACATATAAATGGCCAACTTTACTCGCATTTCAATAGGGGTCTCCAAATAATCCAGTATCATCTGGATAGACTCTAACCAGAACTTCGCTGCCTCTAGCCCACCCTCTCTAGTGAAGGTCGAAGGGTGCAGAAACTAGAACTCCCCGGTCACCTCAAACATACTCGTTGTAACCCGCCTTGGGTCCCGATCCATCATCTACATAAGGTGAGCCATGTTCTCCCAGAACTGGTCTCCTCTACCTTCATTGATCACCACATTTTCGTGGTATTCTACCAGAGGAGTATTCTCAGCAAAATCCTCTTATTTCCCCAACTGGTAATCGAAGACGTAGTGGCATCTCTCTACATTTCCAAGAACGAGGATTAGCACACATACCATAAAACATTCACGACTTCAGAAAAATTCTCTTTACTAACCACAAAAACCCATTTTCATATACTAATTCAACCACATTAACACCCCAAATTCACCGCCCCGCCCATCCCTACTGCGGGCCATCATCCACATGGGGTAAACAACCATGCTCTACCACCAACTCACAAAACATTTAACAAAGACATTCTGTACATCATTTCAAACACTTATATTTCATCTAAACATCATTTACCCACTTGTTTTATTTCATTCTTCTCATTATTTTTTCATTTCATGAAATTCATGATGAACCCTACTTTCTTGCCTCACACATCTACCCCATGCGTGTGCATAACACAATTCATGTCACCTATCTCCCTAGGTGCCTACAATGATGCATGAATGCAAATCCTCGTGAGGTTAAGGCAACGATCCAAATATCATAAAATAGCCACATCAAACCACATGTGCATCACCCAACGGTGAAATATCATCAACTGTAACAACACAAAACCAAGAACAACATTTCCCACCCAGGGTGACTTGGGTTTCCCTCGTACATGGGTTAGATACTCCCATGCATGAGCTTGTTTACCAAGGCCCGACACATCTTAACCCTTGGCAACCTATCCCAAATAAAACGACATCAGAGAAGGAGATGAAAGACCTCCTCTGATACTACTTTGTAACGTCCCCGACCCAGAATCCACTAAACCGGTGCTCCGAGCTGGGTAGTTACATAACCTAAAGCGTGCCTCCATGTACGCCAAAGGCTTCCGACTAGCAGCGGGGGTCTTCATGGTCAAGTGGGGAGACTATACCCCATTTTTATCCGAGTAATCCACAACAGAAATAAACCAATAGTGAAAACAATAATCAATAAACAAGGAACATGTATAACAAAAAATTCCTACAATAAATATGCCATGTCCTATTACAAGTGAAAAAATAAACAAAATCCCAAAATAAAGACAACGACCAAAATCCCCAAAATAATCCCAACGCCAAGTCCGGATCCTCCACCAAGTGATACCCATGTCGACTCAACTATCTAGTAAGGACCCTTTCCCTTCTCCTAACCTGAAAACTTGAAGTCTACTCGGGTACCCAATGGCATCCTGAGCAAGGTGTGATTACAACTCAGTAGGCCACCATTAACGGTGTCTTCAAAATATCAAGTATAAATAGGTAGTGCATGAAAAAGGAATATAAATGATAATTACCAAGTAATTATTTAAGTTTTCATTAACTAGTTTAGATCCAAATCCATTGCCACTTCTATTACCATTCATTTTACACCAATTATCATCACTTACCATTTCATCCCATTTCCATGGGTTAATCACATACATTATGTTACGTGGGTCTAAGGCCAAAAATCACATGAAAGAGGGTATACACATCATTATCCTATATCACTAGGACTAACCCCCTCATAGCAACCATATCCTCACCTCGATGCCTCAGTCCGGGTGGATGAAACCATTAGGAGAATAGATCATCAGTCCTCATTACTAACCCGTGCATTTAGGAACTACTAGAAATCCATCCTTTCCCAACAGTTCTCAATAGTTGGGAAAGGCTGCAGAACCGTTGGTATATGTTATACCAACGGTTCTGCCAACCGTGGGGAAGTAAGCCGTTGGGAAAGGCTTTTCCCAACAGTTTACAAGGAACCATTGGGATAGGTTAGAAAAAATCAACCTACCCCAACGGTTGTGCCAAACCGTTGGGAAAAGCCTTTCCCAACGGTTTGGCCCGTTGGGAAAGGTTTTTACCAACGGTTCTACCAACCGTTGGTATAAACACCAATTCGAAAAGATATCCCAACGGTTTGACCCATTGGGATAGTCTGTTTTTACCAACGGTTTAATGAACCGTTGGTAAAAATAGCTCCATATGGGCTATGCCAATGGTTTGAAACCGTTGGCATAGGCTTTTCTATGCATATTGCACAGTAGCCTGCAATTTGCATAGCAGGTCTGTTTTGGGCTCATTTTGGCACAGCAGGTCTGTTTTGGGCTCATTTTCAATTCAATTTTTATTTTCAATTCAATTTTCAATCCAATTATTGTAACTTTAACACATATACAATGCATACATATAGAGAACAAACCAACACATTTAAATAATGAAATCCAACCAACCAACACATATAATGCATCCTGGAAATATACTCATCCATAATTAAATTAGAATTCATAACATAATTATAAACATACATAATTAATTTAGAATTCAGTTTAAAATTTAGATGACAATCATATGTGGAATCCGGAATTCAATTCATAATTTGATTGGTTTTTTGTACACCATATATTTTTACTCAAAATCATATACATTTTAAACAAAATACATACACCTGCAATGATACCGGTCACACAGTGCCTTGGATTGAGGCGAGGTTACCTCGTACACGTCACAAATGACTCATTGATCGTTTTCCTAAAGTATCAACATATTCTGAAATCGTTTGGTCAGTTTTCCGTATGCCAGTTGTTGTTTTCACTTAAAATGAAGTGTTTTTTAAATAAAAGAGAGACACTTTGAATGGTGCCAGCCACACCACGCCTCGGATTGACGTGGGGTTGACTCGTACACATCACACATGACCCATGCATTGTTGTGATAAAATATAAACACAATTAGAATGCGTTTGGTTGGTTTTCCGTATGTATTTAAAATGTAGTCCATTTTAAAGAAATTAGATACACTTAGAGTGGTCTCGGCCAAACTGCGACTCAGATTGAGGCGCGGTTGACTCGTACACGTAACATATGACCCATGGATCGTTGTCCTAAAATTTCAACAGATTACGAATGCGTTTGGTCGGTTTTTCATATGTCAGTTGTTTATTTTACTTATAATCATGTCCCTTTTAAAAAATAGATACGCAGTTAGAGTGGGACCAGCCACATCATGTTTCGGATTTATACGGGGTGGACTCGTACACATCTCAAATGACCCATGAATATTTTTCCTAAAGTATCAACACAATCCGAATACGTTTGGTCGGTTTTCCGTATGTTAGTTGATGTTTTTCACTAAAAATGACGTCCTTTTGAAACAAAAGACATACACTTTGAGTTGTGCTGGCCACACCGCGCCTCAAATTGAGGCGGGGTTGACTCATACATGTCACATATGACCCATGGATAATTGTGCTAAATTATCAACACAATCAAAATCCATTCGGTCGGTTTTCCGTATGTCATTTGTTGTTTTCACTAAAAATGAAGTCCATTTTAAACAAAATAGAGACACTTTGAGTGGTTTCGGCCACACCGCGCCTCGGATTGAGGTGGAATTGACTTTTACATGTCACATATGACCCATGGATCGTTCTCCTATAGTTTCAATAGAAACCTAATGCGTTTGGTTGGTTTTCCGTATGTACTTAAAATACTATCCATTTTAAACAAAAGAAAGTCACTTAGAGTGGTCCTAACCACACCGTGACTCGGATTGAGCCCGGGTTGGCTCGTACACATCACATATGACCCATGGATCGTTGTCCTAAAATTTCAACAGATTCTGAATGCGTTTGGTCGGTTTTTCGTCTGTCAGTTGTTTATTTAACTTATAATCTTTTCCATTTTAAACAAAAGAGACACATTTAGAGTGGTACCGGCCACACCGTGTCTTGGATTTAGGCGGGTTTGACTCGTACACGTCTCAAATGAACCATGGATCATTGTCCTAAAGTATCAACACAATCCGAATGCGTTTGGCCGGTTTTCCGTATGCCAGTTGATGTTTTTCACTTAAAATGGCATCCTTTTGAAACAAAAGACATACACTTTGAGTTGTTCCGGCCACACCGCACCTCGGATTGAGGCGGGGTTGACTCTTACACGTCACATATGACCCATGGATCTTTGTGCTAAAGTATCAACACAATCAGAATCCGTTCGGTCGGTTTTCCGTATGTCATTTTTGGTTTTCACTAAAAATGAAGTCCATTTTAAACAAAATAGAGACACTTTGAGTGGTGTCGGCCACACCGCGCCTCGGATTGAGGTTGCGTTGACTCGTACACATCACATATGACCCATGGATCGTTCTCCTAATGTTTCACCAGAAACCGAATGCGTTTGGTCGGATTTCCGTATGCCAGTTGATGTTTTTCACTTAAAATGATGTCCTTTTGAAACAAAAGACATACACTTTGAGTTGTGACGGCCACACCGCACCTCGGATTGAGGCGGGGTTGACTAGTACATGTCACATTTGACCCATGGATCATTTTACTAAAGTATCAACAAAATCAGAATCCGTTTGGTCAGTTTTCCGTATGTCATTTGTTGTTTTCACAAAAAATGAAGTCCATTTTAAACAAAATAGAGACACTTTGAGTGGTGTCAGTCACACCGCGCCTCAGATTGAGGTGGCGTTGACACGTACACGTCACATATGACCCATGGATCGTTCTCCTAAAGATTCAACAGAAACCGAATGCGTTTGGTTGGTTTTCCGTATGTACTTAAAATACTGTCCATTTTAAACAAAAGAAAGTCACTTAGAGTGGTCCCGACCACACCGCATCTCAGATTTAGGCGGGGTTGACTCGTATACGTCTCAAATGACCCATGGATCGTTGTCTTAATGTATCAACACATTCCGAATGCGTTTGGCCAGTTTTCCGTATGCCAGTTGATGTTTTTCACTTAAAATGATGTCCTTTTGAAACAAAAGACATACACTTTGAGTTGTTCCAGCCACACCGCACATCGGATTGAGGCGGGGTTGATTCGTACACGTCACATATGACCCATGGATCGTTGTCCTAAAGCATCCACACATTTCGAATGCGTTTGGTCAGTTTTTTGTATGTCACTTTTTTTTCACTTAAAATCTTATGGAAATTCATATAGAATATTTTATATCATATTTAGTGTAGATTAGATTTTACTTGATCGTGCTATGAAAAATTTCAGAGATAATGAAATTAAGGAAGGTGGAGGGGCTGTCCGGGGGGCTGTCCGGGGGGGCTGTCTGGTGGGTGTCCAGGGGGCTGTCTGGGGACCAAGGAGGCGGGTGGGGGGGTTGTGCGGGGTCTGTCCGGGGGGTGTTTGGGGGTTGTTCAGGGGGCTGTCCAGGGTTGTTCAGGGGGCTGTCCGGGGGTTGTTCAGGGGGTTGTTCAGGGGTTGTTCAGGGGGTTGTCCGGGGTTGTTCAGGGGGCTGTCCAGGGGGCTGTCCGCGGGGTGTTTGGGGGGTTGTCTGGGGTCCAAGGGGGAGGGTGGGGGGGTTGTCCGGGGGGTTGTACGGGGGGCTATCCGGGGTCCAGGGTGGAGGGTGGGGGGCTGTACAGGGGGCTGTCCGCGGGGCTGTCCGGGGGTGTTTTGGGGGTGTTTAGGGTCCAAGGGGGAGGGGGGGTTGTCCAGGGTCCAAGAATGAGGGGGGTTGTCCAGGGAGTTCTAAAACACAGAACCACTAAAAGAAAACAACATCCATAAAAATAGACAATATATAAAAATAGCTCAACTCCAATACTATACTATGAGTCTAAATAAAACCAACAACTAGAATAGATTAAACATCAAATCTCAGTAATATAAGTCAAAAATGTAACGGATCAATATGTCCCACATCAGCATCACCATCACCATCACCATCATCATCATCATCATCATCACCCTCTTCATCGTCCTCCTCATCGTCCTCAACCTCCACATCGCCCTCCTCCTCACCTTCGCCCTCCTCCTCGCCCTCCTCATCTCCCTCCTCTTCCGCATCAGACTCCTCGCCATCATCATCTTCAAGCTGGACATCGGCCTGACCACCATTGGAACTGCCACCCGGTGCACCATATATAGAATGTATCGACGACATGTATTCAACAATCGCTGGGCTGGCCTCTGCTGGAAGTATTGTACGTAGAACTTCAATAAATTTCATAAATGCACTGTTTGCCCTAGAAGACTATTCTTCCATCTCTATGGCCCTTTTCTCAGCCTGTTCTGTCTGTGCCCTAACTTGCTGCAGCTCGGTGGCACTACAACTCGTACCTGAGGCAGGACAAAACCTCGTCGGGGCTATCCAAGGTCGGCAGCGTACTCTGCCAGAATGATCCTCTCCCAACACCTGATATAAGTGATCAGATGGCCCAAAATTGTCTGCTTCGTGGGCATCGAGGGCCTCTAAAGCATCCTGTTACAAATAAAAATATATTATTAAGTTACAAAATAAATATTAAAATATAAAATCAACAGATTAAAACTTACAATCTGCTGCTGAGTCGCTTCGTTGACAGCACTTCCATCCTTTTTTCGTCTACTCGAGCAAAACAGTTTTGCTCGAGGCACATGTCCTTCAATATTTTGTACCTGCCTCTACAATGACATTGAAAACAAAAGTTATATAAAAACTTTAGAAAATTATTAAATAATTGAGGAAACAAAAGAAAATGTAAGTCGTAAAGAAAACTTATAAACAATTGTCATACCTGCTGCCTCTCATGATCCGGCATCATCGTGCTTCCTAGTGTATGGAGGTATTTTTTTGCATCAATGTTTTTTTATTTTTTCCAGATGATTCCTAAATAAAATTCGATAATGAAAAGGATAATATTAATGCAAAACTTGAAATTTATTATTTAAATACCTCAAATGTAATTCATACCTTAAACTGGGTTCTCGTCCAATGAGTAATCATCTGACGATACTGCTCTATAGGACAATCATCCATGACTGGTACCGCCTCTAACTCAGTTCCAACTCTAGCACGCCAGCCAATATACATCTCATGCTTGTAGGCTCTCCAAATCTCGCCTAAATCCTTTAGACGTTCCAGTCGTGCACCCTCACCATCAGGAAAATTAAATCAAAGCTGAAATCAAAATATTAATTCATAAAAATACAAAAATAATTCATGGCATTAAATACAACAGATTTTTTTACCCATATATCTTCCCAAGCTCTATCTTTGACCTCATGTGGCAAATGTCTCTATGACAGCGGGCTGACGGGAATGATGTCGGAGTATTTGGAAAGCGTCGCCAGAAAACTCCGACATTGCTGCCCTGTTTTCTCAACCATCTGATTGTCTTCATTATATTCCACCATAACCTGTGTGTGACGGTTCCACACCAAACGCATGCGTGTACGACCCCGCCCCCGCCTCCTGTCAGTAGATATATCTGTCATGAATGAAAAAAAATATTTTATCAAAACATGTTATAATGAAAATAAATATTGCTATAAAAATTTGTTGGGTTTTATAAATATACCTGCGCTAGTCTGATCAATGAGTGGCGCCGGATCCACAGAACCTGATGGAACACCCTCTGGTGGAACAGGAGTTGAAGACGATGGAATATAAAAGCTCAAAGAGATGGAAGTAGAAGGAAAAGAATATGGAACAACTGTATGACCTGATGCTGACTGGGGAGTGGGAATCATCATGGGATGTGAAAATGATGGGGCAGAAGATGCAGAAGGTAGTGAAAACATGGGAGGCCTAAATACCCCGTGTGTCCCTAACGACACACCAGGATCAGAATGTGGGAAGGCTGAAATGTGAGTTGGTGGGGCAGGGTCTAGTCGGGCATGCGCATCTCTACGTCCACCTCTGGTACGAACCCTCCTTGTACCACCGGCCTGAGTACTAGGACCAGTACTAGGCTCCTCGTAGAATAACTGTCGACGTAACGGTGGATCCTACAAAAAAGTTTACAAAAAAATTAATCACATGACATTATATATTCTGTAAATATATATATATATATAGATATTTCAAATAAAGTACTCACTGTAGGCACTAATGGTGGAATGCCCAGCTCCTCCATCCGACGATTGTTCTCCGCCATTTTTTTCTTCGTCTCTCTTCAATTGGCTGCATTTCCTGCATTTGAAAACAAATATGTAATTAATTAGAAAAAGGAAATTAATGTGTAAACCAAAAAACTAAATATATTAGGGAATGAGGGGATTCATTGGTAATTTAGCTATCAATTGTTTTAGAAGAGCTTGAATGAATTTAATAAAACATACAAGTTTTAATGTTTACCATGTTAGAAATATTGTTTGATTTGGTTTGAATACAGTTCAATTCCAAATTAGAAAATGCAATTCAAAAAAACAGCAACCAATAAACATTGAAAATTCACATAACGGTCAAGTCAGCTAAAACATATTTGTGATCAATACTAAATAAATATGAATATTACCAACCTTAACAACCCAACTCGAGGTAAACCAAAAGAATTGAGAACATGGATGAATGATTCTATATATTTCCAACCACAACATCAGGTTCACAATCAACTCTGACAATTGAGCTATTGGAGTCATCAAAATAAATAAATGGATTGGTTCCAATGGCAATAGGGACATTGTCAAATCCATCATCAGAATCATCAAAAATATTTCTTGGAATTACTTCAACTATGACACCAAATTCAGGTTGAAGTTGATCTTTGACATAAAAAACTTGTTTAGCCATTGATGCCAACACATATGGTTCTTCGGTAGCAAGAGTGCGGGTCAAATTAATTACTCAAAATCTAATATCATCAATAAATGTGCCATGTCTCGTCATAAAATCAAACCAATGGCATTTCATCATTGTGACTCGTCCATGAGAGTAATAATCCAATATTATTATTTTCTCAACAACTCCATAATAACCCGCATTTTCAAGTCGCGGTCTACTATCTGATGCACTGGCATAACAATCTGTTATGGAAATAACCATAATACCATCATGTTGTGTTCTCATGTTTTTGGCTTGTTCAGTGATAATTAATCTGTACCCATTGATAACAATTGATTTACAGTCACGAACCACGGTATTAGGACCAAAAGTCAAAGCTCTCATTTCCTCAGAGACAGAGTCAGCTGACAAACTCAACACCTACAATATAAATTACTGTTAAAATTAAGTAAATATTGAAATAATTAATTTAAACAGTAATATTTTTACCTTCAATTTTAACCAAGAAGAAAACTCTTTGCTATGCAAAGTCTCTCTCATTCTCAAAGATAAAGAACGATGCTTCCTATTTATCATTGTTTTATGTTCCCTGTAGATAAAAAATATGAATAGTTTAACAGATATATATGTAAGATATACATATTCAATTTTGTTACCTAATATAGTCATCGAACAAATCACAGTTGAAAAAAACTGTGCGATGTGCCATCTCCCGCTCTTCATGGCTTAATGTCTTCAATGTATATGATCCAGGAATTCCTCCTGTTTGAGGAAGTGATGGAAAACTGGGTTCAATTTTCTCATATTGTTCTTCTTCATTTCTCACTGGTCTGTTCATTCTTGTAGTAAGATCAGACAAATACATCGAACAGAAATCCATACATTCTTGAGCTAAGTAACCGTTCACGATAGAACCTTCGGGATGATTCTTGTTTCGAACATAAGACTTTAATGTGAACATATTTCTTTCAGTTGGATACATCCAACGAGAAGAAACAGGTCCTCCGAGAAGTATTTCAGTTGGAATATGGACAGTCAGATGCAGCATGCATGTGAAAAATGATGGGGGAAATATTTTCTCCAACTCACACAAAATTAATGGGGCATCTGTCAACATTGTTTACAAGAAAGACTCGGACAACTTCTTAGCACAAAGATCTCTAAACAAATGGCACAGCCGAATAACACCCACCCTTACATTATTGGACAAAAGATTACAGATTGCTATTGGAATCAACTCATGCAGTAGAACGTGATAATCACGAGTCTTCAAATATTTTAGCTTCAACTCTCTTCTGTTGACCCGTATAGATATGTTGCTTGAATAGCCATCAGGAACTCTAATAGTCTCTAATACTTCCAGAAATTGTTTTTTTTTTCAGTAGGTGTCATCACATAAGAAGCACATGGAAGTTTCCATTTATTTTCACTGATACGCACAGGATGCAATTCTGGTCTGATGCCCCAATCCACCAAGTCACGTCGAGATCGTAAATCATCTTTTGTCTTCCCCTTGACATTTAGAAGAACTGAAAGCAACATTTCACATATATTCTTTTCAATATGCATTACGTCTAAGCAATGACGTAGCAAATTGGTTGACCAATAAGGAAAATCAAAAAAGATAATCCTCTTCCTCCAATTGTAATAGGTTTCTGTGGAAACATTCTTTCTCTTTCCAGATTTCATTTGTCCCTTCCTGAACGAAAAACTGAAATCTTTCAATTCATTAAGCACATCAGTTCCAGACATACGCTGAGTTGGATCATCGGTCTCTATAGTATTATCAAATCTTCGACGATTCATTCTATATGGATGATCCTTTGGCAAAAATCGTCGATGTCGCATAAAACTGAAACTATAATAATGTTTCAGTCTTCTGGATCGTGTATTCTTCATACAAACTGGACATGACAGTTTTCCCTTCGTGCTCCATCCAGACATCATTGAATAAGCCGGAAAATCATTGATCGTCCACATAAGCGCAACACGCATCTGAAATATGTCTTTTGAACATGCATCGTATGTGCGCACACCCACATCCCAAAGAAGTTTCAACTCTTTTATTAAAGGTTGCATGTATACATCAATATCAATGTCGGGATCAGAAGGACTAGATATGAGTATACTCATGAAAGTGAAAGATTTTTTCATACACAACCATGGGGGAATATTATAAATGTGTATAAAAACTGGCCATGTGTTGTGCGAAGTAAGCATCTGCCCCAACGGATTAAAACCGTCACATGAAAGACCCAGCCTCACATTACGCACATCAGATGCAAAATCAGGATGTCGAGCATCAAATCTCTTCCATGAAAATCCATCTGTAGGATTAACCAACTCATCATTAGTCTTCTTTCTCTCGGTATCATGCCATCTCATTTTTATTGATATGTCATCAGACATAAAAAGATTTTGGAGTCTGGGGATCAATGGAAAGTTCCACATTACTTTCTGTGGAACGCGGGATGGTGTTCCATCAGATTTTGACTTCCAACGGGATGTGCCACATTTTATACATTCATTTCGTTCAGCGGTTTCTTCCCAGAATACACTGCAATCTTTCGGGCAAGAATGAATTTTGTTTTTGGAAAATCCAAGTTCTTCAACTAACTTCCATTCCATATAGTGGTTTGAGGGAATATCTTCATTATCTGGAAGTAAATCCTTCAAGAGGGTAAGAATGTAATAGATTGTTGTATTAGAAATCCCATACATAGTTTTTCCATGAAACAATCGGATTAAAAATTCCAGGTTTTTCATTTTATCGCATTGTCGATATACTGGAGTCATGGCAGCATCATTCAATTTTTCACCCTATCAATATCATCATTTTCACTAGATGCATCAGTTTTCCTCATATCGACGTCTTCTTGAGTCGAAATCCTTTCTTTTTCATGATGACGAATAAACGGAAACCGATCATCTAATAAATTCTCCATTCCAGTCCTTTCATTTCGATCATCACCAATTTGAGATTTCATTTTCTCCCCATTGTGATACCACACAATGTAGTTTGCTTGAAAACCATTTTTGGTTATGTGGTAGCTGACTTATTTACGACTCAACCAAGGTCTACCAACACAATTGGAACATGGGCAGTGTATGCGACCACTATATGAAGCATTGTGAAATGAAAAATCTATAAAGCTCTCCAAATATTTTTGAAAATCGCTTGAGATACGATCGGTTTCATACATCCAACTTCTGTCCATTCTGTAAAAATAATTCATATAAGTCATTTTGTCATAAACAATTCAATAGGATTGAACTTTAATAGAAAATACATTTAAGTAAATGATAAAGGAAGAAAATAATCATGGTATCAACTACACATGTGAAAAAACATACTAATGTGTTATTGAAAAAATGTAAAACCAACAAGAACTTAATGTGTTATCACATCAGAGCATGCCTCATCCCATAACTATATTATTAGGGTATCCTAATATGTGATTTAACTTTTTGAATTAATATGCACTTCCTCACCAGTTACCTGAGTAGATTTCATAGATATAATCATCTCACATCCTGTAAGGCTTCTATTATGTATGATCTGCAGAATAATTTGAGTGATCATGAATCATGCATGGGATCTTCCCATGATCACTATAGATTATGAGAAGGAATTATGATAGGTCACGTGAAGATCATCAAACACATATTTTAGATAATTTAAGACATAATATAATAAAATAATGTATAAATCTATGGAATTTGGGATAAAAGGATGCATGAAATACTAAAATATGGGAGACTAAGGTGAAGGAAATATATGTTGACCCTAATGTTCATAACATGCATCACCTATGAAATTTTATTGCACTAGGAAATTTCATCCTGTTCACAATACATTCCATTGGAAACCTATTTTGATCATTTGGTGTCCCCTTGACATGTCAAATAAAATAAGTTGGCACCCATGAATATGCCACCCTTGTAATGAAAAGCCTTTAATTCTCACCATACAGACTACATGTTTTCCAATAGATATGTATCTCCTTCTATATAGGGGAATCAATACATATTATCTCAGTCTCATATTAAATGTCAGGAATGTTAGATGGCTCCCTTAACACCCTCCAGGAACACCAACTAGGTCATGTGATTTCCCCAAATCATGTCACTATGGACATAAATCACCATTCAAGACATGTCACACTGACTCTAGAGTTTCCCTCCCAGTGTGTCAAACATGTCTTTTGATGAAAATGGAGAAGATCACCAAAATCAAGAGATTCCCTATAGGCATTACATCCATTATCATGAAATTGATTCTAGGATCAACCAGTCATGACTTGTGATGTCCTCCAAACATTCCGTCCTTGATCATTAGAGAAACATCAGAAAATCCATCTAGGTTAGGAAAATTAATCAAAATGTTTATAGGATCATGTAATTTCCATTGGAAATTTAAAAAAGAATCCCTCTATCATGCTAAGTAGATAGTCAAGGCATTCCATGTGGAAAACCAACACATATCCATAAGAGAAGAAATCTAAAAATAAAAGAATCTATATGCATTATAAAATTGTCCACCATTGGCATGTAAGATTCTATAAAAATGGAACCATAGTGTTTATGTTTTAATTAATGGTAAAATCAATTCATTAAAACAACTACAACAACTTGATTGAGATCAACTTTTACCTGTTCGGATGGGGGGTGTACCTATTCAGACGGGGGTCGATGATGTTCGGACGGGTGGTTCACGAGAGCACGGGAGCGGAGGATAATTAGGGCTCTGTCTCGAATGAGGGAGAGCAGATCAGGGTTGATATTTGGGAAAAACCTTTTCCAACGGTTTGTAAAAACCGTTGGCAAAGGCAACCTTTCCCAACGGTTTCAATAAACCGTTGGGAAAGGGATAAGTTTAGCACCCCTTTCCCAACGGTTCTATAGAACCGTTGGGAAATGGGTCACTGGAATTCCCTTTGCCAACGGTTTAATTGAACCGTTGGAATACTACCGTTGGGAAAAACCCAAATTCCAGTAGTGAGGGTGGATTTTAGAGCATCAGTCTTCACATGACCTGTGGGAGTAGATCCCCAAGTCATACCTATAACACCCCGATATTTTATAAGATATATTATTTGTAATTTCTTTGATGTATTATATTATACACTACACCAAAATTAGCTTGTGTTATACGCAACACTGTATTAGCTTGCAGTATACAGAACACTATTCTTGGCTCGCGTTACACACAATTTCAAGTTCGTTTTGAAGAAATTATTCTATGCAACATTAAGTATAGATTTTGTTTAATGTATAAATGAAATAAGTTTTGATTATGTTATACGCAACACCAAACAGAGATTTCACTACACGTAGCCCTGACTTGGCTTACATTACACACAATCAAGACCTTCTTCAATAGCATGTGTAGTATGCAATACCAAGTTTCACTAAATGAGATATTATTATAATATTATTATGAACAAGCCATTATGAATAGTAATACCCAATTTTTGAAATTTCATAAATTTTATCTTTCAAAATGGACTTCAGTTTTGGATTCGGATTATTGAAATTATCCTAGGGTGAATTTTTGGTATTTTTCAGAAAACATTCAATTTTTGATGAATAGTGAAAACCCTGGGTTACTATTTAAAAACCGAATTTTTATTTAAATAATTATTTATTTTATTTAAATTTATTTTAGGTAAAAATTGATACATAATACCTATATAAATTCAATTTAATTAATTTTATTCATTTTATAATAATTTTAGATATATAAAAATTTTATTGAACTTTTCATCGTGTTTTACCCACCTCCTAAGAGAATTTGAAAATTTACATAAAAATTAATTTTACCACTTCTGTGAGTTGAATTTTGAAAATCCAAGAGAGACGATTAATATCATGGAGTAAAATTTGGTTCAATAAGATAAAAATAATTTTTGGTGAATAATATCTTTTTAATTTTATTTACCACGGTTAAAAGTGAATAGGGTAATTAAGGGTAAAAATGATATTATTATTATCCTGACACATGTCCTAATTATATTGGATAAGTGTAATTCGACCAAAAACAACCTTAGGAATAAAATATGACCCTTTAGGTCCACTTGTATTAGATTTGGACACTTATTATTATTTTATTTAAAGAAGAGTTAAAATAGATAAAATCGAAGTCTAATAAATAAAACATTTTTAATATAGGGTTATACATAAGATAAATTCGACTATAAATATTAATTAAAAAAATATAAGTATTTCCTACATAATGGTATTTTATTTATTATTTTTAGACATTAAATAATTTAATTTATTTATGACACATTGATGATGTAGTAATTACCTTATTAATGAAATATTAACATAATTGATGTTATAAATACCCAAATAAATGAAATTTGAGACTTTTAATGTATTAAAATAATTTTCTAGGTTAATATGACATGTTATTATTGATTTAATTATATTTTTTCTAACTAATCATGTTGTTATGATTTTCACAAAAACTCATTACCAAATAGTGTCAAAATTGACATAAAATAGTTTTTAAAACAACTATTATATTATTAGTTGTTATTATATAACTAAAAATATAATTTTTGGCCAAATGACTTATATAAGGTTATATATATTAATAATTAACCACTTGTGTTTATTTTTTCTTGTTATAGTAAGTTTATTAACCATATAGTGTAAGAAAACAAGAAGCCATGGAAAAAAGTTGAATTATTTAACTTAGAGTTAAATGTAAATGATAAGGTTAAAATAGTAACCTAAACTTGTCTAAAACCTATTGGTTGAGAATATTTAGACCCATAATATCTTTATCTTAGAAATATATCAATTTGGATCTATTATAAACCAAGTATGACTTTATTATAAAATAATATTTTAAGTTTTTCCAAAGGTTCCCCTCTCCTCCCTTATAAAAAGGGCACCCCTTCTCACTTATCCTAACACCCATTTGAGCCTTGAAGCTCGGCCAAACCCTTCCAATTAGTCTTATAAACCTCTCTAGTTGTATCATAGAGGTTCTGGTATTCTCAAAAGACCATCTCTAGTGACCTAAGAAGGAGTTTAAAGGAGGTGCATCGAGGAAGAGGTAATCTGTTCTACTGACTCTTTCAAGTTTCTTCCTTCTTCTACTTCCTCTTATTTAGTTGTTTCATTATAAAGTAATAACATAAGTATTAATTATATAATTATATGTCATTATAAATATGAAACAACCCTATTTCATCTTCTATCCATCCTATGGAAAAACGAAATCATCGCGCATGCGTACGTACGTAATATCGTCTCCACACCGTGGTGTAATCAGTTTTTCTACCACCACCTTACTTGGATGGGTATAATGATGTAAAGAATAACTATATATAATTATTATAACATCATACGAATTCTAAGATATTATATCATCAACTCCAATTCCATTCAATATATATAGGAACGATATCATCGCTCATGCGTACGTACGGATTACCGTCTCCACGACTTGATTAGATTCATTCTCTATGTTAACCATTCAAGAATGATTATAAAGTATATATAATGAATAATAATTGAATATATGAAATAATGAAGCTACTGGATTTATGTATATATATATATATATATATGTCATCTACTTACTTCCATTCAAGTCAATAAGGAAAGGAAAACAACGTTCATTCATACGTACGGCCTACCGTCTCCATGAACGATGTATTTTATTTCATTCGTCTATCTATTATATATATATACTGAATATATATGATATAAAAATCATGTTTTATATTTTAGAAGTTAGTAAATCATGATATAAGTAATAATAATATCAATAACAACAAGTCCAAACACGTACGATAAATGAAACGATTTTACCGAAAACACTACTTTAACATGGAATTTCCAAAAGAACGGGTAATATAAAGTCATAAGTGAACCATATATGATATCATAAAAATGAATATGATTCTTTAATAAGTCAATGACATTATTTAAATCATTATATAGGAGGTTCAGATACATACAAATCATATCCGACCTATGGTAAGGGATAACATTTCCAATCTCATTTTTATCTGAGATTGTTTATTCGCAAGTATTTACTGGGGTTATTGTTATCATCCATGTCCATGTTTTATAAAAACGTTTTCATGTATTTTTAAAGTCCTTTTAACCCATTTTTGAATTTTACTATATGGTATGTTAGGAATATTTTTTTTTACCATATGAGGTACTTTTTTACTTTTCTTGGAAAAGTACAAGAAAAATGTTTTTCTAAACGTATATGTTGACGCTCTTTTTTACGTCACAGAGTCCAAAGAAATGTAAAGGGAAATGACATAGAAAAAATTGATTCATCCTTTGAAAAAAATATCAAAAATCGACAAAGGCATGAACAAGGGATCAAAAGCACCTATGCCGTGCAAGTTCTATCACTATCGCGCAAGTCCACTTGCACGATGCCTTATGGTCGCGTAAGTGACTTGCACGACCTAAGTGATAACCGCCTGGTAACCGCCCATGGTCTTCTCCTGCCAATAAATAGACCATTTGGGCCCCCCATTCGGCAGGATTTTTTTCCAGAAACCCAGATTTGAGCTCCCCGTGCCCTAGTCTCGTCTCAAAGCATCCGGAACACTTCTAAGGTAATTTCTTACCTAGAACAGAAGATCTAAAGAGGGGGAGGAAGGCCCAAGTGTTGAAACTCATCAACACTTGCGCGCTTAGGTGGCCAGTCCTTAAGGGAAATTGCCACACTTGCGCGCCACCTTACTCCTTCAATAGAACTTGCAAGCCCCTTTCCTGGAAGAACCTCAAGAGGATTCTCAAGGCCTTAACCTAAATTCTCTCAAGTATTACCCTGCTGGTTAACCATCGTGCAAGTACACCATGTGTCGCGCATGCATACCTGCGCAACCAGGACCTGTGAGACCAGGACTTGCGCACCCACGTAGTACCTGCGCACCTGCTAGGACTTGCGTGCCCCTGCCTTTTTTGGTGCCTTTCTTGCCCATTTTCACCCCTCTTAAGCCATTACACCTTTCCTATTCAAGATTCAGTCTTCAAGACACTCTTCAAATCCATTTATGACATGATTTCTTGATTTGAATTTCTTATCTGAAAGGAATTCTGTAGAATATCTATCAAAACCTAGTGATTTACATATCTTTATGTCACTAAAGATTGAGATTTCATTCATTCAACCTCATCCTTTAAGATGAGAGAATCCTTAACCTGGGTCTCCTTTTCAGGAATAATCCCCAGTCATAAGTCCTCTAATTTGGGCATCCACTTAGAAGTAAGCCCTAGATCCCCTAAGCTGGGCTTCCTTTTTAGGAGTAAGCCCCAATCTCAAATATGGGCATCTTCCTTAGGAGTAAGCCCCAATTCTTAAAGTTCCCAAATCTGGGCATCCTCTTTAGGAGTAAGCCCCAAGTCTCTCAATTTTTGGGCATCCTATTTAGGAGTAAGCCCCAATCCCCTAATTTGGGCATCCTCCTCAGGAGTAATCCCCAAACCATAATTCCCTTAACCTGGGACTCCTTTTCAGGAGTAATCCCCAGTCATATTCCTTAGCATGGGCCTCCTTTTCAGGAGTAAGCCCCGGTCTCAAGTCTGGGCGTCCTCCTTAGGAGTAAGCCCCAGTCTTAATTTCCCTTAACCAGTCCTAATTTACCTTTGATCTTGGATTCCTTTTCAGGAGTAAAACCCAATCATAAGTCTTCTCCTAATTTGGCCCTCCTTTTCAATAGTAAGCCCCAAGTTAGAGTATTCAAAATCTCCATGAAGCACATATACCTTTATGGACCCTGTTCTTGGATTTCTTCCATAAAGTGAATCTTAACCTTCATTTATCGGGGCAGTAATACATACATAAGCCCCACATTATTTCATATGATTTCATCTTTCATGGAACAATTGTCTAATTTTAACCAATACCTCTTGTTTCTCACACTGAGAATGACGCACGTGAGCTTAGAGTGTAAAAGTAATTGTGACATCCTTCTTTGATCCATCAATCATAAACATCATACTCCCTTACTCGAACTACGTGGGGTTTGATTCCTTTTCAAAACAAAGGATACGTAGGTATACCGTCTACGGGTTCAATCCCAACTCTAAAATAATCCATGTCCTTCTGAATGACAATAAACTTCAAGTTCCCCACTGAGTGGCTTTAAAACTAGTATGGTCATCATAATGACCGAGAGACTTCTATATAAATGTATCAAAGGGTACCATTGACCAGGAATCTCTAATAAATTCAGATGATTCTCTATCGATGAAGAACCTCGAATACCTACAAAAGATTCTCTAAATTTCATATATATTTAATCATTGATTTTCAGATCTGAAAGAAATCTCATTTTATACTTGGTAATGTAATAAGGATTCACAAACATAACTTAAATCTATAAAGAGAGTCCTAGAGTAGACAATAATTCCCTTCAAAAAGGTGTGATGAGTCCGACCTCCCTTCCTCTCGACCAATGCAAATTTCTAAGCCTCATCAATTCACAAACTAATGAGAACCTACCTTTGGAATGTAGGTCCGAATGGCTGTGGAATAATTGGATGTTTCCGGTTCTACGAACAAACCCGTTAGAAACCGATCAGAACATTTGAACCTCCCATTAAGGCGGTCATCCCCGGATTCTGAGGGAAACAAAAATGGTGAACCCGACGTGAATCCTTAACCAAGTTAAAACAATGTTTTACCTATTTGTTAGGCCCCTATTTAAAAATCAATGAGAGGGACGACAAAAACAATCATTGACATATGTGCTCATTCAAAATTTGTAGTGGATGAATTTATCTTGATTACGTCTGTTATATCATACATGCACTATTTTTTCCAAGATCTTCTGCATTTCTAGAATGGCTGCTCTCAAGTTCACACCTGTGAATACTGCTGCTGTAAATGCCACTTTTGCTACTCCTGTTGGATCGTCGTCTGCTCTTAGGACGATATCACCTACTATGTGTCTTAAATGCTATGTATCAAACGCACTGGTTAAGGAGTACCGTCAACACGGTACCATACCAATTCTGGAGGCTGCCCGACAAGCCCTCCAAGTAAATAACTCACATCGGTCGTCCGGACAATGATGACCAATGATCAAGAAGCAGGCGGTGCTTCCTACCATATCCAACCATTTCGGGTTGTTATCCTCGAAATGCAATCACCATTCGCTCCCTTATTCTGGAGAGGTGAATGAGAAGGTCCCTCATGACCTTAATTCAAACAGACACGAGTCCTTCCCGAGGGCTCCCACCAACAATCACCGCCAGACTCGTGAGACAGTGCGCCCTCAACATGATGGGTACCGACTCCAGGCGTTCGTCTCAGGTTCCTCGAACCCGAGCAAGCAAGACGAACCACCAGAGGAGGAATGTGGTCAACAATGAGTAGGTTCTCATCTCTTCCATCTCCGGAGAAGTCCCCTAACATAACTTAGTGGCATGCAACGAGCAAGCACATACACCTGCCCGTTTTAATTCCGCTGTCTAGCAGACTCGTCTGGTAGCATCACACCAATCCTGCCAGGCAATTCCGGCGGAGTACTATAGGCAAGAACATACACCTGTTTATACATCATCAGCTAGTCAGCAGGCTCGTCTGACTATATATGATGGATCTCATCAACCATGTTTGGTGAAGTGCAATCAGCAGGTATATACACCTGCTAGTATTAATTAAGCCTAACAACAGTCTCTCTTGGTAGCATTCAGAGAAGTTAGTCGAAAATCCCCGACACCAAATAGGAGGCAGACTCAACTCTCTACCCCCACACTTGAGTACTATTAGGATTCACTGATAGGAAAAGGAGGACAGGAGCAGGCACATACACCTACTCCAAGCCCAGAATGGACGTATATTCCTGTTCTGGTATCTGAAGTCACCAATCATATTCTATCAATGGTGAAAGAGCAGAAGCAAATCCCTGCTCATATTCTAGATGCCTGCCAGGATATTATAACAACTTCAGCGGAATCTCAGGGAAAGACACATAAATCTACCCCTACCAGTGGAGTGATACATCAAAAATTCACTCTGGAATAGACACACACATCTGTTCCAGTCCAAGAGGGTTATGGGGCATACTCCCCTATATCATACGGACGACCAAGTCAGGCACATACACCATATTTGAGAGGAGATCGTCAGCCTAACCTGGCCATCTTTCTTGATCAGGCACATACACCTGCTCAAAGCATCCACTTTTGTCAACAAGTTGTTTCCAAGGTGAGTAAGAAGGCGTCTAAGAAAAAGACCTGCCCAGCACATTTAGGAGATCAAGAGCCAATCTGTAACAAGGCCTTGCTCTATGATGGAGTTCTTGAATCCCTCAGACAATTATCTGTTGGAATTAAAGATTCTACACCCTCAGTTCCCAATAATGGGAACATTAATTCCTAAGGTCTTCAACAGACACTTCCTCATGAAGGCTTGCCTCATGACAGTTCGATCGATCTCGAAGTTTCATCTTCAGATGAGATCCACAGGAACCCTCTTTGTGGTCAGAAGACCAAGGAGCAAGAGATCTCATCTTTTGATGTAACCCATTATGGTGGACCTCCCCATGATGATGAATTTCGCTACGAAAGTCCTCTTTGCAATAGTGATGCACATTTCCCGGAAAATGCTCTGGTGGACAATGAGGTGCCGGGAAAGCCCTTTTATCTTGAGTCACTTGCAAATGAAAAACCAGTCATGTCTAAAGATTCCTCACAAGCAGGTGAAATACTTTCTCAATCAAAAGATAGCCCAGGGTGTAGGTCATTCTCTGAACCACCCCTAAGTCATGAATCTTCTAGTTTGATCAATGATTTCTCTACCAATCTTGTTGAATCCAATGAAGAAACAAGGAAACACCAACTCTGGTCAAATCAGGTAGAAGAATCTTCATCAAATGATAAAGAGGAAATGATGAATATGAGAAAACAACTGGCGAAAGGTGAAGTGTCAGTCATGTTTTGGCCTCTGGCTGACTCTCAGTATAATATTCCAGAAATTTTTACGGAAGATGAAATTCATGATATTCATCTCAACATATGGAAAACTCTTTGTCAGTTGAAAAAGAAAGTATTATCTTATTATGAATATGAAAATCATCTTAATATAATAGAAGGGTTACAATGTCAGATTTATTTGGAATCTCTATCAGTCTCTCGATATCCGAAGGCTGAAAAGTAGCAGAGAGCCCTTCAACGTTCATGCCATGGTGCACTAAGAAGATTGTGTCAGTTAATTTCCAATGCCCCATCTGTTATTTGTGTTAGAGGATGGGGTGTTTATGGAGCACTGCATTTCACGGTGCTCTCCAGTCAACAAAGCCCGCCGAAAATGGTCCCATGCAATGTTATTTCCCATGACCGGCCACAGCCAGTGGGCTTTGTTTGTAATCAAAAGCTTTCCCAAGAACAGGCTTCAACTAGTTCCTCTGAAAATCAAGAATACAGAGAACAAGTTGTTGAATTACTCTTGCATCAAGAAAATGAGAATATTGAATAGGTCTCTCGTTTGGAGAAAGCACATCACCAAGTGACAAAAGTGTCGGAAATCATCTAACGATCTTTTGAACTGGGTGATAAAAGCAGATACAGGTTAATGCATCTAGCTAATTTCCGGAATAAGGTTCGAAAGATCAGGATGAATTTCAAGAAAGTCTCAGACATATCATGTCAAGAACCACCCCAGCTCGCCAGACTGGGGACTCTTTTAAAACAACCCTCGGAATCAACAAAAAGGATTCAGGGAGTTGAGCGAGGACAGCAGGAACAACCCCAGTCCACTGGACTAGGGAATTTTTCAAATCAGCAATCCCCTCCTCGGAGAATGTTTTTCTTTTCTCGATTGGGGAAGAAACTTCAAGAGGAATTAAGAACCAAATTATCAGGAGATTCCCTCCAAATTACGGTTCATCAAGAAGTTCCTGAGGGATTGAATCAACAAAAGGCAATGTCTCATCAAAGACATGGAAGAAGACAATATCATAGAAATGCTGATAGAAGGGATGCAATGAGTTATGCATCAATCAATGTCATCAATGTCGTTGTTGATGATCCACCAGATGAGGCACACTCAGGGGACTCAGATGAAGAGGTTCCTGCTCAAGAAGATGTACGCACTCACACAAATGAAGAAGGTGTGCGTACACGAAGTCAAAGGATTAATCAGAACTTAGGTAATCCTTCGAGTAACCCACTTACCCCTCTCCGAAAAGGATCCAGCAAAGGGAAGGGAAAGAACCAAGTTACGTATCCTTCCTCTGTAGAAGGTCAATAACTCTCACTAGAGCAGAGGTTTTCACAACAAGAGGAAGAAATGAAAGAATTAAGAAGGTTGAATGCATAACTTCTTCAGTGTAGTCTTCTTTATAAGCATACTGGAGTCAGTCAGCCAAAGCAATTTGTTGCAGCTACTGATATGGATCAAGAATATGCTCCTCTATCAGTACACCCTCATAGGTCTAATCCTATGGGTCAAGTGAAACAAGAGTTGGCAGTGCTACCATCAGTTGCAGCACCAATCACCACATCTGTCCAAGCTCCAGTAATTGCACCTACCCAAGTCCAAGTTTAACCAGATGTTTCTCAAAAGTTAATAACTACTATTGAGTGATTAACAGCTCGGTTAGAAACTATGGAAGGGAAACACGTGCATGTTCAACCAGAAAAGAAAGTTTAAAATGAATGGGTAGATTCAATTTCTCCTCCATCCAGTTTTGGGAATCCTGTATTCCCTATTTTCAATGGATCAGGTGATCCTGAATAGCATTTGACGCATTACGTGTCTTGTTGTGATCCTATGATGGGAACTTCGGAGCAGCAAGAAGCAGTGAACCTCAGATGCTTCGTGTGAACCATTCAAAGACAAGATTTTGTTTGGTATAAAAGCTTGTAATCCCGGTCAATTACTAGATAGGAGGATCTTCGCCAAAAATTCCTCCTTTAGTTCAGCTCAACTTTTCCAAAGACAACAGTTTTTGATCTTACAAATTGTAAGCAAAGGGAGAATGAAAGAGTGTCTGATTTCATTGCTCGATGGAAGGGATTAACATATTCCTTGAGTTTAGCACTCCCTCAAGAATAATTGTTGCCAATCTGTGTGGCAAATCTTCATGACGAATTACACATGCCATTAATCCCTGTGAAATACACAGGAGGGTTTCGAAAACTTACTTCAATCGCTCAGCAGATTGAAGATTCTCTTATACAGGCTAAGGCTAAATCTCGTGTAATTCAATCAGCTCTAGGAAGGAGAATGGGTAAAGCAGAAACTGCTACAGTTATGCATAAAGAAGCACATGTAACTATTTATACCTCAAAACCTTCATCTTCTCGAAGGGTTCCGCCTTCTGAGTGCCAACAACAATGGCCTTTTTGTCCAGATGATCAAAAAGATCAAAGACGAAAACAATTTGAGGATCTGAAGAGAAAAACATATTCTTTCCGAAATGAACAAGTTCCTGGTTATTTCATTTCAGCTCTGGAAAACAATTTGGTTCAATTTCCAATTACCAAGAGGCCAAAAAAGAAAGGAGATGAAGACCGTCCTAATTATTTCCCTTTTCATCAAATATTGGGGCATCCCATCCAGGAGTGTTTTGTCTTCAAAGACCTCCTGCAAAAGATGGTCGACTCGGGACAGGTCACATTGAAAGGCTCCTCAGCTCAGGTAGCATGTGTCACTGCTATAGTTCCAGGGGAGGAAGACGAATGGTAGGAAGTCAAAATGAAAAATGCACAAAAATATGATTATTGGATGGTCAGAAAGACAATCAATCAATCTCAAGCTATTTTTCGAACACAATTAAGGAAAAAAATTGTGTCTTCTGCCATGAAGTTTGCGGAAAAACCCTCTTCGTCAGAGGGAATGTACTCAAAGAAACGACATGATTCAAAGAAAGAAAAAGAATCAGAAGAAGATGAGTATGTGTCAAATCCTAAGTTGTGTCTGACTTTGGCGGACTTCATGAAATCTACTTAAAATCCACGGGCACCGCCCCACCAAACGACACAGCCTAAACAGGCTAATCAGGCAGAGTCTTCATCAGACGAAGAGTTAATCTGCGGTTCTATTAATATGATTCAATTAACAGATCCATATGCCTGTCACAATTTCAATTTTAATGAGCCTAAATTCCCTGTATCAAACAGAGGAATCAGAGGAAGTTCCAGGGGCTCAGGGTACAGGGGAAGACGTGGATCTTTCAGAATCTACTATTTCAATTCTACCCCTGCTAGAACTGTGTACGCAACAGAAACTCGTGGTAGAGCCCTTCAGCAAGCTCAGCAAGAACAAGCAAGTTCTTCTACCAATAGAAAATTCAGTCCTGGCACAGTTATTTTGGAAGACCGGTTGAAGGTTCCATCTTCTTACTCTCAGCAAGTAAATGGATCTAATCGGTCTAATCTTCCAAAACCAGGAATATTTCAAACTCCTATCCCAATACAAGATGCATCAACTTCCAAAACATCTGCTTCCAAGGTACCTGCTAAACCACATATTCCTATTGGGAAACGCAGACCTCTAGATCAAAAGTATGATATAATGAAACACTTGGCCCAAGTACTAGCCAAGTTATCAATTCTGGATGCTTTGAATCTATCAAAAGATCTTTGGGAAGCACTCATCAAGGCTTTGTCAAGTCCTCAGGAGTTTGAAACTGAAATTGTTGCAGCTGAAGTCTATCACATAGAGAATAATCCTGCAGAATTCCATGAAATAATATCCTTTACTGATGAAGATGAAGATGATGTTGCACATGGACATATTTGACCATTTTACTTGTCTGGAAAAGTCAATGGCATGGATGTTTGAAGAGTTTTCACTGACAATGGTTCAAGAGTCAACCTCATGCCCATTCATACACTTTGTCGATTAGGCCTCACAGAATCTGATTTATCTCCCTCCACCATGATGCTACAGGGATATGATAAAAATGAACAAGAACCACTGTGTGAAGTTACACTCAGAACTCAGTTTGTAGATCTTGTTTCCAATTCAGATTTCATTGTTGTTGATCAAGACTCAGCCTTCAACATTTTTCTTGGAAGAACCTGGTTACATAAACATGCGGCTATCTTTTCTTC
The DNA here is from genome assembly GCA_963277665.1 of Viscum album. Lineage (NCBI taxonomy): Eukaryota > Viridiplantae > Streptophyta > Magnoliopsida > Santalales > Viscaceae > Viscum > Viscum album. Next base: position 207,419,184 of record OY728153.1, on the reverse strand, counting down.
ATACCATCAATGTCTCAAATATTGTTTCGATGGTCAAGTTGGGACATTGTATGGTGATAAGGCTCCATTCAAGACATGTGAGTCTCAATACATTGAGGAGAAATTCTATCACATGAAGAAAAAGGTGAAATCCATAACAAAGGAGATTAGCAAAGTTAATGCTCCATATGGTTTGGAAAAAATTCCAGTAAATCCATTTACACATGTGAGTATAGATTATGTGTTGCCTATCAGTCAAATTGACAAGATAGACCAAAATCAAAATGCTCTTATGGAAAGATCCATATTGTCAATTACGGAAATCGAGCCAGACAACATAGGAGAAATTGGTAATCTACCAAGCAGTGATGAAAGCACAAATGGTGACGTCTTCATTTCATATTCTGAAATCCAACAATTCTATGCTTCTCCAATTAGGCCAGAAGAAGTTATAGCAACATCGGAGGTGAATAGTGATGTCGATTCTCAATCCATCATCTCCTCTTTATTACCCAAAGAAGACCATTCATCAGCAATAGGGTCAAAAATGGGAACTTCCTCTTCAAAATGTGAAAATTTTGACATCTCTTCTGATCATAAATATTCCTATTTGTCATCTACTATGAAAGTAGAAATGGAAGAAATTACACATGATGAAGAAGAAGAGGAAGATCTCAGAGATGCTCCTCCAGCATTTGAAGAGGGTATCTCTACCATTGTGGATGAACTCAGAGAAATAAATCTGGGTAAAAAGGAAGATCCATGCACCACTTTAATCAGTGCGGCCATGACCCTTGAAGAGAAAGTGATGTATATTTATTTTCTAAAGCGAAATAGAGATATTTTAGCTTGGAAATATACAGAAATGCCCGGGCTTGATCCTGATGTTTCTACTCATCATTTGGGTTTACCAGAAGAACATCGAGGATTTAAGGAAGCCGCGAGAAGAACACACCCAACTTATGCTTCTAAAATTAAAGCTAAAGTGGACAAGATTATCAAAGCTAACTTCGTCAGAGAAGTTCAGTATCCCAAGTTGTTGGATAATATTGTCCCTATAATGAAAAATAACAGACAAATTAGAGTTTGCATCGATTTCATAGATCTTAATTGGCATTGTCCTAAGGATGATTTCCCAGTTCTGGTTATAGATCTTCTAATTGATGCAACAGCTGGATATGAAGCACTTTCCTTCATGGATGGATATTATGGATATAATCAGATCCGAATGGCCTCAGAAGACGAGGAATCTATAGCCTTCAGAGCCCCTCAGGGTGTGTTTTGCTACCGGGTAATGCCCTTTGGCTTAAAGAATGTAGGTGCAACTTATCAGCATGCCATGCATCATATCTTCAAAACCTTCTTAAGGAAGTTTGTTCAATTCCATGTAGACGATTTGGTAGTTAAATCCAAGCAACGTTCTAATCACATGGATGATTTGGAAGTCATATTCTTCAAGCTTCGACAACATAATTTGAAGATGATCCCCTTAAAATGTGCTTTTGGGGTAACCTCAGGAACATTTCTCGGATTTGTTGTACGCCATCATGGTATTGAAGTCGATCCTGAGAAGACCAAGTAAATCCTTGGTATGTCACCTCCTCAAAATTTGAAATAATTAAGCGGACTTCAAGGACACTTAGCCTATATTCGGCGTTTCATCGCCAATTTAGCAGGTAAAAGTTTACCCTTCACCAAATTGATCAAGAAGGGAGTCACTTACCAGTGGACTGAAGAATGTCAAGAAGCATTCGATATTCTCAAGAAATACCTCTTGAGTCCATCGGTACTCATACCACCTGTTGAAGGAAGACCACTTATCCTCTACGTGACAGCTCTAGAGCCATCATTGGGTGCCTTTCTTGCTCAAAAGAATGATACTGGGAATGAAAACAACCTCTACTATCTTAGTCGAACCATGCTTGATGCAGAAACCTGATATTCAAGTATTGAGAAGTGCCGCCTGGCATTAATCTTTGCAGTTCAGAAGTTGAGACATTACCTGCAACATCACGAGGTCTAATTGGTATCTCACAATAACCCGCTCAAATTCATCCTTAGTCGTCCAATGCTTACTATGTGTCACAAAAGGCGATAAAGGGCCAAGATCTGGCTGATTTTCTGGCTAAACACCCTTCAGTGGTAGGCACGTCTTCAGATATTGAACTCCCTGATGAGGAAGTCTTCTCTATTCAAGAAAGTCCTCAAGACTGTGAAATGTATTTTGATGGTTCTTCCAGAAGTCCAACAGGGAAGAAAATGGAAAATCCTAAATTCAAAAAAGTTGGCTTTGGAATTGTGCTCATTTCTCCAGAAAAGGCAGTGTTACCTTATTCCTTCTTATTGTGGGAAGGTGGTTCCAATAATGAAGTAGAATACCAAGATCTCGTCGTAGGTTTGGAATTAGCACTTCAAGCACAAGTGAATCACTTAAATGTGAAAGGTGATTCAGACCTGGTAATCAAACAAGTCAATGGGGATTATGCCATCTGAAAAGAAGAATTAATCCATTTGTATGATTATGTCAGAGAGTTAATGGCGGAATTCCCTTTGGAACTGACATTTTCTTATGTCCCAAGATCACAAAATGCTCAAGCTGATGCATTGGCTAATATAGCCACAGCTCTGGAAGATCCAAATCGGGAGGAGACAACCATCAGTATTGCCCATCGTCATGCAATTTCACCTAATGTTCGAATCAGGAAGAGGAAATTAATGAAATTTGTCCCATTCTTGAACCGTATGGTCATACTACAGGATGGATGTCACCAATCAGGGAATATCTTCAAAAAAGAACACTTCCACCTGATAGAGCTGAGAAAGAACAAATACAACGATGTGTGGTCAATTTTACTCTTTATGATAGCCAAGGTCACCTAGAGAAAATTCTCTACAAACGTGGTTTTGATGGAGTTCTCTTCAGATGCATTGATGGTGAAGAAACAATGACTGTCATAAAAGAAGTGCATGCAAGAGTCTGTGGTGCCCACCAGTCTGGACATAGACTGTCTGATCAGGTTCGAAGGCTTGCATACTTTTGGCCTTCAATGATATGAGATTGTGTCGATTTTACAAATAAGTGTCATTCATGCCAAGTACATGCCAACTTCATTCATCAGCCTCCAAAGTTGCTTCATACAGCTAAATATTCATGGCCATTTGCCACATGGGGAATGGATGTGGTGGGACCTTACCCTTCGGCTACGGCTAACCAGTTTAAGTATATTCTTACTGCTACTGACTTCTTTTCCTAATGGGTAGAGGCAATACCTCTCAAGGAAGTCAGTTCTAAATGACTTGTTATCTTCATCAAGTCTAACATAATTACCAGATTTAGTGTCCCTCATACCATATTGACGGACAATGGCACCAATTTCTGTTCATCTGAGATGAAGAAGTTGTATCAAGAATACAACATCAAATCCAACCATTCATCTCGGTATCATGCAGCGGCCAACGGTCAGATAGAAGCCTTTAACAAGACACTTTCAAATATACTGCAAAAGATAGTGGATAAAGATAAGAGTTCATGGCCTAATAAACTATTTCATGCTTTATGGGCTTATCGGACTACCACCCTCACAGCAACTCGGTCAACTCCATATTCATTGGTATATGGAACAGAAGCCGTCTTGCCCATTGAAGTTCAACTACCCTCGCTCAGTGCTTCCATTTGTGATCAATAATCTACAGATGAAAAATCTCAAAAGCGATTGAATGAATTGGAACTGTTAGATGAGAAAATATTGTGCACTTTTCACCACTTGGAAGTCTATCATAATCGAATAGCACGATCTTTTAACAAAAAAGTTCATCTTAGTTCATTCACTCAGGGAGAATTGGTATTAGTTCTCAGAACTCCAATGATACCAGGAAAGAAACCTCTCAAGCTTGATCCAAAATGGGAAGGACCTTATTCAATACATAGGGTCTACTCTAATGGAGCTTATTCATTAATCTCAATGGATGGGGATCTCATCACTACTCCAACCAATGCCAGATTTTTGAAGACGTATTTTATATAAACTGCAAAGTCCCTATTTTTTCCCCGCAACATGACACTAAACTGTGCAGCACCAGTTCGTCCTTGCTATATGACGTTAAACTATACAGCAACGGTCCAAGCATATAACCCTAAACTATATGCACATACGTCCAACATGATGTTAAATTGTGTCACCTTCATCGTCCTAGCCACATGAATCTAAACTGTACAAAAGTCCTTACATTCGTCCTACAAGAAATTAAACTGTACTTTGTCCCCGCAACATGACACTAAACTGTGCGGCACCAATTCTTCCTTTCTATATGACGTTAAACTATACAGCAACGGTCCATACATATGTCCTTAAACTGTTTTTACTTTCATCCCACACGACGTTAAACTGTGAAAAAGTTCCCTAAATGGTCCAGTATGACCTTAAACTGCAACTAGGTCCTGTATGACCTTAAACTGCATCATCAACGGTCCATGCATATGACCCTAAACTATTTGCAAGTCCCTTACATCCAGCAAGACGTTAAACTGTGACGTCCTAACTACATGACGCTAAACTATATAAAAGTCCCTTACGTCCAGAAAGACGTTAAACTATGACGTCCTAACTACATGACGCTAAACTATATAAAAGTCCCTTACGTCTGGAAAGACGTTAAACTACATAATCATCAATGGTCCTATATGACCTTAAACTACACCACCGTCCAGCATGACATTAAACTGCACCATCCACAGTCCATGCATATGACCTTAAACTATTCGCACTTTCGTCCAACATGACGGTAAACTGTATCGTCCTTTTATCATCCTTTTTTTCATCCAACATGAAGTTAAACTGTAGAAAAAAAATCCCCAATGCGTACAACATGACGTTAAAATAGTGCACTCTTTTTTCCTCACTGCATGACATTAAATTGCACAGTCCCCCTCCTTTCGTCCAACATGACGTTAAACTCTATTTTCCCCATCGTCCTAACTACATGACGCTAAACTGTACAAAAAGTTCGTGATATGTCCTACATGACATTAAACTGTATTGTGTCCCTACTACGTGACACTAAACTATGCAGCACCAATAGTCCTAACTGCAAGACTTTAAACTGCATAGTCCCTTTATATGTCCTACATGACATTAAACTATGCATCGTTAAGGTTGTTGTTACCTCTTATTTCTCACACTGAGTATGATTCACGTGAGCTTAGAGAAAACCTCAACCATAACACTCTCTCTGGGCCGCTGACCATGTGTAAGTCCTAACATCATTTTTTAGGTCATTGTCCCCAAGAACAACTTGATCATTAATTCATTCTTTAATTTAACTACACGGACTTTGATCCTTGCCTTCTAGGCTGGGTATGTAGGCAACCTCCCAAGGTTCAAGCCCAAAACCAATCACTTCAAGTCGGTTCATCTCTATCTCGTACGATGATAATTCGTGAAACTGCCCTTAGAATCAATATCTTTACATTGGTTCACTTTAGTCCTTGTTATACGACGTAAAACTATACAACACTTTTGTCCAGTATAACAATAAACTACAAATTTCTTTGATACCCTCGCCTGAGAGGGAACCATTATTTTCATTGATTTTTTCAATCATGTTTCATTTCAAGGACTATGTACATACATGGAAACGCCCAAACCTTTTATCTTGGGTTAAACCATAATTGCACTAAAGTCCCCTTTCACCCTTCACATGTACGAACCAAATTTGTACAAAGGGTAGTTCTAGAACTACGTGGGCTTGATTACCATCCTTATGGGATACGTAGGAACGTTCGAGTGTCCCTCGAATCCAGTCCCAAGTCTTTAGGCCTAACCCCAAATTCCACTTTCAGTCCCTTGGATGAAAAGTCCCCATGAAAACACACACGGTGAATTTATTACAATGGTCCAAGCTCTATGACCCTAAACTAAGATATCTAATCCTTTTGTCCCACACGAAGTTAAACTGTAGTTTAAGAACTACGTATGGATTGATTCTCATCCTTATGGGATACGTAGTGAAGTCCAACATTTCAATTCAGGACCCATCCAAAACATGATTATGGTTAGCATTGATCTATGTATCTCTGTACACATTGAACAATACCAATCTTTATGTGTTATAATCCTAACCTTAAATATTTGCAGATCCTCATAACCCTTTTCATGACTTCTAGTCACAAAAATGTCAAACTTCTAAGAGTTCTTTTTTCTGACTACGCAGCACGTGCCCATAGGCGGTCTTGCATAAACAGTCTACATAACAGACTTGTTAGCCAAAAGATACTATTATTTGACTATGCAGCCAATTCCCTTAGGTGGCCCTGCATAATTCAAGCCCCTAACAGGTTTGTCGGATATTGGTAACTTCATTCTTGGGAATAATTCCTCTTTTTTCCTTATTTGTCTTAAATGACAGTATGTAGGGATCCGCAAAAATAGCCATCCTTAACATATTTGTCCCATATCCTTTTTCATGATCTGAAAGTATTAAAGTCTATGGTTTATATTCTCCTTCCCTATGTTTGGGTCAGACCTTCATAGGAGTGATATTCATCCAGTTCTTCAATAATTTTGTTTGGAAATATTTTCTCCATGTTCAAGTACCTCTTTCCATACAGAAAACTCTAAACATTGGAATATTTTAATCTCCATAAACTTTCACTATCTTTTAGCACTAGAAAAGTAAATTTCTCAGATTTCTTTTTCCTGACTATACAGCACGTACCCATAGGTGTCCTTGCATAAACAGTCTACATAACATACTTTTTATCCAAAAGATACTATTTTATTTAACTATGAATCCAATGCCCTTAGGTGTCCCTGCATAATTCAACCCCCTAACGGGTTTGTTAAATAATGGTAACTTCATTCTTGGAAACTACTTCTTCTAATGCCTTTTAGCTCTTTTTCATATCATTCCTCAAGATTAAAATATTCTTAAGTCATAGCTTACATATTTTCCCTCATACTTGAGTATGGTACTATGTTTTCAGATGACTTTTCAAGGAATTGAGTCAATTCTAATCCATTTTGGTAAAATCTATTTTGACCTTAAACATTAGCCTCTTTATGTCCGACATGCATGACATTAAACTGCCAGATTAGTTATTTCTTCTCACCTCAGATTCAAACCCTCTTTTCTCTCCGGATCCAACTCTGAGGGGGGACTTTCATTGATGCTCCTTTTTTCATCACAGAGTCCAAATAAATGTAAAGGGAAATGACTTAGCACAAATTGATTCATCCTTTGAAGAAAATATCAAAAATTGACAAAGGCATGAACAAGGGATCAAAAGCACATGTGCCGCGCAAGTTCTATCATTGTCGTGCAAGTCCACTTGCGCGACGCATTATGGTCGTGCAGGTGACTTGCGTGACCTAAGTGATAACCACCCCGTAACCGCCCAGGGTCTTCTCCTACCTATAAATAGACCTTGTGGGCCCCCCATTCGGGAAAAGTTTTTCCAGAAACCCAGATTTGAGCTCCCGGCTCCCTAGTCTCTTCTCGAAGATTCCGGAACACTTCTAAGGTAATTTCTTACCTAGAACGGAAGATCAAAAGAGGGGGAGGAAGGCCTAAGTGTTGAAACTCACCAACACATGGGCGCCTAGGTGGCCAAACCTTAAGGGAAGGGCCACACTTGCGCGCCGCCTTACTCCTTCAATAGAACCTGCGTGCCCGTCTCCTAGAAGAACCTCAAGAGGATTCTAAAGGCCTTAACCTAAAGTTTCTCAAGTATTACCCTACCGGTTAACCATCGCGCAAGTACACCATGTGTCGCGCATGCATACCTGTGCGACCAAGACCTGCGCGACCAGGACTTGCGCGCCCACGCAGCACCTGCGCACCTGCCAGAACTTGTGCGCCCCTGACTTTTTGTGTGCCTTTCTTGCCCATTTTCACCCCTCTTAAGCCATTACACCTTTCCTATTCAAGATTCAGTCTTCAAGACACTCTTCAAATCCATTTATGGCATGATTTCTTGATTTTACTTCCTTATCTAAAAGGAATTATGTGGAATATCTCTCAAAACCTAGTGATTTACATATCTTTATGTCACTAAATAATGAGAGTTCATTCATTCAACCTCATCCTTTAAGATGAGAGAATCCATAACCTGGGTCTCTTTTTCAGGAATAATCCCCAGTCATAATTCATCTAATTTGGGCATCCTCTTAGGAGTAAGCCCCAGATCCCCTAACCTGGGCTTCTTTTTCAGGAGTAAGCCCCAGTCTCAAATATGGGCATCTTCCTTAGGAGTAATCCCCAATTCTTAAAGTTCCCAAATCTGGGCATCCTCTTTAGGAGTAAGCCCTAAGTCTCTCAATTTTTGGGCATCCTATTTAGGAGTAAGACCCAGTCTTCTAATTTGGGAATCCTCCTCAGGAGTAAGCCCCAAACAACAATTCCCTTAACCTAGGCCTGCTTTTCAAGAGTAATCCCTAGTCATAATCTTGAAACTGGGCATCCTTTTCCAGAGTAATCCCCAATCTCAAATCTGGGCATCCTCCTTAGTAGTAAGCCCCAGTCATAATTTCTCTTCACCCATCCTAATTTACCTTTGATATGAGATTCCTTTTCAGGTGTAAAACCCAATCATAAGTCTTCTCCTAATTTGGGCCTCCTTTTGAGGAGTAATCTCCAAGTTAGAGTATTCAAAATCTCCATGAAGCACATATACCTTTATGGACCATGTTCCTGGATTTCTTCCTTAAAGTGAATCCTAACCTTCATTTATCTGGGCAGTCATACATACATAAGACCCAAATTATTTCATATGATTGCATATTTCATGGCACAATTGTCTAATTTTTAACAATACCTCTTGTTTCTCACACCGACCATGACTCACGTGATCTTAGAGTGTAAAGGTAATTGTGACATCCTTCTTTGAGCCATCAATCATAAACATCATACTCCCTTACTCGAACTACGTGGGTTCTGATTCCTTTTCTAAACAAAGGATACGTAGGTAGCCCGTCTATGGGTTTGATCCCAACTCTAAAATAATCCATGTCTTTCTGAATGACAATAAACTTCAAGTGCCCCACTGAGTGGCTTTAAAACCAGCATGCTCATCATAATGACCGAGAGACTTCTATATAAATGTGTCAAAGGGTACCATTGACCAAGAATCTCTAATAAATACAGATGATTCTCTATCGATGAAGAACCTCAAATACATACAAAAGATTCTATAAATTTCCTACATATTTAATCATTGATTGTCAGATCTGAAGGAAAGCTCATTTTATACTTGGTAATGTAATAAGGATTCACGAACATAACATAAATCTAGAAAGAGAGTCCTAGAGTAGACAATAATTCCCCTCAAAAAGGTGTGATGAGTCTGACCTCCCATCCTCTTGACTAATGAAAATTCCTAAGACTCAACAATACAAAAACTAATGATCACCTACCTTTGGAAAGTAGGTCCGAATGGATGTGGAATCATTGGATGTTTCTGGTTCTACGAACAAACCCATTAGAAACCGATCGGAACGTTTGAACCTCCCATTAAGGCGGTCATCCCTGGATTCCGAGGGAAACCGTATACTACATGAATGGATCTTTACGGTTTAATAATGAACTATTTCAATGAAGATTCATCTACAAAATTTCATTACTATTTTCAACAAAATAATTTTAATTTAAAATTTCATGTCATTTTGTGAAAAGAAAATGATTTTGAAGAAGAAAGGATATTTTCCTCAAGAATTCATTTCAAGTTTTTATCAAAACTATTTTCCATCTAAGATGACATTATTTAGCATGTTTATGTTTCAAATATAATGTCTCTATTATTTAAAAGGTGTAATTTTTATTATGGTGAAATGATATCCATTTGTTTTATATGGATTATGTGATTATGGGATGATGTTTATGACACCCATTTTATACGTTGGGTAATGATGAATGTTTTATGTTTATTTTTTGGCACAAGTATGTATGATTTAATTATGAGATGGGTGAGACCTGTATCTCCCTATAATTAATTGGGTAAAGATTTATATCTCATGAGATAGACATGGATAGAATGGTAAGTTAATCTAGTTTAGTGATATAGGACTAGAATGAGAAGTGAACTCAATTCATAAAGGGACTTTGTCCACTAAGATGGTCTTGGCAGCAATGCCTTGGCTACTATGAAAATCATATCAAGTGCTTAATGGTTTGCCACAATTAAATGTTTTATTCCCATGCTATTTTATCATTATTGATGTTCCTTTTATGATATATGCCTTACGTATATCCAATATTTATGTCTTTTCTCAATATTTTGATGTTTAGATTTTATGATCAAGTTTCTGCATTCAAATGTTTGTGGATTGTTTTTGTTCTCTATATTTACCCTTACTTAGCATTTGATCTCACACTTTTTATGTTTTCTTTTCCCCAGGATATAAAGAAATGTTTTAGGTAAGAAAACAAAAGGGGAAGTTCTTTATGGGAGATGTTGAAGATCTTTCACCACGCTTAGAAGATTATATTCCGAGTTTCCAAAGACACTGAACTATTACGGTCCTTGTGTGTCTATTTTTGTTATGTATTATGTATTGCGCAAAAGTAATGTAATGTCCATGTATTTCACGATTTGGGTCTCTACAGTTGGTATCGGAGGAAAGGTTTAGTTAACCTTTGGAAACTAGGATGCAAAAAATTTAGTGAGATCCCTAGAGATATTTCTAAGGTAGTTCTAAGGATGTCCCTAAGGTTAAGTATAAGTATAGGTTATAGTCCTAGAATTATGGTAAAAATCATAGAATTAACCCTAAGATGTTATATATTAAAGGTACTCTCAGTTTATTATGTTGTCTTCCCTAGCATGATTTTTGCCTCTCACACTATTATTTTTGGGTTTTTGATGATGGCTGGAACCCGAAGGTACCATGTTGATCAATGTAATGGACAATGCAATTATTTTCCTCCTGAACAAACCAATGTTATGGGAGATGGAGTGAAAAATCTTTTTGCTATACTTACACAATCTATGAATCATTCTGGTCTTCCAAATGAGCAGAGAGGGGAACAATATTCTAGTGAGTCTTTCATGAGGCAACGTCCACCGTCTTTTAGTGGGTCTTCTGATCCACTTGTTGCTGAACAATGGATCAGTACCAATGAAATGATATTTTCCATACTTCGCTGTTTGGAAAATGAAAAAGTCATTCTAGCTATTTACCATTTAGAAGGTGAAGCAGATCAACGGTGGACTCTAATTAAGAATACGAGGCCCCGAGATGAAATTAAATCCATGGAATGGGATGAGTTCAAGAACTTATTTTTCAATAAGTACTTCCATAATATTCTTTGAACATAGATGGAAAAGGATTTACTTGAGCTTAAGAAAAATGATGATGAATCTGTTGGTATATACGAAGCGAATTTTACAAGGCTTGAAAGGTATGTATCTGGGTTTATCATACAACCTGAAAGTAAAGTTGATCAATTATTCATTCGACTAAAACCATGTCTTTGAAGGGCATTAGCTATAAGAGACTTCAGTTCCTATGAAGAAATTGTGCGTTGTACTATCAAGGTAGAAATGGAAGTTTTTGTTACATATCCATCTCATGGTTTTGACAAGAAACGAAAGATTGAGTTCAAGGAGAAATCTGAAAATAATGGTGAAATGAAGATGAATGTTTCTTTATGCTCAAAGTGTGGAAACAAGCATGGTGGAGATTGTTTAAAGGTAATAGAAAATATTTCAAGTGTGTAAAAGAAGGTCATCGAGCAGCTGAGTGCCGAAGTAATGGGAAAAAGTTTTCTAATGATGTTAATAGAGAAAAGACTACAGAGAATTCTCCACCAACACCTCAATTATTCAAGTGCAAGGAAATGGGGAATTATGCTAATCAATGCCCGAATCCAAGGGTTAATGATGATCAACATGAATAACCTCTAAAGGAAAAGGATAAAGGGAAGTCACATGCGATCACCATTTTTGATGTTGAGTATGAAAATGATGTTTTGTAATGATTAAGTGTTTATGTAATGGGATTTCAAAATTGTATCATGGAATCTCATTTATGGAATCTTGGAATTTTGGAATATCTATGTATTGGTTTTAAATAATTATATGGTAACAGTAACCATGAAAATTGATTCAAATATTTTGTAATGCAGATGATAAGCGCATAATAAAGGGATAATAAGAAAATAAATTATTTGATAGTATTCATGAGCTCATGATTGATATAAGGACTAAGTGGTATCATGGTTTGGGTACATAGAATTTTTGGATTTTGGTATGTGGAAAGAATTAACTTTTGACAACATTCATGTCTTCACTAAGTTTCAATGGGTATTCATTTTTCAAGAGAATACATGATTAAGGTATTCACATGTTTGTTATTTGACCAAAAAGATATATCGTATGATATATGGGGGATAAATAATGTTATTCACATGCTCGGCAGATGACATTTCTAGTAATTGTTTTATTTATACTATAATCTTGGACAGAAGTATTTTGGAAAGGACTAAAGGTTGGAATGGATTATGTTGGACATAAGTTAGTATTGATTAAGGCAAAAACTTTTTTCGATATTATTGATGGTATTTTATAAAAATGTAGTTTTAGAAAAAAGGACAACCTACAGGACGGGCGACAACCCATCGCGTCGGACAAATTTGCGGGAATAGAACCCACAATCGAAGTGCGACAAGCCTTTATTGCCTACCATTGGCCTACAGGAAATCCCTGGTTAGTAGAAACTAGTTTTTTTAAGCGGTATGATAGATGAAGTATAAGTCCATTTTTGGAATCATATACGACTAACCTCACCATTGATGGACTTGTGTATATTTAATAATTTTTTCTACCCTTTTGTTTGAGATAGATGGAATGAACCATAATTTTATCACATGATCTGCTAACACTTAAATAATGAAAAATTCAACTTCATTTCTTTAAAAGATGAAGTGGAAATTGTTCACGGCACGAACAACGGTGATATTGTACCGAAATAAAGTAAGTATTTCTTCTAATTAAAATTCTTCCACATTAGGGAAATGATCCTGAAAAAAAATGTTTTCCAAGTGTCCTTATATCCGATGAATCCGATGGTACCTTAAATAATCACAAATTTATGGATTTGTGATTGTTGGAATTTTCATAGACATGTCCTCTACCACTCTCCATCAGAACATGATGTTAAGATTTTTCTTCTATATCCATATTTTCACCTATGTTCTCCTATGTGGAAACCGAGTGATGAGTTAATTTGGGTAACTGTTACATTTTGTACTTTAATTTTTAAAAATTAGGTTTTAGTATTCCTTTTACGATGTGGGATTCTACGAATGAAACTTTCAAGTAGTAAACTATTTATAACCATGACAAATTTTGAGGGTGAAATTCATTTTAAGGGGGTAGAATGTAACACCCCGAGATTTAATGAGATATAGTATTTTTTATTTCATTGATGTCTTATATTATAAACTACACCAAAATTAGCTTGTGATATACGCAACACTGTATTAGCTTGCAGTATACACAACACTATTCTTGGCTCGCCTTACACACAATTTCAAGTTTGTTTTGTAGAAATTATTCTATGCAACATTAAGTATAGATTTTGTTTAATGTATAAATGAAATAAGTTTTTATTATGTTATATGCAAAACCAAATGAATATTTCACTACACGTAGCCCTGAATTGTCTTTCATTACACACAATAAAGACCTTCTTTGATAGCATGTGTAGTACGCAATACCAAGTTTCACTAAACGATATATTATTATAATATTATTATGAACTAGCCATTATGAATAGTAATACCCACTTTTTGAAATTTTATAAATTTTATCTCTCAAAATGGACTTCATTTTTGGATTCGGAATATCGAAATTAGCCTATCGTATATTTTTGGAATTTTTCTGAACAATTTCAATTTTTGATGAACAGTGAAAACACTGGGTTACTATTTAAAACCGACATTTTATTTAAATAATAATTTATTTTATTTAAATTTAGTTTAGGTAAAAATTGATAAATAATACCTATATAATTTTAATGTAATTATATTGAGTCATTTTATAATAATTTTATATATATATAAATTTTATTGAACTTTTCACCGTCTTTTACCCACCTCCTAGGAGAATTTGAAATTTTACATAAAACATAATTTTACCACTTCAGTGAGTTTAATTTCAAATAAATGAGAGACACGGTTAATATCAAGGAATAAAATTTGGTTCAATAAGATAAAAATAATTTTTGGTGAATAGTAACTTTTTACTTTTATTTACCACGGTTAAAATTAAATAGGGTAATTAAAGGTAAAAATGATATTATTATTACCCTGAAAAATGTCCTAATTCTACAGGAAAAGTTGTAATTCGACCAAAAGAAACCTTATGAATAATATATGACCCTTTAGGTCCACTTGGAATAGATTAGGACACTTATTATTATTTTATTTAAAGAAGAGTTAAAATAGATAAAATCGATGTTTAATAACTAAAACATTTTTAATATATGGTTATACAAAAGATAAATTCAACTATAAATATTCATTAGAAATACAAACGGATTTCCTACATTATCGTATTTTATTTATAATTTTTGGACATTAAATAATTTAATTTATTTATGACATAATGATGATGCATTAATTACATTATTAATGAAATATTAACATAATTGATGTTATAAATACCCAAATAAATGTAATTTTAGACTCTTTTATAAATTACACTAATTTTCTTGGTTAATATGACATGTTAGTATTGATTTAATTAAATTTTTTTTGAACTAATCATGTTGTTATGATTTTCACAAAAATCAATTACCAAATAGTGTCTAAATTGACATAAAATTGTTTTTAAAACAAATATTATAATATTAATTGTTATTATATACCTAAAAATATAATGTTCAGACAAATGACTTAGATAAGGATATATATATTAATAATTAACCACTTGTGTTTCGTTTGGATTGTTATAGTAAGTTTATTAACCATATAGTGTAAGAAAACAAGAAGCCACGGTAAAAGTTGAATTATTCAACTTAGAGTTAAATGTAAATTATAAAGTTAAAATAGTAACAAAAATTTGTCTAAACCCTATTGGTTGAGAGGATTTATACCCATCCTATCTTTATCTTGGAAATAAATCAATTTTGAGCAATTATAAATCGAATATGACTTTATTATAAAATAATATTTTAAGTTTTTCCAAAGGTGCCTCTCTCCTCCCATATAAAAACAGCACCCCTTCCCACTTCTCTTAACACCCATTTGAGCCTTGAAGCTCGGAAAACCCCTTAAAATTACTCAGATCAACCTCTATAGTTATATCATAGAGGTTCTGGTCTTCTCAAAAGACAAACTCTGGTGCCCTAAGAAGAAGTTTAAAGGAGGTGCGTCGAGGAAGAGGTAATCTCTTCTACTGGCTCTTTCAAGTTTCTTTCTTCTTCTACTTCCTCTTATTTAGTTGTTTCATTCTAAATTAATAACTTCAGTATTAATTATATAATGATATTTTATTATAAATATTAAATAACCCTATTTCATCTTCTATCCATCCTATGGAAAACGAAATCACTGCGCGTGCATACATACGTAATACTGTCTCCACACCGTGGTGTAATTAGTTTTTCCACCACCACCTTACTTGGATAGGTATAATGGTCTAAATAATAACTATATATTATTATTATAACATCATCATAATTCTAATATATTATATAATCCACTACAATTACATTCAATAAATATTGGAATGATATCATTGCTCGATCGTACGTACGGATTACCGTCTCCAAGACGGGATGAGATTTATTCTCCATGTTAACCATTAAAGAATGATTATAAAGTATATATAATGAATAATAATGAAATATATGACATAATGAAGCAACTGTATTTATGTATATATATATATATATCATCTACTTACTTCCATTAAAGTCAATAAGGAAAGGAAAACATCGTTCATTCGTACGTACCGTCGACCGTCTCCATGAACGGTGTATTTTATTTCATTAATCTATCTATTATATATATATACAGAATATATATTATATATAAATCATGTTTTATATTCTAGAAGTTTGTAAATAAAGATATAATTAATAATAATATCAATAACAACAAGTCCAAACACGTACGATAAATGAAACGATTTTACCGAAAACACAACTTTAACATGGAATTTACAAAAGCACGGGTAATATCAAGTCATAAGTGAACCATATATGATATCATGAAAATTAATATGATTATTTAATAAGTAAATGACATTATTTAAATAATTATATAGGAGTTTCTGATATGTACGAAGCATATCATACATAAGGTAAGGGATAACTTTTCCAATCTCGTTTTTATCCGAGATTGATTATTCGTAAGTATTTACTGGGGTTATTGTTATCATCCATGTCCATGTTTTACAAAAATGTTTTCATGTATGTTTAAAGTCCTTTTTAACCATTTTTTAATTTTACTATATGATATATAAGGAATATTTCTTTTTTTTACCATATGAGGTACTTTTTTTTGACTTTTCCGGCAAAAGTACGAGAAAAATGTTTCTCTAAACTTATACGGCATGATCGGATTTTTATGGTTTAATAATGACTTATTTCAATGAATATTATTCTACAAAATTTCATGACTATTTTAAAAAAATCTTTTCTTTTAAAATTTCATGTCATTTTGTGAAAATAAAATGATTTTGAAGAAGAAAGGATATTTTCCTCAAGAATTCATCGCAAGTGTTTTATCAAAACTATTTTCTATCTAAGATGATATTATTTACCATGTTTATATTTCAAATATAATGTCTATATTATTTAAAAGGTTTAATTTTTCTTATGTTGAAATGATATACATTTGTTTAATATGGATTATGTGATGATGGGATGATGTTTATGACACCCATTTTATTCTTTGGGTTATGATGAATGTTTTATGTTTATTTTGAGGCACAAGTAAGAATGATTTAATTATGAGATGGGTGAGACCTGTATCTACCTCCAATGAATTGGGTAAAGATTTATATCTCATGAGATAGACATGGCTGGAACAGTAAGTTAATCTGGTTCAGTGATACAGGACTGGAATGAGAAGTGAACTCGATTTAAAAAAGGACTTTGTCCACTAAGATGGTCTTGGTAGCAATACCCTGGCTACTATGAAAATCATATCAAGTGGTTGATGGTTTTCCACAATTAAATGTTTTATTCCCATGATATTTTATCATTATTGTTGTTCCTTTATCATATATTCCTTACATACATCAAAGATTTATGTCTTTGCTCAAGATTTTGATGTTTAGATTTTATGTTCAAGTTTTTGCATTCAAATGTTTATGGATTGTTTTATGTTCTCTATATTAACCCTTACTGAGCATTTGATCTCACCCTTTTTATTTTATCTTTTCCCCAGGATATAAAAAAAAGGTTTTAGGTTAGGTAACAAAAGGGGAAGATATTTATGGGAAATGTTGATGATCTTTCATCATGATTAGAAGATTATATTCTGTGTTTCCAAAGACACTAAACCATTACGGTCCATGTGTGTCTGTTTTTTTTATGTATTAAGTATTTTTGAAAAGTAATGTAATGTCCATGTATGTCAAGATTTGTGTTTCTACAGTTGGTATCGGAGGAAAGTTTTTGTTAACCTTTTGAAACTAGGATGATAAAAACTTTAGTGAGATCCCTAGAGATATTTCTAAGGTATGTCTAAGTATGTCCCTAAGGTTAAATTTAAATATATGTTATTGTCCTAAAATTACGGTAACAAACATAGAATTAACCCTATGATGTTATATATCAAAGTTACCCCCCTTTTATTTTGTTGTCTTCCCTAGCATTATTTTTTCCTCTCACACTATTCTTTTTGGGGTTTAGATGATGGCTAGAACCTGAAAGAACCATGTTGATCAATGTAATGGGCAATGCAATTATTTTCATCCTGGACAAACCAATGTTATGGGAGATGGAGTGAATTTTTTTTCTATACATACACAAGATATCAATCATTATAGACTTCCAAATGAGAAGATAATGGAACAATATTTAATTGAGTCCTTCATGAGCCATCGTCCACCTTCTTTTAGTGGGTCTTCTGATCCACTTGTTGCTGAATAACGTATCAGTACCATTGAAAAGATATTTTCCATACTTCATTGTTCGGAACATGAAAAAGTCATTTTGGCTATTTACTATTTAAAAGGTGAATCAAATCAGTGGTGGACATTAATTAAGAATATGAGGCCCAGAGATGAAATTGAATCCCTCGAATGGGATGAGTTCGATAACTTATTTTTCAATAAGTACTTCCCTCATATTCTTCAAACAAAGATGGAAAAGGATTTTCCTGATTAAGAAAAAGGATGATGAATATGTTGGTATATACGAAGCGAATTTTACAAGGATTTCAAGGTATACATATGGATTTATCATCCGACCTGAATGTAAAGTTGATCGATTCTTCAGTGGCTTAAAACCATGTCTTTGAAGGGAATTATCTATAAGAGACTTCAGTTGCAATGAAGAAATTGTGAGTTGTACTATAAAGGTAGAAATGGAAGTTGTTGTTACATATCCATCTCATGGTTTTGACAAGAAACGAAAGATTGAGTTCAAGGAGAACTATGAAAATAATGGTGAAATGAAGATGAATGTTTCTTTATGCTCAAAGTGTGGAAACAAGCATGGTGGAGATTGTCTAAAAGGTAATAGAAAATATTTCAAGTGTGTAAAAGAAGGTCATCGAGAAGTTGAGTGCTGATGTAATGGGAAAAAGTTTTCTAATGATGTGAATAGAGAAAAGACTACAGAGAATTCTCCACCAACACCTCAATGATTCAAGTGCAAGGAAATGGGGAATTATGCTAATCAATGCCCGAATCCAAGGGTTAATGATGATCAACATGAATAACCTCTAAAGGAAAAGGATAAAGGGAAGTCACATGCGATCACCATTTGTGATGTTGAGTATGAATATGATGTTTTGTAATGATTAAGTGTTTATGTAATGGGATTTCAAAATTGTATCATGGAATATCATTTATGGAATCTTGGAGTTTTGGAATATCTATGTTTTGGTTTTAAATAATTATATGGTAACAGTAACCATGAAAAGTGATTCAAATATTTTGGAATGCAGATGATAAGCGCATAATAAAGGGATAATAAGAAAATAAATTATTTGATAGTATTCATGAGCTCATGATTGATATAAGGACTAAGTGGTATCATGGTTTGAGTACATAGAATTTTTGGATTTTGGTATGTGGAAAGAATTAACTTTTGACAACATTCATGTTTTCACTAAGTTTCAATGGGTATTCATTTTTCAAGAGAATACATGATTAAGGTATTCACATGTTTGTAATTTTACCAAAAAGATATATCGTATGATATATGGGGGATAAATAATGTTATTCACATGCTCGGAAGATGACATTTCTAGTAATTGTTTTATTTATACTATGAGGTAGGAAAAAAGTATTTTGAATAAGCCTAAAGGTTGGAATGGATTATGTTGGACATAAGTTATAGAAATTTTTTCGATATTATTGATGGGATGTTATAATAATTTATTTTTAGAAAAAAGGACAACCTACAGGACGGGCGACAACCCGTCGCGTCGGACAAAGTTGCGGGATTCTAACCCACAACCGAAGTGCAACAAGCCCTTATTTCCTACCACTGGCCTACAATAAGTCATTGGTTAGTAGATTATAGTTTTATTTTATTAAGAGGTATGATAGATGAAGTATAAGTCCATTTTTGGAATCATATACAATTAACCTCACCATAGATGGACTTATATATATTTGATAACTTTTTTTACCCTTTTGTTTGAGATAGATAGAATGACCCATCATTCTATCACATGATCTGATAACACTACAAGAATGAAACATTCAACTTCATTTCATTAAGAGATGAAGTGGAAATTGTTCAAGGAACGAACAACGGTGAGATTGTACCGAAATAATGTAAGTATTTCTTCTAATTAAAATTCTTCACCTTTAGGGAAATGATCCTGAAAACAACAAATGTTTCCCTAGTGTCCTTATATCCGATGAATCAGATGGTACCTTAAATCATCCCAAATTTATGGATTTTTGAGTGTTGGATTTTTCATAGACATGTCCTCTACCACTCTCCATCAGAACTTGATGGTAACATTTTTCTTCCATATCCATATTTCCACCTATGTTCTCCTATATGGAAACCCACTGATGAGTTAATCTGGGTAACTGTTACATTTCGTACTTTTATTTTTAAAAATTAATTTTTAGTATTCCTTTTACGATGTGGGATTCTACGAATGAAACTTTCAAGTAGTAAACTATTTATAACCCCGACGAATTTCGAGGGTGAAATTCATTTTAAGGGGGTTAGAACGTAACACCCCAAGATTTTATGAGATATATTATTTTTAATTTCTTTGATGTCTTATATTATACACTACACCAAAATTAGCTTGTGCTATACGCAACACCGTATTAGCTTGCATTATATGCAACACTATTCTTGGCTCACGTTACACACAATTTCAGGTTCGTTTTGTAGAAATTATTCTATGCAACATTAAGTACAGATTTTGTTTAATGTATAAATGAAATAAGTTTTGATTATGTTATATGAAACACCAAATGGAGCATTCACTACATGTAGCCCTGAATTGTCTTTCATTACACACAGTCAATACCTTCTTAGATAGCGTGTGTACTACACAATACCAAGTTTCACTAAACGAGATATTATTATAATATTATCATGAACTAGCCGTTATGAATAGTAAACCAAATTCTTGAAATTTTATAAATTTTATCTTTAAAAATGGACTTCATTTTTGGATTCGTAATATCGAAATTAGCCTAGGGTAAATTTTTGGTATTTTTCTGAAAACTTTCAATTTTTGATGAATAGTGAAAACACTTGGTTACTATTTAAAACCCGACTTTTTATTTAAGTAATTATTTATTTTATTTAAATTTATTTCTAGTTAAAAATTGATACATAATACCTATATAAGTTAAATTTAATTCATTTGAGTCATTTTATAATAGTTTTAGATATTTAAAAAATTTATTGAACTTTTCACCATCTTTTACCCACCTCCTAGGAGAATTTAAAATTTTACATAAAACATAATTTTACCACTTCAGTGAGTTGAATTTTAAAAATACAAGAGAAACGGTTAATATCAAGGAGTAAAATGTGGTTCAATAAGATAAAAATAATTTTTGGTGAATAGTAACTTTTTACTTTTATTTACCACGGTTAAAAGTAAATAGGGTAATTAAGGTTAAAAATGATATTATTATTACCATAAAATATGTCATAATTCTATTGGATAAGTGTAATTCGACCAAAAACAACCATAGGAATTAAATATGACCCTTCAGGTTCACTTAGATTTGATTAGGACACTTATTATTATTTTATTTAAAGAAGAGTTAAAATAGTGAAAATCAAAGTTTAATAACTAAAACATTATTAATATTTGGTTATACATAAGATAAATTCGACTATAAATTTTCCTTATAAAGACAAAAATATTTCCAACATAATGGTATTTTATTTATAATTTTTAGACATTAAATAATTTAATTTATTTATGACACAATGATGATGCAATAATTACCTTATTAATGAAATATTAACATAATTGATGGTTCAAATACCCAAATAAATGAAACATGAGATTTTTTAGGAATTAAATTAATTTTATAGGTTAATATGAAATGTTAGTATTGATACAATTAACTTTTTTCGAACTAATTATGTTGTTATGATTTTCACAAAAATCCATTACCAAATAGTGTCAAAAATGACATAATGTTTTTAAAAAAATATTATATTATTATTGTTATTATATTTTTAAAAATATAAGGTTCGTCCAAATGACTTAGATAAGGTTATATATATTAATAATGAACCACTTGGGGTTCTTTTGGATTTTTATAGTATGTTTATTAACTATATAGTCTAAGAAAACAAGAAGCCACAGTAAAATTTAAATTATTTAACTCAGAGTTAAATCTAAATGATATGGTTAAAATAGTAACCTAAACTTGTCTAAAACCTATTGGTTGAGAGGATTTAGACCAATCCATTCTTTATATTCTAAATAAAATAATTTGGAGCTATTATAAACCGAATATGACTTTATTATAAAATAATATTATATTTATTTCCCAAGGTGCCCCTCTCCTCCCTTATAAAAAAGGCACCCCTTCCCACTTCTCCTCACACCCATTTGAGCCTTTAAAATCAGCCAAACCCTGCCAATTACTCTTATAAACCTCTATAGTTATATCATAGAGGTTCTAGTATTCTCATAAGACTAACTCTGGTGCCTTAAGAAGGAGTTTAAAGGAGGTGTGTCAACGAAGAGGTAATCTATTCTACTGACTCTTTCAAGTTTCTTATTCTTCTACTTCCACTTATTTAGTTGTTTCATTCTAAATTATTAAAATCAGTATTAATTATATATTTATATGTTATTATAAATATGAAACAACCCTATTTCATCTTCTATCTATCCTACAGAAAACGAAATCACCGCGCGTGCGTACGTACGAAATACCGTCTCCACGTCGTGGTGTAATATGTTTTTCCACCACCAACTTACTTGGATGGGTATAACGGTGTAAATAATAATTATATATGATTATTATAACATCATACTAAATATAATATATTATATCATACACTCCAATTTCATTCAATAAATATGGGAAGGATATCATCGCTCGTGCGTACGTACGGATTACCGTCTACACGACGCGATGAGATTCATTATCCATGTTAACTATTAAAGAATGATTATAAAATATATATAATGAATAATAATGAAATATATGACATAATTAAGCTACTGGATTTATATATTTATATATATATATCATCTACTTACTTCAATTCAAGTCAATAAGGAATGGAAAATAGCGTTCATGCGTACGTACGACCTACCGTCTCCATGAATACTGTATTTCATTTCATTCATCTATATATTATATATATATATATACTGAATATATATGATATATAAATAATGTTTTATATTCTGGAAGTTAGAAAATCATGATATAAGTAATAATAATATCCAGAACAACAATTCCAAATGCGTACGATAATTGAAACGATTTTACCAAAAACGCTACTTTAACATGGAAATTACAAACGAACAGGTAATATAAAGTAATAAGTGAACCATATATGATATCATAACAATGATTATGATTCTGTAATAAGTCAATGAAATTATTTAAATCATCATACCGGAGGTTCGGATACGTACGAAGCATATCAGACCTAAGGTAAGGGACAACTTTTCCAATCTCATTTTTATCTGATATTTTTTATTCGTAAGTATTTACTAGGGTTATTGTTATCATCCATCTCCATGTTTTATAATTTTTTTCATTTATGTTTAAAGTGTTTTTTACCCATTTTTTAATTTTACTATATGGTATTTAAGGAATCTTTCTTTTGTTTACCATACAAGGTACTTTTTTACTTTTCTAGCAAAAGTATGAGAAAAATGTTTTTCTAAACTTATACGGCTTGAACGGATTTTTAAGGTTTAATAAAGACTTATTTCAATGAAGATTCCTCTACAAAATATCATGAGTATTTTCAAAAAAATCGTTTTATTTTAAAATTTCATGGAATTTTGTGGAAAAAAAATGATTTTGAAGAAGAAATGATATTTTCCTCAAGAATTCATTTCAAGTGTTTTATCAAAACTATTTTCCATATAAGATGAAATTATTTAGCATGTTTATGTTTCAAATATAATGTCTCCATTATTTACATGGTGTAATTTTTCTTATGGTGAAATGATATCCATTTGTTTTATATAGAATATGTGATGATGGGATGATGTTTATGACACCCATTTTATTCTTTGGGTTATGATGAATCTTTTATGTTTATTTTGTGGCACAAGTAAGAAAGATTTCATTATGAGATGGGTGGAACCTATATCTCCCTCTAATTCATTGGGTAAAGAATTATATCTCAAGATATATACATGGCTAGAAAGGTAAGTTAATCTGGTTCAGTGATACAGGATTGGAACGAGGAGTGAACTCGATTCAGAAAGGGACTTTGTCCACTAAGATGGTCATGTCAGCAATGCCTTGGATACTATGAAAATCATATCAAGTGCTTAATGGTTTTCCATAATTAAATGTTTTATTCCCATGATATTTTATCCTTAGTGATGTTCCTTTATGATATATTCCTTACGTACTTCCAAGATTTTTGTCTTTTCTCAAGATTTTGATGTTTAGATTTTATGTTCAAGTTTTTACATTCAAATGTTTATGGATTGTATTATGTTCTCTATATTTACCCTTACTGAGCATTTAAGATCACCCTTTTTAGGTTTTCTTTTCCCTAGGATATAAATAATGTTTTTAGGTAAGAAAACAAAAGGGGAAGATCTTTATGGGAGATGTTGAAGATATTTCACCATGATTAGAAGATTATATTCCGAGTTTCCAAAGATACTAAACCATCACGGTTCTTGTGTGTCTATTTTTGTTATGTATTAATTATTCCACAAAATTAATGTAATGTCCATGTATTTCAATCATTAGGTCTCAACAATACCCCACTCTACCAAGCCATGTGGACATGCTTATATATATGAGTAACCATCAACCCACCATACCATTGCCCTTTGAAAAACACCATTCACAACAAACCACATGGGAATTCACATTATGCCTTAACCAATTAACACATTAACATTTCACATCATATAACCATTCACCCAATTCCCATGTGTTATGCCTATCTCACTAAGCATTCAACACCAAACCAATAACCTATCCCATTATGTTCTTTAATCACTTTACACATTAACCCATTTAACTGGTTTATCATTTCCATGAATCAACCATTCAACCCATTTCAAACAAACCTTAGGTTATTTCCATGTCTAGGTGCATCACCTAACTTCTAATCCATGTTCAACCAATCATTCCAACATATTCATCAAGGTCTCTCTCATTTATTACAACTAGTTCACTTGTTTAATAACAATCCCTAAGCCCGGAAAAGGCTATAACATCCCATGGATGGACGTAATTAGGTCAAGTCATTCTCAACGCATCCCATCACTACTAGAAAACTAACCTTTACCAATGGTTTGGAACTGTTGGTATAGGCCTCCAAACCATTGGTATAGCCTATACCAATGTTTTGGAGAACTGTAGCCATGTAAGTCGTTGGGATAGGTCTATACCAACGATTTTCCAAAAACCGTTGGTATATGTAATATGAAATCTATACCAACGGTAATGGAACTGTTGGTATATAAATTCCAAAAATAAAACATCCGCTGGGATTTGATCTCAGGACCCCTTGTTTATCATCGAACGACTCAACCACTAACCTAAAATGACTTTTGGGATCATAATTAAATAAATATATATATGTGTTCTCATAAATATTTTAAATTTTGATTTATATAATGTTCTCGGTACGAAGGTCCGATAAAAAATGAAAGTACCTATACCAACGGTTTTAAAAACCGTTGGTATAGGTCTTTGGTTGTGATTTTCATTCTGTGGAGGATGTTTAATTTTGTCCCACTTTTCCCAACGGTTTGGCCAAACTGTTGGGAAAAGTGGCATATTTGGGGACCTTTCCCAACTGTTTGGCCAAACCGTTGGGATAGGTCTACCTTTCCCAACGGTTTGGCCAAACTGTTGGGAAAAGTGGTATATTTGGGGACCTTCCCCAACGGTTTGGCCAAACCATTGGGAAAAGTGGCCAATTTGGGGGCCTTTCCCAATGGTTTGGCCAAACCATTGGGAAAGGGGACCTATACCATCGGTTTTTGCAAACCGTTGGTATAGAAGCGTTGGGAAAGATCTAATTTCCAGTAGTGCATGAGGATCATGAGAGTTCCCATTTACCCTTTTTAAGCATAATTTATACCAAAACACATCAAGGTTGATCAAAGCTCACCAAAGGAAACCATGAGCAAAGCCACACATACATTAATCCATCGTAACCTATGGGGTAATGTTTGTAGACGACCTACCTCAAAACCTCAGTTGAATGGACACTCGATCGAGTCCTTAGACCTCAATTCGACCAGCCTTTGATGCTTCAACCTAGAACTCACCCAAAAGATAGGGTTTTAGAACTTTAGAACAAGAGGGAGAGAAGATACAAACCCTAAACCAAAACGAGAATCAAGGATGGGATTTGCCTTACCCGGAGCTTCTATCTGCATCCAACGGCACCAAAAACACCTTAGAAATGGGGGAGATCGACCTCTTCGAGCTCTTGAGAGATTTGGTTCAATCCTATGGAGAAGAGGGAGGAATGGAGTGGAAATCCCGAGTGGGTTCTTAAAATCCCAGGGTGGAAATTTTGTAATTTTTCCCAACATTATGAGGCCTCATGGTTTGACAAACCGTGCACAAACTTTGATCATGCTACTGTCTGGAGGAGGAGGGTTGCATGTTTTACCTAGGCAGGCCGCACGATTTCCCTGGTCGTGCGCAGGCCGTGCGCCCAGGCTTTCCTTTCCCAAATTTCCTCTCTTTTGTGCCCCGAACCACCGAAACAGCCCCAAGACCTCTCATACATTCAGAAGACATCCCTTGAATCCTGAAACAATGGATTCATCCAAAAGATAACGAAAACATACCCTTACAAAAACTAATATCTGACAATAAAATAATTATTTATTTTATAATGATCATCATAACTAAATATAAATCTTATATGATAATATTATGTTGAATATCCATATTATACCATTATATATAAGATATTGACTCCACAAGATGATGTTTGTATGACAGGTAGTGATCATTGGGTCTCATCATTACAAGTATAAAATAGAAGTATGAAGTGAAATGATACACAAAAGATGATCACAACCAATGACAAGGGGTATTCCAAAAACTCAATATATAATAATATGATAAGTTGAGGATGATGGAGACATATTTTTGTTGAACAAAATTCCACCAACATCCCCAAGTGAATGAATATCATAACTCAAATCACTACAGGAACCAAAATGATAATCTAACAAAATAATGAATGCTTTCCTGCTAAATGGATAACTCCATTATCTATAGAACAAATTTCCATTCTAAACCATCAAGAAAATATAAAGGGAATTTATACATAACAAAACATTTCCATGATACAATGGAAAATAGATCTAATATAACCTTTAATAGTTACATGGTATTTACTAGTAGTATCTAGTGTGTCCATTCAGCATTAGGTTCTACCAGTGTAAATGGCTTATGCGCATGTCCATGTCAAAGTACATGATGAGCCTTGTCTTCCAAAATCTACCGCTACCTCTTTCATCCGTCTCCTAAAGCCTAGAGTAGACTGCCAAGGGATTGTGGTGGTAACATATAAATCATCTACCACATATAGATTCTCTCCTAAATCCTCTACCATACGTACCTATTTGTTGTTTCCAGTACCAATAAAATTATAACCCATCCACAATCTCCCCATAATCCATATGAAAAGTCACCCAATATCGTGCAATATGTACCCATCCATCACATGAGTAGGGAAAAAATATCTTGTATGACCAGAACAATAATATGACCCCTGAATTATAGAGCCAATATCAATAAAAATATTACTGAAATACTTTGCGTGTACAGGACACTAAGACTGTTGTCGGATCCCTACAACCAATGTGTCTGCTCCTGTGTTCCCACTACGGGAAAAGAAAATTTATATCTTCTCAACCGTATTAATTATAACCTTTAATTATCATTCTATTACCCTAGAATAGGTAGGAATACATGGAGGTATAAGAATATCTTGTATTTTTATATATAGTCCCTGATTTAAGGGATGACCCTATAAGAACTCATCATAAACCATATCCATAGATTACCTGGATTGGTTAGTAAACCATGATTAATACTCATATACAATTATAATTCATTAATAATGATTTTGAACTATTTATATGAATATAAAAATAAGTATATATTCAAAAGACAGATCTCCAAAAATTCCCACAAATCTGACCATGGTAGCTTATCCTCACCATATGATTCATTGAATGAACCCCATCATCACCATGTAGATCCATAGAGGGGACTCACCACAATAAAAATTATCGAATATTCTAGTGAATTCATAATTTTAAAAAATCATCTCACAACCTCAATCTAGTACTCAACCACCTGTGGGGAAGGATCACCTCAGAACAGGTGGGGTTGTTGTCATTGATACTCATGGTGTGGACTCATACTGTACACATAATCTTCTGGTGTTCTGGGTACCATATACTACTCAACAGGTGGTCTTATAGATGGTATGCCAAATATATATAACACCTCTAGAACAAGACCCATTATTAATTCCTCATCACTGAGGAGACCATCCTCTTAATCATGATACAACATCCTAGATGGAATATTTTAGGGAGGATTCTTGAATTAAATAATTTGTACCACAGTGATAGAGTATGTACAGATAGATAAATCATTATCCACATAGAATCCACAAACACTTATAATATGATTCATGATCCTTTGTTTTCCCTACAAACAATGTCCGCATTTAACTAGTTAATAGTAAGTGACAAGTATCCTTATGTAGTAATATGTCGGCCACCACACAAACACTAGAATCACTGGCCAAGAATATGTACTCCAAACACTTAATACAATTTCTCCAATCCAATAACATGGAATTTGATACTATGGTACGTTGACTCCTATAATACCCATATGTCATAACCTATCCAAATGGGGCTCGTTCTTCAACTCTCCAAGTCAATTTCATAATGTGGATGGGTTAATGACTTGTGCCGAATTTTGTTATCATGAACATATGAGGAATTATCCAAATGTTCACAAACACACACACACACATACCCACCCATAAAATAAAGAAATTTAATACAACTAATAAACCACAAATTAGAGCATCTAAACCCCACAACCAGAGTACCTCAAATTTAAATGGAATGTAAACATGACCAAAAATAAGTTGACCACATAGAGTCTAACAACAGGTCAAGGTTAAAATTAACATTAAGGACTAATGACAAGATAACTATTGGAAAACATCACGACATTTCCATCTCACTAAGAACCACCTTTTCCAAGTTCCTCTAGTAATCTATCAAATGGTTGGTCATTTGATCAAGATAGGACATGTGCATGAAAATCCTGATCAAGTGTGAGTATAACAATAACTAGTAGGAAAAATTAGAACCAAAAAGAATATAACTACATGAATAAAATTCATATCTTCATAGGTATATTTATATATGACATATAATAGGAATATATTGATAAAATCATTAAAAACTCAAAATATCAAGGTTATGTGACAACAATAATGATGACTTGGTACTAATGCAAAGCGGTTCCACATATAATTTTACTAGGAGAATACACTCTTTGATTCTAATAACACTGATGATGTCCATATAAGTGGTTTTTCACATTGGGTATTTTAGTTACAAGTTTATTATGGATGTATGATGATATATGATACACAGATGAGGATCAAACCCAAGGCCACTTTGTTTATGATCAAATAAATATAGAATGACACCTTAAGTATAGGATCAATACATGTATAGTGTTTGTCAATATGATACCAAGAACCTAACATAACAAAAAAAGATGATAGAGGATTTCACCACATGCATCATAGAATGATTCCAAACCTCTATCAAATAATTCATGATTAAAGGATCACTATCCTATCAGTAGGATTTTCTACCTTAATAATTTTCAGGTAATTTAAATTTGGAAGACATCTGTAATGAATCATGTCCAAGATACAGAGTAAAAGGTCGTTATAGGAACCCTAAAGGAGATCACATAGTTTTATAGTAGTACAAGATATATCCCTTCAACCCTAGGTTCTTCCCACGTAAATCGACTATGTTCTTGTTCCAATGAAATTACATATTGTTCTCATACCCATTTACTTATGTTCATGTCCTTGTATATGATTATTCCCATGTACACCAGGACTGACCATGTCCCTATTTGAGTATATTGTGTGCCCATTCCTTTTATACTATTGGTCATGAACATGTACCCTCCATGGTACACGTTGAGTACTAGGGAAGGGTCCCATGCCATGTGACAGAGTCACATTTTGTATGATACTTATCTTCTCAAATAATCCCAAGCTTCCAAACATGGGGTTTCACATGTTGTGTAATCCTTGCATACCTGTTGTGTGTTATGACATTTACTAGCACTCTCTTCCATCATCCTACAGCTTATTCCACTCCTCCAACACCATATATAGTTGTGGAATTCACCAGACATGATAGATATGGTTTGACATACACTTTTCATCACTGTTCACCAAATTATGATAGTCTGAATCACCCAAGAAACACCTTTATTTGTCTTCCTTTGTCCCACATTTAGGAACATGTAATTGGGTATCCCAAATTATTCTGATCCACTACTTCTTCCTTTATCAAATAGTTTCGATGTTCTTGTGATATTTTATCTATGATATCATGTTTTTTCCCAGAAGCATGTGTTCTATGTTCTATTTCATAATGTGTGTCAAACCACGAGACAAATGAAATCACATTAGATAAACAAATAAATAGGGATGAAATGAAAAATCACAATCCTAGGGAACTAAACATGGACAATTTTAATGTTTTACTTTACCCCTTACCATTAGTTTTATTAATTAATTCATAAAAATGTAACCACACATAAATTTTTCCAATTCCTAGAAGAATATATCTCATACCTACAATACACATGATCCGCAAATGAATTCATTAGTTGACTGACTCATTATCTCCATAAGAATTATATAATTGGAATAAATACACATAAAATAATTCCCTACATAGAATTTTATTTTCAAGTGATGAAGAATAAAGAAGAATCATCTTTATTATCGAGATCATCTATTTTTTTTCAAAATGATCTTGGAACTTCAATCCAGTTTTCGTCTACTAATGGTTCATCCTCCAATGGTTCTCAAATGTTTATCTGGAATTGTTGGGATTAACGACTAAACCTCATAATCCACTATCTATATAACTATATACACTATTAGTTTCATCATATACATATAAAAATTAATTAAGTTTTTTTATTATTTCAATTTTAATTCCCTTGATTACTATTTTACAAATGGAATGCACCGATAATGTTTTTGTCAAGCCTAAGGTAAAACCATCATTCTGAACTCAACAATTGCCTAATATTTCAAATCCTTCATTATGTTTGTGTTTAATTCCACTTTATCAACAAATATGTATGTAATTTTTATTAAATATAATATATATATATTTTCAATATTTATTCTGGGCACACAAGGCCTTAGAATCTCACATCACCTCAGCACCAACACTCAAAAGTAATCCGTATAATATCCAAAAAACATGGAACATATGAGACTATAAAAATATATTTCAAAATTTCTTTCTTATTATATTATATATCATATAGATTATTATGATATATTTTTCAATATAACAATATTCTGATTTATAACACTAATTTAATAGATTGCCACTGAGAATATCAGAAGGTAATATTCTATATCAACAAAATTTGATACAACTCTACAATGATTCTATTATTCAGTTGGGGAACATAATTTTTTGGTGTTTACTATATTTAATTGAGTTCAAAAGTAATTTAATTTTTTAAACAAATGAAATAAGTGTGTTTTTTTCAAATCAATAACAATATCTTTCTATATTTTATTTGGAGAGTAACCATAAATTGTTTTTTAATATCTCCTGACACTTTTGAAAATATTTAAGGACTTTTGATTTTATTTCAAAAATATAATGCATGTAATGTAAGTAAAGTATTAAATTGAATAAATGTAATAAATATCTTCTCTTATTAACTGCATTCACATGGGGTCAGAAATATAAGAATACATAACCTCCCATGGTTGAGGTGTGTGAATATAAACATTTATATTTGGAAGATTTATTAATCATCCAAATATATTATATTGAAAAAATCATATCAATATATACCTTTATCATAGGTATTTTATAGAAAAAATTACTTTTGGTATGACTGATTGTATTCCTTTGTCCAAGCTACATCTGTCTTCTATGCTAATGTTCATTTTATAATTTTATGGTGATGTAACATGCATTTCGTTTATCATAGATGTAACGCCCCGACCCCAGTTACCTAGAGTCGGTGCATTATTACATAACATTGGCATGATCACAAGAAGGATCAAATCTCGAAAGACCGATTGGTTTAGTAGACTTGGAAACACTAGATATATTCATAAGTCTTATATTACATCATAAAAATGAAAAATACAACAACATATTTTCTTCATATTCCACACTCATATCCCCACATACTATCCCTATAGGTAATTCATAATTTACTTCTTCATACCCTGGGAAAATAAAACATAGAAAAGGGGTGAGCTCAAATGACCAGCAAGGATAACAATATAGTGGAATCTTTCATAAATAAGAATACACATTTAAGGAAATGTATAACTAAAACAAAAGCCTTTTAAACTTGAACTTCAACATAGTATGGAAAAAGTAAAATTAAATAATTCCATTTACTTATTCACATGGATATTCTACTAATCGAATAATCACATGCAATATCAATAACCACTTTCATAATGATGGAATGCATAATGCTAGACTATCATAACCACATAGCCAAGGCCTCATGCCAAGACTACAACTAAGATTTGGTCAAGGCCCTGTGCCAAGACACTAGTTTGTCTCATGCAACATACCGATGAATCGAGGAGATATAGCGGGCTCCACCCATCACATATTAAGTCCAATGCATTCCCATATGAAAAGGTTTAAACATAACATAAACATTCGTATTAAAACTAGCATACGAAATGTCAATAAATTCACCATAAACCATGAATGGTATTAAAAAAATAGTACATCCACAGTCAAACATATCACAAAACCTTCAATACAATAGAGAAGTTTTGTATCATAATAAATCAACTTCAAATAAGCATAAAATCTATCAAAGGATGTTGACATAGATGAAATCAAAACTCTTTTTAGAGAAATATCTCTTTCTATTTTGAAATCATTTAAGAGTCATATCTTTATGAAAGAAAACATTTTCTTTGAAAATATTCTTATAAGATTTTATGGGAAGCTTCGACGATTTTATAATGGAATAAAATAACCGCACCCACCGTATAAGGTAAAAAAACATTCTTACCTTAATTCTGTCGAAAAGGTTAAAAAGCACCTTGTTTAGAAAACGATGAAAAGATTCCTTTATAAAACACTTATAAAAAGTCAAAAAAGGGTATAAATTACTTTAACCCATATTCTATTAAATAGTAAAAAAATTTTGAAATACATTTTCGGGAAACATGGATGTGGATGATAAAGATGTCCCAATAGATTATTACGTATAAAAAACCTCGAATAATGAAGAGATTGTGAAGTAACCCCTTACCTTGTACTTTTCCTTGGTTGGGGGTAGGTTAACCTCCTGTATAATAGTGAAATAATTGTTATTAAATTATAAAAGAATCATATACATTCATATGATATCATATATGATCTTTTAACATTTCTTTGCTAATAATATCTTAGTATTATCGTCGTTTCAGGTGTTAACTTACTCGTTTTCTTTTATATGTTTTGTTACAGAGGCCATGATTTTCATGGATAGGTTGTATATTATTCATATCCAGGATGATATCAAGTCCTTAAACATTATTTTTAAATCATAAAATGTTAATTATACTTGAATGGATACGATGGAGAATGAATCTCATTGCCTTCGTGGAGACGGTAGTCCGTACGTACGCACGAGCGACAATATCATTCTTTTAATATTAAAATAATATATAAATGGATGTTATATCATATATAAAGAATAATTAACATGTTATATTTATTATTTACATGAGTTACACATCATTATTATACCCATCCAAATAATAATATATTGAATACCAATTACACCACGACGTGGAGACGGTAAGCCGTACGTACGCACGTATGGTGACATGTTATTCAAAGGGTGGATAGAATACTGAATATGGTTGTAACATATTTATAATAACATAAAATTATATATAAGATACTGGAGTTAATATTTTATAATGGTAATAATAAAAAAAGAAGAAGTGGAAGAAGAAAGGAACTTGAAAAGGGGTGGTGAAAACATTACCTCTTCTTCGGGTTCTTCCTTTTGATTTGATCAAAAGGGCTCCTTAGGATGGCTTTCTGATCATAATAATGCCTCTAGGTTGTATTGAGGGAAGGTGCGAGAGTATTTGGGAATATTTTGTCCGAACCAAAAGTCTTTGTAGATGTGAAGAAATGAGAAGGAGGAGTGCCCTTTTATAAGAGGGGCGAGGGCCACCTTTGGAAAAGTTAGAAATATTAATTTATAATAAATTCATATTCGGTTTCTAATGGCTCCAAAGTAGATTATTTAAATTTTAATGTGGTTATAGGTCGAAACCGATTCAAAAAATAGAAGTTAGATAGGTTTGGGTCATTATATTAACCTTATCTTTAAGTTTTAACTCTTAGTTAATTAGTTTGACATTTACCATGTCACTTTGTATTTTTATATTATATAGTTAATAAACTTACTATATACATCCAAGAGACCCCCAAGTGGTCCATTATTGATACACATATAATTATATAAGTCTCTTGGCCGACCCTTATATTTTTATCAATTTAATATCAATTAATAATATAATATTTGTTTTAAAAACTCTTTTATGTCAATTTTGATACTATTCAATAGTTGATTTTTCTGAAACTTATAAAAGAATTATTACTTCGAAAAAAGTCAATTAAATCAACTCTAATATGTCATATTATCCTAGAAAATTAGTGTAATGCATTAAAAGTCTCAAATTATATTTATTTGGGTATTTATAATATCAATTATTTTAATTTTTCACTATTATGGTAATTACTGCATCATTATTGTGTCATAAATAAATTAAATTATTTAATCTCTAAAAATTATAAATAAAATATCATTATGTATTAAATTTTTTTATATTTATAATGAATATTTATAGTCAAAAATCCAACATATATAACTTTATGTAAAAATTGTTTTTCTAAAAGATATATGCGTGTGTCATTTTTGTACTTATTTTAACTTAATTAAAATTAAGTGTCCCTATCACCTACAAGTGCCTCCACGGGGTCCCAAAATCGACCAAAAGATCCCCATGGTTGGACATGTATCCAAAAATAAGGTTAGGATACGTTTTAGGGTAATTTAGTATTATTATAATATTATTTTTTAACCCTTATTTACCGAATTTATCCTTAGCCATGGTAAATAAAATATTTACCGCAGTAATTATTCAAAATGTCTAAAAATAAAAGTTATCTATTTACACAATTTGAACATCCTGATTCCAAATATGGAATCCATTTTTCCAAATTCAAAACACAGAAGTGGATGAAATTAATTTAAAATGAATTACCGCTGTCAAAACAAAAAGCATGTTTTTAAGATATAATAACTATCAAAAGATTGATACTTGTTTATGTTCGGTTTAATTGTGAAATTATGTCCAATGACCAACATTGTATTAAATGGTAAAAATATATTCTAAATATACTTTAAAACAACTCAAATTAATAATTAATTACTATTAATTATTTTGATTATGAAATTTGTTTTTAATTAAAATTTAGTAATTTTCACTATTCATCAAAATATCAAAGTTATCTGAAAAGTACCAAAATATCACCTTAGGCTAAATTCGATATTATGAATCCAAAAATGAAGTCCATTTTGAAATATAATATATATATAATTTCAAAAAGTAGGTATTACTATTCATAACAGCTAGTTTGATTGGTTATGGTGTGTTAGAACTCGGTGTTGCGTACAACACACGCTATCACATAATCCAAAGAGAAGCGTACCATAGAAGCTTGGGGTGTTACATTCTCCCCTCCTTCAAATAATTTCATCCTCAAAATTTATATAATACTACCGCATGAAAAGACTCGGGTGGTTCTTCATCATAAGTTCCTCGGGTTCCCACGTTTTCTCTTCCATCTTATGGTTTCTCCACAAGACTTTTACCAGACGAGTCGTCCAGTTTCTCAGTACTTGTTCTCTCGTATCAAGAATCCTGATGGGCTCTTCACAATAAGACAGATCGGGTTCCAGTTCTAATTCTTCATAGGTTAGTACATGCGTTGGTTCAGGCATGTATTTCCTCAATAGAGATACGTGGAACACATCGTGAACTTTGGAGAGACTTGGCGACATTGCCAATCGGTAAGTTACAGCCTCAATTCATTCTAGAATTTCGAAAGGTCCAATGTACCTGGGACTCAATTTACCTTTTTTACCAAAACGTATAACTCCCTTCCATGGAGATACCTTCAAGAATACATGATCACCGACTTTAAATTCCAAATCCTTCCTTCGATTATCAGCATAGCTCTTTTGCCTACTTTGAGCTGCTTTGATGTGATTTTGGATTACCTTCACCTTTTCCATCGTTTCATCCACCAGTTCTGGACCTACAAGTTTTCTTTCACCAACGTCATCCCAACAGGTTGGTGTGCGACATATCTTTCTGTATAATGCTTCATATGGTGCCATCTGAATACTCGAATGGAAGCTATTGTTATAAGAAAATTCTACCAAAGGTAAATATTGATCCCACATACCATGAAAGTCAAGTGAGAAGGATCTC
Source organism: Viscum album (assembly GCA_963277665.1). Lineage (NCBI taxonomy): Eukaryota > Viridiplantae > Streptophyta > Magnoliopsida > Santalales > Viscaceae > Viscum > Viscum album. The sequence continues at coordinate 207,382,525 of OY728153.1, read as the reverse complement.
AACATGTATTATAAGGTTTGAATAGTTCGTTCTGATTGTCTGTATATTTGAGGGTGGTAGGCAGTTCTCAAATGAAGTTCAGTATCCAGGGATTTCTGAAGACCTTTCCAGAATCTTGAAGTAAAACGGGGATCACGATCTGAAACAATTGATAGGGGTACTCCATGAAGTCTCACAACTTCATTAATATATAGTATTGCTAGACGTTCCAGTGGTAGATCTTCTCTTATAGCAAGAAAATGTGCTGACTTGGTAAGACGATCAACAATAACCCATATTGCATCGTTCCTCCTAGGAGTCTTTGGTAGTCCCATGACAAAGTCCATCGTAATATTGTCCCATTTCCACTCTAGTATGGGAAGAGGTTTCATGACTCCTCCAGGTTGTTTCCTTCCATCTTTCACTTGTTGACAAACCATACATATTGACAAAAAATCAGCAATCTCCCTCTTCATGTTGTCCCCCCAAAAATTTTCCTTCAAATCTCTATACATTTTGGTGCTCCCAGGGTGTATAGAGAAATTGGAACTATGAGCATCATCCAGTAATTCCCTTTTTAGATCAGGTATATCAGGAACACAAAGTCTCTTCCCAAATTTCAAAATTCCATCTTCATACACAAAGTCTCTCAATCTCCCATCATTCATAGCTTTAATCTTCTTTTGAAATTAATCATCATCGGTCTGAGAACTCTTAATCGTTTCAAGTAAAGATGGTTTGGAAACCATTTGAAAAAGAATTGATGTTTCTACTTCCTTGGTTATTCCCATGTCCATCTTCACTAGATCCATGAAAATTAGATCCCATTCAATTATCATGTTGTTCAAAACTCCATGATCTTTTCTGCTCAAAGCATCTTCCACCTTGTTTGCCTTCCCCGGGTGGTAGTGTATCGTGAAATCATAATCCTTGAGTAATTCAAGCCATCTCCTTTGCCTCATGTTGAGTTCTTTTTATGAGAAAATATATTTAAAACTCTTGTGATCAGTATAAATCTCACATTTTTCACCATAGAGGTAGTGCCTCCATATCTTCAAAGCAAAGATCACAGCTACTAACTCGATATCATGAGTAGGATAGATTTGTTCATGAATTTTTAACTGTCGTGATGCATAGGCAATAACTCTATCATTCTGTATAAGGACACAACCAAGTCCTTTCTTTGATGAATCACTATAAATAACGAACCCATCATTTCCTGATGGTAGAGTCAATATAGGAGAATTAAGTAATCTTCTCTTCAGTTCTTCTAAACATTATTTACACTCTTTTGTCCAAACAAATTTAACCCCTTTACATGTGAGCTTCGTTAATGGGTTAGCCAATCAAGAAAAATTCTGGACGAAATGTCGATAATAACATGCCAAACCAATAAAACTATGTACTTCAGTTATACTCATAGGTTCTAGACATTCTTGGATTGCCTTGGTCTTAGAAGGATCAATAGAGATTCCATCTTTAGAGACAATATGGCCAAGAAAAGAAATCTCCTGAAGCCAGAATTCACACTTGCTAAACTTCCCATATAATTCATGCCTTCTCAGAGTCTTCAAGATAATGTGCAAGTGATTTTCATGATCTTTGTAGCTTTTAGAGTATACCATGATATGATCAATAAATACCACCACAAATTCATCAAGATACTCCTTGAAAACTCTATCCATCAGATCCATGAATACAGAGGGTGCATTAGTCAATCCAAAAGGGATTACAGTAAACTCGTAATGCCCATACCTGGTTCGAAATCTTGTCTTCGGAATGTATTCCTTCTTCACACACAACTGATGGAATCCAGATCGAAGGTAAATCTTTGAAAAGTATTGAGCTCCATGCATTTGGTCAAATAAATCATCAATGCGATGTATTGGGATACTTGTTCTTTATCGTTATAGCATTGATCTCCATGTAGTCGATACATAACCTCATAGATCCATCTTTCTTTTTAACAAAAAGAACAGGGGATCCCCATGGAGAAACACTTGGGAGAATAAATCCCTTATTACTCAATTCCTCTAGTTGTTTATTTAGTTCAACTAATTCTACAATGGCCATTCTATAAGGCGTCTTCGATATAGGCCTTGATCCAGGAGTTAAATCAATGGAAAACTCAACTTATCGTCCTGGAGGATATCCAGGTAAATCTTCCGGAAATACATCTACATATTCTTTCACAACAGGTACATACTCTATTTGAACATTCCATTCCTCACCCACAGTTATTTCATTCTCTTCCTCCCCAATAATTGAATTTAGTTGAGCTACGGGGGGTGGATCTGGATAAGAATTAGGTGGTGACGATTCTGCTCTAAAGATAAGGTGTTCCTTATCATCATCATCAATAATCGTAACCTCTTTCTTCTTACAATAAATCTTCGCATCATAGTCCTAAATCCATTCCATACCGAGGATTATATCAAACTCAATCATAGGTATGACGATGAGATCAGCAGTTAAAGAATATTTATGTGCTTTAATGGGGACTGATTCACAAAAATTTGTTGCAATGATACCTGCCTTAAGAGTTTTAACTGACAACTCCCTTGTTAAATCAAATTGGAAATATCTAATTTTCTTAGAAAACTGGGAAGATATGAAACAATGTGATGATCCAGAATCAAATAATGCATTTGCTAAACTTGAGGAAACCATTAAATTACCTACTACCACGTCTTTTAGAGCTTCTACCTCAAATGTAGTGATAACATAAGCTTGGCCTTGATCCCTTGGCCTTTTCTGAGGTAAGTTATCCTGACGATTAAGACATACATTTGCATAATGCCCCATCTCCCTGCAATTATAGCACTGAACATTGGTAGCTTCCTTCTTCCCCTTGCAATCACGAGCTTGGTGGCCTTTTTGACCACACTTGTAACAGACTCCCATTCCCTTCAAACAAGTACGGATGTGTTTCTTCCCACATTTACCACATGACAGATATTCAGCCTTTCCTTTCTTACCCTTATTTCCATTCCCATATTGATATGTAGATCTCTTCTTATCTTGCTTTGCTTTAAAGTCATAAGACTTATAGAATTCCCTTTCAGTCTTGATAGCACATGAGACAATGTCTTCGTACGACGAGAAGGATTGTGAGACTAATATTCGACGGAGAAATAGTTTTAACCCATCAAAGAAACGATCAATCTTACTTATTGGGTTATGTATATAATCTCCAGCATACCTTCCTAACCTTGTAATGTGAGACTCATACTTTATGACATTCTCATCCTCTTTTTGTCTCAGGCCCAAAAATTATCTTTCCATATCTGCTCGATAGTGACGAGGAAAGTTTTTTTTCTAAAAATAGTTCATTGAACTCCCTCCATTCCATATTTGATACTTCATCATCTTCCTTTGTTTTTTGAATCAATGACCACCATTGATCAGCATCTTCAATGAGGCAGTAAACTGCCATGATAACTTTTTCCCTTTCACTACTCCCCAAAGCCTGAAATATTTTCTCTAGGGAATTTATCCATTGCTTGGATACTAAGGTATTTGTCCTCCCATTGAACGTTGGTGGTTGTTGCCTCATTAATCTATCTAACATTGATCCTCCACGCTATGGATCAGGGTGCTCCATACGGGTAAGGATATTATTCATAACCTGAGTGAGTTGTCCCAGTATGGTGATTAGCTGATCTGCACCAGTTGCATCACCAGCTCCACTATAATTATCTTGAGAAGGAGGGAAATCCCTACTTGGAGTGCGTGCATTGATACAGTTTCCATTTCTTCCACTAGGAGCCATTTTTATACAATGGCATAAACTTGATCAGTTTATGAATCAAAATACATAATCCCATACTTATAAAATAGTTAACATAAATTGAACTATTTATGTATATAATCCATAATAATAAGAATGTTTTCTTTGAGGAAGTATATACTCATAAAACCTTCATAATGATTTGTAAAGAAAATGTGATTTATCCTAAGCATATCCACCGGGAGTGTCATAACCCAGAGTGTAGAAAGACCCGTTGTCGTGCACCATTTCCCGTTAAAGTCTAGCTCAAAGCGGTGTCTTCAGGTTTTACCCCTAGGTACATCTGTGCCAGAGCCGCCTCTACCTGCTCGTATCCATACAGGGATGTATTTCTCGGAAAACTCACGGAATCTCTACAATACCGAACTTCTAGGATGTTCTTCTATACTAATCCTCAAAGTCCATCTTAAATCTATGTGCTCTAATCAGAGTTTATCAAAATCTAGCTTCCAAGGTTTGTACTAAACTTCCTCTGATTCCAACTGTAACACCCCGACCCCAATTACCTAGAGTCGGTGCATTATTACATAACATTTCCATGATCACAAGAAGGATCAAATCTTGAAAGACCGATTGGTTTAGTAGCCTTGGAAACACTAGATATATTCACAAGTCTTACAATACATCATAAAAATGAAAACTACAACAACATATTTTCTTCATATTCTACACTCATATCCCCACATACTATCCCTGCTGGTCATTCATAATTTACTTGTTCATACCCTGGGAAAAATAAAACATAGAAAAGGGGTGAGCTCAAATTCCCAGTAAGGATAACAATATAGCAAGAACTTTCATAAATAATAATAAACATTTAAGGCAATTTATAACTAAAACAAAAGACTTTTAAACTTAAACTTCAACATAGTATGAAAAAAATAAAATGAAATAATGCTATTTACTTATTCACATGGATAATCTACTAATCGAATAATCACATGCAATATCAATAACCACTTTCATAATGATGGAATTCATAATGCCAGACTATCATAACCACATAGCCAAGGCCTCCTGCCAAGACTACAAATAAGATTTTGTCAAGGCCCTGTTCCAAGACACTAGTTTGTCTCATGAGACCTACCGATGCATCTACGAGCAATAGTGGGCTCCACCCGTCACATATTAAGTCCAATGCATTCCCATATGAAAAGGTTTAAACATAACCTAAACATTCGTATTAAAACTAGCATACGAAATGTCAATACTTTCACCATAAACCATGAATGGTATAAAAAATAGCACATCCACAGTCAAACATATCACAAAACCTTCAATACAATATAGAAGTTTTGTATCATAATTAATCAACTTCAAATAAGCGTAAAATCCATCAAAGGATGGTGACATAGATAAAATCAAAACTCTTTTTAGAGAAATATCTCTTTCTATTTTGAAATCATTTAAGAGTAATATATTTATAAAATAAAACATTTTCTTTGAAAATATTCTTATAAGATTATAAGGGAAGCTTCGATGATTTTATAACGGTGGAAAATAACCGCACCCACCGTATAAGTTAAAAAAAATATTCTTACCTTAATTCTGTCGAAAAGGTTAAAAAGCAGCTTGTTTGGAAAATGACGGAATGATTCCTTTATAAAACTCTTATAAAAAGTAAAAAAAAGGTATAAATGACTTTAACCCATATTATTCTAAATAGTAAAAATGTTTTGAAATACATTTTTAAGAAACATGGATGTGGATGATAAAGATGTCCCATTAGATTATTACGTACAAACAACCTCGGATAATGAAGAGATTCTGAAGTAAACCCTTACCTTGTACTTTTCCTTGGTTGGGGGTAGGTTAACCTCCTGTATAATAGTGAAATAATTATTATTAAATTATACAAGAATCATATACATTAATATGATATCATGTATTATCTTTTAACATTTCTTTATTAATAATATCTTAGTATTATCGTCGTTTCGGGTGTTAACTTACTCGTTTTCTTTTATATGTTTTGTTACATAATCCATGTTTTTCGTGGATAGATTGTATATTATTCATATAAATAATGATATCAAGTCCTTAAACATTATTTTTAAATAATCAAATGATAATTATAATTTAATGGATACGATGGAGAATGAATCTCATCGCGTTCGTGGAGACGGTAGTCCGTACGTACGCACAAGCAACAATATCATTCTTTTGATATTAAAATAATATATAAATGGATGGTATATAATATATACAGAATAATTAACATGTCAGATTTATTATTTACATTATTTACACATCATTATTATACCAATCCAAATAATAATATATTGAATAACAATTACACCACGACGTGGAGACGGTAAGCCGTACGTACACACGTATAGTGACATGTTATTCAAAGTGAGGATAGAATACTGAATATGGTTGTATCATATTTATAATAACATCACAGTATATATAAGATACTGGAGTTATTATTTTAGAATGGTAATAACAAAAAAATAAGAAGTGGAAGAAGAAAGGAACTTGAAAAGGGGTGGTGAAAACATTACCTCTTCTTCGGGTTCTTCCTTTTGATTTGATCAAAAGGGCTCCTGAGGTTGGATTTAGGATCAAACTAAGGCATCTAGGTTGAATTGAGAGATGTTGGGAGAGTATTTGGGAAGATTTTGACAGAACCAAAAGGCTTTTAAGGTGTGAAGAAATGAGAAGGAGGAGTGCCCTTTTATAAGAGGGGTGATGGGGAACTTTGGAAAAACTAGAAATATTAATTTATAATAAATTCATATTCGGTTTCTAATGGCTAAAATGTCGATTATTTAAATGTTAAGGTGGGTATAGGTTGAAAACCATTCAACCAATAGAAGTTAGGCAGGTTTGGGTCATTATATTAACCTTATCTTTTAGTTTTAACTCTTAGTTAATTAGTTTGACATTTACCATGTCACTTTGTATTTTTATATTATATAGTTAATAAACATACTATATACATCCAAGAGACCCCCAAGTGGTCCATTAATGATAAAAATATCATGATATAAGTCTCTTGGCGGAACCTTAGTTTTTTAGGAATTTAATATCAATTAATAATATAATATTCGTTTTAAAAACTCTTTTGTGTCAATTTTGACACTATTCAATAGTTGATTTTTTTGAAACTCATAACAGAATTATTACTTCTAACAAAGTCAATTAAATAAATACTAATATATCATATTATCCTATAAAATTAGTGTAATGCATTAAAAGTCTCAAATTATATTATTTGGGTATTTATAATATCAATTATTTTAATTTTTCACTATTATGGTAATTACTGCATCATCATTGTGTCATAAATAAATTAAATTATTTAATCTCTAAAAATTATAAATAAAATATAATTATGTAGGAAATATTTTTATCTTTATGATGAATATTTATAGTCCAAAATCCATCATATATAACCCTATGTGAAAATGGTTTTTTCTAAAAGATATATACTTATGTCATTTTTGTACTTATTTTAACTTAATTAAAATTAAGTGTCCCTATCACCTACAAGTGGCTCCATGGGGTCCCAAAATCGACCCAAAGATGCCCATGGTCGGACATGTATCCTCCAATAAGTTTAGGACACGTTTTAGGATAATTTAGTATTATTATAATATTATTTGTTAACCCTTATTTACCAAATTTACCCTTAACCATGGTAAATAAAATATTTACCGCAGTAATTATTCAAAATGTCTAAAAATAAAAGTTACCTATTTACACAATTTGAACATCCTGATTCCAAATATTGAATCTATTTTTCCAAATTCAAAACACAGAATTGGCAGAAATTAATTTAAAATTAATTCCCGCTGTCAAAACAAAAAGCGTGTTTTTAAGATATAATAACTTTCAAAAGAGTGATACTTGTTTATGTTCGGTTTAATTGTGAAATTATGTCCAATGACCAACATTGTATTAAATGGTAAAAATATATTCTAAATATACTTTAAAACAACTCAAATTCAAAACTTATCACTATTAATTATTTTGATTAAAAAAGTTGTTTTTAATTAAAATTTAGTAATTTTGACTATTCATCAAAATATTAATGTTATCCGAAAAGTACCAAAATTTCACCTTTGGATAAATTAGATATTCTGAATCCAAAAATGAAGTCCATTTTAAAATATAAAATATATATAATTTCAAAAATTAGGTATCACTATTCATAACGGCTAGTTTGATTGGTTATGGTGTGTTAGAACTCGGTGTTCCGTATAACACACGCTATCACATAATCCAAAGAGAAGTGTACCGTAGAAGCTTGGGGTGTTACATTAGACCCATAATATTTTACCCTTCACTCACTTACCTCTTTTCAAACAGTTAAATCCTCTTTAACATTCAGTAAAAAACAACCTAAATAAAAAATAATTTTATTTCCTTCATCATAGATCCTAGATACAATAAAATGTTTTTTTTCATCACACTAATTTAATATATGTTCATTGATTTAAAATTTTATTTTCCAATGTTTTTAGAATGAGACACTTTTATAATAAGTTTCCAAATAATTAATAAAGTCATAGAACATTCTATACAATTATCCTCATCATACAAAAAATCACGTCTGCAATCATATTATAAAAACACCATAATATATCCACAGAAACAAAATATTTAATACATTTAGTGAATATTTTTTTACAATATAACATTCTTATCTCTATAATGTAAATTGTTTTTCTATCAGAATCGATGTATAGTGAGAAATTAATTATTATCATGACCCACCATTCAATTAATACAATTTTTTTTTCAAATAGATAAATTTTTTATAACATTAATTTAGATTTTTTTGAAATAATCAAAATATGCCTCCATTAAAAAGGAAAAAACCCATCAAGTAATACCTTTAAGGATATCAAGAATCACATATTTACTAGTTATTGATCCAATATATCATATTTTCCCTTCAAAAACCATAGTAATGGATGAAATTACTGTAAAGACCCAAAGCTTGACGTACATGGACGTTACATTACTTTTTTGGAATACTTAGTTCATAACAAAAACAGACACAAAAGAACCATAATAGTTTTGTGTCTTTGGAAACTTGGAATATAATCTCTTAATCGTGGTGAAAGATCTTCAACACCTCTCATAAAGATCTCGCCCCGTTTTTTTCTTACCTAAAACCATTCTTTATATCCTGGTGAAAAGAAAACATAAAAAGGGTGAGCTCAAATGATGAGTAAGGGTAAGCATGGAGAAAATAAAACAAACCATATACATTTGAACATAAAAACATGAACATAATATTTAAACATCAAAATCTTGAGAAATGACATAAAACATTGCAGTATGTAAGGCATAGATCAAAATAGAACATCAATCATGATAAAATAGCTTGTAAATAAAACTTGTAATTGTGGAAAAACATTAATCAGATGATATTATTTCCATAGTAGCCAAGGCATTTCTTCCAAGACCATCTTAATGGAAAAATTCCCTTTTTGAATCGAGTTCACTCCTCGTTCCAGTCCTGTATTACTGAACCAGATTAACTTATCCATCCATCCACGTCTATCTCATAAGATAAAAATATTTACCCAATGCATATGAGGGAGATATAGGTCCCACCCATCTCATAATGAAATCATTCTTACTTGTTCCAGAAAATAAACTTAAAACATTCATTATTACCCAAATAATAAAATGGGTTTCATAAACCTCAATAAATCATCACATAATCCATATAAAATAAATGGATATCATTTCATAATAATAAAAGTGAAACCATTTAAATCATAGAGACATTATACTTGAAACATACACATATGAAATATTTTCATCTTATATAGAAAAATGGTTTTGATAAAACACTTGAAACGAATTCTTGAGGAAAATATCCTTTCTTATTCTAAATCAATTTCTTTTCCAAAAATGTCATGCATTTTTAAAAGAAAGAGATTTTTTTGAAAATAGTCATGAAATATTTTGGAGGAAGCTTCATGAAAATAAGTCTTTATAAAACCTTAAAAATCCTTTAATGCCGTATAAGTTAAAAAAACATTCTTCTCGTACTTTTGCCGGAAAAGTCAAAAAAGTACCTCGTAACGTAATAAAAAGAAAGATTCCTTACATAACATGTAGTAAAAGTCACAATGGGTAAAAATGACTTTAAACATACATGAAACCATTTTTAGAAAACAAGGACATGGATGATAAATATAACCCCAGTAAATACTTATGAATAAATAGTCTCGGATAAGAATGAGATTGGAATAAGTATCCCTTACCTTAGGTTTGATATGCTTCATACGTATCCAAACCTCCTTTATAATGATTTAAATAATGTCATTGACTTATTATAGATTCATATTCATTGTTATGATATCATATATGGTTCACTTATGACTTTATATTACCCGTTCTTTTGTAAGTTCCATGTTAAAGAAGCGTTTTGGGTAAAAGCATTATATTTATCGTACATGTTTGGACTTGTTGTTCTTGATATTATTACTTATATAATTATTTAATTAATTCCATAATGTAAAAAAATGATTTATATGTAATAAATATTAAGCATATACATATATATATGATAGATTGATAAATGGAATGAAATACACCGTTCATGGAGACGGTAGGCCGTACGTATGAATGAACACTGTTTTCGTTTCCTTATTGAACTGAATGAAATTAAGTAGATGACATACATTTATATATAAATAAATCCAGTATAATTATTATGTCTTATATTTCATGATTACTTATTATATATACTTTATAATCATTCATGAATGGTTAACATGGATAATGAATCTCATCGCGTCGTGGAGACGGTAGTCCCTACGTACGCACGAGCAATGATATCATTCCCATGATAGTGGAATTGTATTGAAACATATGTATAATATTTCAGAATCATTATCAATTTAAAATAATCATATATAGTTATTTATTTACACCATTATACCCATCCAAGTAAGGTGGTGGTGGAAAATAGATTACACTAAAGTGTGGAGACGGTATTCCGTACGTACGCACGCGTGATGATTTCATTTTCTGTAAGATGGATAGATGGTGAAATAGGTTTGTTTCATAATTATAATAAAATATCAGTATATGAGTGATACTTATGTTATTACCTCATAATGAAACAATTAAAGAAGAAGAAGTAGAAGAAGAAATAAAGTTGAAAGAATCGGTAACGGACAATACCTCTTCTTTGAAGCGCCTCTTCTTAACCTCCTCTTTTGGCACTAAAGATGGTCTTTGAAGAAGACCTGAACCTCTAGGATGTTTATAGGGAAGTGGATAGGAGAAATTGTCAGGGTTTGGCCGATCTTGATTGCTCAATGTGGGGTGAGGAAGAGAGGGAGGAGGTGCCCTTTTATAAGGGAGGAGATGGGCACCTTTGGAAAAACTAAAAATATTATTTTATTATAAAGTCATATTCGGTTTTTAATAGCTCCAAATTGATTTATTTCTAAGATAAGGTGGGAATGGGTTGAAATAATCTCATCCAATATAATTTAGACAAGTATAGGTTTCTATTTTAACATTATCATTTAGGTTTTACTTTAAGTTAAATAATTTTACTTTTACCGTGTCTTCTTGTTTTCCTACACTATATGGTTAATAAACTTACTATAACAAGACAAACGATCCCCAAGTTGTTTATTATTAATATATATAACCTTATCTAAGTCATTCGGCTGAACCATATATTTTTATGAATAAAATAATAGTTAATAATATAATATTTTTAAAAAAATTATTTTATGTCAATTTTGACACTATTTGGTAATTGATGTTTGTGAAAATTATAACAGAATTATTAGTTCAAAAACAGTTAATTAAATCAATACTAACATGTCATATTAACCTATAAAAATAGTGTAATTCATAAAAAGTCTCAAATTACATTTATTTGGATATTTATAACATCAATTATGTCAATATTTCATTAATAAGATAATTACTTCATCATTATTGTGTCATAAATTAATTAAATTATTTAATGTCTAAAAATTATAAATAAAATAAAATTCTGTAGGAAATTGTTTTATATTTATAATGAATATTTATAGTCTAATTTATCTTATGTATAACCCTATATTAAAAATGTTTTAGTTATTAAACTTTGATTTTAACTATTTTAACTATTCTTTAAATAAAATAATATTAAATGTCCTAATCTAATCCAAGTGGAGCTAAATGGTCATATTTTATTCCTAAGGTTTTTTTGGTCGAATTAAATTTATCCAATAGAATTAGGAGATGTGTTAGGGTAATAATAATATCATTTTTACCCTTAATTACCCTATTTATTTTTAACCGTGGTAAATAAATGTAAAAAGTTACTATTCACCAAAAATTATTTTCATCTCCTTGAACCACATTTTAGTCCTTGATATTAACCGCGTCTCTCGGATTTCCGAAATTCCACGCACAGAAGCGGTAAAATTAAGTTTTATGTGAATTTCTAAATTCTCCTAGGAGGTGGGAAAAAGACGGTGAAAAGTTCAATAAAATTTTTATATATCTAAAATTATTATAAAATGACTCCAATGAATTACATTGAACTTATATAGGTATTATGTATCAATTTTGACCTAAAATAAATTCAAATAAAATAAATAATTATTTAATTAAAAAGTCGGTTTTTAAATAGTAACCGAGTGTTTTCACTATTCATCAAAAAATGAAAGTTTTCAAAAAAATACCAAAAATTCACCCTAGGATAATTTCGATATTCCGAATCCAAAAATGGACTCCATTTCAAAAGATAAAATTTTAAAAAATGGGTATTACTATTCATAATGGCTAGTTTATATAACATATCATTGTTTAGTGAAACTCAGTATTGCATACAACACACGCTATCGTGGAAGGTCGCGATTGCGTGTAATGCAAGACCAGTCAGGGATGCATGTATTGCAAGCTCCTTTTGGTGTATCATACAACACAAGACATCAATAAAATTAAAAATAATATTTTTCATAAAATCTCTGGGTGTTACATTCTACACCCCTTAAAATGAATTTTGCCCTCGAAATTCTTCGGGGTTATAAATGGTTTACTACTCGAAAGTTTCTTTAATTGAAACACACATCTTAAAATGAAATACCCAAACTTTACTTTAAAAAATAAAGTATGAAACGTAATGGTTACCCAAATTAACTAATCACTGGGTTTCCACATAAGAGAAAATATGTGAAAATATGGATATGGAAGAGAAATCTAACCATCAAGCTCTGAGGGAGAGTGGTAGAGGACATGGATATGAAAAAGCCAACAATCACAAAGCCATAAATTTGTGATTATCTAAGGTACCATCTGATTCATCAGATATGAGAGCACTAGGACAACATTTTTTTTGTTTTCAAGATCATTTCCCTAAAGTTGAAGAATTTAAATTAGAAGAAATACTTACATTATTTTGGTATAATCTCACCGTTGCTCGTGTCTTGAACAATTTCCACCTCATCTCTTAAATAAATGAAGTTGAATTTGTCTTCTGTGAAGTGTTAACATATTATGCGACAGAATGATAGGTCATTCCATCTATTTCTATCGCAAAAAGTTTAGAACAATTTATTAAATATACGTAAGTCCATCTATGATGAGATTAATCGTATATGGTTGCTAAAATGGACTTATACTTCAGCTATCATAGTGCTTAATAAAATAAAACAAGTTTCTACTAACCAGGGACTTCCTGTAGGCCAGTGGTAGGTGATAAAGGCATGTCGCACCTTAGTTCTGGGTTCGATTCCCACTGCCTTGTCTGACGAGACGGGTTGTCGCTCATCCTGCAGGTTGTCCTTCTTCTAAAACTATATAATTATAACATTCCATAAATAATATCAAAAACAGTTCTAGCCTTAAACCATACTAACTTATGTCCAACATAATCCATTTCAAATCTTTAGACTTATCCAAAATACTTATATCTGATTACTATAAATGTCATCTACCGAGAATTTTAATTCCTTCATTTGTCCCCCATATATCATAAGATATATCTTGTTTTTGGTCACATTCCAAACATTTGAATAACTTAATCATGTATTCTCTTGAAGAATTAATACCCATTGAAAATTATTGAAAACATGAATGCTATCAAAAGTTAAATCCTTCCACATTCCAAAATCCAAAAATTCTATATACTCAAACCATGATATAACTTTGTCCTTATATCAGTCATGAGCTCATGAATATTGTCAAAAATTTCATTTTCTCATTATCCCATCATTATGCGCATATCATCTTCTTTACAAAAATATCTCAATCACTTTCTATGGTTACCGGTACCATAAAATTATTGAAAACCACAATAACCCAATACATAAATATTCCAATTTTCCATGCTACTATATACAACATTATTTTGGAATCCCATTAAATAAACACTTAATCATTCCACCACATCGTTTTCATATTCAACATCGCCAACAGTGATCGCATGTGACTTCCCTTTGTTCTTTTCTTTATGTGGTTGCTCATGTCGATCATCATTAACCCTTGTATTAGGGAATTTATTAGCATAATGCCTCATTTCCTTGCACTTGAAGCATTGAAGTGTTGGTGGTGCGTTCTCTACAGTCTTTTCTTTATTCATGTCATTATCAACCCTTTATCCATTAATTCGACACTCAGTTATTAGATGACCTTCTTTTCCACACTTAAAACATTTTCTAGCCCCTTTTAGACAATCTCCACCATGGTTCTTTCCACACATTGAGCATAAAGAAACATTCATCTTCTTTTCACCATTATTCTGAGATTCCTCCTTGAACTGCATCTTTCGTTTCTTATCAAAAATATGAGATGGATATCTAACAACAACTTCCATTTCTACCTTAATATCACAACACACAATTTCATCATAGCTACTAAAGTCTCTAATAGATTATTCTCTTCGAAGACTTGGTTTTAAGCCACTAAATAATCGATCAACTTTACATAAAGGTTGGATGATAAAACCAGATGCATACCTTGAAAGTCTTGTAAAATTTTCTTCGTATATACCAAAAAATTCATCATCATTTTTCTTAAGCTCAAGGAACTCATTTTCTGTCTTTGTTCGAAGAATATGAAGGAATTACTTACTGAAAAACAAGTTCTTGAACTCGCCCCATTCAATGGATTCAATTTCATCTTGGGACCATGTATTCTTAATTAGAGTCCACCACTATTCTGCTTCACCTTCTAAATGGTAAATAGTTAGAATGACATTATCATGTTCCAAACAGCGAAGTATGGAAAATATCTTTTCAATTGTACTGATCCATTGTTCAGCAACAAGTGGATCAGAAGACCCATTGAAAGAAGGTGGATGTTGCCTCATGAAGGCCTCAATTGAATATTATTCCCTTCTCTACTCATTCGGATTTCCAGAATGATTCATAGCTTGCGTAAGTATAGAAATAATATTCGTCACTCCATCTCCCATAACATTGGTTTTTTTAGGAGGACAATCATTGCATTGTCCATTACATTGATCCACACGGTTCCTTCGGGTTCCAGCCATCGTCTAAAACCCAAAAAGAATAGTACAAGAGGCAAAAATCATGCTAGGGAAAACAATATAATAAAGGGGGATTACCTTCGATATCTAACATCTTAGGTTTAATTCTAATATCATTACCTCTATTCTAGTACTATAACCTATACTTATACTAAACCTTAGGGACATCCTTAGACATACACTAGAAATATCTCTAGGGATCTCTCTAAAGTTTTCGCGTCCTAGTTTTCAAAGGTTAAATAAACCTTTCCTCTGATACAAAATGTAAAGACCCAAAGCTTGACGTACATGGACGTTACATTACTTTTGCGGAATACTTAGTACATAACAAAAACAGACACACAAGGACCGTAATAGTTTAGTGTCTTTGGAAACATGGAACGTAATCTTCTAATCATGGTGAAAGATCTTCAACATCTCCCATAAAGATCTCCCCCCCTTTTTTCTTACCTAAAAACATTCTTTATATCCTGGGGAAAAGAAAACATGAAAAGGGTGAGCTCAAATGCTCAGTACGGGTAAGCACGGAGAAAATAAAACAAACCATATACATTGGAAAATAAAAACTGAACATAATGTTTAAACATCAAAATCTTGAGCAAAGACATAAAACATGGAAGTACGTAAGGCATAGATCAAAATAGAACATCAATCATGATAAAATAGCTTGTAAATAAAACTTTTAATTGTGGAAAAACATTAATCACATGATATTATTTCCATAGTAGCAAATTCATTGCTTCCAAGACCATCTTAATGGACAAAGTCCCTTTCTGAATCGAGTTCACTCCTCGTTCCCGTCCTGTATTACGGAACCGGATTAACTTACCATTCCGGCCATGTTTATATCATGAGATATAAATATTTACCCATTGCATTTGAGGGAGATATAGGTCCCACCCATCTCATAATGAAATCATTCTTACTTGTGCCACAAAATAAACTTAAAACATTCATCATAACCCAAAGAATAAAATGGGTTTCATAAACATCATTCCATCATCACATAATCCATATAAAATGAATGGATATCATTTCATAATATGAAAAGTGAAACCATGTAAACCATATAGACATTATACATGAAACATACACATATTAAATAATGTCATCTTAGATGGAAAAATGGTTTTGATAAAACACTTGAAATGAATTCTTGAAGAAAAATATCCTTTATTCTTCAAAATCAACTTATTTTCACAAAACGTCATGAAATTTTAAAAGAAATAGATTTTTTTTGAAAATAGTCATGAAATATTTTGGAGGAAGCTTCATGAAAATAAGGCATTATAAAACTGTAAAAATCCTTTCATTCCGTATAAGATAAAA
The DNA here is from genome assembly GCA_963277665.1 of Viscum album. NCBI lineage: Eukaryota > Viridiplantae > Streptophyta > Magnoliopsida > Santalales > Viscaceae > Viscum > Viscum album. The sequence continues at coordinate 207,365,954 of OY728153.1, read as the reverse complement.
AAACATTCTTCTCGTACTTTTACCGAAAAAGTCAAAAAAGTACCTCGTAACGTAAACAAAAGAAAGATTCCTTACATACCATGTAGTAAAAGTAAAGAATGGGTAAAAAGGACTTAAAACATACATGAAACCATTTTTAGAAAACAGGGACATGGATGATTAATATAACACTAGTAAATACTTATTAAGAAATAATCTCAGATAATAATGAGATTGGAATAATTATCACTTACCTTAGGTCTGATATGCTTCATACGTATCTGATCCTCCTGTATAATTATTTAAATAATGTCATTGACTTATTAAAGAATCATATTAATTGTTATTATATCATATATGGTTCACTTATGACATTATATTACCCGTTCTTTTTTAAGTTCCATGTTAAAGCAGCATTTTGGGTAAAATCGTTTTATTTACCGTACATGTATGGACTTGTTGTTCTTGATATTATTACTTATATCCTGATTTAATTAATTCAATAATGTAAAAAAATGATTTATATGTAATAAATATTCAGCATATATATATATATGATAGATTGATAAATGGAATGAAATACACCGTTCATGGAGACGGTAGGCCGTACGTACGCATGAACGCTGTTTTCGTTTCCTTATTGAATTGTATGGAATTATATAGATGACATACATACATATATACATAAATACAGTATAATTATTATGTCATATATTTCATGATTACTTATTATATATACTTTATAATCATTCATGAATGGTTAACATGGAGAATGAATCTCATCACGTCATGGAGACGGTAGTCCGTACGTACGCACGAGCGATGATATCATTCCCATGATCGTGGAATAGTATTGAAGCGTATGTATAATATTTCATAATCAATATCACTTTAAAATAATCATATATACTTATTTATTTACACCATTATACCCATCCAAGTAAGGTGGTGGTGGAAAATAGATTACACCATGGCGTGGAGATGGTATTCCGTACGTACGCACGCGCAGTGATTTTGTTTTCCGTAGGATGGATAGATGGTGAAATTGGGTTGTTTAATACTTATAATAACATATCATTATATGAGTGATACTGATGTTGTTACCTCATAATGAAACAACTAAATATGAAGAAGTATAATAAGAAATAAATTTGAAAGAATCGGTAACAGACATTACCTCTTCTTTGAAGCGCCTCTTCTTAACCTCCACTTTGGGCACTAAATATGGTCTTTGAAGAAGACTAGAACCTCTAGGATGTTTCTAGGGAAGTGGAGAGGAGAAATTATCATGTGTTGGCCGAGATTTAAGGCTCAAAGTGGTGTGAGGAAGAGATGGAGGAGGTGCCCTTTTATAAGGGAGGAGAGGGACACCTTTAGAAAAACTAAAAATATTATTTTATTATAAAGTCATATTAGGTTATTAATAGCTCCAAATTGATTTATTTTGAAGCTAAGGTAGGTATGGGTCTAAATACTATCATCTAATAGAATTTAGACAAGTTTAGGTTTCTATTTTAACCTTATAATTTAGTTTTAACTTTAAGTTATATAATCTTACTTTTATCGTGTCTTCTTGTTTTCATACACTATAAGGTTAATAAACATACTATAACAAGACAAACGATCCCCAAGTTATTTATTATTAATATATATAACCGTATCTAAGTTATTTGGCTGAACCGTAGTTTTTTTGGAATAAAATAACAATTAATAATATAATATTTGTTTTAAAAAATATTTTATGTCAATTTTGACACTATTTGGTAATTGATTTTTGTGAAAATTATGACAGAATGATTAGTTAGAAAAAAATTAATTAAATCAATACTAACATGTCATATTAACCTAGAAAATTAGTGGAATTCATAAAAAGTCTCAAATTAAATTTATTTGGGTATTTATAACATCAATTATGTCAATATTTCATTAATAAGATAATTACTGCATCATCATTGTATCATATATTAATTAAAATATTTAATGTATAAAAATTATAAATAAATTACCATTATGTAGGAAATCTTTTTATATTTCTAATGAATATTTATAGTCGAATTTATCTTATGTGTAACCCTATATTAAAAAATTTTAGTTATTAAACATTGATTTTAACTATTTTAACTATTCTTTGAATAAAATAATATTAAATGTCCTAATCTAATCCAAGTGGACCTAAATGGTCATATTTTATTCCTAAGGTTGTTTTTGGTCAAATTACACTTTTCCAATAGAATTATGACATGTTTTAGGGTAATAATAATATCATCTTTACCCTTAATTACCCTATTTACTTTTAACCGTGGTAAATAAAAGTAAAAAGTTACTATTCACCAAAAATTATTTTCATCTCATTGAACCACATTTTTGTCTTTGATATTAACCGTGTCCCTTAGATTTTCAAAATTCCACTCACAGAAGTGGTAAAATTATGTTTTATGTGAATTTCCAAATTCTCCAAGGAGGTGGGTAAAAGACGGTGAAAGTTCAATAATATTTTTATATATCTAAAATTATTATAAAATGTCTACAATGAATTACATTGAACATATATAGGTATTATGTATCAATTTGGACCTAAAATAAATTTAAATAAAAAATAATTATTTAAATAAAAAGTCGGTTTTTAAATAGTAACCCAGTGTTTTCACTATTCATAAAAAATTGAAAGATTTCAGAAAAATAGCAAAAATTCACCCTAGGATAATTTCGATATTCCGAATCCAAAAATGAAGTCCATTTAAAAAGATAAATTTTTTTTAAAAATGGGTATTACTATTCATAACGGCATGTTTATATAACATATCGTTGTTTAGTGAAACTCAGTATTGCGTACAACACACGCTATCGTGGAAGGTCGAGACTGCGTGTAATGCAAGACAAGTTAGGGATGAGTGTAGTGCAAGCTCTTTTTGGTGTAGCATACAGCACAATACATCAATAAATTTAAAAAAAATATTTTTCATAAAATCTCGGGGTGTTACAATTACAATAAAAAATTATTTAACATTATAATGAACATGTTATTTAGATCAATGTATATGAAATTCAACCTTATTCTTACGATCCAATTTTTTAAATTTTGGGAAAAAAAATTCCCTTAGAAAATAGACATATTATTTTTTAAAAAATACAGTTTTTTATCATTTTTTGAGATAAAAATTTTAACAAGTTTCTAATAATAATTGAAATTTCTTGAAATTTCATATTTTTGTGACAAATGTTTTTTAAACTAGAACTGTGGTATTTTGGACAACTTGTTATTATCAAGCAATCATATAATCATTTGAACAATACCACTATCCATAAAAGAATAAATTACTTTGTCTTATGATAATTCATTATTCATTGAGAATTCATTATCTTATTAAATAATATTTCTATAAATTAGTTTGGATAGATTGATTAAGTCTTAAATATTAATAGAATTTTTTTAATTAGACCAATCTTTTTAAATAATTATTTTATTATTTCTTTCTTCATTATAAATATATCCTTCTCATCATTCATAAATCAATTTCTTGCATTTAACATTTTCAATTTCATATATTTTTCTTCATTATTTGATAATTAAATTTTATTAAATGATTTATAGTCTTTCTTCAAAATTCTATTTTTTATTTCCATTTTTTGAAATTTCAGAGGGACATTATTTTGAACCTTTTTTCTATATAATCTCTATTGGAGTTTCCTTATCTTACCAAGAATAATTGTTCCTTTAATCACTAGTTAATTCAACAGATGTAGCTTGAAAAGGTTTACATTCACTAGTATCATAATTAGTATCAACATCTTGTTCCATATCATTGTATTCACCATCCTTATACATGGTTAGTCCCCTTTTATCATTTTATTTATTTTTCACTTTCATCAAGAAAATATTTTTTAATAGAATTAATTCATTATTAAGAGTTATATATATCATTTTCCTCTTCATTACTCAATACAAAATCTTTTAGTTTTGTAAATTTTTCTCAAGAATTCCCAAATAATCCATAATTAAATCATTTATTGGGTAGTTTCTTACAAAAATTTCCTTACCTATTCAAAAATTTACATTGATTTGATATATCATGCTTCCAAAATAAAACTAATATATGAATTGAAATTAAAATTTTCTACTTCATTATCTTTATCAATAGACATCTAACATTTCTTATATTAAATGCAATTAAAACCACTTTTCCTTTTATCTAATTCATTTTTATAAATAGCAACATCATTTAACATGTCAAGAAATTTATTAATAATATTTATGGAATTTATCATTATGTCATATGGATCATTAGGCTTCAAATAATATAAATTCATATCAAATTAATCAGTTATGATAGACATGATCATCTCTATAACAGAAGTGACATTCAAAAAATTTGGATTGACACATATTTTGATAAAACCATTATTAAAAACAGTGAATAATGTTTCAGTAGTATCATAATCTTACATCTATATATATAACCATAATCCCATATAATTTATATTATTAACTATTCTTGTAGGTTTTCAAATTAATGATATACTCTAGTTCATCCCAAATATATTCTATTATATTGATTCATTTTACTATTATAAATTAACACTTTGAATGAGAGGAAAAAATACTTCTTCCTAAAAGAAAATAATTTTATATATTCATCTAATCTATGATTATTAATGTATATCATTTATCATAAAGATGAAATTGATATTTTCTTTGTTCCTTAGCATCTTAACTAGTAAGAAGAACATATTGAATAATTATATCTTCCAATACCTAAAATACATTCCCATAAAATATGGGATTACCCATTCTGTTCATGACATTCATATTATGTATTAATGATAAATAGAATTAGTTACACCTTATATAAGAGAGATTCATCAATATATATATATATCAACTATGACAAACTATGAAAAAGGTTTCTTGTATAAGATTAATCTTGTAAGGTCCAATGATAAATGAAATAACTAAGATACTTGAATTCGTAATTAAGATTTTCTAATCATTTTTTGTTCAAAAAATTATCCACTTTTTATAGAAAAATAATCTTTTCTTTTACCATTATCATTTTCACGGAAAAAATACAAGAGATGTACATGGTTATGTTCTAAATGTGGGTAGATAATAATTTTGTGATCTCAAAAAACCAATGGTGGTATGATACACTAGTAAAACATTAAGAACTACAATGAGTAGGTAAAATATATATAACTATCTTTGTCTCTCTAATGATTTTGTTGTGTCTATCCTATAGTACATTCATCTTGTTCTAATATAATGATAATTTTTTATGTAACCTTATATACAACTTCCTCCAAAGGGAAAATTATCTAGTTATCAGGTTTGATGAATTTTTCATCACTTGAAATTTCATGAAAAAAACTTCATATGAAAACATCACATGATTACTACATCTTCATCCTCAATAAGAACCTTCAAACAATAATGTCAGCATCAACTTATTCATTTTCCCCCCAGAATAAAACATTAGGACCAAGTCACTTAATTTTTTATAATTGGAACCCTAAAATCTTCTCATACCTAATCGGTACTATTTTTAACAGGATAGTGACATTATATGAATAGTAACAATTATATTTAATACATCAAGAATAGTCTTTAAGTTGAAAAAAAATATATTTCAATTTTTTTTAATGTAAATCCTTATAAAGTCTTGAACATCATGTTTAAAAAACAAAATTTTCTTTTAACATTATAATTGATGAATAAATGCATGATGAATCTTCTATTTAATGTTAAAAAAATATCTTCTACCTTTATGTTATTAGACATAAATTTAATATTAATTTATATATAAATAAATGTAGGGTTACTCTGTTTAAAATATTCATTTCCAAAAAATTTCTCTAATTCTCCTTCATTTTTTATTCTGGACATTCATTTTCATTAATAATAGAATATGAATTCCATTAAACCATGTTATTTTATAAATGATATCCACTTCTCATATAACACTTATAATGAAACATATAAATGAAAATTTAATAATTAATGTCATTTTCTTAGGTTGTGAACCCAATATTTATGTAAACAAATAATATTAAAAAATAATTCTATTTCCACTTATTTAACCTCTATAACATTATACATATACTAATCTCACATATACATTTATTGAACCTATATATCTTATATATTCATCATAGTTAATGAATCATAATAGTCTAATTCTGATTATATTATAGATATTTGGTCACCTGAAGTATTTTTAGCACTAACTTAGTGGGAAATTGAATACCATGAAACATTCTCCATATATGATTGTTCATCATGTGTCATATAATATAACGTCAATATTTTTTACTTTGAAAATCTCATATCCACTCAACTTACTATGTGATGTCATAGCCTCTAAAACTATTGTGTGAATCTCATGCACTCTTTAACTTCATTGAGACAATCACACTCTCTCAACCTACAATTCATAGCTCACTCCCATTATTCAAAAGATATTTGGATTCATATCATCCCAATTTAAATATTCATAAATGTAACGCCCCTGACCCGGAAGCCACTCAATCGATGCTCCGAGCTAGGTACTTACATAACCTTAAGTGTGCCTCCCCGTACGCCAATGGCTGCCGACTAGAAGCGGGTGGTCTTTATAGTCAAGTGGTAAGACTATAACCCCTTTTTATCAGAGTAAGCCACAACAGAAATAAATCAATTGCGGAAACAAATTTCAGTAAACACGGAACATGTATAACAACCATTTCCAACAATAAATATTCCATGTCCTACTTCAAATGAAAAAGTAAACAAAATCCCAAAATAAAGACAACAACCAAAATCCCCAAAATGGTCCCGACTCCAAGTCCAGATCCTCCACCAAGTGTTACCCATGTCCACTCAACTATATTGCCAGGACCCTAGCCATTCTCCTTACCTGCAAATATGAAGTCTGCTCGGGTACCCAATGGTGGCTCGAGTATGGTGTGAGTACAACTCAGTAGGCCACCACCGACGGTGTCTACAAAATATCCAGTATAAACAGGTAGTGCATGAAAAAGGAATATAAATGATAATTACCAAGTAATTATTTATGGTGATAATAACCAGTTCAGAGCCAAATCCATTTCCACTTCAATTAGCATTCATTTTACACTAATTATCATCACTTACCATTTCATCACATTTTCGTGGGCTAATCACATAAATTATGTTACATGTGTCTAAGGATAACAATCACATGCAAGAGGGTCAACACATCGTTATCCTATATCACTAGGTCTAACCCCCTCATAGAAACCATATCCTCACCTCGAAGCCTCAGTCCGGGTGGATGCAACCGTTAGGAGAATAGATCCTCAGTCCTCATTCCTAACCCGTGCATTTAGGGTGGAGTTTAGAGCATTGGTCTTCACTCGACTCATGGGCGTAGATCCTCAAGTCATACCCCACTCTACCGAGCCATGTGCACATGCTTATATATATGAGTAACCATCAACCAACCATACCATTTCCCTTTGACAAACACAATTCACAAAAAACCACACGGGAATTCACATTATTCCTTAACCCATTAACACATTACCATTTCACATCATATAACCACTCAACCAATTCCCATGTGTTATGCCTATCTCACTAAGCATTCAACACTAAACCCATAACCTATCCCGTTATGGTCTTTAATCAGTTTACACATTAACCCATTTAACATGTTCATCATTTTCATTAATCAACCATTCAACCCATTTCAAACAACCCTTAGGTAATTTCCAAGTCTAGGTGAATCACCTAACTTCTATTCCAAGTTCAACCAATCATGCCAACATATTTTTTAAGGGATCTACCATTTATTACAATAGGGTCACTAGTTTAATAACAATCCCTGATCCTGGGAAAAGCTGGCACATCCCATGGATGGCCCTAATTAGGTCAAGTCATTTTCAACACATCCCATTGGGATCATGAGAGTTCCCATTTTCCCTTTTAAGCATCATTTATACCAAAACACATCAATGTTGATTAAAGCTCACTAAAGGAAAACATGAGCAAAGCCAGACATGCATAAATCCACCACAAACTATGGGAAAATGTTTATAGACCACCTATCTCAAAACTGTGGTTGAACGCACACTCCATCGAGTCCTTAGACCTCAATCCGACCAGCCTTTTTAGATTCAACCTAGAACTCGCCCAAAAGATAGGGTTTTAGAGCCTTAGAACATGAGGGAGAGAAGATACAAAACCGAAACCAAAAATAAAAGCAAGGATGGGATTATCCTTACTCAGAGCTTCGATTCGTATCCAATGGCACCAAAAACACCAAAGAAATGAGGGAGACCGACCACTTGGAGCTCTTGGGGAATTCAGTTCGTTCCTAGGGTGAAGAGGGATGAATGGAGAGGAAATATCGAGTGGGTTCTTTAAATACTACGGTGGTAATTTTGTAATTTTTCCCAACATTAAGAGGCCACACGGTTTGGCTGCATGGTTTGACAAACTGTGCGAAAACCGTGCGCATGCTACTATCTAGTGGAGGAGGGTTGGACAATTTACCTGGGCAGGCTGAACAGTTTTCCCTGGCCGTGCGCAGGCCGTGCGCCCAGGCTTGCCTTGCCCAAAATTCCTTTCCTTCATGCCCTGATCCCCCAAAAGACCCCCAGGACTTCTCATACTTTCATAAGACATCCCTTGAATCTTGAAACAAGGGATTCAACCAAAACATAATGGAAACATACCCTTCCAAAAACTGGGATCTTACAACCTCCCCACCTTATAACGGCTCGTCCTCGAGCTGAGTTTCCAAGCCTCATTGATCCACCTAAGATAAGAGTTCATGCCATTGACCCTGCATATCCGATTCCAGCTCCCATGCTTCTTTCTGAACTTTCACATGATTCCATAGTACTCACACTAATGGCACGAACTTTCATCGCAATACCATTTCACTACCATCCACCACACAAACCAGATGCTCCTCAAAGGATGTATCATCCTCAAGATCCACATCCTCGACATCAACCACGTGAGATGGGTCTAGGTGATACCATCTAAGCTGCGACACATGAAAGACATCATGCATCTGACCATACTGCTGTGGAAGAGCCAATTGGTAATCCACTGGTCCGATCCTCTCCACAATCTCAAATGGTCCCACATACCTGGGTGCAATCTTACCCTAATTTTGAATCTGACAGTGACCCAACCTTGGCGACACCTGAAGGAACACTTTATCACACATCGAAAACTCAAGAGGTCTACGCCTTCGATCTGTATATGACTTCTTCCTACTCTGAGCCACATTCATCCACTTCCTGATCAACTTAACTCTCTATGAAGTCTCATGCACGAGACTTCGCCCCAATAACTCAGATTCACTAACCTCTAGGCAACACAATGTAGATCTATATGGCCTCTCATAGAGTGCCTCAAATGGTGCCATCTAAATCATAGTCTGAAAACCGTTGTTGTAGGAAAACTCAACTAAAGATAGGTTCCTCTCCCAAGAACCACCAAAGTTGAAAACACAAGCTCTTAACATGTCATCCAACACTTGGATTGTATGCTCTGACTGCCCGTCCATCGGCGAGTGGAAATCCGTACTCAAAAACACATGTGTACCAAGAGCCTTCTACAACCCTTGCTAGAAACACGATGTGAAATGCAGATCTTGGTCCAAAACTATGGTTCACAGAACACCATGAAACTGAACTATTTACCGAACATATAGCTCACCCAACTAGTTGACTGTAAAGGTCTCCTGAATCGGTAAGAAATGTGACACTTTCATTAACCGATCCATAACCACCCAGATTGCATCATTATTCTATGGAATAATCCAAAGATCCAAGAAAAAATCCATTGTTACATCATCCCACTTCCATTCTGGAATGGGAAATGGAGGTAACAAACCACCTGGGCGTTGATGCTCGGCCATCACCTGCTGACAGGTAAGGCACCGTGCCACAAAGCCTGCAACTTCCTTCTTCATTCCAGGCCACCAAAACTATATCCGGAGATCACAGTGCATCTTGGTCAAACCAGGATGCACTTCCCACTTTGATGCATGGAACTCACTCATCAACTCTTCCTACATACACTTTGGAACAAACACACGATCACGAACACAAAAAACACATTCCATGCCAACAACCCAACTAGAAGATAGCTCCCCACCATTATGATTTTCCTTCATGATAAAACACTCAGGATCATCACGATTACCTTCCTTAACTTGAATCAAAAGTGTTGACTCCATCTCTATAGAAGCAAGAGTGACCAAACCACTCTCCTCCTACACCTCCAGGTGCATCTCTGCAAACAAAGCCATCACATTAGACTCGATGCTGGACTCATGAACCACCCGATGTTGATCCTTAATACTCAGGGCATCAGCAAAAATGTTTCCCTTTCCCGGAATTTACACCAAATCAAAGTCAAAAGACTAGAGATATTCAACCCATCTTCGCTGCAGAAGATTCAGATCCCGTTTTGAGAAGATATAATTTAATATCTTATGGTCAGTAAACACAGTAAACCATTCTCTCAATAGATAGTGCTTCTAGCACATCAATTCATACACCACTGTAGCCAACCCAAGGTCATGAGTGGGATAGTTCTTCTTATGTGGTCGCAACTTCCTTGACCCATAAGCCACAACTCGGTCATCCTATATGAACACAGCCCCAAGTCCGACTCTGGACGCATCACAAAACATGATGTACTTCTTACCCGGATCTGGTAAGATCATGATAGGTGTGGTCGTCAACCACTTCTTAAACTCTTGGAAGGTGTTCTCACAATCCTCAGTCCACTTGAACCTGATTCCTTTCTTGGTCAATCCTGAGAGTGGTGCAGCCATGCGAGAGAAATCTTGAATGAACCTTCGGTAATACCCGGCCAAACCCAGAAAACTCTGAACATCAAAAACACTCTTGGGATGCTCCCAAGATGAAACTGCCTGCACTTTCTCTGGATCCACTAACACACCTGCCTCCGAGATGATGTGACCCAAAAATTCACCTCACATATCCAGAATTGACACTTTGATAGCTTGGTGTATAGCCAATGCTCTCTTAGCGTACCCAAGGGAATGTCAAGATGTTGGGCATGATTGTCCTGATTTTTCGAGTACACTAAGATATCGTCGATAAATACTATCACAAACTGATTTATATAGGGATCATAGATTCGGTTCATCAAATCCATAAACACCGCCAGTGCATTTTTCAAGCCGAATGGCATTACGAAAAACTTAAACAACCCGTACCGACTCTAGAAAGCTATCTGTGGTATATCAGAAGACCTCACCCTCATCTGGTGATAACCTAAACATAGATAAATCTTATAAAAAACTGATGCACCCCTCAACTGATCAAAAAGGTCATCAATTCTAGGAAGAGGGTACCGATTTTTCACCATCATCTGATTCAACTTTCGATAGTCAACACACAGCCTCAACTACCCATCAAACTTCTTTGCAAAAAGCACGGGAGATCTCCAAGGAGACGTAATAGGATGATAAACCCCTTAAGAACCAACTCCTCAAGATGAACTTTTAGTTCCTTGAGTTTTATCGGTGCCATTTGGTATGGCGGAATAGAAACTGGCTCCGTTCCCGGCAGCAACTGGATCGTGAGATCGACATCCCTCTCAGGTGGTAACACTGATAAATTCTCAACAAACACATCCTGAAACCGATCCACCACAGGAAAAAAATTGGATTCCCCCCCCCCTCATCTTCATCAAGCATGAGACATTCCACATGAGTCGTGAGTCCACTCATCTGATGAAAAAACGGACCCGTACGCCCTGCTCGAACATCCCATTCGCCACGGTGGACATATGTGTCACACTCAAGCGACCTAAATGATACTCTGTGATGATAATAGTCTATGTGCGCCTAATACAACACCAACCAATCCATTCACAAGATTAGGTCAAACCTAGACATCTCGTAATGAACAAGTCCCATAGAAAACAATACCCACCAACTTCCAAGGCACATCCCTTGCACTGCTTGATATCCTCAACCCGCACCCCCAACAGAGTGTCAATTGACATAACTCCACAAACCCCCTCCAAAGGTAAACCTAGCACTACCACAAGTTTAGCAGAAAAAAAAGAGTGTGTGGCACCTGTGTCACACAACACACTAGAAAACGTAGAAGCTACAAGGATCGTACATCAAAAAGTTGATGGTCCGGCCTTACCATCACCAGGTGAAAACTGAACTGCCTGAAGCCGACCTACACCTCTACCTTGGGATCCCACCTGATCACCTTGCGCCGCACTGCCTTGATGGCATGAGAGATCTTGACCTAGAGATCCACGTCCACCGCCCCTGCTAGTACGGACCGTGGAGCTCCAACTGCCTGCCTGATACGTGGAAACTGATTCCCTTCCCTTACATGGTACCTGTTTTTCATCATCATGCTCACCCATTTGATGAGGGTTCCAACAGAACCTTGGCACATGACCCTTCCTTCTGCACGAATGGTACTCAACTAGAGGTCGAGGAAACGGACCACGCATATTCCCCGACCTAACGCACTAATAACAAAACACATGGTTCCCACTCTGAGAGGCTGACCCTCTCTTCTAACAGCATTGCTGGAAACTTTCCAAATGACGCTTCTGACCTTCATAAGATGCACCACTTGTCCGCACAGCTGGTACGACAAGCCCACCACCTGAAGCTCCCTTCAGGTTCCCTTCATAGATGAGTGTCTGATCCATCACCTCTTCCAACCTCTTCAAGAAGATGATATTCACTTGAGAACTGATATCATGTCTCAACCCATCCTAGAAACGCTTTTCTACCACTGCCTTATCCCCTGCTAACACAGGGACAAAGCATCACAAATCAGTGAAGCGACTAGCATAGTCCATCACCGATAGCGATCCCTGAGTCCGGCTCATTAACGTTGCATCCCGCTCCTGCCTCAAAGTCTCTGTGTAGAAATGCTCCAGAAACATCTCCTAGAAAAACTTCCATGACATCCCCTCAACCTGATCAGTCTGATCTTGCATGTCCCACCAACACCTTGCCTTTCCCTAAAACATATAAATGTCCAGCTTTACTCGCTTTTCAACTAGGGTCTCCAGATGATCTAGTATCAACAGGATAGGATGTAACCAGAACTCAGCGACCTCTGGCCCACCCTCTCTAGTGAAGGTCGGATGGTGGTGCAGCTCGAACTCCCTAGCCAGACCAAACATACTCGGTGCAACCCGCCCTGGGTCCCGATCCATCATCTGCATAAGGCGAGCCAGGTTCTCCTAGAACTGGTCTCCTCTTCCTTCATTGATCACCACATTTTCATGGTCTTCTACTAGAGGAGTGTTATTAGCAATGTCCTCTCATTTCCCATCTGGTAACCGACATCGTGATGGCATCTCTCTACATTGCCAAGCACGATGTTTAGCAAACATACCATAAAAATTTCACGACTTCAGTAAAATTCTATTTACTAACCACAACAACCCATTTTCATATACCAATTCAACAACATTAACACCTCAAAATCACCGCCCCAACCATCCCTATAGCAGTCCATGGTCCACATGGGGTAAACAACCATGCTCTACCACCAAATCACACAACATTTTACAAAGTCATTCTCCACTTCATTTCAATCCCTTATATTTCATTAAAACATCTTTTACCCACATGTTTTGTTTCATTATTCTCATTATTTATTGGTTTCATGAAATGCATGATGCACCCAACATTCCTACCTCACACACCCACCTCGTGCGTGTGCATAACACAATGAATTTCACTTATCTCCCTAGGTGCCTATAATGATGCATGAATGAAAATCCTCATTTCATTAATTCCATGAACCAAATATCATATAAAAGTCACATCAAACCACATGTGCATCACCCAAGGGTGAAATATCATCAACTGTAACAATACAAAACCAAAGACAACATTTCCCACCTATGGTGACATGGGTTTTGCTTCATACATGGGCTATATACTCCCAAGCACGAGCTCATTTACCAAGGACCGGCACATCTTAACCCATGGAAACCTATCCCAAATAACAAGACCTCAGAGAAGGAGAAGAAAGACCTCCTCTAATACCACTTTGTAAAGTCCCCGACTTTGAAGACACTAAACCGATGCTTCGAGCCAGGTAGTTACATAAACTAAAGTGCGCCTCCCCGTACGCCAAATGCTGCCAACTAGTAGCGGGGGACTTTATGGTCAATTGGGGACACTATACCCCTTTTTATCTGATTAATCCACAAGGAAAATAAACCAATAGCGGAAAAAATAATCAATAAACAAGGAACATGTATAACAACAATTTCCAACAATAAATATTTCAGTCCTACTACAAGTGAAAAAGTAAACAAAATCCCAAAATAAAGACAACAGCCAAAATCCCAAAAATAATCCTGACTCCATGTCTGGATCCTCCACCAAGTGCTACCCATGTCTACTCAACTATCTAGTAAGGACCCTTTCCCTTCTCCTAACCTGCAAACTTGAAGTCTGCTCGGGTACCCAATAGCAGCCCGAGTAGGGTGTGAGTACAACTCAGTAGGCCACCATTAATGGTGTTGAAAAAATATCCAGTATAAACTGGTAGTGCATGAAAAATGAATATAAATGATAATTACCAAGTAATTATTTAAGGTTCCATTAACTATTTTAGAGCCAAATCCATTTCCACTTCCATTACAATTCATTTTACACCAATTGTCATCACTTACCATTTCATCACATTTCTATGGGTTAATCACATACATTGTGTTACATGGGTCTAAGGCCAACAATCACAAGAAAGAGGGTAAAAAATCATTATCCAATCTCACTAGGACTAACCCCCTCATAGAAACCATATTCTCACCTCGAAGCCTCAGTCTGGGTGGATGCAACCATTAAGAGAATAGACCTCGAGTCCTTATTCCTAACCCGTGAATTTAGGGTAGAGTTCAGAGTATCAGTCTTCACTTGACCCGTGGGCGTAGATCCTCAAGTCATACCCCAATCTACCAATCCATGTGCACATGATTATATATATGAGTAACCATCAACCCACCATACGATTTCCCTTTTACAAACACCATTCAAAACAAACAACACGGGAATTCACATTATGCCTTAACCCATTAACACATTACCATTTCACATCATATAACCATTCACCCAATTCCCATGTGTTATGCCTATCTCACTAAGAATTCAACACTAAACCCATAACCTATCCCATTGTGGTCTTTAATAACTTTACACATTAACCCATTTAACTCGTTCATCATTTCCATGAATCAACCATTCAACCTATTTCAAACAACCCTTAGGTTATTGCCAAGTCAAGGTTCATCACCTAACTTCTATTCCAATTACAACCAGTCATTCCAACATATTCATCAAGGGCTCTGCAATTTATTACAATAAGGCCTCTTGTTTAATAATAATCCCTAAGCTCGGGAAAAGCCAGCACATCCCAGGGATGGCCCAAATTAGGTCAAGTCATTCTCAACACATCCCATGGGGATCCTGAGAGTTTCTATTTACCCGTTTTAATCATAATTTATACCAAAACACTTCAAGGTTGAACAAATCTCACCAAAGGAAACCATGAGCAAATAAACACATGCATAAATCCACCATAAACTATGGGATAATGTTTCTAGACCACCTACCTCAAAACTGAGGTTGAATGAACACTCGATCGAGTTCTAAGACCTCAATCTGACTAGCCTTTGGAGCTTCAACCTAGAACTCTCCCAAAATATAGGGTTTTAGAGATTCAAAACAAGAGGGAGAGAAGATACAAACCCTAAACCAAAAAGATAATCGAGGATGGGATTAGCCTTACCTGGAGCTTCGATTGACATCCAACAGCACCAACAAATGCCTTTGAAATGAGGGAGATCGACCTCTTGGAGCTCTTGGGTGATTTGGTTCATTTCTAGGGTAAAGAGGGAGGAATGGAGAGGAAATCCCGAGTGGGTTATTAGAATCCCAGGGTGGAAATTTAGTATTTTTTTCCAACATTAAGAGGCCTCCTGGTTTGACAAACCATGCACAAACTATGATCATGCTACTGTCTATAGGAGGAGGGTTTCACGGTTTACTGAGGTAGGCCGCACGTTTTTCCCTGGTCGTGCGCAGGCCGTGCGCCCAGGCGTGCCTTGCCCAGATTTCATTTCTTTTGTGACCCGATCCCCCAAGACACCCCCAAGACCTCTCATACTTTCAAAAGACATCCCTTGAAGCCCGAAACAAGGGATTCAACCAAAAAATAATGAAAACATACCCTTACAAAAACCGGGATATTTCAATAAAACTATTATTAATTTTATAATGATCATCATAAGAAAATATAAATATTTTATTATAATATTATGTGTAATATCCATATTCTACCATTATATATAAGATATTGACTCCACATGACTCTAATGTACACATAGAAAACCCAAATTTATCCTCACATAGAATCAAATAACAATTTTTATATCTATTTAATTAATGATATTCATTTTCAAAAAGGATAGAATGAAATTAAATAACAATTATTTCATAAATAAATACATTACATGTCATTTGTATTACACATTAATTGGTACTAAATCATTAGGTTGACATTATGTGCACTATAATAATTCCAAATTTCATTATGTACTGACTACATCAATGACATATCATTACACATCATGTCAAGTGGATTATATTTATTACCTTTAACAATAAAATTTCATGAAATGACTTATTCCAGATAATATCATCACTAATATAGAAATTAAATCAGTTTTGGGGGATTTTAATCAATTATGACTTTTTATTCCATTATATTTTGACCTGTTCAGATCTCGATTATCCTATTATACATTAATTATCTTATAGATGTATATGAAATAATGAAAATAATGGAATATTATACATTTAAATATTTACTACTTAATAATATCATAAATTACTTATCATGTATTTTGATTACAAGTACATGTGTTCTCCTTGATAATGGGATTCCTTTTTATAGTAAGGTGTCTCAAAATAAATCATGATCCCATGTAATATTCCCTACAGTTTTTGAAGGATGTATAACCAAACAATATTGAATCTAGGGAATTTTGAATTCCACATAAAACTATACCTCCCTAAAGGTTTGTTATACATCCTACATATGTGTTCACCAACTTATTTCATTATCTTTTAAACTACAAGAAATCCTTCCACTAATATTTCATATTTTAGATATCACATTGAAAATTTAATATTTTTCATATATTACATGAAAAATAGATTAAAATGAAATATTATTCTTCTTTTATTATATTCTTTTAAACACACACTTCATGGGTCAGAAGCTCGAGGGCCGTATAAGACAGCACATTCCTGGATTCTCCCTGATGGGTGTTGGTCCATATGGAAATCCTGGAATAATATCAAGCATTAGGGGATGTGGTATATGGGTAAGTCTCTCATCATTAGGTCCAAAAATATTTTCATTGATCTGGCTCATCTTCTCACCAACTGGCGGGATGAACCATCCTTCAACTGGATGTTTTTCAGTACACATGTTTCCCAGAAGAGAACTATTATTGATAAAGGTCTATAGGTTATATGGATTTCCCCCATCAGGGGTCATAAACTTAATACCGACAGGTCCTACTCTATGGGAGTTCTACGTAGGGGTGGGGTTGTACGGGATTCATGGGGTTCGGTCCCCCTTGCCTTCTCCTCTCATTTAGGACATGGATCTACTCTTCAGGCCAAAGCCAAGGCCATGCTCACCGGTATTAATCATTGTCACCAAAAGGGATTAGCTTTAGCTGAAGTTGAAACAGATTCAAAAATTTTGCAGGATGCTTTGGAGGATATTTGTTCCACTCCTTGGTCTATTATCTATATTATCATAAAGTGCAAAGGTATACTCTCCAATGGTACCAAAATCATCCACACATGGCACGAGGGCAACCAAGTTCCAGATTATCTTGCTTCTATGGAAGTACTTGGTGATGATCTGGTTTGTTTTCATGGCATATCCACTTTAAAGCCCAAAGGGGTAAATTTGATTAAAGGTCATGCCCTTGGATTGCATCATTGCAGACCTACTTAGGCTTCTCTGTCTCTACTATTTGTTGTATGGTTTCTCCTTATTTGTAAAAAAGTTAATTTAATGATAAACCATATAAAATAAATTCTTTCAATAATTATTTTTCCCATAAAATCCATTAGATAAAATTCAAATAAATCTTTTTATATAATCCATCCATCTCTTCTTCTGGTACCTTTTCATCGGATAATAAACTTCCGCCTGATACAACATGTTCATCTAATATAAGAAATTAATCATATAATAACTATTTATCTGTAAACTCATACATAGTGTGGTGCCTATGTGTCTAATACATTGAAAAAAATGATAATTACTCTTATCCATCATGGATGGAAGCCCACAAATGATGTGTATATCTTCCATAATAATCAAAATCTAAAAAAAATTATTAATTAAGATCTAGATTAATATTAAGATGCACACCAACAACCACTTATATGGGTAGTATTTATCAGAAATCAAAGAGAGGGACATGATCTATATTTTGAACTTCTAACATCCAAATTTCAATATCCTATTTAATTTTTTTCTCATATGATTAACCTAAATCTTAATAAAAAATAATATATGAAAAGAATCATCATAACATTACATAGTTATCAACTTCAAAAATCCTTAAATAATGGATAGAATAAAAATATATCCTTATTTAATATTATATATTTAAACATAAAAATATTAATTTCTTTATATGATAACATTAAAAAATAATTGTAATGGTTCCTAAAATATCTTCAACATCATATTTTTTGGAAGACCATTGTATGGTTCTTCATTATTGTACTTCTTATTCTTGCAATAGTTCTTCTAATATTACATTGCAATGATCATCAAAACCTCTTCCTATATAACGTTTTAGGATGGCTCTTATCGTCCCCCAAAATATTGTTTGGAACGTAAAACACTACATATCTTGGCTTTAAAGAACTTTATAAAGGGTTTTCTTAGTGCTTAAAAATAACTGATATTGTAGGAGATGTAAAATGTTGGGTCATTATTGGTTATAAAAAAATAAATGTTAAAGGGTGGTTAAAATATCATTTTTTTAATGTTTTTGACAGTTGGATTTTAATAAATCTTAAAAATGTTCTGTTAAAAATTTGGTAAAAATGAATTTTTCTTGAACACTGACTCCAAAAATTTTCAATACTTACATTCACCATTCTGATCACTTTCTACTACCCATAGACCATCGTTCACCACACCCCCTTCTATCACACTGGAAGGCTACCCTAATTTCTAAAACATTGTTATATTTCATCCTAGTACATCCCTTGTCCAACTAGAGCTCTTTACCACAATTCTGAGGCATTTTTGGTTTTATATTTAATGATTGTTTTTATTTCTTTTTACATGTTAGGAAATGTGTGATATATATATACACAATTATATTTTTTAACTATATTCTATTTTAATATTCTTTTCTATATATATATATATATTATAATTTAAATATATTTACATATATAAGAATATAAATGTATATATATGGGTATTTGGGGGAATATTAATACACACACACATATATATAAAAATAATATATACATATAATTACATATTTATAAGGTAAAACATTGGAATATTTTTTTAGTATGAATAAAATTAATATTTTATTTTTATTTTTTATATTTTGAAATAATATTTAGTTAAAAATGATGATAAATATACTTATACATGATATTTATTGTATGTAAATATTAAAATATGAATATATTTATCTTTAAATAAAACTACAGTGTGAAAATTCATTCAATTCAAAAACTATAAAATCAATATGAATGTAATACCTGAAAATAAAGTTTTTCCCTAAAAAAAGGATATATGACCCACCTTAAATGAGTTCTAAAATCCATCGAATGTTTATAAATTTCAACACCTTGACTAAAAACTTAGTTTTTAGGCCTTCTGAGCCACTTTAGCCAAAAAAAATATAAGCTTATTTTTTAGGCTTATTTTTGAATGTTCTTTCAGTTATGGATAATTAATCTTATCCATCATCGAATGTTCTTTCAGTTAATTGTTCGAGAAATATTTTAGGCTTATTTTTTATCATTTAATAATTTTATTATTTTTTTATTTTCAAACTATTATTAAATTATGGTTACTAATTTATTATTATAAGATTATTAACTAATTTTTTTAATTATTTATAATCCATTTTAACTACATAAATTATATTATACGTTTAAATGTTTATTTAGCCTTACATAATACTTATTTAAAAAATTTATATTATAGTTATATCAATAAAAATATATGTTAATATTTTTATATATACATTTTAATTAAATATTTTTCTATCATATACTTTTAATCTGTGCTAGTAACAAAGTGATGATAAAGGGTTTTCTTTATCCATGCTTCTACAAAAGCACTAATAATTTCCCCCCTTATGTGACCTTTTTTAAAATCGGTTATAAAGAAACCCTATTAACAAAAAATTTAAATAATTACTAAAGGGGGTCTTTATCAACACTTATTTATAAGTGCTGATAAAGGGGGCCTTCATATGTGCTTTTTTAAAATTGTTAAATGCACCCTTCAACAAAAAATTTTCTAGTGCTAATAATGGGGTATTTAATATCCCTTTTAGCTATCATAGTTAATACCCTAGAGATGGATAAACCTAGTTTTCTAGTATTTTTTTCACTATGTCTGTCTGATGGATTCTCACATGTTTTTAAATTTTAGTCCGTACGATGAACCCATAGAGATCAATAATGCACATTCAATTCCATATATTTGTATGACACCACATATTGACAGTATAACACTCTATTGTGTTGTTATATCATTTGATCTAATGTAATAAATTGGAGATATTTTTTAAACTACCTTTGTATACTCTTCATTATCTGATTATTCACGAACCTCTCTATGATCATATAGAATAACAAGTTTTATTCATTCAAAAAATATTTCTTATGGAATATTTTTAAAGAATAATTTGAAAGACATGAAATAATTCTTTCATCTGATAAACTTATAGATGTTTATACTATTGGAAATAAGTCTATTATTTATTTGAAATAGTGAATTATTTTTGTTTAATGTCAATCCTTACATGGAAGATCAGGGAGTTTTCAATGAAAGGGTTCTTATAGTTCATGAAGAAAATAGTATTAAATGTCTTTTTGGAAAATTAAGTTGAATGCAAGATTAAAAGAGGGTTGGAAATAGGAAATCAATGATTTTTATGATATCATTGCATCAAAATATGGAAAAGAAAAAAAGTGATAGAATGATTTAAGTGTGCATGGATGGTGAGGTTCTGTGGAAGAAATTTTTGCACCCAATGTAACATCCAAATGGATTTTTCATGCTAGAAGAGAATCTTGTGTGACGCATCAGAAAAATTCATTAAGGGTCATCAATTCCAATAAATTTGTGGTTAACCCTACAAAATAGTGAGAAATTTTTCAATGAAGATCAGGTTCCTCTTCTGTGTGAAAGTCTTGTCCGTGGATGACAATTAGAGAGATAATCTTATGTGAAATTCATTTATATATATTTTAAAAACCACATGAATCTTATGGTGTAGCTAGTCAATCGATTATGGTTTCAAGAAAAACAGTTTTTACACAAAATACATCTTTCACGACAATACCAAATCATGCGCGCAACTGTAGGTGTCTCACAAAAATGTAAGTGTATGCTTCAACTATTCTTTGAACATATGGTTTATTTGATTAGTGAATTCAGGGGAATAATTTTATGACTTCAAAACAACTAGAGTCTCATGTTGGATAGAGACAAAGACGTCAATAAAATTCTATTGAAGTGATCTTCAAGTTGATAAACAGAGTAATACTTCTCCTAAGGAATTGAGCTATGGGAGTCAGTGAATGTGTTCTAATGAACATATATATCTATCCATGAAATATTATAAAGGCACTGAGCTTAAAAAACAGTCATTATGTCTGTACTCCTCTAGTCTAGAACTAGTGAATATTAGTGTGTATTGTTTTGACTGAAAACCTATTGGTGTATGGCCCTTGGACAGGACCTTAGTGGTGAACCATATAAAATTGTTGTGTCATCTCATTACATGTTATTCTTTGTTTTCTTCACATTCTCATCATATCAGTTTAACCTATTCCGACAGTGGTTGGAACAAGATCCATCCAAATAAAAGAAAATATTGAAACACTGATTAACCCCTCCCCTCCTAGGGGGTTCTGGGGTACTAGAAATCTACCAATCAGAATCTGGTAATTATCTTTATAGTACAACTTCATCTATGACATCAATTATTCTTTATCACTCACATTATATGAGGAATTTTTCAATTTGGTCACTTTCTATAAATATATATCTGATTGAGTCACAAATATTTATTTGTTTGATGAGAATACAAATTATTTTTGTTCTAGATCTATATATTATACATACAAATCACTTCATTATCAGATAAAATTGTAGATATACTTTTTCACTGAGATTTATATATATGTACTATTATAGAATATATTTTTCCAATCTATTTGGTGTCTTTTTTAGGAAAATAATTTCATTTAAGATTCGATGCACCAAGACACACCTACAATACCCTTTCAACACATTTACAATTGAACATGAATTCTCTTGAATAGTAAAGAAGTTTGGTACTTTTATGATTATAAAATTATCACCATATTTTATTCCTTTTAAAAATGGTTGTTATACTTCCAATATCCATCCTGAATCATAACCCTAATGAATTATGCCCATTAATAATAAAGAATACAAAAGTGATAATCATAAAATATTATTTTTCTGATCATTCTCATTCTTATCAACAGATTCGAAACTGTTCATTTTTCATTTTTATTTCTAAATAAAATCTATTTAAATAGTATTTATCCATAAAAATCATAATAAAACATCATAATTTTGATTACAGAACTATTTCTCCCAACATCAAGGAAAAATATATATACATTATTATCATTTCACTAATAATAATAAGAAAATAACATTATTAAAATATTATTTTCCCTTTAATAGTTAAATATAATCCAAATCATCAATAAGAAAGATCCATTATTTTTATTATCCTAAAATATAAAATATCATGGTAACTTATTTACATCTCAAAAATTGATGAAAAAATATCCACTTTTTTCTAAGAAAATTATTTATTATATTCATTTAGTTATATCATATATATTATTTTTTACAACTACATCATCATATTGAGAACAATTAAATATTTATAATTCATTTAGTACCAATTAAAATAAAAATTATACATATGGAATGTGATATTTAAAATCCAATATTATATTTTCTATAAATTCCATCAAAATAATTTTAGTATGAGAGGTCGATATGTGCCTCAATATTTTTTGTTCACCATTTTACCTTTTAAAATAGAATTACACTTCAAAAAATATTATTGAAAATAAATATTGTGTACTTAGGAAATGATTACCATTTCTATATTTAGATGTTCTGTGTAAATCATCTCACTCTAGATCTAAATCAGCCACACACAATGTGGAAAAAGGTTATTTGAGTTAGATTAACATTTTATCCTTTAGTAAATAATACAAATATAAAATTATTAGAGTACTAACATTATAGTTTTTTATGAATATATTCACATATTTTTTGAAATATAACCTATTTTATATGAAAACATTTAAAGAATAAATCAACATAAAACTACTTCAATTCCTTCTAAAAATAGGTAAAAAGTATGAAATTTTTTAGGATTACCATTTTCTAAACAATTCTATTCTTCCCCTTTTAT
The DNA here is from genome assembly GCA_963277665.1 of Viscum album. NCBI lineage: Eukaryota > Viridiplantae > Streptophyta > Magnoliopsida > Santalales > Viscaceae > Viscum > Viscum album. The sequence goes on along the minus strand of OY728153.1, from coordinate 207,342,199 downwards.
TTTTCATTGATTAAATGAATTTATCTTCTTTTGGTATAATTTTTTCAAAAAACTAACCACAGGAGAATGATAATATTGTACCTTTCTAATGACATTCCACATGGAACACTCTGAAGTAGTTATAATTTCATAAATTAATAATTCGTATAGATTCATTAATATCATATACTTGATTAATTATCAAATTAATATTTCATATGATCTTCATAATGGGGAGTCAGTTAAAAATATATTCTTCATGAAACCCATATTCATAATACATGAAATTGATATTTAGATAGGGATTTATTGATTTTACAACAACCATAACATATCCAATGATGATATTTTTCAATATTTTTTATTATTGTACAAGGTGTATGGTTAATATATGATGTGATATTATTTAGTGTTATATCATGTGATAACAATAAAAAAATCATCAATGATATTCTCATAAGGTTTTTTATTGTACTAATTTTATAATCATTAAATAATGGAATATTATTCAAATATTTTTTTCCAATTTTGATAATTCATCAATATCCATTTTAAATTCTCTTGATATATTGATTCACATTCAATTAACTACATAATAAGTATAGATGTACAACATAAATGTAAAGGTAATACGAATCTTCTTCCTTGATTCTCAATTAGAACAACTCAATTGTGATGATTTTTAAAAACATGTTTCTCAATTTCATCTACTATCTAGATATCCACATCTAAACACCATTGCTGGTTCTTTGTTTTCATCATAGATTTAATTTTTTAATATTCAAAATTTTATGGGGACAACTTTATCTCACCATAATTAATAGATAATTATATATTTATTTTTTTGTGAATAACATCCTTTTTTATGAGGAATATTAATGAAACCCATTTTCATTATTTCTAACATTAATGACTCGTTCATATGGAACTTCTATAACACAAGATTATTCTTATAGTGACATAAATTTATAAAAATAATGATCTTTATGTGGGATATTTACTTTTGGTTTTATAAAAGACTTTTCATATTCCTATTTACTCTTTATTTCATTGTCCCTATGTACTATATAAACAACTAATATATATTTCGAATCATTGGAATCCTTAATTGAAAATCCATATTGTTCCTTCTAAGAAATATATTTAATATTTCAATGGGACACATAAATATTCTCAAAAATACATGATTTATAAACCAAGTACTTCCCACATATCATTCTTCATATTTTATATAAAGAGTTCATGTTTGTATCATTCTTCCACACACATAACAATGTTTCTTCTTCTCTCTTAACCAATAACTATGGTTTTTTTTCAAATTTTATTTTCATTAATTTCATGAAAAAAATAAACCAACATTGTGACCATTATTTAATATATCTATAATATTTTAATAATTTTGAAATTTAATTGAAGTATATATATTTTTCTTTTTATGTGGATATGATTATTTTTATACAATTTTTTACCCATTAATATATGATACAATTTTCATTTATCTTTAAAGGGATTATAGAATAAATATAATTTATATTTTCCATACCTATTCCAATAAAAGTATTTTCCCACCAACCATGGTCTTATATCCAATACATGGAATCCATAATTTCCTGTGTAATGAGAAAGTTGTTTTGGGGTATCTTCTAATGTTTTTGAGATTATGATGGGGATACAAATTCCTTAAGACTTTTCCAATAAAGACTGTATATGGTGGTATGAATTTTGTCACTTTTCTTCATCGATAATTTTCAAGATTTTATTATTTAGCCTTTTTTATTCATGAACAATGATATAGAAAAAAAACATAAAAAGATTTCGATGGTACTTATTTCCTAAAATAATCTTGAGATATATAATTAAATGATGTAATGATCTTCATATCACAAGTTATATTTCTTTTATGATTAAAATCATCTACTAATATTTTTGTATCTGAATCAAATTTCAAATTCTTTTTCAGTGTTCAAACATCTGATTTCTAAATTTTGACTACATTGACTTTTAAATAATGATATCTCATATTGGTTTCCTTTTTATGAACCTAAATAATACTCACCAGATATACATAATCTGTAATCATTATCTCAACATCATCAACAAACATTGAATATTTTTTTGAACAATGAGTTGTTTTCATTAAAGAAAATAGTTTTTTAATTTAATTGATAATAATTGACATTGATTAAGTTATTCAAATTTTCATTAAATTCTAGATTTTTTTTAAATAATATTATTTATTCTATATGTCTCTTAAATTGTTTTGATCCATTTACTTTCATGTTTTAAGTAACTCATTTCACGCATTAATTTTTTTCTCTCTCAATAGTTACAACACTCTAGAATGTTCATTATAATTACTATAATTACTGATATATGATAATATGTTTTATAATGTTCATTATCATAATTTTATAAAGGATTTTATTTTATAAGGAATATTTATATGGATTTTTATATTTTTCATGATGAATGTTGGATTCAATGGCACCTCGACTTCCTCATTGCTCTCGGATCCTCCAGATTTCCCCTCTCTAACACATGGTGGTTTTTCCCCTATTTATTGGAATGAGTTTCCATGCCTCAGACGACAACCTAAAAGGTCCCGGGCTTGGCGGTCAATAGGGTATCCTTTTTGGTATTCTCTCTTTGGGGAATTTCAATCTTCATCTGCTAGGGATAATCCCTCCTCAGATCTTGTGAACTCCATGCTAATTCCTTTGATCTCAGTGGAGCACAGGGCTTCCAGGAAGGTTGAAAGATCACCCATGGTGGAGATTTAGGATGTGGAACTACACGAGGCTTCTTCATTCCATTATCTTTCAATGGTGGATCACTTCGGTCCTAACAAGACTTCTATGGGGTTCATCAAGGACTTTGTGAGTTTTTGGTCTCATCTTCATCCTACTGCATTTTCAAAACTCTCTGAGAAGGCTTTATTCATACATCTATATACAGAAGAAATTTTGTTGCATCTTGGACTCGTGATGATAAGAGGTTTGAATCTTGGTGATTGTCCCTCACTAGGTGGTATTGGGACTACCATTTTGGTTGTGAGTCTCCACAAGAGGCTGTCTGAATATTTGTATTGGGCCTCCCTCTCCCTTTTCAAAACATGAAAATCCTTAAAGAAGTGGGTCCCTCTTTGGTGTCCTTCCTTTGCTCTGATGGGAACACCAAGTGCTTACTGGCTACTTCCAACCTTCATCTGTGTGTGGATATGGATCTCTCAGTAGTTTATCCCTCAAGTGTTTTGTTGATGAAAAACTATGTTTTCCAATGGTGGAGAAGGATATTTTATTATAATCTCAATATGTTTGGTAGTTTCTGTGTGATTCAAGGGAACTTGGAGGCCATCTGTCAAATGAAAAAAATTACAGAAGGCTCTTCTGGAGCTGGTTTTCAAGTCGGAAAGGTTATGGGCCCCTTCTACTCATTGATGGAGATGAAAACACAAGTTACCATTGGAATGGATTTTAAAAATTCAAAAAATGACAACATACCTAACGTGACTAGTACCTATAATCCAGATGTCCCTTCTAACATGTTTAACCCTAGGTCAACTCCTCCTCTTCATTAATCCAACCTTATCATTTTGTCTCTGGAATACTTAACTTTTGGTTGTATCCCCTTTGTCTCATCTTAATCTTTGGGAAATCCAGGGGACACTGGGATTTTATCCTCCCCCTCACTCTGGCTATTTTGACTCCTCCAAAGGGCTCTTTCTCATCCAACCCTAATGTTCTGTATCTCTACCCATATCTCTCAAGAACTCCTTCTGTGTTCCTTGGTTAGTCTTATTGTGTCGCAAGTAGAGATTTTCACACCGACGGATCTGATGTCAGTGGGCATTGAAAAATAACTCAAGGATGTATGGGATTCCCATAATCAACTTATGTTACTTTCCATGCTACAAGATGATATGTCTTAGTGCTCCATGCTCCCCTCATCAAACAACAGGTTCTCCCTAGTTGATGATCCATAGGTGTCCTTCAAGCTGACGGCCCTTTACCCAAATTAGGACCCCCCCAACGGATGAACTAGAAGCGCTTATCACTCACTTCATGTTGAAAGAAGTTGGGTGGTTAACACCACCAATCTAACCTAACAATCATGTACTGAAAGGCTGGAAGGGAATTACTTAATGGTCTCTCTGATTATTTGGAATGTACGGTTCTTGGGAGACCTAGTAATACATGCATTTTTTTCTTCAGAATCTAAAAAAATTTATGCTTCTCTAACTGCAATTATTTAACTCAAAAAATATACATAAAACTTCTATATATGGACAATAAAATGGGGTTTTTATGTTTATTCATGGGTACCCTATCAATATTCACATTTGGATATTCTAGGGTTATTTTAATAAAATTATAGACAATTTAGAGAAAATAGGTGGTGTAGCTACTAAGCTTGGTGACTAATAGGACTTCCAGGGTTTCACGTCCTCTACTTGCATGAAGAACCAGGATTACACCAGTTCCAAATTCACTTGGTGAAATAACCATTGAGGTGATAACAATATCTAGAGTCAGATGTACAAGTGATTTACTAATATCTAGGGATTTGAAACTTTTTTCCATACATTGGTTACACACTTTCCCTATTCTATTTTGAACCAAACACTACATCTTGTAAACCTGAAGGGATATGTCTCTAGTAGTAACATTTTTCTGTACTCAAATAATTTGCACCCAGATTAACCCATCCTGAAAATGTTGAAGTGTTGTTTGGATCCAAGGGGTAGAAAGGGCTTGGTGCGTGTTAAAGAAGCATCTCAAACATGTCAAGGAGGATATCATAGGTTTGATGGAAAGCCGAACTAATGATTATACTGGGGTGGATAATATTCAAATAGATATTAATAGAATTGAGGAAGATCTTCCCTATGACAGTGATGAAAATACCTTCATTATATTCTATGGTAAAATGGAAACTCTTGGTGAAAGGCTACTCGAGATTGAGTCTATATAAAAACAGTGGCCCCTAGTAAGATGGTTGAATGAAGTTGATATTAATACATCCTTCTTTAATTCATGCATAAAGGAAAGGAGGAACATCAATATTAACATGAGTCTCGTAAACTGATTGTTCACCTCGAATTTTGATGTGGTTGGTATAACAGCATTGGTGAACTTTGAAGGTATCTTAGCTGGGGAATCAAACTCCAACTTTGTGAAATCTTGAAATTTAAAAATAAGAAAGGACTTCTTGGGATGCTTGCCTCACATAATGGGGATGTCTAATAACAATTTACTATCGGAAATTCATTTGGAGGAAGAGATCAAGGAATGAGACATGAGGATGTTGCATTACTGTGCACCTGGACTGAATGGTTTCCCAGTTTCATTCAGTGTGGAAGCATGGGAGGTGGTAGGCCCACAGGTGGTGGATGTTGTTCAACAATACTTAGATAGAGGATCATTTATCATTGGAACATTCACATCCAGAGAGGTTTTGATCCCAAAGAATAAGGACCCCATAATTATCCACCATTATCGACACATTTGACTATGTAATTTCTCTTAAAATATCTTGGAGACAATACTTTCGAGAAGAATAAATGGGGTCATTCCAAAAATGGTTTTTAGGGAACACCATGGTTTTCTATAGGGATGATTTATACAGGTGGAAGTTTGAATTTCAAATGAAATGGTTAATGTTCTACATAAATAACCATGGGTTCAAATGTCATATTTTTTTATAGATATGGACAAGCCTTATGATAAAATTTATTAGAGTTTCATCCTTTGAGTGTTGAGGAATTTTGGGTTCTTAATGTGGTTTTTTGATCTATGTTTCATGTGTTATTATTCTGTATGGATTTCTCTGTCCATCTGTGGGAAACACATTTGTTTCATTAAATCCATTTGCAGCTTCAAAAAAGGTGATCCTCTATCCCTACTCTCTCTATTTTGGCACAAGGTGCTTCATCCATGAACCCTATTAATGAGTTAGATAAAGGGAATGCTTAATCCCTATATTTTAAGGCATGTTATGGAGGGATCATCTCACCTAATGTTTGCAGATGATATTTTAATCTTTACTAATAGAAGTCAGAGGTCCCTATCAAAAATCATTGAGGATATGAACACCTATGGTCATCTGAGTGGACATGATATCAACCAAATGAAAATACATATTTTTATATCTAGTAAGTGCTATAAGAGAAGATGTAGATATTTACAAACCTTTAGATCACATACAATATCCAACACATTTTTCATATGATAGGAGTGAAAAACAATCAAAATATTCCTTTTTTATAAAATTTAATCATATTAAAAATTAAAAATTTCATCAAATAAATATAAAAAATCCTAAAAAATCCATATTAAAATGAATGGAATTAATAAATTATTTCCCTAATGAAACTAGTAGAAAAACCATCTAGAGAAATAATAAGGGTGGTATAATTAGATTATATCCCCCATTAAATTATATTTAACATCAAATAAATACTTATTAGATGTAAAATGGTTTTGAAGGATCACATGGAACATTCCTATAGAAAAAAAAAATTATTGAAAATTAACTTTTTTATTTTGAAACTACAAAATTTATAAAATCATTTGAAAATAATTTTTATTGAAGATCCATTTTAATAAAGGAAATTTTAAATAATATTATTTAAAAAAATTTATTTAAAATAAACATATAAACATTCGTAGGAATATTTTTGTTAAATGATGATCAAGATGGTGGGAAATGTAGTACAAATCATACAAGTTAAAAATAACATCCCTTTTTAACTATAAAAATGCTATAAAAGTACCTAATTTTAAAAAAAAATTCCATTAATGTGGGTTTTAAAAAAATCATTTATGGGTGAAATATTCATCATAAATCATTTTGATAATGATAAAACCTTTTGGAAAATTTTTCTATAAAATATGGTTTTGGAATATACTTTTTTTCTACCAAAGAGTGAAATAAAACTGGATTTTCTTGAGAAAAAAAATTTAATCATTTTATGTACCGATTAGAGGTGGAATTTTTAATATTACATGAAAATTTTCTTTCATAATTATTGGATAAAAAAATATTTTGATTTTAGGATAATAATATCAAAGAATTCATTTAAGGGAATGTTAAATGAAAACAACCCCAAATAAATATGATATTTTGAATAAACCATTACCACTTCAGAAACATTTGAATCATAATCACCATAATATAAATAACATTAGATAAATAAATTAATAGAATTAAGGTAAATGAAGACATGATATAAAATAAAATAAGTTATGTGTATACTCCACAAAAAATAAATATGTTGTGAATTTGGTGAATGTCTAGAAAAATTAGAAGTGAGATAGGAAACCATTCCCTTGAGTCCATGTAATCACATATTTTCCTTAATATCCTTAATTTTAAATATATGATAAGTATTTACTTTCTTAATAAAGTTATTAATATATATTATTCCATTTATTTTAATTATTACAATGTTATATTCGATTAACTAATCAATTAATTCTACATCTGATGTTTAGAAAATATTAAGAAAATGTGTAAAAAATACATTTGTAGGTCGAATGTAGTAAAATTTGTAATAATTTAAAGATATCTAGAAAAATAAACATTAAAAAACTATAATTTTCATAAATTAAATTTAATTCACAAATGGATCATAAATATATTTATTAAAAATGAACTATGTTATTGTCATAAAGATAGTGGAATGTAAGTATATATGAGTAAAATATCAATTTTTCGGTGATCATTATGAAATGAATATATCTAACATATTTTCACTCTATAATGATAATAATATATTATATAAAATATAGCTTCTTTTAATGTACTTATATATATTATCCATGTGGTATGGTGGTGAAATGTAATTTACCTCGCGCCATGAAGGCTATAGTCCACACATACATGAACAACACTATCATTTTTCAGTGTACGAATTAAATTATATATTATCATTTTAGATTGATAAATATGTCATTAATATCATAATATTGTAATTTATATATCATATATTCATGAAAAGTATCCTCATCACTATCCATGTAAAGAGTTGTGGAAATATGGATCAAATCGCTTCATGATGTGGTAGTCCATCATACACATGAGCAACATTAACTTATCCCACACAAAATGGAAAGTAAAAAAGGTATATATGATATAGTGACCCTAGAAGTATAATTATGTTATAATTATATCAGATATATTTTTTATCCATAGTTAAACCCAATTATGAGATATCTTGATGTAAAACAAGTCATGTATGTTTTTAGGGCATTAGTCTGTCGTACACACGAGTGACATTATCGTTTCACATTTCATGATAGAGTAAAATGATATATGTTGTTAGTGTAAAATTAAAAAATTAAGTATATGGGATATTCTATTTTGAATACATTAAAGTAAATTAATATGATTTTAATTAGTTTAATGTATAAATTAAACAAAAATTCATAGTTATTAATTATTCTTCTTGTTGAACAACTTCGTTACAATTATACAAACGTTATCCAAAAATGTTTTTATAACTAGATTATGGATTAAATTATTAGGGTATGGATATTTCGATGTTATTTGGGTATTAAAATTCTTAACTAAAATGTTTTCTATGGTTTTAATAACAAAGGAGAGGTGGTGGCCTTTTATAAGTCAGTTGAGTGTCACAGATGTAATTATTAAAACTAATAAGGCGTACCCATGTTGTTAATCAGAGTAAAGAGTTAAAATCTAGTATTAATGATAAATAGACATTACAATATATATATATATATTGATATAAGATATATTTTAGAAAAGGTTTTATATCATTTTAACCCTCATCTTCTTAGTTCGACCCCCGATAAACCCATTTTTTCCTTAACAGTGATAATAATTTTTTAGTGTCTTCACTATTCATTTTAGTCCAAAATTAAGTATACCATATTAAAAATATAAGTTATTCTGATTGAAAATATGGAATCCATTTTTTTAACTCAATTCTCATAAGTGTAAATTTTCAATTTATAAGTAATGTTGAAGATGCGAGGAGAAATAATGTTTTCAATGAAAACATGTTCAAATTATTATGATGTATTTATATCAAAATTTAATATTAAAATGACTTAAATTACCTAAATTAGTTAAATTTTAATGTAACTATAAAAATATAACTTTTATACCTTTTATAAATATAATTTAACTTTAAAAATTATATAATTGAAAATTTAGTTTCCAATTTCAATATATTATTTTTACTTTTCCTCAAAAAATGTTTCAATTCATAAAGATAAAAAATACACTATAAGATAATTTTAATATTTTGATTTTATTTTGTTATCTAAATTTTATAAATGTGTTAAAAATATATTTTATATTTTGTTTCAAAAGAGCTACTATTGTGTATTTTATAATTAATACAGTTGGTAATATTTTTTTTTTCATTTTTAATTCTACATATTTTATTTATAGTCAAATAATAAAAATTTATTTTTTTTAAATGTGTACAAAATATAATTTTAGTAATTATTTTATTATTATTCATAATAACTAATTTAATAGCTAGGTTATAATATTAATCAATATTGGCGTTAATTAGGACTATGTGTGGTATATTTGGTAAGCTATCAAACTGATTAAATTTGGAGAAATATATTTGATTGGTTTTTAGAGGTTGATTTTTTTCAAGGAGTAATATATCAAATACATTGTTCATATTTTATAATTTTTCTTTGATACTATTTTCTTTGAACACATTCATCTGATCCCTAATTATCTTTTTTCTGGGACTTGTCAATCTAGTGAGTTATGAAATGTTCATTCTAAATCATATCCTTATGGAATTATGATTTTTAATCATGAGTAATGAATCAATGATCATTACTAAATAATATTTTTGTAATATTCCTCATTATTATAATCACATAGCTTTTTTCATTTTATAACCACCTATTCTCGATTTAAAATATTTCTAGAATATTTATTCTCTAATCCTCATAGGGAAAATCATAATGGAAAAAAAATAAAATATGTAAAATAATTTCTTCTAAAAACAACATGGAACATTACATATATATTATTATCTTATAACCAATCACCATAAGTAAATCTGAAAATTAAATAAAATTGGAAGTCATTTTATGAATATACGTGAAATCATATGAAGGAAATACCAGAACTAGCAATCATATTCTTAAAATCATATTATGGGAAACACAGATCTTATAGAAAATCATGAAATCTAAGTTATTTTATTTATTAGATTCATATAATTATCATCATCAATAGATTATTTATTATACATCTGTATTATAACAAAAAAAATATATTAATAGTAATGAAATTCTTCTAAATCATTGAAAACCTTTTTATACCAAATAATTATAAAAAAATTGGATCCTCATGAATATTGCATTAGAAATAATATATCATGGTTACTATTACACATGATGTATTAGATTTAATATAACATTACCTAGGTACATCATTCTACATAGTACATCTATATTAATTTAAATAGTCATATAAATTGGTTTTGTCATTTTCAAAAAGTTAATAAATTATGAGATTAATTGAAAATCATTTCCATATATAAACTTAATTAATATTATAGAGTTCATATTGATATCCACTAACACATTCCCCATACTGTTCATTAATATAAATTCATAATCATCATATTAAAATTTTAACAACATTTATCTATGGGAAAAAATAATAAAACACAAAAATTATATCCTTTATCTTCTTACTATATTCACACTTATCAATATGAATATAAAATTAAAGAGGAACTTTTTAAATATTATAGAATGTATCTAGAAGTTTACTACTAATATTTATCATAGGTTGATCTCATCCATTTGGTGAAATAAGGTGGAGAAATTGTACCTATTCTCCCCGGGGATTTAGATAAATATCCCCTTCTTCTAAAACATTAATACCCCTAAAAAATTATATCTGGAATAAATAATCACATATTTTATCACGAATAAATCAATATTTCTTATAAAATATCTCTATATTAAATCATTATCAAATATATTAACATCTACATTTTTAGGAAAATTATTGTTCTCTAAATCAATAAACTCAATATGAGGGTCTAATCTATGGAATATAAATATTTTTTAGATAATATAGTAATGATGGGTTTTTGTAGGAATGAATAATTATTTTTATAGTATTTTTCATTCCTTTAACCACTTTTTAGTATACCATCAAAGAATTTCTCCTTCAAATTTCTTTAATAAGTTATTAGAATAATTAATATTTTCTATAGTGTTGTGTTCAAAATAAACTAAGGTACTGGAATTAATATCTACCCATTAAAATCCACATAATATGAATTATATCCTATTACATAAATAATTATATATTTCTGTTCTATCACTAAGTGTCTATCTGGGACTGATATATAGTCGATCCAATATTTCACTATCTACAATTTTGTATTGTTAACTTTTTCTTACTGACAATTATTCAATTACAAAAACAAATTATTATGTTTTTGTTTTAGTTAATCACTTATAGGACTTAATCTGTAGACATAATAAGAATTATTTTTCCATCATAAATATATGGATGAAGAAGCTTCCAACCCTGCAAGAAGAAATTCATGAATAAGATTTTTGTAGAATGAGAACCCCATAAATCTTATTTGAATGATACATTTAGGTTTACCTTCATATATTAAAAATAAATGCATTAAAATTTATGTCGGATCATTAGTAGTGAAATAGTACATTCTAATTGAGACACAAAGTATCACTGGTTGTTGTTAGTTTAGAAAAAAAATCAGTAAATATTTGGTCACATACATGTGACTCATTACTAAATCCTATTTCAATGATGCTCCATTTATACCTTAGGTGTATTATCTTAATCTATATTAGAAAATATATTTTGTATAGTACATCCTGATTACAGTGGCCGCCATTTCTTCTATATATTACAATGAAGCTAGCAACACCATAAGAAAATAAAATGATTCCATGAGAACACTAATGTATACATAGTTAGAATAACATGACTTAATATAGGTACTGAATAAGACAAACCATTATTAAAATAAAACATTATTTTTTATGGATAATAAATTATTCTATGTCAATAAAACAAAATCAAATAATATATATATTTTTCAATATATACAAAATTTCGTTTGTGACTAAATGGGAAATTTTTATTGTCCTACATTGTGAGAATAAATACCAACTCATAAGGTTATAACCACTCTTCAATTTATTAAAAATTAACACTTGATACATTACATAAAATTACCCTTAATAAATTCCATATTATCAAAAAGTATAGTGTCTTCAGAAATTTGGTACATTACAATACATAATAAAACTTGTAATAAAACATCTTCATTGAAAACATCGTTAACATGCCCTCATATAAAATTATAAGAGATTTCCGGAAGAAATAACTAAGAAATGGGTGATATATAAATCTACATAAGAGAATACACATTTAATAATTTAAATCATGTCATAAAATAGCCATACCAAGGGGCATTAAATGAGTAATAATCATAACCATGAATAATAAGACATGATATTGCATGATAACATAAAGGTAACATGGGAACTGTGGAAACAAAATACAAAACTACATTATAGGTCTAGGATAAATACCATTACATAATAATGGACAAGGTCCCATAAAGTAATCATGTTCATTCTATATCCAAATATGAAAAATCATGATACTAAACATTACCCAATGCATTCGAGTGCGATATAATTCTGTGCACACATGTCACCTTCATTTCAATCTCATTCTTTAGTGTGTCACACAGATCATATAAAATGTATTCATGCAACATAAAATTTTATTATATGAACAAGTATTGTGGAATAAATACATCTAAATACAGAGTAATTATTGGTATAAGGTCATAAATGTCAACACCATTGATTGGTATTTGGAATTGTATCCACTACCCAATTATTTTGACATGGATTCTGGTGGTGAAATTTGGGAAACATAATAGGGAAGTATAAATATACATGGAGTGAATTAACAAGATACAAATGGGTAACCCGACATTTAGAGATCATAAATACAATACAAGGAAGGTTAGAAAACATAAACCATTATAAATAAGTTTTTAATTAAATAGTATAAAATGAAAAAATATTCATCAATAAATTGTATAAATAGATGTTCCATTACGAATTTCGTTAGCCTAATGATGTCATAAAAAAATTCATAAAATGGGATGATGAGTGAATAAAGGTACTATCATAATTTGGAAAAAAATGGTCTGTAATAGGTACATGAAAATAAATATCCAAACAATAGAAAAGGGAGAATAGACAGAAAAACATAATAATGAATCATGAAAAAAAGGATAATGGAAATAAACCTTACATGAGTGTGTTAGTCCAAAAACATGATAAGGGGATTATAGAGTGCTTGGGGAACCCTGGTAGGATTATAGAGATACGAGGTTAGAATAAATAAATTCTCCATTTATTTTTTTATGATGATAAATTTGATCTTGGGTGGGTGCATATACGAAAAGTCTGTGATTTAATTAATATTTAGGTTAGAACTCTACAAAAAATATCCAAAACCAAAAACCATCCCATGTTTTTTTCCAATGTTTCTTCCAAAAGAGTGTTTTACATTATTTTATTATGAACTTTACCAATCTTATTACAATAATTACATTGCCTATGTGGAAGTGAGTCACACAATTAATGAAATGAAATTAAAACACTAAAATATTTTACTTGTATTTGAGGACTCATAAAGGCTTAATAAAAAATCAAATAAAAATATAATCAAATTATTTTATAGTAAAAACATATATTTGGCCAAATATACACATTATAGAAGTTATTACATCATTTTGGGTCATTAGGATGTCACAATACACATTGTTTATACAGTATTTAATTTTTACCTAAAAATTTGAATGTCTTGGAAAATTCTAAAAAGTTATCTATTGGGTAATTTCAATGTTATGATAACAAGTTTAATATTAATTATATATAAATCATTTTCTAAATAATATATTTTTATCTTTTAAAAAATAACTGATATATATATTAAATGATGTGTTATTAAAATAATAGTTTTTAAACCCTAACAAAACTTGACATTTGACTTCATTAAAAAAATATAGTCATTTAAATTTAATAAAAAAAAATATTTATAACAACATTTATTTTTCATATTAGTTATTTCCAAAGATACATTAATTCATAAAAATTAATTCTTTAATTGAATTAAATGATACCCAAAAGCATTATTCATTTTTTTAAAATATCAAAATAAATATATTGATTATTATATATGAAATAATGTACACAATCAATTTTATAGGACCATAATACATATTACATTAATACACTAGAGTATTCTCTAAGAGTATGGTGGTGATGGTTAGACTATTATATGGTAGTTCGACAAACATGGTTTGAGTTGTGTTCTCGATGTGCTTGAACTTCTCTCATAAAAAACTTCTCTCATATTTAAGTTGTTGGATCTCAGCATTAGCTTGGTTGAGGAAAAATCCCATAGATTCTATCTCCCTCAAAACCTCTAATAAAACACCTTAATAGGTTATAATCCTACTGGATGAGGTTATCACATCCTTTGTCTGAGACAATATGATTTGTGAAAGCAGTATATTTATACTAAACATGGGATCACTTTTAGCTCCTATATTATCAACGAAAGACTATTAACGACATTTTTAATTCATTTGAAAATATTAAAAAAAATGTTCATGATTTGTTTCTATAAAAAATTACATAATTAAATATAAAATCATAATATAATTTTATTTATAGCAGTTTGGGTCATCAAAATCTTCAAACTATGAATAATTTCTGCCTAAAAAATATCATTTCCTCCATTAAAATTGTTGTGGGTAATTCTGTTTCATCAATTATTATGGTTACAAAACTGAACCATAAAACTTGTAGATTCTCCATAGCTCCATGACAACATGAATTATCTTTTTCATATAACATTTTATCTATATTAGATGATCTTTACTGATTTCTCCTCATAAGAAAAATTATTCTCCAATGGTACCACCTCTAAATTGAGTACATGTGAGGGGTAAGGTTTGTACTTCATAAAGAGTGATACATCGAATACATTATGAACATGAGATAGGTTTGGTGGGAGTGCAAGTCGATAGTCCACCCCTATGATGTGATAATGGATCTCAAAGGGGGAAATGTATATTGGGTTATTCATTCCATTCTTCTCAAATAAAATTACCATTTCCATAGAGTTATTTCGATAAATACCATTTATCCCGCATTAAACTCTATGTTTCATTGATGATTGTTATCATAGATATTATGTCATCTGTGGACATATTTTTTGTTCTAATGAATGTTATTATAATTTTCCACAATTATCGACCATTTTAGGACATAGTAGTTTGTGTTACTTAAATTCATCTCAGCGTGCAGGTGTCGTTCAGCAGTTCCCATAAAGGGCTTCATAGTGGTTTATTTGGATACTGAAGAAGTCATGGTTGTTTTAAGTGAACTTGAAAAAAAGTAATATGTTGATCTCATCCTCTATTTAAGTTAATTGAGAATACTTTCAAAAATTCCTCATGGTTTTTTGATTGTCCTCCCTAATTGGAAATTAGTTTGTGTTGGAACCAGGTTTTTCAAAGCATGATTTGGTGTATGGTTTGTGTTTGTTGTCAATCCTCAGTGGAAGTTCCGAATGTGTTCCAGCAAAGTGATCATACAGTTCAAGCAGACAACAGTTTTGAAGGTGGTGCTGTTTCCCAGTGTTTGCCAAATTTTTGGGCCTCAAAATCGGAAAATGAAGACATGGATTGTCTGCAAAAGGAGCTTCGCAGAAAACGGAAGTGGTGCGTGAAATATAAGAGGCTTGCGCGAAAAACTTAAGTTAGGCGCGGAAAACAGCGGGATGCGCGAAATAGTTTTTTCGCGCAAACAGTGTTTCGAATTCAGAGAGGCGAAAAATGGCAAAGGCATGGGCTGCGCGGAAAATCAGGGATGTGCGCGAAATACTTAAGTTGGGCGTGAAAAACAGCGGGATGCGCGAAATAGTTTTTTCGCGCAAATGCTGTTTCAGAATCAGTTTGGGGAAAGATGGCAAAGGCATGGGCTGCGCGGAAAATAAGGGTTGTGCGCGAAATACATAAGCTGGGGGAAAGATTACGCGCCAGATGAGAGATTTTCCGCGCCGAAGGGGATTTTGCGCGCAGTGGTCTCAGTCGCCTATAAATATGAGGTGACCCCCTTCATTCGGGTGGTTGGAAGACTTAGAGAAGATCCGAGGTCTGATGCGCGAAAAAGGATCGCGTAAAGGAGCTTGCGCGAAATATTTGGAGTGGCGCGAAAAACGGGATTTTTGCGCGAAATATTTTCCCGCACCAAAAGAAAATGTTGCGCGCAATAGGATGATTTTGCGCGCAAATGGTTGATGTTTCGCATATTTCTCAGTAAGGTTTGTCTGCACGTTTTGGTTATCCAGTTCAGTGGTTCTGCGCGTTCTAGTGCATCTCTTCCGGACTTCGATGCAAGCAGAGTCTCGTGCTGAGCAGAGGCAAAGACTTCAATGCAAATTTATTGAAGAGACCTTCACGTCTATAAACTGAGTGAGACTTCACCAACGGCAGTGAGCCAGGGGGAGTCAACGGGAGTGACCCAAGGGAAGCAGTGAGCTTTCCCTAAACCTTTTGTAAAGGCAGTGAGCCTGGGACAGAGTGTCTGTACCCGAACGTTTGTATCCGCAGCTAGTGAAGCATAGTGGATTTAGGTACGACCGACAACCTGTCGGCGTATGCTCCTTGGACGTAGCCCTTAGTGGTGAACCAAGTAAAAATGACTGTGTCTTCTCTGTGCATGTGAATGTTTTCATTTTGATCGTAATCATCATACAGGTTCAACAAGTTCCTACCAACGTGGGAACAAGATCCAACAAATTAAAAGAAAAAGTGGTCACCCTGATTCACCCCTCCCCTCTCAGGGTGTCCCGGGGTCCTTCAAGTGGTATCAGAGGGAGGTTGCTGGTGTTGAATCTGACCTTCTTCATCATGGAAAACGCCTTCAATGTCAGGGGAGTCCCTCACTTCGATGGAAGCAATTTCCAGATCTGGAAGAACAGAATGAGAGCTCATCTAAGATCTCTTGGAATGGAAGTTCTTTTTTCTACTGTGCAAGGAATACATGTCACTGATCCAACAGGTCTGGCTATGACTGAAACAGACAGGAAACTTCTTGATGCAGATGCTAAAGCACAGAATGCTCTCACTGCTGCCCTTTCTGATCAGATTTACCTGAAGGTGATGAATTGCACCTCAGCAAAATCTATGTGGGATAAACTTGAGAATATTTATGAAGGTGATAGCAAAGTGAAGGAGGCAAAACTACAAGTGCTACACAATCGGTTTGATGATCTGAAGATGCATCCAGACGAGAATGCAGACTCCTTCTTCAATCGAATTACTGAAGTGGTTGGAGCAATTCGGGGTCTAGGCGAAGAAATCAAAGACATTGATATTGTAAAGAAAATATTAAGAAGACTTCCACCTCTGTATAATGCGAAGGTGTCAGCTCTTGAGGAAAGAGATCTTTCCAAACTTTCTCTAGATGACTTACTGAGCAGTTTGGTAGCATATGAAATGAGAGTCAAGCCAGAAGATGCTACGACTCGGGTGAGCAAGGAAATGGCATTCAAGGCCATGGATAAATTGAAAATCTCAAAGGATAGTAGCGGTGATGATGACGAAGAGAAAGAAATTCTTTCTCTCATTGCAAAGAAGTTCCAGAAGGGGAAAGGGAAATTCAAAGGGAAGTTACCTCTCGCATGCTTCCGTTGTGGAAAAGTTGGGCATATTGCCTCTCAGTGCTTGAAGAATATCAATGATGATGACAGTGAAGATGAAAACTTCAAAAAGCCTCAAAGAAGGTTCTTCAAAAAGGGAGACTTCAAATCTGGTAAGAAAATGCAAAGGAAGAGTTTTGTCTGTGAAGAGGAAGAAGATGACAATGAATTCTGTGATGAAGAAGAACCAGAATTCAAAACTGGGAACCATGCTTCTATGATGGCCACTGTTGAAAAGTCAGAAGATACTGATGGTGAAAAACAACTGAGAACTTGTGTAGATCCTGAGGTGCAACTTAAGGATGCAGTTAGTAATCTTAAGATTAAATGTAAGAGCTGCAATAAGTGGAAATCAATTGTAGAAGAATCAACTGAATATGTTGATCAACTTGAAGCTGAAATTGAACGACTGGAAGAATTTGTGAAGGTACAGTCTAAAATAATTGAAAGCAATGATGATGCAGTTGATCTGAAGCTGAGAATTGAAGAGCAAGCAAAGTTCATCAATGACCTCACATCCAGACTGGATGAAAAATCCAAGACTGTTGAGGGTCTTGAGGAGGAAGTAGTTACTCTGAGGAGTAAAATGGAGACAGAATTAGTTCCAAAAGAATCGAGGAAGAAAATACAGTTCGGAAGATTCTCAGATGCAGAATTACTTGCAAGAGCCAAGTGTGGTTCAGATGGGGTTGGAAAAGTCTTGAGTGATCAAAGACCTGCTTGCATGGGAAAGAGTGGAATTGGCTGTGAGGCTGAGTCATCAACTGCTGGAAGTGAAAAGATCCAAAAGAAAGATAAGATGAAAGTTGAACATGTTGAAATGTTACCTAGAGTGCTGAAAAAGGAACCCTCAATCCAAACTAAAAGGAGACCTGAAAATTATCCTCAAACTTTCAAAAATGGCAGACAGTCTTACTATTCTCCCAAGGAAGAAGCTATAAGGAAAAATTCAAGTGAGAAGAAATTTCTTCTCATGAAGTGTCAGTTCTGTGGCTATCTGGGCCACACCATGTCCTATTGTGAAGAGGCAAGAAGCTATCTGAATGGAGAAGATATAGATGCTCAACAAAGGAGAACAATTTCATATCCTAATTCTTATAGAAGAAATAATTTCTATGGATATTGTTTTCATTGTTCTAACTTTGGTCATAAGGCCATTAATTGCAGGCAGAGAAGGGACATTGACACCTCATACAGAAGTTCCAGACATGTCAAGTCTCGTCAGCAAGACGATGTTTCTCTTTCAAACAGGTTCTCACCTCTTAAAGAAGACTTTGACTATGAAGAACCTGAGTTTGCGGAAGAGATAGTTGAAAGGCCATCAGTTCTATATACTCAATCTAACGTCTCATGGAAGGAAAGGAGGAAGATTGAGAAATCAAACCTTGCAGAGGTAGCTCTCAAAGCTACAAAGAACAACAGTACCTGGATTCTAGATAGCGGTTGCTCATCTCATATGACAGGTAATGCCGGTCTACTTACAAATATCATAAAGAATGTTGATGGTACAGTAAGACTTGGTAATGATGGGGCTCTGAAAATCAAAGGGAGTGGAAGTACCAAATTAGCTAATGGAGAACTAAAGAAGACTGAAGTCCTTTACGTAGATGGCCTACGTCATAATCTCCTCAGCGTGAGTCAACTCTGTGACTCAGGACTTGTTGTTACTTTTAATCAGAAAGGCTGCACTATCAAGGGAAAAACTGGAAATTCTCTCATGAAGGGATGCAGAACAGAAGGAAACTTGTATCAGGTTGATAGTGAAGAGAATGTATGTTACATTACTGTTGAAGAAGAAAACAATCTGTGGCATCGGAGATTGGGACACATCAATCAACAAGACATGGAGAAAATATCAAAATTGAGAATTGTCATGGACATTCCCAACCTGAAGCGTGAGCGTGAAAAATCCTGTGATGCTTGTATTCGTGGGAAGCTGGTCTGCAGTTCATATCGGCCAAAGAAGAAAAAGGCATCTCACCTTCTTGATCTGATTCATACAGATGTTTGTGGTACAATAAATGTTGCCGGGACTCATGGAGAAAGGTACTTTGTCCTTTTCATAGATGATTACAGTCGAATGGCATGTGTGATGGTCATTCATCGGAAACGACAGGTCCTTGACTGCATGAAAACATATCGGCGAATCGCCGAGAATGATACTGGACGAACAATCAAAGTGTTGCGATCTGACAATGGAGGAGAATACACGTCCATTGAATTTGAAAATTATCTGGAGAAGCATGGGATACAACATGAGGTAGCTGCTGTGAGAACTCCACAACAAAATGGAGTTGTGGAACGAAGGAATCGACAGGTGAACAACATGGCACGAACTATGCTGATTGAGAGTCGTATTCCACGACATTACTGGAAAGAGGCTGTTCAAGCTGCAGTGTACATTCAGAATCGAACAGGACTTTATATGGGTGAGACTAAGACACCATATGAATTGTGGCATGGACGGAAGCCATCTCTAAAATACTTTCGTGTCTTTGGAAGTAAGTGCTTCATCAGGAACAAAGAAGGAAATCAGGGGAAATATGGTGACAACGCAGATGAAGGAATCTTCCTCGGTTACTCAATGAACAGCAAAGCCTACAAATGTTTCAACAATCGTTTGGGAAGGATTGTGGAAAGCAATGATGTTAAGATAATTGAAGAGAAAACCACAAATGCCTCGCGCACGTCATATGCTGATGTGATAGAAAGTCATGAAGAATGTGAACATGAAGAACCTACAAATGCAGAAATAGAGGAAGCTGTTCAAAACACTCATCAATCACATGATGATGTTGACTCAGAAGAAGAATCTGAAGAAGAAACTATGGCTGAAGAGAATACTACTGAACCTCGCAGGAGAAATCGAAGAGCTGAGATTGATCCATCCAACATAATTGGGGATAAGAGTGCACCCACTCAAACCAGAAGGATGAGGAATACCACACAATCTGCATTTCTATCAGTTGTAGAGCCATCCTCATTCGAAGAAGCTGCAAAAGATGAATCTTGGGTGAAAGCCATGAATGATGAATTAGATCAGATTGATAAGAATCAGACATGGGATCTTGTCCAGAGACCCGAAGGTCACA
Organism: Viscum album; assembly: GCA_963277665.1. NCBI lineage: Eukaryota > Viridiplantae > Streptophyta > Magnoliopsida > Santalales > Viscaceae > Viscum > Viscum album. The sequence goes on along the minus strand of OY728153.1, from coordinate 207,321,335 downwards.
ATGTGATTGGTACCAAATGGATCTTCAAAAATAAGTTTGATGAGCATGGAAGTGTCATCAGAAACAAGGCACGACTGGTATGTAAAGGATACTCTCAGATTGAAGGCATTGATGTTGAAGAAACCTTTGCTCCAGTGGCTAGACTGGAGTCAATCAGGCTATTTCTTGCCATGGCACTCCAAAGAGGATATAAAGTATATCAAATGGATGTCAAGACAGCATTCTTAAATGGTGTACTCGAAGAAGAAGTCTACATTGAACAACCAGTGGGTTTTCTTCTTGGTGCTGATGAATCAAAGGTCTGCAAGCTAAAGAAAGCACTTTATGGATTAAAACAGGCACCAAGGGCATGGTATTCTAGACTAGATTCGTATCTCAAAAAGCTGGAATTCAAAAGAGGAGGAGTTGATCACAATCTCTATGTGAAGAATTCTCCAAAAGATCAGTTCATGGTTCTTGTTTACGTCGATGACATTATATTTGGTGGCAGCAAACAGAAATCAGTGGATGAATTTGCCAATCATATGAAATCAGAATTTGAAATGTCAATGATTGGGGAGCTCACATATTTCTTGGGACTGCAAGTGACTCAGAGGAAAGACTACACTTTTATCTCTCAGGAAAAGTATGCAAGAGAGCTGCTGAAGAAGTTTAACATGCAAGACTCCAAACCAATGTCAACTCCGATTGCAGTTGGAACCAAACTTGGGAAGCATGAGGATGGAAAATCTGTAGATCCCACCCTGTACAGGAGAATTATTGGGAGTCTATTGTACCTGACAGCGACACGGCCAGATATTGTCTTTGCCACATGTCTTTCTGCCCGCTTTCAGAGTAATCCAAAAGAGGAACACATGACAGCAGTGAAAAGAATCATGAGGTATATTCAAGGTACTTACAAGTATGGATTATACTTTGCTGTAGGAAGGGATAGTGAATTATCCGCATTTTCTGATGCTGACTGGGCTGGCGATGTTGTGGACAGAAAGTCCACCAGTGGTGGAGCATTCTTTATCGGAAATAATTGTGTTGGCTGGTTGAGCAAGAAACAAGAAAGTACTTCTCTTAGTACTGCGGAAGCTGAGTATATATCTGCCACAAAGTCATGCACTCAACTGCTATGGATGAAGCAACAATTAACAGATATTGGTGATGAGGTAAAGCAGCCAATGGTGATCTACTGTGATAACAAAAGCGCAATTGATCTTACGAAGAATCCGGTTCAGCATTCTCGTACAAAACATATTGAAATACGGTATCATTTTATCAAAGAAAAGGTTGAACAAGGCGTGATTAAAATGGATCATGTTGGAACTAATGAGCAAGTGGCTGATATCCTAACCAAGCCATTGTCCGCGGCTGTGTTCGAGACGCATCGGTTGAACCTCGGTGTTCGACCACCTCCTACTGCATAAGGAGGCTCCGGAAGTCCCCTCTCCCCGTGTGTTTTGACTGTTTTTATCTGTTTATGGCTGTGATGCAGGTTTATGGGGGAGATACTATCCAGGGGGAGTATGGCTTGAGCTGAACGTTGAACAAACTTTTCGGTCTTTGGTTTTATTGTCAATGGGGGAGACAGGAATAAATTCAAGGCAAGAGAATTCAAGGCGAGAAATTCACGGCAAGAGAATTCAAGGCAAGAAATTCAAGGCAAGAAATTCACGGCAAGAAATTCACGGCAAGAAATTCATCTGTGATGGAAGTGTAAGATTGTGATGAGCAGTTTAATAAGGATAACATCGGGCGTCATGGAGAATTTCAAAACACTAAGACCCAATTCAAGCTTCCTCTCTTGTTTTCTACACCGAGCATTGCTCACGTAGACTTAGAGTGTTGGCTGAGTTGATTCTTGCGTTTTGGATTTGCTCATGGTTGGAGATCTATTGAATTTATTCTGATTGCCAACAAACCCAAAGGGGGAGATTGTTGGAACCAGGTTTTTCAAAGCATGATTTGGTGTATGGTTTGTGTTTGTTGTCAATCCTCAGTGGAAGTTCCGAATGTGTTCCAGCAAAGTGATCATACAGTTCAAGCAGACAACAGTTTTGAAGGTGGTGCTGTTTCCCAGTGTTTGCCAAATTTTTGGGCCTCAAAATCGGAAAATGAAGACATGGATTGTCTGCAAAAGGAGCTTCGCAGAAAACGGAAGTGGTGCGCGAAATATAAGAGGCTTGCGCGAAAAACTTAAGTTAGGCGCGGAAAACAGCGGGATGCGCGAAATAGTTTTTTCGCGCAAACAGTGTTTCGAATTCAGAGAGGCGAAAAATGGCAAAGGCATGGGCTGCGCGGAAAATCAGGGATGTGCGCGAAATACTTAAGTTGGGCGTGAAAAACAGCGGGATGCGCGAAATAGTTTTTTCGCGCAAATGCTGTTTCAGAATCAGTTTGGGGAAAGATGGCAAAGGCATGGGCTGCGCGGAAAATAAGGGTTGTGCGCGAAATACATAAGCTGGGGGAAAGATTACGCGCCAGATGAGAGATTTTCCGCGCCGAAGGGGATTTTGCGCGCAGTGGTCTCAGTCGCCTATAAATATGAGGTGACCCCCTTCATTCGGGTGGTTGGAAGACTTAGAGAAGATCCGAGGTCTGATGCGCGAAAAAGGATCGCGTAAAGGAGCTTGCGCGAAATATTTGGAGTTGCGCGAAAAACGGGATTTTTGCGCGAAATATTTTCCCGCGCCAAAAGAAAATGTTGCGCGCAATAGGATGATTTTGCGCGCAAATGGTTGATGTTTCGCATATTTCTCAGTAAGGTTTGTCTGCACGTTTTGGTTATCCAGTTCAGTGGTTCTGCGCGTTCTAGTGCATCTCTTCCGGACTTCGATGCAAGCAGAGTCTCGTGCTGAGCAGAGGCAAAGACTTCAATGCAAATTTATTGAAGAGACCTTCACGTCTATAAACTGAGTGAGACTTCACCAACGGCAGTGAGCCAGGGGGAGTCAACGGGAGTGACCCAAGGGAAGCAGTGAGCTTTCCCTAAACCTTTTGTAAAGGCAGTGAGCCTGGGACAGAGTGTCTGTACCCGAACGTTTGTATCCGCAGCTAGTGAAGCATAGTGGATTTAGGTACGACCGACAACCTGTCGGCGTATGCTCCTTGGACGTAGCCCTTAGTGGTGAACCAAGTAAAAATGACTGTGTCTTCTCTGTGCATGTGAATGTTTTCATTTTGATCGTAATCATCATACAGGTTCAACAAGTTCCTACCAACGTGGGAACAAGATCCAACAAATTAAAAGAAAAAGTGGTCACCCTGATTCACCCCTCCCCTCTCAGGGTGTCCCGGGGTCCTTCAGTTTGAGGATGATAATAAGTCATAATATTCAACTCCATGTTTAGAGAATACTGGAGATTTTCATGAACATAGAGGTAAATCATGGATCTCAGTAAGATATAATTGATAGTGGTACTACATGAAGTCTTACTACAACTCTAATTTGTATCCATGAAATTATATCCAGTAAAAATTCCTTCCATATAATAATAAATTTATCTGTCATTGTAAGATGATCCACCACAACCCATAAAACATTATTCCTTTTTCATTACATGGGAATGCCAGTTAAAAATTACATGGTGATGTTTTCCAATTTCCATGTAGGTATGGGTAATGGATCCATCATCCCCTTATATTTTTTTTGTTTCTGCTTTTACTTTCATAAAAACAAGACATCTTGATGTATATTCAGAAATCTCTTTCTTTATATTGTCCCACTAATAGTCTTTATAGAGATCTCGATACCTCATTGTGCTTCTTGGGTGGCTGGGAAGGTCGAACTATGTGCATCATCCAATTACTCATTATTTAACTAATGATTTGACCGTACACAAAGTATTTACTCAAATCATAGAACACTTTCATCCTTAACATTGATCTCTATGGATTTTCATTTCCTTATATCTTCCACATTCTTCTGAATTCCCACATAAACTCTTTGAGAATCCTTTAACTTCAATATATGATATGTTTGAGAAATCATTTTTGAAAGGATTGATGATGTTTCTTCCTTTATGATCACCATTTCCATCCACTCCAAATCATAGAAGACATGATCCATCACAAATCTCATCAGTAATATAATTATCAAATCCTTTCTTTTTATAGAATCTTACACCTTATTCTCTTCCCCAGGTTGGTAGTTGGTTTATAAATCATAGTTATTGATCAGATATAACCATTTTCATTTTTTCATATTCTCTTATTTTTCTTATGAATACATAATTGAGGATTTTATGACTTGTATATATTTAAAACTTCTCCCTAGAAAGATAATTACATGATAATTCAATATGAATATAACTACAGCTAACTCTAGATCATGTGTTGGGTAGTAATACTCATGAATCATTAACTTTATTAAAGCCCATTAAATCACTTTTTCATTATTCATTAACAGTAATCCCAACCCCTTTTTTGAAGAACCATTTAATACCACTAAAAGTTCTCTACACGAGGGAAGTGTAAGAACATGGGTAGTGATAAGAATTATTTTTAAATCCTTGAATATCACTTCACATTCAGTATTCTAGGAAAACATTACTCTCTTACAAGTTATCTTGGATAGAGGATTTGATAATCATGAGAAATTTCTCACAAATCGATGATAATAACCAGCTAACCCAAGGAAACTAATGATATCTATTGATAATGAAGACCTCATCCATTATTCAATTAATTCAAACTTTCAAGGGTCCATATATATATAATTTCGTGTGATTATATGTCTCATAGAGTGGATTCCTTAATCTAGAACTTACATTTTATATACATGGGGAAAATGATTCGCCTTTCACAGGGCCTATAGTATAGTACTCAAATGCTCCTCATAAACCTCATATTTTTTGGAGTATATTAGAATATCATCTATAAAGACTATAAAAAAATTCTAGGTAATATATCTAGACTCTATTCATAAATTCCATGATGATTTATAGAGAATTTGGGGGTCTAAAAGGCATCACTATGATCTCATAGTGCTGATAACTAATACAGGATGTATTCTTGGGAATGTCCCCCTTCTTCACCATAACATGGTAATATCCAAAACGAAGATCCACCTTGGCGAATTATTTTTCTTCACATAGCTAATCAAAAAAAATTTCTTTTTAAGGATTAGTATAATTTCTCTTTATCATGATCTTGTTGAGCTCACAATAGTCGATACAATGGCACACTAACCCATCTTTCTTCATATAATAGAGGACTGGGGCACCCCAGGGTGAAGCACTTGGTCATATAAACCATTTAACTAGATTCTCCTATAACTGTTTCATCATCTCCCCATGTTCAACAATAGAAATTTGATATAAAATTAGGGATAATGGTATTGCCCCATGTGTATGATCAATTGAATATTCCACCTCTTGGTATGGAGGAAGACCAAACAATTCCTCAAGAAACACATCTGAATATTCCCTTATAATGTTTATGTATTAAAGGATGATCACTTTCTTATGATAAATCATTTTAGCTATTTTTGGTTTCTCAAAGGGAAATAACATCCCTACTTGAGATGATGTTGCCAAAAAGAGTTATTATCCTCAGATTTGTACAGAATATGGGGTTGATTCTTCATACAATGACCGATTTCCTTCTCATGGAAATTTATGTTGGCTCTTTAAAAGGAAACCGAATCCATGTCTAGAATTGCATCAAGTTCTCCCAAAAGATGTATAACTAGGTTTTATGGTGCGTTCACCCCCCAATTGTGATAGGGGAGGAGTTATACACATGGGATGAAATAATTTCTCCATTTCTCATTTTAACCAACATCTCTACATACATGAATTGTGTTGGTGTTTGAATAGTTATAATAAAATTTTTTGATATGAAGGAATGTGTACAAATAGAATCAAAATATTACTTCACCATTATTGAATGAATAAATACTGTACCTATCACAAAAACATTTTTTGGATTTACGTTAGTGGTAGTGAATGAAAAATATCTCCCTTGCTTCCTTAAAGGATGTTGGTTGTCTCAAAAAACCATTGCCTTAGTGCATTGGTTTGAAAACTAACCTGGATTCATTCATTAATAGTTATGAAAAATCTGATGAGGTTTTTTCAGATAATTCTATTCCAATATCGTAGTAGAGGTCCTATCATGTCTGAAATCATTGGCTAGGTTCCATTCCTTCCCACACCTAAAGCATTTCCTTATACCCTTTATGGAAAATACGGGGTTATTTTTTCACCATTGACAAGTTTAGTGTTTCAATTTCATGGAACCATTATATTTCTCTATATGTCCTCATAAATTAATGTCCACTTTCTAATTTTTATCCTCATGATACCCCTAAGATTCATCGATATGCATTTTTTCATTGAGGGTGCGATAGAAAATTTTCTCATATCTATCAATGTCATTGATAACCATAAATTTTCATTGACTAGGTTTTAACCTACAAAATACGTTTTCTTACATTAATTTTGGGGCAATGTCAAATCTAGAGGTGTATGCTAAAAGTCTTGCATTTTTTCCTCATATGCACCTATGGATTTGTCATCATTCATCATGAGGTCAAGGGAAACCATTTCAATTTTATGTTAGATAGTGTGAGGAAAATAATTATCCAAATAAATATTCCATAAATCCTTCCACCCCATTACTTAAATCGTATCCATAGGAAACATATTTTCTATCAATATAACCCAAGGATTAGATTCATCTTCTATATGATAATCATCCAGTTGAAATATATCTTCTTTTTTCCATGGAATGTTTGAGAAGATCTATTCAATGTATGTTATCCATTGTTTCACGATTAAGGGAATAGATAACCCACAGAATGTTAGAGGCCATTATTTTATAAAAAAATTAATTGTGTATTGTTTTATATTCTGGGGAATTGGATTCACCTCCTCATACAAATTTCTATTAAAATACTAAATTATCTGAGAGAGTATCATTATTAAATGTGTGATTTTTGATCCCATTGAGTTAGACATCTCATTGGGGTTGTCATCACATTACTCTTCATATTGAATGCTTACTCAATTACTCTTATTTTTTTTTCATTATATAGAATAAAAAGAAATTATGGATGATTATATATAATCATTAAGCACATAAAGTGGGAATCAAAATCCATTAAAGGGATAAATTATAAGTTATGTGTATCTTTTTAACTTATGTTTTCTATAATTCAGCATATATCATTAATGATCTATTTCCTAACATATACTCTAATGGGAATATATTTTTATCCCCAAATAATGTTTCATAACGTGCTTATTAATTTACCAAAGAATATCCCTTATTAGTGTGAAACCATCTGTGTAGTAAGGACCGTTGTCATGTACCAGGTTACCATGATCTACACCCAAGAAAACATTTTGGAGCTCCTACCACTAGGTATATCTATATTAGAACCAAGTCGACATGTATTATAAAAACAAGGATTTATATTTTCGAAAAATCACTTATTATATACATACCATAATTTTATTTATGATTTCTTATACATAGTCTATTACTAAAGAATTTTTAAGAATTTGAAAATCCTAACCCAAAAAACAAAAAATCTTTTCCTCAAATAGAAACTTTAACAACTAGTCCCTTTATTACACACTAACACATTATTTATTACATAAAATTACAGATTATTAAAAAAAGATAAATAATCATAGTTCTTATGGTAATTAGGTACATTAAATTACAACTTAAAAAAAGGAATACCACATCTTTATAGAAAACATTGTTAACATGCTCTCAATTAAAACTGTAAGGGGTAACCTAAAGGAAAACATATGAAATTGGGAGATATATATCCCATTAATGGAATAAAAATTGATAAAGAAATAAATATTATAAAATAGAAATACCTTGGGGAATAAAAAGTGTAGGAATCATAAACATGAATTATAAGTCATGATATAATATGATAACATAAAGGCAATAACCGAAATGTCGCAAAAAATTATAACACAACATCATAAGTCTGGTTTAACATCCAAAACATCATAACTGATGATGTCCCATAATAGACCAGGTTCAATAAATGTCTCAAAATGATGTATCATGATACTAATTATTAGTCAATACATTTTAGGGATATATAATTTCAGCTTCACCTGTACTTTTAGTTCAATCCAATTCTTAAGTGTGCCGCATAGATCATACAACATAGATTCGTTCATCATAATATTTTATTTATTGAAAATGTATTGTGGAATAAATATATGTAACTACATAATAATAATGAGTATAACTACATTAATTTTAACACTTGTGATAAAAATTTGGTATGGTACTCACTACACAATTATTTTGGCATCGACTCATGCGATGATATTTCGGTCGAATAATGGGGAAGTGTAAATTTTCAAGGAAGGCCTTAATGAGTGATAAATGAGAATATAATCATTTATAAATCATAGGGACCATATGTTAAGGGTTATAAAACAAACCCCATCATTATTATTTGAAAATTAATGGGTATAAAATGAATAAGATTTTGGAATAAAGAATGTAAGAGAGGAAGCATTCTGAAATTTCGGTAGGCTAACGATGTCACATTAGAACTCATAAAATGGGTTGATGAGAAATAAAGGGTTCTCTTATAATTTAGATATAAAATGTTCTAAAATTGGGAACTGAAATTACATACCCCCACATTATTATTGGAGAATAGATTACATAACATAATAAAGATACGTGAATAAAGAGGATAAATGAAAGAATCCTTACATGAGTGTGTGACACCAAAAGCATGAAAGTGGGGATTATTGAGAGCCTGTGGATACTGGGGAGGACTCTAGATAAAAAAGGAAGATTAATGACATTGTCCAATGATTTTTGAGTGATGTTAAATGGGAACATGGGTGGGTATATATAAGAAAAGAGAGGGATTTCTTCAATATTTAGATTTTGGATTATAAAAAATAAAATATTCAAAACCACCAATATTCCAATGGTTATTTATAAATGATCCTATGAATGTGAAGTGTTTTAAATAATTTTATAATGAAAATATACGAACATATTCAAATAATTCCCTTTCTTATGTTGAGATTAGTAACACTTTTAATGAAAGAAGTTGAAACTCTATAATATATTAATGGTTTTGGAGGATTAATAAAGTCTTAATAAGAGTAAATAAAATAAATCAAATCAAATAATTTTAATTTTAAGACATATATTTAGCCGAAGATTCCCATTATAGTATTTATTACCTCATTTTTTCATCATTATGTTGTCATAAAACACACTGTATATTTATGCAGTATTTAATATTTACCTAAAATTTCTAGTCTCTTGGGAAATTATGAAAAATTTACCATTTCATAGTGTAAAAAATATGATAATAGAAATAATATTAATTTTTTCTAAATAATTTTATAAATATGTACATTTTCAATTTTAAAGGTTAATCGACATTTATTTACATTGATATGGTTTTGGTAATAAATTTTTTTAAATCACAATAAAACAATACATTTGACTTCATAAGAAATTTATGATCATTTATATTTAATAAGATAAATTAAAAACAATGTTATATTAAAATATTATTTATATTTACAAACAATTTATATCATCAAAATGGATTAATTAATTAAATTGAAAAATTGAAAAACAATATTATTTGTGGTTCATATAAGGAAAAAAAATAATCATTGTTTTTAAAAAATGATGTTCAAAATAAATTTTCCAGGACCATGATTTTTATCCCTTAAATATAGTATCGTATGCCCTAAGATTATGGTGTGTGATGGTGATACATTCCTTGGGTAGTTCAACAAACATGGTTTGGGTCGTGATCTCTATGACTTTGAACCTCTCATGGAAACAATTTTGCAGATGACTAATTTGTGGATCTATGCTTGTGCTTGGTTGATAGAAAATCCTAGATATGCTATCTACCTCTGAATCTATGATAAATGGGATTCATATGGTAAAATACTTCTGGATGATACCATCAGTGCATTTTTTTGAGTAAATTGTATAAGTTAAAGCCATGTATTTATACTAATAATGTGATCAATGATTAGTGGATTTATAATCATTGGTAATGATTATGAACAATATTTTGAATCTAATTAGATAAAAGAAATAGAAATAGTTTCATTTGTTTTATATAACTGTATTATATAGTAAAATATTTAGTCATAATGAAATTTTATTTATAACATTTCGTGTCACTATAAGATTCCCAAATAATCAATGTATCGTTGTCTTTTGAAAAGGAAGGGGAAATGTGGGAATAGAAACCATTAATCATGTGTTCAGATGATCTCAATTCATAATTAATTAAATACTACATAAAAATAGTGATATATAATCCATCAAAGTCTCATAGAGAACTAGATCCTAAAATGATAATATCCCCCCAGTTATAAAATTAATATAGAAATGGGGAGTAAATTAAACTAATAATCAACCAAATTTTAAATCTACATAAAAAAAACCTATAAAATTAGTCCATTGAGTGATGATTCCCATGATATCATTCCTATAGGGTGAGAATCACTAGAGCTGATGCATATTCTATGACAACTGATATTTCAATACACATGAAATAATTTATGATTACATAAAATTACAAATAATTCAATCCAAAATGATCATTAGTTCGTGTTTTTTTTTGTGAAATTAGGCATATATAAAAACAAAACTAAACAAGGTTACAAAAAAATTATTTAAATACTCCAAAATATTCCACTATATTCCATTTATAATATAAAAATACATGGGATATCATGAGGATGCACATAAGAAATGGGTGAGCTATATATACTAGTAAGGAGATAAGAAACAAATATTAAAAGGTTTATATGTACCAACAAACCAATTGACAAATCAATGTAACATAATATGGGTGATCATCAAAATATTAAATAATGATGCATGATATAACATGATAAAATAAAGGCAACATGGGAATATGGAAACAACATAAAACAAGACATCATAGAAATTGGTCAATCCTAAACACATAGACATTATAAGTTGTTGAGAAAATACCCATAGTAGATTAGGATTAATCCGTAATCATATTTATGATGTCTTATGAGAATAAAATACTACCCATTGAATCAGTGTGCTATTAGGGATCAAACATCATTTTCATATCACATAAATTCATATTTTTCCACCTAAATCATACAACATAACAATTACATTAATCAATCTTTATCAAGTTATCTTGGAGAGTTTATTTGATAAATTTAATTCCACAATAAAAGTTTTACTGGTACATCTTCTTGAATACTCTTGAGTGGAAATAATGATGTGTATTCAGAAAACAAATGATGGCTTGAAAAAATAAATGGATAATTTCTAAAACATAACAGGTGTTGTAAAAGGTCATCAAAGTTGTTAACAATAATTAAAATGTTCTTTGATTAAATATCATATGTTTAGTAATATTTATGTGAGAAATAATATCCTATCAAGAGAAATTTTATAACAAATTGAATAATATAGTGGATGTTCATAAAAAAAGGAGATGGAGAGGATCATTTACCTTTAGAGGGTGCTTCTAAATGTTTTTTAGAGCTTCATGAGACTGTGGATGAACATTGGGAAGAATCTATAGATGTTAGGGTGGGACATTTTCATAATCCATGGGTTTTTTAAGAGTAATGGGCGTTTGGTTGGGTTTATATTTTAATAGCATGGTGTATGTTTATTAATTTCAAAACATAGGTTGTAGAATCTATATGATAAATTTATCAAACCGAGAAGCGTTCAAATCTATTTTCCAATATTTCCATCTAATATTAATTTGTGCTTTATAAACCATTTAAATAACCTATATCCTTAAAATAATTAAATTGATATGAGGAATTGAATAATGTATAAAAATAATTCATTACCAATGCAATATAATATAATATATGTTTTATTGGACTCATTATTGGTTTATAAAATTAATCAAAAATCCTAAAAAATATATTCTTTTAAATGGTAAATAAATTTGATGACTTGGATAACTTTTATAGAATATATTACGTTACATCTAGTTCATTAATAATTCTTAATATAGAAAATATATATATACCATATTTAATTTTGTCTCAAAAATTTTATTGTCTCTCAACATTTTAAAAAAAATCACCATTAAGAAGTTTCAACCTTATTTTTTCCAAAATAAAATTTATATTACCCAATTAATTATCATATTTGGTACCAGAGGATCCTATGTCACGACTACCATGGGTTTTCATCCAATAGGTCAGATGATGGTGACTACTATTGAGGAGGCATATCCAATAAATGAGAGGCATTTTTCTAAGTACTTACACATGCGCAAGAATCACAAAGCCCAAAATCTTGAAAATTAAAAACACTAAGTAAAAAAATTCACATATACCACTATATTCCAACCAACATAGTATGATGTGAAATTAAAGTGAAGTAAAGAACAATTGGGCCAAAATTAAATCCCATAAGAAATAAAGAGTCAGTAGCACAAGGTACATAATCTCGCCCACAGAAAACACTACCTAAAGGGTAGGTAAAGGAACATTTGTTTGAAGCCGCATGAGAACACACGAACTGCCTAGTCACTATCTAATAACCACTTGGTAATCATCCACTTAGGAAACCATCAAAGAATTAATGGTCTCTATAAGACATGAAATGTTTAGGGAAAGACTGTGCAAGGGTGAGTAAATAAATAATTAGTTGGACACCCAGAAATACAATGTAAAATACCACATAGGAAACATCACAAAGAAGATACATCAGATCAACATAGGTAAATGTCTGAAACACAATGAGAAAACAACCAAGTATACACAAAAATTATTCAAAGACTCAAGGTCTCATCCTCTACCAGCTATATTGTTTTGTTCATAGCATGGTAATTCTGGGAGATATCACTCCTCGAGCGATCTGATAGAAGTATGTAGAACAGTTCCTGAAAAATTACCTAACAGAAAAAAAGGTTCTTATAAAGATACTTAGTTTCCCTGAGGCATACAGTCTCTCTAATACACATATTTTCAAAAACATGAATAGATTTGTTAAAACATGGAGTTTCAGTAACAGAAAGATTGGTAACACATGGAGTGTTAGTAACACACAGAGTGTCGATAAGTCACGCATCCCCCAAGTCATGTATTCACCAAGCCACATCCAAACACTGACCAATGAAAACATCCTCAAGCACACTCTTTATGACTACTTATAGTTAATATAATGAATCTAATCAGGCTACATAGTTTGGGTGTCCTCCATGCTTAGGGATCACTAGGAGGACTCCTCACCCTACTAGAATACAAATCCTAGATAGTGGGTATGTACCCATGTAAATATTGGTGGAAACGTCTCCACAAACACTATCTAAGGGACAAAAAAGAGAAGTGTGGACCGAGTGCGTGTCTTGGTGTGATGAATTCCCCAACCCATTGAGTTAACTCTTGAATCCTAGTTATGAAAACTCTCTTCAGAATATAGGCCATCCTCAATAATGGGAATCAGATCTTGCATTTAACCCACATACGAAAAGAGCATGGTTACACTCCCAACATCTACAGATCCAACTAAAAACCCCCGAAACTATCCGAAAAAGACGATGCCATCCCAGGGGTCACAAATCCATAGATGAATCATCAATCATACACTATATTAGAATGATATGTCCATTTTAGTGAAAATTCCTACATGGGTCTGATCCGGGTCTGACTCGGCCAGCCAGCCGACCCAATTCGGCACGACCGACCGGACCTAGCCTACTTCACCACACCAATCCATACTCCAATTGTCTTTTCATGAACCCACCTGGCCTGATGGGTTCTGAATTATGGGTTACTGTTCTGCGGCATGATTCACATGATCAAGAACACCCTGTGGGTTGGCATGTGCACCCAACATGGCCCACCCTAACCTCTTCCCCTTGTGGTTCAAATTTTCCACATAGACCATGTGGCCTCCACGTTTTCCCCATCTTCCAGTGTCTTACTTCGATCATGGGACATCAACATGGTTGAACCCAGTTCATGTAGCTTCTTCCACCACAGCACGCCTCCAACGTCTTTTGCCTCCCTTATGCAGCCACTGAAACTGCTGATGCGCTGGTGGCCCCATTAGCATGCCATCATTTCTCCTTTGGTGTTTCTTTTTTCAAAAAGGGGGAACATTTTTTATCCTCGATTTGTGTTCGTCATCTCCTAAGGCTTTTATCAATGTCATGATCCATTCCAAAAAAATCACTCAAACAAAGATATATTCTAATCCTCTTCAATACACCCATGGATATCATGTTTTCAGTTTGATCATGCCATGTCGATCGAAAATCTACAATATCGATTCATTGTATCTAGTATCAAGTGAGAAACGATAGACCAATCACAACTTTTTGATTCGTGGGTCCGACAATGAATTCCGATGATAAATGAAGAACGGGGAAAGAAAATCATAAATCAACAAAGAGGAATATAATTTGATTTATGTTCATCTCGATCGTGGTTTTTTGCCTTTAGAAAGACAATTAGATCCAAAAAATAATCACAAGATCATTCTTTGATCAAAACAATGTAATGGTAAATCCCATCCTACAACAATGATCAATATATGGTCCAATCTATTTGTTTATTGGTCTGAATTATTCATGGAATTCAGGAACAAGGAATAGAAATAATTTAAAAAATTCCCTATGTTAATCTGGTTCAATAATTGACAAAGAACTATCCCAGTGTCATTGTTATGGGTGAATATCCTTCAAATTTAAGATTCTTCATTGATCATTTGTCCAGGGTCCTGCACCATTCATTGAGAGATATTAGTTTTCTTACCTCAAATAAAATCATGGGTTATGTTTATAACCATGAATCGTCTAAAAATTGATATTAAATTAAAACACGTAATTTCTTCAAGAATAAAATATTTTCATTAGAATATTTTAATGATATTTACGTCCAAAAAATATATTTCATTGTCAACCTATGTCGTCCGATGATAGAAATCCCATAAGGAAAGAACCCCCTAATGAACACAATTATTATCCCATTATTCAAATTTTAGTAACATTTTATGAGTTATTATGTTTTCCAAAAATAAAAATAATTTTATTTAATTTTTTTATGGTTAAACCCTTTTATATTTTTTCCACTGAATACCCATGTTGACTAATTTTTAGTGATGCCACTTGAAAATACACTACTATGAGATTAATAGTTCCCTTAGATTTTTGATCCTAGAATCCCTTTAAATGTGATTTCACTTTTTCAAAAAAGTTTGATAGACACGCTATTAAAAAAATAACATTTTTAAATGAATCATTCAGGGAACTCTGATACTCAAAATTGAACATCATCTAAGCACCTCATGTTTAAATTTTTCTAACTAATATATAAAAATAAATTATAGAAAATACAAGTCACTATATTCTCCCCACCATAGGTCATTATATCCTTAAAAGAAAAAATAAAGGTTTACTTAATAAATTCGGGTTACTGATCACAAATCTGAGCCTTCTTCTCCATGTCCCCCCTTGGAGATTCTCATGTCGCCACCAAATTCACACTAAAGGAATCATCCACCCATGAAGGATCCCCTTCCATCGATCCTGGACCACAAATGGGTTATCAGTAGATATCTCCCAAGTCACTGGCTTGTGATTAATAATTCACATATCTACTCAGCTGAGCCATGTGGATGATGTCATCTACCTTGTCTAACTGTAGGTGTAGAGACAAGCGGTATGAAACCTCCCCAACTCTACGTGGTATCAAGAAATGGATGATGAACCTCAGAGATTGCTTGTCATCCTGGAAAATCTCTATATTATGCATTGAGGACAGAACTGAAGGAACACGTAGTCTCCATCTTCAATATCCAGAGGCCTCATCCCCCTATTAGTATAAGATTTATGATGGCTCTATACATTCTTCATCCTCTTCTAGTTGACTTTCACCTTCTCTATAGTCACATACACTAATAATGGCCACGTGATTGTCAACTATCCTTGTTTAATCCAATAAAGTGGTAGCCTTAAGGGTCTCTAGTATAGACCCTTGAATGGTTATATACTAATGTTCAAGGGGAAGAAATTGTTGTGTGTAAACTACACCCAAGGTACGTGATCCTACGAACTTCATCCAGTATATACCATGCAAAGTTGAATAATGTCCTCTCGAACATGAATGCTCCTCAACATATAGCCATCCATCAGGGAATGAAACACCAAGACCTTTGGTAACTGAGTCCCAAACACCTCTTTCAATCCCATCCATAACTGGGATGTAAATTGAGGATCATGATGTAAAACAATATTTTGATGTAACTCTATGAAGTCAAACCATCTCCAACACGTAGAGGTGTTCCGATCACTCAAGTGAACTCTACTCTTGAGATGGTAGGAATTAGTCTGACATGGTGATTAGGTCAATGGTAACCGAGATGGTATTGTGCAACCTAGACTTATGTGGTTAACCCATCAGAAATCCCATTATTATTCCATACCATTTACAATCCAGAACCTCAATATGTTGACTCAAAGCTAGTGGAACCAAATGCTCAGCCTTCCTCTATCGAAAAGTAATACATCCGAAATAAATACAATATAATTCATCATAATAGGTCACCAAAATAATGTCGGATGTCCTGTTACATTATTTCCACACGTTGATATACCGATAATGGGGATGCATGAAACCCCATAAAAACATCCTCTCGCAATGCCACTAGTATCATTATTGATCATCTGAAAAAACAACATCCTCCCCACATTTTGAACATCCATCGGGGGAATAACTTGAGGAAAATTGAGAACCAAGAGCCTTGAATTTCGTATCCTTATGTTTTTCCTCCCAGAATCACCAAAATATTGGAGGGGTGAAAACCATTAAAGGGAGATAATTTGTTATAACTCTTTCTACAAAGGATATCTGTAATAAGGAAAATGGACATGATACCTCGTTTGTGTGTCCTATTGAAGTTGGAGTATCCAATGAACCACTCGCCTATTATATATTAGATTCACATCATCATGAGAGGAATGTCATTTATAACCTATGATAATGGTTCATGTATTTCTTTTCATGTCATTTCAACTGGTGTGACCGTAGGCATTCACCACATGCCTCTACATCAGGACATAACCTATCCCAGTTCCTGATTCATCAAAGAACACAATGTACTCGACACCCTCATCTAGACACCTCAAGAGGGGAGAGATCATCAATATATGCCTTATCCATCATTGGTCTATTGAAACATCAATCTCTGAGATGACGTTCCCCAAAAAAGGATCGAACAAATCTATGACTGAAACTTTTAGATCTTCCCAAGTCACTGGAGATCTCAAAGTGTGTCCAGCACCATTCTTAAGTGTCTCTCATGTTCTTTTCTCAGACGTTAAGTATACTGTGATGTTTTTTACAAAGACCACATGGGGTTCCATAGGGTGAAACAATGAGTCTCAGGAATAGAAACCTCTATAATTCCTCAAACTGCACTCCCATATGACGAATCTCTAAGGGAGACATCTGATATTCTCAGCTAGATATAAATTCTGACATGGGGAGTAGATCAACCGATAATTCTATTTCACTTCATGGAGCTAAACCTTGATCATCTTCAGGGTAGATATCCTTATATTACACCACCATTATTAAGAAATAAGGACTCAAGACATCTATTATAATGAGGGACATGATATCCCATTGAAGAGTAATTAGGTGAACCCTCCAATGCATAATTCCATCTTGAGTTGCAATAATTCCCCTTCCATCAATTAAAAGGGAAATATAGTTTTATTATTGGGGTGGAAGCACACCCTTTTACTAAAAAATTCAATTTGAGCATCAAATGTTTCTACTTTTCCAAAACAAGAATGACATTATAAGGAATTAATGCTACTACCAAGCGATCCCAACTAAAACTCTCGCCATTAAGATTATGGACACACTATCAGTGCCAGTGACTAATCATTGTGTCTCCTCTAGTAGACAAATCAAATAATTATGTTCAAGTCAATGGTTTAACTGAAATATCTATGTATAAAACAAGACTAGTTGGATGAAATGAAATCACTTCCCCACGTGTCTATCAATACCACATCTAAATTAGATCAACAAACATCATACCTTAAACCAGTCCTAGATTCCATGGGTTACAAGTCTCAAACTCTTGGAACTATCAGCTATCTTATATTCCAACCCCTATATTGGGAATGGAACCCCTAGGGTGGTGGTGGTAACATGTTAAAATGTGGAAAACCTCATACTACATTCCCCACTCCTCATCCATGTCTGTTTCCTGATGAATATATATTCTACTTCCACTGACTCTTCCTCATAGTTTCATCAACCACCTCCCATAATGAATACTAAAATGTTGGAAGAAATCATTCAATATATCCCTTATCACAAAAATAATATCAAAGCCAATCCCATTGGAAAATTTCACACCCCAGGAACATCCGATGAATCTTCCTATTGTGCAGTTTACACCATGCACCAATGATTGGTTGATCATTTTAAAACTACATCCTGATTGATTTCTACCTTGGATTCCTATGATAGATGTTAGAAACCAATGTATCATCAACTAGTGTGAAAATAGTCTTCCATGACTCATTAGGGAAAGATTCGTCAACCTGAACATTAGGAGGTGGATTTATGAATTGATCAATAAAAGAAAGATCCACTTGGTTACCATGATGATGAAAAACTTCCCCATAAAATGGTCCCCTTATGGGGCCCTCATAATACATCAAGTTGAACTCATAATACATCTATGGAAACCTCACTCACTTATATTGAGAATACATCTTGTATGAAAACATGATTTATCACTATTAAAAGAGTATACCTGGTGATCTATCCCAAGATGGACATAGAAAACACCACCCATTTTTATATGAGGCACATACCATTATTTTTTACCTGGGAAATCAGTGTTTGCAGGTGATGAGTCAAAAAAGGTCTCTATAGTCTTGGTGTATGGATAAGTCAGCCACCACACCATCACTAGAGTCCCTGGACTAAAAGATGAACACAAAACATGTAACATTTTTTCCTTAAAGAAATATCACAGACATCTAGTACTAATATAAAACTGATATGGTCTATTACTACTCGATCATTACCCATCCTTGAGTGGGCCATGTTGTGACTACTCTAATCCTATTTTCAATATGATAGGGGTTGGTGACTAGTTTTGAGTTGGAATATTCCACAAATGAGAGGTATTTTTCAATGTACATGTACAATAACTTACACATATCCGAGCCCAAAATGTTGAATAGTAAAAACACTATGTAAAAAAATTCATTCATACCACTATATCTCACTCAACAAAGTATGATTTGAATGTAAATTATAGTAAAGTACAACATTTCTAGAATTCAATCCAACAAAAAAGAATGAGTCTATAGCACAAGGTCACCACACTTGTCCATATAAAACCCTAATGGAAGGGTTGGTATAGGAATAGTTGAATGAACCTATAGGAGCACCCCTAATCTAGCTGGTCGTGATCTAAGAACCCCCTAGTCCTAATGCACCTAGAACTCCTTCAAAGTGTCCATGGTCTGTACAAGATACGAAACATGTTGGAAAAACCTATGTTGGGGCAAGTAAAATAGTAATTAGTAGGACACCCTGAAAGACAGAGTAAAATTCCACAGAGGAAACATCACTCAAAGGATACAGTCATCTCAACATAGGTATATATCTACATAACATATAACCAAAACATCCACCAATACTCGTAAAATATTCCAGGAGTCAAGGTCTCGTCCACTACTAGAAACATAGTCTCATTCGTATCAAGCTCATTCCGAGAGATCTCACTCATCAACCAATCTGATAGTAACACATAAAACAGGTCTACCAAAAGTTCACAATAAAACAGTAGGACGTAGCCATGTTATATAGATTCCCTATGACATACAACCTCTTTATGATAGAAAATTTCAATAACACATGGATTTAGGGTAACAAACTGAGTTTCGGTAACACACGGTGTGTCGATAACCCACGAAGTGTCGATAAGTTATGCATCCCCCATGTCATGATGTCACTAATTCACAACCAAACATCAACCACTAAATACATTCCTTAGCACACTCATCAGGTCTCGTCACATAGGATTGAATGAATTTGATCTCGATATAGAGATATGAGGTCTTCTGTGCCCAAGGATCATTATGGGGACACGTCTCCCTACAAGGAACATCATGCTAAATAGGGATAGGTTCCCATGTAAATATTCCTCACACCTTCTACAAAAACACTATCTGAGGTACTATGAAGAGAAGTGTGGAATGACAAGGCCTTTCAATGTGATACATGATCCAACCAGCTAATTCAACTATCCACGACTGGAATGGACAAATCACTTCAGAATATAGGTCATCCTATCTAACAGGAACATGATCCAGCATCGAACTCTCATTGGTAAATACAGAGGGGATGCTATCAAGCACTTTTAATCCAAATCAAAACCAACCAGGGCTTCTAAAAAGTACCGCTACGTCGCATGGTTCCCACCACTGTAGACGAATGGTCAATTAGACACTCAATTTTGAAGATATAAACATTTTAAAGAAAAAGGTTGACCCAAGTATGGTCTGGGACTGAAACAACTTGTCAGTTGACCAAGACCAATTCAGCAGATCCGACCCAACCTAGTTTGTAAGAACCTCCCTGGTCCGAATGGCCTGGCCAAAACCGGCTCGTCCGGATGGGTCTATGCCGGTTCACCTGATCCACTTCAATATGTATGTTTTTATCGTCATTACTTCTCCATTATTCCATGATGATCCTAGATCTGGGATATCAAATCATTTCACCATGTTTTGCGTTTTCAACGATTGATAGATTGCAACTTGTCGAGTTGTGGTCCAACTTATGAACACCCGTGATGAATGAAGGATGGTGAATGAAAAGCATAAATTATCCTAGGGGAATGGAACTTGAATGATTTTTGTGCCAATCGTGGTTCATTTATATTAGAATGATAATCAAAATCCAATAAATAATCCCATGATTATTCTCCCATCACCACCCTACAAAGGTAAATCCCATCTTATAACAATGATCAATCCACGAGGTAGTTTATTTGTTTATTGGTCTGTGTTTGATGTGGAATTCAAGATCAAATAAATGACATGAAATGTAAAATTCCCTTCCATGATCTGGTGTGATCACGAATGAATAATGGTCATCGTGTTGTTGTGGTGGGTGAAGATCCATTGAATCGATGGTTTATCATTTCCATGGATGAAGATCCTTCGAATCCAAGGTTCATCATTGATTTTAGATCCATGAAAATTTACCATTCATCGAGAGAGCTCGGTATCCTTGGATTAAAGGAATACTAAAATTATGTTGATAGCCCTGAATCCCCAGAAAACCCTATATTAAAAAATAATGTGTTGTTTCATCAAGAATAAAATATTTTTATTATGACGTTTTAATGATTTTTACGTCAAAAAACTATCCTTCACAGTTAAACCACATCGGTCGACGTTTGACCTCTCCTAAAGACCCCCCCCCCCCGTTTGAGCTCAATAGTGGTCTCAAATTTCCAATCTGAGATACATTTTATGAGTTATTTTGAATTTTAAAAAATAAAATGATTTTATTTAATGATTTTATTTACAGTTATTCCCTTTTTGGGTTTCCATATAAGACCACTATCGAATAATGTTATATCACACCTAGGGTAAAGCCATAGCTCTAATCTCAACAGTTCCCTCATATTTCCGATTCGGGCACCCATTTAAATGTTAATTCACTTTTATATAAAAGTTTCCTGAGACTATTATAGGAAAAATAATATTGTTCAGTGAATCGTTCCAGGAACACTAGGCTTCAGAATCTCATGTCGTCTCAGCAACACATTTTTTTTATATTCCCAAATAATTTGTAAATATAATTTTTTTAAAATCCTAGTCACTAAATTAATTATAAAAATATTTGTATTTCTATTTTTATAGAAAAAATCATTATTTGTTGAAAAATTTTGGTTTTCGAAAAAACGGTTAACAAAGAATTTAAAAAATATTTTCCACATCATAGTATTATATAATAATTTATTTTTAATAAAAATTATGAAATAATTAAATATTATTTTATTTAAAAAATATTGATGTCATTAAATTATAATTCCTTTATTGAAATTAGGCATTTCTTGAAAACAGAAAAAAAAAATCATCATACCAAATTATTATTTGTATCATAATCAATATCTAAGAATTTAAAAATTAATCGTAAATATGAAATATAATATTTCTTTAAAGAAAATGAAATATTTAAATTCTTACTATTTTGTTTTAGATACAATTACAATTATTACATCACCAAATTTCCTAAGGTTAATGTTTTTTATGGTGATATTTTCTTAGTGGGTTTCAGTATACATCGTTTGGTTCATGCTCTCAATGAGTAGGAAAATCTTCATTTAATGGTTTTATTAATGTTGTAGTGGGTGAATCTTTTCATGGGGATGATCATTGTAAAATCTTTATGAATATATATCCCATTAAAGATTAAATAAATTAGATTTATAGTGTTGAATCTTATTGATTGAGGCCATCAATTATTTCATATCTATCAGTTCAATGTTTTCATATCCCATAATATACTTATCAAAATTGTCATTGGAAAATGAATATATTTTCTATATTTATGATTCATAATGGTATTTTAAATTTGGAAAACAATATTATTATTCACTATAAGTAAATTTGTGAACATGTTATCTATAACATCATTACTTAATATTGAATTTATATTTTCAAAAAGGGGGAATATTATTTATAAACATTGTCCATTAGGTGGGAAGTGTTGAAATGCGCTAAACATATTAATTCATTGAATATTGTGACTCTTATGAAATATAAAGATACAATTGTTGAATTAATAAAAAATGAATTTTTTGTCATAAAACAAATAAATTTTTATATTTAACAACATATTTTTCTTGAGTCTCATCTCCCATGATACTGACATTACCATTCCCATTTTATCAACATTGGAAAAATCTAGGTCGGGGATTCCATGTATTTTTTAGAGCATATGATAAAATTTTCATGTTGAAGTGAGAAGACATTTTCTATAAATATGGTCCCTAATGTATAATTACTGAAATTATATGGTGTATCCAAGAGGATAAATTGGAGTTGTAGTCACACATTTGGGGAAATTGGATGAATTTGTTCATCGATGTCAGACAATTACATTTGGAAATGGTTCCTATGGATAAAAAGCTATATAGTACGAGGATATTTACACCCAATACTTGGGTGTGGTACAAAATTTTATGAATGTTTTCAAAATATGATTATGATAATTTTTAACATATGTTATGTGTTGGATGGGTATATATAAGTTGGACAGGTATGATTTTGAATTATTCATGTGTATTAGGGGCTAGAAGATGTGTCCAATATTTTAGTATCGAATATTAATTATGTCTGAAGTGTGGTCTCTGTTTTGGGATGTAACACCCCAATCTTCCACGATATTATTCTCTTTGAATAATACAGTAGCGCGTGTTGTACGCAACTTCGAGATTCTAACACACCGTGACCAATGAAAGTAGCCGTTATGAATAGTAATACCCACTTTTTGAAATTTTATAAATTTTAACTCTCAAAATTAACTTCATTTTTGGATTCGTAATATCAAAATTATCCTAGGGTAAAATTTTGGTACTTTTCAGATAACTTTTATATTCTGATGAATAATGATAATTTTTAAATTTTAATTAAAAACAAATTTTTTAATCAAAATAATTAATAGTGATAAATTTTTAATTTGAGTGGTTTTAAAGTATATTTAGAATATATTTTTACCATTTATTACAATTTTGGTCATTTTACATAATTTCACATTTAAACCGGACATAAACAAGTGTCAATCTTTTGATACTTATTATTTCTTAAAAACAAGTTTTTTGTTTTGACAGCAGGAATTAAAATTAAATTAATTTCTGCCACTTTTGTGTTTTGAGTTTATAAAAATGGATTCCATATTTATAATAATAATATCTAAATTTTGTAAATAGTTAACTTTTATTTTTAGACATTTTGAATAATTACTTCAGTAAATATTTTATTCACCATGGTTAAAGGGTAAATCCGGTAAATAAGGGTAAACAAATAATATTATAATAATAATAAATTATCCTAAAATGTGTCCTAACACTATTTATTGATACATGTCTGACCATGGGAATCTTTGTGCCGATTTTGGGACCCCATGGATCCACTTGTAAGTGATAATGACACTTTATATTAATTAAGTTAAAGTAAATACAAAAATGACATAAGCATATATCCTTTAAAAAAACAATTTTTATATAGGGTTATATATGTTCAATTTTAGACTATAAATATTAATTATAAATTTAAAAATATTTCATACATAATTGTATTTTATTTATAATTTTTAGACATTGAATAATTAAATTTATTTATGACACAATAATGATACAATATTTTCCTTAATAATAAAAGAATCAAATAATTGGTATTATAAAGCTAAAATAAATATAATTTGGAAGTTTTGATGACATAAAAGAATTTTATTGGTTAATATTACATGTTATAATTTCTTAAATTAATTTTATTCTAATAAATAAATTTTCTATGACTTTAACAAAAATCAATTATTAAATATTGTCAAAATTGACATAAATGTGTTTTTAAAACACGTATTATATTATTAATTGATATTATATTTCTAAAAATCTAAGGCTCGGCCAAAGGAATTATATCATGATATTTGAATAATTAATGGACTACTTGGGGGTATCTTGGATTTATATAGTATGTTTATTAACTATATAATATAAAAATACAAAGTGACATGGTAAATGTCAATCTAATTAAATAAGAGTTAAAACTAAAAGATAAGATTAATATAATGACCCAAAGCTATCTAAAATCTATTGGTTAAAATTATTTTGACCCATCCATTCCTTATAATTGTAATAATATACTTTGGAGCCATTATAAACCGAATATGAATTTATTATAAATTAATACTTTAAGTTTTTCCTAAAGAGCCCCTCCTCCCCCTTATAAAAGGACACCACTTCTAACTAATTCCTCACACCTCTAAAGCATTTTTCCTCATCCAAACTCTACCCAATTATGCTCCCTACATACCTATACTCCTCCTATAAGCCTTACCTTAGTCAGAAGGCACTACAAGAGTCCTTTTTGGTTCAAACCAAATGGATTTACCCCAATTAAAGGTAACATTTTCTCTTTGCTTATTTTATTTTATTTTACTTCTTCAACCCCGAAACTCTTCTTATTATTTTATTTTCTAACAAAAAAAGTATCATAATTATACTAGGATATTTTTATGAGAATTATTCAAACTACATTTACACACACCTCCATCTAGTGGGTGAATAACATAATGTTTCTGTGGATGGAAACCAAACGCCTCACGAAACGATGATTGTTCAATTATCTCCTACCCCCTCTAATGGTGGCCATTATGTTGAAACTATAATTAAATATGATATTTATGATATTTATTTTTTATATAAGCTTCTTTAATTCCATTTTATAGCATTAAATTATTCGTTTCATGTTGTATATATATATGATAATTTCATTTGAGGAAGTGCGGACTACCGCCCCCACAAAGTGATATGACTCGTTCATACCATACATGAATGTATAAAGGATGGTGTAAATGAAATTAATTAAAAAATATAAGATATTATATTATACTGGAATAATAATATACCTATGAAACATTTGGTTTTTATTCTTTTTAAAATGAAAACTGAAATGGAAGTAGCGTTCGTGCGTACGTACGTATTACCGTCTCCACGAACGCGATGAGATTCATTTCCCCATCAAATCTAATCAATACTAATTATCATTTTATGATTAAAATTAATGTTTAAGGACTTTATATAATTTTGGATATGAATAATATACAACCTATCCATTAAAAACATGGCCTACGTAATGAAGCATATAAAGGAAAACGAATTAGTGGACACCTGAAACGATGATATTACTAAAATATTATTAACAAAGAAATATTAAAATATCCTATATGGTATCACATTTATGTATATTATTATTGTATAATTTAATAACAATGAATTAACTATTATAAAGGAGGTTAATATACACTCTACCAAGGAAAAGTACAAGGTAAAGGTTTATTTCACAATCTCTTCATTATCTGAGGTTGTTTAAATGTAATTATCTACTAGGTCCTCTTTATCATCCAAATCCATGTTTCCTAAAAATTTATTTCAAAACATTCTTACTATTTTATAGACTATGTGTTAAAGTCACTTATACCCTTGTTTAATTTTTATAAGTTGTTTATAAAGGAATCTTTCCATCATTTTCCAAACAATGTCTTTTTAAACATTTTCCACAAAATTAAGGTAAGAATGTATTTTTTAACATATACGGTGGGTGTGGCTACTTTCTACCACTATAAACTCATAAAATCTTCCCTTAAAAGCTTATAATAATATTTTCAAAGTAAATGTTTTATTTTATAATTATGTGACTCTTAAATGATTTCAAAATAGAAAGAGATATTTCTCTAAAAAGGGTTTTGATTTCATCTATGTCAACATCCTTTGATGGATTTTAAGTTTATTTGGAGTTGATTTATTATGATACAAAAATTCCATATTGTATTGCAGGTTTTGTGATATGTTTGTATGTGGATGTTCAATTTTTATAACATTCATGATTTATGGTTAAAGAATTGACATTTCGTATGCTAGTTTTAAAACTAATATTTATGATATGTTTAAACCTTTTCATATGAGGAATGTATTGGACATAATAAGTGATGGGTGGAGCCCACTATAGCTCCTCGATTCATCGGTAGGTCTCATGAGACAACTATACCTGGAATTGGCAGAGGCCCTTTCCCAATTTGATTTATGGTTTTGGCCGAGGCCTTAATCATTTTTAGACGTCTTGGTCGAGGTCTTGACAAAATGTTTCAAATGTCCAGCATTATACATTCCCTCATTATGGAAATAATATTGATGGTTCATGTGGTCATTCGACAAGAATAATAACCATGAGTGTGTTTTATTATGGAATTATTTACTCAGCTAATAATCTTTCCATAAAAGTATTCATGTTTATTATTGGTAAAGGGATGTGGTTTCAATTATTTACCATGATATATATTTATGTCATTTTCTGCTGTATTACTTACCCTCACTGAGCGTTTGAGCTCACCCTTTTTTTTATGTTTCATTTTCCCAAGATATGAAGAAGTTATTTATGAGTGACCTACATGAATAATCATGGGGGCTTGGATGTTTCTAATGAAATATATTTGTGTTGTATTTATCTTCAAGCTATAAAGTTGAACTTATGTATGAATCTAGTTTCCAAAATACTAAACTAATCAGTCTTTTGAGACATGATTTCCTTGTGATCATTCCAATGGTATGTAATAATGCACTGAATCTGGGTAACTAGGGTCAGAGCATTATAGTTGGTATCATAGGAAGTTTAGTAGAAGCCGTGGAAACAAGATTTAGATAAAATCTGATTAGAGCACATAAACCTAAGATAGACTTTGAGGATTAGTATAGAAGAACTTCCATGAATTTTTGTATTGTAGAGATTTTGTGAGTTTTCCAAACAATACATCCATGTCTGGACACGAGTAGGTAGAGGCGGCTCTGGCACAGATGTACCTAGTTGTAAAACCCGAAAACACTGCTTTGAGCTAGACTCGAACGGGAACTGGTGCACGACAACGAGCCTTGCTACACTATTGGTTATGACACACCCGAGGAATATGATTAAGATAATTCTCATTTTCTTTATAATCCTTTATGAAGGGTTTATGAGTATATACTTCCTCAAAGAAAACATTTTTTTTTATGATTATGGATTATATCCATAAATATTTCAATTTATGTTAAGTGTTTTACAAGTATGCAATTATGTATTTTGATTCATAAAGTGACTTTGTTTATGCCATTGTTTAGAAATGGAACTTAGTAGAAGAAATAGAAACCATATCAATTCATGCACTCCATGTAGGGATTTCCCTCCTGCTCAAGATAATTATAGTGGAGCTGGTGATGCAACTGGTGCTAATCAGCTAATCACCATACTGGGACAAATCACTCAGGTTATGAATAATAACCTTACCCATATGGAGCACCATGATCCATATCATGGAGGATCAATGTTAGATCGCTTCATGAGGAAACAACCACCAACATTCAATGGGAGTACAAATCCCTTAGTAGCTGAGAAATGGATAAACTCCTTAGAGAAAATATTCTATGCCTTGGGGAGTAGTGAAAGGGAAAAAGTTGTCAAGGAAGTTTACCACCACACTCGAGATACTGATCAATGGTTATCATTGATTCAAAACACAAAGGAAGATGATGAAGTACAAAATATGGAATGGAGGGAGTTCAAAGAGATTTTTTTGGAAAAATAATTTCCTCTTGACCATCGAGCAGATATGGAAAGGTAATTTCTGAGTCTGAGACAAAAGGAGGATGAGGATGTCACAAAGTATGAGGCTAACTTTATAAGGTTAGCAAGGTATGCTACAGATTATATAAGTAACCCATGTAGTTAGATTGATAGTTTCTTTCATGGGTTAAAATGGTTTCTCCATCAAGCATTGGTCTCACAATCCTTCTCGTCATACAAAGATATTGTCTCGTGTGCTATCAAGACAGAAAAGGAATTCTCTAAGTCTTATGACTATAAATCAAAGAAAGAGAATAAGAGATCTGCTAAACACTATGGGAAGGGAAATAAGGAAACAGTGAAGAAGGGAAGAATTGAATTTCCACCTTCTGAAAATTGCGGAAGGAATCACCCTGGTTCCTGTCTAAAAGGAAAAGGAGTATGGTAGAAGTGTGGAAAGAAAAGCCATCTAGTTGGTGATTGTAAAGGAAAGAAAATCACTACCAATGTTCAATGCTAAAATTGCAGGGAGATGGGACATTATAAAAAGGAATGTCCTAAGTGTCAGGGAAACATACCTTAGAAAAGGCCTAGGGACCAAGGCCAAGCATATGCAATCACTACTACTGAGGTTTAAGCCATGGAAGACGTGGTGACAGGTAATTTAACGGTTTCTTCAAGTTTAGAAAATGCATTATTTGATTATGGATCATCACATTGTTTCATATCATCCGAGTTTGATAAGAAAAATGGATATTTCTAATTTTATTTAACAAGGTAATTTTCCGTAAAAACTCCTAAGTGAAGTATCATTGCTACAAAGTTCTTGTGAATCAGTTCCCATTAGAGAATATAAATTTTCATTATCTACTAATCTCATCGTCATACCAATGATTGAGTTTGATAAAATCCTCAATATGGATTGGCTTTAGGAACATGATGCGAAGATTAATTTTAAGAAGAAGGAGGTTACGATTTTTGATGATGATTAAAAGGAACACCTTATCTTTAGAATAGAATTGTCACCACTTGATTTTTATCTAGATCCACCCCCAGTAGCTCAACTAAATTCAATTATTAGGGAGTAAGAGAATGAAATAACTATGGGTAAGGAAATTAATGTTTAAATAGAGGATGTACCTATTGTGAGAGTATATGTTGATGTGTTTCTAGAAGATTTACCTGGACATCCTCCAGAATGAGAAATTGAGTTTTCCATTGATTTAATTCCAAGTTCAAGGCCTATATCGAAGACCCCTTATAGAATCACCACTATGTAATTAGTTTAACTAAAGAAACAACAAGAGGAATTGAGTAATAAGGTATTTATTCGCCATAGTGTTTCTACATGGGGATATCCTGTCCTTTTTGTTAAAAAGAAAGATGGATCTATGAGGTTATGTATCGACTACAGAGAGATCAATGCTATAACAATAAAGAACAAGTATCCCCTACCTCACATTGATGATTTATTTGAACAACTGCATGGAGCTCAATACATTTCAAAGTTTGAACTTCAATCTGGATACCATCAGTTGTGTGTGAATAAGTAAGACATTCCGAAGATAGAATTTCAAACCCGGTACGGGCATTACGAGTTTATAGTAATGCCTTTTGGATTGACTAATGCACCCTCTGTTTTCAAGGATCTAATCAACATAGTTTTCATGGAATATCTTGATGACTTTTTAGTGGTATTTGTTGATGAATTCTTGGTATAATCCAAAATCTACAAAGATCATGAAAATCACTTGCGCATTATATTGAAAACTCTGAGAAGACATGAATTATATTGGAAGTTTAGAAAGTGTGAATTCTAGCTTCAGGAGATTTCTTATCTTGGCCATATTGTCTCTAAGGATGGAATCTCTGTTTATCCTTCTAAGACAAGAACAATCCAAGATTGTCCAGCACTGATGAGTATAACATAGGTACATTGTTTTATTGGTTTAGATGGTTATTATCGATGTTTTGTCCAGAATTTGGCCTGATTGGCTAACCCATTAACGAATCTCACACGTAAAGGGGGTAAATTTTTTTGGACAAAAGAGTGTGAAGAATCTTTCGAAAAACTGAATAGAATATTAGTCAATGCTCCTATATTGACTCTACCATCGGGGAATTACGAGTTTATTATTTATAGCGATGTATCGATGAAAGGACTTGGTTGTGTCTGTATGCTGAATAATAGAGTTATTGCCTGTGCATCACGACTGCTGAAAATTAATGAGCAATACTATCCTACTCGTGATCTTGAGTTAGCTTCTGTAATATTTTATTTGATGATTTGGATACACTATCTCTATGGTGAAAAATGTGAGATTTATACTGATCACAAGAGTTTGAAGTATATTTTCTCACAAAAAGAACTCAACATGAGGCAAAGGAGATGGATTGAACTACTAAAGGATTATGATTTCACGATACACTACCACCTGGGGAAGGAAAATAAGGTGGCATATGCTTTGAGTAGAAAGGATCATGGACTTTTGAACAAGATAAGAGTTGAAAAGGATCCAATATACATGGATCTAGTAAATATGGATATGGGAATCACCATGGAAGGTGAAAAATCAATTCTTTTTCAAATGGTTGCCAAACCATCTTTACTAGAAACGATAAAGAGTTCTTAGGCTAATGAAGAAGAGTTTAAAAAGAATATTAAAGCTGTGAATGATGGGATATTGAGTGACTTTGTGTATGAAGATGGAATTTTGAAATTTGGGAGGAGACTTTGTGTTCCCGATACACCTGATCTAAAAAGGGAATTGTTGGATGATGCTCATAGTTCCAATTTCTCTGTACACCCTAGGAGCACCAAAATATATAGAGATTTGATGGAATATTTTTGGTGGGACAAAATGAAGAGGGAGATTGCTGATTTTGTGTCAATATGTATGGTTTGTCAACAAGTTAAAGCTGGAAGGAAAAAACCTGGTGGAGTATTGCAACCTCTTCCCATACCTATGTGGAAATGGTATAATATCACGTTGGACATTGTCATGAGACTACCAAAGACTCCTAGTGGGAACTATGAAATATGGGTCATTGTTGATCGACTTACCAAGTCAGCGCATTTTCTTGCTATAAGGGAAGATTTAACACTTGAAATTCTAGCAATACTATATATTAATGAAGTTTTGAGACTTCATGGAGTACCCCTATCAATTGTTTTAGATCGTGATCCCCGTTTTACTTCATGATTCAGGAAAAGTCTTAAGAAATCCTTGGATACTGAACTTCATTTGAGCACTACCTACCACCCTCAAACTGATGGACAATCATAACAGACTATTCAAACCTTAGAAGACATGTTGAAATCATGCTCACTTGACTTTCAGGGTTGGTGAGATCAATATTTACCTCTGGTGTAATTTTCCTATAACAATAGCTTCTATTCAAGTATTTAGATGGCTCCATCTAAAGCGTTATACGAAAAGAGATGTTGCACGCCAACCTGTTGGGATGAAGTTTTTGAAATAAAACTTGTAGGCCTAGAACTGTTGGAGGAAACGATGGAAAAGGAAAAGGTAATCCAAACCCACATCAAAGCAGCTCAATGTATGTAGAAGAGCTTTGCCGATAACTGAAGGAAGGATATGGAATTTCAGGTAGGAGATCATGTTTTCTTGAAGGTATCTCCATGTAAGGAAGTTATATATTTCGGAAAGAAGGGAAAATTGAGTCCCAGGTATATAGGACCTTTCAAAATTCTAGAATGAATTGGGGCTATAGCTTACTATTTGGAAATGCTTCCAAATCTCTCCAAAGTTCATGATGTGTTCCACGTATCACTGTTGAGAAAATACATGCCTAACCCAATGCATGTACTCAATTACGAGGAATTAGAACTGTAATCCGATCTATCTTATTGAGAAGATCTCATCAAGATTCTTGATACGAGAGAACAAGTGCTGAGAAATAGGACTACTTGTCCGGTAAAAGTTCTATGGAGGATCCATAAGATGGAAGAGGAAATGTGGGAACCTGAGGAACTTATGGTGAAGTACCACCCGAGTCTTTTTATGCAATAGTATTCTAGAAATTTTGAGGACAAAATTATTTGATGGAGGAGAAAATGTAACACCCCAAGCTTCTATGGTACGATTCTCTATGAATAATACAGTATCGTGTGTGGTACGCAACTTCAAGATTCTAACACACTACGACCAATCAAAGTAGCTATTATGAATAGTAATACCAACTTTTTGAAATTTTATAAATTTTATCTCTCAAAATGGACTTCATTTTTGAATTTTTAATATCTAAATTAGCCTAGGGTAAAATTTTCGTACTTTTCAGATAACTTTTATATTTTGATGAATTGTGAAAATTACTAAATTTTAATTAAACACAACTTTTTTAATCAAATTAATTAATAGTGATAAATTATTAATTTTAGTGGTTTTAATATATATTTAGAATATATTTATACCATTTAATATAATTTTGGTCGTTGGACATAATTTCACATTTAAACCGGACATGAACAAGTGTCAATCTTTTGATACTTATTATTTCTTAAAAACACGCTTTTTATTTTGATAGCGGAAATTAATTTTAAATTAATTTCTGCCACTTTTGTGTTTTGAATTTAGAAAAATGGATTCCATATTTATAATCAGGAGTACCAAATTGTGTAAATAGGTAACTTTTATTTTTAGACATTTTGAATAATTACTTCAGTAAATATTTTATTTACCATGGTTAAAGGGTAAATCCGGTAAATAAGGGTAAAAAATAACATTATAATAATAAAAAATTACCTTAAAAAGTGTCCTAACCCTATTGGTTGATACATGTCTGATCATTTCTACATTTGGGTCGATTTTGGTACCACATGCATCCACTTGTAAGCGATAATGACACATTATATTAATTAAGTTAAAGTAAATACAAAAATTACATAAGCATATATCTTTTAGAATTTTTTTTTAATTAAGGCTATATATATTATATTTTTCACTATAAATATTCATTTGAAAGATAAATAGATTTCATACATAATGGTATTTTATTTATATTTTTTAGACATTGAATAATTAAATTTATTTATGAGACAAGAACGATACATTATTTTAATTAATAATAAAAGAATCAAATAATTGGTATTATAAAAGTTAAAATAAATATAATTTGAAAGTTTTGCTGACATAAACGATTTTTATTGGTTAATATTACATGTTATTATTTCTTAAATTAATTTTATTCGAATTAATAAATGTTTTATGACTTTCAAAAAATCAATTATAAAATATTGTCAAAATTGACATAAATGAGTTTTTAAAACAAGTATTATATTATTAATTGATATTATATTTCTAAAAATCTATGGTTCGTCCAAAGGACATATATAATGATAGGTGTATGAATAATGGACCAATTTTGGGTCTCTTGTATGTATATAGTAATTTTATTAACTATATAATATAAAAATACAAAGTGACATGGTAAATGTCAATCTAATTAACTAAGAGTTAAAACTAAAATATATGGTTAATATAATGCCCCAAACCTTTATAAAATCTATAGGTTGAAATTATTTCGACTCATACCCACCTTAGACTTTGAATAATAAACTTTGGAGCAATTACAAACTGAATATGAATTTATTATAAAATAATACTTTATGTTTTTCCTAAAGATCCCCTCCTCCCCCTTATAAAATGACACCACTTTTAACCAATTCCTCACACATCTCATGCCTTTTGGATCATCCAACCTCTGAAAAATTAATCTACCTACATCCCTATCCTCCTCCTAGAAGCCTTAACTTAGGAAGAAGGCACATTAAGAGACCTTTTGGTTCAAACCAAAGGGAGTTACCCAAATTAAAGGTAACGTTTTCTCTTAGCTTCTTTTCCTTTATTTTACTTCTGCAACCCCTAACTCTTATTATTATTTTATTTTGTAACAAAAAAATTATCCTAAATATAATAGTATATTTTTATGAGAATAATTCGAACTACACTTACACACACCTCCATCTAATGGGTGAATAACATAATGTTTCGGCTGATGGCAACCAAACACCTTAGGAAATGATGATTGTTCAATTATATCCTACCACCTCTCATGGTGGCCATTATGATGGAACTATAATTAAATATGATATTAATGATATTTATTTTATATATATTCTTCTTTAATTCCATTTTATAGAATACCATTATTCTTTTCATGTTGTATATATATACGATAATTTCATTTGAGGAAGTGCAGACTACCGCCCCCTCAAAGTGATATGACTCGTTTATACCGTACAAGGAACATATAAAGGATGGTGTTAATGAACATAAGTAAAACATATAAGATATTATATTATAATGTAATAATAATATACATATGTATCATTTGGTTTTTATTACTTCTAAAAATAAAAATGAAATGGAAGTAGCATTCGTGCATACCTACGGATTACCGTCTCCACGAACGCGATGAGACTCATTTCCCCATCATAACCAATAAAGAATAATTATCATTTTAGGATTAAAAGTAATTTCTAAGTACTTGATATCATTTTGGATATTAATAAGTTACAAACTATCTATAATAAACATGGCTTACGTAATGAAGCATATAAAGGAAAACGAATCAGTTGATAACCGAAACAACAATAATACCAATATATTATTAACAAAGAAATATTAAATGATCATATATGATATTATATTTATGTATATGATTATTTTATAATTTAATAAAAATGATTTAACTATAATACAGGAGGTTAACCTACCCTCGACCAAGGAAAATTACAAGGTAAGGGTCTATTTCACAATCTCTTCATTATCCGAGGTTGTTTATACTTAATTATCTTCTAGGACCTCTTTATAATCCACATACATGTTTCTTAAAAATGTATTTCAAAATACTCTTACTATTTAATAGAATATGGGTTAAAGTCATTTATATCCTTTTTGACTTTTTATAAGAAGTTTTTAAATGAATCTTTCCATCATTTCCCAAATAATGTCTTTTTTAACATTTTCGTAAAAATTAAAGTAAGAATGTATTTTTTAACTTATATGGAGGGTGAGGATATTTTCTACCATTATAAACTCGTTAAAGCTTACCTTACAAGATTATAAGAATATTTTCAAATTAAATTTTTTATTTTATATTTATTCGGCTTTTAAATGATTTCAAAATAGAAATAGATGTTTCTATAAAAATGGTTTTGATTTCATCTATGTCAACATCCTCTGATGGATTTTAAGTTTATTTAGAGTTTATTTAATATGATACAAAACCTCCATATTTTATAAAATGTTTTGTGATATGTTTTAATGTGGATGTGCTATTTTTATATCATTCATGATTTATGGTTAAATTATTGACATTTCGTATGCTAGTTTTAATACAAATGTTTATAATATGATTAAACCTTTTCAAATGAGGAATGTATTGGACTTAATAAGTGATGGGTGGAGCCTGCTATATCTCCTTGATGCATCGGTAGGTCTCATGAGACAACTAGATGAGGAATTGGCCAAGGCCCTTTCCCAATTTGGTTTATGGTTTTGGGCGAGTCCTTAATCATTTTTAGACGTCTTGGACGAGGCCTTGAAAAAATGTTTCAGAATGTCCACCATTGTACATTCCCTCATTATGGAAATAATATTGATGGTTTATGTGGTCATTCAAATAGTTGAATACCCATGATTATGTTTTATTATGGAATTATTTACTCATCTCATATTCTTGCCGTAAAATTATTCATGTTTATTATTGGTAAAGGCATACGGTTTCAATTATTTACCATGCTTAATATTTAGGTCATTTTCCGCTTTATTACTTACCCTTACTGAGCATTTAATCTCACCCCTTTTATTATGTTTCATTTTCCCAGGATATGAAGAAGTTAGTTGTGAGTAACCTGTAGGCATAATCTATGAGGCTTGGATGTTTCTAATGAAATATATTTGTGTTGTATTTATCTTTAAGCTGTAAAGATGAACTTATGTATGAATCTTGTTTTCAATAATACTAAACTGATTGGTCTTTCCAGACATGATTTCCTTGTGATCATGCCAATGGTATTTAATAATGCACTGACTCTGGGTAACTTGGGTCAGGGCGTTACAGTTGGTATCAGAGGAAGTTTAGTACAAACATTGAAAACTAGATTTAGATAAACTCTGATTAGAGCACATAGCACTAAGATAGACTTTGGGGATTAGTATAGAAAAACTTCCTAGAATTTTGGTATTGTAGATATTTTGTGATTTTTCTAAACAATACATCCATGTTTGGATACGAGCAGGTAGAGGTAGCTTTGGCATAGATGCACATAGGGATAAAACCCAAAAACACCACTTTGAGCTAGACTTGAACTGGAACTGGTGCACGATAATGGGCCTTGCTGCACTCTTGGTTACGAAACTCGCAGGGGATATGCTTAGGATAATTCTCATTTTCTCTATAAACCATTATGAAGGGTTTATGAGTGTATACGTCCTCAAAGGAAACATTTTTATTATTATTATGGATTAGATCCATAAATAGTTCAATCTATGTTAAGTGTTTTACAAGGATGGAATTATGTATTTTGATTCATAAACGGACATAGTTTATGCCATTGTTTAGAAATGGTGCCTAGTGGATGGAATGGAAATCGTATCAATGCATGATCTCCATGTAGGGATTTACCTCCTGCTCAAGATAATTATAGTGGATCTAGTGATGCAACTAGTGCAGATCAACTAATCACTATACTAGGACAACTCACTCAGTTTATGAATCATAACCTTACCCGTATGGAGCACCATGATCCGCAGCGTGGAGGATCAATGTTAGATCATTTCATGAGGAAACAACCACCGACATTCAATGGGAGTAAAAATATTTTAGTAGCTGAGCAATGTATAAATTCCTTAGAGAAAATATTCCATGCCTTGGGGAGTAGCGAGAGGGAAATAGTTGTCAAGGAAGTTTACCGCCTCACTGAAGATGTTGATCAATGGTGGTCATTGATTCAAAACAAAAAGGAAGATGATGAAGTATCAAATATGGGATGGAGCGAGTTCAAAGAGTTTTTCTTGGAAAAATACTTTTCTCGTGACCATCAAGCAGATTTGGAAAGGCAATTTCTGAGTCTGAGAAAAAATGAGGATGAGAATGTCGCAAAGTATGAGGATAACATTACAAGGTTAGCAAGGTATACTGTAGATTATGTACATAACCCATGAAGTAAGATTGATCATTTCCTTGATGGGTTAAAACTGTTTCTCCTTCGAGAATTGGTCTCAAAATCCTTCTCATCATACAAATATATTGTCTAATGTGCTATTAAGACGAAAAACGAATTCTCTAAGTCTTGTGCCTTTAAATCAAAGAAAGAGAAGAAGAGATCTGTTGAACACTCTGGGAAAGAAAATAAGGAAATAGGGAAGAAGGGAAGAATTGAATTTCCACTCTGCGATAATTGAGGAAGGAAGCACCCTGGTGCCTGTCTAAAAGGAAAAGGAGTATGCTACAAGTGTGGATAGAAAGGCCATTTAGCTGGTGATTGTAAAGGAATTAAAGACGCTACCAATGTTCAATGCTACAATTGCAGGGAGACGGGACATTATGAAAATTAATGACCTAGGTGTCAGAGAAACTTACCTCAGAAAAGTCCTAGGCAACAAGGCCAATCTTATGCAATCACTACTGCTGAGGTTGAAGCCCTGAAAGATGTGGTGGCAGGTAATTTAATGGTTTCCTCAAGTTTAGAAAATTCATTATTTGATTCTAGAACATCACATAATTTCATATCTTCCTAGTTTTCTATGAAAATTAGATATTTATAATTTGATTTAACAATGGAGTTTTCTGTCAAAACTCTTAAGGGAAGTATCATTGCTACAATGATCTATGAATCAGTTCCCATTAGATCATATAAATGTTTTTTATCTGCTGATCTCGTCGTCATACCTATGAGTGAGTTTGATGAACTCCTTGATATATATTTTTTTTCGGACCATGATGCGAAGATTTATTGTAAGAATAAGGAGGTTATGACTTTTGATGATGATGATAAGGAACACCTTATCTTTAGAGTAGAATCATCGCCACTTAATTCTTATTTAAATCCACCCCCAGTAGCTCTACTGAAATCAATTATTTGGGAGGAAGAGACTGATATAACTATGGGTAAGGAAAGTAATT
The DNA here is from genome assembly GCA_963277665.1 of Viscum album. Classification (NCBI taxonomy): domain Eukaryota; kingdom Viridiplantae; phylum Streptophyta; class Magnoliopsida; order Santalales; family Viscaceae; genus Viscum; species Viscum album. The sequence continues at coordinate 207,282,826 of OY728153.1, read as the reverse complement.
TTCAATTAGAGGATGTACTTATTGTGAATGAATATGTTGATGCATTTCCATAAGATTTACCTATACATCCTCCAGAACAAGAAATTGAGTTTTCTATTGATTTATTTCCTGGTTCAAGCCCTATATCGAAGACCCCTTATAGAATCGACACTATGGAATTAGTTGAACCAAATAAATATCTAGAGGAATTTAGTAATAAGGGATTTATTCACCCTAGTGTTTCTCCATGGGGATCCCCTATCCTTTTTGTTAAGAAGAATGATGGATCTAAGAGTTTATGTATCGACTACATAGAGATCAATGCTATAACAATAAAGAAGAAGTATCCCCTACCTCGTATTGATGATTTATTTGAACAACTTCATGGAGCTCAATAATTTTAAAAGATTGACCTTCAATCAAGATACCATCAGCTGTGTGTGAAGAAGGAATACGTTCTGAAGACAACATTTCGAACCAGGTACTGGCATTACGAGTTTACAGTAATGCCTTTTGGATTGACTATTGCACCCTCTATTTTCATAGATCTAATGAATAGAGTTTTCAAGAAATATCTTCATGAATTTGTAGTGGTATTTATTTATGATATCTTGTTATACTCCAAAAGCTAAAAAGATCATGAAAATAACTTTCACATTATATTGAAAACTCTGAGAAGACATGAATTATTTGGGATGTTTAGCAAGTGTGAAATATAGCATCAGGAGATTTATTTTCTTGGCCATATTGTCTCTAAGGATGAAATCGCTGTTGATATTTCTAAGACATGAGAAATCCAAGAATATCCAACACTGACGAGTATAACCGAGGTATACCGTTTTATTGGTTTAACTTGTTATTATCGATGTTTCATCCAGAATTTTGCCTGATTGGATAACCTATTAACGAAGCTCACACGTAAAGGGGTTAAATTTGTTTGGAAAAAAGAGTGTGAATAATTTTTCGAAGAACTGAAGAGAATATTAGTCAATGCTCCTATATTGACTCTACCATTGGGGAATGACGAGTTTGTTATCCGTTGTGATGCATTGAAGAAAGGACTTGGTTGTGTCCTTATGTAGAATGATAGAGTTATTTCCTATGCATCACGACAACTGAAAAATAATGATCAAAACTATCCTACTCTTGATCTTGAGTCAGCTGCTATAATATTTTCTTTGAATATTTGGAGGCACTATCTCTATGGTGAAAATTGTGATATTTATACTGAACACAAGAGTTTAAAGTATATTTTCGAATAGAAAGAACTCAACATGAGGCAAAGTAGATGGCTTGAACTACTCAAGGATTATTATTTCACAATACACTACCACATGGGGAAGGAAAATAATGTGGCAGATTCTTTTAGTAGAAAGGATCATGGATTTTTGAACAAGATAAGAGCTGAAAGGGATCCTATATACATGGATATAGTAAAGATGGATATGGGAATCACCATGGAAGGTGAAACATCAATGCTTTTTCAAATGGTTGCCAAACCATCTTTACTAGAAATTATAAAGAGTTCTCAGGCCTATGATGAAGAGTTTAAAAAGAAGATTGAAGCTGTGAATGATGGGATCTTGAGTGAATTTGTGTATGAAGATGGAATTTTGAAATTTGGGAGGTGACTTTGTGTTACCGATATAACTGAACTAAAAAGGGAATTTTGGGACGATGCTCATGGTTCCAATTTCTCTATACACCCTGGGAGCACCAAAATATATAAAGATTTGAAGGAAAATTTTTGGTGGGACGACATAGAGAGGGAGATTGTTGATTTTGTGTCAAGATGTATGGTTTTTCAACAAGTTAAAGCTGTAAGGCAACATCCTGGTGGAGTATTGCACCCTCTTCCCATACCTGTGTGGAAATGGGATAATATCACGATGGACATTTTTATGGGACTACCAAAGACTCCTAGTAAAAACGATGAAATATGGGTCATTGTTGATCATCATACCAAGTCAGTGCATTTTCTTTCTTTAAGGGATGATTTACCACTTGAACGTCTAGAAAGACTATATATTAAAAAAGTTGTGAGACTTCATGGAGTACCCATATCGATTGTTTCTGATCGTGATCCATGTTGAACTTCATGATTCAAGAAAAGTCTTCAGAAAGCCTTGGATACTGAACTTCGTTTAAGCACTGCCTACCACCCTCAAACAGATGGACAATCAAAATGGACTATTCAAACTTTAGAGGACATTTTGAGATCATGCTCACATGACTTTTAGGGTATGTGGGATCAATATTTAAAAATGGTGGAATTTTCATACAACAATAGCTTCCATTCAAGTATTCAGATGGCACCATATGAAGCGTTATACCGAAAGAGATGTCGTACACCAACCTGTTGGGATGACAATGGTGAATGAAAACTTGTAGGCCTAGAACTGGTGGAGGTAACGATGTAAAATGTAATGGTAATCCAAAACCACATCAAAGCAGCTCAAAGTAGGAAGATGATCTATGAAGATAACCGAATGAAGGATTTGGTATTTCCGGTAGGAGATCATGTTTTCTTGAAGGTATCTCCATGGAACGTTTCAGAAAGATAAAAAAATTGAGTCACAGGTACATCAAACCTTTCAAAATTCTAGAACGAATTGGGGCTGTAGCTTACCGTTTGGCAATGCCGCCAAATCTCTCCAAAGTTCATGATGTGTTCCACGTATCACTGTTGAGAAAATACAAGTCTGACTCAATGAATTACCCACTTACAAGGAATTAGAACTGGAATCTGATCTATCTTATTACGAAGAGCCCGTAAGGATTCTTGATATGAGAGAAAAAGTGTTGAGAAATAGGATTACTCATCTGGTAAACGTTCTATGGAGGAACCATAAGATGGAAGAGGCAACATGGGAACCCAAGGAACTTATGATGAAGAACCACCCGAGTATTTTTATGCAGTAGTATTCTAGAAATTCCAAAGATGAAATTATTTTAAGTAGGGTAGAATGTAACACCCCAAGCCTCCACGATACGATTCTCTTTGAATAATACAGTTGTGTGTGTTGTACGCATATTCGAGATTCTAACACATCGCGACCAATCAAAGTAGCCATTATGAATAGTAATACCCAATTTTTTGAAATTATATACTTTTTAACTCTCAAAATGGACTTCATTTTTGGATTCGTAATGTCAAAATTATCCTAGGGTAAAATTTTGGTACTTTTCTGACAACTTTTATATTTTGATGAATAGTGAAAATTAGTAAATTTTAATTAAAAACAACTTTTTGAATCAAAATAATTAAGAGGGATAAATTATGTATATTAGTGGTTTTAAAGTATATTTATAATATATTTTTACCATTTAATAAAATGTGGTTCATTGGACATAATTTCACATTTAAATCGGGCATTAACAAGTGTCAATATTTTGATACTTATTATTTCTTAAAAACATGCTTTTTATTTTGACAGCGGGAATTAATTTCAAATTAATTTCTGCCAATTCTGTATTTTGAATTTAGAAAAATCGATTCCACATTCAGAATCAGGATGTAAAAATTGTTTAAATAGGTAACAATTATTTTTAGACATTTTGAATAATTACTTCAGTAAATATTTTATTTTCCATGGTTAAAGGGTAAATCCGGTAAATAAGGGTAAACAAATAATATTATAATAATAATAAATTATCCTCAAACGTGTTCTAACCATATTTTTTGATACATTTCCGACCATGGGAATCATTGGGTCGATTTTGGGACCCCATGGATCCACCTGTAAGTGATAATGACACTTTATATTAATTATGTTAAGGTAAATACAAAAATGACATAAGGATGTATCTTTTAGAAACACAATTTGTACATAGGGTTATATATGTTATATTTTCGACTATAAATATTCATTATAAATATAAAATTATTTCCTACATAATGTGATTTTATTTATAATTTTGAGGCATTGAATAATAAAATTTATTTATGACACAATAATGATACAGTATTTTCCTTAATAATAAAATAATCAAATCATTGGTATTATAAAAGTTAAAATAAATATAATTTGAAAGTTTTTATGACATAAACTACTTTTATTGGTTAATATTACATGTTAGGATTTCTTAAATGAATTTTATTTTAATTAACAAAGTTGTTAAGACTTTAAAAAAATCAATTATTAAATATTGTCAAAATTGACATAAATGAGTTTTTAAATAGTGTATTATATTATTAATTGATATTATTTTCCTAAAAATCTATTTTTTGAAAAGAGGACTTATATCATGATATTGTAATCATTAATGGACCACTTGGGGGTCTCTCGGATGTATATAGTATGTTTATTAACTATATAATATAAAAATACAAAGTGACATGGTAAATGTCAATCTAATTAACTAAGTGTTAAAACTAAAAGATATGGTTAATATAATGACCCAAAACTATCTAAAATATATTGGTTAAAAGTATTTCGACCCATCCCCACCTGAGACTTTGAATAATCGACTTTGGAGCCATTATAAACTGAATAAGAATTTATTATAATTTAATACTCTAAGTTCTTCCAAATGAGCCCCTCCTCACCCTTATAAAAGGACACCACTTCTAACCAATTACTCACACCTCTCAAGCCTTTTGGATCTTCCATCCTCTAACCAATTAATCTCCCTACATCCCTCTACTCCTCCTAGAAGCCTTATATTAGGAATAAGGCACTTCATGAGTCATTTTTGGTTCAAACCAAAGGGAGTTACCCAAATTAAAGGTAACATTTTCTCTTAGCTTCTTTTCTATTATTTTACTTATCCAACCCCTAAACTATTCTTATTATTTTATTTTGTAACAAACAAAGTATCATAAATATACTAGGATATTGTTATGAGAAATATTTTAACTACACTTACACACACCTCCATCTAATGGGTGAAGAACATAATGTTTCTATGGATGGTAACCAAACGCCTCACGAAACGATGATTGTTCAATTATCTGCTACCACCTCTCATGGTAAAATTAGGATGGAACAATAATTAAATATAATATTAATGATATTTATTTTTTATATAAGATTATTTAATTCCATTTTATAGCATAGAATTATTTGTTTCATGTTGTATATATAAGATAATTTTATTTGAGGAAATGCAGACTACCGCCCCCTCAAAGTGATATGACTCATTCATACCATACATGGAACGTATAAAGGATGGTGTTAATGAACTTAAGTAACCCATATAAGATATAATATTATAATTTAATAATAATATACCTTTGTATCATTTGGTTTTTATTCCTTTTAAAATGAAAAATGAAATAGAAGTAGCGTTCGTGCATACGTACAGATTACAGTCTCCACGAACGCGATGAGATTCATTTCCCCGTCATATCCAATCAAGACTAATTCTCATTTGATGATTAAATGTAATGTTTAATGAATTTATATCATTTTGGATATGAATAAGATACAATCTATCCATAACAAACATGGCTTACGTAATGAATCATATAAAGGAAAACGAATCAGTTGACACCCGAAACGACGATAATACTAAAATATTATTAACAAAGAAATATTAAAAGATCATATATGATATCATATTTATGTATATGATTCTTGTATAATTTAATAAAAGTTATTTAACTATTATACATGAGGCTAACCTACCCTCAACCAAGGAAAATTACAAGGTTAAGGTTTATTTCACAATCTCTTCATTATCCGAGGTTGTTTATACGTAATTATATACTGGGACCTCTTTATCATCCACATACATGTTTCTTAAAAATGTATTTCAAAACATTCTTAATATTTTATAGACTGTGGGTTAAAGTCATTTATACCCTTTTTGAATTTTTATAAGATGTTTATAAAGGAATCTTTCCATCGTTTTCCAAATAATGACTTTTTTAACATTTTTGACAAAATTAAGGTAAGAATGTATTTTTTAACTTATACAGCGGGTGCGGCTATTTTCTACCATTATAAACTCGTCAAAGATTCCCATAAAATATTATAAGAATATTTTAAAATAAAATGTTCTATTTTATAATTATTTTACTCTTAAATTATTTCAAAATAGAAAGAGATATTTCTCTAAAAAGGGTTTTGATTTTATCTATGTCAAAATCCTTTGATGGATTTTAAGTTTATTTGGAGTTGATTTATTATGATACAAAACATCTATATTGTATTGAAGGTTTTGTGATATGTTTGAATATGGATTTTCAATTTTTATACCATTCATGATTTATTGTTAAAGTATTGACATTTTGTATACTAGTTTTAATACGAATGTTTATGATATGTTTAAAGCTTTTCATATGAGGAATGTATCGGACTTAATAAGTGACGAGTGGAGCCTGATATAGCTCCTCGATGCATCTGTGGGTCTCACGAGACAACTATATGTGGAATTGGCTGAGGGCCTTTCCCAATTTGATTCATGGTTTTGGCCAAGTCCTTAATCATTTTTAGACGTCTTGGCCGAGGCCTTGACAAAATGTTTCATAATGTTCGGCATTATACATTCCATCATTCTAGAAATAATATTGATGGTTCATGTGGTCATTAGACTAGTAGAATACACATGATTATGTTATATTACGGCATTATTTACTCATTTCATATTATTTCCATAAAATTATTTAATTTTATTATTGGTAAAGGCATATGGTTTCAATTATTTACCATGCATAATATTTATGTCATTTTCTGTTGTATTACATACCCTTACTGAGCGTTTGAGCTCACCCATTTTCTTATGCTTCATTTTCCCAGGATATGAAGAAGATAGTTATGAGTGACCTACTGGCATAATCTAGGAGGCTTGGATGTTTCTAATGAAATATATTTGTGTTTTATTTCTATTCAAGCTGTAAAGTTGAACTTATGTATGAATCTTGTTTCCAATAATACTAAACGGATCGGTCTTTTGAGACATGATTTCCTTGTGATCATGCCAATTGTATGTAATAATGCACCGACTCTAGGTAACTAGGGTCGGGGATTTACAGTTGGTATCATAAGAAGTTTAGTAAAATCCTTGGAAACTAGATTTAGAGAAACTCTGATTAGAGCACATATCCCTAAGATAGACCTTGAGGATTAGTATAGAAGAACTTCCTAGAATATTGGTATTGAAGAGATTTTTTGAGTTTTCCAAGAAATACATACCTATCTGGATACAAGAAGGTATAGGCGACTCTGGCACAGATGTACCTAGGGGTAAAACCCAAAAACACCGCTTTGAGCTAGACTCGAACGGGAACTGGTGCACGAAAATGGGCCTGGCAGCACTCTTGGTTACGACACTCCGGGGGGATATGCTTAGGATAATTCTCATTTTTTTATAAACCATTATGAAGGGTTTATGAGTATATCCTTCCTCAAAGAAAATATTTTTTTATGATTATGGATTATATCCATAAATAGTTAAATTTATGTTAAGTTTTTTACAAGTATGGAATTATGTATTTTGATTCATAAACTGACCTAGTTTATGCCATTGTTTATAAATGGTTCCTAGTGGAAGGAATGGAAGCCGTATCAATGCAAACACTCCATGTAGGGATTTCCCTCCTCCTTAAGATAATTATAGTGGAGCTGATGATGCAACTGGTGCTGATCATCTAATCACCATACTGGGACAACTCACTCAGGTTATGAGTAATAACTTTACCTATATGGAGCACCTTGATTCGCAATGTCGAGGATCAATGTTAGATCGCTTCATGAGGCAACAACCACCAACATTAAATGGGTTTAAAAATCACTTAGTGGATGAGCAATGTATAAATTCCTTAGAGAAAATATTCTATGCCTTGGGGAGTAGCAAAAGGGAAAAAGTTGTCATGGGAGTTTACCGCCTCACTAGAGATGCTGATCAATGGTGGTCATTGATTCAAAACACAAAGGACGATGATGAAGTATCAAATATGTAATAGAGGGAGTTCAAAGATCTTTTCTTTTAAAAACACATTCTTAATGACCATCGAGCAGATATGGAAAGGAAATTTCTGAGTCTAAGAAAAAAGGAGGGTGAGAAAGTCGCAAAGTATGATGCTAACTTTACAAGGTTAGAAAGGTATGCTGCAGATTATATATGTAACCCAAGATTTAATATTGATCATTTCTTTTATGGGTTAAAACCATTTCTCCATTGAGCATTGGTCTCAAAATCCTTCTCGTCATACGAAGATATTGTCTCGTGTGCTATAAAGATAGAAAAGGAATTCTCTAAGTCTTATGACTTTAAATCAAAGCAAGAGAAGAAGAGATCTTCTAAACACTCTGGGAAAGGAAATAAGGAAATATGGATGAACGGAATAATTGAATTTCCACCCTGTGATAATTGCGGAAGGAAGGACCCTGGTGCCTGTCTAAAAGGAAAAGGAGTATACTACAAGTGTGGACAGAAAGGATATCTAGCTGGTGATTGTAAAGGAAAGAAAGAAGCTACAAATGTTCAATGCTACAATTGTAGGGAGATGAGACATTATGAAAATTAATGTCCTAAGTGTAAGGGAAAATTACCTCAGAAAAGGAGTAGGGACCAAGGCCAATCTTACGCAATCACTACTGCTGAGGTTGATGCCCTGAAAGACATGGTGGTAGGTAATTTAAAGGTTTCTACACGTTTAAAAAATGCATGATTTGATTCTAGTTTATCACATTGTTTCATATCTTCCCAGTTTGCTAAAAAAATTAGATATTTCCAATTTGATTTAACAAGGGAGTTGTGAGTCAAAACTCCTAATGGAAGTATCATTGCTACAAAGTTCTGTGAATTAGTTCCTATTAGAGAATATAAATGTTCTTTATCTACTGATCTCATCGTCATGCCTATGATTGAGTTTGATATAATCCTCGGTATGGATTGGATTTCATACCATGATGTGAAGAATTATTGTAATAATAAGGAGGTTACTACTTTTGATGATGATGACAAGGAACACCTTATCTTTAGAGCATAATCATCACAACTTGATTATTATCTAGATCCACCCCCAGTAGCTCAACTAAATTAAATTATTGGGGAGGAATAGAATTAAATAACTATGTTCAAGGAAATTAATGTTCAAATAGAGGATGTAACTATTGTGAGAGAATATGTTGATGTGTTTCCGGATGATTTACCTGGACATCCTCTAGAACGAGAAATTGAGTTTTCCATTGATTTAATTTCTGGTTCAAGGCCTATATCTAAGACCACTTATAGAATGACCACTATGGAATTAGTTAAACTAAAGAAACAACTAGAGGAATTGTGTAATAAGGGAATTATATCCCTAGTGTTTCTCCATGGGTATCCCATGTCCTTTTTTTAAGAAGAAAGATGGATCTATGAGGTTATCTATCGACTACCGAGAGATCAATGCTATAACAATAAAGAACAAGTGTCCCCTACCTCACATTGGTGATTTATTTGACCAACTACATGGAGATCAATAGTTTACAAATATTGACCTTCAATCCGGATACCATCAGTTGTGTGTGAAGATGGAAGACATTCCGAAGACAGCATTTTGAACCAGGTACGGGCATTACGAGTTTACAGTAATGCCTTTTGGATTGACTAATGCACCCTCTGTTTTCATGGATTTAATGAAAAGAGTTTTCAAGGAATATCTTGAGGAATTTGTAGTGTTATTTATTAATGATATCTTTATATACTCCAAAATCTACAAAGATCATGAAAATCACTTGCGCATTATATTGAAAACTCTCAGAAGACATGAATTATATGGGAAGTTTAGAAAGTGTGAATTCTGGCTTCAGGATATTTCTTTTCTTGGCGAAATTGCCTCTAAGGATGGAATCTCTATTGATCATTCTAAGACAAGATCAATCCAAGAATGGCCAGCACTAATGAGTATAACCCAAGTATGCAGTTTTATTGGTTTAGCAGGTTATTATCGACGTTTCATCCAAAACTTTTTCTGATTGGCTAACCCATTAACAAAGCTCACACGTAAAGGGGTTAATATTTTTGGACAAAAGAGTGTGAAGAATGTTTCGAAGAACTGATGAGAATATTAGTCAATGATCTTATATTGACTCTACCATCGGGTAATGACATGTTTTTTATTTATAGTGATTCATCGAAGAAAGGACTTGGTTGTGTCCTTATGCCGAATGATAGAGTTATTGCGTATGAATCAAGAAAGCATAAAATTCACGATCAAAACAATCCTACTCATGATATTGAGTTAGCTGTTGTAATATTTGCTCTGAAGATTTGAAGACATTATCTATATGGTAAAAAATGTGAGATTTATACTGATCACAGGAGTTTGAAGTATATTTTATCATAGAAAGAACTCAACATGCGGCAAAGGAGACATCTTCAACTACTCAAGGATTATGATTGCACGATACACTACCGCCCGGGGAAGGAAAATAATGTGGAAGATACTTTGAGTAGAAAGGATCATTGAGTTTTGAACAAGATAAGAGTTGAAAAGGATCCTATATCCATGGATCTAGTAAAGATGGATATGGGAATCACCATGGAAGGTGAAACATAAATTCTTTTTCAAATGGTCGCCAAAACACCTTTACTAGAAAGGATAAAGAGTTCTCGGGCAGATGATGAAGAGTATAAAAAGAATATTAAAGTTGTGAATGATGGGATATTGAGTGACTTTGTGTATGAAGATGGAATTTGGAAATTTGGGAGGAGACTTTGTGTTCCCAATATACCTGATCTAAAAATGGAATTTTTGGATGATGCTCATAGTTCCAATTTCTCTATACACCATGGGAGCACCAAAATGTATAGAGATTTGAAGGATCGTTTTTTGTGGGACAACATGAAGAGGGAGATTGCTGATTTTTTGTCAAGATGTATGGTTTGTCCACAAGTTAAAGCTGGAAGGCAACAGCCTGGGGGAGTATTGAAACCTCTTATCATACCTGTGTGGAAACGGGATAATATCACGATGGACTTTGTCATGGGACTACCAAAGACTCCTAGAAGGAATGATGAAATAAGGGTCATTATTGATCGTCTTACCAAGTCAGAACATTTTCTTTCTATAAGGGAAGATTTACCACTTTAACGTTTAGAAATTCTATATATTAATGAAGTTGTGAGACTTCATGGAGTACCCCTATCGATTGTTTCTGATTTTGATCCCCATTTTACTTTAATATTCTAGAAAGGTCTTAAGAAAACCTTGGACACTGAATTTCGTTTGAGCACTGCCTACCACCCTCACACAGATAGACAATTAGAATGGACTATTCAAACATTAGAAGACATGTTGAGATCTTGCTCACTTGACTTTCAGGGTATGTGGTATCAATATTTACTTCTGTTATAATTTTCCTATAACAATAGCTTCCATTCACCTATTGAGATGCGCCATATGAAGTGTTATACGGAAATAGATGTCACACACCAACCTATTGGGATGACATTGGTGAAAAAAAACATTAAGGCCCAGAACAAGTGGAGGAAACAATGGAAAAGGTAAAGGTAATCCAAAACCACATCAAAGAACCTCAAAGTAGGAAGAAGAGCTATACCGATAACCGAATGAAGGATTTCGAATTTCAGGTAGGAGATCAGGTTTTCTTGATGGTATCTCCATGGAAGGGAGTTATACGTTTTGGTATGAAGGGAAAATTGAGTCCTAGGTACATCGGACCTTTCGAAATTCTAGAACGAATTGGGGCTGTAGATTACCGTTTGGTGATGCATCCAAATCTCTCTACAGTTCACGATGTGTTCCATGTATCAATGTTGAAAAAATACATGTCTGACCCAAAACATGTACTCACTTACGAGGAATTAGAACTGGAATACGATCTATCTTTTTGCGAAAAGCCCTTTAGGATTCTTTTTACGAGAGAACAAGAGTTGAGATACAGGACGACTCATCTGGTAAAAGTTCTATGGAGGAACCATAAGATGGAAGTGGCAACGTGGGAACCCGAGGAACTTATGATAAAGAACCACCCAAGTATTTTTATTCTATAGTATTCTAGAAATTTCGAGGAAGAAATTATTTGAAGGAGGGGAGAATGTAACACCCCAAGCTTCCACGATACGATTCTTTTTGAATAATACAGTAGCGTGTGTTGTACGCAACTTCGAGATTCTAACACACCGCGACCAATCAAAGTAGCCATTATGAATAGTAATACCCACTTTTTGAAATTTTATAAATTTTAACTCTCAAAATGGACTTCATTTTTGGATTCGTAATATCGAAATTATCCTAGGGTAAAGTTTTGGTACTTTTCAGATAACTTTTATATTTTGATGAATAGTGAAAATTACTAAATTTTAATTAAAAGCGTCTTTTTTAATAAAAATAATTAATAGGGATAAATTATGAATTTGAGTGGTTTTAAAGTATATTTAGAATATATTTTTATCATTTAACACAATTTTGGTCATTGGACGTAATTTCACATTTAAACCGGACATAAACAAGTGTCAATCTTTTGATACTTATTATTTCTTAAAAACACGCTTTTTGTTTTGACAGTGGGAATTAATTTTAAATTAATTTCTACCACTTCATTGTTTTGAATTTATAAAAGTGGATTCCATATGTAGAATCCAGAGGTCCAAATTTTTTAAATAGATAACTTTTGTTTTAGACATTTTGAATAATTACTTCAGTAAATATTTTATTTACCATGGTTAAGGGGTAAATCTGGTAAATAAGTGTTAAAAATTATATTATAATAATAATAAATTACCCTAAAACGTGTCCTAACCATATTGGTTGATACATGTCCGACAATGGACATCTTTGGGTCGGTTTTGGGACCCCATGGATCAACTTGTAAGTGATAATGACACTTTATATTAATTAAGTTAAAGTAAATAAAAAATGACATGAGCATATATCTTTTAGAAAAACAATTTTTACATATGGTTATATATGTTATATTTTCGACTATAAATATCCATTATGAAGAAAAAACGATTTCCTACATAATAGTATATTATTTATAATTTTTAGACATTGAATAATTAAATTTATTTATGACAAAATAATGAAAAAGTATTTTGCCTAATAATAAATGAATCGAATAATTGGTATTATAAAAGTTAAAATAAATATAATTTTAATGTTTTGATGAAATAAACGAATTTTATTGGTTAATATTACATGTGAAGATTTCTTCAATAAAATTTAATCGAATTAATAATGTTGTTAAGACTTTAACAAAATTCAATTATTAAATATTGTCAAAATTGACATAAATGAGTTTTTAAAACTAGTATTATATTATTAATTGATATTATATTCCTAGAAATCTAAGGTTCAGCCAAAGGACTTATATCATGATATTTTTATCATTAATGGACCACTTAGGGGTCACTTAGATGTATATAAGAAGTTTATTAACTATATAATATAAAAATACAATGTGACTTGATAAATGTCAATCTAATTAACTAAGAGTTAAAACTAAAAGATAAGGTTAATATAATGACCCAAACCTGTCTAAAATATATTGGTTAAAAGGATTTAGACCCATCACCACCTTAGAATATGAATAATCCACTTTGGAGCCATTATAAACTGAATATTAATTTATTATAAATTAATACTTTAAGTTTTTCCTAAAGAGCCCCTCCTCCCCCTTATAAAAGGACACCACTTCTAACCAATTTCTCACACCTCTCAAGCCTTTTGGTGTAACGTCCCGGATCCGGGTGCCACTCAACATGTTCCCCGAACCCGGTTCTCCACATGACCTCAAGCACATTTCCCAAGACCCCAGAGGCTGTCGACTAACAGGGAGGGCCCATGTCTGATAGTGGGGAAACTATTCCCTCATTTGTCAAGGTGTAGCGCAATGGAATAAATTAAAAAGAATACAAAAATAACAAAAGCAATAAACCATAAAAATTTAATATAAAAACTATAGTAATAGATAACCATCCAGATATATAGATATGATGCCACATATCTCGAGTTCTAATAAAACAGCCAGAACATGTTACACAGCTGTACAATACAATACAAAGTACAATAAAATAGAACAAAACAACCGGTAGCATCAAGAACCTAATCCCGATACCATGCTCCCCTACTCATCAGCAGCAATCAGGTACCTGTATATGGAATCTTTCCCTTATCTACACCTGCAGAAAAATAATCTGTTTGGGCTGAAAAGCATGACCCAAACAGGGTGTGAGGAATAATCTCAGTAGGAACCCACCAAAGGCCCATGTCCAACTGTGTGAAAAGATGCAACAACAATGTTCAGTAGTAAAATGCAATAAACTAATAAGTAATAAAAAGTAACTAACTTTTACAGTTATATTTTCATTTAATTATTCATTTAATCATTCATTATAAGGAAACCACCACAGTGAATTTCTAAGTAAACAGTCAGTGTCCTCAGACACGCAAACCCTTACCCTCAGGTAATTTGAAACATAACCTGCAGGTAAATTCACACAAGCATACAAATATTTCCCTTAGGCATACAAAGTGTCGCCCTCAGGCACAAAGTATTCTGCCCATAGGCACTGAAGATGTTACCCTCAGGCTAAAGATACACTTCCCTTAGGCTAAGTAAAACACTGCCCTCTGGCTAAACAAGTAACCGGGCCATTCCCAACATGTAAACAAGAAATTTACATAAAATTACTCTCAACTCAAAGTAATGCACAATATAAACATGGCATACACTCGGGTATCCTGGCCAAACAGCTAAACATAGGAACGCACCCCCGGGGTGGTCCTAGATCCAAGCAGTGATCCCAAACAGCAGGTTAATATCACATTTAATTACCTATAAAATTCTAGGTATTTAAACATCCAAGGACTCAGCCACATGATACCCCAACAAGGGTTCGTATCTCAACAGTACACAAAAATGCACAACAGTTGGAAATTAAACACCAAGCCACCTACCATAAACTCCCCTGATTAGTATAATCGAACGACGATCCATGAAGCGTCCAAGAACGAGGTAGATCTGAGGTTAAAGAAAACTGCGATCAAACTCAAATATTTTCCCTTAAAGGAATAATTGTCAATAACTACACAAGGAGAAGGAATCTCTTACCCATCCAGTCCCAACGTGATCGACAGAAGCAGAATTGGATTCCTGGTGCTCGATCGGTTGATCCTAAAAAGTTTGGCCTCCTCTCTTGTGCTCCTTCCTATTGTTATAATCCTTACCTATGAACAGGGGAGGCTACTTCCCATTTTATGAGAAAAAAAATACACGGCATGTACTTTTGACTACAAGGCATGTACTTCCTTCATTTAACTGTTACTCTGCCGGCATCGCCAACTGTTCATCTGTCGACATGAGTACAAGGCATGTATTCTTGACTACACGGCGTGTACTGTCGCCCAGCTGGAGGCTGCTCCCACTTCCTTACTATTTTTCTGCCGACTGACTACACGGCGTGTAAATACCCACTACATGGCGTGTAGTTAGTTTTTACACCCTTCATCGCCAACATGGCTACACAACCTGTGTACTCATCCCACATGGCTAAAGTACACGACGTGTGGAATAGTACATGGCATGTAGTCCCAAGATTTAGGAATTTTCTCCATTTTATTTGTTTTCACAAAAACACTAAAGGAGAAAAGAAAAGAAGAAACTCATACCTTAAAAATAAGAACAATGTTATTAAAAACTTCCCCCCTTAAATCAATTAGTCCCCTAATTCCCCTTCCAAGGGCGGCGAAGATAATGCTCAGAACAGCTCTGGCCACTGAGCACTTACGTCGGTCTCCCGCTCCCAGGTTTCGTCGTGTGCTCGTCCATGCTGACATAGCACCATTATGAGAGGAAATGAACAACCTCAGAGAACCATCGTGCTCCTATCAACGATACGAATCAGATGCTTCTCAAAGGACGCATCTACCTAAAGCTCAACCACCTCTGGCTGAAAGATGTGAGATGGGTCTGAATGATAGCGGCGCAACTGAGATACATGGAAGACATCGTGCATGGCCCGGTACCTCTATGGTAAGGGAAACCAATAAGAAACTAGCTCGACTCTCTCTAGAATCTCAAATATCCCCACATAACTCGGTGAACGTTTACCCTGTCTCCTGATCCGCCTGTGTCCCATCCTTGTCAAAACACGCAAGAAAACATGATCCCCGACCACGAAATACAAAGGTCGTCTGCGGCGATCAACATAAGACATCTGATTAGACTGTGCGGTAGCCATCAAGTTCTGAATTAACTGGACCTGTTCAGAAGTCTCCTGCATGAGACGTGGTCTAAGTAAAGCTGAATCACCCACCTCTAACCAACATAAAGGTGATCGGCATGGCCTACCATATAAAGCCCCATAAGGTGCCATCTCAACAGTTGCCTAGAAACTATTATTATAGACAAACTCAACTATGGGTATGTGCTTCTCCCAAGATCCCCCAAAGTCTAGGACATATGCACGCTGCATGTCTTCTAAGACATGTATTGTATGCTCTGACTGGCCATCGGTCTGAGGGCGGTAAGCTGTGCTCAGAAGCACCTGTGTACCCAGTGCCCTCTGAAAATTCTTCCAGAAACGAGATGTAAAATGGGAATCCCTATCTGAAACGATAGAATGAGGGACCCCATGAAGATGTACAACCTCTCAGATATGAAACTTTCTGAGCTCGTCAACACCGAAGTTCTCCTTGTTAGGCAAAAAGTGAGCTACCTTCATGATTCTGTCCACCACAACCCACACGACATCATTTCCTCTAGGTGACCTCGGAAACCCAGTCACGAAGCCCATCGCGACATCATCCCATTTCCACTCTGGGATGGGTAACTGCTGTAACAGTTTGGCTGGCCTCTAATGCTCCGCCTTCACCTACTGACATGTGGAACATCTCGTAAAAAAACCATCTATCTCTCTCTTCAAGCCCGACCACTAGTACTGACGTTTCTGGTCACAGTACATCTTGGTAACTCCCGGATGAACTGCCCAAGATGAAGCATGAAACTCCCACATCAACTCCTTGCTTATATCCCATGGAACCCATACTCGTCCATGGAAACAAAGAATTTCATCGTCTCCTATCGTCCAATCAGGAGTAGGGTCCTCAGTTGCCACCGACTCCCGTATAACTATGCCCTCTGAATCAGATAGTTGTCTCATCCTCACTCTGTCCGGGAGGGTAGAAGTCACAAGTAAAGTTGAAATATAGGTCTACCCCTGACTGTCGTGCACCTCCAAATGCATCTTAGAGAACATGGACATAAGCTGCCACTCACCACTGGCCTCCTGCACCGCCTGTATCTGGGTCTTCTTGCTCAGTGCATCACCGACTTCATTACCTTTACCAGGTGTATAGGCATGCTCAAAATCGAAGGACTGAAGGTATTTATCCCACCTCCTCTACCTCAAATTCAAGTCACACTGAGTAAAGATATACTTGATACTTTTGTGGTTGGTTAAAACCATAAAATGTTCTTCCAATACATAATCTCTCCAACAACGCAACGCATGCACAACTACAGCCAACTTGAGATCACGCGTCAGGTAATTCCTCTCATGTGGCCTCAAGTGACAAGAACCGTACACAACAACTCGATCTCCCTGCATCAACACTACTCTCAGCCCAATACATGATGCGTCAAATTAAACTATATAGCTCTTCCCTTGATCTGGAAGTATTAGGACTGGTGCTGATGTCAACCTTCCTTTCTGGTCTTGAAAGGCTATCTTGCAAGCTTCCGACCAAACTAACTTCACACCCTTCTTAGTCAGACCCTTCAACAGTGCTGCTATGTAGGAGAAGTCCTGGATGAAGCGTCTGTAGTAATCATCCATCCCTAAGAAACTCCGTATCTCAAACATGTTCTTAGGAAGCTCCTAAAAAACTACTAGTATCACCTTATCTGGGTCTACTGCAACACCTGGCTTTGAGATGATATGACCCAGGAAGTGAATCTGGTCCATCCAAAAGTGGCACTTTGAGAGTATAACATATAGTCAATGCTCTCTCAGTTTACTCAATATGATCTCAAGATGGGTGGCATGGTTGTGTCGAGTGTGAGATTACACCAAGATGTCATCCATAAATACTACCAAAAAAGAATCTCGATACGGATGGAACACACAATTCATCAGAGCCATGAAAGCTGATGGTGCGTTCGTGAGTCCGAACGATATAACCAAGTATTCGGACATACCATATCTACTCTGAAAAGCTTTAAGCGATATATCTGATGGTCTCACGTGCAGCTGATGATATCTGGATCTCAATATTTGAGAACACTCGTGCTCCATGAAGTTGATCAAAAAGATCATAAATCCTTGTCAAGGGATATCAGTTCTTGACCGTCAACTAGTTCATATTCTGATAATTCACATAGAGTCTGAGGGTACCGTTCGCCTTCTTCGCAAAAGGACCGGAGAACCCCAAGGATAAGTACTGGGTCAGATAAAACCTTTTTCTTGAAACTCCTATAACCACATCCTGAGCTCCTACAACTCTGGTGTGGCTATACTATAATGAGGAATGGACACCGATGCAGCTCCTGGAACAAACTCAATAGAGAAATCCCCCCCTCTCTCTAAAGGTAGACCTAAAAAGTCATTTGGGAAAACATCCCTGAAATGGTCAACCACTGGAGGGAAATCCATCTGAAAAGTCCTTTGATCATCTAGATATAATCTCGCAATCTGGTCTATGACTCCACCTCTCCCATGATGCTCTGGTCCATCTCAACTCTCTTGAAGAACCCATTCACCCTTGTATAGAAACCCTCATCCCTCTGGTGACGCGAATCTCACCCTGCAACAACAGAAGTCTATAAAGGCTTGAAAGAGAACCAAATAGTCCATCCCAATAATGACATCATAATCTGAAATCTGTAAGACATAGAGGTCCCAAAGAAAGTGACACCCACCAACCTCGAGGGGGCACTCCTTTCACTGACGCACACTAGCCGTTCTAGTCCCCAACTTAGTTTCTAGTGTCATGATACTAGAAGAAGTAGAAACACAGATCCAAAGGATCTCCACAATGGTTATAGATATGAAACTATGTGTAGAACCCGTATAAAAATTTACTGAAGATAACACAGAAGCTAATAGAATAGTACCGATGACCGTAAGAGGTCCGAGATCTTGCTCCTGTCAGGTCTGTTGCATTGCATATGCCTACCCAGTGTCGTGGCCCTATGACACAACCTGGCTACCCTGAGCTGTCCCGCCCTGATCCCTCTGAGATATTTGTGTCTGGATACCATGGCCACGACCACCATCCCTGCATATACACCCTGACATATTCCAGTTCCCCTACTGGTAAGATGATACTGGTCCTACTTCTGCACGTGGAGTCTACACAGAACCCCTCTCACTAGCCACTGTTGGAAATTCCTTACAAAAGATTTGTAGATGACTCATCTTGCAGCAAGCTCGGTACTCTACTAGGTCTTGTGGACACTGAGGTCTCTTGTTCCCCTCCTTACTACACTGGTAGCACCTGACTAGACCACCTGAAACATCCTTCTGGCTGGTACTACCACTGTGAGAGAAGTCCCTCGGTCGCTTCCTCTTCCCAGTAGAAATAGTAATAGAAACTGGTGTCGAACTACCCTGGCCAACACCACTAACTTCCCACAGGATCTGCTCTGTAATCAGCACCTGGTTTACTATAGCATGTACTGTGGGAAACCAGAAAACATTCACCAGTGCTTCGGTGTCATAACGAAGACCATCCTCAAAGAGTCTGGCTCTCAACATCTCATCACCCACAAGAACGGGTGAAAAACGCTGAAGCTCGGTGAAATGATCAGAATAATCCATAACCAACATAGCGCTCTACTGCAGATTCATGAACTCTCGAGCCCTATCAGCTTTCAGCATCTCTGGAAAGAATATGTCATAGAAGAATGCCTGAAAATATTCCTATGCCATGTCTCTGTGATTCTATGACTGGGTGGTAACATCCCACCTCCTTTTGGAGGAATCACACAGCATATAAGTTGCGAGCATGACCCTCCTCCCTGGAGGCGTCTCAAGATGCTCAAAGATAGTCTACATCGAACCCAGCCATGACTCCATAGCCTGCGGTCCTCCATCTTCTCAAAACGTAGGTGGATGCTGCTGCTGGAATATACAAGTCAGCTCAACCATAGATGTGGCAGCCGGCGGTTCTCCCAGAAATGTCTGCATGATCCTCATTATGCCTTCACTGAACTGCGCATCAACTCATGTGTATGGTATAGTGGCCGGTGCCACATCTGGCTCTGCTGGAGGATCCACTGGTAGCCCATGTCCCACTATCTCTGGAGTATAATTGTTGCTGTTCTCCTGGAAAACAATGTGTGGTCGTCTTGGTGGCATGACTCTACAAGGTCAAATGAACACCTTAGATCAAGATTATCAAAGACTGAAAATGGAGGGACCAAAACGGGAACAGGAGGAAGATGACATTTCAAGATTTGAAAACACAAGTCTACATGGTGTGTATACTGACTACAAGATGTGTACCTAACATCTATTCACATGCCCGAGTCCTTCTACATGGCTAAGCCACATGACTCCCGTTGAAGAAAACTAAACGGTGTGTATACTGACTACGCGGCGTGTATGGTGTAATTTTTCCAACTACCCGTGTTTCTTGTGACACGGCTGGCATCTCAGCTTGATACTACACCGCGTGTGACACCCGAACACGGCATGTACACCACCCCATTTTCCATCCACACAGCTAAGTCCACAAGGCCTGTCCTAGGACAAGACTACACGACGTGTCCCAGACGAGCTTCGCCAACCCGTGTTGTCAGTTACACGACCGGAAAAACAGCTCACACTACATGGCATGTTCTATTTACACATGGCATGTACATGAAAAGGATGACACCAACCCGTGTTGTTAGTTAGACGGTCGGGTCCCCAGGTCAGACTACACGGCATGTTCCATAGTGGACATGGTGTGTATGTCTTAAGGTCTCCTCTATCCGTGATGTTTTTTACATGGGTGGACTCCTGGTTAACACTACACGTCGTGTACAAACAGTACATGGTGTGTTCGCCCCAAGCTCTTCCATTCCCTGTGTCGCCACCCACACGGTTTGTGACACGGGAAGCGACTACACGGCGTGTACTCAGGGTACACGGTGTGTACTCAAAACTTTTTCTTTTCTTTGTGAACATAAGTCCATACACGACGTGTTTAAGGTACTACCCGGCGTGTATACTCAGTATTTATGGATAGTATGCCTTATAAACTTCACCAAAACCCAGAAAATACCCAAAAAAACAACACCTAAGTGTCATATTCCGACTAGTGAGGGCCCATACTCCCCACGAATCAATGTTTGACATCTTATATATGTTATAACAAAATAAACAGGTAATGATCCACCAAATTCCGGTCAATGAGGTCCCATACTACCCAAAAACTGATGTTTGGAGTCTATTCTTTCAACATACTCATACCAAGATACCCTATCCCATAAAAGGTATTTATCAAGAAGATATCACAACAACATGATTTTTCTAACACAACCATTATCACAACAACATTCAATTTTTAATGCACCTACATAGCATGGAACTTTGCATGGAATGTGATTTATAGCATATTCCTAAATGATGCATGAGATGGCATACCCTCATCTCATCGACCTACAGCTAAGTAGAACCCATGGATAAAACATAAATATCCCAATCACAAGTGTGTCACCAAACGGTGAAATCAAATCAACTGTAAATTGAAAAATCAATAAAAATGCAATGCAAGGAAAATTGGATTTTCCCTGTACACGTGTTAGCTACTCCCGGGAAAATCATATTACAAACTATCGTTTTGTCCTATCCCTGACTAAGGATCCAAATAGTAAGTCAAAGAAAAGAACACCTCTGATACTACTTTGTAACATCTCAGATTCGGGTGCCACTCAACGGGTGCCCCGAACCCGGTTCGCCACATGAACTCAGGAGCATTTCCCCAAACCCCAGAGGATGCTGACTAGTAGGGAGGCCCCAAGTCTGATAGTGGGGAAACTATGCCCTCATTTGTAAAATTTTAGCACAGCGGAATAAAAAAAAAGCACACAACAACAGCGGAAGCAATAAACCATACACATTTAATATAACAACTGCAGTAAAAGATAACCAACCAGATATATAAATATGATGCAACATGTGTCAAGTTCTAAGAAAATAGCCGGAACATGTTACGCAGTAGTACAATATAATACATAGTATAATAAAACAGAACAAAACAACCTATATAATCAAGAGTATAAGCCCAGTCCCATGCTCCCCTACTCCTCAGTAGAAATCAAGTACCTGTATAGGGACCCTTACCCTTATCTACACCTGCAGAAACGCAATCTGTTTGAGCCGAAAAGCATGACCCAAAAGGGTGTGAGGAATAATCTCAGTAGGCACCCACCAAAAACCCATATCCAACTATGTGAAAAGATACAACAATAGTGTGAAGTAGTAAAATTCAATAAATTAAGTAGTACCCAAAAGAAACTAACTTTACCAGTTATATTTCCATTTAATTATTCATTTAATCATTCATTAATAGGAAACCACCATAGTGAATTTCTAAGTAAACAGTCAGTGTCCTCAGACACGCAAACCCTTACCCTCAGGTAATCAGAAACGTAACATACAGGTAAATACCCACATGCATATAGATATTTCCCTCAGGCGTACGAAGTGTTGCCCTGAGGCACAGAGTCTATTGCCAACAGGCATGGAAGAAGTTCCCCTCAGGCTAAAGATGCACTACCCTCAGGATAAGTAAAACACTGACTTCAGGCTAAACATGTAACTGGACCATTCCCAACATATAAACAATCAATTTACATACAATTTCTTTCAACGAAAAGTAATTCACAATATAAACACGGCATACCCTTGGTTATCCTGGACAAACAGCTAAACTAAGGAATGCACCACCGGGGTGGTCTTGGATCCAAGAAGTGATCCCAAACAACAGGTTATTATTACATTTAATTACCTATACAATTCTAGGTATTTAAACAGCCAAGGCCTCAGCTACACGATACCCCAACATGGGTTAGTATCTCAACGATACACAAAAACGCACAATAGTTGGAAATTAAACACCAAGCCACCTACCTTAGACGACCCTGATTAGTATACTCAAACGATGATCCACGAAATGTCTAAGAACGATGTAGATCTGAGGTGAAAGAAAACCGTGCTCAAACTCAAATAACTTCCCTTACATGAAGAATTGGTAAGAACTACGCAAGGGGAAGGAAGCTCTTACTCGTGCGGTCCCAACGCGATCGACGGAAGCGGAATCGGATTCCTGGTGCTCGATAAGTTGATCCTCGAAGGTCTGGCCTCCTCTCTAGAGATCCTTCCTCCGGTTCTAATCCTTCCATGTGAATAGGGGAGGCTACTTCCCATTTTATGCGAAAAAACAAATTACATGGCGTGTAATTTTGACTACGCGATGTGTACTTCCTTCATTTAACTGTTCCTTTGGCGGCACTGCCAACAGTTCATCTGTATACATGAGTACACAACTATTATTCTTGACTACACTGCATGTACTGTCGCCCAGCTGCTAGCTGCTCCCACCACCTTACTATTTGTCTACCGACTGACTAAATGACGTGTAAATAAACACTACATGGCGTGTAGTATGTATTTACACTCTTCGTCACTGACATGGCTACACACCCTGTGTACTCATCCCACACAGCCAAAGTACACAGCGTGTGGAATAGAACATGGCATGTAGTCCTAAGATTTAAGATTTTTCTCCATTTTCCATATTTTCTAAAAAACACTTAAGGAAAAGAGAAAAGAAGAAACCCATACCTAAAAAATAAGAACCAAGTTCTTACATATGGCTCTTCCAACCTCTACCGAATTAAGCTCCCTACATCCCTCTCCTCCTCCTAGAAGACTTAACTTAGGCAGAAGGCATTTCAAGAGTCATTTTTGGTTCAAACAAAAGGGTGTTACCCAAATTAAAGGTAACATTTTCTCTTAGCTTCTTTTCTATTATTTTACTTCTCTAACCCCTAAACTATTCTTATTATTTTCTATTGTAATAAAAATAGTATCCTAAATATACTAGGATATTATTAAGAGAAGTATTCAAACTATACTTACACACACCCCCATCTAATGGGTGAAGAACGTAATGTTTCTACGGATGGCAACCAAACACCTCACGAAACGATGATTATTCAATTATCACCTACCACCTATCATGGTGGCCATTATGATGGTACTATAATTAAATATGATATTAATGATATTTATTTTATATATAATCTTATGTAATTCCATTTTATTTCATACCATTATTCGTTTCATGTTGTATATATATAAGATAATTTCATTTGAGGAAGTGTGGACTACTGCCCCCTCAAAGTGATATGACTCGTTCATACCATACATGGAACGTATAAAAAATGGTGTTAATGAACATAAGTAAATAATATAAGATATTATATTATACTGGAATAATAATATACCTGTGTATCATTTGGTTTTCATTCCTTTTAAAATGAAAAATGAAATAGATGTGGCGTTTGTGCGTACGTACGGATTACCGTCTCCACGAACACGATGAGATTCATTTTCCCCATCATATCCAATCAAGAATAATTCTCATTTTATTATTAAAATAAATGTTGAATGACTTAATATCATTCTGGATATGAATATTATACAACCTATCCATAACAAACATTGCTTACGTAACGAAGAATATAAAGGAAAACGAATCAGTTGACACCCGAAATGATGATAATACTAAAATATTATTAACAATGCAATATTAAAAGATCATATATGATATCATATTTATGTATATGAATCATTTATAATTTAGTAAAAATTATTTAACTATTATATAGGAGGTTAACCTACCATCGACCAAGGAAAAGTACAAGGTAACAGTTTATTTCACAATCTCTTTATTATCCGAGGTTGTTTATATATAATTATCTACTGAGACCTCTTTATCATCTACATCCATAATTCTTAAAAATGTATTTCAAAACATTCTTACTATTTTATAGACTATGGTTTAAAGTCATTTATACCCTTGTTGACTTTTTATAATATTTTTATAAAGGAATAATTCCATCGTTTTCCAAACAATGTCCTTTTTAACCGTTTCGACAAAATTAAGGCAAGAATGACTTTTTTAACTTATACGGCGGGTGCAGCTATTTTCTACCATTATAAACTCAACAAAGCTTCCCTTACAATATTATAAGAATATTTTTAAAGTAAAGGTTTTATTTTATAATTATGTGACTCTTAAATGATTTCAAAATAGAAAGAGATATTTCTCTAAAAAGGGTTTTGATTTCATCTATGTCAACATCATTTGATGAATTTTAAGATTATTTGGAGTTGATTTATTTTGATACAAAACATCCATATTGTATTGAAGGTTTTGTGATATGTTTGAATTTGGATGTGTTATATTTATACAATTCATGATTTATTGTTAAATTATTGACATTTCGTATGCTAGTTTTAGTACGAATGTTTATGATATGTTTAAACCTTTTCATATAAGGAATGTATTGGACTTAATAAGTGCCAGGTGGAGCCCGCTATATCTCCTCAATGCATCGGTAGGTCTCATGAGACAACTAGACGTGGAATTTTCTGAGGCCCTTTCCCAATTTGATTTATAGATTTGGCCGAGGCCTTAATCATTTTTTGACGTCTTGGGCGAGGCCTTGACAAAATGTTTTAGAATTTCAAGCAATATACATTCTCTTATTATGGAAATAATATTGATGGTTCATGTGGTCATTCGACTAGTAGAATACCCACGATTATGTTTTATTATGGCATTATTTAATCATCTCATATTATTTCCATATAAGTATTCATGTTTATTATTGGTAAAGGCATGTGGTTTCAATTATTTACCATGCTTAACATTTATGCCATTTTCTGCTATATTACTTACACTTATTGAGCTTTTGAGCTCACCCCTTTTCTTATGTTTCATTTTCCCAGGATATGAAGAAGTTAGTTTTAAGTGACCTACATGCATAATATCGGAGGCTTGGATGTTTCTAATGAAATATATTTTTGTTGTATTTCTCTTCATGCTATAAAGTTGAACTTATGTATGAATCTTTTTTCCAATAATACTAAACTGATCGGTCTTTCGAGAAATGATTTCCTTGTGATCATGCCAATGGTATATAATAATGCACCGACTCTGGGTAACTAGGGTCAGGGCATTAAATGGGAAGTATTTTCTGATGATTTTTGTTTGAATTATTTATAACCAGTGGAACTCTAAAGGTATAAAATAGTGTTTTGATATTCCTTGTGGTGAAAATAGTTATATTTGGGTAGACTAGTGAATTTCTTGAGAAGTAGAAATATCCCTTTGGGATGGGTATTCTGGAGTAATGTTCCTAATGTCTATGGGTATCCACAACCTTTATAAAATCATCTAATTAATAATATCTTAGAGATTCAATGTTTGAGAGATTACATTAATAAATGGGATCCCTCGTATGCATGTTTCTATATGTTTCATGAAATTGGCTATGTGTAGTAGTCATGTTATTATATATAAGGGTAAAAAAATATTACATCCAGTTTTAATTCCCATAAATAAGTGTCCTTATATTTGAAAAAACCAGGTACTGTGATTATATGTATGGATTTTTTGACATAACTGTCCAATTATTTGAAAACAAATGTTGGAGTTAGATTCCTTATTGATATTTATGGGCATAAAATATAATGGTTATGATATCACAGGTGGTGTGAAATGGTATAAAATTTATTTTATTATGTATAATAATCCTTTACTAGATATCATGTTTTCATTTACTAATTAGATTAGATAAATTTTTGTGGCCTTCTCTATGATTTTTTAGTGTAATTTAATTGTTTGGAAGGTCATTATATATATATATATATATATATATGTTGGAAATTGGGGATGTTTTGGGATTACCCTACTACATGTAAGGATATATTTTTTGATATCTATGTGGAAGCCCATAAATAATAGGAAATTAAATATTTAGTTCATATGGATTTTGAATTAGGATTGGTTATTTGTAAGGGTCCTCTAGGTCTGACATAATTCTGACACTATACATATGGCTCCCAGGGTTTTCTAAATGTTTTATTTTGGGAGTATTAAATATATTTCATAAAATATTGAATTTTTTTAAATACTTTAAAAAATGATCATATTTTCAATTTTATCTAGGATTATTTAGGTATTACAATTTTAATATTCTATTTTAACATTGCATCACCATGTGAGGATTTGATGAAATATTTCTTTATTATCATTTCATTCTATTCAGGGAGACACCAAGACTATTTATATCCATCTTAAGGCATATATTTCATGGATTTTATCATTTATTTATTGATTTATAATTTTTGAGACCATGTATTCCTATATTGAAGGAATTTTTTTATTAAATCCATTTATGACCATATTCATTGACATTACACAATGAGAAACATTTTACAAGTATATTGTACATGGTTTTTAAGTTACGAAGAAGGTAAAAAGACTGTTTACATATGTTTTGTGGTTATTATGACTTATTTTGTTCTATAATTAATAATTAAAAATTATATATTCTTTAATTTGAAGTGAACTTTTTATCTATCTGGTAATGAGAGGTCTAATAATCAAAATAGATGTCAATCCATTTGACTTTATATGTGGAATTCTATGTTCTAATAAAAATGTTAATGTTATAGGAATTATTATGACAACCTCAATGAAACTATAACCTTATAGATATAATGTAGATTCCATATGATGACCTTTAGGATGTGAATGTGTGGAAAATGAACTTTCGAAATGAGCAAGAACTATAGAATTTGAATGGGATATTGGTTTTGTTTATATTATTCACATGAATTTTAAAATATAATTTATAGAAGGATATATATATATATATAATATATTATAATGATCCTCACTTTTCATATATACATAATTATATTAAATCATAATAGCTAAATATTCATTTAATATAGTAACAATTCGGGCTATACTCGTAAAGGTCTAGTTCCTTTCGAAACAAGGAAATAGAAAAACAATTGATAGGTGAACTAGATCATCCAACAATTTTCTCATCAATATAATCTCACTCATATGAATGATAATAAATAAATCATTTTTTCATAACCTTGGGAAATAAACATATAAAATGTTGATATCATATGAATAGTAAGAATAAAAAAATTATATATCAACTTAATGTGAGCATAGGATCTTGAGAACAATAAAATAACAATTAAACCCCATAATTATCATATCATAGATCATAAACATGAGGAATGAAAAAAAGAATAGAAGTTTGTATGAGAATAATAATAATGGAATCAATTAATATGATCTATGAGGCTATAAAATTTTCATATTGAATATATTTATTAAATACACATATTAAAAGAAATTAATTTCCAATATAGTAAAGTTTCATTTTCCAATCCATCATAGTGGATTAGGTTCACTCCTAAAACCAATGTATTAGTCAGGGTTAACTCACAATAGTATTATCGTGGTAAAATACCTCAAATAAATTGGCATCAGTCACAATTATTTTCTAGTTTATCTCTTGATATAGTAATAAATACCAATGGTGGTGGAGGGGGTATATGTCCATCATATCTCATATTATGGTGTAACCAAAAATATTTGGTTATTACATAACTAGTGACATTTTTTATGTAACCACCATACAAGGTTGTAACATAACCAACATTGTTGGTTTGTAACAGAACCACCACTCCCTTAATTCAAACCAAATAAATTTATTACATAAGATCATAAAATATACATCATATCAAAACCATTTAAATGAAGTGAAATTAATAATAATTTACTAAACAAATAACAAAAAATAGTAAATCCTCATAAAAATTACATATTTTCATCATCTCATAACCATTAAAAAATATATAGAATTCATAAAAATTTATGAATTTAATCATTTTAAATTCTATAGAAGTGGAACATGTTTCATAATCATCTTTTCAAAATTTTCATAAATCGTCCATCGACATTATAAGGATGGTATCATTGGATCATGTAACTAGTAAAGTTTAAGATATATTAATTGATTTAATCATTTAGGGAAAATTATATCAAAATATAACTTAGATAATTTATTATAGAATCCAGCGTTTTATTTTTGAAGAATAACATTCAAAAAAGATCACAATACATGGGGAAAATCATTTTTTAAAATAATATTTAAAAAATATAATGGAAGCATAGAAAAATCGAGGGTTCATGATGGTGGAATGTATTGTAGATATAATTCATGACAAACTATTGATTCATTTTACATTTCTTTAAGAAAATAAAATATTCCCTTTGTTTAGAAAATTATAGCAACATTCTATTTAAGTTTTTTTAGAAACCAATCATGGATAAAAATTAATTTTGAATATCATATGGTGAAATTCATGAATTTTTTTTAGAAAACATGTTTTTGAAAATTTTTTGTTGATTGAAGATATAAATAAATGAAATTTCTACAAAAAAATTATTTTTTTAACTATAGATAATAAATATTGAGATATTAATGAATATAATTTATTCTAAAAAATAACCATATCAGATGAAATATCATGATTTTATGGAGAGGTAGATCTAATGATTTCCTCATCAGTTGTGTAATAATAATCAAACCCAATGAATAATGAGATTGTGATATAAAACCCTAACATTTTGGACATATTTGATTCCGATTCCCCATTAATGAAAAAACATTATATATATATATATATATATATATATGTAAATCCCCATTAATTTTTTGTGAATAATCCTAATTTACATTCATGGGTTGTATGTAAATCAAATAAAAGAAATAAAAGGTTAATATTCAATGTGGTTGAAACAAAATAAAATTAATATGAAAATAACATATTGGGTTCCAAACATTTGAATATTTTTCCCAATTAAGGATAGAATTTAAATGAATCATTTTTATGGGAAAGAGAAATTTCAAAATTGAAAATCCCACTTAATTGAAAAAATTTACATAATTATAATGATTTTTTAAATAATACTATTTAAAAGATTATTAAAACTCATCCATTTTATCATTAAGAAAGGTAGACATTGTATGAATTGTCCGTTTTTATTTAAATTCAATCGTCAAAGATGTTTTATTCACAAAATATAAGTGTGATTATGTAATTCAAGGAAAAAATAGAGACTACTAAATTGTTCCACCTTGGAGATAGCCTCCATGATAGTTATATGGTGATATTTTTTATATCTTTCACAATGGTGGTGAAATCCCATTCAACAAAAAAATACTAAAAATGTTGAATTTCTTTTTCAAACTCATTTATAACTCCATAAATCTATGAATCATGTGTTGTGGTAGTTCATCAAAGACCATAAAACATCCCAATTCTCACTATAATGAATTTTAAAGATGTCATCATATCCAAAGGGACTTGGATTTTCTCTTGAAGATCCAACCATGTTAAATTTTATCCCACCTAGAAAAAGACAAATTCAAACAATTCCAATGTTCTATATGGAGGATGAATATTACCTATGATTCAAAAATGATAATTCATAGTGAAATGATGTATTAGATTATCACAGAAACCATTTTGAATTAAATTTCTAATTTTAATGCTATTATGAGTCCGACCAGTGATGAATGATGTTATAAATTTAAGTTTTCATATATAAATTCATTTTTTATGGTAAATAAAAATTGTATATGATCAGATATAAAATCTATAAATATGTAAATAATATTATAGGATGGATATTTTCATATTAATGTTGAGATATTTTTGAAGATGTTAGATGTAATATGTATTTTGGCCTTGATAAAAACCATTGATTGATGTCCATGGAAAAAAAGAAGTACCAAAAATAATAAACTAGTTATCAATATCATCCTTAAGATGGAAAAATAGATCAAATCTATATAATTTATTACTTCTAATAGGCTATAATAAATTATCAATGGTAAACTTAGAATTAAAAACCCTCCATATAAGGGTAAATAAGGAAGGAAGTATTCAATGTATACTCAATATCCAATAGATATTTCCTCCTATACACATCCATCTGATATAAATGATTTGAGTAAGTCCTTATTTTTTTTTCTGGTTCTAAAACTATATAATCATCTCCACTAAAAAAGTATTAATTCGTTAACATATCCCTGATTTTAATATGAATAGGCGAGAAGACTTTTACCTTAAGTTTCATCTTACTCAGTTGACAACCTAACCACATGCAGAATGGAGAAATATTTAGTATATATATTTATCATAACTAGAAATATATTCATATTACCATTTATGATATACTTATTAACATTTGTTAATAATTTATTATCAATTCCTTTTTTAAATTACATTTTATAGAGAAAAATAATTAGTTATCATGAATATTTTGAATTGGTACATTTAGTCCATTTAAATTAGTCATATATACATAATATAAATATTTATAAAAATGATATATACATCATATATATTCATTACAAATGTATTTGTAGTAATAAAAAATTACAGAATGAAAATGAATTTCATCATTCATGATGATTTTTGGTCGTACGTATCTATGAAAAATGTTTCCATATTTTAAGTGGAATGAAAAAAGGGAGTTAAATAATATATCAAAATTATAGATTAATTATTAATTCATATATATCACATATTTTAATTTAATTTATCTTTATTTCCATCAATGTAATGCATATGTCTAAAATAAATTACCTCGCTTCGTTAGGTGGTAGTCCACCGCAGACATGAGAAATGTTTTTATATTCCAAATGAATTGAAAGTAAGAAAGTATAAGTGATAATATAATTCCATAAGTGTAATTATGTCCTAAATTTTATATAAATATGTTACTTACATCATTATATACAATTGTGATAGGTGGTCATAGAAAAAAAATACATCATTTCATGAGGCGGTTATTCAGTATACACTTGATCGACGTTTTCATTTAGCATTTGATGGAAGAGGATATAAATACAATAATTAATTATCATAAAAAATAATAAAATATAGGAATTAATTTTTTAAATCGTAATAACATAAAATACCAGAATGAGATGTAATGATACAGAAAATAAAATCATATGCTTAAGATTTTTACTAAATCATTGGAGAACCTCTTTATGTTTAAATCTAATGCCTTTATTAGAGGATTTTCAAATAAAAACATGTCCTCTAGGATTTTGGGAAGGAATTATGGATATGATTTAGAATATAATGGGGCATAAATTATCATTGATATGTTAAGATAGGAGTGTGGGAGTCCATTTATAAATTTGAGGAGGACACACTTGGAATTTTTTAAAAGATAATTGTTTAACCACATTTTAAAATTTTTAAAGTGACTAAAAATGACTCAATATAAAACCTTGGAATATAGAATGAATATATATGGACATAAAATACGAATTTGAGAAGTTTTTAGGTCATTTTAACCCTTATTATTACTATTTTATGCCTAGTAAAACCATTTCACCATAACCATTGTAATTAATTTTTCACTTGTTATACTAATCATTTAAGCAAAATTTATGTTATCATTTTAAATAGTCCAATTTATGGTAATTCCAAATATTGAAACCATTTTTCCAACTTCAATACAAAGAATGATAAAAATTATTTTTATAATTAAATCCATATATAATACAAAAACCATTTTTCAAAATAGAAAATTTTCATATGTATAAAAATATTAATTATAAAAAGTCAACATTAAATGGATTCATATTACCTAAATTTAATTAATATTAAAAAACATAAATATATTTTACTTTTTATAGTTTTAATAATGATGTAATTTTCTATATGATTTAAATGAGATGAATATTTAAAAAATCATTATTTTTCACTTTTCACTAAATATTTTATATTTTTAGAAAATTCTCCAAAATGAACTTGATGAAAATTTTTACATTGAATTTCTAAATAATATATAATTTTTATTCAGTAAGCTTCATAAAATTCTCAAAAATTATTTTTACTATTTATTCACAAAATGAAATATAAATAAATTTTGGAGAAAAGGGTATTTTCAAAACGATTAAGAATTTACCAGAAAAATAAGTTCATATTTATAAATATAGTTTTTTTATATAATAAAATCATACATAATTTTAAAAAATGTTTATTCATCTTCATCCCACAAAATTTAATAGCTAGGTTATAATGGTTCATTTTTAATAATATTATTAATAATATATCACAATTTGTTTAATCTTAGTGTTTCTGTAACATAGTATATGAAAGAAATTAAAAATACTAATGTAACTTGCTGAATTTAATCATGGTATGAACAATAAATTTTTTTTGTCCAAATCCTAAAAGGAACATAGGAGTATTTCCCCCACACTCTGTTATGGGTCCCAGGAAGCTAATTAAATTAATTAAAAAATTGCTCGAGGCTTCTGTAAATTATCATGTCTGGCCATTGAATAATTTTTGGTATAAAATTAATTAAAAGGAATAAAAGAATTAAAAAATAATTTTTCAAGAGGAAAAAAAATCAAAAAGGAGATATATATAATTAATAAAATAAAAATGGATGGAGATAAATTAAGAATGGTTGAAATAGGTTAAACCGAGTTCAGTTAAATATTTTTATTTCTCCCCCCCCAATTTTATTTTATTATTTTATATATTTCTTATTTATTTTCCATTTTCAATTTTTCATTATTTTATTTTTTTCTATCCTTTTACTTTTCTCTTTTCCCTCTCTCTTTCTCTATTCCTCCCCTCTCCTTTATGTGGCGCACCTCCCCCTATAAGGTGGTGCGCACCACACTAATCCTCCTTCAGCTGAACAGTATAGCCTTGTTTATCCTTTCATTTCGATTTTTTTGTTCACTATGAAGCTCTCGGTAAGGCTAACCTCACACACCACGAATCATATGATCTCGTTCTAAATCTGTTGTGCCAACTGTCGCAAAAGTATTTTACCCAAAATTGAGGGGTTTCTAATATCATTTGATTTCATCTGTTTTTTGTTAAAATAAAGGATTTACACTGGTCATATGATCCTATATGATTAAAATGTATGGAGTTTACTCCCTTTTAGATCATTTCACTACATATTTTTAAATCTCACGTTGTGCCGCTCGTCGGTGCCTACTGGAAATGTTTAATTTCAACGGTTTTAAATTAATTAAAATGCTTGATTTCTCATTTTAGACTTGTTAGAGATAATATAAGCTATTTATATTGTTGGAACATCATTATATTCCCCTTTTGGTATGACGACGTCCTCAGACTAATTCTGTTAGGCCAAAATAAATTAATTAATTGATTTTTTATTTTGTGTGAACCCTATTGCTGAGTTTTAATTAGAATAAATTATTCAGGATAATTGTGAACCATGAACCTTGGGTCTTGTTGGATAAATCAGGAAAAATGATTGTCTTCCTTGTTAAGTTATTATTATGTTGTGCCATTATAAAATACATATGTGCATTCCTTCTATATTAGCTAAAAAATTGCCTTCGATGTAATTGCTTGACTGGAATGATCATCAGTGTGTGTCTTTTTTCTTACTATATTATTTGATTGAAATTATAAATTCATATCATGTGATGTATACTTCCATGAAAACTAATTAAATTCAGGGAGGTGAGACAAAATCAATTCTTTAATAAGGTGAAAAAATAGACACTCCGTTATTAATAAGTTATACATTATAATAGGGAGACAATGTCTGATAATTTTCCAGATGAGGGGTTCTTGGGGTTTCAAAAGTACTCATTAGTGATACTGGTTCCTAAAGAAACCTTAAGGGATGGACCAATTTTAAATTGGATAATCCGTGTCTTAGTTGAAACTTTACCACAACTATATGATACTGAGATAAACTCATGATTAATCCATGCCTTGAGTGATACATTGTCTTTCAGAAGATTGCCTTGTATAGGCTCATAAATATTAGATTAATTAAAGGATGTACCGTAGTGATAACTTCAAGATGACCTCAGACTCAAACTCTAAAACATTAGCATACAAATAAAAATGATGTGTTGAAGGTGTTTATTTGTGCAGCCTTTTTTTGTCTATAAATTATGATACCCTCTGTGTGCATGAAGCACACTTTGTTGACACATACACTAGAACCCAGGCTAATGCACAAGTTTGGGGTATTGTTTCTTTTTATTTTCCTCTTTATTCGTAGCCTTATATATATATATAACACGATTAATACATTTACCTTATTCATATTCCTAACATGGGCCAAAAAAAGTGATATGGAATGGGTTCCTTGAGGACCTAGAGAAGGATATATTTATTTTATTATGTTTATTTGATTTCTTACTTTGAAAATATGCAAGAACACTACTATTTTCTACAACACAAAATGGACTGTTTTAGACACAATGGGTGTTGGACTATATGGATTTTATCATACCCCCTACTCGCATGTTGTTTGGTTGCTGAGTCGACTTTATGTTCGCAGGTTGGGATAATAGAAAGCATGCGGCTTCCGGTTCTTGAGTGTGGCCTACTGCTTAGGATGGATCTTGGGGGAAGAGGATCAAGTATCTACTCATGATATAGTTGTTGCACTTAAATTTGTTCTCATTATAGATTTTAATAAATTCTTGTATTTCATATTTTCTATAAACTCATTTTAGCATAGAAATCCTAGAAAGACATCATTGTGTATCTTGATTATTTATCAGTTTCCACATTTATTACATATTCAGTAGGTGATTTTTATTTTCTTTTTCTCTATTTTGGTTATTTATATTCTTTCTCTATTTGTATAAACTGAATTTATTATTTTATATATTACTTATTACTTATGAGGTCATACTCCTCCCCATGGAAAATTTAAAAATTCCCTCTCTACTAGTCAGAAGCCTCTGGCATTCTGAATGATGATCTTGATGTTATGCGTCCAACCCATCTTAGAGAACCATTATTGTGGCTTCTGGGATGAGGATGCTACAGGGTGGTAACAAAGGAGTTATTTTCCATTTTTTCATACTGTATGGGTTAGAAAGGGGACTTGGGTATGTGGATTTGGAATGTACCCTATGCTATGACATAGCTATCCCACTTGCAGGGAAACCGAAATTCCTGGGTTGGGATTGTAGTTAGTGATTATGAAAATTAGTGTTGATATGATTTCCCTATTGGGCGACACACTCATTTTATTCTATTGTTGATATTGATATTATTGATATAATTATTTTTACCATTAAAGTCCAATTATATGAGGGAATTTAAATTACAATCATCATATTAGGCACCATAAGATTAAAATAACATGCATATTTCCATTCCAAATCTTCTTTCAGTGTGCATCTTCATGATTTCATCTATTTATTATTGTTCCAAGTTTTAAAAAAATTGATGTGCCTGCCTGTTAAACATATTTTTGTGATAATTCTTTTGGTGATAACTTTTTCATACATGGGAAATAGATGGTAGGCCTCATTTTAGATATCCTTTATGTTTACCCAGTCTTATCCTGTCCCATTTCCTAGAGAGGGATACCTATTGTTTAGTGGTAAGAGGTAGGCTATATACCTACCATTATTTTCACCTTTTAAAGTCTTCTTCTTCTTCTACTATGAATACACTCTAAAGGTGTGTGTTTGGCTATTATAGATCAATACCACTGTGATGTATTTGTGTCACTCCTTATGAGAGTGGTAATGAACACACTACAAATATGGTGGGCATTGAACCACCATAGGTGACTCTTTTAGTACCTATTGTAGTGTGTCCTTCTTAAAAAACATGGTAACACTCCTTGTGGATCATCCAATGGGACTTAGTACTCAGTTCAGCGATTGTCTCCTCAAGTTTATGTAGTGAGTAAATAATATTCCCAAACCTGCACTCTCTATAGAAGAGCTCACATGAGACATCCTACTGTAGTACCCTCCCACCTTCTCGGGGAGTGTTTTTCCTAATGTTGTAGAGTCATGTATTTGATTCACAAAGTCTATCATTGACCATCTTGAGACGATTCCAGAGAATAGGGTCAAACATGTATTCTACATGCTTCGTGACTCCGCCAAGCATTAGTGGGATATTATATCTCAAGCGAAGAACACCAAGGTCCTAGTTTGGGAAGACATGAAAATAGCATTATATGACCACATCCTTCTACAGACTCTGAGAGATGATCATTCTTGGGAATTATTACATCTTCAGTAGGGCTCTATGACATGGTCAGAGTATTCTAATCATTTCATATAGCTTTAGTGTCATGCCTCATCTTTGAATGGTGAGACACATAAAACAATGAGATTCTTTGAGGAAGGAATCAGATATACCATCCAATTTTATGTGAACATTGTTCATTTGAACATTTTTATAGAGAATTTGAATCTAGCCCTCATGTCAGATTGAAATGTTAGTGAAGCTAAAACTATGAGCATGGGTAGCCCAGTTCCAAGGTAGGGTGATAGTGGTTCATGAAATAATAAGCGCCATTTTGAAATTTCAAAAAGAGGAAATACTAACCAAGAAGAATTATTTGAAAGGTCTATCGTGTTTCTTCAGTGCTGCAGAGTTATCCATAAGATGCCTCAGTGCACAAGAGACCCGACGGAGTGTCGAGCATGCGACAAGTTTGGTTACCTTCATTATTTCCTTCGTTCTTTCTCATCAGCATCTAGTGGGTGAGAATTCATTTGATCACATCTATTAGGTATGGGATCTATGAATCCACATCATTCTTGAAGTTATTTATCCACTAAACCATTAAGATAAGTTAATAGTGTATGTTAGGGTCATGGAAACAAATTCAAAAACTATCAACATCAGTAGGGAGGACAAGCTGAGTCCAGTAGGGCATCATCTCAGGGCCATAGTTCAGGTCATATGTACGTGGTGCAACCAACACCATAGGAGTATATTGCAAGACCATCTATGGTTAGAGGTACTATTCTAGAAGAACCAACTTTAGTTTCTTCCCTTTTTGACAGTGGTTCATCACATTCCATTTTATCTGCTACTTTTTTTTGAGAGGCATGGTTTTGTAATTGAGTTCCTTGGCGGCAACATGTCTCTCGACACTCCACTTGTGGTTAGAACATAGGTCATAAGCCCTTGACTAGTGCTCCCACTTGATATTGGTGGGTATCGTTTCCTTTTGAATGGTTACATACTTGATATGTCTGACATCGATGTCATTCATGGTATGAATTGGCTTGGTCCTTATCATTCCCAATTGGATTTATATCACCATTGGGTGTCCTTCACATCCCCTGAGTATGAAATATATCTACACAAAGGATAATGGTATGTAAAAGAAGATTGAAATGGTTCTAAATGTGTAGGGATTTCAAGAGTGACAACTCAGTTATCATTTCTCTTCATGTGTGATCAGGGAATGCAGCTAGTGGACTTTCCTCCCATTGTAGATCATTTTAGTGACGTATTCCCTCAAGATTTCACTGCCTTAACTCCCATTAGAAATGTGGGGTTCACTATCGATCTAGTTCCAGGTGGGGCACTAGTGTCTATTCCTATTTATATGATGGAACCTACATATCATCATGAACTCAAATAGTAGCTTAAAGACCTCAAGGATAAGGGTTTTATCAAAACAAGAAAATAATTGTGGGTTTTATCAGTTCTTTTTTGCTTTAAAGGTGGATAGTACAATTAGATTGTGTGTGGATTACCATTTTCTAAACCCGCTTTCTTTAAATAATCAATATCTATTTCCTTGTATAGATGACCTCTTCGACTATCGTTGAGGAGAAACCGTTTTTAAAAGATTTATCTGAGGTCGGGATATCAGCAGGTGTGTGTACGACCATCTGACTGTTGGATCCGAGTGTCCAATGGAAGCCCCAAATAGGTTGGTTTTTAAAAAGATTCCACTAATGGCCAGCTTAAACTTGTCTACGTTAGTGAATAGCATCCTGGTCTTTGCTGAGGACCACGCGTGATGGATTTTAAGCACAAAAATAAACCGTAAATTACATGGTTTAATTCTAAAGCTGCACACAATGTCTTCTCATCGTTGGCGATCGCTGCTCAAAGAATCCAAAGTCAAATTCCTCTAGATCATCCACACACACTTCAAGGAACCCTATTGAGTACCGTTCCTTGTAATCTAGGTGCTAGCGCAGAATACCGACGATGCCTTCGACACTCCAATGGTCACTGTATCTTTTTGTGAGCAATGCCTGAGAGGGAGATCCATCTGTGCTCCATAGATCAAGATCATCTCTCTCAAGATCATGGTAGATTGAAGAGGACATAGAATTATCATGAAACAGTATATGTAAAAAGACCCTCCTCTTCTAATTAGAGTGCTTACTTAAAATATTTGGTATAGCCTCGCCGTCCCCTGATACTTAACGCACTATCAACGACATTTTAAGACTACCAATCCGAGTCATAAATTTTATTATCATTAACTTGTAATATATTAAAGTATTTTATAAGACATTAATTGAGTCGTTAACTCGAATCGTCACTCCCATAAATATTAATTGAACCTTGAATAATTTAATATTCGTTAATTAATATATTTCATTTATTTACTTAAAACTTGTAAATGCATTTAATAAATAAAATCCATCCTAATTATTCTAAACGCGAAGAATATGAATTAATTTATTGCATTGGTTATCGTTTTACATAGGAAAAATCCCGGACACCAGTGGTGGGCCCCACCATGTCCAAAACTCGTAATCAACTGAATAGGGAAGATTCATGAATA
The DNA here is from genome assembly GCA_963277665.1 of Viscum album. NCBI lineage: Eukaryota > Viridiplantae > Streptophyta > Magnoliopsida > Santalales > Viscaceae > Viscum > Viscum album. Next base: position 207,243,234 of record OY728153.1, on the reverse strand, counting down.
CACTATTGTGTGTGACCCTCTATGCCCTTATATCGATAGTAAAGAATAGCTTTCACAGACCAGGAGTGGGATCTAGCAACCCATCGTGGCCCCTAAAGAGACATGGATTGTCACAACATTAACAACCAACCTATGAAAAAACATTGTGTAATATAATCTCTTTGTTTGTAATATCTCATAATGCAGGACGCACTAATGTGTCATCTACCTAATTTTTCTTTATTTTTTATTGATTTACCTGGATGGATTTACCCTTGACTTCCATGGCCATGGTCTTATAAAGGTACTGTTATCTATATCATCATAGACTGAGATATATTACATCCATAAAACCGAAGAGACAAATACTTTCTTGACCATTCAACCAATGCCATTCCACCAATGGCCTTCCTTACACAAACAACATCTCCATGACTTCATTGCCATGGTTTTCATCTTGCATCAATGTACGCAACCGAATGACATACATTGGTAACAATCTCAGTTCAGGAGACCATTAAACATGATCATATATAGGAACATCCAATGACACCCGAAACATGTAGATTTCTTATTGGCGGGTCATTTTTCATGATCTCACTACTAGATATCACCAAGAGAAAACTTCATGATAAGAAGCCTCAATGCTTATAATCCCCAACACCAAATAGTCAGACATATACTACGTCCAATCAGTATGATTTATCTAGACCATAGGACATGTATTTAAGATTAATTTCATAGTATATTGAGATTCTCATTATAGCCTAGGAACTGCTATAATATTTCAATATGACAACAAATATTTGGACATTACCATTTAAATAGTGGACACAGAAATGTCTACACTTTAATAGTAAGATGAAATTATTTCTAGCTAACCGTATACACAATATGGTAATCAAAAGCACTGAATAGTTGGTTCTATGACCCAAACTATTTCAAAACTCCCAAATTCACTAAATCCATCTATCAAACCAATCATGTTAGCTAATCAGATGATTAACATCATGTTTCTGATGAGTAATGACTTTAGCTACTGGGTCCACAACGATTCTGCCACATGGCTATTCTGCTATTGCGATCTCATCTCCGTTAGTAAAACTTCTCAAGAGATGGTATCCAAGTATATCCCTTTTAGCCTCTATCAAAACATGACATCTTGGCTAGTAAAAATATCATAATATACATTATGATAATACTTTTCATACCATGAGTGATTCCAAGAACTAGAACAAATCATTTAATTCAACTACTTCATAGATATCTTAGAAGCTGAAACGCACTCAGTCTTTATAGATATTACTACCAATGGATTATATGAGCTTGACTCTCTCTTCATCTTTAGCCTAACTGCGATATTAGATCACATTTTTATATGGAAGACAACTTTGTATCCCCAAAAACTAGTATCTTTTCTTCTTCACATACGTGGTGCATATATTTTTTACATGCTGAAGTATAATTAGATTGTTTTGACTTCACCCCTTGTATTTATCTTCGATATAACTAATTTCTTCCCAATATAACTTGGAAATATCAGTTCTGGAACATATCTTGGCATGCATGATTGATCCATCACTCTGACATATGGATTCCAAATCACCACATTTATCTCTTCCCTTGTCATGGACATGTCAACATGGATAGATTATGAACAGTGACATAAAAATCAATTAATCTCTTGAATTGTTCCAAGATTTATTTTTAAATACAATGTCACAATATGTATGATTGACTAGTACCAAGAAACCTATAGATCTATCTTAGTAGATCATGTTCCCTAGAACATATGATGCTAATTTAAGTCAATCATTGGAGAATAAAATTTCATTTTGGTCTTTGCTATCTATGAGACCAATGTTTGTTTTCCATGTGTTTCCAAACATACTTTACTTGAAAAACATTGACGCTCCCACTAATATCTGGTAGACACATGGTAATGATTTGTATCAAATGTATATTATACGATCAGTTTATTTAATTTAATACTAAACCATATTTCAGTAACTTGCATCCTTTATTAACATTCTATGACATGGCCATTCCTTCCTGGTTGTGTCGTATAGACACCATGCACAATTGGTGGTCATGACATCCAATTATTAATAATTTGATCACATATATTAGCAATGATAATAAATATTCTAACAGATTTATGCATAATTACTTGGTCGAACCAATCAAGCATTATTTTCACTACACGTGTACCATTCATGTAACAACTCACTTTAATACCCACCATAATATTAAGAATAATCACCCCAATTTCACCTCGATACATGGAATCCATTAAATTAATTTTAATTGGACTTATCATGTTTAGATAATCTTCATACACTACTTACTTATCAGAAATATTATTCACATTAAATAGTAGATCACCAACCACGGTGAATATAAAAACCATCTCCATGATTTTTTCTTCCTACGTAGTATGTGTCTCTGGAACATACTATGTTTTACAAGAGCTTGTGGAACTAGTTCTTATGCAACTATTTATTCATCTTGAGCATTGACTAAACACAATTCAATATAGCTCCCACTATATCTGTAGGATATGTGCACCCTCTTATATAATATAGTATGTCACTTGACTATAACTATTTTATCTAATGGATTTTTGTTATATCCTATGAAATTGTTCAGATAAGCACCTTAGGTGAATGATGTGTTTATCTTGATGCAAATTTGTTTGTATCCTAACAAACTATTTTCATCCAAACACATGTCCTTATGATGTAATAGATTTTCATCATAATATGACTCATATGATATACATTTGTCATTTTTTGGCATATTATTATAGGATTATGCCTTTGTTTGCATAGAATTTCATGAAATATAATGAATGTTTTTCAAGTTGAAATGTTGATACTCTTTACATCATGAATTTGATGTATAAAACATGCATTTAGAAATTAATCCACACTACATTTTGTTGATCAATGTTGACATGTTAGACTTCGTCATCAATCCTCCTCATTAAACTCTATGTCTTGATGTTGATAAGGTAAAGTGCGGTTAGGAATTACTCCATGCAACATTATCATGATTAATGAACGCTTGGTCGAGATATTCATTAGTCTCCCAACCCGAAGCAACTTATATCTCTTGACCATGAAAATACTTCACTTTATTATTCTGTAATTTTATAAATAAATCTTATGAATCATATATACCTCTAGCTTATACTTGGTATAATTCATTCTTACTTGTTGAAAATTTTCAAAAAGCCTTGTGACATACCTTTATTTCTAAAGGATCCATTTTCCAAACTAATGACATTGATAATAAAAAAAGTATTTAGATGAGATGACCCTAAATACCATAATTGGTGTATTCATGATGTCCACTTTTAGTATTACTTGACAAAGAGTTATATTCTCACAACTGGGTATAAGTCTTACATTCATATTCATCACTAATTGCCTAGGATAAATTTATTTATAAACTAGTTATTGAGTTTACCAAAAACAACATTCATTCCCATACCTATATGAATAACTCCTTGAGTCCAAGGACACATGATATTCCTTTTTATATTTATACTCAATAATAGTGAAACATGAATCTTTCACCTAGAAATTAAGAAGTTGTGTACTTCTCACCACTGGCCTAGGTATCACCATTTCACAGCAACATGGGTAATAAACTTGTCTTCTAGTAATATTTCAATACTTTCTTGGAAACTATATTTAAATAACCATCTGAAAAAATAAATATATTATTAAATACCCTAGTAGTAAAATTAAACATTACATTGATGAATATTCTTGAAATAGAAGTGAAAAATTGCTTCTTTAAATCATTTTTTTTCTTTTAAACTTCCTTAGTTTTATTTTATAATATGCAATGAAAATAACCTTTGTTAATACCTCATTAATTGAAGGAAGTTTGGAATGTTTCGTTGGCATTTAATGCCTTTGACCTTTTCATATTGTCTTTCAATTTGTCCACCATAAGAAATAAATCTTAATTGTCTTTTATTCTTATTCACTTGGAAAACCATACCTTGATAGGTAATGGATTTCTTACTCACAACATTATCATTTTGTAACTTAAAATGAGACTTCAGTAATGTAGTGAACATGATATGATAAAGAGACTCATTTCAAGATCATGATTGATATTTTAATTTACACATGTCGATGTAATATCGCCTTATTCATATTATTGCTTTTCTTTATCCTTGGAAACATCTCTGAGATGAGGCTTAAAGTTTTATTATTCATGTCCTAGTGTAGTGGACACAACTAACACCTAACGTTGATGGGAGCATAATGATAAAACTATCATATGCTTTATAAATTAATCTCCTGTAAGTAGTTTCACCTTTTCTTCTTGAATTTATTAAAAGAATTGGGGACACTGGCACCCTATGTTTCCTATATCATAGTACTATGAGTACGTGGCTGTACTATTCTAGGATACTCCTGTTCATGAGGACATTGACATTGTACAATATAATTGAGAAGTTATTTAAACATGTTTTATATCTTGCGATTTTCTACAAAAATGAATTTTAGCAGATTAGTTCCTTTAATCTGACTACTCGGTTATAAATTTTTATTAATTACATAAATAATTTAATGGATCCCACTATTATATTAGATTCTAGGAACTGTCTATTCAAGATTCAGAGTACCCTATCGTTAGCGTATTCTTGTGGAAAGGATCCTGGAACCACCTATCATTGTCTGCAAGCTATGGCTACGCCACTACTTAAAGGGTTCTTGGTGGGCTTTTGGCTGGCCGACCTCTTTAACTTGTGGTTCATTGATATGTTGAGTGTAGTCCCATCTTCTTGAAATCAGAACTTGATTTTCTCAACGCTTGCCTCTAAAATTACAAAAAGATAGCTATGTCTATTTCTTTGCTGAAATTTTAGTTAAGTCAACCCATGATTTCTAAAATCACTCCTCGGTAGTAAGAGGAACCCTCATCTATGGCATGAACAACAACTAAAATAGCCATTTTTGTCCAAATTTGAATTATAGAAGGTTTTATGACTTAAAACATTTTTAGGGTTTTATTAATTTTAGTGTGACGAATGAAATCATTTTCTATTTTATAATCATGTGATATGTGGTCACACTCACAACTGTCCACGCAAGAAATAGAGATTTCATCGCATCACATATTCATTTTATATAGAATTATTTTTAATTATTATACTATGTGATTTTGTAATAAATTACAAATGGACAAAAATAATAAACCATATAGAAATAAAATAAACACCATATCATGAGCTGGTACTAGTGGTTGATCCATTGAGTGAATAATAGGACAACTAAAACCATAGGGGTAAGTACCTTTAAGTCATGTGGCATGCAACTTGAATAGCATCTTATTCTCATCCAATGCATCCAACTATTGTCAGGTGTGTCACCATCACTTGGCATGAAGTGGGTAATTTGTCAACTTTTCATTACACAAAATTACTCACACGTTGGCTAGGGGATCTTAGAGAGTAAAATTACAACTCTGAGAATTGGCGTGTATGACCTTATATATATAACGACTCTGAGACGACACATAGATCGCCAATAACATAATTAAACTAACTATTACAATAAAATGAAATAATTAAATAAAATAATTAAATAAACACAGCAATCATAAATTGGTAGGTCCACAGATCATGATCAGTATATGCCTTGAGTCACGTATATAAACTGAATACTGAATAAAAATTAAACATTCATTATATAAAATATGAAAGAATTATTTATTTAATTACAATTTCACTCTCATTTTAATTCAATATAATTATGTCGTTTGGTCCCGTTTAATTAATTTAATTTTAAAACTAAAATATAAATTAATTAATTAATTTAATGAAAATCCATATTAAATTAATTACGCCACAGTTTTATGTATTCCAAAAATTAATATGTAATTAATTTTATTATCAAATTTAATTAAACAAATTATTTTAATTAACTTTTTATCAAGTTAAAATAATCAGGGCCCACATAACCACGATCTGAACTCTTCTGGTTGGGACAGATCTACGTAGTCCCATCCAAGGCCTTACCAACCCCATGTATAGGTGATCAGAAGCAGGAAGTCCACCCATGCCCATTCCGGACTAGGCAGACCACATATACCAATTTCCGGGTGAACTAATTCTATGACAAGGGTTACCTTCCAACAGTGAGTAGTATGGGAGCTGGAGGGGTGTCGTGTGGTACAGGAAGCAGGTGGCCACATTTGTCTAGCCAGGGGCAGTCTGGCGGGGTTTCGGTACGTAGGTGGCTATAGGGAGGACTCTGGTATGGAGCATCAGCCAGAGTCGGAGTGGACTCAAGTCCCTCACAGCGACCAAGGGGTGGTTGGCTGTTGTAGTTTGAAAGCTGGTTTCGATAGGAGCGAAGTGCCTGTCATGCATGAAGGAGCAAGTTAGCTACCCGATAGGAGGACCGGGGCAACGGCTGGGGTTTTCGGCCGGTCAGTGCACTAAACTAAACCAGGATGCCGTGACTTCGGATAGGCCCCGAGGGTTGTGTGCAGACCCACGAGAGATGGAAGCCATTGCAAGGCACCACACCTGTTCTACCGCTGTGGAGTTCGGATTCTAGATGGGTAGTGTTCCAGCTTCAAGACCGGTATGTGTAGGCAACCGTGAAGGGCGCTGTTGGTATGGTGCTGCTCTGCGGGGTGGTGAAGAAATTCTCCATGTATAATGACCCATACTTTACATACATTGTTATTACATCAAAATTGAAGCATAATTATTAAAACATATAACAAAACCATGAAAGGACCTTATAGGTATAGTGTCTTTAGAAACTGGGAAACATAAACAACTGGTTCATAAATCATCTACATTGTGTCCCATTTATTTCGTCTTATCTAGAGTTCCTTTTTGGAATATCCTACTTAATATCCTTCTTCCTGACCTGGGGAAAATAAAACATACAAAAGGGTGAGCTCAAATGCCAGTAAGGATAAAAAAATGAAATATCAAACATATCATATACATAAGAACATAACATTTTGAAAATCTTATCCTTAAAAAGAGATCATAACATGGGATAAATCATAAAAGTGAAATTTAATCCCAATAATCATAAATTATAACATTAAGATTTGTTTCATAGACACATAATAATAGAAAATCATTTCTTAGTACTCAAGACTCATTTCCAATACTATCTTAGAGGACAAAGTCAATTTCGGAACATAGTTCACTCCTCGTTTCAGTCCTTTTTCACTGAACCGATTTAACCTGTCACTCTAGCCATGTCTATCACATGAGATATAAATCTTTACCCAATGCATTGGAGGGAGATATAGGTCCCACCCATCTCATAATGATACCATTCTTATGTGTGCGACAAAATCATAAAACATACATCATAGCATAACCCATGTAATAAAAATGGGATTCATAAATATCACGTCATCATAACATAAGACATAAAAGGATATCATAAAAATAATTCCATCATAACATAATCAAATCAATGTAAGAATAGGGATATAAACATAACCCTATATTATCTTATATGTAAAATAATTTTTATAAAACAATTGAACTCCATTTTTGAGGAAAATATCCTTTCCACTTCAAATTTTTTTTCCATTCCTAACATGTCATATAATTTTGAACTAAAAGAATTTGATTTAAAATAAACTTGAAAACGTGTAAAGGAATCTTCATGGAAATAATGTTCTAAAAATCCATTCATACCGTATAAGTTAAAAAAACATTCTTCTCGTACTTTGGCCGGAAAAGTCAAAAAGTATCTCGTATGAAAAACAACAAAAGATTCCTTTCATATCGTTTACTAAAAACTCACAGAAGAGTAAAATTGGATTTAAACAATTGTAGGTTGATGGAAATAATATTACATTTTGAGCAAACATGGATTTTGAGGACAAATATTCCCCAGTAAATTCTGAAGTATAAACAATCTCGGATAAAAATGAGATTGTGAGATTTTCCCATACCTTAGGTCTGATTTGCTTCGTAAGTGTCCGAACCTCCTGTATAATGATTTGAATAATGTCATTGAATTATTCCAGAATCATACTTATTTTTATGATATCATATATGGTCATATTCTTAGCTTCTTATTAGTAATATTTTATTGCTACTTGTTATTCAGGTGTTTATTGCTTTATGTTCGTATGTGTGTTTTGTAGAATAAATTTTTGTTCCTCTTTTTAGGTTATAGGCACCTGATTTACATAATTTTATTAGTGTAATATATATCATATTTATCCATTCAATTCATTTATATAATCATTATTCAATGAAGATCATGTATAACGAGTCGCATCACATCGTGGAGACGGTATTCCGTACGTACGCACGAGTGATGATATCGTTCCCATGATTGTGGAATTGTATTGAAGTGTATGTATACTATTTCAGAATCAATATCACCTTACAATAATAATATATTGTCATTATTTACACCATTATACCCATCCAAGTATAGTGGTGTTGGAAAATAGATTACACCACAGTGTGGAGACGGTATTCTGTACGTATGCACGCTCGGTGATTTCGTTTTCCGTAGGAGGGATAGATGGTGAAATAGGGTTGTTTCATAATTATAATAACATATCAGTATATGAGTGATACTTATGTTATTACTTCATAGTTAAACAACTAAAGAATAAGAATTAGAAGAAGAAATAAACTTGAAAGAATCGGTAACGGACATTACCTCTTCTGTGAAGCGCCTCTTTGAGACCTCCTCTCAGGGAACTAAAATTGGTCTTTGAAGACTACCAGGACCTCTAAGATGTTTATAGGGAATTGGGGAAGTGAAATGGGCAGGGTTTGGCCGAGCTTGAAGGCTCAAATTGGTGTGAGGAGGAGAGGGAGGAGGTTCCCTTTTATAAGGGAGGAGAGGGGCACCTTTGGAAATATAAGAAATATTAGTTTATATTAAATCCCAACCCCACTTAAAAACTTCAAAAATGACCCATATCTAAATATTAGATGAGTTAGGGTTGTAATATAATCAACCAATAAAATTTATACATGTTAGGAATTTATTTTAAACATTATCAACTTGATTTATCCTTATTTATCAATTTAATTTTATTTGTGGTAATAATATTCTAAATTTTAAATTATTATAAATAATTAAATATGTGTTGTTAATTTTATATAATTTTACAATTTATTACATTGTCTACCATATAAATTTTAATTTATAATTTTTAATTTTTTTTGTGATTTTTAAACAATTTTATAATATGTTATTTTTATAAAATAACAATAGTGTCAATTTTGACACTATTCATTTATTTGAATTTAAATAAAATATATACAGAAGATATGTTCGAGATAAAAGCTTTATTAGATTTATAAAATGTTATATGTATATAGAAAATTAGTGGATCACATTAAATAGTTCATATATTATTTATTTTAATATTTTTAAAACCATTTATTTGATATTTTAATTAATAAAATAATTTCAACATCACTAGTGTGTCATAATTAATGATAATTATACAATCCCTAAAAATTCTAAATAAATTCATATGATGTAGATAACCGTATCATATTTAAGGATACTACTAATGTTCCAATTTTCATTAAGTTTATCACTAAATTAAAATTATTATACTTATAAGATTTAAGAAAGTGACATGTTGTCACTTTCTTTGGTTTTAATAATAATTAAATTATTTTCATAGAAAAAAGTCTATTAAATGATTCTAATCCAACCCTTATGTGATATGGGTCGACTTTTAGTCATCCAATAGTATTTTGGATGGTATTAGGGTAATTTTATAAACTTATATTTACCCTTAATTACCCGATTTCCATTTAACTATGGGAAATAAAATTTACCGTAGTTACTATTAATAATTACCAAAAATAAAAAGTAGCCTATTAACATAATTTGGACCCAATGATTCAAAATATTGAATCTATTTTTCAAAAATCAAAACACATAAGTTGCAGTAATTAATTTAAAATTAATCTCATTGTTAAGAAAATGGGTTTTAGAAGTTATAACATTGCCAAAGATTGAAATGTTTTTACCTATGAATTCAATGTGAAATTAATTCTAATGACACATATTATATTAAATGGTAAAAATAAATTCTATTTATACATTAAAACCATTCACTATTATAATTTAACCATATAAATTATCTCAATGAAAAAAGTTGTTTTTAATTAAAAATTAGCGTATTTTTACTATTCATCAAAATATGAAAGTTATCAGAAAAATATCAAAAATTTATCCAAAGTAAATTTTTATATCCTAATTCCAAATAAGAATTTTATTTTGTCAAATTGAACTTATAAACATGTCAAAACTAGATTTAATGTGGGTGCGCCATCAAAAGGTGGAAAAAATTGCATTTTTTTAAAAATACTTATTCTACACGAAAAATTTATTTTGTTCTCTTACCATGTTATAGAAATATGTAAGATAAATAATAATGTTATAAAATTCAAAATGTAGTTAATACTATTCATAATGGCTAGTTCATAATAATATATCATTTTTTAGTGAACCCTGCTATTGCGTACTACACGCGCAATCGAGGAAGGTCGCGATTGCGTGTAATGAAAGCCAATTCAGTATTGTGTGTTGTGAAAGATTCCTTTGGTGTTGCGTATAACATAAGACATAAAAAAATATTTCTCATAAAATCTCAGGGTGTTACATTCTACCCCCGTTAAAATGAATTTCGCCCTCAAAATTCGTCACTTCATTACAAACAGATGAGGATACCTCTCCCTCATCATATCCTCATGTTCCCATGTAGCTTCCTCTAATTGGTGGTTCCTCCATAAAAATTTCACCAAGCGAGTGGTCTTGTTCCATAAGACTTTTTCGCTACGATCCAGAATCTCTATCGGCTATTCTTCATAAGAATGATATTTCTCTAGCGGTACAACTTCTGAGCTGAGTACATGTGAAGGATCAGGTATGTACATTCTCATGAGAGATACATGGAACACATTGTGAACTTGTGATAGATTGGGTGTAAGAGCCAATCGGTAAGCTACCTTCCCAATACGATCCAAAATTTAAAAAGGACTGATATATCTAGGGCTCATCTTTCCCTTCTTTCTAAATCTCATGACCCTCTTCCAGGGAGATATTTGTAAGAACAGTTTATCACCCACTTCAAACTCTATGTCTTTTCATCGGTTATCGGCATATCTTATTTGTCGACTTTGAGCTTCTCTTATGTGTTGTTGAATAGATCAGACCTTTTCTTCCATCTCATCAACATGATCAGGTCCTAATAGCTTTCTTTCCCCAACTTCATCCCAGCAAGTTGGAGTTGTGCATTTATTTCCATAGAGGGACTCATAAGGAGCCATCTTAATACTAGAGTGAAAGTTATTATTATAAGAAAATTCCACCAAAGATAGGTGTTGATCCCAACCACCTTTGAAATCCATAGAGCAATCTCTCAACATGTCTTCTAGTGTTTGAATTGTCCTCTCAGACTAACTGTCTGGATGAGGATGGTAAGCAGTGCTAAATCTCAACTCTGTATCTAGAGCATGCTGAAGACTTCACCAGAATTTCGAGGTAAACCTCAAATCCCGATCAGATATAATGGAAAGTGGTACTCCATGAAATCTTACCACTTCTTTTACATATATCCTGGAAAGCTGATCAAGAGAAAAATATTATTTAATAGCAATGAAGTGTGCTGACTTCGTAAGATGATCGACTATAACCCATATAGCATTATTGCCTTTGGATGTTTTAGGAAGTCCAGTGACAAAGTCCAGAGTGATGTTTTCCCATTTCTATTCTGGTATGGGTAATGGTTGTAACATCCCCTTAGACTTGTGTCTCTCAGCTTTAACTTGCTGACAAAACAAGCATCGAGAGGCATATTCATGAACATCTCTTTTCATGCCATCCCACCAGAAGTACTCTTTCATGTCCCTGTATATCATTGTACTTCTAGGATGAATAGAAAATGACGAACTATGAGCCTCATCCATCAGCTCCTTCTTTAATTCTTGTATGGGAGGAATACAGAAACGGTTCTTGAACCTTATTATCCTATCACAATCAAGGTTGAATTCAGGAACATTTCTCACCTTCTTTTCTAACTCTACATCTTCTTTCCGTGCCTCTTTAATCTTCACGTGTATAGATGGTTGAACATTCATTTGAGAAAGATAAGACTTCTCCCCTTCCATTATAATTCCATGATCCATCCTTTGTAAATCCATAAATATTGGATCTTTTGTGATCCTCATCATGGATAATCTAGCATGGTTCGGTTGACTTAATGCGTCTGGTACCTTGTTTGCTTTCCCAGGGTGGTAATGAATTGAGCAGTCGTAATCTTTAATCAGCTCCAACCATCTTCTTTGATGCATATTCAGATCCTTTTGTGTGAAAATATACTTTAAACTTTTATGATCAGTATAAATATCACACCTTTCACCATAATGGTAAGGCCTCCAAATCTTTAATGCAAAGATTATCGCAGCTAACTCCTAATCATGAGTTGGGTAATTTTGCTAATGGATTTTCAACTGTCGTGAGGCATAAGCTATCACCATATCATTTTTCATTAGAACACACCCCAGTCCCTTCTTGGATGCATCACTGTAGATCACATACCTTTCTCCACTGCAAGGTAGTGTGAGCACAGGTGCACTGGCTAAACTTCTTTTTAGCTCTTTGAAATTCTCTTCACATTCCTCCATCCAAACAAACTTAACTCCTTTCCGAGTCAACTTGGTGAGTGGGTTAGATAACCTTGAAAAATATTTCACAAAACTTTGGTAATATCCATCCAAAACAAGAAAACTTCGGATCTCAGTTACTGTTGTTGGTCTCGACCATCTTTCGATAACCTCTATTTCTGCTGGATCCATAGATATCCCTTATTTTGATATTATGTGACCCAAAAAATGCAACTTTTTGAAGCCAAAATTCCCACTTGGTAAATTTGGAATAAATATTCTCCTTTCTTAGGGTCTTTAATACAATTCTCAAGTGATCTTCATGTTATTACTTTCTCTTTGAATAGAAAAGAGTATCATCTATAAAGACTACCACAAACTGACCAAGATAGTCTCTAAAGACTCTATTCATCAGATCCATGAAGATAGAAGGGGCATTAGTAAGACCAAATGGAATTATTATAAATTCATATTGTCCATACCTTGTACGGAAATCCATCAATGGGATATCTTCCCTTTTGACCCTTAATTGATGATACCCTGAACGCTGATCAATATTGGAAAAGTATTGAGCTCCTTGTAGTTGGTCAAATAGTTCATCAATGCGTGGGAAAGGATATTTGTTCCTGATATTGATCTTGTTATGTTCTCGATAATCAATACCGAGTCTCATTGATTCATCTTTCTTCTTAAGAAACAGAACAGGTTCTCCCCAATGTGACGCACTAGGGTATATGAATCCTTTATCAAGATTCTCTTGGAGATTCTTCTTAAATTCCTGTAACTCCATTGGGGCCATTCTATAAGGTGTCTTTGAAAAAGGAAAAGCACCCGGTACAAGTTCTATTGAAAACTCAACTTCACGATTTTGTGGAAGACCTGGAAATTCCTCTAGAAAGACATCATCAAATTCCCGTAAAATGGGAATACTATTAATCATGAGTTTCTCTCCAACCATTTGAGATAAATAACCTTCATTTAGTGGAATCAAGACCCATAAGATGGAAGAAATTTCCACTGGAAGGTTATGTTCATCCTTGCATCGATAGACGATCATAGATTGATCTGGAATATGAAATGTGACTTCCCTTATTTGAAAATTGATATGAGCTCCGTATAAATAAAGCCAATCCATGCCAAGAATCACATTAAATTTCACTATAGGAAGGATCACAAGATTTGAAGGAAGCACTTTCCCACACACTTCAATCGGAGAAGAATTGTGAACTTTTGTTGTGACTGTTGTGCCATTAGGAGTTGTCACAGCCAACTCAATATCTAATTGTTGAGGTAATACGAAAATACCCTTAGAAAATTCTTTAGAAATAAAAGAGTTGGTTGATCCAGAATCAAATAAAACATTTTTTTACTTTAGAGTGGATGGTAAGTGTACCTCTCACCACTTCGTTGCCGTACTCCAAATCTCCGATAGTAATTGCATGTGACTTTCCTTTGTCTTTGGACTTAATAGTTTGTTGACGTTGATCATCATCATCAACCCTTGGATTTTGGAATTGATTGGAATAATTCCCCATCTCCTTGCACTCGAAAAATTGAAGTGTAGTAGGTTCATTTTGTGTATCTATTCCTTTGTTTGCATCATTAGACATCTTCTACCCATTATTTTGACATTCAATTTCCTGATAACCTTCTTTTCCACACTTATAACATTTGCTTGTCCCATTAAGACAATTTCCTCCTTGTTTCTTTCCACAAATTGAGCATAAGGGAAAACTCATCTTCTTTTCAGTGTCATCTTTAAATTTTCCTTTGAATTCCATTTTCCTCTTCTTATCAAACCCATGTAACTGATGGGTTACACCAATCTACATCTCTACCTTGAGAGTACATCGAACAATTTCCTCGTAGCTATTGAAGTCCCTTATGTATAACGCCCTTCGAAGACTTGGTTTTAAGACACTAAAGAATCGATCGATCTTACTCTCAGGTTGGATAATAATTCCAGAAGCGTACCTTGCAAGTATTGTAAAATTTGCTTCGTACGTACCAACAGATTCATCATCCTTTTGCTTCTGTTCAAGAAACTCCTTCTCCATCATTGTTCAAATAATACGTGGGAAATACTTATTGAATAATAAGTTCTTGAACTCGTCCCATTCTATGGACTCAATTTCATCCCTTTGCCTTTTATTCTTAATAAGATTCCACCATTGATCAACATCACCTTCCAAATGATATACTGCTAAGATGAATTTATCATGTTCAGAACATTGAAGACCTGAATATATCTTTTCAGTGGTAATGATCCATTGTTCAGCCACTAATGGATCAGAAGACACATTGAATGAAGGTGGACGCTGCCTCATGAAGGATTCAATAGAATGTTTCTCCTTTGCTCGTTTGGAAGTCCTGCATGATTCATAGCTTGAGAAAGTTGTGTGAGCATGGCTAAAAGATTCTTCATTCCATCTCCCATAACGTTTGGTTGCTCAGGGGGACAATCATTTCATTGCCCATTGCATTCCACATTAACACCGTTATTTCGGGTTCCATCCATTGACTAAAACAAAGAAGAATTGTGTGAGCAACACCAATTATAATTGGAAAACCACAAATCAAGAATAAAATTTCACACTTAAGGTCTTATCATAGGTTGTTCATGGCCATTTCTAAAACACTATGACTGTGTTCTATGCTTAGACATATCCTTAGGTTTCTTACTAAGGCTTTCACATCCTAGTTTCCAAAGGTTGACTATACCTTTCCTCTGATACCAACTATAACGACCCATACTTTACATACATGGTTATTACTTTAAAATTGAAGCATAATTATTACAACATATAAAAAAACCATGAAAGGACCATATAGGTATAGTGTCTTTAGAAACTGGGAAACATAAACAACTGGTTCATAAATCATCTACGTTGTCTCCCATTTATTTCATCATATATAGAGTTCCTTTTTGGCATATCCTACTTAATATCCTTCTTCCAGACCCGGGGAAATGAAAACATAAAAAAGGGTGAGCTCAAATGCTTAGTAAGGGTAAACAAAAGAAATATCAAACATATCATATTCATAAGAACATAACATTTCTAAAATCTTATCTAGCAAAAGAGATCATAACATGGGATAAATCATAGAAGTGAAATGTAATACCAATAATCATAACTTAAAACATGAAACTTTGTGGAATACACATATAATCATAGAAAATCATTTCTTAGTAGTCAAGACTCATTTCCAAGACCATCTTAGCAGACAAAGTCCATTTCTGAACTGAGTTCACTCCTCGTTTCAATCCTGTTTCACTGAACCGGTTTAACCTGCCGTTCTAGCCATGTCTATCTAATGAGATATAAATCTTTACCCAATTCATTGGAGGGAGATATAGGTTCCACTCATCTCATAATGATACCATTATTATGTGTTCCACAAAATCATAAACCATACATCATAGCATAACCCATGTAATAAAAATGGGATTCTTAAACATCACATCATCATAACATAATACATAAAAGGATATTGTAAAAATAATTCCATCACAACATAATCAAATCAATGTAAAAATAGGGATATAAACAGAAACCTATATTATCTTATATGGAAAATAATTTTGATAAAACACTTGAACTCCATTCTTGAGGAAAATATCATTTCTACTTCAAAACATTTTCCTTTATAAACATGTCATATAATTTTGAACTAAAAGAAGTTGATTAAAAAGAAACTTGATAACTTGTAAAGGAAGCTTCATGGAAATAATGTTCTAAAAATCCATTCATGCCATATAAGTTAAAATAACATTCTTCTCATACTTTGGCCGAAAAAATCAAAAAGTACCTCGTATGAAAATCTACAAAAGATTCCTTTCATATCTTTTACTAAAAACTCACCGAAGGGTAAAATTGGATTTATATAATTGTAGGTGGATGAAAATAATATTGCATATTGAGGAAATATGAATGTGTATGACAAATATTCCCCAGTAAATTTTGAAGTATAAACAATCTCGGATGAAAATTAGATTGTGAGATTTTCCCTTAACTTAGGTCTGATTTGCTTCATAAGTGTCCGAAACTCCTGTATAATGATTTAAATAATGTCATTGACTTATTCCAGAATCAAAATTATTTTTATGATATCATATATTGTCATATTATTAGCTTCTTATTAGTAATATTTCATTGCTACTTGTTATTCGGGTGTTTATTGCTTTATGTTCGTATGTGTGTTTTGTCGAATAAATTCTTATTCCTCTTTTTAGGTTATAGACACCTCATTTATAGAATGGTATTAGTGTAACATATGTCATATTTATTCATTAAATTCATTTATATAATCATTATGCAATGAAGATCATGTAGAATGAGTCACATCACATCGTGGAGACGGTATTCCGTACGTACGCACGAGTGATGATATCGTTCCCATGATTGTGGAATTGTATTGGAGTGTGTGTATAATATTTCAGAATCAATATCACATTAAAATAATCATATATAGTCATTATTTACACCATTATACCCATCCAAGTAAGGTGGTGGTGGAAAATAGATTACACCACGGCGTGGAGACGGTATTCCGTACGTATGCACGCACACTGATTTCGTTTTCCGTAGGATGGATAGATAGTGAAATAGGATTATTTACTACTTATAATAACATATTAGTATATGAGTGATACTGATGTTATTACTTCATAATGAAAAAACTAAAGAATAAGAATTAGAATAAGAAATAACGTTGAAAGAATCGGTAACGGACATTACCTCTTCTTTGAAGTGTCTCTTTGAGAGCTTCTCTTAGGGCACTAAAATTGGTCTTTGAAGAAGACCAAGAGCTCTATGGTGTTTCTAGGGAAGTGGGGAAGTGAAATGGGTATGTTTTGGCCGAGCATGAAGGCTCCAATTGGTGTGAGGAGGAGAGGGAGGAGGTTCCCTTTTATAAGGGAGGAGAGGGGCACCTTGGGAAATATAAGAAATATTAGTTTATATTAAATCCCAATCCCACATAAAAACTTCCAAAATGACTCATATCCAAATATTAGATGAGATATGGTTTTAATATCATCAAAACATAAAATTTAGATATGTTATAAATTTATTTTAAACATTATCAACTTGATTTATCCTTATTTATCAATTTAATTTTATTTATGGTAATAATATTCTAAATTTTAAATTATTATAAATAATTACATATGTGTTATGAATTTTAGATAATTTGACACTTTATGACGTTTTATACCATATAAATTTTAATTTATAATTTTTAAATATTTTTGTGATTTTTAAACAATTTTATAATATGTTATTTTCATAAAATAACAATAGTGTCAATTTTGACACTATTCATTTATTTGAATTTAAATGAAAAATATACAGAAGATATGTTCGAAATAAAATCTTTAATAGATTCATAAAATGTCATATGTATCTAAAAAGATATTGGAGAACATTAAATAGTTCATATAATTTTTATTTTAATATTTTTAAAAACATTTATTTGATATTTTAATTAATAAAATATTTTCAACATCACTGTTGTGTCATAATTAATGATAATTATTTAATCCCTAAAAATTATAAATAAATTCATTTGATGTATATAATTGTATCATATTTATGGTGACCATTAATGTTTGAAGTTTCATTATGTTTTTCACTAAATTAAAATTATTATACTTATAAGATTTAACAAAGTGACATGTTGTCACTTTCTTTGGTTTTAATAATAATTAAATTATTTTCATAGAGAAAAGTCCATTAAATGAATCTAATCTAACCCTTAGGTGATATGGGTCTACTTTGAGTCATCCAATAGGATTTTGGCAAGATTTAGGGTAATTTTATAAACTTATAGTTACCCTTAATTTCCCAATTTACCTTTAAATGTGGTAAATTAAATTTACTGTAGTTACTATTCATAATGCCCAAAAATAAAAAGTATCCTATTAACATAACATATACCCACTAATTCTAAATATGGAATCCATTTTCCAAAATTCAAAACACATAAGTTGAAGTTATTAATTTAAAATTAATCCCTTCGTTAAGAAAACAGGTTTTAGAAGTTAAAACATTGCCAAAGATTGAAATGTTTTTACCGATGAATTCAATGTGAAATTAATGCTAATGACATATAGTATATTAAATGGTAAAAATATATTCTATTTATACTTTAAAACCATTCAATATTATAATTTAACCATATAAACTATCTCAATGAAAAAAGTTGTTTTGAATTAAAAATTAGCGTATTTTTACTATTCATTAAAATATGAAAGTTATCAGAAAAATATCAAAAACTTATCCAAAGTAAATTTTTATATCCTGATTCCAATGAAGAGTTTTATTTTTTCAAATTGAACTTATAAACATGTCAAAACTATATTTAATGTGGGTACGCCATCAAAAGGCTACAAAGCTGCATTTTTTGAAAAATACTTATTCTACCCAAAAAAATTTATTTTGTTCTCTTACCATGTTCTAGAAAATGTGTAAGATGAATAATAATGTCCTAAAATTCAAAATGAAGTTAATACTATTCATAACTGCTAGTCTATAATAATATATCGTTGTTTAGTGAAACCCGGTATTACGTACTATGCACGCTATCGAGGAAGGTCGTGATTGCGTGTAATCAAAGCCAAGTCATTATTGTGTGTTGTGAAAGATTTATTTGGTGTTGCTTATAAAATAAGACATAAAAAAATATTTATCATAAAATCTCAGGGTGTTACACCACAAGGAGGGAGATTTCCTGGAGGAGTCCTACACTGTGGAGGAGGAGAGGATAAGGCGGGTCCGCTGCCTTATTGATGCCATTGTGGAGGTGTTGCTAGCTGAGTGCGCGCCTAGGAGCTGACATCACTGTATGCAGGAGTGGTAGAACAAAGGGAGGTGGCTTGCTGGTTTGGGAAGCATGAGAGGTAGGCACTGGTAGTGCTGTGATTTGGCCCTGCTCCAGGAAGACACCCCGCATCAGTTCACAGTCCTGTCAGAATTTGATGTATGATACCTAGATATAATTTTAAATAAATTACCCACCCATTGTTTATGGGGAGGGATGCCCTTAGGTAGAAAATCTCTGGATTGAGTCTCTCGTGAAAATATTCAGTCACCTATAGAGAACATTGGATATGAGGGTGAAGCTTTCTACTTGTATTCTACATGGACCATCTAAGTGATCGAGGGACATCATAGTAAATGTTGGAAATAAGAAAACATGAGAATACTTCTATAATGATATTTGTATTTGGAAAAGTGTCCTTCAGAGTATGATATTTTTATGATCCCGATGATCTAATGAGAGTTTTGACCCTTGAAGAGAAAATGCATATACATTATCTTTTTTCTATATGACAACAGTATACAACACACACCTCATATAGTGTAGTTGGAGCTTTCTACAACAATGGGGAATCTGATGGATGATCAGCTCTGTGATAGTATTACATGAGTCTTTTGATTAATGTTGAGACTAACTAATCACAATTTCTTTCAGAGGGGTAACAGTCAGAATGTTGCCCCGCCTCCTCCCTCTCCCTTCGATCCTGACCGGAAGATGTTTCCCCGCAGACGTCGTTGGACCAGGCCAACTGACCGCGGTCACACCGCAGTCACGCTACGGTCACACCATAGTCACGCCATGGTCACATAGCGGTAATGTCATGATTTGGCCCTTCTCCAGGATAACACCCCATTTCGGTTCACAGTACTGTCAGAATTCAATGTATGATACCTATATAGAGTTTTAGATACATTACCCACCCATAGTTAATTGAGAGGGAGGACCTCATGTAGAAAATCTTATGATTGAGTCTCTCCTGAAAATATTTAGTCACCTGTAGACAACATTGTAGATGAGGGGAAATATTGATACTTGTATTCTATAAGGACCATCTAAGTGCTCCAGGGACATCATAGTTAATGATGTACAATAAGAATACTTGAGAATACTTTTATAATGTTATTTGTTTTTGGAAAAGTTTTCTTTAGAGTTTGATATTTTTATTATCCAGATGATCGGATTAGTGTTCAGACCCTTGTAGAGAAAATTCTTCTACATTATCTTTTTTTATGTGTGAGAATAGTGAAAAACACACACCTCATATAGTGTAGTTGGAGATTTCCACAACAATGTGGAATCTTATTGATGATTAGATCTATGATAGTATTCCATAAGACTTGTGATCGATGTTGGGACTGACTAATCACAATTTATACTGGTAGGGTGAATACAGGAATGTTGCTTTGCCTCCTCCCACTCCCTTCACTCCTGGTCAAATGATGCAGCCCTATGGATGTCGTTGGACCAGCGCAACACGTCGTGGTCACGCCGCGATCATGCCGCGGTCATGCCACGACCACCTAAAATCCAGCCCACCCAAGCAACCACACCAATCATAACACCACCCCCACCCATAGCCTCTTGCAAAACACTCATGCCAACCCTCTGCCACCTGCAAAACAACGCCAACCACCAGTTCTAGCCTGCACCAGCCCCATGCCATCCCCCAGCCACCTGCCATCCCGCCTGCACCAGCCACTCCATCCCACACCAGCCACCACACCAGCCCTGAACCCTCTGCATTCCAGCACACACAAACCCACTACCACCAACAAATAAACCCCACACCACCTATTCCAGCCTACACCAGCCCTCTTCCATCCCCCTTCCACCTGCATTCCAACCCGCACCAGCCACTCCATCCCAAACCAACCACAATAGCCAAAAACCCATGCCGCTGCACATCACCAGCCTGCACCTAGCTCCACAACAAACCTTCACCCCATCAACCAGAAAACCATTGCCACTACATGCAACAAAAACAACTAGCCTAAAAATCCACTACTCCAGCCCACATCCAAACCACACCTCCAACATAGAAAAAA
Organism: Viscum album; assembly: GCA_963277665.1. Lineage (NCBI taxonomy): Eukaryota > Viridiplantae > Streptophyta > Magnoliopsida > Santalales > Viscaceae > Viscum > Viscum album. The sequence continues at coordinate 207,221,727 of OY728153.1, read as the reverse complement.
TAGCATGCCACCCTTAGAAGAAGCCAGAGAAGGTCCTTTCCAAAAAAAATCATATGGGTGGCTTCAATGGATTTAACCAATCTCTTGGGTGAAATTAAGTGATAACACCAATAAGCATGCATAATAAAAAGAACCTATTGAACATGATGTAATTACCCAGCATAGAGGAAAGAGTTATTATTCCAATCTGTAACTCTTTGAACAATTTTCTCTTCCAAGACCACACAATCAGAACCTCTAAGAATTAAAGTGATGAGGGGAACTCCAAGATAACGAAGAGGAAGATACCCCTTCCTAACACCCATAACATCCTCAATAGAAGGACAAACATCAAGAGAGATATGATCCTCAAACATTAGGGACTTCAAAAGAGTAACATTTAATCCAGACAGGGAAGAAAAAAGATCCAAAGCATGTAGATAAAGGCATTTTTCACTAGAGTACCATGGTTCTGTTTTTTCCCTAGGGATATTACGTACCAGTCATTGTGAGGGGGTTTATAATAAAATAACAAGTCGTATTACTAACTTCCAGAACCACTTTTTATCCATTGGTGGAAGAATTACACTGGTGAATTTCATCCTTATCTCCATTACGATTCATGTGTTATCTGTCTAAATGGAATCAAATGTAGTGTTGGGAATATTTAAAAGATAATGACTTCTTTGATATTGTATTCTCTTAGAGAGGGAAGATTTTCCTAGGGATGTGTGGATGAGGATGTACAGACTAGTGGTAGATGCTGGTATCAACTTATGCAGTGTCGAGGGATCAATTCACATTCAGCAAGCTATGTTTTCTTGGGAGGTTCTTCAAGGTCAATCTCTATGGGTCAATTTTATATAGGTCAAAGTATTGATCTGACCTTATGGATAAAGGGGGGAAAGTATCATGGATGTGGAATGAGTTTCATGGGAACATTCTAGTTCTCAAGAAGCGGTCTCGGTGGATTTTGGAATGGGTAAACATAATCATCTGGTTCGACAAATGGGCATGTTCCCCTATTGGCTTTCCAGGCTACCTGACTCCCAACATTTTGGTTCCCAAGGCATGTTGTTACCCCTATTTTACACAGGTTGTTCTTAACCCCCATAAAAGTTAATGTTTTGATAACATTATTATATCTTCCTAAATGGAATGTTTATTATTCATGAAGTCTCCAATGGGGGTTTTCCTGGCCAAGATTTACATGTCTACACCTCAGATTCCAAATTGTATCCCTAGTGGTGAAAATTTGTACTGGTGTAAAGAAATCCCGATTAAATGTAACATGTTGGTTTGGTGGATCAATAGCCATTGTATTCCTATGAATGAAACTATTAGGAACAGGGGGAGCATGTAGGTGGGTGGTCTAGGAGGGGTTGTCAAGGGGGGTGTCCAATCATTGTCCTAGGGCGGTTTGGGGGGGGGGGTCTGTAGGGCAGGGGGTAGGGTGCAGGTGGGGTGTCTAGGGGGGCTGTTCAGGGGGGGTGTCCAAGGGTTGTCTATGGGGTGTCTATAGGGAAGGGGGAGGGTGCAGGTGGGGTGTCCAGGAGGGGGTGTGTACGGTCTGTGAAGGGGGGGGGGGGTGTCTAGGAGGGCTGGCTAGGAGGGGTGTCCAGGGGGTGTCTAGGTGGGAGGGGGTGTCCAGTGGGGGTGCAAGGGGGCTGTCCAGGGGGGCATGAGGGTGTAGGGGCATGTCCATACCTTCTAATAATTTCAAAAATAAAACACTACTTTATTGTATCAAAATCCTTTGAGATATCAAGCATTAAAACAATTTTCCCATGTTTAACCTTTCGTTTCATAGTGTTATCACATTCAAAGCTAGTTCTGAATATTCCTACCTGGGATAGAGCCAAACTGATTTGAACAGATGAACACATGAGAAATGGGACCTAGCCTCATACCAATAACTTTTCTAATGATTTTTTGAAAGGTATTCCCAATAACAATAGGATTTAAATCCTTTACATCCAAATCATTTTCCTTCTTTTGAATCATGGACATAAAATTGGAGTTGATTCCATTGGGAATTGAGCCGTGTTTAATGAACTTCGTCGTAGTGTTAAGGAGATCATCACGAACTTTGTCCCAGTAGAACATAAAGAATTTATTTTTGAACCCATGAGGACCAGCCACACTCTCATGATTTATAGAAAAAATGGCACTCTTAAGCTCCTTCTCATAATGGGATGCAATAACAGAGATTGTCGGATTAGTGTAGCCCAATCAGGTTGACCACACTCTATTGTAGGAAGGATGTATTTTTTGAATCCTCTATCAAACTTTTTTCAGCTTCAAAAAGAGTTTAACAATTTCGATGCTTTGTCATTAAAAAATTATTTTTGGACTTTTCTAATAAGAAAATTTTTCTTCATTGAACATGGTGGCCAGCTCTGATTATGTTTTAACTGGTGAAAAAATGCATTGTGGTTCCATTTTTTTTCATTCTTCTTTGTATTATTTTACAGTGGTTTCATAGGGGGTGGGGGTTTAGTGGGGGGGGGGGGGCAGGGTTCTGTGTTGGGTGCCGGTGGTACTGGGGTGCATGAGGGGTGTCCAGGAGGAGGGGGGGGGGGGGGAGTAGTGGGGGTTAAGGTGGGTGTGGGGGGGGGTGGATAGTGGGGGTGCAGTGGGGGGGGGGGGGGGACCTGGTGCAGGGGGTAGAGAGGGGGCCGGGGGGCATGGTGTAGCAGGGGATGGGGGGGCTGGGTGCAGGTGGTACTGGGGGTGTAGAGGGGGTGTCCAAGAGGGGGGGGGGGTAGTGGGGGTGTAGGTGGGGGGAGGGGGACCTGGCTATAGGGGTAGTGGGGGGGGGTCTGGGTGCAGGGCTGCATGCAGGTGGTACTAGGGGTGTAGGGGGTTGTCAAACAGGGGGGAGTGGGGTGTTGGTGGGGGGGGGGGTGTGCAGGAGGGCGGGGGGGATAGTGAGGGGGGGGACCTGGGTGCTGGGGGTAGTGGGGTGGATGGGTGAAAGGTTGGGTGCATGTGGTACTCGGGGTGTATGGGGTGACCAGAAGGGGGGGGGGGCAGTGGTGGTGCAGGTGGGGGGGGGGGGGACATAGGTGCAGGGGGGGGGGGTTGGGTGTAGGTGGTACTGGGGGTGCAGGGGGGTGTCCATAAGGGGGGGTGGGGTAGTGTGGGTGCGCGGGGGGGGGGGGGGGGGTGGAATGTGGGGGAGTTGGTGGGGGGGGGGGGGTTGACAGTGGGGTGCAGGTGGTGGGGGGCTTGGTGCAGGGGGGATGGGGGGGGTGGTGGTGGTACTGGAGGTGAAGGGGGGGTCAGGGGGGATGGGTTTCTTGGTGCAGGTGGTACTGGGGGTGCTGGGGGCAGTGGGGGTGTAGGTTGGGGGGGTCCATGAAGGGTGTCCAGGGGTGTCATGGGGGGGGGGTCTGCAAGGGGGTTCTATCTAGAGGGGATAGTGGGGGTATTAAAAGGGGGAGGCGATGTACTGGGGGTCTATCTAATGGGGAAGGGAGGGAATGCAGGGGGTCTTTCCAGTAGGGAAACTACTATTTCTGGGAAAAGAATATATACCCACGATTTGAGAACCGTGGGTAAATATGCTGGTGTAGAACCCTCTATACCCACAGTTTTTAAACCACGGGTAAATATGCTGCTGTAGAACCCCCTAAATTTTACTTTTCCATAGGTATCTAATTTCTGTAGTAGAAATTCATACCCACAGTTATTTTAACCGTTGACATAGATCTATACCCCCGGTTCTGGTGAACCGTGGGAAAGATGAAATTTCATTTTGATATACCCACGGTTTCTGTAAAACTGTTGATATAGGAAAATCCCGATTCCTCGGGAGCCCACGGTTCATCAAACTGTGGATATATCCTATTCCCATGGTTTAATGGGCTATACCCACGGTTTGAAACCATGGGTATAGGGAACTTTTACAGTAGTGACTGTTATAGTATGCTCGGTGGGTTCTAGCTCTAGAGGTCGTTGATGTTCTATCACTATCCAAATCTATAGTCAATGGAGTATTGTATTGAGTTGATGATCTGAGTCTCAATCATCATCCAGAGCCTAAATGGTCATATGGTTCTACTGGAATAAAAAATTATTCATCAATTGACTGGGGTCTAGTAGTGATTATTCCTGTAAACTCTGGATGTAATGATTCTCTAATGGACCAACATCCAATAGTTGTTTCCTGAAAATTATTACCCCATATAAGTTCTCTTAGTTTGGATTTAAGAGAATGATGAATTTATGTAGTGTAGTATGATAGTTTTTAAGAATGAAATTTGTATTAATTATCATTACCATAGCTCCCTGAATTTGGTTTTGGATGGTTGCTTTTAAGCATGGAAGTTTGAGCAGTTTCTCTACTAAGACATCATGATAATGTGGTTCCCATATGCCTAAACACTAAAGATGATGTGCTTAGGTATGGACATTTTCTAGGGATCATCATTCGATAAGTAATCTAGGAATATAGATATAGAAGTGGGTATAATGGGGGTAGAGTCTTCTATTGTATCTAGATGGTAAAAGTAATCAATATCTTGTTATATGAGATATCCACATGGATGGTATGTAATGCAGTGACATGTAGTGTAGGGTGTGTGTAGAAGACCATGAAATTCTTGAGACATGTAATTTTATTCACGTGATGTGATATTACATATGAAATGTGATTTCATTAAATGATATTACAGTGATGATAGGAAGGTTGAGGATAGACCACCATGGTTGAGGTCTCACCATGATAATGGTTCTCAAAGTCATGGCATGGGAATCCCCTATGAAGGAAGTGATATAAGAGGATCATTAGGTGATCTTGGAAGATGATATGTGGGTGGAGGGTGACGTTATTATCTCCATAAACAATCATCATGCAGTGCATGCTAGGCTTAGGGTGCTGGAAGATGGGAGAGTGGGTAGCTTTAGTCCACAGACTCTTATTAACTGGTAACTCAAAAGTTGTTATCATGAAATATATGGGTTTATTATAATCATTCTCAAATTTTTTTTGACATAGGTTTAAGAACAAACATAATTTATATATAATTTGTGTTACATAACATTATTTCCAATTAGTCCATATCACCTCATCATATTCTAGTTCTTTTACTAGGAGAAATTCACTCACAACACTTATATTTTAGTAGTGTGAGCTATTGTTTAGTGGTGTGTGGTTCAGATGGAACCTATTCATGATCATGAAATAACCCTATGACATCATCCTATGTACTAACAATATTCCTATGTTTCTATTCTAGATCGACTTTCATCGTAAGAGGGCCAGATGCCTTCAGAATAATTTGATGAGATTCTCCTATATAAGATAATGAGATTAAAAGGTTATATGAGTCAGCTTTCTCTGAAGGATAACACCACCCATAATCCATCAGTATTAGTGTTTATACATTATCAGAGTGAGATCATAAAGTTTTTTTTATTCAATCTATAGTTGAATAATTTATGGCTACAACTACAAGGATATTTTGAGACTACCTCGGAGGTGGGAAATAGAATTCTATAGCAACATGCAACCTGAGAAAAAAACAATATCTTCTATAGAATATTTGATTCCTTCTATAAAGATATTCAATATGGGGGTGTAGTTGGTGGAACATTGAGTAAATGATGAAAATAGACCCATTATTTCCCCTATTAAATCTATACTGTTATTAATGAGTAAGGTGGATTAGGTCTTATAGACTTTTTTTAATTAGACAACAGAGAAATAAATGTTACCAATATCGACGATTGACATACACTTTGGAAGCTTTTCATTTTTGATTTTGTTCTCAAAAATATATTTTAAGGACCTTGTACGAATGGATGATTTTTTGTGATGTTGATATTCTAAATATGGAATTTTAATACTAATGTTGTAAATTAGAGTTCATGGTGGCATCTTTTGGCCTGAAAAAGTCCCCCATTAAATTTTTTGAATTGATTAATCCCATCTTTAATATATATAGGGACTTATTTTTTGTTCTAGTCATTGATGAAATAATCATATGCTATATATCGAAGGACGAGCATGTAGAGAATTTGAGGATTGTACAAGACTTATTCTATGAGAACCCACATTATAGAACATAGTTGATGTCCCTTTACAATATTTGAATGGTTCAAATTTTTAGGCATTTAAATTAATAATATGGGTTATCTAGGGGACCTATGAACACTAATGTCATTGTTTTAGGGGATAAAAAAAATGCACCAGAGCTATATAGTTTTCTTCCCACATTAATGTACTACATGTGTTTCCTTGTGAACTATTCTTATATTGTAACCCCTTTGAAAAATGAAACATAGAAGGGGATTTTATTTACATTTACTGAGAAGTGTCATAGGATCATCAAGTATTTTATCATATGATTGTTCATTACAACAATTTTGAGACTACATAAGGAGGGCATGAATTACATTATGTATTGTGATGCACCTAGAGATGGGATTGACTACATGTTCATGTAAAGGGATATATTCATCACATATGGGTCATGGTATTTGACACCCAATGAAATTAATTTTTTGACTCATGTACTATAGTTGGAAATAATAGTCTTCACTCCAAATATGTGGAGATAATATCATATAAGATAGTTCAGGGTTATTTACTCATACCATCAGAGTATCGGGAATATATTCACATATTTGATCTGAACATGAGACATTAGCACTAGATGGGGTTCTTATAGGACTATGGCTTTGAGATATTGTATAAACATGGGAAGGGTTATGTGGTGGTATATGAACATAGTAATAACCCTCGTTATCATTTCGTTGGGGTGGTGTATGATCATTTGGATTACATGAAACTAAACATGGTAAATGATATAATAATATCTTATCAACAATCGATAGTGTGGATTCTTATGATTATCCATCATTTGAAAGAGAAACAGTTGGGAAAATTCATTTATTATGTCATTCTTTGTCAAATAATTTCAATAGAATCACCACATGTATTATTGGATGGAGAAAAACACATCAACATATTCCATGGATGGAAGGTGGTTTTGGTGATGTTGCCAGAGGAGGTGATGAGGGAGTTTCATACATCCCATTTTTCAATAAATTATTTGTACACTATTATTTAAATATAAATCTAGTAATAATATTTGGGCTTCTATGAGGTGGATCCAAGCCAGTTTAATATTTTGGGGTCTCACATATCAGAATGTGAAAACTCATAACTAGGTTCCGACACATTTCGAGTGGCCTCTAAAGATCTAATAACAGCAATGTAACTTAATATCCATTGAATTAATGATATGAATTCCATAGAAAACGAGATTTTAAAATGGTATCTTTGTGATTTTTTGAATGAATCATGAATTGAAAAAAAGTTATTTCCCTTATAGTGAAAATTTCCATATATAATTTTGAGAAGATCTTTAAGAATGAGATCATCTCACTCCCTGATGAACCCCTAATGATTGTCTTTTTACATTATCCATTGTTCATTTGATGGTTGTTGAGAGGCCTATTGGTGTTATATGGTACCCTCTTTCCTATAAGTATGATATTACAACAAGATGTATAGGAAGACTGAGTGAACTGTTGAGGCATTATAAGATATGTTGAGAGCCTATGATTTACAAATTTTCTTGAGTTATAAAGATCAATTTAAATTGGTTGATTTCTGTTATAATAATAGGTATCACTATATGATCAACCTGGAACCCTTTGAGTTCTTATATGGGAGATTATGAGGGTAACCCTTATAATATAATGATATTGGAATGGAATCTTTTTTCGGACTAGATTTGATATTTTGATTATGTATAAAGCTCATATGATCTATGATAAAATGAGTAAATCCAAGAGATGATATAAATATTATATAGACCAATTTCATAGGCACTTAGATTTTGAGTAAGTATAGCATGTTTTCCTTAGAGTCTCCCCATAATGGGGATGTAAGAGGCTTGTTTATGGAAGAAAGCTATCCTTGATGTAATTTTCTCCATTTGACTATCTATGGGGGTTGGGGTGATTTTATATTGTCTGGACAAACCCCCATAGTTGGACCAAGAGTATGAAATCCAGAATGTGTAACACATGAGGTGATATGTCCATGAAACTATGAATTCTATTTACTAGGGTGGGTTGGAAATTGGGGAAGAAGCCACCATTGAAGAGTACCTAGTGTCGATCGAGGATAAGAAGAAGAAGGGACAAAGAGTGAGGACAATTCCCTTTGTTCATTTTCTATGGAACACATGGGAATGAAAGAGATCTCCAAGGAGCCTCAAATCCTAACGTGATATTAGTTTCCCACTATTATTATCTTTTTCTTTAGAGGATAAAAATACCTGAAGGTAAAATGATTTAGTTATCATATTGTTTCAATATATGAAATTAAAATATATTAAAAAACATTTTTATAGATATTCATATGGATTGTGCAAGATCCCATGGTATATTGTTCTTAGATTTTATATTACAAAATATTAAAAATACTAATACCTCATTTTTGATGTTGATCATAAAAAATGTAATATATCATGAGTGGTGACTTTTATATTAAATATAAGACTATGATTGAATCCATAAAAAGGGATTTAACTTAGGATAGACCAATGGATGGGTAGTAGCCAACCGACTGAGGTATCCATTGACAAGTATGTTAGGTGATTTCATTAATTAAATTAATGGATTTATTTAAAAATTATATATAACCCTCCATCTATGTGTACTTATTTTTAATATTTTATGATGGTTGGTAATAAAATAATTTCTTGATCATATAGGATGATGGTATTGTTTTTGGTTTGTGGATATATATAGTGGGCGATGAAAGGTGATTAGATCAAGCTAGTTTTAGATCCATAAAATGTGGTGTCTCTTCATCATCTCTATAAAATGGGTTAATAAAATAATAATTGATCATTAATTTTCTAGAAAACAACAATTTTGGTTTTTTACTTTATGAATAAAAGATTAAAAGTAGATCTTATCTTTTTCTTATATGTGATATTCAATATTTACCTGACCCCTTTAGTTTATTGATTATGTTGATATAATTATTCGCTTGTTAAACATTATATCACCGCTAGTAATCCAGGATTTATAATCATATGAAAAAAAACACAAGGAAAATTAATAATTCATATTTTTTATGAGATCCAATCCCCTTTTGTCCTATTGTTAGTAAACTTTTTTGAAAAGGGATTTAGATTAAAAAAAATTGGGCCATGTATGAGCATAATCCAACCCTTAGATTCACAGAAATTGTATGCACCTTGAACAGAATAGAAAATTAACAGTAGATCTGATTGGATCACATGTTTTGGGTGATTATTTGTGGATATGAGATATAGAGTGGAAATGTGTTCAAACAAAAGATACTAGGAGGAACTTCTGGTTGTCCTGAGATTTTATGTGAATGCAATGTTTATATTTTGTAACCAACTAAGGTCATAAACATATGGAAAAAAGAAAATACCAACTATTTTTGGAGGAATATTTGTGAAAAACAGGAAGGAAAATATAAATTTGGAAAAAATGTGCAGAAGAGTAGTCCATATGGAAAACCCTATAAGAAACATGTACTCCAATAACACACTCTGTATATACCCCATAATTGTAGGTAAAGGCTTTCATAGGATATAGTGATCACATGTCCTGTGGTGAGGCCCACATGCATTATGAAACTCCATGGGTGTCCATGTTGTATGCCTGGTATAACATACTATGGAACCCGTGAATTTAGTCACACTGTGTACTATGGGATTACATGGGTTTGGGATGAAACCCAAGAAACACTACTTAAACATCTAGATACACAAGAATGGATCGATGAACATGGTAAAATCCTTGATCATGCATATAGGCCATGGGTGGAAGAGAGACATCATGTGGGCCCCATAATCATTATGTACTAATATATGGTCTCATAGACATGTCAATAAGAGAAAATGACCATGGATTATTATGGTACCATAGGTTGAGTGGAACCTGTACATTCTATGTACTCTTATGAGAAACATCCCCATTATATATCTCATCTGACAGGGCACATATTTTCTCACACATGTTTCCTAGACATGGTATATTTCCATATAGAATGTGATGGAATAATTCTTAGTGTATTTATATATATGATGTGTAATGTTCTGTCAATTATATTTTTAGTTAATTATTTATGATTGTGGTATGGTAGGATAATCAATGAGAGTGGTAGGGTTTGGAAGCACTATGTCGTAATGTGCTAAGGTCCCCCCATAATCATTACACACCATTGAGTGGAGAAACATGTAATGCAATGGTGTGGATACTCTACCCTGTTATTGTGATCCCATTGATGTACTAGGATAGAGGTCCCCTTACCTCATAGTGAGACCCCCATCCCCATGATTTACTATAATTTTGGTACTCAACCATCTGTGTGGAACCACCTTATGCACATCGTAATTGGTTCTCTACCAAAAGTATGGAACCCCTTAATGAACTATGATGTTCCCACACAATAACTACCTACTTAGTGGAACCCCTATCATAAAAAGGTGTGGGAACTCTATGAATGTAGTGGAATCCCACTAACATGCTATGGTGAAGTACCATTATCAAAATAATGAGTGAAATAACACTAATTTACAATGAAATAGTACCAATTTCTATCGGAGATTGTGCCACCTCATTCTATGTAGTATTGCTAAGGTGAGGATCGTCCTCATGAGTATATCTGTAATACATAAGGGATGTTAATCATTAAGGACATACCATTGGAGTAGTGTGAAGGATCAATAACATGGGATGCGTTATGATATGAAGAACCCATTCCATACTCATTTATGTTTCATCATGAGAATATATATATATATTATAGGGGTTTTATTCCCACTTACATTATGATGAGTAGACTAATTATATCATATCATTTATTTATCCATCATTGGTATTCATGGTGTCTTACATGGTTTGTATATACTCAGCCTCGTACAATCTTTGCCTACTCGAGTCAGGTATTATATAGAAAATATATAGATCAGTGGTGATTTAAGTGGTGTATAGGGATACTCGGGTGTATAGGCCATGTACGGTGGTCAAGATTAGAGATCCAGAGTTGGGACCTATAAACTATTTTCTATTTTATTTGTTGTTTGTATGGGACTTAAATTATGGATGGGATTGTATATTTCCCCTTTACACATTCATTATAAAATTCACAACTCTTATATATTCCCTAGATGTATGTTTGTCATGGGTTTATATATATTTTACTATCATTTATTATTATTTCTCACCACTATTTCAGAGTTATGGTTAGGTTCGGGCACAAAAGAAAACAAGAAAAATTACTACCATTTACATTATTATTTCTCAATATTTTTCACCAGCCCTTGGACTATTAGAGGCAAACCTAGGGTTGTGAAAGCTTGACCATATCCTCGTTAGGTGGTCTTATTTGGTTCCGTACATAATAGTGGTACTCCAAGAAAAATTACCACTTCCATGATACATATTCATGAAATATTATCTAGATAAAAGAAATTTGTAATTGTGATTATGCTTTCTGAATTTGTATGGAAAATAGCACTTCACCTCAGAATTTGCATGAAACAATAAAACAATTCTTATTTTAAATAATATATTACAATTTTACCGATATAATAATTCTTATCAATATTGAATATATTTAAAATGGAAATGAGGGTTAAAAAATAATTGAATATAAGTAAGAGAATTTGTTGATAATTCATAAACATGTAATAATTTTTTATTTAATTAATAAGGGATGTGAATTTATATTTAGAATTCATGATAGATAAATTAGTTACATGAAAAAATGATTCCAATGGATAATTAAACAAATGATAATAATAATATTTAAATAGTGAATGCATGTCATGTAATTGAAATAATGAATTCCAAATTCTGTATAAGATTTATACGAGAGGATGAAGTAAAAAAAAGTTGAATGTTCGGCCAACACCGTGACTATTAGGTAAGAACCTTTCATGCAATGTCTTCACCCCAAATCATAAGATACAACACGAAAACTCCACTAGTCTCCATAAAAAAGAGGAATAAACACCACACAAACAACTATAGTACTACAACATCATCATGAACTATAGTTCTCAATGAATTTTTATGTTAGTGTAGTCATTGCACCCAAGTTGGAATACATTTTCTGCTATTTGATATGCTATAAATGATGGCACGTGAAGGATTTATACATGTGGATTTCAATGGCATCGAACGTGAGCATTAGATTCAATGGCATCAAGATCCCCCAAGTAACAATTGGAATCATATTCTATTTATCTAGACATAAAACCCTCATTAGTGGATATGATCGAATCTTCTTTTGAAAATATGTCCATGTAGATGGGAAATAAATAAATGATAATATAAAACAGAAACTAAATTATATCGCTTCATCCATTAGATTCCTTTTGTAATTATGGTTATTTAAAATCATTAAATTAAACCAACTAAATATATATGCATAAATGGATAGTGTATGTTTTATATTATGATATATGGAGGGAGATAGAGGTAATCATAACTAGTTTAATGTGAATATCCCTCAGTAGCTCTTCCTAATATACACCCACTTCCCATGCACTGAGTTTTTACATCCCTAATAATTAAAGAATATGACATTTTCATATTTATTAATATTTGAGAATTAAATATTAATTTTACTTTAACGTGGATGTTATGTTCGATGGCATACCCGACAAACAACAATGGGTTCTCCGAAATCTCATGTTGCACACATGACTGAGTCATACTGAAAAATAATAATATAATACAATTTAAATAGTTTTTAACGCCAAGATGTTTTATTGGTTGGAATGAACAGAAAAAATCATATTATTATTAAACATTTTTTTAAATGTTTCTACATTTAACCAATAAAATTTAGATGCATAAAATGATAATGAAACCAATTTTAATCATTAATACTCAAATATTTTTAAAAGGTGGTTTTACAGCCTTTTGAGGGTGAACCGCTTTTAAATCTAATTATTGTAAATTTTATATGTTACAATTGATAAAATAATTTTTTTAGATTAATGATATCAAAATTTACTTAGGGTAAATTTTTGGTATTTATCTGATAAAGTTCATTTTTTAATAAATTGTTAAAAATACTGCATTTTATGTCAAACATGTCTTCTCATCTAATTTTTTTATATGGTTATATTATATATTAAATAGTTTTAAAATTTAATTGGATTATATTTTTACCATTTAATCAAATTTTGGTCGTTAAAAGTAATTACATTTCGAAATTGTACTTGAACAAATGTCAATCTTTTCTTAGTCTTTATTTCCTAAAAACACACTTTCTAGTTTTGACAAGAGAAATTAATTTTGAATTAATTAATTAATCTAATCTATTTTGAATTAGGTAAAATAGAAATCATTTTTGAATTAGTAATAGAAAAAATAAATTTAGGTGAATTTTTGGTATTTTTCTGAAAATCGTCAATTTTTGATGAATATGGGAAAACACTGCATAGTAGTAAAAACCCCATATTTTTCATTTAAAAGAAATTTTACAGATTCTGTGAATTTAATTTCAATAATATGACAAACATGGTTTTCATAAGTAAGTAAAATTTTATTCAATAGGATAAAAATATTTTTTGGTGAATATTATCTTTTAATTATTTTATTGCGGTTGAAGGTAAATATGGTATTTCAAGGTAAAAATAATATTAAAATAATTTAAAATTACGTTACACTTGTCCTAACAGTTTTTTAAGAGTCATAGACTAACAATAAAATCATTGGGTAGAATGTTTTCCTTTGTAAGCCACTTGGGTAAGATAATTACTTTAATAACATTTTATTTAAAATAAAAATAAAAATATCATAAACATGTATTGTTTTTCTAAGAAATTTTAATGTTGTGTTATATAATTGATATATTGGAATATAAATATTCATTAGAAATATAAAACAATTTCCTACATCATGGTATTTTATTTATAATTTTTATATATCACATAGATAAATTTATTTATGACCCAATGAGGATGTAATGATTATCTCATTAATGAATTCTTTAAATAAATGAGATTATAAATATTAAAATAAATTTATTTTGAAACTTTTTATGCCATAGAAAAATTTATGGATGAATAAGACCTAGTATATTTGAATTAATGATGTTTTTTTTGAATTTATCAAGTTTTATATGGATTGGTAAAAAGTCATGATATGAATAATTTAAAAATTTACATAAATAAGTTTTTAAATCAATTAATATTTTATTAAATGATAAAATAGTCCTAAAAATATAATATTCTGTCAAATGTCATATATGATGTTAAAAATTTCATTTATGATACATTTTGGGTCACTTCGAATTTTATTGTAAATATATTAACCATATAGTATGAATATACTAGAAGACATGTTAAAAGTTATATAAGTTAACAAAGTGTTAAATAAAAACCATAAGGATTAAAAAATATCCAAACCAGTCCAATTTATTTGGTTGATTTTTTTAGAATAATATTCATCATATATTTTAATTTAATTATTTTTTTTAACTTTTTAAACAATTTTTTTTTAAAATAAAATAATACTTTCAAACATTCCTAATGAGCCCATCCTCCCTCTTATAAAAAGACACCACCTCTAACCCATTACCCACACCTCTAAAGCCCTATGGCTCGCCCAAAAAATTCCCAAAATAAGCTCCCAACAACCCTATATTTCTCTAAGAATCCTTCCCCAAGGGAAAAAGGAAATTCAAGAGATCCCTTTGGGTCAAATCAAAAGAGGATACCTGATTTGAAGTAATATCTTCTCTCAAGTTTCCTTCCATTATTTTTCCTTCTTCATTCCCAATGATATTATTTAATATTTTTTTATATAAAAACACCTGTATATTAAATATACTAGGTTGTTGTTATGGGAATGATTATAACTACACTTACATACACCTCCATCTAATGGATACTAACATATTGTTTTTGTGTACGGTGAACTGATGCATCACAAAACTATGATTGTTCTATTTTCCCTTACCACCTCTCATGGCAGCAATTATGTTGGAACAAAAATTATAAATGAAATTTATGATATTTATTTTATCTCTATGCTTCTTTAATTATCATTTATAATATACCTTTATTCTTTTCATGTTGTATGAATATGATAATTTTATTTGTGGATGTGCGGACTACCGCCCCCTCAAAGTGATTTGACTCATTCATGCTATACATTGAACTTATAAAGGATATAATTAAGGATCTTATGTAACATATATATAATATTTTTTATTCTGTAATTATAATATACCTATGTATAATTTAATTTTGATTCATTTAAATATGAAAAAATAGAAAGTAGTATTGTTACGTACGTACGACTTACCATCTCCATAAACCGTGCATTTCATTTTTCATATCCAAATGTTATGGAATATTATAAATAAATATATAATAGATATATATGATATATATGATATCTAAATCATTAATATAAATCTAGAGATAATGTAATTATTACCACATGGACAATTTAAAATTATAACATGTTAATTTTTTTTACTGATGTTCCGAACAATGACAAAATGTCCGATATGAATTCAAATAATTAAACAATTGTTATATCAAGGAAATAAGTGATATAAAAGGAATAATAAACATAAAATATGTTCTTAATCAATTATAAATTAACATATGTTTATTATTCTGAAAAAACAAGGAACACACAAGACATGTCGGAGTTGAGGTAATGAACTTTGTCTCAATCTCATTGAGGCATGTTTTGATAATATACCACTATATATTTTAAACGGTGTATAATAAAAAACATTGATTTTAATTTTCATTCAAAAGGAATCTCTTTTTGACTAATCATTTTACTAAATGATAAAAGGAGTATTTTTTAATGTATTCACAAATAATTACCCCCACCATCATAATCATAATTTGGCTTCCTCTATAAGCCATAATTTTTTTAAAATGAAAAAAAACCCATATTCCATTTTTGGGGTTTTTTGGAATTGAATATGGTTTTTGAAATTTATTGACTGATTTAATATATTGAAATTATATCTTGTTATTTCAAAAAAAATTTATTACTAAAATGATTAATTTTTCAATATTTTATTTATTATGATTATGTAATGGTACATGAATATTTGACCGATGGTTATGTGATAAACCAAATGACAGATGGTTCCGTTATAATCCAAGGACTAGTGGTTATATTATAACCTCCAATACATTTGGTATGGAAGTTTTCCGTATGGATATTCCATTTTTTGATATATGTGGAAGATAACCATATGGTTATTCCATTTAAGTATGTTTATGTACCAAGTTATCTTTATATATTCTCTGTTCTTTCTATGGGTTTTATTGTAAACTTTTGGTTAAAAAAGGGTAAGAAATGAAATTTTATTCATTGATGAATATTTACAACTTCATAAAGTTGAAAATTATTAATTATGATAACATATTAATGCATTACCTATTGTTTTGAAAAACTAATAGTTTTCTTTCTTTTTGTATCCCTTACTGAGATTTTTATGCTCATCCCATGGTTTTGAAATATTTTTCACATGACCTATTGTGGAATAGGTTCAAGGGTAAGATTATGGAAAATTCATGATTATTAAAACATAGAATAAAACATTTTTCTTTTCATTTAAGAGTTTTTATTTTATGAAAAAATGGATTCTAAGTAGAAGTGTCTACTTTGTAATATTTGAGATGTAATGTAATAGTTATAGCCTAATTCTCTAAAACCCTAAAACTAAAAATATTCCTATTGTTACTTCATGATTTAACTCAAGATTAAGTAATGTTTTAAGGACCAGGCCTTAAATTTGGTATAAATGGTCAATTTAGATATAATTAGAGGTTAAGGTTTTATTTAATCATAAGTGAAATAACCATAATTGTTATCATATTAGAATGAGTCCTAGTTATTTTAGATAAATACAAGTTTAAGATAACATGAATACATATATATTAGTGTTTAACCTCTTCATAATATATTACATGATAATTTTACTGATATACTCACACTGCCCATTTTGGTTTTAGTAAATGATTGGATTCAGTTGGCACCAAAGTAATAATGAATGTGATGGAAACTGTGGTGGTTTTATGAATGAGAAACTGAATGAAATGAGAGCTGTAATGAGAACTCTTGTGGTTATTCTTAACCAACTATCTAGAGTCATGATTGAACATTTGAACCGTGGTGATTTTTCTAAGGTATTGTATTTGGGAGACATGTATCCCAATGGAAGTTAAGGTAATAATAATATAGGTAATTATATTAAAAAAATATATGTGTTAAGGACGTGGAAAGAAAAGAATTGGAAAATTCTTCCAAGGTTCTGGAAGTTGATTCAGATGTGGTAATGAAAGTCATAAAGCAATAACCTTCCATTGAAAATGGAAGCGTACATTTGACTCTACCAAAAGGAAATGAAGTTTGTTCCGAAGGATCAATAGAATGTCTTAAATGTGTTGTGCATGTTCATCATGAAAATAGAGGTCCTATAAAGATGGTTTGGGAATTGGATCCGTTGGACTATTCAAATATATGTTTACCAATACCTAATGCCATTACTACTGAGGATGAGGAAACTAACAATGACCAATGAAAGGTGTGGAATATTTCTTAGCTTATGTTTTGACATTAATGATTCTTAGGATATGATTAATGATTTTGTTTGTAGGAAGGAAGTATTACAGAGTAAGTTGTAAAAGAATGGTTAATGGATCACAAAGAATACTGAATTTGTAAAAAGTCTACAAATTAGGGATTCAATAGTTATGGAACATTTTATGATGATGAAATTCTAAAAATTATAAAGGATCTTTTGATGATGGTAATACTTTGGAAGACTTTTTCTAGTATGTGTACCCATGTTATTTGAAATGTGAAAATGTTATTCAAGAAAGTATTATCTTTTCTTGTGTGGACATAATGGAAAACATTAGGGCTTCCTATGTTATTTGTTTGAGGTGCTAAATGGTTATTACATTTTGGGATGAAAAATGAAAGTTATTAGATATCCTTTGTGGTTAAAATGTGTTATGGTTAATTTTGCGGAATTTATCTCATTTTTTGGAAGTTATGTTTTATCAAATGGATATTCATAGTATAAAAAAAATGATTTGGTGATTAAGTGAAAAATGTTATTTTGGAAGACGTTCGTTATTTTGGGTACACTATATGCCTAAGGAAAGTAGAATACTATGTGATTTCATTTGTGGAGTAATGGTTGATATTTTATTTTGGAAGAATCATTGTTTTTATTATGAACATATGGAGATTTGGGATATTTATGGAAATTATTAACCTACCATTAAGAATATGTTCTTAGGTTAATTACACTTCAGTATGAGATGCTAATATTTGTCGATGTTATTTGGGGATCAATGTTATGATTTATCATGGAAGACTATGTGATAAAATTATTTTGAATTTTGAGTTTCAAAACACAATTTGAATTATTTTGAAGAATTTTAAAAACAATTGTGTATTGAATAGACTGTTGAACATTGGGTATTGTTTGTTCAATTTTGTAGATTAAGAGTAGTATTTTTTTATAAAACATTATCTCTTTTTGGGGATTATATGATATTGTACTAAGATTTTTGGTTTTGGTTAATGTCGAAAGACATGAGAAATATATGGTTTATATTTTTTGGATCACGTTATTCTCTTAATGTTGATTCTAAAACTTCATCTGTGACCAAGTATTCATGAATAATCATCTTTTGGAGAAAAGATGTGTTGTTGGTCGAAACTTATTAAAAGAGGATACAATACAGGAAATGTAATTTTACTTCCTTATGTTGTTAGTCAATATCATAAATAAATTCCTCAATATTATGAAAATTAATGTAGAACTAAAACATTGTCTTTTTAATTTTCCTTCTAGTGAATCAAATACAGTTTATCCTATCACAAGTTTGTGGTTTTCTAGTGGTTATCTTTCTCCTGATCATGTTTTCTATCACTCTCCATTAAAACAAGAAACTTATTTTCTCCTTTATATCCATGTTTTTATGGAATCCTAGTTTGTGTTATCTTGGGTAACCATTGTACTTATATTTATTTATGTTAATGTGATATTATTATTGTCTCTTTTTTTGATGTGAGACATTCGTTGAAGTTTCCAAGACCAATTTTAAAATTGCAAGGACACAATTTCCAAAAGGGGGGAAGGATGTAACATCCCTACTAAATAAATAATATGAAACATTCATATTTATTAATATATTTTAATTAAATATTAATTTTACTATAATTGGGATGATATGTTTGATGGCATACACGACACACAACAATGGGTTTCTCTGAAATCTCAAGGTGCACCCAAGGCAAAATCATACTGAAAAAAATAATATAATATTATTTTAAATGGTCATTAATATCTTGATTATTTATTAGTGAGAAGGAAAAAATCTAAGAATATTATGATTAAACATGTTTGTGAAACGTTTTTATGTTTATCCAATAAAATTTAGAGGTTTAAAAAGATAATGAAACCAATATTAAGCACAAATCCTCTAATATATTTAAAAGGCAGTTTTACCACCATTTGATGGAGATCCCCTTTAAAAATATTTTTTTCACTTTTATATATTGAATATGAAGAAATAAAATTTTCTTTATAAACGGGATATCAAAATTTACTTTGGGTAATTGTTTGTTATTTTTCTAAAAAAGTTCATTTTTAATGAATAGTGAAAAAACAGCATTCAAGTCAAAATAGTCTTTTCCTCTTATTTAATAAAATGGTTATATTATATTTTTAAATGGTTTTAAATTTTAATTGTATGATATTTTTACCATTTAATCAAATGTTTGACATTGGATGAAATTTTATATTGAAACTTGACATAAACACGTGTCTATCTTTTTGTAGTTTTTACATCTTAAAAACACACATTCTAGTTTTGAAATTAGAAATTAATTTTAAATTAATTAATGATAATTACATGTTTTTAATTTGGAAAAATAAATATCATTTTTTAATTCAAAATATCAAAATTATATTTAGGTGAATATTTGGTATTTTCCTAAAAATGTTTATTTTTGATGAATAGTGAAAAACACTGTATAGTTGTTAAAAACTAACTTTTTTATTTAATTAAAAGTTTACAACTTCTATGAATTGAATTTAAAAAATTCAACATTTAGGATTTTCATCATCATATAAAATTTGGTTCAATAGGATGAAAATAATTTATGGTGAATAGTTACTTTTGATTTTTATTTATAACAGTTAAAGGTAAATATGGTAATTCTTGGTAAACATAATATTATAATAATATAAAATTATCTTAACACATGTCCTAATCTTATTGGATGAGTCATTGACGACCAATAAATTCCTTGGGTAGAACATTGGCCTTTGTAATCCTCTTGGGTAAGATAATTACATTAATAAATTTTTATTTAAAGTAAAAAAATAATACCATAAACATGTATTGTTGCGATAAAACAGTTTTAATGTGGTGTTATAGATATTCATATATTTTACTGTAAAAAGTAATTATAAAATAAAAATATTTCCTACATCATGTAATTTTATAAATAATTTTTAGAAATCAAATAAATTAATTTCTTTATGGCATAATGAAGATGTAATGATTACGTCATTAATGAATGTTTTAAATAAATAAAACTGTAAATATAAAAAAACTTATTTTTTAACTTTTTATTCCATTCAAAAATTTTATGTATGATTATGACTTGTTATATTTGAATTAATGAAGTTTTTTAGAATTGATCAATTTGTTTTGGATTTTTAAAAAGTTATGATATGAATAGTATAAATATTGACGTAAATGAGTTTTTAAATGAATTAATATTATTAAATGATAAAATTGTACAAAAAATCTAATATTCTTCCAAATAACATATATGATGTTACAAACATCATTAATTATCCATTTTGGGTTGTTTTTCATTTTATATTAAATATATTAACCATATAGTTTGAACATACATAAGACATCGTAAATGTCAAATAAGATAACAAAGGGTTTATTAAAAAAATATAAGGATAAAGAAATATCCAAAACCGGCCCATTTATTATTGAATGAATTTATTTCAACATATATTCGTCTTTTCATCTTTTTAATGAGTTTTTTACGTTTTGAAACCAAAAATAATTTTATAATAAAATAATACTTTCAAACATTCTTAAAGATCCCTTCCTTCCTCTTATAAAAAGACGCCACCTATAACCAATTAATCACACCTATAAAGCCCCATGGATCGTCCAAAATCTACCCAAATATGCTCTAAAAATACCTATTTTCCACCTAGAGTCCTTCCCATAGAAAGAAGGTAATTCTAGAGATCCCTTTGGCTCAAATCAAAAGAAGTTACCTGATTTGAGGTAACGTCTTTTCTCAGGTTTCATTCCATTATTTTTCCTTCTCCACTAACTATGATATTCTTATTATTTGTTTATATAACAACAATAGTATCCTACATATACTATGTTGTTATTATGAGATTTATTATAACTACACTTACACACGCATCCATCTAAGGGATACGTACATACTGTTTCTGTGTACGGAGAACTGCTGCCTCACGAAACGAGGATTGTTCGATTTCCCCTACCACCTCCAGTAGTGTCCATTATTATGGAATTGAAATTATGTATGATATATATGATATTTATTTTATATATATTCTTCTGTAATTTTAATTTAGAACATACCCTTATTCTTTTCATGTTGTATAAATATGATCATTTCATTTGAGGAAGTGCAGACTACCACCCCTCAATGTGATTTGACTCTTTCATACTATACATGGAACATATAAATGATAGAATTACTGAACTTATTTAACATATATAATAGAGATATTATACTGGAATTATAATATACCTATGGATCATTTAGTTTTCATTCTTTTGAATATGAAAAATAAATGAAAGTAGTATCCATGCGTATGTACGGCTTACCATCTCCCTGAGTGATGCATTTCATTTCTTATATCCAAATGTTATGGAATATTCTAAATACATATATATACAGTATATATATATGATTTAATGATATCTAAATAATGAATATTTTTATGAAGATATTGTAATTTTTACCACATGAACATTTTGTAATCCTAAAAATTTCATTTTTTACTCAATTTATGAAAATTGAAAACTGTATGATAGGAAAAAAAATAATTTACTAATTGTCATAACAAGGTAATGGGTGATATAAAAATAATAATAATCTTTACAAATGGTTATTAATCAATTAGAAATTAACTTATGTTTATTATTCAGGAAAAACAGGGAAGATACAAGACAACTCAGACTTGAGGTAAGGGACTTTGTATCAATCTCCTTTCATTGAGGAATGTTTTGAAAATATAAAAATAATTATTTTATATGGTTCATAATAAACTTATTTGACATTTATTTTCACTCACATGTAATCTTTTATCTACAGAGCATTTTACTAAATGTTAAAAGGAATGTGTTTTCAAAGTATTCTGTGACAATGATATCTCTGCCATTATAATCATTATTTGGATACTTATATAAGAATTAATGTTTTTAAAATGAAAAAAACACCATATTCTGTTTTTTAGTGTTTCAGTATTGAAAATTGTTTTTGAAATGGATTGAGTACTTAAATATCTTGAAATTATATCTTGGTATTGTAAATGAAATTTTATTACTGAAATTTTTATATTTTAAATTTTTTATGTGTTATGATTATGTAATAGTAATTGGACATTTTATGGGTGGTTACACGATAAACCAAATGATGGGTGGTTCCATGATAAACTAAGGATGGGTGGTTACGTTATAACCTCCAATGCATTTGGTATGGTAGTCAGTCGTTTGGATATTCTATTTAGTGATATTTTTGGAAGTCGACCACAAGTTTCTTCCATTAATGTATGTTTTTGTCCCAAGTAAGATTTATATGTTATGTATGATTTTCTATTGGTTTTATGGTAATATTTTGGTTACAAAATGGTAATCATTGATATTTTATTCATTGAAGAGTATTTACTACATCATAAAGGTCAAAAGTAATACTAATGATAATGTATTCATTGCTTACTTTTTTTTCCAAAACTAGTGATTTCATTATGTATCCCTTACTAGGATTTTTATATTCTTCCCATGTTTTTTAAATATTTTTCATAGGAATTAAAGTGGAATAGTGTAAACTATGTTATCAATGAAAAGACATGATGATTAAAACATAGAACTAAACATGTTTCTTTTCCTTTACGAGTTTTTATTTTATCTAAAAAATGTATGCTGAGTCGAAGTGTCTACTTTGTAATATTTGAGATGTAATGTAATAGTTATGGCATAATTCCCCAATACAATAAAACTAAAAAAATCTTCAATGTTAAATTTTGATTTAACTCAAGAATAAGTAATGTTTTATGGCTAGGGTCTTAAAATATTTTGGAGAAAAAGAAAACTAAGTATTTCAAAACCCAAACATAGCTGGAAAATAAACTAAAAATGATCATCCTAAAACCATAGAAAAAAATACATGAACATTTCTTACTATATATAGTACCTCATTTACTTTTCAATAATTACACGATCTTAGGGTTTCCAATATTCGATGTAATAACATTTAATATAAAAGATTAACAGTTTCCATGGAAAAACCTTATGACAAAAAATATAATAATCACAAAAGGTAAAACATACCAACAGAAACAGAAAGAATAAATGAACCCTCTAAACCAAAAATATTATTTCACTATGAAAAAATTAAATCTCATTGAAAACATGATATTCCACTTATTAATCATGTTATAATATTAAACTGTAGGAATATGTTTGAAATTACATATTGAAAATATATTAAAATAATTGTTCTGATAAATGTGAGTCTATAAGACTCTGTTTGACATAATTTAATGAAGGTATTAAAACACTTTTTAGTTTATAAAAATATTATATCACTTATTTAGAATTACTTATATAATTTTAAATTTTGATGAATATTAGTATAACACCCTTGAAATTTCGTGTTTAAAATATGCCTATATCATATTCCAATTTAACCCTATTTATACCACAAATTAAAATTACTTCCTATTGAGGGTGGTGGACCTACCACCTCCCATTTTGTGTAATTTTTATTCTAATTACATTAATCTAAAAGTGGCAGTCACAATTCAAGGTGTAGGGGTTTGAAAAGAATAATCTGTATGAATTTAAATTAATTCAAGTTAAATAGCCATGAAAAATATTCAAACATGTTAGTGTATTTTATTTTCAATATAATTTATAATATCAATGCATGTGATGATTATCTATGAATTTGGCTATGGAGAAACTTTTTCAGTGAAGAATAATGTGTTAGAAAGCTAAAGATTTAATTTTTTTTATGGAAAAAATGTTAAAAATATAACAATCAAATGATAACTAATAGTTATATCTACCACCCTGATGTTTTATTTAAATTTTATTCTATTTTAATTAATGAGGAATAAATTTTATTCTATTTTAATTAATGATAGAAAATGATGTAAAATATAGAAATATGTTTCGTTTTTTAATATTCTACAAAACAAAGGAAAAATGATGGATAGTTTTCAAGTAGTGACATGGTTTATACGTTCTTTAAAAAGTTATTCGTGTATCTGAAATTTCATTTAATATTTTTTTATGTTTCATATACATAAAAAATATTTAAATAAAATCATGTTAAATTTTAATGTGTGCATTGGATATAAATAAATATGTAAAACTAAAAAAAATTAAAACCCCATTGAAATATAATCAATGTAAACTCTAATGTATGTTATTATGAATAAACAAAAAAATGTCATAGATTCTAGTTAAAAAATGACTTCACAGTAAAAAAATATTTCATAGTTGGAACATACCATAAATGATATTAAACACATAGAATAATGTGTTTTCTATGTTATATTTCAATAATTCAACTAATGGTGCACCTTAGATATCCCTTATGTGTCCCATCAGTATATGCATGATCTCTTTTCAGATTCTCTCTCATATCCCAAATATATTTTTTGATCTATTATTCTGGGATTCAAAATCATAAATACTTTGACATTGTTCATTTATAAATATGGAAGAGTGATGGTATAATGGAATGAGATATTAAGGAAAAAATAATATGAAAACTATGTTTATGAAAAATTCTACAGCTCGCAAACTTAAAAGATATTAAACAAAAAAACCACTAAAATATTCTTTCTAGTACATAGGGTTGGAACAACTATTTGGGGAAATTTTAGCACTGAAGAAAATATTACAGTTGTAAATATAGAGTCAAATTAAATAAAAAAAATAGGGATACAAACCTAATAAGAATCATATTTCCCATGGAAATAAAAAGCACTCGAATAATAACAATGGTATCAGTGGCTTTGTATTTCCATTGCATGACCTAGAGGACTCCATTTTTCTGACCCACAACCTGAATCCCTACCAATTTGGTGTATTCTTGTCCAAGATATCTTATTTCATACTCTATTGGTCCATTTTTTTATCTATGTCATTTTTTGGAAGGACACATTTCAAATTGTTGTGACATTCTTTTTCAACTTGGTTAGATAAAAATATGCAAGTAAACATGGAAAAATCTACCTCATATTTTTAATAATATACACAAGTAAAAATGGAAATATTGTACTCATATTATAACAACACTATGTATATGGTGATGAATTAGTTCATCTTGGGTAAAAAATTAAAAGATAAATTTTAATATTGAAAGGTGAAAAAAGGTTAAGAGACCAAAAATCAGATTATTGAAATATTAAGAAAAAACATATAAAGAAACATTGAAAAATAAATAAAAATTATCTTATGATATTTTTCATTAAAATATGTTTAATTAAAGTGATATAAAACATTCAATTTTTTCAGATAGTAGTGTAATAGAAAAATATATTTAAGAAACCAACAATCTAAAAGAGGAATAAAAATATAAAATTAGATCACAAAAATTACAAAAAAAATTCCTCAAAAAACAATTATACACTATGATATTAAACAAATAAATGAAATATAAGAGGAGGGATTAATTTTTTAGTGGGAAATCATAGAATGGAATATTTATTTTAATTCAAATAAAAAAAGTAGAAATAAAATAATGACAAGAAGCTAAATTTCCATAAGTGAATGAAAATAAAAGTTGTTCACTTGTTTAAATCACATAAAAAATATTCGTATTTCTAAACTGTATGGAAGTGTAATAAGAAACAGATAATGGAAATGAATTAATTAAGTTGATTAAATTTTTCTTATCAATAACAATTGAAATGATAATTAAAATTTTAATGGAAGACGATTGTTCGTAACTAACCCCAAGGAAGATTAAATTCACTTTTTGAGATCACATAATGAAAATAGTGTTCTTCTTTATAAATATCCTGAAATGAAAGATTAAATAGGTAAAGAAAATGGGTTTAGAGAAAAAAATTATGTTCCAAAACGATGAAATGAAAAATTCAATAAGTTTATGAAATTAACATTTCATGGAAAACCTATTGAAGACAATATACATAGATTGAAATTAAAAAACAATTTGTTTATATGAGGTAGTTGATTAATTTAGTAAGAGTTACCTATACTGCAAGATCTTATGGTTTTATGGAACAATGAATGAATAAATAAATTTTTATGTACGAAGTAGTTGATAATTTTAGTTAGGGTTACCGGTACATAATGTGTTTAAGGTATAATGGAACAAAAAAACTGATCCTTAAAAATGGAACATGTGAAAAAAAGTTGACTAACCAGATGAAAAAATTGTTTGATGGAAAGAGAATATCAAGAGTAATGGAAATGATTGTTAACCATGGGATGTGATCTATATAGTTATATGAATATAGGGATCTCAATACTGAAAAACAATATAGGGGTGATAGAGAAAATTGATTAATAAAATTCAAAAATTGGAAGACTTGCAATGTGGGAACCGAAGGTTATTAAATTGCGATCAGTGGGTGGGTGAAATTGTTGGCATAAACAAGGGTAGAGGAAGAGGCAGACACTGGCATTTAGAGCGTAGTCTAGGAGGGGATAATGAGAGTTTATTCGGGGAGGGATTTGAGAATAGAGGGATACTGGGTGGGAGGTGGAGGTGGGGATTGGAGTTGTGGAGGTGTATAAAGGACCCACAATATTGGTAGGTCATAAAGGAAGGAGCTGTGAGTGTGTGGAACAGTGAAAGGTGAAGAGGCTTATGTGTGGGTGGAGGCGGATGTAGAGGGCCTGGTGGAGGTGCATATGGAGGGAAGAATTGTGGAGGGGAG
This sequence comes from Viscum album, assembly GCA_963277665.1. Classification (NCBI taxonomy): domain Eukaryota; kingdom Viridiplantae; phylum Streptophyta; class Magnoliopsida; order Santalales; family Viscaceae; genus Viscum; species Viscum album. The sequence goes on along the minus strand of OY728153.1, from coordinate 207,194,513 downwards.
TATGGGAGGGGATTTAGAGAGGGGAGTGGGATAGGGTAGTCATAGAGGGAGTTAAGAAATGAGGGAGTTGAGTATTGAGGTAGTAGTGAAGAGAAGAGTCATGTAGGTAGAAAGATTGATGTTGGACCCCTAGATGGATGCAAAAAAAAGCTGTGGGAAGGAAAGGTGAATACTGGATGAAATTTCAGGGGGCGAATGCCTGGTTTTAATTTGTAATAATGAGGTTGTGATACAGGTATAGGTGGCCACCTATCTATAGTATATATATATATACCAAAACCCTATATATTTTTTCTTATTGTATTTCTTGGTGTGTTTAATAAAAAGAACCATGCTGTTGATTTTGAATTTCCATTTTGGTGTGGATAATGGTTTTAACATGACCGTAACCTTTTCTCTGTCTACATTATCTTTCTAAAATACTAGGAACTAAGATAAAAATTTTAATTATATCTATTAATACCATTACGCATGAAATACTCTTCTATATCTCTACACATCATTATTCTTCAAGGATGAATAGTTAATGGAGAAGTATGATATTCTTATAATAGATAATTCTTCAAGCATGGTATTATAGGAACATATACATTCTTCATTAACCTTATCAATCCATTATGATCACTGTTTAGCTGGGAAACATTTCTCACATTCTTCTGAAACTCCATATCACCATAATGGATCATTATTATCCTCACATGGATAGATGGTTGAACACATTTTGAATAATGATATGTTTCACCCCTCCCATAATTTTTTGAAGATCCATCCTATATAAATTCAAAAATAATAGATCTTTTTTATTCCTCATTATAGATAATCTAATATGATCATCTTGTCTAAAATCATCGTGCACCTTGTTTTCTTTACTAGGTTATTGATGTCTTGAGCACTCATTAACTTTAATCAGATCTAACCATCTTCTCTAGAGAATATTTAACTCATTTTTTAATATATAATTTAAAATTTTCTTTTATATATATATATCATTTAATCTATTAAAGTAATTACTACATATCATTAACGAATAAATTACCACATATTTCTCAAAATCATGGGTTGGATAATTTTCCTCACAAACCATCATTTGTGGTGATGCATATGCAATAATCATGTACTTCTGCATAAAAATTAATCTTATTCCATTATTGGATTTAGCACTATATAATAAATGACCAAATCCACTCTAGAGTAACTTATATACAATTGAACTGACTAAACTTCTCTTCAGATTATTGGAATTTTCCTCAAATTCATATATTTAAAGGAACATGTATCACTTTCGAGTTAACATGGTTAGCGAAATATATATTCATTATAAATTATCTGGAAACAATTGATAACATCTGATCAAACTAATGAAAATATATATCTTAGTCTATGTGGTTGTCCTAGTCCAATGTTTCATAGCCAACGCCTTTTATGGACCAACTGATATGATGTCTCTTACTATTCTATAAACCAAAAAAACCTTATTTATTCATTATTCATTCATTGTAGTGTTTATTGAAATTTTATCCTTTCAATGGGTATTTATAAAAAATTTCATGTGATATTCACTATATTCCTTCAACATTGAATATATGATTAAATCATCAATAGAAAAAAAAATCAAGGTAATATCTATGGACTATATTTATTAAAACCATGAAGATAACATGGAAATATATGAGAAACAATTTCATTACTATATAATCATATTGTACATAACATGTATGGAAATTCTTACTAGTTATATCCTCTTGGACCCACATTTGATGATATCCAGAATGAAGTCCAATCAATGAAATGTTTTGAGATCTACATATTTTATCAATCAAGTCATCAATAGATGGTAGTTGAAACTTGTTCATTATTTTGATCATGTTATTTTACTAAAAATCATTTAAATATTGCATTAATGCATCTTTATTAAAAACAAAATTAACTGGTGAACCCCATGGTGACACACATGGACATGTAAATACACTACCAAGGTTCTCTTGGAGTTTTTTTTCAAATCCAACACATCAATCAAAAGAATTCCATTGGGTTTATTTCTAATAGACCTATCCACAACCATGATATTTATTGAGAAAAAAACTTCATGTTTCTATGGAATACATGAAACACTTCTATAATGGAATAAAACAACTCTTATACAATATGACTTTCATTGATGTTGATTTTCCCCTCACCATATGAGATATATATCCCTCTTGATTGGGAATCATGAACCGTATAATGTTGAGTATTTATATTAGAATTCATATTTTTCATCAAAATTATATAAAATCGTTGGATTGTTGGTACTTTCAGTGTGAAATAATATAATTGAAATATTATGTGATATTTATTTAGAAAAATACAATCAATAGCTATGATAACATCAAATTACACTATAGGATGAATAATACGATTTTGGGCAGTACATTCCAAAAAATATCAACTAGAGAAGAGTCATACAACTAAGATGTTATCATCATCACATTAAGATTATTACATACTAATTCAAAATCTAATCATGGATAATATGAGTTATCATTCATATATAATTTTTAATATATAAATAAATTCATATGATTAACATAAAATATGTTAATTCAATATTTGAACATACTTATTAAAATATCACAATCATCAGTCAATCCCCAATCCCTTTCTGAAACCAAAATGGTTAGTCTAACTATTGTGATCATTTGAACAGATTGATCAATTAGGAAAAAAACAATAATTGTATTTCTAAATCATTACACATTTTTTGTTTCAAAATGTGTATCCTTATTATTATCCTAGTTCAGTCATGGTCATTATTCAAATCCATCGTACTGGTTCATAAATACTTTTTTAGTTTCCGATAACCATCTTCTAGGACTGTAAAATTATTCTTGAAACAGGGCTCATTATTAGGCACATGATGATAATTGAGTCATTCCCAACATTTAATTTTGAGACTTGTAACCCTGAGGTACATCTGTGAAAATTCTATATTCACATGTAGTAACCATATAGTGATGTAATGGCTCAAAAACCCTTCACTCAATGCTTCAAAAAAAATATATAACAATTTATTCTATATAGAATTATCCTTATGGTTCTCAATAATGTTTTCTTGTACTTTTTTAAACGGTTTTACAAAACATTTCTCCAGTACACAATTTAATTACCCACATATTTCATGTATATGTATTATATATTAATAGTTAATTTTTTATGAATATTCATTATATTAATATGTAAATCTTTAAACTATGACCTTTCTTTAAAATATGATTCATAATTATATTTTTTATAACCTGGAGATATTAATCATAATAATGGGTGGGATCAGATGCTTAGTAGGTATAAAAAAATTATATATATATATATATATTATAAAAGAATAAGGGTATGATAACACAAACATTAATTTTGGAAACCATACCCTACATATCGTTGATCACAATTATATTTCTTGGAATAAATCATGGCTTTAAATAAGATATGAATATTAATAAAATCAAAGAAACATAATCCACGGGAGAATAAAATTTTCATAAGACATCAATTTTTGACATTAATATAATCATTGAATATCATTTCATTTCAGTTAAGGATTATTTTCAAAACCATAATAATGGAATGATTTCACTCCCCAATCCATCACAGTATCCAAGGTTCACTCTGTAGACTACCATATTGTAAAACGTTCCTTATGAAATGAAGTATAATACTATTATAGTATTGGTTATCTGATTATATATCAATCATTAACCAATTAATTAGAGGGATATATAGGTATTACTCATGATATATTTGAATTTAGCGACCAGTAAATGGTTATAGGTTGACCATTATCCTTGGTTATAACATAAAAAACCGTAATGTAACCACCATAATTTGTTTATAATATAACCCCCATAACATATTAAAAATCATATATTATTTTACCAAATGATTATAAAACATTAATCTTATCAAGAATCCACAAAATGAAATTGGGTTTATAAACATTTTATAATATCATAACACATGTAATGGGAGCCATTATCATTAATATTTCATCTTTATTTCCTAGAATAACCCATTGAAAATGAACAAGTCTCATAAATATTTCATCATTTTCTCATTGAAGAACTCATAGAAGAGGAATATGTTTTATAAAATCATATATTTATTATATAAAATATCCACATAAATTATAAGTATAATATCATTGGTTCATACACATAGTAAATCATAAATTACATTGAATAATTTCATGATAAATTGGAAATGATTTTAAAATTCCACATAGAACATTTCTTGGGGGAAATAAACCTTTAACTATTAAAATAAACTTCATAATAATAAATTTTTATAGATAATTTTGAAAACCATTACTTTTATAATAAAATGTTAAAATTTTAATTGACTCTTTCAAACATTTGGAGGTTATGTTGGAATCAAATATTTTTATTTTAATGCCCAAAAAAATACACATATTTGATAGAAAATTAATAAGGTATCTTTTTTGAAAACAAATGGAAGATTAATTTAAATTTTTTTTATTAAAATATAATCAAATAAAATAACTAATTTTGAAAAACATAATAAAAAATTATTTAAAAATATTTTAGAAAAATTTTATTTGGATTAAAATGGATTTGAACAAAAAAAAGTGAAATAAAATCAATTTCCATTTCAAAACCATTTATTTGATTTTTATCACTTAATGAAATATATATTCATTGAAAACATGTAATCTCTATAAATTACCATATTTTAGGAACAATATCCATTTTATTTATTATTATATTTTAATATTGTTTCTTCAGAAGAATTATCATAAGGAATACCTATATACAATGAGATTATAACTTAAAACCCTTACCATGTCGGATCTATTTGTGTAATAATCCCCACAAAAGAAAGAACAATATTTCGATTTTTAAATCACTATTACAGTCATAATATGAATCAAAATATTCATTAATTTGAACTATATAAAGCACATTAAAGAAACAAGTGGTGAATATTGCATGTGTCTCACAGAAAAAAATGTGAGTTAAAATTATCTTACCAATATCATAACTTTGGATTCATAATTCCCATAGAATAATGAATGAAAATGAAAATTAAAATATAATTATTATAAATATAGTCATTATATAACATTTTAAGGGATGTAATGTTGACTACATAAAATAAAAAAGTGGTGAATATTGTATGTGTCTCACAGAAATAAAAGAGAGTCTAAATATCCATTACATTAAGTATCGACACCCATCATAATAATTTTTACATATTTTATCATAAATATTGTTTAATTATATCACTTTTATATAATATTATATATAAATATCATAAAATATATGATTTAAATATGAAATTTTACTTAATATATATTAAAAATTCCATAATAAAATAATGTTTTAGATAATAACTACTTTGTTGTACATATATTCATCGATTTTGTATTTTAGGTCCATCTAATTTTATAATGGTTACACAATATGAAAAATTTCATCAATAATAAAAATATCATATATATTAATTAGATATATAATTATAGAAACTGGTAAATGTTTGATAATGAAAATGAATTACTCTGTTCTTGGAAGAGGTAGGTCTTACATAAACATGAACCTTGTTTTTATTTTTTCAATAAAAGTAATGAAAGTAATATAAATAATATATAAACATCATCAATAATTATCTTTTCATATATATCGCATATTTTAATTTAATTTATACTTATTACTTTACATGTAATTATTATGTTAAATATTAATCAAATTTCTTTGTGAGGAGGTAGTCTTCCATAGACACTATAAACATTATATTATTCCAGTGGAAAGAAAAATAAGATCATATTTATGAAATCATAATTACATTTTTTTAATTATATAATAAAATATCATATATATATATATATATATATTTGTTTGTGTGTATGTGTTTTAATTAAATTAATATATGGACTTGTGAGTATTTATAATGGAAAATGAAATACAACATTTCATGAGGTGGTAGTGAACTATACGAATGTTCAGTGGATTCAATTACCATCTAATGGAAAATGATATTGATATTGGTTTTCAAATTTGAATAATAACTTCATAGTATATAATATAAACTAGTCTTTTTTATAACAATTTAAAAATATTTTATGGAGGTTGAGTACTAAATTAAACAACACCTAATGTCTAATAATTTTACATCTTTAATGAATAACATCTTTAGGATTATATCTAAATAATACATAGGATATATTTGTAAAATATAAATGGCCACTATTATATGTGGAGGGAATTAATAAAGTTATTTTTGTAGGTATTGTAAGAACCAAACGGTTTTGGTTGTGTGAAAAGGAAATGAGAAGGGGTTCCCTTTTATAAGTGTGGGAGTGGATAGACATGCAATTTTTGAAGAGAAATATGTGCATCTGCTTTTCAAACACACTAAAAGGATCCAAAATTTAACATTGATGATCCTCATATAAGATAGGTCCAATATATATCCATATAAGAGTTATTTTATAGGTTTTGTAGATATTTTTAGAATTATCAATTTAGTTTAACTCCCTCTAATCCAATTTTGACCTTAACCACGATAATTAATTTTTTCTATTTTTATAATTGATTATGTCAAAAAAATTTGTTAAAATTTTTATTTTATTATAGTTAAGTTGATTCAAACTAAGGAATATATTTTTTAAAAATCCATTTTTTGTAGTGGAGAATTTAAATTCAAAATTTAACCCCTAGATGTGATGAAAAAAATATTTCTAAAGAGAAATGTTTCAACAGTATTGAATTTTTTCAAATAATTAGACAAATTAATTTTTGATGAAATGAAAAATATTTATTTTAATAATAATATAATTAAAATAATTTTATATTTAAAAAATTCTTAAAAAATAGGCAACATTTTAATATGATTAAATAAAACTCTTGTTTTTAATAAATATCATTATTTTTAACAATTCAACGAAAAAATTATTATTTAAATAAAATTATAAAAAATTTACCATATGATAATTATGGATTTTTTGTTCAAAACTTCTATTTAAATTTATCGTCATAACACCAAATACTTCATTGTATGTTATCTCTTCAAAGTATTTCAATAACTTACACTACAAGCAACAATGAGTTTGAGTGCACCATGACTTACCAAACTAGTCATTCAGAAAAGTGGTTTTGAATAGTATTAACAAAATTTTAAATTTCATATAACCTATATAATTTAAACAATCATTTTTTGTGTTTGTTAGACATAATATAAGAAAAATTCAATTTTTAAGATAAAAGAGGTATTTTTCAAGAAATGCAGTTTTCTGCCTTTTAATGGAGAACCCTTTTCAAATACAATATTATAAAATTTTATATATTCAATGTAGTGAAATTAAATTCATCTTTTTAAGAGAGGCATAAATATTTAGTTTGGATAATTTTTGGGTACTTTTCTGAAAACTTTCATATTTTGATGAATAGTGAAAAAATAATAAATTTTAATTAAAACTTACTTTTTGAATCGAAATAATATAAAGTGTTAAATTATACAAATGAGTGGTTTTAAATTATCATTAAAATATATTTTTATTATTTAATACAATTTATGTCATTGGATGTAATTTCACAATTAAACTGGACATAAACAACTGATAACCTTTTGATAGTTATTATTTCATAAAACCAAGATTTTTTGTTTTGACAACAAAAATATTTTTTAAATTAATTTCTACCACTTCTGCATTTTGAATTTGGAAAAAATGGATACAATATTTGGAATTAGGATGTCCAAATTTTGTAAATAAGTAACTTTTATTTTTTGACATTATGAATAATTACTTGGGTAAATATTTTATTTACCATGATTAAAGGGTAAATCCGGTAAATAATGGTAAATAAAATAATATTACAATAATATTAAACTACCCTAACATGTGTTCTATTCCTATTGGTTGATACATTTCTGACCATAGGGATATTTGGGTGGATTTTGCGACCACATGGAGCCACTTAGGAGTGATAATTATAGTTTATATTAATTAATCTAAAGTAAAGACAAAAATAACAAAAGCATGTATCTTTTAGTAAAACGTTTTTATATGGGTTAATATAATTGATATCTTAGACTAAAATAATTAATTTTAAAGATAAAACTATTTCCTATATGATTATATTTTATTTATAATTTTTAGACAAAAAAATAAATATGTTTATTTTTAACATAATAACGATGCAGTATTATCCTTATTAATAAAGGAATCAAATAAATGATATTAAAAATATCAAAATAAATTTTATTTGAATGTTTTTATATAATCCATGAATTTTTAGAAGAATATGAAAAGTTATATTTTAATCAATGTATATAGTTCGAATTAATCATGTTGATATGAATTTAAAAAAATACCAAATAGTTTCAAAATTGACATAAAAGAGTTTTAAAAACAAATATTATATTATTAATTGATATAATATTTATAAAAATCCAAGTTTCAGTCAAAATACATATAAAATGATAGGTGTATCAATAATGAACCAAATGGGGTTCTCTTGGCTTGTTATAGTATGTTTATTAACCATATAATATAAAATTTCAAGGAGACATGGTAAATGAAAAACTATTTAACTAAGAGTTAAATTTAAAAGATAAGGTTAATATGTTGACCTAAACATTTCTATAACCTTTTTTATGAGAGTTTTTCTACTCATACCCATATTTCACTATATATAATTTGTTTTGGAGCTATTATAAGTTGAAAACTAATTTATTATAAAATAATATTGGAAGCTTTTCCTAAAGTGACCCTCACCACTTTTATAAAAAGGCACTTCCCCTTCTTCTAATTGTAGACCTCCAAAGCAATTTGGCTTGGAAATAAACTACCAAAATATCCTCCCAACATTACTCCCTTAATCTTGGAGTCCTTCCTTTGGTCGGAAAGAGAATATATGGAACCCTTTTGATCAAATCAAAAAGAAGACCTCGAAGAAGTGGTAAATATATCAAAACCTCTTTCATGTTATTTTCTTCTTCCACTTCATCATTCATTTTTGTTTCGATTATAAAAAAATAACTCTAGTATCATCGATATAACAAGATGTTATTATAAAAATGGTACTAAAATATTAATTATTCTATCCATCCTATAAATGAAAATGTCCCCAAACGAGCGTACGTAAGGATTACCGTCTCCACGTCGTGGTGTAGTTTTTTATTCAAAATCTTAATTATTTGCATGGGTATAAAAATGAGTATAACTGATGTAAATAATAAATATAACATGTTAATTATTATTTATATATGATATAACATCAAATTACATATGATTTTCCCATCAATAAAGTGATATTATCGCTCATCCGTACGTACGGATTACCGTCTCCACAAATGCGATGAGATTAATTCCCCATCGTAACCATTCAATAATAATTTTCATTTTATGATTCAAAATAATGTTAATGAACATAATATATTTCGGTATATTAATCAAATACATCCTATTCATAACAAACATGGATTATGTAACCAAGTATTTAATGGAAAACAAATCAGTTAACACCTGAAATGTTGATCCTTCTGAAATATTATTAAAAATGAAATATTAGAGGATGATATATGATATCATATTTATTTATATAGTTATTTTATAATTTAATAATATTTTTTTAACAATTATACAGGAGGTTAACATACCATCAACTAAGGAAAAGTGCAAGTTAAGGGTTAATTTCACAATCTCTTTATTATAAGACATTGTTTTTATATAAGTATATACTGGGACATCTTTATCATTCACATCCATGTATTTTTAAGAATTTATATCAAATTTACATTAATATTTACTAGAATATGGGTTAAAGTCATTTATTCCCTTATTTTAACTTATATGTTTTGAGAGGAATATTTCTGTCATTTTCCAAACAAGGTACTTTATGACTATTTCATCAAAATTAAGGTAAGAATATTTTTTAACTTATACGACTGGTGCAGCTATTTTCCACCATTATAACATCATCAAAGCTTCCATTATAAGCTAATAAAAATATTTTTAAAATAAATGTTTTCTTTTATAATTATTTTACACTTAAATGGTTTTAAAATAGAAAAATGTATTTCTTTTAAATAGTTTTCATTACATATATTCCATCATCCTCTGATGGATTTTAATCTTGTTTGAAGTTGATTTATTATTATAAAAATCGTCCATATTGTATTGAATGTTTTGTGGTATGTTTGAAAATGGATGTGTTATTTCTTCACCATTCATGGATTATGGTTAAAGTATTGAAATTTTCTATGCTAGTTTTAATACGAATGTTTGTGTCATGTCTCAATGTTTTCATATGAAGAATGTATTGGACATAGTATGTGACTAGTGGAGCCCACTATAGCTCCTCTATGAATCAGTAGGTCTCATGAGATAATTATATGTGGAATTGTCTAAGCCCTTTCCCAATTAGATATATGGTTTTGTCCAAGGCCTTGATCATTTATAAACGTCTTGGCTGAGGCCTTGAAAAAATGTTTTAGAATGTCCGACATTATACATTCACTCATTATGAAAATAATAATGATGGTTCATAAGGTAATTAGACTATTATAATACTCATGACTATGTTTTATTATGGACTGATTTACTCATCTCATATTCCTTCCATAAAGAGTTCATGTTTATTATTTATAAAGGCATTTGTTTTGAATTATTCATCATGAATAATGTTTATGTTATCTTACACTATATTTCTTACCCTTACTAAGAGTTTTAGATCACCCCATTCTAATGTTTCATTTTCCAAGAATATGAAGAAGTTGGTTATCAGTTACTTGTAGGCATAATCTAGGAGTATTGGATGTTTCTAATGGAATAAATTAGTGTTGTATTTCTTTTCAAGTTGTAATGTGGAACTTATGTATGTACCTTATTTCCATTAATACTAAACTGATCGGTCATTCCGGACATGATTCCATTTATCATGCCAATTTTATGTAATAATGAACTGACTTAAGCTAACTAGGGTCGTGGTGTTACATTTTGTATCATATAATGTTTTATATAAACCATAGATACTAGAATTAGGACAACTATTATTAGAGAACGTTACCCTAAGATAGAATTTGAGGATTTGTATAGAATAATTTCTTAGATTTTTGGTAATGTAGAGATTTTCTATATTTTACAAGAAATACATCCCTGTCTGGATATGAGCTGGTAGAGGTAGCTCTGGCACAGATGTACCTAGGGGTAAAACCTGAAAACATAGCTTTGGGCTAGACTCGAATGGGAACTAGTGCACGACAATGGACCTCACTGCACTATTGGTTATGACACTCCCAGGGGATATGCTTAGGATAATTCACAATTTATTTACAAACCATTATGAAGAATATAAGATTAATTATTCTATAAAAAACCATTTTTATCATTATAAGACTATATGTGTGAAAATATTCCATTAATGTTGAGAATTTGTCTAGTTTTTGGATTATACAGTATGATATGATCTAACCTAGTGTATGCCATTTTTTAGAAATGACGCCTAGTGGAAGGAATGGAAACAATATCAACGCATGTAATCCATATACGGATTCCCCTCCTACACAATATAATTATAGTGGAGAAGGTGATGTAACTGGTTCAAATCAGATTATCACCATACCAGGATAACTCACTATGGTTATGAATAATAACCTTACTCGTATGGAGCACCCAAATCCACAATGTGGAGGATCAATGTTAGACTTATTCATGAGGCCACAACCACAAATATTCAATGTGTTTACAAATCCATTTGAAGCTATGCAATGGATAAGTTCCTTAGATGAAACATTTCATGCTATGAGGAGTAGCGAAAGAGAAAAATTTGTCAAGGCAGTTTATCGCCTTATAGGAGATGCAGATCAATAGTGGTCATTAATTCATTACACAATGGAGGATAAATAAATATCATGTATTTAATGGAGAGAGTTTAAAGAGATTTTTATTGAAAAGAAATTTCTTCGTAACCATCGAGCAGATATGGAATTTCAATTTCCTAGTCTAAGGCAAAATTAGGATGAGAATCTAACAAACTATGGGGATAACTCTACAAGGGTAGAAAGACAAACTACAGATTATATAAGTAACCCGTGAAGTAATATGGTTTGTTTCCTTAATGGGTTGAAATCATTTCTTCGTTGAGTATTAGTCTTGAAATCCTTCTCATTGTATGAAGATACTATCTCATGTGCCATCAAGATAGAAAATGATTTATCTAAGTCTTACGAACTTAAAGAAAAACAAGAGAAAACGAGATACATTGAAAACTCTATGAACGGAAATAAGGAAACATGGAAGAAGGGAAGAGTTTAGTAAAAAACATGTGATAATTGTGGAAGGAAGCACCCTGGTGCCTTTCTAAAAGGAATGGATGTTTGTTATAAATGTGGAGAAAAAGGTCACCAGGCTCGTGATTGTAAGGGAAATAAAGAGGATGTCAATGTGGAATGATACAATTGTAGAGAAATGGGTCATTATGAAATGACTATCCTAAGCACCAAGGAAACTTACCTCAGAAAATGCCATGGGAGCATGGCCAAGATTATGCTGTTACAATAGTTGAAGTGAATTAATTAATTTATTTTTTTTGGATTCAAGAATTACTTTCCTGTGATAATAAGAATGTGATATAAATAAGGATTTTATTGTAGTACTTTTTGTTTTCATTAAGGTTTTAATATGATGAAGGTAATCATATTTTTGGTATGTTACAATAAGAGAAACTTTACATTGTTTAGGGATCTGATGTTAAAATTTATTGTGGAATTTAGAGTCCTTTTTAGAGAGAATTTGGTCAGAAGTATTTTGGATAGATATAAAGTTTGGAATGGATTATGTTGAACTTTTGATAGTATTATTTTTTGAATATAATTATACTATAGTTTTAAAAAATAAACAACCTATTGGTCAGGTGAAAACCCGTTGCGTTAGACAAAGATTCAGGAATTGAACCCACAACCAAAGTGCGAGAAGGCTTTGTGACCTACCACTAGCCTAGAGGATGTTCTAGTTATTATGAATTTTTTTTTTTCATGGTATATGTCTAGAACCTTATAAAATTAGGATTAATATAATATTTTTGTGTTATATTATCTTTTGTAGTGAAATATGAGTTTGTTGTTGAAATTAGTTAAAGGACGGAACTCTACTTGTCAAGTATATATATATATATACATTATTATATGAAGAAATTAATTCATAAACTTTAGGAAAGGGATATTAAAACCAAAAAAATGTGATATCCTAATACCTTAGGTTTTGTTGAATCAATGATATTCTAAATCATATTAGATTGATGGATTTGAGGACCTCAATTTTACACTTATTTGTGATTGATGACCTCAATCACTCCAAATAAATATTTATATTTTTCCTCTAATTATGTTTCCCTAATTTCCTCTAATGTTCTCCTAATCCAGATCATAATTAAGTGGGGAATTTTTCATTTCTCTTTCCCTCTTATTAAGAATAAATTTTATTAACCCAATTTCCAATGTGGGTTTCCCACAAAGGTATTTTTCTATTTTAAAATTTAATTTTCAAAGAACAATTTTAAATTTTGAAGACACAATTTATTGAAGTTGGGGAGGATGTAACACCACAATAATTCATAGTATGTTATTTTTCAATGTATATCAATAACTTATGCTACACGCATCACCGAGCTTAAGCGCACCATGACATACCAAACTAGCCATTCAAAAAAGAGGTTATTAATAGTATAAATGATATTTTAAATTTTATATATCCTTTATAATTTTAAAATTCATCTTTTTTTTTCTTAGAAATATTATAAGATAAATTCAATTTTAAGATAAAATAGGTATTTCTCAAAACAAATGCAGTCTTCCACCTTTTAATGGAGAAACATTTTTAAATAAAATATTTAACACTATTATATATTCAATAGAGTTAAATTAGATTCATATTTATATGAGAAAAATAAAAATTTAGTTTAGATTAATTTTTGGTACTTTTCTAATAACTTTAATTTTTTTTATGAATATTGAAAAAATAATAAATTTTATTTACAAACACCTTTTTAAATACACATAATTTAATGTGAAAAAATATAAATTTGATTGGGTTTAATGTATCATTATACTATATTTTTATCATTTAATATGACTAAGGTCATTGGATGTAATTTCACATTTAAACTGGATATAAAAAAGTGTCAATATTTTGATAGTTATTATTTCTTAAAAACACGCTTTTTGTTTTGACAATGAGAATTAATTTTAAATTAATTTATGCCACTTCTGTGTTTTGAATTGGGACAACAATATTCCATATTATGAATAAGGAGGTACATTTTTTGTAAATAAGTAAATTTTATTTATAAACATTATGAATAACTACTTCAGTAAATATTTTATTTACCATGGTTGAAGGGTAAATCTGGTAAATAAGTGTAAAAGATAATATTATAATAACATTAAATTACCCTAACATGTTTTTTATTCCTATTAGTCGATACATGTCTGACCATGGGAATCCTTGGGTCGATTTTGGGACCCCATGGAGCCACATGGTAGTGATAATTACATTTTATATTAAGTAATCTAAAGTAGAGACAAAAATTACAAAATCATGTATCTTTTGGTAAAACATATTTATATGGGGTAATATAATTGATCTCTTCGATATAAATATACATTTTAATGATAAAATTATTTCCTACATTATGATATTTTATTTATAATTTTTATACATAAAAATAATTATATTTATTGTAGACATAATAATGATGCAGTATTTTCCGTATTAATATAGGAATCAAGTAAATGATATTGTAAATATTAACATTAAATTAATTTGAAATTTTTGATGAAATTCATAAAATCTATAGGATAATATGACATTTTAGGGTTGATTAAATGCATTTTTTTTGAAGTAATCATGTTGTTATGACTTAAAAAAACAAAATAACAAATAGTGTCAAAATTAACATTAAAGAGTTTTAAAAACAAATACTATATTATTAATTGATATAATATTTTAAAAATATAAGGTTCATACAAAAGACTTATATAATTATAGTTGTATCAATAATGAACCACATTTGTTTCTCTTGGATTTTTATAGTATGTTTATTAACCATATAATATAAAAATATAAAGAGATATGGTGAATGGTAAATTATTTAACTAAGAGTTAAATTAAAAGGATAAGGTAAATATAATGACCTAAACCTTTATAAAACCTATTTTTTGAGTGTATTTAGACCCATACCTACCTGATCCTTTAAATAATTCATTTTTTATCCATTAGAAACATAAAATGAATTTATTATAAAATAATATATCAAACTTTTCCTAAAGTGACCCTCACCTCTCTTATAAAATGGCACTTCCCGTTCTCTTAATTTCTAACCTCCAAAACCTTCTAGATCGGCCAAACCTGGCCCTAATATCCACCCAACCTTCCTCCCATAAACCTAGAGTCCTTAATTTAGTCATAAATCCAACTTATGGAGACATTTTTATCAAATTAAAAGGAAGAACAAGAAGAAGAGGTAAATATTTCATCACCTCTTTCATGTTCGTTCCTTCTTCCACTTCCTCTTTCTTTGTTGACTCCATTATAAAATAATAACTCCAGTATATTATATATACTGTGTTGTAATTATAAAAATGGAACTACCAAATTAATTATTCTATCCTTCCTATAAATGACAAAGTCGCCATACGTGCGTATGTACGGATTACCGTCTCCACGTCATGCTGTAGTTTTTCATTTAAACACTTAATTATTAGGAGGAGTATAAAAATGAGTATAACTGATGTAAATAATAAATATAACATTTTAATTATTCAGTATATATTATATACCATCCAATTACATACAATTTCGCCATAAATATTGTGATATTGTCGCTCGTGCATACATACGGATTACCATCTCTACAAATGCGATGAGACTCATTCCCCATCGTAATCGTTCAAGAATAATTTTCAGCTAATTATTCTAAACAATTTTTATGAACATAATATCATTATGTATATGAATATAATACTTCCTATTCATAACAAACATGGCTTACGTAACCAAGCATGTAATGGAAAATGAATAACCAAACACCCGAAATGATGATACTACTGAAATATTATTGACGAAGAAATATTAGAGGATCATATATGATATCATATATATATATATAGTAATTTTATAATTTAATAACATTGTTTTAACTATTATAATGTAGTATAACATACCATCGACTGAGGAAAAGTACAAGGTAATGGATAATTTCAAAATCTCTTTATTATCCGAGATTGTATTTATGTTAGTATGTTCTGTTACCTCTTTATCATACACATCCATTATTTCTTAAATATGTATTTGAAAACATTTTTAATATTTACTAGAATATGGTTTAAAGTCATTTATACACATATTTGACCTTATATGTTTTCAAAAGAATATTTCTGTTGTTTTCCAAACA
Organism: Viscum album; assembly: GCA_963277665.1. Classification (NCBI taxonomy): domain Eukaryota; kingdom Viridiplantae; phylum Streptophyta; class Magnoliopsida; order Santalales; family Viscaceae; genus Viscum; species Viscum album. The sequence goes on along the minus strand of OY728153.1, from coordinate 207,178,074 downwards.
AGGTACTTTATGACATTTTCGACAAAATTAAGGTAAGAATGTTTTTTTAACTTATTCGACGGGTGAAGTTATTTTCCGCTGTTATAACATCATCAAAGCTTCCCTTAAAATCTTATAAGAATATTTTCAAAATAAATGTTTTCATTAATAATTATGTGACTCTTAAATGGTTCCACAACAGAAAGACATATTTCTTTCGAATATTTTTCATTGCATCTATGTCAATATCATTGATGGATTTTAAAATCGTTTGAAGTTTTTTTATTATGATAAAAATCCTAAATATTGCAATGAAGGTTTTGTGATATGTTTGACTATGGATTTGTTATTTTTATACCATTTATTGTTTACGATTAAAGTATTGACATTTCGTATGCTAGTTTTAATATGAATTTTTATGTTATGTTTCATCCTTTTCATATGAGGAATGTATTGGACTTAGTATGTGATGGGTGGAGCCTACTATATCTCCTCGATGCATCGGTAGGTCTCATGAGACAATTATATGTAGAATTGGCTGAGGCCTTTCCCAATTTGATATATGGTTTTGGCCGAGGCATCAATCATTTTTAAACGTCATGGTCGAGGCCTTGACAAAATGTTTCAGAATGTCCAAAATTATACATTCCCTCATTAAGAAAATAATAATGAGGGTTTATGTGGTTATTAGACTAGTAGAATACCCATGACTATGTTTTATTATGACATTATTTACTCAGCTCATATTCCTACCATAATGTTTTCATTTTTATAATTTTTAAAGGCATGTGTTTTGAATTATTCATCATTACTAATGTCTATGTTATATTCCATTGTATTTATTACCCTTATAGTGAATTTGAGCTCACCCCTTTCTTATTATTCATTTTCCAGGATATGAAGAAGTTATTTATTAGTGAATTGCATGTATAATCATGGAGGATTTGATGTTTCAAATGGAATAAATTAGTGTTGTATATCTTTTCATGTTGTAATGTTGAACTTATTTATGTATCCTGTTTCCAATAATAATAAACTGATCGTTCTTTCGAGACATGATTCCTTGTATCATGCTACTCTTATCTAATAAATCACTGACTCTATTTAACTAGGGTAGGGGCATTACATTCATAAAAATGTTTAAAATTTTTTGAAAATAAATTTTATTCTTTTCTTCATTATAATAAATACTAATCATTAAATTTTTTTCTCAAACCATATAAAGACGTCACTAAATATTATATAATAATTTATAAATACAATTTATTAATCTAGTAATTATAAATATAATTTTAACAATGTTTTCCCTATTTGTACCTCCTAATTTCATGGTCAGTTTATAAATGTCATGTTTAAAAAATAATATGTATAGTATATCGTGGATCATAAAAACTAGATGATGCATGTGAGAAAATCTTTCAATGAACATAAATTTATTTTAATTAAAATTTTTAAAAAATCATGCTGATTTAAATTTTTTAATCATAATAATCCATTATATATTCATCACTTTTTATGCTATTATTATAAAAATAATTGGTATCACATGCTTAAATATTGAAGTTTTTATATGATTCACGGGATATGGTTCTATTTTGGTAATTTATTCCTCTATATTATGTGACATGTGATATGGTTTGGGGATGGGGAAATCATTCTATAATGATGATGAGGCGTTATAGATGCTTCACTGGTGGGGTGATATTTCCCTATAGGTAATGATATATATATTTTTTGGTTCGAGAGAGGGGTGGCCATTCAATAATGGTGATGACATATATGAGATTATTCAAGGTATGGGAACTATTATCCACTTACTTATGAAATGTTATTGATTTTTTATTTTAAGGGGAATTACATACCACTATAGTATGATTTTCTAAGTTCAACTATCTTTCATTGAAAAATACAGCACTAGATGGTGTATGTTTGGTCAATCCCAGTAGTCACATTATAACCCATGGTCCAACATTGATTTATTTATTTGAAATATAGTTTTTTAGTACATCTTATCATCATAAACGTACATTAATATTTATAAAAATATTTAACATTTGTGGTTCCTAATTGAGTTTTTATACAATATGTATCGGTAGTTGTGGGCATAAAAATTTTCTTCAAAGCTATTGGTTATACCTGGGAAGGGGCTCTATACATGACTATTTATATAGACAATTGAAGAAGATAATTGGGAATGGGATCGAGAAAGACTCAATATTATTTTTATCATCTATTCCATTTTCCTTGTTTTCGTAAATTTTTTTACTTTGAATTTTACAACCTAACAATGGGGAATGTTGAAAATATATGTTCCATTATATAATAACTATTTTTTCACATATTTTTATATCCTCAAAATATATGATTATTTATTATAATTCAATCATGATATTGACTAATCATATTATTTTGATAAATTTTTTTTCACCACATAAATTTTCTTGTATTGTATGAAATTATTGGATATATAATGTCCCCCTGATTTGATTAGAGAAATATTACATGTTTCATAACTGTACATTAGGGAGAGGAATAATTGAAGAATGTAATGACAAAATATATTCACTGTGATGGTGAACTAAGAAGGGGAATTTATGCCATTATACCCTTATGGTCATTATTATTCAATTTGAACCAATAATGGTATACCATCTAAAGCTCATTGTCAAAAAATATCGTAAAACGGGAGAACTTACCAACAATATAACATTAAAACTAATTATAGTTTCACTTTATCTTCTTCATTATAGTCATTTGAACTATATAAATGAGTGATTTAGTTATTATACATTACATATCATTATAATGATAAAAATATGTACATTTGAAATAATTTTAATCTTATAATGAATCAATATCAATATAACTCACATGAATGTATTACTTGATATAATAACATTATTCACAATAACACAAAACATGAAAAATAATAACAATATAAATATTATTATATTGACTTTTAAATTTTGTATAATGTAATTGGAAACCCCGTAATTGCATATGAATTTACTCGATTAGTCAGTACTATCAGAGGCTATGACCACCATGTCAATAGATTGGGTGGATTTTTTTAGGAAACCCTATTTCATGTGGGGTGCAACGTTCTGGATCTTGGTGCCGCCCAAAGGTGCCCCCAACCTGGTTGGTCACATATCCTCATGTGCATTTACCCAAATGTTAGAGGCAGCCAATTAATAGTTACAACCAAGGTGTGATATTGGGGAAACTATGCCCTCATTGGAAGAGTGTACATAGATGAAAATTAATAGAAAACAATAAAGGAAGAAATAATACCATACAAAAAAAGTAAATCGGAGAATATTGATAGTAATAAAAGAACTTGAGCATATATATAAAAATGAATCATGTTATATATATGGGATAGTATCAGAAACATTTCACAAATATGGAAATACAATACAATCCATTACAATAAAATATCATCTAATCTTTGATAGCATCTCAAGCCTCACATTGGTCTCATGCTCTCTAAATCCAACAAGAATCAAGTAACGGATGAAAAATGTTTCTTTCCATTATCAATACCATCCCTCACAAAACCTTCTTGGATCCAAATGCATCACCATAATAGGGTGTGAGATGAATCTTAGTAGGAAACCACCGAATGATATATGCCTATCTATAGGTGAGTATATATACCAGGTAATATACAAAAAAAAATCAATAAACATGGAAGTACTCAAAAATAAAAAATCCTAAAATTTTAAATTACATTTATTTTACATTTATTATTCACTCGTTGAATCATTTAACACTAGGATCTAGCCCAATCTTGGTATCCAATGTGTAACGTAATAAAACATATTTCTCATAAGACCTTCTAAACAATCATGTAAGACCTAATCCAAGCATGTTCTTTGGCTTGGAAGACAGGTCATAATCTTTCAATTATTCAAAAACAACTCTCATGAAAAGTACTCATCGTCTAACCCTTCTTTTCCAGTCATAGCATCAATTCATTAAATAACAACCCTCTAGAAATTTTTTCACAGTCTAATCACCTCGAGTCAATAATTGACACCAAGGCTCTCATAGTCCTGTGTAAATAATCTAGAAGTCCTCTCAGTCTTCTTGGTCAAAGGATCTCATGGTCCATTTTAAAAAAAAGTGGGCATATAATATCAATGTAGCTCATGTAATCTATAACTACTACATGGACAAACAATATCAATTCATATCATAGGAATTTAATATAATAAAGCATCATCCAATTCAATAAAGGCATGGAAAACAAGGTATGCCTCAATGGAAACCTACACCAAACATCCATAAACAATCAAACAAGGGAAACAAATCCATGGGGTGTTCCTTAAATAAGGTATCTAACCTTATTCAAGCCAAAACCCTTCATCAATCAATAAAACCATATATTTTAATAAAATGGTTAAATTATTAATCATGAAAACCCAAAACATGGGCATGCATCACTTTTATCATTTATAATCTGAATACAAATAGAGAAAAACAGAAAACACCATCCTCAATGTCGTACGGTTTATATACTTGAATTTCATCCCTTGAATCGTACTTGATCGACATATATCTACAAAATGAAAAAAAATCCCACCCTTGAATAACTCAAAATAGATTAGGAATCAGGAATAAAGTCTCTATAGATTTTGAGAACTCATTGGTGGGATTCCATCACACTAGATGGTGTATTGATCAGAGATCTTATGGAGAATCAGGGGTTCAGAGTTTTTCGGTCGCTATGGACCACTACTGTATGAACCATAACCAAAAGATGTTGTTTTTGTATATGATACGTGACCCCCTTCCTATATAATAAATATAGATAAAACTGTACAGTGTGTTCATTAAAATGATGTGGTGTGTAGTAGCATTAACTGCCCGCAACTTAAGTAGGTCTTATGGCTAACCCCATGCCACATACTCAGTAGTTACATAGTTAGTATGCTATAGTACGTGGCTAATGGGTACCCAGAATCTACATGGATGTACAAGGTGTGCAATTGGAAAATCATATTTTCTTCATTTTCTTCAGAAACAACCCAAAATCAAGATCTATACATTAAATGAAGATCTGGGTTCTTATCCGGGTGCCGCCGAATGGTTCCCCAAACCGGGTTGTTCACATGAACTCAAGTGAGTTTCCTAAAATTCCAGAGGCCACAATATAGTAGTGAGGGCCAAGGATTGATATTGGGGAAACTATTCCCTCGTTGGTAGAGAATACAAGGTGGAAAAAATAGTGAACAACAATGTAAGAAATAATACCATACAATAGAAGAAAACAGTGGACGACTGATTGTAATAAAAAAAATGAACCATATATATATATATAAATTATTCTTGTCATATGTATAGGGAAGTATCCATAACATGTCACTAAGAAAAAAATAAAAAATAATCCAATACAAGGAAATAACAAGTAAACACTAACATCATCGCAAGCCTCAGCTTGGTCCCATGCTCTCCAGCTCCTACAAAAATGAAGTACAAAATGAAGAAGGGAATATTCCCTTATCTATACATGAAATAATATAATCTTCATGGGTCCAAATTCATGACCCAAATAGTGTGTGAGACGAATTCCTATAGGAAACCACTAAATGATCTATTCCTATCAGTCAGTCGATATATATAGAAGTTAATATGAAAAAATGACACAATAAACTAGGAAGTACTCAAATGTAAACAATTTTATAGTGTTCAATTACATTCCTTTAATATTTATTATTCACCTTTTGAATCATGTAACCCTGAGATATAGCCTAATATTTATATCCCCCATGTAATGTAACTAAATAGATTTCTCATAATAAAATCTAAACAATAATTTAAGTTCTAATACAAGATTGTGCATTATCTTGGAAGACTTGTCACAATCATTCAATTATTCACAAATAACCCTTTGGGAATGTTCTCATAGTCCAACCCTTCCTATCCAATCATAGAATTAATTCATTAAATAATGACCCTACTAGAAATTTTTCTTAGTTTTATCCCCACAGGCCAATCATCTACACCATTTCTCTCACGGTCCAATGTAAACAATCTAGAAGTCCCATCAGTCTTCCTGGTCTTAGGATTTCCTGGTCCATAAGAGAAATAACGCACATATCATATCAAATAAGCTCATGTAAACAATAACTACTACCTAAAAAAACATATGAAAATAATATCACAAGAAAATTTTATAATTAAACATCATCCTTCTCAAACAAATCATGAAAAACATTGAACACTTGAATGGAATCCTTGAAAAAATGGCCATAAACAATCAAACAAGGGAAACACACCCATGGTGTGTCCCTTAGACAAGGTATCTGACCTTACACGAGAAACAAAACATTATCAGTAAATCAAACCATAGTTGGTATTAACATAGTTAAATTCCAAATCATGCAATACACAAAACATGTCCATGCATCACTTTGACCATATATAATCCAACGTCTAATAGGGAAAGTACCAAACCAATAACCTTGATGTCTTAAAATCGATATAATTGAATGTCGTCCCTTGAATCATCATAGATCTGTGTAGATCTACAAAACTGTTAAAAATTACCAAACTAGAATAACTCACAAGAAAGGATGAATGGAGAAGAAAGGCTCTAGAGGGTTTGAGAACTTACTGGTGTGATTCCAATTCACCCAATTTTGTCTCGATCATACCACCAAGGGGAATCAGGGGTTCAGAGTTCTTCCGTCACACCATAGCACTGCTTTATGAAACATGTCCGAAATAAGATGTTTTCAGATATGAGATGATACCCCATTCCAATAACACAAATGAAAATAAAACTATATGGTGTGTGCTTTAAAACTACACAGCGTGTAGTAGCCATAACTGTCACCCGACTTAAGTGGGTGTTCCAGCTTACCACACACTAAGTACTCGGCCATTACATGATCAGTTCATGGTTGTACGCATCTACTAGGTACATGGCTCATAATTAGAAAATCTTGTTTTGTTCCTTTTTCATCCAAAAAACCAAAAATTAAGATCCATACTAGAAATGAAAAACCTGGTTCTTATATGGGGGATCATTCAATCAACTCATGAAAAAACTAATATTTTCTTCTATTGGAGTGAGATAATGAAATATAATTATCCTCAAAACAATGGTTGTCTAACATGTAAAAATTTCCATTTAAATAAGTCCTTTAAAAATATATGTTTTCCATATTCAACATTATCTATATAGAATTACTTCAATATCACACATTTTATCAAAAATTTTACTAAATATGGATCTTCATCTTCATCTTCCCACATCATTTTAAATGGTATCAAAAAAATTATTATAGATATATTTCATCACATTCATGTGGACTCTAAAAGTTATATTTATAATTTATGTCATGTGATTATTATAGTCAATCAACCTATGAATTTCTATATAACATGAATTCTCTTGAAATTATATTAGCAATCAAACTCAAAAATACTCCCCCTTATTATATTTCCCCCCTAATATTTTCCATTTCAATGATATGTTATATATGCTTATAAATATTAATGTGTTTATGCATCTTAATATCTCCCCATTTTAAATAATAATAAGATGGGTAAATTTATTATGGTGTTGGAGAAATACCACATTGTCTCGTAGAGAGCATAAACTAATTTTATATTCCTTTATATATTTAGTATTTTGAAATATTAGTAAAAAATTATTCATTGTTTTGATATAAATCTGACATTATATTGTATATTATTTTTTTCTTCATTAATTTATAATGATCATTATTATTGAAAATAAATACACATGTTTAGATTAGTGGATATATAATTAATAAGGGTAAATCTATTATTGTATTTCATATGACAAATATATGTATATATATTCACAACTTATAACATTTTTCCATTACATCTACTTCATATGATTTTACAATTTAATATATGAGTTCTTAGGCACTCAAATTCTATAATGGAAGTCTAAAATATATATAATCCATGACTAAAAACTATACATTTACTATCATACCAATTATATTTTGATTTCATCAATAAATGACCTATATTCCAATTTTAAATACATTTAAATTTGGATTTATTTTTATGTATTCATTTTGATCAAATAATCATGATAGTTTTTTTGAGATAATTACTACATACCTTCCTCCATCAGAATTGTTTTATAATTATATGAGAAATACTAATGTAATAAATATTATATGAATAAATTGTTTATATTTATAGACCAAATATCATTAACATATACTGTATAGAATTGAACATGATTTTATATGTGATAATATATTATGTATCTCACTATACCCATTGTTTTATTTTCCACGTCACAATTGATTACTAAGTTATCTTAGGTCATGACATTATAATAAGGTATATATGGAATGAGGAAAATAAAGTATCTCATTTGTTGGATTTTATACGCAACCAAAATAGCCCTCTTTAATAGTTTTCAACCACTCGTTTAAATCCAATGTTTTATAATATCATTATATGATTGTATTCCCATAAGATTCCCTACTTCAGGCTAACTGACCTCTTTCACCGTACCATATTATAAAAAAATATAATTACTCCTTATATCACGCTTTTTTATAGTGTTTTTTGTGAAATTTACTTTAAATATTATTTCACAGATGATGGTATATAACTTTTATTTTTTAACATAGGGTTGTTCATACACATATATATGGTATAATTAAGAGGCATTTACAAATTATATAATCTCCCCCTAAATAATTGAATCACATCATTTTATGAGATATGTATTTTTTACATATTATTATTAATGACCTGATTAGCAGTGTTTTTATTATTTGGAGAAGTTTCCATCGATTTTTCATCACCAAAGCCCGTTAATTTTTTTTCAATTGAATGATATTTTTCTTTTTTAATTTATTATTTTTTATAATAATTATTTCCTTAATATAATCCTTGTAAAAAATTTCTACTGGGAATCATGGAAGGAATTGTTCTCAATGACAATATATTATTTAATGTTTAAATATTTCACCTGAAAAAAAATATTATTGATTTTTAATTAAGAACCCTATCATTATTGAGTGCATCCTTGATGAAAATTCAGTTTTTAAAATTAATATATATATATATTTATTTCTTTTATTTGTATTAATACCTATAATTTTATATTAACATTTTTTATTTAACATTTATAATATCATAATATTATATTTCATAAAATAATGATATATTTAATGTTTTGACTGGTCTTAACATGTTCTATATGTTTCATTTTTATGTACGTGGATAAATAATTAATTTTGGACCTAAAATATAATTTCAAAATGTTTTATACTATTCGAATATAGAAAATATATTTTACACCATCTATTGAAATTATAAACCACATTGGTAATTTTTGAACCATTTCATCCTTTTGAAATCCATGTATCTGATTTTCTAGAATCAGATATTCTATGAATGCCTAAAATATAATGTGCCACAAAACTAAAAATTGAGTATTTTTTTCATAAATATATAATTTTTTTATTTAATTGTAATACATAAACTATTGATATTTTCTTTATCATGACTTCAATTATGAATGAATTCACAAAAATAATTCACTAATTTTTTATTGTTTCTTCAAAAAAAAATTAAAAATATTTGTAATCAATAAATGTGTTTTATAAATCCAATTATATTGATTGTTAATTTATTGGCAATATAATAAAATTTATAAATATAATTCAAAATGATCTATATATGATCCTTCAATTTATATGTTCTTTTTTAGGTATGAAATTTGAAATATAAATATATTTATAGTTTTTTGAAAGTTGGTTGTGGGAATAACTTATGTTTTCAATTGGATTATGTGTAAACCTTATGTGAATTAACCATGTGGTGAATTAATTATTTTGATTACACAATAAGAATAAACTATATAATCAATCATCTTATATAGATAAAAAATATTACTTGAAATAAATCTATTTATAATTTTCTTACATAGTTTAATGAATTTAAATATATTTTTTCACATTCCAGAAAAATTCTGGATTTTAAATTTTGTTTCCTATCTCTATTTTGATAATTTTCATTTCAAATATTTAATTTTTCATAATGAAATTTCATATTAATATTAATTATATAGTCCCTATATAAACTTATTTTTAATTTTTAAAAAATTTCTTATGATGATAAAGAGGTTTTTAGTTTCATGTAGTAAACACACATCAATAAAATAAAAAATATATATTATGGTGTTCTATATAATTTTTTTATATATTAATAAATATAAATTGATATTAAAATTATTAAATATTTTTTTGATATATTTAATTTAGTTTTATTAACATTTTATTTCCTTATATGTTATTCTCTTATTTCAATTGAAACATTTTTTTCATATCCGATCCTACTATATTCATCTTATCATTCAATAACTTATTATTATGAAATTATTTTTAACTGTTGGATCTCTTGATTTTAAATGTTTTTGAATTAATATTGATTTATATAATTATTTTACCATCAATTGAGTTAATTTTTTGAACAATATTTTCTTTATTTTCACCATATTTCTGATAATTTAGTTTTATTAATTTTTAAAATTAAGTTCTCCATTCCCTCTTAACTATGATGGATTTATAGGATTTTAAAAATATTTTAATCCATCAAACTGTACAAGGAGGGAATGGGAATGAATTATGATATGATTCACATGTAGGGGATATTTTATATTTATAAATGATACAATGAAATAAGTGATGTTGAGTGGATACTATGTTGTGTTGTATATTCTACCCAAGATAAACATTTCTCTCAATATCTCGATGATCTATCATGGAATGAAAAAAATATATTACATATTATAGTATCCAAATGAGATAATCATTCTCATCAAAAATCAATAACAAGTATTTTTTTATTTTTCTTCTATATGTTTTCTTGTTAAATGTGTGTGTAAAAATAATTCATATCAATCATGTGAACTCACATTTCTATTTATTCATTTACATAATAAATAATTCTCCTCATATATATTTAGGATGTGAGTATAAAATTAAATATTCCAAAATGTTTGGGTGGTGATTTTCATATTCTATTCTTTGTGTTATAATTTCATTGTGAATCCCCATACAATATCTTGGTGTATTAGTTATTAAAGTACTAGAAAGATATTTTTTAATTTAATTATGATTCTATAAACAAAATCATAATAGGGGACCATGTATCACTCACTAAACAGAGATGTATAAGAGTATAATTTTTTCAATTTAGATTGAACCATGATAATTTTTTTTAATTAATTTTATCAAATATGACACTAATAAATAAATTTTTTAATTATCAATAATAATTAAATTTAACATGTATTTGATTTATTTTATAAATATTAAATTGGTCTATTCTACAACCCTATTAAAATATATGGTCATAATATACTACATAATAATTAGTCTCAAAGGTTTTTCCTTTAAAAAATTTAGTAATACAAATATATGTTCCGATTATTTACATTTTATATTGATAAAATATTCGAAGACCTCAGAATACAAGGAAATGCTATTTAAGATGGTTGGAATAAATTTAAAATATATATAGACTCCACATATGCTTCATAAATATAAGGGAAATAATTTGGAACATTGGTGATACATACTAGAGGTATACCTAAAAAATTTAGTTATATAATACTAGTAAGTTATAGAAAAGTTGTACACACTATAGTATATTGACCTCGATGATATTAAATGAAACAGTACATTGAGATATATTTTAAATATAATGTTTTGATATTATATACTATTTCAATAAGGGAAGTTATTTTAGATATGTTTTTAAATGTAATATAGATCATGAAATTTGGAAGACTCTAAATTTTACAAACCTTATCTCAGAAAATTTTTTATTAACCCAACTAAGAATGCTAAGAAGAGTACCAATAAAACAATTTTAGTGATGAAAAACCCATATATATATATTTCTATCGATTCACATGAGTTTTTAATGGAATTAATTATAATAAAAAATATTTCATAAACATTTTACTTTTAAAAAGATTCTGATGGGATCATCCAATGACATGAAAGAAAATTAAGGCCACCATTGATGAATGAATGAACATAAAATAATACATTCTTGATGAATTTATTTGAGAATTAAATCAATATGAATTATAAAAAAATAACACCAATGAATTAGAGACCATAAAATTAAATGGTGTAGAATTTAATTATGTGAATGTTTTTTCTACTAACTCTTATTATTCCAAATTGTAGGATAGTAAAAAAGAAGATATGTATCATATTTGTGACTGTAGTCTATAAACAGATGAAAAATAATGGATTCAAGAACCAGTTTAGAAAAAAACTCAAAAGAAAAAAATTAAGGGGATATTAAAAAGGTATTATTAGTTACAATACATCATATGTTATTTGTTATGAGTGTATAAATAATGAAATGGTAATGTTAAAATGTAAAAAATTAAAGAATAAATATAAAAAAAGAATTAGAAAGAATATAATTTAATACCTATTAGAGTTGTATCAAATAATTTATTTCATGTGATGAATTTGAAAAAAAACAAATAGTGAATCTTTTTCATCATATATTTACTAAATTTGGTTACAAATTTTCATTTTTATTAGTTATGGTATTATTATGATAGTGACTATGAATTTCCGAATATATCATATTTAAATAATGAAATTGATATCAATAAATAATGTGTTTAAAAAGATAATAATTTATATAATAATCTTATGTAAAATATTGGGAAAAGAGTATCTGAATATTATATTATTTTAAAAATAATGAAAAAATAAGGATACTAGTTATGCTTCTTATTCAATAGTTTACTCTAAATTGAAATATACTCATGTATTGAATGAATAATGGAAAATGTATGATGAAAATATACAGAATTGTTTTTATTCAATTATTCAGTATTTTTAAAATTTTAAAAAAAAAAATTCTTTATATAAAATGATAATAATAATTATGGTATAGGATATGATAATATATTACATTAAAATCCACATAATCATGTGTTAAAAAAAATTAACATGCATTTAATATTAATAGAATACATTGTTTTATGAATGGTCACTATGAAAATTTTGGTTGTCTTTGATTAAATATATTCATTGGGATTTAAAAAACCTCCAATTTATAAATACTTCTCATCTAGAGTTCCAAAAAATATATGTTTACATTCTATGTGGGTAACTATTTTTTCCAAAATATTTGGACCTACTGTATCATGAGTGAGTTTTTTAAATAGTTGATTAATATTTGAAAATAATATTGTATTTATCAATAATGAAATATGATATATGGATAATGTATTTTCATGGAACAAGACTATATACACATAATTTTTTATTAAATTCAAAAAATTTAATTGAGGAACAATTACATTTTGAAAAAAATTAAAATACAATCTAATATCTTTTGGTAATGTTAGTGTTTCTTATCATACTTTCATCCTAATGTTCTATATATTTATTATTTAAAACATAATTTGCATAGTATAATTAAATTATGTGATGATGGAATGGAAGTGAAATTTAAAAATGATAAGTGAGTAGTTTTTATGGATGATTATATATTAATTTGTTCTAATTGAAACGAAAATATTTATACAAATATTTTTTTGATGTAACTATTCAATAAGTAATGTATTTAAATTCTGTGTAAAATGATATAATTTTTAACATTTATGATTAGGTCATGTTAGTATCACAATTCAAATTTGAACCTGATATTGTTATACAATTACCTACATTGATGAAAGAATAACTTCATTATTTTGATTCCATCATGAAAGCAAAACAACTTGAAAATGCATTTATAACTATCAATCTGATATGTAGTAATATAACTATATAGATATTACATTAGGATTAGTGTTTTATATTTAAATGAATTTTCATTTATTCACATAAAAATTATACTTCATCAAGATTTATATCCTTTTTAATTTATTTCGAATTCAAATTTTTTAAAAAACTTTATTTATTCATATTTATAAATTATTAGAATTTCATAATTGAGAATTTGAATTTTTTGTGAAAACAATGTTTATATTCATAATTTTTATTATTTAGGAAGACCACAAAAAACCACATTGTAGAAAAAAAACAAATACTAATAATGAAATGTATAACACTACATCTAATTAATATAATTTAAATAGATATTTTTTGGATGAACCATATTTATTTCCTTCCATATTTCATATTTAATTATTTTTAAACCTTTTTAATTAAAATATAATATGATTTTTAATGGTATAATGCCTAATGTTTTTCATTTTAGAGTTTTTTTAGTGTTTCTATTTTTAATTCAAAAGTAAATTCAGAGAAAATTTATATTAAATATTTAAAATTTATTTTTCTTGGTTATTATTATAAAATTGTATATTATAGATATTATAATACAATAGAAATGATTATTGAAGATTTTTATGCTATTAAGTATTTAGATAATAATGTAAAATTAAATTATGATTTTAATTTTTTAGTTATGAGCCATGATATTTTAACATTAGTGAAGAAAAACCATGGGATAAGAATTATTATATTTAGTGGTACATTATACATTATTTACTTGGTTTAAGATCTAAGATTATTCATAAAGACCATTCCATTGACAATGTGTTTGGTAATGCTGTTTCTAGAAGGAAAACCATAATATAAATTTTACAATTCATTGATAACACTACATCAATTTCAGATCCTATCCCTGAAAATGTTCTTGTTCATTAAATAATAAAATTTGTAATATTTATATTTAAGATGCTATTTATAAATTTATTATAATTAAATTTTTGTGTTATGTTGAATATTCAAAGGTAAGAAAGGAAATCAGAAGTAAGTGAATCATTATAAATAAGCTAGATGAATCTTGATTTGTTATAAAAAAAAGAAATACAAAAATGTTCCCTATGGATACTCTCAAGATGAATATGTAGAAAATTATGATTCATTTTATCCTTTTTCTTGGTTAGAGAAAATAGATAACTTATTATTTTTACTATTATTGATTTATTTAAGATGTGTGAAATAGATGCACAAAAATTTCATTCTTAAATGGTTAAATAACTACATATATTTGTGTTCATCATCCACAAGGCTTTGAAAATAAATAATTTCATAAGAATGTTCATAAATTTTCAAAACCATTGTATACTCTCAAAAAATAGCTCATTATATCTATAAATGGATTTAATAGTTCCAATCCAATCATATATTCAACAAAATTAATTATGATCATAAAGTGTTTATTAAAATAATTTCTAATGATACACTAATTTTACAAATTTATATTAATGACATATTAATTATATCACCTATTGATTTTTATTATAATAATTTTTTCGTAAGATTTTGTATGAGTTGTAAATTAATTAAATGGGATAATTATTATTTTCTATGACTCATAATACTTCAAAAATTAAAGGGAGAAATATAGAAAGGGATAATTTATTTCCCAAGGAGGAAGAATGAGAAAAATGGATATTGTGAGTAGGGGTGAAACATTGTACATAATTTAAAGAAACATAACGCGAATAATGATTATTCACACTTACCAAAACTGATAAAGACCATATTGTCCAAAAAGATAATTTCCAATGCATTGAACTTATATTTCTAGTGATTTTCTGTCATTCTGGGGGATTTTAAAAGGGGATTCCACCCTAAAATGGATGATCCCACTATGAAAAAAAAAGTGTCTAACAATTAATTTCAAGATAATTATTTGATGTGGGTTATAAGGAATGAGGAAGAATAATAAGAAATACCTCTAGATTTAATTATCATCTCTAATGATGAAATAATTCAAGAGGCAACCGAGATTCAAAACCCATAAGAGGATGTTAATAGGATGACTTAGAGAATGACTAATGACACAATAAATTAAGAGTATAGAGTGGGATGAACATACAAGATAATATTTTGACCCATGGCTTTACAGAATGGAAGATCACCCTAGAGGAGTGTATACAATATTAGGATATAATGGAATATCATTTTGAATATAATATCATGGATGACCAATATAGAATAGTAATTTCACTTCACTGAATTTTATATAGGTAGATTTATTTTAGAATTCATAATAATTCATTCATTGATTGTTTGATATCTTACGGTGTTTCATGATATTTTGTTTCAATTTTGTGAGGTTTCCAAGTTCTCCAAAGAATGTTATTTTTTAATTTATAAATTTCAATTTTATGTCATTCGGTAAAATGGTTTGCTTTCAATTAATGTAAGTATAGGAAAACAAATATAAGTGGTAGTTTTAAATTAAAGGTTGGTGAGTCTACCAAATATAATGAAATTAACCTTTATATAATAATAACATTTAACTATCATTATTTTACAACATTAAGAATCTACATCATTTTGACTATTTTCTTAGGATAATTATTTCACGATGGTTGTAAATACAGTCATATAAATTTTTCGAGAAGAAAATTTAAATTTGTAAATAGAATTTGAAACTATAAATTATCCTAAATATAACATTTCTCATTTAATATCCCATTCTAACTCTAATTTTGGAAACAAAATAATTGAATGAAAAAGGACATTAGTTATATATGATTTTTTTGTACAAAATTTTATTTTTGGGTTCACAATGAATAATTTATATCTTTCTCTATCTAGTGTATAAGATGAGTATATTTTTTATTTTGGTAGTTCTACTCAATTTTTTTGGATTATGAAAACATTATGGGTTTATAATATTTCTCAAGAAAAAATTTAATATATATTATAATAATACATCTGAGATTTTTATTTATAATAATCCTTTATAAGATACTATAACAAATGATATTGAGTTTATATTTAATTTTATTAGAGATTATATTTATACAAGTTTTTTTTGTATATTTATTCCCAACTAAAAATACATTTACGGATATAATTAATAATCCTTTAGAATTTACTCAGTTTAAAATATTAATATTTATCTTGGAATATTTCATTCTTCATTATTTTACTTTTTCATGTGTTTATATAGAGTTTTAATATATTTATATGTTGAAACAATAACAATTTTCAGGAAATATGTGAAATATGGAAAATGTGTTTGGAATTATTTTGATTAATTTATACCCATATAGGTGGACAGTGTTGTAGGGGGGATAAGGCATTGGCTTCCAATCACAGGGTTGAGTCCCTAAGCCATTTTACTGTAGTGTGCATTATAATAATACTAACCTTTTATTTAATAATGGTAAATTTATATTAATATATCATTATTATATTACAATTAAGTAAATTTAAAAAACATTCTACATGGTGTTAAGAATATAATATATAATAATAAAATTTACTTAATGGAATATTTTTTCTATTGAAACATTATATTTTTGATAAATTAAATACATGAAATAATTTGTTAAATTAGAAATGTTTTTGATCATAGAATGTTCTTAATGTTGTATTTTTAGTACATAGTCTTTATAAGTCATCTAGTAACTTGATATTTCATTTATACATGTTTCTTATTGTTTCGATTTCAAAAATATATTGTACACCCCATAGCCAATGTTTTATCCATATAAATGATTTTTAAACCTCAAAACTATTTCAAAACCATAGAAGAAATTATTCAGAATTGGCCACTCTTTATATTATGACCATATCCTATGATATCTAACTCTAAATAAGTTTATTCGTTTTTAATATAAATATATGAATGTTTAATAAATTGAACTAAATAATATATTTAACTCTCTTAGTTTTTATGAAATATATTTATTTCAAATAAATATATTAATATCAATATTTTTTTTATCTGAAACACTGAGTTAAAATTGTGCAACATGAAACATTGATTTTATGTTGAATTATATGAAACAACATGATTATAAGAAACAATATATACTATTTGAATATAAATATAATATTTTTCACATATCCAATTGAATGGGGGTATGAATATGATAATAGAAATAATGAAAATATATGAATGAAAATTTATATATAATGAATTTTTTTGGGACCTATTAATTATAAATTAAAATAAATAAAATTTAAAAAAATATATATTTTTTTTAAATTAATATTTGTTAGCCCACAATAGAATTTGACATAAAAAAACTAAACAAATTTTATTTTTTAATGATTTAAATGAAATTTACACTTTATATATTCAATTATCATTCTAAAATATGTTAGATTTGTTTTCTAGAAATGATATACAAATACATCTACTTTTACACTTGAAAACTATATTTTTCTAAAAAAAGCATGTTCCTCATTATTTTTAGTAAAGTTTTAAAAATAATTTCCATGAAATTTAAAAACATTATTTTAAATATGAACTTAATTTTTGAAATATGAATGTAAAATTTTTCTTGGAGTGATTTATTTAGAATATTCTGAAAAAATAAAATTTTCATTAAACGGTGAAAAATAATTAATTTTTTAAGAATTTTCTATTATTTTAAATAATTCAAAATCATCCCATTAATTTTAAGATTTATTTAATGAAAAATTATTTAAATTATATATATATATATATATATTAATCCAATATAGATCATCCTAATCAATTTTCTATAAATATTTGTTATTATTTTTTTAATGTTTTATAATTTTTTATATTGTTTGTGAGATTAATTTTATATTAGACTTTTTTACTCTAATGAATAGAATTTCAAAAAAAATTATTCTATATTTATAATAAAAAAATAATATATTATCTAATAATTTCAACACAATTTTTGACCATAATTAATAGTAAAAATAGTAAAAATCAATTACCATGGTTAAGGATAAAGCATGTGTACCATGGGTGTAAACTAAAATGAAAATGGGTAAATTAACCAAGAAATTCAGAAAAACAATTGGTTAGAAATGTTTTGGCCTTATAACCTCTCAAGTATGATATTGTACCATTTTTTAGAATTTTATAAAGTTCTGAACATGGGTAGACCAATTTCTATAAAAAAATACAATTGTTCTGCTCACCTCACTTATAAAAGTCCACCCCCTCTCCACTCTTATTCACAAATCGAAAACAATTTATTTTTTAAAATTAGTACCCCAATTTTTTATTAAATAATTATAAAGAACCTATAATAATTATTTAGATCATAAAACTTATATATATATATATATATATGATTTAGGATAAACCTAAAGACAAATTCAAGGAATTGTAATGTTTTTGACTATGCGTTTTATTACTTCTTCTTCTAACTCTATAAAATATTTTAAATATATGATAAATTATTAAAAAAATAATCTCATGTATAATAATATGTTTTTATGTTAAAGTAATAATTTATATCAATCTCCATATACATAAAATGGGATATCAAATTATAATTTTTGTTTACGGAGAACTACCGCTATGTGATCCAATATTTTTCATTTTCGATCATCATCTCTGAAAAATTATATAATGAAGTATTTAAGGATTATAAATTATATTTTGTATTTTTTATAATTATTTAATTATAATACAACTTATATATTTATACCACCCAATCTGTGTTAAAATAATAATGTTTCTCGTCTGTCCCGAGGACTACCACCATCCAATCTGATGTGAGTTGTGTTTCATTTCTGTTTACTTTAATGGAAAAAAAGTTATATTAAATGAATATATATTCTATTTGTAAAATAATTATAATTAATTAATTATTATACCACATATAAAATCATTCTTTTAATATCATGTTGGATGTGACAATGACGTTCATCTGTATGGAGGAAAGTCACATCCCAAGGAGATGCAATTATTTTTTCACAAACATTATGTCAATAAGGTAGTTATTGTATATTTAATAATTTTTCCCGATATATATTAAATAGAAAAAATTCTGTAATGTTATTATATTATTTAAATTTCACTCATCTCACCCGTCTTGAAAATAGAAACATCATTCGTGCTTTTGTACGCCCTACCATATTTATAAATGATGTACTTAATTTTCTATATCAATCAATTTAAGTTTAATATAAAAAAATATACAAAAAATATATATCATAGATATATAATTTGTTAAATTAGTAATATTATTTAATCGTTTTCAATTTAATGGTATGAACATTATCTATAAAAAAATTAATGAGAAAGAACCAATTTTTAGCCAAAACATGAATTTACTTTGGCATTTATACTAAAGTGGAAATGAATATCATAAGTAAATAATATCTGGTATTAGAAATATTACTGTTGTATTATAATATATTTATAATAAAATTATATATATATATATATATATATATATAAATAGATTATTGTGCATATCATGTATGTCGTCACTTAAGGAAATGTAATTTTTTCTCACATTTAACTTATATGAGACACAAGCAATATTCCCCACCTATTTTTTATGAGGTGTATATACTACCAATGAGTGTTGTTTAAGATTATTCTATATAAAAGTATTTATATTTTTATATTCAATTTTATGATATGTATATTATTGGGCCTATGGTTTAATAGTCATCAAAGCATTATTAGATTATTTTTTGAAATTTTTGTTATTTGGAATAAAGTTATTTTATGCACCTATATTCTACTATGAGAAATATATACATTTTTTGTGATAGTATATATCAAGAATATAATTATATTCATAATATTAAATGATTCATTACAATTTATTATTTTATGGTTCCTATGATACAACATATGAAATGTGGTAAAGGCTAGATGATAAAATCTCATTGTTTATTATTATTAAGTATGGTTATGATTTTTGGCGGAAATAATATGACCTATTTCTCAATAACATCATGAATTTTATAATATTATTGTTATTTCATGTGATGTAAGATCCCAAACCTATATAGAGTAATCTCAAGCGTGATTTCATGTACTTTTTTTACTTACAGTTGACGGGAGTGGTGACTTAAGGTGTGTTGGGCTAAAGTCTAAAAATATTTTAACGAATATGGGATTTGCACGGTTGGTGCATATTTTTTACAAATTGTTCAAATTCCTATGAGAAACCATGCACTTTCTATTACTTTGAGGTATTAGCTTGGGCATGGTCAACACATGGTTTGAGAGGCCATTTGAGGTAACCATGTCAAGTGCCCCTTGATGTTGTGGCTAATGCATAGTTAGAGTACAGATTGTCTAACCGTGTGACTAAATGGTGTGGGGGCGCATAGTGAGATCCTAAAATTGTGGATCTCACACGTTTTCAATATTAAATGACCTAGTTAACCCTATATGCGGACCGAACATAGTATTTTACTTTTTTAATAGTAAATTATGGTTCTCCTAGTGAACCTAAGGGATTCAATGGAATTATGAACATCATTCTTCGATATCGATATACCGAATTAAAGACCCCTCTTCTCATAGTATGTGGAATACATCCCCAGGCTTCTCTTGTTATTTCTTCAATATTTCCAAGACCTTTTCATGGAAGATAGCCTATATTACCTTGGATCTAAACCTGTGTAGTGAGATAAAAATATCGGATTGTGGATCTAGATATATATTTAAGGTATCTTGATGTATTTGATCTTAATTTTGGTTTAGGGATTTAGATCTAGAAAATTTATCAACATCGTTGGGATGCTCATATTTTGGTGATTTCTAATGAGTAATCGTCCATCAATGAATCGAGGTTAGTGGTATAAATATAATTCTCATAGTTATGGATATTATATATATATGAATGATTATATAATTTCCAACATCCTTTGGCAGTTTATTTTCATGAAATGGGTTTATTAGATTAACCAATTATGTAATCGAATATTTGTTGACATAGGTCTTAAACTTGGTAATTAATAATGAGACTAAGGGTATTCCCTTTTATGTAATTAAATTCTATAAATTTATAATAAAAGGTCTTGTTTTAATTAATATAAACAAACATGGGATTTAATTATGATATTTTCGAATTGTTATGTTAAAATAAATAATTATGTAATAATTATATTCCTTTGATAATATGATCTAGATAATTAATTAAGGGATTAATTTTTGGAAGGTTTAGATTTGAAATAGAAAAATAATTATGGAACATTCGTAGATAAGTTCATCAATAAATTGATGAATGAATTAATGGTTTGAAGAACTTAGTTAAAATTTGATTTTTATGATGGAATGAATATGTTTAGCTAATGGATGAATTAGTAATGGGATTAGAGTGGATAATTAAATGGTAAATTAATTGTGTGATAATTATTAATAAATTATCTATAGGGTTTGAGAAGACACTAGTGGGATTCCAACGCACTCTATTGTGTCTTGATCAGAGCTCATATAGAGAATCGGGGGGTTTGGAGTTCGTCAGTCACTCTAGAACACTACTGTACAAAACACCACTCAAATTTAGTGTTTTTAGATATGAGATGTGACCCACATCCAATATAAAAATATTGACAAAACAATAAATATTGTTCATTAAAATGAAAAGGTGTGTAGTATCTTTAACTGCCCCAAGGAGTGTAATGAGAAAATAGTATTTTCATCCTTTTTCTTCAGAAACAACCCAAAATCAAGATCCATACCTTAAATGAAGATCTGGGTTCTTATCCGGGTATCTCCAATTGGTGCCTCAAACCCAATTGTTCACGTGACCATAATTGTGTTTCCTAAAATTCTAGAGGCCACAATATAGTAGCAAGGTCTTATGATCGATATTTGGGAAACTATTCCCTCATTGGTAGAGAATACAAGGTGGAAATAATTGTAAAAAACAATGTAAGGAATAATACCATATAACAGATGAAAAGAGTGGAAGACTGATTGTAATAAAACAAATGAATCATATATATATATTTATAAATGATATTTTTCATATTTCTATGAATAGCGCCAAAACATGTCATAAAGCTATGAATAAAATATAATCTAATACTAGGAAATAACAAGTAAACACTAACATCGTCGCAAGCCTCAGCTTGGTCCCAGCTCTCCAGCTCCAACAATAATCAAGTACCTAATGAAGAAGAGAATATTATCTTATATATACTTGCAATCATATAATCTTCACTGGTCCAAATTCATGTCCCAAATGGTGTGTGAGAAGAATTCTAGAAGGAAACCACCAAAAGATCTGTTCTTATTAGTCAGTGGATATATATAGAAGGTAATAAGAAAAAATGACGCAACAAACTAGGAAGTACTGAAATGTAAAAAATTATACAGTGTTCTATTACATTGATTTAATGTTTATTATTAAATTTTTGAATCATGTAACCCTAAGATATAGCCTAAGATTTATATCCTCCATGAAATGTAACTAAATAGATTTCCTTGAATACTATCTAAATAATCAAGTATGTCTGAATCCAAGATTGTTCGTCGGCTCAACAGACTTGTCACAATCATTCAGTTATTCAAAAATAACTCTCTGGGAATGTTCTCACACTCTAACCCTTCCTATCCAATCATATAATTAATTCATTTAATAATGACCCTATTGGAAAGCTCTCATAGTTTTGTCCCCTCATGCCAATCATGTACACCATAGCTCACATAGTCCTATGTAATCAATCTAAAAGTCCCTTCACTCTTCCTGGTCTAATGCTCTCATGGTCCATAGGAGAAATAACATGCATATCATATCAAAGAATCTCATGTAAACTATAAATATTACTTATAAAAATATATGAAAATCATATCACTAGAAAAATGTATAATCCAACATCATCCAAATCAATCAAGGCATGGAAAACATGGAATGATTAAAAGGAACCCTAGAAAAAATGGACATAAAAATCTATCAAGGGAAACACTCCCATGTTGTGTCCATCATAAAATGTATCTAACCTTACACAATAAACAACACTTAATAAATAAATCAAAACATATTAGGTAATAACATAGTTAATGTCACGACCCGTCCCCCAGGGCCCTTATCGTGACTACCCCATGCCCGCCTTCCATAGGCCAGGGGTTGGCGACTAGCACCAATGGAGTAAATCCCTAAACTGAGAAGGCATTGCGCTTATAACTGTAAACAAACACATCATAGTATACAACTGGAAGCAAATAACTAATTAAAACTATATACAAAAGAAGTGATAGAAAGTAAAAAGGGGCCGGAAATATAGGCCCAACAGGAAAGTACAAGTACAACTGAAAAGAAAGTACAACTAAAATAAAGTAAAGAAACTACTGGGTTGTCCTCCAAGGTTCCTACCCGAAGGGTAGGTACAGATGGCCTCCTCAGCACTCCACGTTTGTCTGTCTCCTCTGTGTACCATCACACCTAGTGGTCCACCTCCAGGTACCGTTCAGTCCAGCTACTCTCTACCTCAGACTGTAATGTTTGTTGTCTGCAACCAACACAATGAGGTACGGGCATAGACCATGTAGGGGTGATTATAACGATACTTAGTAGGGAACCCAAGACCCTAAAGTTCTCTCAAAATCCAACAAGGATAAACAAAAAGTAATAAATCAGCAGGTAACCCCACTTAGGTATATGACCATACATATACCTAAGTTATCAAGTAACCCATCTCAATCTTTATGAAAACACAAAAGTCAAAGACTCAGCTCAAACCAGGATTTTTATTATTGAAACTAGGGATGGTGGCATACTCCTCCTCTATCGAGTGTAGTGGGTCTTTCACGTCACACAGAGGCGCTTCCCATTAGCGTTGGACTGCTGAGGTACTCCTCCTTTTGAGTACCGTGGGTCTACCGCGTCACACTGAGGCACTCCCCACCATGGGTCTGTCGCGCTCACACAGAGGAACTCCCCCTGAGAGCCTGCTGAGATACTCCTCCTGTCGAGTAACGTGGGTCTTCTATGCTTACAAAGAGGCGTTCCCCACCATGGGTCTACTGTTTCACACTGAGGCACTCCCCACTGGGCTAGTCGAGTCACTCCAAGTCGAATCAGTCAAGCAGTCATCAAGTCTCAGCCAGCTACGAGGTCTCTGTACTCTATCTGCTCGCCTCTCTAAGGATCCTCTCCATGAGCTACTAGTCAATACTCCAATTGTCACCAAGTACCATGAAGAAGTGTCTCAATGGTCCGCTACATCGTAGAGGTCTCAACACAATAGACGACGCATCAATCAAACACCTGATCTATTAGTTATTAGAGTTTTTGTCCCAGGGCCCTAGTTGGATTCATGTACTATCCAAACTGACCATATCTTAACTATACCCCGAACTCCTGAGGGGTATTCTCAAAGTTAAAGCTTTGCTCCAAGAATACCGGCACCACTGACGGTCTATCAAACGAAGGTATGGTGCCAAAGATATGGTCCATGAAGGTAAATGGGTCGGTAATGGGCCTAGGCCTGGTCCGACCCAGTTAGACTGACTCGGCCCAAACTAGTCTGGACCAACCTGGTCAGACCAACTGAGTATGACCCTGTCTGTTGGGAAGTTCAGCCCGTTAAGTTCGGGCCGATCCACTGGGCCCATCCCAACAGACTGGGAGGGCGGTTCGGCCTAGATGTCGCCACGTTGGTGGCTTGAACCAAATGATGGGGACAGTTCGGCCAGCACCGTGAGAGGAACAGCTCTGGCGACTTGGCTCAAGAGGCTAGTCGATGAGGAGGCAAGCGGGCAGGCCATGTGGGGCACATGATGGTTACTGGAAGAGCGCGTGGGGTTTGGGCAGGCTGCGGGTAGAGTGCACAGGGTGTGGGCCGGCCGGATGGACTCTGGGCAGGCCGCGGGTGCGTTGGGTTGGGCGCAGCAAGGGCCAGGCAGGCTGCAGGGGTGCCGACAGGGCACCAGGCAGGGCGTCGGCAGGTCACGGGTAGGCGGTCCGCGCATCGGGCAGGGCGCCGGGATGTCGCAGGTAGGTAGTGTTCAGATGGAAGCATCGGTGTGTTGCAGGGGTGGCGTGTTTCGCGGAGGCCGCGGGTAGTGCGTACTTCATCGCTGCCGCCTTCGGCACCGTTGCCTCATCACTATGGTGTAGAATGCCAAAAGAAGAGAGAAATTGACTGAGGACATCGGGCCATGTTAGGTTTGCCCGCACCCTCTGAATTTAGGGAGGTATCATTTGTCCCATCATGAGAAGAATATGATCATTAATACATCTGCAAAAATACCATTTTATCCTTTGAAGAAGGTAAGAAAAAGGGTACAACATCAACAAGAAAAAATCCCCATACTATCGATTCGCTGGTCATCATTCGTTGATGTCGTAGAAAGATGGTTGTCAATCTGTGGTAGATGAACACGTCCCACGTCGAAGGAGTCCAAGGAAGAAGGTCAAAGGGGGTCATTCTTCATAGTCGAAGGCATCCCCCGTCGGCATTTTTCATCGGGAGAGCATTCTTCGACTGAAGAGCATTCTTTGTTGAATAGTGGTCTTCGTTGGAGAGTCTTCTTTCTTCTCCCAATATCCACTAAAATTCCAAGGTAAAAATAATAGGAGTAAGTGTTGTCTATTATTTGATGGAACAAAAATTAAAATTGTGGTGTTTAATTAAATGAGATAACTCATTTAATTAATGGGGTGGAGTTTGCTCAATTAAGTGAATAGGGTTGTCATAAATGAAATAAAGGGGAGTTAAAGAGTTTCTCTACTTTAAATGGGGGGTTCCAAGGAGTTACAAGCCTGGGTGGTCCCCAAAAAAGTTATCCTCCCAATGGAGGTTATGTTCGGGTGGGCCACACCAAAATAACCTCTAATGGGAGGTTATAGTGTGGTGGCCCCCACCTCTAACCTCCACTTGGTTGTTTTAACCACTAAGAATAAAAATAAATCTACATTTGTTTTTATTTAATTTAATCTTAAAAACTCAAAAACTATCATTCATTGTTGACCAACATCCATCGAGGTAAAAGTATTCCTAAGGGAATACCGGCGCTGCGAGTTCAACGGTGCCCTCTGATTTCAATTCTGAGCACCAGTTCAAAAGTTATAAAATCCCACTCGTATGTTTACTGAATGTACCTGAAAAAAGCATCAGAAATTGATTCCCGACACACCAATCCTCAGAATCATGCGTCGTAAATTTTCACAGGCTCATAAAATTCCCATGTATTTAATAAAAAAATTTCCACATAATTTTCGGGTCTATACAATTAAATTCCAAATCAAGAAAACCCCCAACATGTGCATGCAACAATTTTAGCATATATAATATAAAGTCAAATAGAGAAAGTCAAAAACCACCAACATGGATGTCATACAATTGATATAATTGAACTTCTTCCCTTTAATGATCCTTGATCTATGTAGATCTACAAAACAGTTAAAAATTTCCAACCTATAATAACACACAAGAGAAGATGAACTAAGAAGAATGGCTCTATAGGGTTTGAGAACTCACTGGTGGGATTCCAATGCACCCGATGGTGTCTAGATCTAACCACCAAGGGGAATTAGGGGTTCAGAGTTTTTCGATCATAGCGTAGTACTCTTGTATGAAACATGTCCCGAATATGTTGTTTTTAGATATGATATGAGACCCCATTCCAGAAAAATAAATTAAAATAAAACTACCTGGTGTGTGCTTTAAAACAACACACCGTTTAGTAGCCATAACCGTCACCTGACTTAACTGGGTCTGCCAACTTTCCACAGACCATGTACTCACCCATTACATGGTATGTACATTGTTGTATGATTCTACTAGGTACACAGCGTGTACATAGAAAATCCTATCTTGTTCTTTTTTCATCCAAAAAACCAAAAATCAAGATCTATACTTAACATGAAAAACCTATTTCTTATATGGGGTATCATTCAATCAACTCATGGAAAAATATTATTTTCTTCACTATGTGTGAGATACTGAAATGGACCTATCCTCAAAATAATGGTTTCCTATCATGTAAATTTTTTTGTTTAAATAAGTTGTTTAAAAATATATGTAATCCACATTCAACATTATTAATATATAATTACTTCAATACCACACATTTTTTCACAAATTAAACTAAATATGGAACTTCATCTTCATCTTCCTACATCATTATAAATTGTATCCAAAATAATTATTATAGAAATATATCATCACATTCTTGTGGACTCTAAATTTTTTATTTAGATTTTATATCATGTGATTATCTTAGTCTATCAACTTATGAATTTTTATATAACATGAATTCTCTTGAAATGATATTAGTCCTCCAACTCAAAATAACTCCCCCTTATTATATTTACCCCTGATGATTTTCTGTTTCAATGATATGTTATATATGCTTATAAATATTACTGTGTTTATGCATCTTAATATCTCCCCATTTTAATTAATAATAAGATGATTAGATTTTTTATTGTGTTGGAAAAATACCTCATTGTCTCATATAGAGAATAAACTAATTACATATTCCTTTATATATTTATTATTTTGAAATAGTAGTAAAAAATATTCATTTATTCATATAAATCTGACTTTATATTGTATATTATTTTGTTCCTCAAAATTTTCTAATGATCATTATTATTGAAAATAAATACACATGTTTAGATTATTGGATACATAAATATAATGGGTAAATATATTATGGTATTTCATATGACAAATATATGTATAGATATTCACAACTTATAAAATTTTTTCACTACATCAACTTCATATGATTTTACAATTTAATACATGAGTTCTTAGGCACTCAAATTCTATAATGGAAGTCTAAAATATATATAATGCACGACTACAAAATCCACATTTACAATCATACCAGTTAAATTTCAATTTATTCTATAAAAGAACTATATTCCAATATTCAATCCAATTACATTTGGATTTTTTTTTATTTATTCATTTTGATGAAACAATCATGATAGATTTTTTTGGTATATTTTATACATACCATCCCCCATCATGATTTTTTTTATAATTATATGAAAATTTCCAGTATAAAAAAATTATATGAATAAATTGTTCATATATTTAGACCAAATATCCTAAACATTTAATTGAACGTGATTTTATATGTGATAATATCATAATTATCTCACCATATTCATTGTTTTATTTTCCACATCACAATTGATAACAAAGTTATGTTTGTTCATGCCATTATAATATGGTATATATGGAATGAGGAAAATATTGTAGCTCACTCATTGAATTTAATATGAAACCTAAAGAACCCTCTTTAATAGTTTTCAACAACTGGTTTAATTTTTATGTTTTATAATATCATAATATTATAGTATTTCCATAAGATTCCCTACTTCAGGATAACTGACCTCTTTCTCCCTACCATATTATAAATATATAATTACTCATTATATCATGATTTTTATAAGATGCATTTTCAAATTCTATAATCTCCCACTAAATAATTGATTCATATCATTTTTTGAGAGATTTTGTTTCTACATCTTATTATTAAAGACTCGATTAGTAGTGTTATTATTATTTGGAGTAGTTTCCATCAATTCTTCATCACCAAAGCTCGTTATTTTTTTTAATTGAAAGATATTTTAAAATTTTAATTTATTATTTATTATAATAATTATTTCATTAACATAATCCTTTTTTACATTTCTATTGGGAATCATGGAAGGAATCATTCTCATTGAAAATATATTATTTAATGTTTTAATATTTAATTTGAAAAATTAATATTATTAATTAATAATTAAGAACCCTATAATTTTTGAGTGGATCCTTGAAGCGAATTTGGTTTTTAAAATTAAAATATATTTTTATCTTTATTTACTTTAAATGTATTAATACCTATTGTTTTATATTAACATTTTTTTATTTAACATTTAGAATAACATAATATTATATTGCATAATATATTGATAGATTTAATGTTTTGACTGATCATAACATGTTATACATGTTTTATTTTTAGGTACATGGATTAATAATTAATTTTGTACATAAAATATAATTTCAAATTGTTTTATACTATTCCAATATAGAATATATATTTTAAACCATCTTTCAAAAGTATAAACCACGTAGAATATTTTTGAACCATGTCCTCCTTTTGAAATCCATGTACTTTATTTTCTAGAATCAGATATTCTATGAATGTCTAAAATATCATGATCCACAAAACTAAAAATTTATTATTTTTTTCATAAATAAAAAAAAATTCTATATTTAAATAGAATACATATAAAATTGATATTTTCATTATCATGTCTTCAATTATGCATGAATTGAAAAAAAATATTTCACTAATGTTTTATTATTACTTCATATTTTTTATTATAATGATTTTTAATCATATAATGAGTTTAATAAATCCAATTATATTGATTCTTGATTCATTGGTAATATAATGGAATTTATATATATAATTCAAAATGATCTGTATATGATCCTTCCATTTATATGTTCTATTTTAGGTATGAAATTTGGAATATAACTATATTTATAGTTTTAAAAAAATTTGTTGTGTGTATCACCTATATTGTCAATTGGATTATGTGAAACCCTTATGTGAATTAATAATGCAGTGAATTAATTATTTTGATTAATTAATAAGAATCACTTATATTATCAATTATCATATTTAGATAAAAAATATTACCTTAAAAAACACTATGTAAAATTTTATTACATAGTTTAATGAATTTAAATAGGGTTTTCTTCAATCCAGAAAAAATCTCGATTTTGAATTCTGTTTGCTTTTACTATTTTTATAATTTTATATAAAATATTAAATTTTTAGTAATGAAATTTCAAATTAATATTAATTATATAGAACATATATAAAATTATTTTCAATTTTTAAAAAAATTCTTGTGATGATAACAAGGCTTTTATTTTCATGTAGTAAACATACATCAATAAAATAAAGAAAATATATATTTTGGTGTTTTATACAATTTTTTTATATATTCATAAATATAATTTCATATGAAAATTATTAAATCTTATTTTAATATATTTAATTTAGTTTTTTTACATTTTGATTCTAAATATGTTATTATCTTGTTTCAATTGAAACATTTTTTATTTTTGTATTTCACATCCAATCCTACTATATTCACCATATCTTTCAATAACATATTATTATGAAATTATTTTTAACTATTTGATATCTTGATTTTAAATTTTTTTTGAATTAGTATTCGTTGATTTAACTATTTTCTTATCAATTGAGTTATTTTTTTGAACAATAATTTCTCTCTTTTCGCCCTATTTCTGATAATTCAGTTTTATTAATTTTTTAAATTATGTTTTCAATTCCATCTAAACTATGCTGGATTTATATGATTTTAAAAATATTTTAATCCATGAAAATATACAAGGACGTAATCGGAATAAATTATTATTTCATACACATTTAGGAGACATTTTATATTTATAAATGATACAATGCAAGAAGTGGGGTGGAGTTGAAACTATGACATATTTTATATTTTACCCTAGTTGAGAAGTTATCACAATTTCATGATGTTATTTCATGGAATGAAAAAAATAGATGACCTATTATAGTATCCTAATGAGGTAATCATTCTCCTCAAAAATCAATAAATAGTATATGTTTTTTATGTATACTCTATATTTTATTCTGGTTACATGTGTGTGTAAAAATAATTCCTATCTATCACGTGAACTCATATTTCTTTTAATCCATTTTCATAATAAATAATTCTTCTCATATTTCTTTAGGATGTGAGTTAAATGTTATATATTCCAAAAAATTTGGGTGGTGACTGTCATATTCTAATTCTAGTATTATAATTTCATTGTGACTCCCCATACAATATCTTTGTGTATTAGTTATTAAAGTACTAGAAAAATATTTTTTAATTTAATTATGATTCTATAACCAAAGTCACAATAGGGGACCATTTATCAATCACTAAACAGAGATGTAAAAGAGTACATTTGGTTCAATTTAGATTGAACCATGATAAAAAAATTGTTTTTAATTAATTTTCTCTAATATTCCACTAATTACTTTCTTATTTAATTAAAAATAATAATTATATTTAACCAATATTTGATTAATTTTATAAATATTAATTTGGTCTATTCTACAAACATATAAAAATATATGGTCATCCTATAATACCTAACAATTAGAGTCAAAGGTTGTTCATTTAAAAATTTCTTAATACATATATATGTTCGGATTATTTATATTTTATATTGAAAAAATATTACAAGACCTCAGAATCCAAGGAAATTCTATTTAAGATGTTTGTAATAAATTTAAAATATATATAGACTCCACATATGCTTCATAAATATAAGGGAAACAATTAAGAATATTGGTGATCCATATTAGAGGTATACCTAAAAAAATTAGGCATATAATACTAGTTAGTTATGGAAAAGGTATAGACACTATAGTATGATGTCCTCTATGATCTTACATGAAATGATACTTTGAGATATATGATAAATTATGATGATTTGATAGTATGTACTATTTCATTAAGGGATGTTATTTTAGTTATTTTTTAAATGTAATACAGATCAAGAAATTTTAAAACTCTAAATTTTACTGACCATATGTCCGATAAATTTTTATTAACCCATCTAATAATGTTGATAAGGGTACCAATAAAAAAAATTGGTGTTGACAAAACGTATATATATATTTCTATCGATGCACATAAGTTTTTAATGGGATTAATTATAATAAAAACAATTTCATGAACATTTTACTTTTAAAAAATTTATAATGGGATCACTTAATGAAATGAAAGACACTTATGGACACCACTGGTGAATTATTGAACTCCAAATAAAATATTATTGGTGAATTTATTTGATCATTTAATCAATATGATTTATATATAAATAACTCTAATGAATTAGAGACCATAAAATGAAATTTTGTAGAATTTAATTATGTGAATGTTGTTTCAACTAACGCTTTTGACTCTAAATATTAGGATAGTGAAAAAGAAGATATGAATCATATTTGTGAGTATAGTCTATAAACATATGAAGTTTAGAAAAAACCTCAAAAGGAAAAAAGTTAGGGGATATTAAAAAGGTATTATGAGTTACAATACATCATATGTGATTTGTTATTAGTATATAATGAATGAAACAATAAAGTTAAAATGTAAAAAATTAAAGAATAAAGCTAAAAATAATAATTAGAAAAAATCTTATTTAAAACCAATTGGAGTTGTATCAAATAGTTTATTTCAAGTGATGAATTTAGAAAAAATAAAGAATAGTGAAACTTTTTCATCATATCATTACTAAATATGGTTACAAATTTTCATTTTATTATTTAATGTATTATTTTGATACTGATTTTGAATTTCCAAATATATAATATTTAAATAAAGAAATTTATATCAATAAATAAAGTGTTTAACGAAATAATGATTTATATTATAATCTTATGTAAAATATTGGGAAACTAGTATTTGAATATTATTTTCTTTTAAAAAATAATTAAAAACTAAGGATAATTGTTATGCTTCTCATTCTATAGATTACTCTAAATTGAAATATACTCATGATTTGAATAAATAATTGAAAATTTTTGATGAAATTATAGAGAATTGTTTTATTCAATTATTCAAGATTTTGAAAGTTTTTATAAAAAAATTTATTTGTATAAAATAATAATAAATATGGTATAAAATATGATAATAGATTCCATTAAAATCCACAAAATCAAGTTTTAAAATAAAAAATTAACATGAATTTTATATTACCATATTATAATGTATTATTAATGGTCACTATGAATATTTTTTTTTCCATAGATTAAATATATTCATTGGGATTTAAAAAGGCTCCAATTTTTAAATACTTTTCATCTAGAGTTCAAAACAATATATGTTTATATTCTATATGGGTACCTATTTTCATCCAAATTATTTGGACCTATTGTAGCCTTGGTGTTTTATTTCAAATAGTTGAATAATTTATGAAAATAATATTGTATTTATCTATGATGAAATATGATATATGGATAATGTATTCTCTAGAAGCATTACTATATAACCATAAATGATTAGTAAAGTCAACAAATTTGATTGAGGAACTTGTATATTTAGAAAAAAATTAAAATACAGTCTAAAATCTTATGTTAATGTAAGTGTTTATTATTATGATTTCATTCTAATTTTCTATATATTTATTATTTAAAACATACATTACATAGTATAATTAAATTACGTGAGGATGGAATGGATGTGAAATTTAAAAATAATAAATTAGAAGTATTTATGGAAGATTATATATTAATTTGATCTAATTGAAAATAAAATATTTATACAAATATTTTTCTAATATAACTATTCAATATGTAATGTATTTAAATGTTGTGTAAAATGATAGAATTTTTAGAATCTATTATTAGGTTATGTTAGTATCACATTTCTACTTTGAGCATGATATTGTTCTACAATTACCTACATTGATGAAAGAATAACTTCATTATTTTTATTTCATCATGAAAGAAAAACAACTTGAATACACATTCATAAATATCAGTCTAATAAGTACTAATATAAATATATAGTTATTACTTTAGGATTAGTGTTTTATATTAAAATGAATTTTCATTCATTAACATAAAAATGACACTTTTTCATGATTTACATCCTTTTTAATTTATTTCAAATTGAAATTGTTGGTATGATTTTATTTATTCAAATTTATAAATATATAGAATATTATAATTCAGAATATGAACATTTTATTGAAAACAATGTTTATATTCCTAATTTTTATGATCTAGTAACACCACAAAAAATCACATTTTAGATAAAAACAAATAATCATAATGAAATGTATAAAACTACATCAAATGAATACTATTAAAATAGATATTTTTTGGATGAACCATATTTATTTCCTTGAGTATTTCATATTTAATTATTTATTTAAACTTTGAAAATGAAAACAGTATATGAATTTTTAAAGGTATAATGCCTAATGGTTTTCATTTTATAGTGTTTTATAGTGTTTCTATTTTTACTTCCAAATTAAATTCCGATAAATTTTATATTAAATATTTAAAAGTTGTTTTCATGGTTATTCATATAGAATTCTGGAGTATATATATTATAATATAATAGATATGATTATTGATGATTTTTATGCAGTTATGTATGATCAAAATAATGTAATATTAAATTTTGATTCGATTTTTTTTAATTATGAGGCATGCTATTTTAACATTTGGGAAGATAAACCATGGGATAAGTATTATTATATTGAGTGGGATATTATACATTCTTTACTTGGTTTATGATCTAAGAATATTCCTATATACCATTCCACTAATAATCTGTTTGGTAATGTTGGTTCAAGAAAGAAAACCATAATATAAATATTAAAATTCATTGATAACACTACATCAATATCAGATCTTGTCCCTAAAAATGTTCTTGTTCATTAAATAAGCAAATTAGTAATATTTATATTTAATATGATATTAATAAATTTATTATAAATAATGGTTGGTGTTATGTTGAATATTCTAAGGTTATAAAGTAAATCAGAAGTAAGTGGATCATTAGAAAGAATCTAGATTAATCTTGAGTTATTATCCAAAATAAATACAAAAATGTTCCCTATGGATACTCTCATGATGAATATATAGATAATTATGATTCATCTTAACATTTTTCTTGGTTATAAAAACTAAAGAACATATTATTTATACTATTATTGATGTATTTAAGATGTATCAAATAGATGAAAAAAATTAATTCTTAAATGGTTAAATAACTACATATTTTTTTTTCATCATCCACAAGGTTTTGAAAATAAATAATTTCATAAACATGTTTATAAATTATCAAAACTCTTTTATAGTCTCATAAAATAGCTCATTATACATATAAATGAATTTAATTTTTCAAATCCAATCATATATTCAACAAAAATAATGATGATCATAAAATATTAATTAAAATAATTTCTAATGATACTCTAATTTTACAAATTTATGTTAATGACATAGTAATTATTTATCCTATTGATTTTTATTATAATAAATTTTTAGTAAAATTTAATATGAGTTGGAAATGAACTAAATGGGATAATTATTATTTTCATAGACTCATAATACTTAAAAATGACAACAAGGAATCTAGAAATGGGATAATTTATTTCCTAAGGAGGAAGAATGAGAAAAAGGGATATTGTGAATAGGGGTGATACATTGTACATAATGTAAAGAAACATAATGGGAATAAAAAAATTTCACACTTACCAAAACTGATAAAAACCATATTGTCCAAAAATATAATTTCCAAGGTATTGAAATTATAGGTCTAGTGTTTTTCTGTCATTCTGGGGAATTCTAAAATGGTCTTCCACCCTAAAATTGATGATCCCTCTATGAGAAAAAATTGTCTTATAATTTAGTTCTAGATAATTATTTGATTTTTTTATACGAAATGAGGAAGAATAATATAAAATACCACATGATTTAATTATTAACTCTAATGATGAAAGAATGGAAGAGGAAACTAAGATTTAGGACCCATAAGAGAATGTTAACAGGTTGACTGAGAGAATGACTGTTGAAATAATAAATTAATGGTATTGAGTGTAGATAAACATACATGTTAGTAGTTTGACCCACGACTTCACATAATGGAAGATCACCCTGGACAAGCATATAAAATATTAGGATAGGATGGAATATCATTTTGAATATATTATCATGGATGACCAATATTGAAAGTTAATTTCACAACACTGGATTTTATATAGGTAGAATTATTTTAGTATTCTAAATATTTTAATCAATTATTATTTGATATCTTATGGTGTTTCATGATATTTTGTTTCAATTTTGTGAGGTTTCCTAATTCTCCCAAAAAAGTGATTTTTGAATTTATAAATTTAAATTTTATGTTATTTTTTTAAATGGTTTGCTTTCAATTCATGTAAATATAGGAATACAAATATAAGTTCTAGTTGTAAATTACAAGTTGGTGAATCTGAAAAATATGATGAAAGTGACCTTTCTAGAAGAATGACAGTTAACCATCATTATTAAACAACCTTATGAATCTACATCATTTTTCAATATTTTTTTAGGATAATTATATCAAGATTGTTGCAAAAAGAGTCATATAAATTTTTTGAGAAGAAAAATTATATATGTCAATAGAATTTTAAACTCAAAATTATCCTAAATATAACATTTTTCATTCAATATCCCATTCTATCTCTATTTTCGGAAACTGAATAATTGAATCAAAATGAACAATAGTTATATACAATTTTTTTTGGAAAAAAATTTAATTTCTGGGTTCACAAAGAATATTTTATATCTTTCTCTATCTGGAGTATACGATGAGTATATTTTTTATTCTGGTTGTTCTACTCAATTTTTATTGATTAGGAAAACCTAATGGGTTTATAATATTTATCAAAATAAAATTAATATATATTATAATAATACATCTAGGATTTTTATTTATAATAATCCTTTATAACATACTATATCATACCATATTGATTTTAAATTTAATTTTACATGAGGTCATATTTATATGGGATTATTTGTTTATTTTTATTCCCTGCTAAAATTAAATTTAATCTTATAATTAATAATCCTTTAGAATTTACTCAGTTTAAAATATGTAATTTTTATCTTGGGATGTTTCATTCTTAATTATTTTACTGTTTCATGTGTTTAGATGGAGTTTTACTGTATCTATATGCTGAAATAATCACAATTTTCATGAAATATGTTAAATCGGGGATATCTGTTTGGAATTAGTTTGTTTAATTTATACCCCCATAGGTGGATGTGGTTGTAGGGGGGATAGGTCATGGGATTCCAATCGCAGGGTCGAGTCCCCAAACCATTTTACTGTAGTGTGCATAATAATAATACTCACCTAATAATTATTTATGGTAAATTTATATTAATATTTCATTGTTATATTACTATTTAAAAAATTTTAAAAAAATTCAGGAAGATGTTAAGAATATAATATATAATATTAAAATTTACATAATGGAATGGTTTTTCTATTGAAACCTTATATTTTTGATAATTTACATTCGTGGAATAATTTTTTAAATTAGAAATGTTTTTGATCATAAAATGTTCTAAATGTTTAATTTTTAGTACATAGTCTTTATAAGTCATCTGGTACCATGATATTTCATTTAGACATGTTTCTTATTATTTAGATATTAGAAATATATTCTATAACCCATAGCCAAATTATTACCCATATAACTAATTTTTTAACTTCAAAACCATTTCAAAACCAAAGAGGTGATTATTTAGAATTGGTCGGTCTTTATATTTTGACCATTTCCTATGATATAAAACACTAAATAAGTTTATTCATTTTTAATATAAATATATGAATGTTTGATACATTGAAATAGATGATATATTTAACACCGTGAGTTTTTTTGAAATATTTTTATTTCAAATAAATATATTATTTTCAATATTTTTTGATATAGGAAAAACTGAGTCAAAATTGTGCTACATCCAACATAGATTTTCTATTGCATTATACAAAACACCATGATTATAAGAAAAAATAAATACTATTTGAATATTAATAAAATAATTTTCTCGTAGCCATTTGAATGGGAGAATGAATATGATAATATAAATTATGAAAATATATGAATTGTACAATTATATATAATTAATTCTTTTGTTACCTATTAATTATAAATGAAAATAAATACCATTAAAAAAAGGAAATACTTTTTAAAAATAATATTTTTTTGCCCACAAAAGAATTTAACAAAAAAAAATTATTTTTTAATGATTTTAATGAAATTTATACTTTTTATATTCAATTAACTTTCTAAAATAGATCATATGTGTTTTCTTGAAAAGATATGTGAATACATCTAATTGTACACTTGAAAACTATATTTTTCTAAAAAAACATGTTCCTCATCATTTTTAGTAATGTTTTAAAAATAATTTCCATGAAATTAAACATATTTATTTTAAATATGAACATTGTATTTGAAATCTGAATGTAATAATTTTATGGGGGTGGTTTTTTTATAATTTTCTAACAAAATAAAATTTTTATTGAACGGTGAAAAATAATGAATTTTTTTAGAATTTTCCTTTCTTTTAAAAAATTTATAGCACCCCATTTGTTTTAATATTTACTTAATGTAAAATTATTTCTATTATATATATATATTCATCCAATTTAGATTATCCGAAACAATTAATATTTAACTTTTTTATTATTTTTTTAATGTTTTATAATTTTTCATCTTGTTTGTGAGATTAATTTTAAATTAATCTTTTTTACTCCAATGAATAGAATTTCAAAAACTTTATTACATATGTATTATCACAAGAATTTATATTATATAACAATTTAAAAACAATTTTTGACCATAATTGATAGTAAAAATTGTAAAAATTAATTACCACGGTTGATGTTAAAGAAAATGTACCATGGACAAACACTAAAATGATAATTGGTAAATTGACATAGAGATTGGAAAAAACCATTGGTTGGAAATATTTTGACCTTATAAAATCTCAAGTATGATATTGTACCATCTCTGAAATTTTATAATGTGATGAACATGGGTAGACCATTTTCAATCCAAAAAATCACAACTATTCTGCTCACCTCACTTATAAAAGGCAACCCCTATCCACTCTTATTCACAAATCGAAAACAATTAATTTTGTAAAATTAGTACCCAAATTTTTTATTAAATAACTATAAATGACCTATAATAATTTATGAGATCACTAATCTTATATATAAAGAATTTAGGCTAAACCTAAAGACAAATTCAAGAAATGGTAATGTTTTTGACTATGCATTTTATTACTTCTTCTTCTAACGCCATAAAATATTTTTAATCTATGATAAAATATTTAAAAAAATAATCTCATATATAATAATACGTTATTATGTTAATGTAATAACTTACATCAATCTCCTTATATATAAAACAGGCTATCAAATCATAATTTTGTTTACGCAAGACTACCACTATGCGAACCAATATTTTTCATTTTCAATAATCACCTATCAAAATAGATTTAATGAAGGTTTAATGGATTATAAATTATATCTTTTTTTATACCTATTTAATTATAATACAACTTGTATATTTATACCCACTAATCTGTGTGAAAATAACAATGATGCTCGTTTGTCCCATGGACTACCACCTCGCAAACTGGCGTGAGTTGTGTTTCAATTATGTTTTCCTTAATGGAAAAAACGTTATAATAAATGAATATATATTCTATTTGTAAAATAATTATACTTAATTAATTATTATTCCATATATAAAATAATTATTTTAATCTCATGGGGGATGTGACAATGATGTTCATCTGTTTTGAGGAAAGTCACATCCCAAGGAGATGCAATTCATTTTTCACAAACAGTTTCTATATAATGTAGTTATGAAATATTTAATAATTTTTTCTTAAATATATTAAATAAAAATTATTCTATAATGGTATTATGTTATTTAAATTTCACTCTTCTCACCTATCACAAAAATAGAAACATCATTCATGTGTTTGTACGGCCTACCATATCTATGAATGATGCACTTAATTTTCTATCTCAATCAATTTACGTTTAATATAAAAAAATATAAAAAAAATATATTATGGATATATAATTTATTAAATTATAAATATTATTTAATCATTATCAATTTAATATTATCGACATTATCTACCAAAAAAATAATGATAAAGAACCAATTTTTACACAAAACATGATTTTATCTTGGAATTTATACTAAATAGAAAATAAACATCATAAGTAAATAATATATGGTATTACAAATAATACTATTTTATTATAATATATTTATAATAAAATTATATATATATATATATATATAAATTATAGTGCGTATGATGTATGTCATCATTTAAGGAAAGGTGATTTTTTCTTGCTTTTAACTTCTATGAGACACATGAAATATTAAACAATTATTTTTATAAGGTGTATATACTACCAATGAGTGTTGTTTATGATTATTATATAGAAATTTTATTTTATCTTCATATAAAATTTTATGATATGTATATTATTGGTTCTATGGCTCAATAGTCATCAAAGCATTAATAGATTATTTTCCAGAAATTTTTGTTATTTGGAATAAAGTTATTTTATGCACCCATATTCTACTATAAGGATTATATACATCCCATTTGTCATTATATTTCAAGAATATAATTATATTCATAATATTAAACGTTTCATTATAAGTTATTATACTATGGTTCCTATGAAACAACATATGAAATGCGGTAAAGGATAGATGTTACAATCTCATGGTTTGTTATGATTAAGTATGGTTATGATTTTTTGAGGAAATAATATGAACTATTTATCAATAACATCTTGAATTTTATAATATTATGGTTATTTCATGGGATGTAAGATCCCAAACCTATATGGAGTTATCTCAAGCATGATTTCAAGTACTTTTTCTTTTTTTTACTTAAGTACAATTGATGGTAGTGGTGACTTCAGGTGCGTTTGGCTAAAGTCTAGGAATATTTTGGAGAATATAGGCTTTGCATGATTGGCCCATCGTTTTTACAAACAGTTCAAATTCCTAAGAGAAACCATGTGCTATCAATTCCTTTGAGGTAGTAGCTTTGGTATGGTCAACACATGGTTTGAGAGGCTGTGTGTGGTATCCATTTGATGGGCCCCTTGATGAAGTGGCTAATGCATTTTTAGAGTATAGATTGTCTAAATATGTGACTAAATGGTCTGGGGGCCAATAGTGAGATCCTAAAATGGTAGATCTCACTCGTTTTCAATATTAAATGACTCATTTCACACTATATGCGGCTCGAACATAGTATTTTACTTTCATAATAGTAAATGATGGTTCTCCCATCGACCCTGAGGGATTCTATGGAATTATGAACAATGTTCTTTAATATCTAAATCCTAAATTAAAGACCCCTCTTCTTAGAGTATCTGGAATTCATCCCCAGGATTCTCTCATTCTTTCTCCTATATTTCCATGACCTTTTCATGGATGATATCCTCTATTACCTTGGATCTAAACCTATGTGGTGAGATGAAAATATTGGATTGTGGATATAGATATATATTTATGATATCTTGATGTATTTGATCTTAAATTTTGTTTAGGGATTTAGATCTCGAAATTTTATCAACATCATTGGGCTGCTCAGATTTTGGAGATTTCTAATGAGCGATCATCCATCAACTAAGGGAGGTAGGTGGTATAAATATAATTCCCATAGTCATCGATTTGATATGTATATGAATGATTTTAGAAATGCAGACATCCTTTGGCAATTTATTTTCATGAAATGGGTTTATTAGATTAACCAGTTGAGTAATTGAAGGTTTTTTGATATAGGTCATAAATTGGGTAATTAATAATGAGAATAAAGGGATTTAAAATTATTTAATTAAATTGGATAAATTTATTATAAAAGTTTGGGTTTTAATAAATAAAAGTAAACGGGGGATTTAATGGAGATATTTTCAAATTGTTATGCTAAGATAACTAATTGTGGAATAATTATGTCCCTTTGATAATATGATGTAGATTATTAATTGTATAATTTATTACAAAAGGTTTATATTTGAAAGAGATAGATAATTATGGAACATTAATTGTTATGTTCATTAGAAAATTGATGAATTAATTAATTGTTTAAATCGCATAGTAAACTTTTGAGTTTAATGATTGAATGAATATGTTTAGCTAATTAATGAATTAGTAATGGGGTTAGGGTGGATAATTAATTAGTAAATAAACTATGTGATAATGAATAAGATAATTTTAATTATTAATTGAGAAGTAAAAATGGTAACATGGTCATCATACTTATGAGTTAAGAGAATGATAATATGGTCCTTCTAAATTGAGAAGTAAAAATGGTAACATGGTAATCATACTTATGAGTTAAGATAATGTGAACATGGAAATTAAAAATTGAGAATTACAAATGATAACATTGTCATCATACTTATGAGTTAAAAGAATGGGATAATTTTCATTATATTGAGTAGTAATAATGTGTAATGGTCCTCTTATTTATGTTTGTGATATTGGAAACATTAGAAAAGTAACTTATAAATAAGAAATTAAGGAATTTAAATAATAGAACATCATGTTATGGCCGCACATGAAAATATTGAAACTCTGATATGAGTCGAATAGTGTACCGGATATCATAGTACATTGAATAATTTTAGCTTAGACAAGAAGTATGTATTATGCTTTGGTATTAACTAGGGAGCACTTCAGGCTCTAGTACGAGATGAAGTATTGAGGTATGGGTATCCTTGGGAACCCTGGAGTGAATTTATTTGGATAAGAATAAATTATAATATAATAACAAGTTATTTTTTCATTATAAATAATTATTATAGAATTGTATACAATTTATTTCGACTAGAATTCTTTTAGACACTGTTGGTGGCGGAATACTGAGCTGCAATCACAAATTATTTGGGCCACTTCATTTTTACATGAATATATTATATTGGTTCAGGACCTGATAAGGGAAATTCCCTTGGGATATGTGAAGGATTGGGGATCAAAAATGGAGGGGGGAATTAGACATGGTTCATAACACACTTGGGGAGTCATAGTCTCTTTATTTTTAGTTTTACATTATCCACTTGACACTAATATTGGCATAAAATGTTTTCCCTTTCAGCTGAGTATTGTATTTCATGTGTTGTTATCTTATGATTTGAGTATATCTTTTCTGGTTATATATGATTTATCTTTTGATTATTTATTTCTACTGGTGATTTAATCTAATAAATTAGGGAATAGTTTCCCAGTGAGTGACTTACCAAGCCCTCACATCTAGACAGTAGCTTGTATCATAGTGGACAGCATGCTTGATGTCATGTGGTGAACTAGCTCAGGGCATCATCATGTAGCACCAAGATCTGGGAATTATATGTGTATATTAGTTTTATGTTAATTTTTCCTCACATTATTTAATAATGGGGAAAATATTTTTTAAATGAAGAATGTCCTTATTTATATCATCACTCAAAATCCCTTCTCCATCCATATAAATGATTTCTGAAAATGTATTAAAAAATATTCTAAAATTATCCATATGATTTATTAAATGTATTTTTAACTTTTGTTAACGTGTTTATTTTTTTACAATTAATAATCATGTAATTTTTTAAATAAGAACGACTTTTTATTTTACTAAAAATGGGAATGGGTTCAATGTTTCCAATTATAGGTTATGGACAGTCTATTGTGTCCTCACGAACAACTAATTGTTCCACTGAAGACATTATCAGTTTGTTATGTAACATTAAATGTAAATTATTTTGAATTTTTCTTTATTAAAATTTATTTTGCAATGTAGAAAGGTTATTTTCGTAAAAAATTTCTGAAAATTATTTTTAAAGAACACTTCATATTTTTTCAAGGTTATATTCTGACAAAGAATGTTTAGAAATGTTTTATTTTCAAATGTATTTTTTAATTATGGAAAGGTTAATTTCTGTAAAATGAGTTTAAAATATTTTTTATCATCTATTAT
Organism: Viscum album; assembly: GCA_963277665.1. NCBI lineage: Eukaryota > Viridiplantae > Streptophyta > Magnoliopsida > Santalales > Viscaceae > Viscum > Viscum album. The sequence continues at coordinate 207,133,803 of OY728153.1, read as the reverse complement.
ATGATTCTAAAGATATATTCAATAAAATTTATTTTAAAATTTTCATATTTTTGGAAATATTTATTCAAAATATGAAATTATACATTCTATTATTAATGCATTCAGTGATATATTAAAATAATTTTCCATTATATATGACATCCATTGATGTTACTTATTCATTACATGTGATATAATCTTAGGGATACCATTATTATGCTTTATATTATTGGTTTTGTTTCTAATGATGATAATATATTTATGAAACCCATTTCTATTTCATGGGATATAACATTATAATATACTTTTGAAACCCACTTAATCATCCATTTTTTATGAAATAATAAAATTATTATGACATCGATTTCATTTCCCCATGTTTTGATATTAGGAAATGGAAATGAATCAAATTTATTTTCAATGGATCTAAAATATGGAATTTTTTTGATCTTTTAGCACAAGTATATATGATATTCAAAAATTGAATTTGTGGAACCTATATCTCTATCAAATTAATTAGATAAATACTGATATATTATGATATAAAAATTGTTGGAATGGGGGTGAAACGAGTTCAGCAAGGATCTTATTCAAATATTATAGATATGGGAGTGAAAGTTGTCTAATAAAATAGTTTTGGTATTTAATTCATTCAACTATGATAGTTTTGGTATTGATCCATGAATATTAATGAAATTAATTTCAATACATGTCTTTAATATGAAAATCCTTGTGTATTACAATATTAAGTAATCATGGTCCATGTTATTTTAATTTATTATGATTCATGTCTTAGTAGATAGAAAAAGTTTTCCCATGTTGAATGTTATAATCTATGATCTTTAGGGTATGTTTTTCAATTTTTATTCTCTTATAATAATACCCTTATAACCATGATAAATTATGTATCTGTTACTTATGTGTCCACATATCCCAATACAAAATATTATTATAGTCCTCATGCATGTGTTTCTGTAATAAAATGAAAATTTATCTTAAATGTTGCAATATCTTATTATGAAAAATGTGGGAATCAATAGTTTTTTCAGATGAAATATTCAGTTATACATTAAAAACATGTATGGGAATTCTTTTTTGAGACTTTTAGGGATATTTATAATGATATATATAGGGATATTCCTATGGATATATCTTTTGATAATTTTATGTATATAAAAGTAGAATGTAAAATTTTTTATAAATATAGTGTGTGATTATAGTGTAATAAATACATTTTTATGTACTAAATTTATATGTGGCTCTAGTATAAGGACATGGGGGTAATAAATCTGGGTACGGTCAATTTATAATGACTTGATATTCACCTAACTCAAGAATGTGCGTCTCATTTACACCTATTATGACACTCTTAGGGAATATTTTTCGGATATTCACAATCAAATTACAAACTAACTATAAGGATTTTAATAACTACTTAGTATAAGGCTATGTTTTGGTAGATTTAAATCTAGGTTTCATGATTTAGATACCCTATAATTTAATTTTCAGAATTTTTTGTTTTCCAAAATAGAGTGTTAGAAATCACATTATGATTTTACTTTAAGTTAATTCTAAGAACATGACAGAATCATGTTAATGTTGAATTCAATATAAAATGAATATTTTTTCATCCAAATAAATTTTTCATGAGATCTATAATGAAAAATATTCTTTTTTTTTGCTGACAAAATATCATATGTATCATTATGATCATCCAAATGATTAAATGAGTTAAAAATGTAATGTTTATTCCTTCAAGTTGAAACATTCTCTGTGTTTTAGTGGTTATTTTGATCCACTAGTTTTTGAGAAATAGATTAGTCCATTTGGAATGATATTTTCTGTAATTAATTGTTTGGATCCTGAAAAAATCATTTTATAATTCTATCATTTGTAAGTAGAAGTAGATCAATGGTGTAATCTCACAAAGAAAACGAGGGGATATGTAAAAAATTACGTCTTATGGAGGAGGTTTATCTCTTATGTATAACGCATGATATAAAAAAGTGTAATGAAATTATCCCCTTCAATTTATCGATTCCCATTTACCACAAAACTCAAAGTGAGGTCATTCATCAATGTAAATCATAAGGAATAATTTGTTCACCCTAATTATTTTATTCCAAATAGTTTTTTCAATTGTATTTTTTTCAAAATTTATGCTTAAAAGAAACCTAAAATACATAATCTAACTATATATGATAAAAAACATTAGTCTACTAAAGGTGATTTTATGTTTTCTCAAATAAAAACCCATTTTTATTTCAATTACTTTTTATCTACTTTTTCATTCAGGAGGGTCACAACAATATAGAGTACAATGAATGAATCCAATGACCTTTATTCTTACCAAAAAATAACCCAGACCCTACTCCCTTATAATTTATATCATAAATTCAATCATGATCCCCTTTACCCCCACACTTCAACATTAAAATATCATGAAAATACCAAGAGTATGGTAGTAAAGGAAATTTTTTTCCAGAAAATGGATCATTCATATAAAGGCCATTCGTGGTCTCTATTGGATAAATGAGGATTTAATTAAATGTGATATTTATGGATAAGGGGTTTTCAAAATATTCTTCAATCATTTAAATTCGTTTTTTTGGCATATTTATACCTTTGAAAAGTTGCAATACAAGTTATGGTAGTGGACATTTCCCGACATCACTCCACAAATATTCCAAAGATAAATTTTATGTACTTGGTCTAAAAGTCTTCTAAATAATGTGATATATAATATTGGACAATCTCTAAAGGAATCATTAATAATAAATAATCAATTTACAGACAATTTTCAAATTCAAAGCATGAAAACTGGTTGGAAAATTTCATTTATATAAATCAATCAATTCCCTCAAAACCCAAGTCATTGTTTAAATATCCATGCTTCACATTAACCATTCAATTATACATTTCACCAATTAAATATCATGAACATTGAATTCTAAAACATGGAAACATTTGATTCCAATGAAACTCATGTCTCTTAGATATGTCAAGTAAAGCATTAATTCATATGTGGGAATGTAATTCTTATCATTAATTCTCAAAATATTTATTGGAACAAAAAATGTAAGGCATTTAAATGTTTAAACAATAAAAATTAACTCCCTTTCACATGAAGCTTATTCCTTCTAATCCACTATTTAAGGATTCCATCTACTATTATGACCTAATAAAATAAATCAACACAATTACAGACAAGTATTATGTCATTATAGCTCAAAAATATAGGGGGGGTGGATTCATGCGTGACTAATTAATCATACTAAATTTTAAATCTAAATTTACATGATTGGAAATTAATGTAATAGAAATCATGTAAAGTATAAATATTCATACAATCCCCCATGTGGGAATAAGAGTTTTATAGCCTCTAGTGGGCAGTACAAGCTATTATCCATTATCATATAGGGGATAAATTTTCTTTGATTTGAACCACCACATATGTATTTTTCCATCTTGTGTGTCACCCTTATGAGTGAGGAACGATCCATTGATATAGTACACTAGATCCAACACCATCAAAATGTGGTATAGATTTCAGAGAGGGGGTAGGATGAAGTATGAATCAACCTCCTTCTCTTCTAGTGTTATATTCACATGGGATGCACACAGTGTAATTTTAAAAGTAGGGTTATAATGTATTTTTAATCCGCTAGAATTTAAACCTAGTAAATTATAATTCATCATTTTAGTGTGAGTAGAATTTATCTTAGTTTCTATTGTCTCAACCAAATGTATTTTGTTATGGTATTGCACAAATTTATTTTCATTAAAATTAGGAAGCTCTATGTGTTCCGTAATAGGTATAGGTGTTTTTGCTTTATCTTATTCTAACAAAAAGAAAGGATTCACCAAATATGAATATTCAACAACATAAAGAGTGACACTCAAATAACAGTGAATGAAATAAAAAATTATAGTGTTTCTGAAAAATCATCTCTCGAAGTTGGGGTTGGTTCAACAACTTCATCTGTGATAAGTTTACAAGGGATAATTCTATGGATGGTAGAGTAGTTCTCGCAGAATAAATTTTGGTGATGTATTTACTTGAGGAACTATAACCTGGAAAAGGAAAAATTTCTGTGGGAATTAAGAGGTCAGTGGAGAAAAAACCCACCTACAGAAGAAGAGGTGGTAGGATGAAGTGTCACGTGGAGGTGGTCTGCAGAGTTGGTACACGATGGTGGTACATGATAGTGCATGCAGAGGGATTTTTCCAGAGAAGCAGTCTACGAATGAGAAGTATTGTGTGGAATTGGAGGATATTTATAGAGGATGAAATCCAAATAGGATAACCACTACACAGTACACAAATAATGTGATGTGGTATGTATAAGAGGATAGAAGGTTTGAGGAGGACACAATGAATCATTTAAAAGCTCAAAAATAGTTCTTGGAAGCAATTTTTTCTTAATAGTTCACAAAAAAGTTGATTTCATCTAATTATTGTAATGTCACTTCAATATAGAATCTACAAACATTGAGGATACATTATTTCCGTAAATTGAATGGATATAAAATTTCATAAACTATTATTGGATCTTATTGTAGAGTAGTGAGTGATGGATGTGGAATATGTTAATCCTTCCCACTAACAGCAAGCTAGTGGAAGAGACATAGGGTGTGAGCCTTGGAAATGTAGTGAGAAGATTGAAAATTATTTAAAGGAATTGGTAATGGGCATAGATTTTCTATCCCAAACCTTGTAATTCGTAGTGATCATTAGTGGATTTGGTACATCTGCACATCATCATCATATGGTACTTGGAAAAAGTCTAGTGAGTGTAAATGATGTATAAATCATTGTTTACAGTGCATTATTTAATTTATTTTTATATATTTATATGGGATAAAGAAAGACATGAGTTTATTTAAAAATGAAACAACAAGTTAAAGGGAAATAGTTTTAATTTATCATACCTTGATCCCCCCCTCGCTCAGGATATTTAACCTAGTGGACCTCACAATTTGTATCAGAGGTAAACGATAAAAGTATTCGGTTCTCTCTGAGTAGATGAAATAAAAGTGTTAAGTCAAAAAGGATTTAAATTATTTGACAGTAACAATTTCTAACTATGGGATAATCAAATACAGCACTACGTTCGATCAATATGTATTTATATCTTCACAATAGTAATGATTAGAATATAAGCTGATATTAATAGTGGTGCGCTCTCAGAAGATGAAAGGAGGGAATTGAATGCATATGCCCAAGGGGTCAATAAATTAAGAATATCTCTAACAATGAAATTTATACGAAGGTGATTTCAGTTAAAATATCACATATTATGTGGAAAAATATGTTGACTGTCTATGTAGGATATTCAAATGTTAGAGATGAAAACTCTTAGGTTTTGTCGAAAAAGTATGGAGATCTCAGAATAAACCCAAATGAATTTGTTGATGCATTCATTAACATGGTTAATGTTGTAGTGGAATACATTCATGATATTAGTGAAGTAATTTATTATATAAAGATTGTGAAACTTATCATAAAGAAACTCCCACTATGTTTTAATCTGAATGTTTTAGTATTCGAAATTTTATATCCAAAGGAGATGACATTGGATAACGTGCATAGTAATCTTGATGCATACGGAATGAGAAATGATGATAATGATGCAGTGTAAAAGGGTTAGTCCCATGATGTGGCATTCAAATATGTGAATAATCTCTCCATTGAAGATAGTCATGAGGAAGAAAATTTGGATGATGTCATGTTATTTTTCTCCTCAAATCTGAAAAGAGTAAAATGAAATGTCAAAGGTAACCTCCATTTTCATTTTATCGATGTGGAAATATTGGGAATTTTATATCAATGTTTATTAAGAAAATTGAATATGAAAACGAAGAAAATGAAGAAAATACAAGAAATAATTACTCAAAAAATGAGAAATGTATAAAAAGAAATAAGAGAAAATTATTTAGAAAGAAAAATATACTTCTAATAGAATATGGTTGTTCAAAATAATATGTGGAAGAAGTGATGGAGGAGTACCTAGATAATGAAGTTGATGCTTTGGTGGAAGTTGAGAGAAATTCCATATAAATATTAGAAAGCAAAGATGATTTGGATGAAGTAGAAGGAACATTTGATCGTCAGTCTGAATTAGAAGATTCTCTTAAAGAGAATCGTGTTTGGAGAGAGAAAACAAAGAAATATTAAAAAGTGATTCGTGATATCCAACTCTATATAAAATAATAGAATAAAGATAAGGCTGGTCTGAATATAGAAATTTAGAAACTGAAGTCATCATGGCTATAAATATCAAAGAAGTTGGTTGAGTACTAACTTGAAAGTGATGAACAGAAAAGGTATATTGATTGTTTGAATAAAAATAGAAAAGTTTGAGTCATATATATCAAAGAACATGAAGAGGAAGTCATCAGTCTGCAAAAAAGTGTTACGAATAAAGAAAAATTTTGGACTCAGATATCAATATCAGGGAAACTGATAACACATGCAACAAAAAAGATAAATGTGGTGCATAGTTTTCTAGCTGAATAAAAAAAATAGTCAGATATGATGGAATAGATATTTATCAATAAAATAATGTAGTAAAAGTTCATGTCAGACCACAAGAACGTACTCCAAGATTGAAGATTTATTTGGCTATGATGCAGAATTAGAAGATTCTAAGAACCCATGGCATAACCAGTGGTGAAACATTTCCACGCAAGAATTTACCTTGCATAAGATGATATTATTGTGGAAAGATATTACATTCACAATATTTTTGTTCCATATAAATTTGGTACCAAAGGAAACATGACCAAAAAAGGAATTCACACATAGCTTAATTTTATGGGTTATTATTTGATGGTCATTGTTTCATGTGTGGAGGATTCAGAAACATGGAAATATATTTGTCATCACCAATAAAAATCAATGTGCTGAAGCAGACAAAGGTTGGTTATAAGAAACATGCAAATGTATCACAAAATTATCTAAAAATGAAAAATTTATTTGTAGATCTATAAGATTAAACTGGTATATCCTATTCCTAGGAATGTCAAGAGTATCAATCCTTACTCTGTATAAAATCAGATATAAGTATCGAAAAGAAAATATATCATAGAAAGTGGTTTCATAAATTATGTTAAAATCATTAAATTGAATTGGGATAAGATCATTGACAGTGGATGTAAATCCCATATTATTGTAAATATGGATTTGGTAATGGGAATTCGGTACGATAAAGAATGTATTGTGTGATTTGGAAATAATTAATGGTTTAAAATTATTGTTTGTGGAAAAGAAACCTTTGGGGTATAATACATGACACATTCAGATGTCTTAGTGATTGAAGGTCTTATTCAAAACTTATTAAGAATAATTCAATTGTGTAACTAAAGACATTATATAATTTCTTCAAAAAATATATCTTATTAAGGATGGAATGGTCTCACTGTAGGGAAAGAGTATAAAAGGAAATATCTAACTCTAGTGTGGGGAAGAATATATGCTCTTTCTATCCAAGAGAGATGAAAAGAAGTTATGGAATAATCTTTGTGGCCAATTGAGATAAAATCCCTTAGAAGATTTGGTGAAATTTGAATCTTCTTGAGATATACCTATATTATCATGTGATTGCACACATACGTGAAATTCCTATGAATGATTTATGATTACTCGAAAGATATATAAGGCCAATGTGAAAAGTTCAATAGGATTGTTTGAGTTGGTTCAAATTGATTTGTGTGGAATAATTTCACAATAATGGGAGGCCATGTTATGTTCCCTTCATTAATGATTATATAATTATTGTGTGGGTATCAATCATTACCCACAATTCTGAAGTGTTCAATGACATTATATGATATTGATGAGAAGTTAAAAAGAATCTATATCATAAATTCTAAATGATCTGGAAAAATATTGGAATGACGTTCAAAATAGCCAATTGGAAAATTATCTCTATAAACATAGGATAAGGCATCCTTTTTTAATGAAAAATCCATAGTTGAATGGATTATATGATAGATGAAATTAGATTGTAAATAACATGGAAGGAACAACGGTCATTGAGAATGTCCATCTGGAGAAATAATGGAAAGAAGTAGTGATGAATGTAGTCTACATGTAAAAATAGGGAGTTTCTATATCCGAAATAATAGAAGACTACATATGATCTGTGGTATGGAATGAAGCCATAAATAAAGTAATTTAGAATATTCAGATCTATGTGTTTCGTTCTCATCAAGGATTAAAACCATATGTTTGAATCCCATGTAGATGAAGGTAAATATCTTGGATACTGAAATCAAATAATAGCATGTAATTCATCCAACAGGAGGCTAGGAACGATTGTTGAATGTCATAATGTTAATATAGTGAAGAATAAAGAGAATCTTTAATAAATAAATGATCAGTATCAGGTGGATAGTGATAATGTAATATGGATAACGTGGGGATATTTAGTTCCAGAGGTTGATTTAGAAGAAGAATTAGATGATCATAACAATGAGGATATATTAGTTTGTCTGCAAAGATAGAAGATAAGAGCCTAAATTGATAGAAAAAACATAATAAGGGATCACATATTGTCAGTGTAGAGAAAGAGGATAATGACTCTACAGAAAGAATCATACTTATCACAGGTTGAGCCTAAATATTTCGGTGAATCTATTCATGATAAGAATTTGGTTAAGGATATGAATAAAGATCTTGACGAAATCGTGTACAATCAGACATGAGAGATAGTTTTGATGCCAACATTAAAAAATGTCATCAACACTAAATGGGCCTTTCATAATGAAATTAATGAATATGGTGTCTTGATTTGAAAAAAGCTTATCTAGTGTGGAAAGGGTACTCCCAGATAGAGGGTATCAATGTTGATGAAATGTTTTCAACTATTTCAAAGAAAGAGACAATTTGATTATTTTCATCCATAGTAGTGATACATAATTTCAAGGTTTTGAATATAAACGTTAGGTCACCATTTAAGAATGGGGTTCTAGAAGAAGAAGTTTAGATTGAGAGTCCATATGGTTTACACATTTTATAATATGAGAATACATTTTAAGCTAAATAATGATTTATATGGTTTGAAGAAAGCACCAAGAGCATAATATTAAAGGTAAGATCAGTTTATGATAAATCATAGTTTTCTGCATGGTGGAGTGGATTAAAATCTATTTGTCAAACATGGCCATAATCAAAGGATGATGGTTAATGTATATATTGGTGAAATATTTATTAGAGTATCAGATGAAGAACAATGTTGACAGTTCTCCAAATTCATGAAAAGTGAGTTTGAAATGTCAAGAATTCGTGAATTAAAATTTTCCCTTAGTATACAAGTTACCAAAGTAATTAATGGAATATTCGTATCTAAATATAAATATTCCATGTGGGTTTTTAGAATATTTGGAATGGATAATTTCAAGGAGTTGACAAATCCTATGGCTACCGGAATTAAATTGTCAAGGGATGATGAAGGCAGTGTAATTAAAATTACAAACTATTGGAAAATAATTGGTAGTCTACTGTACTTGATTTCAAAAAGACCTGGAATTGTTTTTCCCACATTCCAAGAAGCACGATATCAATGTAATCCTAATGAAATCCTCGTGCTTTCAGTAAAAAATAATAATTTGGTATATCAAGTGTACTATAGATTTCAGTCTAATATTACATAACAAATCTCAGACAAAGCATTTCAAATTTTCAGATGTCGATTGGGATGGTTTAGCAAATGACATGAAATCAATGTCAAGAGGTGCTTTCTATCATGGCCGATTGTGTATTTCTTAGGTAATCAAGAAAAAATATATCATTTCATTGATCACTTCCAAAGCTGTGTATATTTCATCCACTCAAGCTTGAATACAATTTTATGTATGAAGAAATATCTTGACGATATAAGAGTATAAGTGATGTCTCTGATCAGAATCCATTATGATAATTCATGTGCAATAAATCATAGAAAAAATCATTTGAATTATTAAATGGAAAAGCATATTGAATGAAAAAAATAATTTTATCAGGGGTAATCTTGATGAAGTTCTTAGGATGTGGCAGTATGTGCCTACAGAATAATAATTTGTAGATATTCAGACAACGTCTTTACCCAAATAAGTATTTGAAAGGAATCAACTGCATTTAAGATTCATGTCAACTACCACACACCCTAAAAAGTGTGGACATGGTCCCCCTCCCCCTGAGTTATGGTGGGTTTTACCTAATGTACTAATATGTTTTCATTACTCTATTGTAGACCACAAAGAATGGTTTTTGAGTTCGTTGAAAAAGGGGAGAAATTATAGTAGTGAAATGGGAGAAAATGTCTTCATAAAGAAATAGGTATAAGTTGTTATGTGTATCAGTGAGATAAGGGGAGTTGAATATGACAAGGGTGGTAGTAACATAGAGGGAGTATTAAATTTGATGACTCTTGAGGTGAACGATTAAAAGATACATATCACGATAGATGATGTTCATAATGAATGATGAAAAGTTGTCTTGAAATTTAATGAATTAATTCATTGATTTAAATTTCCCTATTCTATTGTATTTCATGTCGAGAATTTCTCATGTGGTCTTAGAGTATTTGTTGAGTAATCCTTGATCGTTATCTTAATCATAAGAATGAAATGCTGAGAACGGTTGGAAGAAGCATTAATATGATATCAAATTATAAAACTTTTGTAAAAAAAACTCCAAGGGGGATATGGTTGGGCTAAAATACATCTAGGTTTCCTCTCAGTATGTTTTGGGTGTGATTGTTTTTGTTGACAAAGCCATATGACTGCAAATGAGAGTGGTTCGCAGGGATAAAACTGTTCGTAGTGAAGGCATGCAGTACGTGAAAGGCATGAAGTATGTGGAAGGCTTGTGGTACACATGATATCTATTAATTCATGAAAATGAGATGGTGATTTGGGCTATTGTGCTATAGTAGAGGTAGTACGTGGACTACATAGGGAAAATAATTCGTCGGATGATTTCGGTTCCTGCAAGACGCATGATAAAAAGTGGAGGTGGTACCACATTGATGATTTGGTAAATCTCATATTAAAATATTTTTAGATCTATTTTTATTTATAATAGTTCTAATCATATCAACAAGTGAGATAGAATTCTATTTAATAAATTCATCACCCTGGGAATAATTAAAAGTTCAGAGGAAGATTGCGAGGGAGAATTCTATAATGGTTGAAGTAGTTCGTGAAGAATAAATTTCGGTGAATGATTTTTTAGAGGAATTATCGACCACATAGGAAGAAAGGTCCATGGAAGGAAGGAGGTCTGTGGGGTAATAACTCAACTTTATAAGAATAGGTGGTACAAACAAGTGGTATATAGAGGTGGTTTGTCGACTCAGAATGTAAACGTGTATATGAGAGTGCAAGAGAAGGTTGTTTGTAGGTGAAGTAGTCCACAAAGAAGATGTGCTATGTAGAATTTGATGCAGTTCATGGAGGTGGGGATCTATATATATTACCCACTACTTAGTACAAGGAATAAGCGAGGTTGTATATAGAGGAAGCTAGGTGCTTCACAAAATACTCATGAAATCTTTCAAACACTCAAAAAATAGTTCGTGAAAGCAACTTTCGCTAACATAATATTATACAGAAAAGTGGATTTCCTAAATGGGTGAAAATAGGACTTCAATAGACCATCTACCAATTTTGTGTATGTGTGATTTCAGGAATATAAAGGGACTTAAATGTCTATAAACTATGAGTGGTTACCTTCTAAGAGCACTGAGAAAAGGAAGAGGATGACAATGATCCCTCCCATCAGTAGTGAGCCAGAGGAAGAGACATTGGGAGTGACCCTTGGTCATTATATGAGAAGAACCTAATACTTTTAGAGGTAGTAATCCTAGGTAGAGAAGATATATCCAAAACCTTGTAATCGGTAGTAATATTTAGTGTATTTGGTTCATCCACCCATCATCGGTGTGTGCTCCTTGGATGTATCCTAGCGACGATGAAACATGTTAATATCGGTGTGTCATGTGCATGAATAAATTTATGTTAGTATAATTATATGTTAGAATGAGAGAAGTCTGTATTGAATAATGATGAATCAATATTTTAAGGGGATGTTGTTTTAATATATCATACATTGATTCACCCCCCCACTCATGGTATTTGACATAGTAGAACTAACATAATGTATGAGTGTATGGATGTAGGTATTGATCTTCTCCACCCCCTCTCTATGTTTCATCACTATTTTGGATTACAACTCATAATATATAATGTGAAATGAAATGGTACTTGATCTTTACATTATAGATATCATGGAGATCATGTTTTACCTCTTACTCATTCAAGAATTTTTCACGATATTCATGATCTCCCACATATAGTTCAGCAGGTAACTCTTACTCACCAGGAACCAACTCTAGATCTTCTTTGTAATCTTGAATATGTGCAGAGATCCAATCATGATGTACATGTACATTACATTAAATTTTCGTAATAATTAATACATAACAAAAATTAGACACCCAAGGACTGTAATAGTTCAGTGTCTTTGGAAACTTGGAACATAATCTTCAAGTCATGGTGAAAGATATTCAACATCTCCCATAATGATATTCCTATTTTTTATTCCTACCTAATACCTTCGTTTATATCCTAGGGAAAAGAAAACATATAAATGGTCAGCTCAAATTATTATTAAGGGTATGCATTTAGAAAATAAAACAAACCATATACATTTGAACTTAAAAAAAACATGGACATAAAGTTTAAACATCAAAATCATGAGTTCTGAAATAAATCTTGGTAGTACGTAAGGAATATATCATAAAGGAACATCAATCATGATAAAATAGCACGGGAATAAAACATGTAACTGTGGAAAACAATTAATCACATGATATGATTTCCATATTATCCAAGGCATTGCTTCCAATACCATCATAGTGGACAAAGTCCATTACCGAACCGGGTTTACTTGTCGTTTCATCCCTGTATTACTGAACCGAATTTTACATTTCGTTCCAACCATGTCTATATCATGAGATATAAATATTTAAACAATGCAATGGAGGGAGATATAGGTCCCACCCATCTCATAATGAAATCACTCTTAAGTGTTCCACAAAATAAACATACATCTTTCATAATAACCCATCGAATAAAATGGGTTTCATAAACATCATCCCATCATAACATAATCTATATAAAGCAAATGGGTATCATTTCATCATAATAAAAATCAAACCATGTAAATAATAGAGAAAATATTCTTGAAACATAATCATACTAAATAATTTCATCTTATATGGGAAATAATTTACTAAAACACTTGAAATGAATTCTTGAGGAAAATATCCTTTCTTCTACAAAATCATTTTCTTTTCACAAAATTCTATGTAATTTAAAAAAAAAGTATTTTATTTAAAATAATAATGAAATAATTTATAGGATGTGTCATTAAAATAAGGCATTATGAAACCATAAAAATCCATTCATGTCGTATAAGTTAAAAAAACATTCTCCTTGTGATTTTGCTAGAAAAGTCAAAAAGTACCTCGTATTGTAATCAAATGAAATATTCATTCCATACCACATAGTAAAAGTAAAAAAGGGTAAAAATTAACTTAAAAAACATGGAAGAATAGTAAACATTTTATGAAAGCACTTTCAGAAAACATGGACATGGATGATAAACATAAGCCCAGAAAATACTTACGAATAAACAATTTCGAATAAGAACGATATTAGAATAATTATCCCTTTCCTTATGTCCAATTTCATCCATATGTGTCCGAGACTTTTGTATAGTGGGTTTAAAAATATTATTAACTTATAACAGAACCATAATAATATTTATTATATCATATATGATTCACCTATTACTTTATATTAACCGTTCACTTGTCAATTCCATGTCAAAGCCGCGTTTTGGGTAAAATCGTTTCATTTATCATATGTGTCTAGACTTATGGTTCTTGATATTATTATTACTTATATAATTATTTACTTAATTAAAGAATGTAAAAAAGGATTTATATATCATATATATTCATTATATATATATATATAATATATAGATAAATGAAATTAAATACACCGTTCATGGAGACGGTAGACCGTACGCACGCATGAATGTTGTTTTCATTTCCTTATCGAATTGAATTGAAGTAAGTTGATGACAAACACATATATATATCCAATAGAATAATTTTGTCATATATTTCATGATTATTTATTATATATATACATTATTATCATTCTTGATGGGTTAACATGGAGAATGAATCTCATCACGTCGTGGAGATGGTAATCCGTAGGTACGCACGAGGGATGATATCATTCCCATAATTATTGAATGGTATAAGAATGGATGATATAATACCTCATAATTAGTATCATGTTATAATAATCATTTATAGTTATTCTTTAGACCATTATACCCATCCAATTAAGGTGGTAGTGGAAAACAGATTACACCACAGCGTGGAGACGGTATTCCATACATACGCACGCGCGATGATTTCATTTTCCGTAAGATGGATAGAAGGTGAAATAGGGTTTTTTCATATTTATAATAACATATAATTATATTAGTGATATTGATGTTATTACTTTTTTATGAAACAAAAAGAGAAGAGGAGGGAGAAGAAGAAATGAATTTCAAAGAATTGGTAAAGGATATTACCTCCGCTTTGATGCACCTCTTCTAAACCACTTCTTAGGGCACTAAAGTTGGTCTTTGAAGAATACCAGGACCTCTATAATGTTTCTAGAAAAGTGGAGAAGATAAATGGGCAGGGGTTGGATGAGCATGAAGGCAAAAAATTGTCTGAGTAGGATAGGGAGGAGGTGCCCTTTTATAAGAGAGGAGAGGGGCACTTTTTGAAACCTATAAAATATTACATTACAATAAACTCAAACCCCACATAAAAACCTCCAACGTGACTGAAATCTGAATATGAGAAAAGCTAAGTTTGTAATATCATCAACCAAACAAATTTATACACGTTTTTATTTTATTTTAATCCTTATCATTTTGATTTATTCTTATTTTATGTATTTAATCTTATTTTTGGTAATAATTTTCTATAATTTAAATTTTTTTAAATACATTCTTATTCGTAGTGAATTTTCGATAATTAGATACATTATTACATTTTCTACCAGATAATTTTAAATTTTAAATTTTTAAATATTTTATTGATTTTTAAACAATTTAATAATATGTTATTTTTTAAACTATCAATAGTGTCAATTTTGACTCCATTGAATTATTAGAATTTAAATTAAATCCATACAGAAGATATATTAGAACCAAAATATTTAATAGATTACTAACTTGTCATATTCATATACAATATTTATGTAGCACATTTATTTGTTCATATAACATTTATTTTAATATTTTTAAATCCATTTATTTAATATTTACATTAATAAAATAATTACAACATCATTTTTTTATAATTATTTAATATACTTATCTATTGCATAAAAATAAAAAAATATTATGATGCAGATAAATCTAATATCTTCCATAAGAATACTTTTACTCGAATTTATCATCTTAAAATCACAACATTTATATTTTTATAGTTATTAAATTTTGAAGGTGACAACTTTAACATCATTTAAAATAAAATAATATAAATGTCATAATCGCTTTTATAATGCTCCAAATGGTCAAATATTCGACCATTGGATGATTATGGATTACATGTAAATGGCCAGTAAGTATTTATCAGGTGTTTGTATAAGGACCATGCCTTAAACCTCACTTAATATTGAATTAACTGAATAATTCACATTGAGGATCATTTCAGGTTTAGAGTATTAGAGAATTAGATC
This sequence comes from Viscum album, assembly GCA_963277665.1. Taxonomy (NCBI): domain Eukaryota; kingdom Viridiplantae; phylum Streptophyta; class Magnoliopsida; order Santalales; family Viscaceae; genus Viscum; species Viscum album. The sequence continues at coordinate 207,118,017 of OY728153.1, read as the reverse complement.
ATAACTATTACATTTCCAAAGATTACACAGTAGACACATCTACAAAGTGTCATTTTTTTACAAAACATGAACTCTTAAAAAAAGAGTCATGTCTGGTTCCATGTTTAAGACAGCATGAATTTTCCTTTATCCCATCCTTGTCTCTATTACACATTATTTCCTGTTAAAAACAATTCAAAAAAAAACATTGGGTGAGCATAAAAAGATCAGTAAGGGATACACAAAGAAGGAAAACTATTAGTTTTTCAAAACATCAATAAAACCATGAATACTTTATCAAAGTAACACTTTTAACCTTTACGAAGTAGTAAATACTCTTCACTGAATAAAAGATCATTACTTACCCTTTTGTAACCAAAATATTACCATAAAACCCATATAAAGAACACATAACATATAAAGGTACCATGGGACATAATCATACTTAAATAGAATAACCATATGGTCAACTTCCACAGATATCACTACATGTAATATCCATACCGCCGACTTCCATACCCAATTCATTAGAGGTTATAAAGTAACCACCCATCCAGGAATTCACGACACCACCCGTAATTTGGTTTATCACATAACCACCCATCAAATGTCCAAGTACCATTATAAAATCATAACACATAAAACAATTATAAAGGGAAGAAAACATTTACACATTCCAATAACAATATATCACTTAAATATATTGACATAACAAATACATTATCAAAACCATTTTCAATAAAAAAAATACATAAAATAGTATATGGTATTTATTTACTTTTAAAAATATTACGGTTGTTGAGGAAGCCAAAGATCAAAGAATACTCCTGGCGGCAGAAAGGTTGTTGTCACCGTATACGTTAAAAGAAAACATACTTTCTGTCGTTTAGTAAAACTATTCATATATAAAAGATTCCTTTTGAATATAAGTTTAAGTAAATGGGGTTTATACAGCGTATAAAATAAAGTCTTGCATTAGAACAAAATATGCCTCAATGAAAGGAGATTGAGATGAAGTCATGTACCTCGTGTCTGACTTGAATCGGTCTCTCTTTAATCTCCTGAATAATAAATTGGTGTTAATTCATACTTGCTTAAAACCCTTTCCAAGCTTATTATTCCTTTTATATCACTTGTTTCCATGTTATAAACATTATGTAATCATTTAAGTTAATAATGTTCATTTTGTCGATATTTGGTACTTAAGTCAAAAATGGACTTCTTACAATTACATGTTGTTCATGTGGTCAATGTATCATTATATCGAGAATTATATAAGTTATTTTGATATCATATATATCATATATATCCAGCATTTACATGTTTTTATAATAGTATATAACATTTAGAGGTATGAAATGAAATGCACCGTTCATGGAGAGGGTAAGTTGTACGTACGCATGAACGCTACTTTCAATCCTATTTCATATTAAAGGAATTACAAATAAAGTAGATAAATATATATCATAATTCCAGTATAAAATATATTTTATATTTTTAAAATATGTTTATTAATTACATTACTTATAAAATCCATGTTTGGAATGAAAGAATCACATCACTTGTGGGGGCGGTAGTCCACACTTCCTCAGACTAAATTATCGCATTTGCACAACATGCAAAGCACAAAGGTTTGTTTTAAATATTAAATACAGAAGAATAGAGAAGGAATAAATATATTATATATCATATATAAATACAGTGAAATCATAATGGACACCATGAAAGGTGTTAAGAGAAGATTGAACAATCATCGTTTCGTGAGGCAGTAATTCGCCATCCAAAGAAACAGTATGTTCATTAACCATTAGACCGAGGTGTGTGTAAGTGTAAATCAAATCATTCTCACAAAAAAACTATTATATTGAAGATAATGGTGTTTTTACCAATGAAACGAATAAAAAAATAGTTCATGGGATTGGAGAAGCAAAATAAAACAAAAGGATATAAGAGAAGTCATTACCTTTATATCGGGGAACTCTATTCGGATTGAACAAAAAGGGTTTCTTGAAGAGATTTCTTCCTAAGTTAAGGCTTCTAGGATAAGTACAGGGATGTGGAGAGATAAAATGAGCAGAGTTTGGTCGAGTAAAAGGCCTGAGATGTGTGGGTAAGGGGTAGAGGTGGGGGCCTTTTATAAGAGGGAGGAGGGGCACTCTTGGAAGGTTATAAAATGATACTTTATTATAAAATGATTTTCGGATTTGAAAGGTCCAAAAAAGAAATATTTCGAGGATAAGGTGATAGGGGTTAGAAATAAACCCATCCAATAGGTTTTGGACAAGTGTATGTCTTTGAGTTTACTTTATCTTTTCATTTTATTTAAATCATTCATTAATGAGGTAATCGCTGCATCATCATGGTGTCATAAATAAATTTATTTATATAATATCTAAAAATTATAAAAAATATATCATTATGTAGGAAATATTTTTAGAATTATAATGAATAGTTATATTCAAAAATATTACTTGTATAACCCCATATAAATTTTTTTAGTAAACAAATACATGTTTGTGACATTTTTATTTTAACTTAAAATAAAAAGTTATTAATGTCATTTTCTTACCCAAGTTGACCCATGGATTTTCTTGATTGGACATGACACATCAAATAAGTGTATGACATGTTTAAAGGTAATTTCATATTATTATAACATTATTTTTACCTTAAATTACACTAATTACCTTTAATCGTGATTATTAAAACTTAAAAGTTAATATTCACCAAAAAATTATTTTCATCCCACTGAACAAAATTTTACATAATAATAACAACCATTTATATCGGTTTTTTGAATTTCAATTCACAATAGTGGTAATGTTTCAGTTAAACGAAAAATTAGTTTTTTAACTACCACTTAGTGGTTTTAATATTCATAAAAAATTGATGTTTTTCAGAAAAATACCAAAAAATCACCCTAAGGTATATATGATATTATGAATTAAAAAATGATGTGTATTTTAAAAAATTCAAAACATATAAGTTTAATTAATCAATTTAATGATTAATTCCAATTGTCAAAACAAATAGCATGTTTTTAAGAAACAAAATATATCAAAAGATTGACACTAGTTTAAGTCCAATTTCAAAGTGAAATTAATTCCAATGACCACCATTGGATTAAATGGTAAAAAAATATTATAATTTAACTTTAAAACCAATTCAAAAGATAATATAATCATATAAATAAATTAGATTAAAAATAGGTTTCGAATTAAAATACAACATTTTTCACTTATTCGTTAAAAATGAACTTTATCGGAAAAATAACAAAACATACACAAAGTAAATTTTGATGACCTGATTCTAAAGAAAGATTTTATTTGGTCCAATAGACTATATAAGTGTGACCAAAACTATTTATAAAGAGGTTTTACCATCAAAAGGATATAAATCGTCCATTTAGTGAATATTAGAGTATTTATGCTAAAAAATGAATTCTTTTCTTATTTTAAACCTTTATCTCTTATTGGGTAAATGTAAAAACATTTAAGAAACATATATAATAATATTTTAGTTATTTATATTCATTCCTGTCAATGCAAAGACTACCTGTTAACTACCATTTTAAATAATATTTTTATATTATTATTGTGCAACGTAAGATTTCAAAAAAAACTCGTTGCGTATCGGGTACGCTATCGAACATAGAAACCCCTTAAAAGTAAAATTAATATTTAATTCACAAATATTAATAAATATGAAAAATGTATTATTCTTTATTTACCTAAGATGTTACATCCTTCCCCCCTTTTTGGAATTGCATCCTCGCAATTTTATTCACTTATCAAAATAATTGGGGGTATTTGTCCCTCATAGCATTTTCAGATTCCCACATTGAATCTTCAACCATATGATTTTTCCATTAAACCTTTACCTAATAAATTACCTTATTTAGAAACAATTTCTCTCTTTGGTCAAGAATATGGACTAGTTGTTCTTCATAAGAGTGATTCTCCTCCAACTGAACTACCTTTGGGCTCAAAACATGAAAGGGATCTGGCATATACTTTCTCAACATCGAAACATGAAAAACATTGTGTACCTGGGATAAACATGAAGGTAATGCCACTATGTATGCAACTTATCCAACTTTATCCATGATTTCATAAGGTCCAATGAACCTCGGACTCAACATTCCCTTCTTACCAAAACACATCACACATTTCCATGGAGAAACTTTGAGAAAGACATGATCACCAACCTCGAATGATAGATCCTTCCTCCGGTTATCTGCATAACTTTTCTGCCTGCTCTGAGTTGTTCTAATGTGTTTCTAAATCAACTGAACATTTTTTACCATCTCTTCTACCAATTCTGGTCCCATCTGCTTCCTTTCCCCTACTTCATCCCAGAAAGCTGGAGTTCGACACCGTTTTCCATATAATGCCTCAAATGGAGCCATCTGTATACTGGAATGAAAACTGTTGTTATAAGAAAATTCAACCAAAGAAATATGTTGGTCCCAACTTCCTTGGTAATCCATTGTGCAAGAACATAACGTATCCTCCATGGTCTGAATTGTTCATTCTGAATTCCCATCTGATTGCGGATGAAAAGATGTACTAAAATTTAATTCAATTCCCAACAACTTCTGAAGGACCTTACAAAAGATAGAAGTAAACCTAGGATCACAATCAGATAGAATGGAGAGGGTAACTCCATACAACCTGAATATATCTTTAATATACAATCGAGAAAGTTGATCTAGATAGAATGTATCTCGAATATGAAGGAAATGAGCATATTTAGTCAATCGCTCAAGAATAACCCATATTGCATTATTACCTCGAGATGTATTTGGTAATCCCACAACGAAGTCCATGGATATATTTTCCCATTTCCAATCTGGCACCTGTAATGACTGAATCATCCCTTTCGGTAACTATCACTCTGCTTTAACCTGCTGACAAGTCAAACACTTCATAGTAAAATCAGCAATATCTCTTTTTATTCCATCCCACCAGTAATACTCCTATAGATCTCTGTACATCTTAGTACTTCCCGGATGAACTGAAAACAGGGAACTATGAGCCTCACAAAACAAATCAGTCTTCAACTATGAATCACAACGCACACATAATCTCTTCCCAAACCCAAAAACACAATCATTATCAGTGTTAAATTCAGGCAACTTAACCTTCTGAACCAGCTCTACCTTTTTTTGCAACCCACTGTCTTTCTTCTGCGCTTGCTTAATTCTGTCTGAATGACATGATCTCACTGATAGCTGAAACAAAACAGAATAACTTCCTACACCAACAACTTCTATGCCAAAGTTCATAAAATCAAAAACCAAAGGATCTCGTTCCAAATGTAGCATGATTAATGAAGCATTATTTTTTCAACTCAAAGAATCAGCCACTTTATTTGATTTTCCTGGATGGTAATGAAATGTACAATCGTAATCCTTGATTAATTTCATCCATCTCCTCTATCACATGTTCAATTCTTTATGAGTGAATATATACTTTAAACATTTTTGATCGTTATATGTTTCACACTTTACTCCATACAAATGATGCCTCTAAATTTTTAGAGCAAAAACAACAGCAGCTAATTCCAAATCATGTGTAGGGTAATTTAACTCATGAGTTTTCAACTGATGTGAAGCATAAGCAATTACCTGATCATTATGCATAAGGACACAACCATGTCCCTTCAAAAAATCATCACTATAGATAACAAACTCACCATTTCTGGAAGGAAGTTCTAAAACTGGAGCATTCACCAATCTTCTTTTCAATTCATGAAAACAATCAACATATTCTTTTGTCCATATGAACTTAACACCTTTTCGAGTTAACTTAGTCATTGGACTAGATAACTGTGAAAAAGTTTCAACAAACCTTCGGTAGTAACCTTCCAAACCATGAAAACTATGGATCTCTATTATATTTGTATGTCTTGGCCATTCTTCAATAACGTTTTTTAGCAGGATCAATAGTTATGCCATTTTTTGAAACAATGTGACCAAGGAAAGAAATTTGTTGTAAGTAAAACTCACACTTTCTGAATTTTCCATATAGTTTCTTTTCTTTTAAGGTTTTCAAGATAACCCTTAAATGAATTTCATGCTCCTCTTTACTTTTAGAAAAAACCAAAATATCATCAATGAAAACAACCACAAACATATCCAGTAACTCATGGAAAATTCTATTCATAAGGTCTATGAATACAACAGGTTCATTGGTTAACCCAAAAGGAATAACTACAAAATCATAATGGCATTATCTAGTATGAAATGTTGTCTTTGGAACGTCTTCTTCTTTTACCTTCACCCAATGGTACCCCGACCTCAAGTCAATCTTCAAAGAATATTGAGCTCCCGGGAGCTGATCAAACAAATCATCGATATGAAGCAAAGGATACTTGTTCTTAATAGTGATGTTATTCATTTCTCTATAATCAATGCAAAGTATCATTGAACCATATTTCTTTTTAACAAACAATACATGAGCACCACATGGTGATGTGCTATGTCGAATTAAGACATTATCTAATAACTCCTGCAATTGCTTCTTTAAATCTAAAAGTTCAACTTGAGCCATTCGATAAGGGGGTTTTGAAATTGGCTTAGAATCAGGAACTAACCCAATAGTAAATTCAACTTCCTGATCATGTATAATACCAGGAAACACATCATGAAAAACCTCAAGATACTCATTTACCACTGGAACATCATTAATATGAATAGGTCCTTTGTTTTCAACAATATGTTCAAGGTAACATTCATTTCCATCTTTTACTAGTTTCTCACCTTCCTGATATGTTATCAAACACAAGGGTTCATTCATGTACACAAACTGAAAATATTTCTAAAAAGAAAACAATTTAGCTCTACTGTCAATATTACAATGATAAATGGAATGCCAATCCATGCCCAAAATAAAATCAAACTCTACTAGAGGAAAAACAATAAGGTTTTCAGGTAGATTCTTTCCACACATCAGGATAGGAAGGTTCTTATAATTTATTTTTGTCTCAATGTTTCCTATCAATGTTTTTACCATAAGTTCAGGATTCATATCTTGAGTTGGAATTCCCAATATACTAGAAAACATCTCAGAAATGAAAGAATGTGTAGACCCAGAATCAAACAACACATTGGTATAATTTGAACAAACAAACAATATACCTAATACTACTTCATTTGATAGCCTAACATCTGCTGAAGTAGTTGCAAAGGGTTTCACCACCCCTTTTTTCTTGTAGTCTAGCTGATTTCCCTCAGTTGAGTTCTTCATTAGACACTCATTTGCATAATTACCCATTTCATTAAACTTAAAACATCTTACCATTGGATTTTAATTTCCTGCTTGATTATCTTCCTTACAGTTATGAGAAATATGACCAGACTTACCACACTGAAAGCACTTTCCAGATATGGATAAAAATTCTCCATGATGTATTTTACCACACTTCTCACAAGATGGATACTTGGTTTTCTTACCTCTTGACTTGTTTGATGAATTCTTTCCCTTTTTCTTCCAACTGGACCTCTTATTATGATGTTTTTTAAAGAAAACCTGATCATCGGTAAAATCCATTTCCACCTTCTCCGCACATCGAACAAGTTTTTCATAACTTTTGAACACACGAGAAGCTAAATGCCTTCGATACTTTGGCTTTAACCCTGAGTAAAAATGGTTGATTTTACTATCAAGATCTCGTATGAAATTTGGAGCATACCTTTCCAGTCAAGTGAACTTTTCTTCATAAGTAGCCACTAAGTCATCCTACTACCTCAATTCTAGGAATTGTTTTTCCATCCTAAGATGAACCACTTTGGGAAAATATTTCTCAAAAACATACCTTTGAATTCATCCTAGTGAAGATCATCAATCTCATCACTATCCTTGATATTTTTCACCATCGACCACCACTGATTAGCATCACATTCAAAATGGTAAATATAAAGACTAAACTTTTGATATTTTGAACACCCCATGACTTCAAAAATATTCTCCAGTTCTTTAATCCACCCTTCTGCTAGCACAGGGTCAGATGATCCTCTAAATGATGGGGGATGTTACCTCTTGAAATGTTCTACCACTGACATGTTCCTCTGCAGTTGATCTGACTAATCTCTTGCATGGATACCACCACCATTTATATCCTGAGTCAATTGTTCCATCACTCTAACAAACTATTCAGTTCCGATTGAGACCATCTCAGGTTGCTGATTTGAAAGGTTGTCTTCCTCCTGATGACGTCCCAACATAGCTGCCATGTTTCCTCTAAAAAAACCATTCTGAACATAGAAATATTTTAGGCGAAGAAACATGGTAATCTTTAAATGCTATATCATTTAAATCATACCATAAATTAAATTAGGGACATAAAATTTAATAATTTCCCTAACTCCTAAAGTTGTCTAAACCAACCTTTCATACCAACTATAAGGACTCGACCTTAAACCTCGCTTAATATTGAATTAAATGAATGATTCAAATTGAGGATATTTTCAAGGTTAGAGTTTTAGAGAGTTATATCATAACTCTTACATCCCAAAAGATTACACATTAGACATTTCTACAAAGTTTCCTTTTTTTACAAAACATGAACTCTTAAAAAAAGAGTCAGGTCTAGTTCTTTATCTAAGATGACATCAATTTTCCTTACTCCCATCCTTGACCATATTCCACATTATATCCTATGAAAAGCATTTCAAAAAATCATGGGGTAAGCATAAAAAGATCATTAAGGGATACACAAATAAGGAAAAATGTCAGTTTTTCAAAACATCAAGTAAACCACGAATACTTTATCAAAGTATCACTTTTCACCTTTACAAAGTAGTAAGTACTCTTCACTGAATAAAAGATCATTACTTACCCTTTTTTACCCCAAATATTACCATAAAACCCATATAAATAACACATAACGTATAAAGTTAACATGGGACATAAACATACTAAAATGGAAAAACCATATGGTCGACTTCCAGACATATCACTACATGGAATAGCCATACGGCCGACTTCCATACCCAATGCATTGGAGGTTATAATGTAACAACCCCAATTGGTATTCATGGCCCCACACATCATTTGGTTTATCACATAACCACCTGTCAAATGTCCAAATACCATTATAAAACCATAACACATAAAACAATTATAACGGAAAGAAAACATTACCACATTTCAAGCACAATATATCACTTAAATATATTGAAATAACTAATCCATTATCAAAACCATTTTCAATACCAGAATACATAAAAGATTATATGGTATTTATTTACTTTTAAAAATATTAGGGCCTGTTGAGGAAGCCAAAGATCAAATAATACTCGTGGCGGCGGAAAGGTCGTTGTCACCGTGTACATTAAAAAGAAACATAATTTTGGTCATTTAGTAAAACTCTTCATATATAAAAGGTTGATTTTTAATAAATGTAGATGTCAAAGGGGTTTATATATTTTATAAAAGAAAGTCTCGCATTAGATCAAAATATGGCTCAATGAAAGGAGATTGAGACGAAGTCCCATACCTCGTGTCCGACTTGACTCGGTCGCTCTTTAATCTCATGAATAATAAACTACTGTTAATTTATACAAGATTAAGAACATTTTTCAAGCTTATTATTCCATTTATAACACTTATTTCCATGTTATAAACATTTTGTAATCATTTAAGTTAATAATGATCGTTTTGTCGATATTTGGTACTTAAGTCAAAAATGGACTTCTTACAATTACATGTTGTTCATGTGGTCAAAGTTTAATTATATCCAGATTGATATTCATGATTTGGATATCATATATATCATATATACCCAGAATATAAATGTATTGAAGATATTATATAACATTTAGAGGTAAGAAATGAAATTCACAGTTCATGGAGACGGTAAGCCTTATGTACGCATGAACGCTACTTTCATTCCTGTTTTGTATTAAAGGAATTACAAGTAAATGAGACAAATATATAACATAATTCCAGTATAATATATATTTTATATAGTTAACATAAGTTTATTAATTACATTACTTATAAAATCCATGTTTGGCATGAATGAGTCACATCACTTGAGGGGGAGGTAGTCCACACTTCCTCTGATTAAATTATCACATTTTCACAACATGCAAAGTATAAAGGTTTGTTTTAAATATAAAATATAGAAGCATAGAGAGGAATAAATATATTATATATCATATATAAATCCAGTGACGTCATAATGGCCACTATGAAAGGTGTGAAGAGAAGATTTAACAATCATCATTTCGTGAGGCAGTAATTCTCCATCCACGGAAACAGTATGTTCTTTAACCATTAGACGAAGGTGTGTGTAATTGTAAATCAAATACTTATCATAACAACATACTAATATATTGAAAATACTTGTTTTTTTACAAAATAAAGGAATAAAAAGAGTTTAAGTGGTTGGAGAAGCAAAGTAAAATATAATGATATAAGAGAAGACATTACCTTTAAATCGGGTAACTCCCTTTGGTTTGAACTAAAAGAGTTTCTTGAAGAGCTTTCTGCCTAAGGTAAGGCTTATATGATGAGGATAGGTATCTGTATATATAAAATGAGTAGATTTCAGCTGAGCCAAAGGCTTTAGTTGTGTGGGTAAGGGGGTAGAGGTTGGGTCCTTTATAAGAGGGAGGAGGGGCACTCTTGGAATGTTACTTTATTATAAAATGATTTTCGGATTTTAAAGGTCCCAAAAAGATATATTTAGAGGATAAGGTGATAAGGGTTCTAAATACAGCCATACAATAGGTTTTGTACAAGTGAAACTCTTACATTTTACCTTAACTTTTCATTTTATTTAAATCATTCATTAGTGAGTTAATCGCTGCATCATTATGGTGTCATAAATAAATTTATTTATTTAATGTCTAAAAATTATAAAAAAAATATCAAGACATAAGAAATCTTATTATATTTACAATAAATATTTATATTCAAAAATATGACTTTTATAACCCCATGTAAAATATTTTTTAGTAAAACAATACATGTTTGTGACATTTTTATTTTAACTTTAAATAAAAAGTTATTAATGTCATTTTTTTACCCAAGTGGCGCCATGGGGTCCCCAAGTTGACCCATGTATTGTCTTGGTCGTCCACGACATATCAAATAATGATAAGACATGTGTCAAGGTAATTTCATATTATTATAACATTATTTTTACCTTAAATTACACTAATTACCTTTAATCGCGATTAAAAAAACTTATTAGTTACTATTCACCAAAAAATTATTTTCATCCCATTGAACCAAATTTTACATAATAATGACAACCATGTATGTAAGATTTTTTAAATTCAATTCACTGAAGTGGTAAAGTTTCATTTAAACGAAAAATCAGTTTTTTAACTACCACTTAGTGGTTTCACTATTCAACAAGAATTGATGTTTTTTTAGAAAAATACCAAAAATTCACCCTAAGCTATATTTGATATTCCGAATTCAAAAATGATGTCTATTTTACATAATTATAAACATATAAGTTTCATTAATCAATTTAATGATCAATTCTCATTGTCAAAACAAATAGCGTGTTTTTAAGAAATAAAATATATCAAAAGATTCACACTAGTTTAAGTCCAATTTCAAAGTGAAATTAATTCCAATGACCACCATTGAATTAAATGGTAAAAATATATTATAATTTAACTTTAAAACCAATTCAAAAGATAATCTAATCATGTAAATAAATTATATTAAAAAGGGTTTTGAATTAAAATACAACATTTTTCACTTATTCATTAAAAATAAACTTTATCGGAAAAATAACAAAACATACACAAAGTAAATTTTGATGTCCCGATTGTAAAGAAATATTTTATTTGGACCAATAGAATGTATAAGAGTGAAAAAAACTATTTTTAAAGAGGTTTCACCATCAAAAGGCGATAAATCGACCTTTTAGTGAATATTAGAGTATTTATGCTTAAAATTGAATTCTTTTCTTTTTTTAAGCCTTTGTCTTTTATTGGATAAATGTAAAAACATTTAACAAACATATATAATCATATTTTAGTTATTTATATTCATTCTTGCTAATACAACGGCTACGTGTTAACTACCATTTGAAATAATATTATTATATTATTGGTGTGCAACGTATGATTTCAAAGAAACTCGTTGTTGCGTATCGGGTACGCTATCGAACATAGAAACCCCTTTAAAGAAAAATTAATATTTAATTAAAAAATATTAATAAATAATAAAAATGTCTTATTATTTATTTACTTGGGATGTTATAGTTTGTTCCTTTTATGGTCACCATTAGTTTCATAAAAAACTCTATTATTTATTTTTTACTAAATAAACAATTTCTGCATCACTATTGTGTCACCATTTATGATAATTATTTAATCCAAAAAAATTATAAATAAATTAAAATGATTTATATAGTTTTATTAGATTTCTGGTGACTATTTATGTTCGATGTTTTATGATTTTTATCTCTAAATTAAAATTACTACAGTTATAAGATATAAGAGAGTGACATGTTGTCACTTTCTTTGGTTTTTATTATAATTACATCTTTTTCATGGTCCAAAGTCCATGAAATGAATCCATTCCTACCCTTAGGTGATATTGTATTAATTTTATTTATCCAATAGAATTTGGCCAGGTGTTAGGGTAATTTTATAATTTTATTTTTACCCTTAATTACCTGATTCACCTTTAACTATAGTAAATAAAATTTACCGTAGTTAAAATTCATAATTTCTAAAAATAAAAAGTATCATATTAGCATAATTTGGAACTAATGATTCCAAATGTTAAATCCATTTTTCAAAATTCAAAACACAGTATTTGTAGTAATTAATTTAAAATTAATCCCGTTGTTAAGAAAACAGGTTTTAAAAGTCAAAACGTTACAAAAGTTTGAAATGTTTTTACCTATGAATTCAGTGTAAAATTAATTCTAATGACTTATATTATGTTAAATGGTAAAAATATATTCTATATATACTATAAAACCATTTAATATTATAATTTAACCATACAATTTATCTCGATGAAAAAATTTGTTTTTAATTAAAATATAGCGTATTTTTACTATTCATCAAAATATAAAGGTTATCCAAATAATATCAAAATTTTATGGAAAGTAAATTCTTATATCCTGATTGGAATGAATAAATTTATTTTGACTAATTGAACTAATAAACATGTCAAAAACTATATTTTAAGTTGGTGTGCCATTAAAAGGCGACAAAACTGCATTTTTTGAAAAATACTTATTTTTACAGGAAATATTTATTTTGTTTTCATACCATGTTCTAGAATGTGTTTAAGAGGAATGATAATTTTATAAAATTAAAAATTTAGTTTAAACAATTCAAAATAGCTAGTTCATAATAATATATCATTGTTTTGTTAATCTCAGTATTGCATTAAACACATGCTATCGAGGAAGGTCAATCTTGTGTGGAACAGTAGCCCGGAATAATGTTTGCGTATAATAAGAGATAATAAGGTGTTGTGTATAGCACAAGATAATTTTTGTGTAGCGTACAACAGAATACATCGATTAAATTAAAAATAATATTTCTCATAAAATGTCGGGGGTGTTACGTTCTACCCCCCTTAAAATGAATTTTTCCCTCAAAATTCATTGGGGTTATAAATGGTTTACTAGATGATAGTTTCATTCATCGAAGACCACATAGTAAAATGGAATAAAAAAACTTAATGTTAAAAAGTAAACTAAGATATTTAATAGTTACCCAAATTAACTCATCACTAGGTTCCCATATAAGAGAACTTAGGTGAAAATATGGATATGAAAGATAAATCTAATCATCATAATATGATGAAGAGTGGTAGAGAAAATGGCTCTGGAAAATCCAAGTATCACAAATCCATAAATTTGTGATGATCTAAGGTACCATCTAATTCATCGAATAAGAGAGTAATAGGACAACAGTTTGGGTTTTCAAGATCATTTCCCTAAAGTTGATGAATTTTTACATAAGGATAAATACTTACTTGATTTCACTGTAATATCATCATTGGTCATTCCATGAAAAATTTCCACTTTATCTCTTATTTAAACAAATGAAGTTGAATTTTCCATTCTTGAAGTATTAACAGATCATGTGATTGAATGATTGGTCATTCCATCTGTCTCTCTCACAAAAAAGGTTAGCATAAGATATTAAATATACATAAGTCCATCTATGGTGAGGTTAATCATATATGGTTCCAAAAATGGACTTATACTTCATCTATCATATCACATAATAAAATAAAACTAATTTCTACAAACCAGGGACTTCTGGTTGGCCAGTGGAAGGTGATAAAGTCCTGTCGAACATCGGTTTTTGGTTCGATTCCTGCATCCTTTTTCGATGCAATGGGTTGTCGCCATTCCTACAGGTTGTCCTTTTTCTAAAACTATACTATTATAACATTTTATAAATAATATCAAAATTTTATATCCTTAAACAATATTATCTGATGTCTACCTTAATCCATTCCAATCTTTAGGCCTATCGAAAGTACTTCTGTCCAAACTCACAATATAAGGAAAACGATAACTAGAATGGTCATCTACCAAGCATGTAAATACCATCATTCATACCCCATATATCATAAGATGTATCTTATTAGTCACATTTCAAACATGTGAATATCTTAATCATGTATTCTCTGGAAACATTAATTACCATAGAATCTTATTGAAAACATGAATGCTGTCAAAATTTAACTCTTTACACATACCAAAATCCATAAATTCTATATACTTAAATCATGATATCACATTGTCCTCATATTAGTCATGAGCTCATTAATATTATTATTTTCTCTGTATCCCATCATTATATGCATATCATCTGTTTTCCAAAAATATTTTAGTCGCTTTTCATGGTTACCCGTACCTTTAAATTATTGAAAACCACAAAAAACCAATACTTAGATATTCTAATATTCCACGATACTATAAATGAGATTGCACAACATTATTATGGAATCACATTACATAAAGACATAATCATTCCCCCACTTCATTTTCATACTCAACATCGCCAATAATGATACCATGTGACTTCCCTTTTTTCCTTTTCCTTAAGAGGTTGTTGATGTCAATCATCATTAACCCTTGTATTAGGGCATTGGTTAGCATAATTACCCATTTCCTTGCACATGTAGTATTGAAGTGTTGGTGGTGTGTTCTCTATAGTATTTCCTCTATTCACATAATTAGATACCTTTTTCCCATTACTTCAGCACTCAGCTACTCGATGACCTCCTTTTCCTCAAATAAAATATTTTCTAGTCCCTTTAAGACAATCTCCACCATGATTCTTTTCACACATTGAGCATAAAGAAACATTCGTCTTCTTTTCACCATTGTTTTGAGATTTTTCCTTGAACTCCATCTTTTATTTCTTGTAAAAACCATGAGATGGATATGTAACACCAACATCTAGTTCATCCTTGATAGTACAACACACAATTTCTTCATAGCTACTGATGTATCTGATAGATAATTCCCTTCAAATATTTGGTTTTAAGCCACGGAAGAATCGATCAACTTTACTTTCAGGTTATATGATAAATCCAGATGCTTACCTTGCAAGACTTGTAAAATTCACTTTGTATATACCAACAGATTCATCATCCTTTTTCTTAAGCTCATGGAAATCCTTTTATATCTTTGTTTGAAGAATATGAGGGAAGTACTTATTGAAAAACAAGTTCTTGAACTCATCTCATTCCATGGATTCAATTTCATCTTGGGGCCTTGTATTCTTAATTAGAGTCCACCACTGGTCTGCTTCACCTTCTAAACAATAAACATCCAAAATGACATTTTCATGTTCTGAACAGCGAAGTATGGAAAATATATTTTCAATGGTACTGATCCATTGTTCAACAATAAGTGGATCAGCGGACCCACTGAAAGAATGTGAACATTACCTCATGAAGGACTCAATAGAATATTGTTCCTTTATCTTCTCATTTGGAAGTCCTGAATGATTCATATCTTGTGTAAGTAAAGAAATAATATTTTCACTCCATTTCCCTTAACATTTGGTTGTTCAGGAGGAAAATCATTTCATTGATCATTAACATAGTTTCTTCGGGTTCCAACCATTTTCTAAAACCCAAGAAGAGTAGTGTGAGAGGCAAAAATCAAGCTAGGAAAACAACATAATCAAGGGGAGTGCTATCAATATCTATCTTCTTAGGATTAATCCTAGGTCATTCATGATCATTATCAAAATTATAGGATTGTAACCTATACTTATACTTAGCCTTTGAGACATCCCTATGCATACCTTATAAATATCTCTAGGGATCTCACTAATGTTTTTGCATCCTAGTTTCCAAAGGTTAACTAAATATTTCCTATGATACCAACTATAGAGACCCAATCTTGATGTACGTGGACATTACATTACCTTCTCAGAATACTTTATACATAACAAAAACAAACACCCAAGGACCGTAATAGTTTAGTGTATTTGGAAACATGGAACATAATATTCAAATAATGGTAAAAGATCTTCAACATCTCCCATAAAGATATTTCCCTTTTGTTTTCTTACCTAAAACCTTTATTTATATACTATGGAAAAGGAAACATATAAAGGGTGAGCTCAAATTATTAGTAAGGGTAATAATGGAGAAAATAAAACAAACCATATACATTTGAACTTAAAAAAACATTAACATTAATATTAAACATCAAAATCTTGAGTTCTCAAATAAATCATGGCAATACGTAAGGAATAAGTCATAAAGGAATATCAATCATGTTAAAATATCATGGGAATAAAACATGTAATCGTGGAAAAAAAATTAATCACATGATATGAGTTCCATAGTAGCCAAGGCATTTCTTCTAAGACCATCATAGTGGACAAATTCCATTACTGAACCAGGTTTACTTGTCGTTCCATCCCTATATTACTGAACATGATTTTACTTGTCGTTTCATCCATGTATGTCTAATGAGATATAAATCATTACCCAATGCATTTGAGGGAAATATAGGTCCCACCCATCTCATAATTAAATCATTCTTAATTTTTCCACAAAATAAACATACATCATTCATAATAACCCATCGAATAAAATTGTTTTCATAAACATCATCCCATTATAACATAATCCATATAAAACAAATGGATATCATTTCATCATATTAAAAACCAAAACATTTTAATAATAGTGAAATTATATTTGAAACATAGTCATACTAAATAATGTCATCCTAGATGGGAAATAGTTTTGATAAAACACTTGAAATGAATTCTTGAGGAAAATATCCTTTCTTCTTCAAAATCATTTTCTTTTCAGAAAATTCCATATCATTTTACATGAAAAGTATTTTATTGAAAATAATCATGAAATCATGTAGTTTAATCTTCATTAAAATAATTCATTATGAAACCGTAAAAATCCATTCATTCCATATAAATTAAAAAAATCATTCTCCTCGTACTTTTGCTGGAAAATCCAAAAAGTACCTTGTATGGTAAACAAAAGAAATATTCCTTCCATACCACATAAAAAAATTCAAAACAGTAAAAATTAATTTAAACTTACATGGAATAATAGTATACATTTTATGAAAACATTTTGAGAAAACATGGACTTGGATGATAAACATAAGCTTAGTAAATACTTATGAATAAACAGTCTCAGATAAGAACGAGATTGGAATAATTATCCCTTCAATTATATCCAATTTCTTCCATATGTGTCTAAGACTCTGGTATAGTGGGTACAAACATATTATCAACTTATAACAGAACCAAAATAATATTTATGATATCATATATGATTCACTTATGACTTTATATTACCCGTTCATTTGTCAATTCCATGTTAAAGCCACATTTTGGGTAAAATCGTTTCATTTATCGTATGTGTCTGGACTTGTTGTTCTTGATATTATTATTACTTATATCATTATTTATTTACTTGAAAATGTAAAAACTGATGTATATATCATATATATTTAGTATATATATATAATAGATAGATAAATGAAATGAAATACACCGTTCATGGAAACGGTAGACCGTACGTACGCATGAACGCTGCTTTCATTTCCTTATTGAATTAAATGGAAGTAATTAGATGACATATATATATATATATCCAGTATTATTTTTATGTCATATATTTCATTATTATTTATTATATATATACTTTATAATCATTCGTGAATGGTTTACATGGAGAATAAATCTCATCGCGTCGTGGAGACGGTAATCTGTACATACGCAAGAGCGATGATATTGTTCCCATAATTGTTTAATGGTATAAGAGAATATGATAGAATATCTCAGAATTAGTATCATGTTATAATCATCATATATTTTTATTGTTTACACCATTATACCCATCCAAGTAAGGTGGTGGTGGAAAACAGATTATTTCACGGAGTTGAGATGGTATTCCGTACGCACGCACGCGCGAAGATTTCATTTTCCGTAGGATGGATAGTAGGTGAAATAGGGTTGTTTCATATTTATAACAAAATATCAGTATTTTAGTGTACTTATGTTATCACTTAATACAAAACAAAAAAATAATAGGAGGAGGAAGAAGAAATGAATTTCGAAGAATCGGTAAAGGATATTACCTCTTCTTCGACACGCCTCTTCTAAACCTCCTCTTATGGCACTAATGTTCATCTTTGAAGAAGACCAGGACCTATAGAATGTTTCTAGAGAAGTATAGAAGAGAAATGGGCATGGGTTTTCTGAGCTTTAAGGATCAAAATTGTGTGAGAACGAGAGGGAGGAGGTTCCCTTTTATAAGAGACGAGAGGGGCACTTTTGGAAACCTCTAAAATATTACTTTATAATATACTCAAAATCCAAATAAAAACCTACAAAGTGACTCATATTCAAATATTCGATAAGTTTGGGTTGTAATCTCCTAAAGCAATCAAATTTTGACACGTTTTTATTTTATTTTAAACCTTATCATTTTGATTTATTCTTATTTAATCAATTTAATCTTATTTGTGGTAATAATTTTCTAAATTTATAATTGTTTAAAATACTTACATATGTGTTTTGAATTTTCCATAATTAGATATATTATTACATATTTGACCAGATAAGTTTAAATTTTTAATTTTTAAAAAAATTTTGAATTTTAAACAATTTAATAATATGTTATTTTTATAAAATATCAATAGTGTCAATTTTGACACTATTCAATTAATGGAATTTAAATTAAATACATAAAGAAGATATATTTGAACCAAAATATTTAATAGATTAATAACTTGTCATATTCATCTCAAAAATTCATGTATAACATTAATTTGTTCATATAACATTTATTTTAATATTTTTAAAACCATTTTTTTGAAATTTCTCTTAATTAAATAATTACTATAACATTTTTGTATAATTATTTAATATACTTATCTATTGAATAAAAAATAAAAATAAACTACTATTATCAAGATAAATTTAATATCTTCTATAAGAATAAATTTACTCGAATTTATAAGCTTAAAATCATAACATTTAAGTTTTTATATTTATTAAATATTGAAGTTGACAACTTTGACATCATTTAAAATAAAATAATATAGGTGTCATAATAACTTTTTTAAGTCTTAAAATGTTCAACTATTTTACCATTGGATGATTATGGATTACATGTAAACGACTAATAAGTTTTGGTCAGGTGTTTGTGCAATTTATGGTCACTACTAGTATAATAAAAATGGTATTATTGATTTTTCACTAAATAAAAAATTTCTGTATCACTTTCGTGTCACCATTAATGATAATTATTTAATCCCTAAAAATTATAAATAAATTTAAATGATGTAGATAATTTTATTAGATTTTTGGTGACTATTTATTTATGATGTTTAATGAATTTTATATCAAAATTAAAATTATTACAAATATATGATATAAGAGAGTGACATGTTGCAACTTTTTTGGTTTTAATAATAATTACATATTTTTCATGGTCAAAAGTCCATGAAATGAATATATTATAACCCTGAGGTGATATGGGTCAACGTTTATTCATCAAATAGAATTTTGGCAGGTGTTAGGGTAATTTTAGAATATTATTTTTACCCATAATTTCCCGATTTACATTTAACTATAGTAAATAAATTTTATCATAGTTACTATTCATAATTTATAAAAATAAAAAGTATCATATAAGCATAATTTGATCTTACTGATTCCTAATATGAAATCCATTTTTCAAAATTCAAAACCCAGAAGTTGCAGTAATTAATTTAATATTAATCCATTTTTTAAGAAAATGGGTTTTAAAAGTTAAAATGTTGCAAAAGATTGAAATGTTTTTACCTATGAATTCAGTGTGAAATTATTTATAATGAAATAAATTATATTAAATGGTAAAAATATATTCTCTTTATACTTTAAAACCATTCAATATTATAATTTAACCACATAATTTATCTCGATGAAAAATGTTTCTTTAATTAAAATTTAGCATTTTTTACTATTCATCAAAATATGAAGGTTATCAGAATAATGTAAAAATTTTATCCAAAGTAAATTATTTATATGCTGATTGCAATAAATAAATATAGTTTTTATAATTGAACTTATAAACATGTCAGAAACAAGATTTTAAGTTAGTGCTCAATCAAAAGATGACAAAAATGCATTTTTTTAAAAATACTTATTTTACCAAAAAGATTTATTTTGTTATCATGCCATGTTCTAGAATATGTGTAAGATGAATGATAATTTTATAAAATTTAAATTGTAATTAATTCTATTTTTAATAGCTAGTTCATAATAATATATCGTTGTTTTGTGATACTCGGTATTGCGTTAAATACACGCTATCAAGGAAGGCCACTCTTGCATGCAACACAAGCCAAAAATATTGTTTGCATATAATAAAAGCTAATACGGTGTTGAGTAAAGCATAAACTAATTTTTGTGTAGCATATAACACAAGATATCAATTTAATTAAAAATAACATTTCTCATAAAATCTCGGGTTGTTACAATATGGTTCCTAAAATGGTTGGGACGTTGATATTTCCAATATTTGTACTCAAAACCATGGATAACATTAATGAAATTGGGGAAAACCAATGGCACCTCCTTGGTCTAGAATCTATATATGTCAGTTCATAGTTTATTATCCATAACCATTAAATCTTCATAGAGATCCATGTTTTTATGCCTCGTTTATTTTACTTGACCATTATAATAAGTGCATCATACCTTCATTGGAGGGCCTACTTAGTGTATTCTTTTTATTCTTTAAGAACCTGTGAGTAATTATTCCATTTATTACATGAATAATTGCTTGAAAACATCATAGAAGTATAAATTTTTATATTTTTTAAATGTAAATATATATACAATGTGAAAATAGAAAAATCAAATAAACTAATGATTTTATACCAGAAAACGACTCCAATATTGATGCATTACTATCATTATGCAAGGAGAAAAAGAGAATTTTTAGGTTTTCCAAGAGAAGCATAGTGGCTGAATAAGGTCTTCTCACTTTAGGTGCTTTCTCAGATGTTGAATATATGAATATAATTAATCTAAAATAACTTTTGGACACTAGTATACAATCCAATATTATAATTTAATTTAATTTAAATATAAGTTAAAACAATCATTAAATGAGGAAATTTAATTAATGAAGAAATAACTTGGCGATTATGGATTGGTTTGTGAGTTCCATCATTCATCTTGTCGCTATTTATATTAAGTTTGAAAATTCAATTTTGTGATCTCATGCATGAATAAATATTATTTTATTTAATGGCGTAAGAATATTTGATTCAGTTAAAAATATTAAATTTATCTCCTCCTATAATCATGGTTGATGGAACTTGTCAATTGAGATTGTGACATCCTCAATGATCTGGCTCAATTTTATTCCATTTCATCAACTGAATGCATCAACTCCATCATATGAAGATCTTGTTTCCAATATAAAGGGAGGTAAATTATTTTAAAAAACAATAAAAATGAGTTTGAGTTAATTTTATTGTTGGAAAATCACCACATTGTTGCTCGTCACTCGTGCACATCCCAAAATTAATAAAACATAAGAATTTAATCACAAAATAAATGAATTTTTTACATACCTCCCCTATGACATATATCAGATTAGCCCCTAATTTTTTAGTGTTATAGGTGATGGTTTATATAATTATATGAAACGAAAATTGGAGTTGGAAGAGAAAGAAGTATGTACAAAGAAATGGGGTGGATGGGTGGTGAAAAAAACAAAAACCATAAATGAATTTATTAGAAATATATACTATAATTGAAAACTAAATCTAATTTAATGAAAAAAAATTAATTATGTAGAATAAAAGGGGAATATTTTTTTCTAACTCACATATTGGAGATAACATCCTTGGTGCCTTGGAATGAATGGAGTGGAATGATTTTGGAAGGGGGTTCTCTCCTCCTTATATATGTCAGAATGTGTCATGAGAATGATTACATGTTTTTGGCCAATAATTTGACTCTTAATGTATTGTCCTTAATTATTGTTGTTTATAAAATTATTGTGCATTCATAATCAAAACTGCAGCTTAATTTTCTAGGTAATGTTGGTGTTATGATTTTTTAATGGAATGTTACTTTTTCTATCAGATATTTTATGGAAGCATACATCAATGTATGACATCCACTTACCTCCTTAATGGATTCCAAAATCCATGAAATTTACTAATAGAATGTGCCTATGTTTCATAACTCCATTAAAAGTGGACTCACAATAATTGGAGGTATGTATCCCGACATGTACTTCAGTTATTGAGGTAGGGTCCACATTGTCTTCAAGGATGATTTTTCAAATTCAATGATATTTTCTGCCCGCAAGATGTCGGAATCATCTTTTGGTACAACGAAAAATGTTTAAGAAATTAATCTAGGAATCATCCAAAAAAATTAATCAGTCAAATTATATTAATATTTTAAAAGATATTACTAGTATACCCTTGTCATTAAAGTTTGTAAAAATTATAGAATTCACAATTTTTTAAATTTTTACTCAAAACACTTCATAAATAAAAAATTAATCTATATAACTTCAAAATTATATAATTTTGGGTGTTTAAATATTTTAAATTCATATAAAAATGGGGAAAATATTATATCTATAAATTCTCCCACCTGTAAACCTTTGCTTTTCCCCGAGAATAAAATCTCAACATGGAATTATGAGGACACCAATGATACAAATAAACAATTGTAATGTAATTTTTTTTAACATTTTTCAATTCCAAATGAAACATTAAAAATTACACATAAAATATAAATTTCATTTCATTTTTTCATTAAAACAATAAAATCATGAATTTTAATTTCCCCCTTTTTAAACTGGGGGAACTTATCTTTTCATCCATTCAAGCTCCACAATTCATTATTATTAATCACTCCACATCATGATTCACCTAACCTATGAATATTTCCTCTCATATCCCATGATAAAAAAAATTATAGTTATAATCACATCATGAAAACATGATCTTTATATTTAGACTTCTAAATGAATTACTCTCTCTACTTTATAAATACAATAGAATCATAAAATCATAAAGAAATTCAAATAATGGTTCTTATGACTCTAAGACACAAGGATGGTAGGATTTTATGGTTAAAAAAGTAAGTCTTGAGGAGGGGGAATATATGTTATGTACATTTCATGATATAAAAAAGTGTAATAAAATTATCTTCTTCAATGTATCAACTCCCATTTCAAAAAAAAACTCAATGTATGTTCATTGATCAAAGTAAAACATAATGAATTTTTTGTTCATGCTCTTGATTTTTTCATTTCATTTTTTCCTTTTTGAAATGTTATACTTCAAAAAAATTTAATATCAATAACCTAACCACATATGATAAAAATCATTGGCCTATAAATGTTTATTTTTGGTTTTCATAAATCACAAACCATTATTGTTTCATTTTTTTATTTTTTTTATTCAATTGATTTATTCTAGAGGTGAAGAATAATGCAGGGTACAATTAATGAATCAAATGACCTTTCACATTTCCCAAAATAGCACCCCCACACTTCTTCCATACAATGTATACCATCCCTTCCACATTGATTCCATTTACACCCACACTTCAAATTTAAAAAATCATGAAAATAAAAACAGTTGGGTTGAATGGATAAAAATGGATTCAAACATGGCTCATCCCTATAAATGTCATGCATGGTATCTTTGGGAAAAATAAGGATTTATGTAAATGTGGTCTTTAAGGATAAGGGATTTTAGATAGACATCTCAATAATTTTATGTGTGTTTTTTCATAGCCACTGATTTTATAATATTCATTACATATTCTTGTAGGTGACATGTCCCAAGATCACTCAATAAATATTCTCAAGATAAATTGCATGTAAATGGTCTAGGGATACTCTCAAGAATGGGATATGTGATATTTGGAAATAACTCAAGGCCTGATTAATATTAAAAAATAAATTCAAATAAATCTATGAAATTCAAATCATGAAAATTAGACAGAAAATTAAATTTACATGAATCAATTAATTCCCTCAAAATATTATTCAATAGTAAAATATCCATTCTTCACTTTAAACATTAAATTATGCATGTTACTCTTTAAAATCCATTAAAATGGAATTCAGATTCATGTAATAACTGGATTCCTAAGAATCTCTTATATCGTACATAAATAAACTAAAGAACTAATTCAAATGTGGGAATGAAGTTATTATCATTTTAGCCGAAAATATATATTGGGTTAAAAATGCATGGTGACTAATAGATTAAACCATAAAAATATACTTCCTTTGCCATTATAAAGAGTCCTTCTAAACCATTATTTGAGGATTCATTCCCCCATCATGAACCTATAAAGGAAAACAACCCAGTTAATCTTATTGATCATGTAATTATATCTCAAAACGATAGGTGAGAGTGGGATTCATGCATTACGAATTCATAAGATTTAATTTTAAATCTAAATTAAATAGATTAAAATTTAATTCACTATAAATAATGTAAATGAAAATATTTGGTATGATCCCCCAATTGGATCTTTTATTTTTACTATCTCCAGTGGGAAGAACCAGCTATTTTCCAATTTCAGATGGTAGATGAAGCATCTTTGACTTGAACCACCACATATCTATTTTCTTAGCTTATGCATTATCCTTCTAGGTGAGAAATGATCCATATATAGAGTACACCAGATCCTTCATCTTCACAATGAGATATATATTAAATGGAACGGGTAGGATGAAGTGTGGGTCATCCGCCTGGGTTGGTACATGTAAAACCTTAATCTCTTATAGTGATGGCTTCACATGGGCTGCATGTATAGTAATTTATAATGAAATGTTAAAATATATTTTTACTCTGACTGAAGTAAACACGATGAATGTAAATAATATGTCATCCTTTTCGTGTCTGTAGCATCTATATTAGTTTTCACAGGATCTTCCACATGAATTTCATAATGGTCTACCAAAAATGTATGTTCATTAAAATTATGGGTCTCCATTTGTTCCTCAAGAGATGAATGTTTTTTTGCTTCATCATTCTCAAAGAAAAAGACAAGATTGACCAAATAGAAAATTTCCAAACCATTTGGAGTAATACATAAATCAGATTGAAAAAATTAGAAAAAGATAGTGTTCAACAAAAGATCAACAGCCAGAGTTGGGTTTGGTTCAATCACTTCTATAGTGATAAGTTCCCCTCAAATGAAAGTATCATTGGATTGAAGAAGGTAGTCAGTCTCTTCCACCCTCTCTTAAAACTGTGAAACTATTTTGGATTCCTCTTCTTCCACGTATAGAGTGACAAGCAATGGTACTAGATCTTATTTTTTATAGGTACTGGGGAGATAATTTTTATAAGGCCCCAGCCTTAAACCTTACTTAATACTGAATTAAATGAGTCATTCACATTGAGGATCTTTTCAGGTTTAGAGTTTTAGAGAATTAGAACAGAACTATTACATCTCAAAAGATTACAAAGTAGACACTTCTACTAAGTTTCCATAGAATATAAAAAACTCTTAAAAAGAAACATGTCTAGTTCCATGTTTTATATAGCATGACTTTCCCTTGATCCCATCCTTGACCCTATTTCACATTAAGTCCTGTGAAAAACATTTCAAAAAAACTTGGGGTGAGCATAAAAAGCTCAGTAAGGGATACACAAAGAATGAAAACTCTTAGTTTATCAAAATAACAAGTAAACCATGTATACTTTATCAAAGTAATACTTTTCACCTTTATGAATAAGTAAAAACTCCTCACTGAAAAAAAGATCATTACTTACCCTTTTGTAATCAAAATATTACCATAAAACCCATATAAAGATCACATAACATATAAAGCTTATTTGGGACATAAACATACTTAAATGGAATAACCATACGGTCGAATTCCACACATATCACTTAATGGAATTTCCATACGGCCGACATCCATACCCAATGCATTAAAGGTTATAACGTAACCACCCATCCTAGTATTCACGGAACCACCCATCATATGGTTTATCATGTAACCACCCATCAAATGTCCAAGTAACATTATAAAATCATAAGACATAAAACAAATATAATGGAAAGAAAACATTTCCACACTTTGATCACAATATATCACTTAAATATATTAACATAAAAAATCCATTATAAAAACCATTTTCAATACAAAAATACATAAAAGAGTATATGGTATTTATTTCATTTTAAAAACATTACGGCTTGTTGAGGAAGCCAAAGAACAAATAATACCCGCGGCGGTGGAAAAGGTCATTGTCACCGCGTACATTAAAAGAAACATTCCTTTTTGTCTTTTTTTAAAACACTTCGTAGAAAAAGATTCTTTTTGTATAAAATTAAAAGTCAATGGGATTTATACATCATATAAAAGAAATTTTTGTATAAAATAAAATATGCCTCAGTGAAAGGAGATTGAGACGAAGTCCCTTACCTCGGGTCCGACTTGACTCGATCATTCTTTAACGTCCTGAATAATAAAATTGAGTTAATTTCTACTTGCTTAAAAACCTTTTTCAAATTCACTATTACGTTTATATAAATTTTTACCATGTTATAAACATTATGTAATCATTTAAGTTAATAATGTTTTTTTTGTCGATATTTGGTTCTTAAGTCAAAAGTGGACTTCTTAAAATTACATGTTGTTCGTGTGGTCAAAGGATTATTATATCCAAAATGATATTCATGATTTGGATATCATATATATCATATATATCCAGCATATACATGTATTTATAATATTACATAATCATGTAGAGGTAATAAATGAAATGCATCATTAATGGAGACGGTAAGCCGTACGTACGCATGAACGCTACTTTCATTTCTATGTCATATTAATGGAATTAAAACTAAATGAGAGGTATGTATATTTTACATCCAGAATTATATTCATCATTTATATGTAACATAAATCATATATAATAACCATAAATCCATCCTTTATACGTCCCACATATGGCATTAACGAATCAAATCACTTTGAGGGGGCGGTAGTCCGCACTTCCTAAAATAAAGATATCGCGTATACCCATAATGGATGCCATAAAGGTGTGCCAAAAATGAAAAATACAGAAGATTAAGTAATACATAAACATATTATATATCATATACAAATATAGTGACATCTTAATGGCCACCTTTTACGGTGTTGGAAGAATATTGAACAATAATCGTTTCGTGTGGCAGAAATTCGCCATCCACAGAAACAGTATATTCTTTAACCATTAGATGTAGGTGTGTGTAAGTGTAGCTCGAATTATTCTTATAATAACATCCTAGTATGTTGAAGATACTGTATTTGTTACAAAATAAATTAATAAAAAGAGTTTAGGGGGTTGGAGAAGAAAAATAAAACAAAATAACACAAGAGAAAACACTACCTTTAAATCGGGTAACACTTTTTGATTTGAGATCAAAGGCTTCCTTGGGAAGACTTCTGCCCAATGTGAGGCTTCACGAAGTAAGATATGGATGTGGAGAGACCAAATGGGTAGGGTTTGGCCGATCCAAAGGCTTTGGAAGTGTGGGTATGGTGGTAGAGGTGGGAGCCTTTTATAAGAGGAGAGGAGGGGCACTCTTGGAAAGTAAAGAAATGTTACTTTATTTTAAAATGAGTTTCGGATTTAAAAGGTCCCACAATGATATAATTCTAGGATAAGATGATAAGGGTTTTCAATATACCCATCCAATAGTTTTTTGACAAGTGTAGGTCTTAGAGTTTACATTATCTTTTCATTTTATTTAAATCGTTAAATAATGAGGTAATTGCTGCATCATCATGGTGTCATAAATAATTTAATAGATTTAATGTCTAAAAATTATAAAAAAATATCATGATGTAGGAAATAGTTTTAGATTTCTAATGAATATTTATAGTCAAAAATATGACTTGTATAACCCCATTTAATAATTGTTTTAGTAAAACATCTCATGTTTGTGACATTTTAATTTTGTCTTTAAATAAAAGTCATTAATGTCATTATCTTACCCAAGTGGCTCCATGGAGTCTCCAAAATCGACCCATGGGTTTTATTGGTCGTCAATGACACATCCCATAATGGTAGGACTTGTTTCTTGGTCATTTAATATTATTAAAACATTATTTTCACCTTAAACTACACTAATTACCTCTAATCGTGATTAATAAACATAAAAGTTACTATTCACCAAAAAATTATTTTAATCCCATTGAACCAAATTTTACTTCATAATGACAACCATGTATGTAGGATTTTTGAAATTCAAAAGACAAAGGTAGTAAAATTTCATTTAAACGAAAAATCAGTTTTTTAAGTACCACTTGGTGGTTTCACTATTCATCAAAAATTGAATTTTTTCAGAAAAATACCAAAAATTCACCTCAGTTATATTTGATATTCCCAATTCAAAAATGATGTCTATTTTAAAAAATTCAAAACATATAAGTTACATTAATTAATTTAATAATTAATTCCTGCTGTCAGAGAAAATAGCGTGTTTTTATGAAACAATAAGTATCGAAAGATTTACACTAGTTTAAGTCTGATTTCAAAGTGAAATTAATTCAAACGACCACTATTGGATTAAATGGTAAAAATATATTCTAATTTAAATTTAAAACAAATTAAAATAATAATCTAATCATATAAATAAATTAGATTAAAAATAGGTTTTGAATTAATATACAACATTTTCACTATTCATTAAAAAATAAACATTATTCGAAAAATAACAAAAAATTACACAAAGTAAATTCTGATCTCCTGATATTAAAGAAGAGTTTTATTTGGTCCAATATAATGTATAAGAGTGACCAAAACTATATTTAATGACGTCTCTCCATCAAAAGGCGATAATGAACATTTAGTGAAAATCAGTGTATATATGCATAAAATTGAATTCTTTCCATATTTTAAGCCTTTATCTTTTATTGGATAAATGTAAAAACATTTAAAAAACTTATATAATCATATTTTAGTTATTTATATCCATTACCGCCAATAAAACGGCTCTGTTTGAACTACCATTTAAAATAATATTATTTCATTACTAGTGTGCAACGTAAGATTTCAATGAAACTCTTTGTTGCGTATCGGGTATGCTATTGAACATAGAAACCCCTTTAAAGTAAAATTAATATTTAATTCATAAATATTAATAAATATGAAAATGGTTTATTCTTTATTTACCTGGGATGTTACATCCTTCCCCCCTTTTTGGAATTGCGTCCTCGCAATTTTATTCACTTATCAAAATAGTGGGGGTATTTATCCCTCATAGCATTTTCAGATTCCCACATTGCATCTTCAACCAAATGGTTTTTCCACAAAACCTTTACCTGGTGAATTACCTTATTTCGCAACACTTTCTCTCTTCGGTCAAGAATCTGGACTGGTTGTTCTTCATAAAATAGATTCTCTTCCAACTAAACTACCTCTGGGCTCAAAACATGAGATGGATCTAGCATATACTTTCTCAACATCAAAACATGAAAAACATTGTGTACCTGAGATAAACTTAGAGGTAAAGCCACTCGGTAAGCAACTGATCGAACTCTCTCCAGAATTTCATATGGTCCAATAAACCTTGGACTCATCTTTCCTTTCTTACCAAATCGCATCACACTTTTCCATGGTGATACTTTGAGAAAAACATGATCACCTACCTTAAAAGAGAGATCCTTCCTCTTATTGTCTGCATAACTCTTCTGTCTGCTCTGAGCTGTTCTCATGTGTTTTTGAATCAACTGAACTTTTTCTACCATCTCTTCTACCAATTCTGGTCCCATCAGCTTCCTTTCACCCACTTCATCCCAAAAAGCTGGAGTTCCACACTGCTTCCCATATAATTCCTCAAATGGTTCCATCTGTATACTAGAATGAAAACTATTATTATAAGAAAACTCAACCAAAGAAAGATGTTGGTAACAACTTCCCTGATAATCCATAGAACAAGCTCAAAGCATATCCTCCAAAGTCTGTATTGTTCGTTCTGACTGCCCATTTAATTTCGGATGAAAAGCTGAACTAAAATTTAATTCAGTACCCAACGACTTCTGAATGCCTTTACAAAAGTTAGAAGTAAACCTGGGATCACGATCAGACACAATGGAGAGAGAAACTCAATGTAACCTGACTATCTCTTTAAGATACAACCGAGAAAGTTGATAAAGGGAAAAATTATCTCGTATGGTAAGGAAATGAGTATATTTAGTTAATCGATCAACAATAACCCAGATTGCATTATTACCTCGAGTTGTCTTCGGTAATCCCACAACAAAGTCCATGGATATGTTTTCACATTTCCACTATGGCACTGGTAAAGGCTGAAGCATCCCTTTCGGTAACTGCTACACTGCTTTAACCTGTTGAAAAGTCAAACACATCAAAGTCAAATCAGTAATATCTCTTTTCATTCCATCCCACTAGTAATAGTCCCGCAGATCTCTGTATATCTTAGTACTACCAGGATGAACTGAAAACGAAGAACTATGAGCTTCACATAACAACTCTCTCTTCAAATGTGAATCACAAGGCACCCATAATCTCTTCCCATACCTCAAAACACAATCATTATCAATTTTGAATTCAGGAAACTTACCCTTCTAAACCAACTCTACCTTTTTCTGCAACTCACTGTCTTGCTTCTATGCTTGCTTGATTCTGTCTGATAGAGAATATTTCACTGATACCTGAAACAAAACAGAAGGAAATCCTGCAAAAACAACTTTCATGCCAAAGTTCATCAAATCCTTAACCAAAGGATCACGTTCAAACGTAGCATGGTTAATGAAGAATTACTTTTTTGACTCAAAGCATCAGCCACTTTATATGCTTTTCCCGGATGGTAATGAATTGTACAATCATAAACCTTGCTTAATTCCAGCCATCTCCTCTGTCTCATGTTCAATTATTTATGAGTGAATATATATATTAAACTTTTGTGATCAGTATTTATTTTACACTTTACTCCATACAAATGATGCCTCCAAATTTTTAGTGCAAAAACAACAGCAGCTAATTCCAAATCATGTGTAGGGTAATTTACCTCATGAGTTTTCAACTGACGTGAAGCATATGCAATTACCTGATCATTCTGCACAAGGACACAGCCAAGTCCTTTCAATGAAGCATCATTATAGATAACAAACCCACCATTCCTTGAAGGAAGTTCCAAAACTGGAGCATTCACCAATCTTTTTTTCAACTCCTGAAAATAATCATCACATTCTTTTATCTAGATAAACTTAACACCCTTTCGAGTTAGCTTAGTCATTGGACTAGATAACCGTGAAAAATTTTCAACAAACCTTTGGTAGTAACCTTCCAAACCAAGAAAACTACGGATCTCGGTTACATTTGTGGGTCCTTTCCATTCTTCAACAACTTTTTTTTAGCAGGATAAAAAGTTATGTCATATTTTGAAACAATATAACCAAGGAAAGAAATTTTTTGTAACCAAAACACACACTTGCTGAATTTTCCATATTGTTTCTTTTATTTTAAGGTTTGAAAGATAACCCTTAAATGAATCTCATTCTCCTCTTTACTTTTAGAAAACACCAAAATATCATCAATATTCACAACCACAATTTATCACCTAATTCAACTGAGCCATCAGTGTAGCAAACTGGTCAGTTCTGATTCTGACCATCTCAAGTTACTGATTTGGAAGGGTGTCTTCCACCTGATGTCATCCCAGCATAGCTGCTTTGTTTCCTCTACAGAAAACCATTCTGAACACAGAAATATCTAAGGTGAAGCAATAAGGTAATCATTAAATTCTATATCATTTCATTCATACCATAAATTAATATATAATTTAACAATTTTCTAACTCCTAAAGTTGTCTAAACTGACCTCTGATACCAACTATAAGTCCCCATCCTTAAACCTTACTTAATATTGAATTAAATGAATAATTCACATTGAGAATCTTTTCAGGTTTAAAGTTTTATATAATTAGTACATAACTATTACATCTCAAAAGATTACAAAGTAGACACTTCTACTAAGTTTCCATAGATTAAAAAAACTCTTAAAAAGAAACATGTCTAGTTCCATGTTTTATATAGCATGACTTTCCCTTGATCCCATCCTTGACCCTATTCCACATTACGTCTTGTGAAAAAAATTTCAAAAAACTTGGGGTGAGCATAAAAAGCTCAGTAAGGGATACACATAGAATAAAAACTGTTAGTTCATCAAAATAACAAGTAAACCATGTATACTTTATCAAAGTAATACTTTTCACCTTTATGAAGAAGTAAAAACTCTTCACTGAAAAAAAAGATCATTACTTAACCTTTTGTAACCAAAATATTACCATAAAACCCATATAAATATCACATAAAATATAAAGGTAACTTGGATCATAAACATACTTAAATGGAATAACCATACGGTCGACTTCCACACATATCACTTAATGGAATAGCCATACGGCCGACTTCCATACCCAATTCGTTGGAGGTTATAATGAAACCACCCTTCCTAGTATTCACGGCACCTCCCGTCATATGGTTTATCACGTAACCACCCATAAAATTTCCAAGTACCATTATAAAATCATAAGACATAAAACAAATATAATGGAATGAAAACATTTCCACACTTTGATAACAATATATCACTTAAATATATTGACATAAAAAATCCATTATAAAAACCATTTTCAATAAAAAAATACGTAAAAGAGTATATGGTATTTATTTAATTTTAAAAACATTACGGCTTGTTGAGGAAGCCAAAGACCAAATAATACTCGCGGCGGCGGAAAAGGTCATTGTCACCGCGTACATTAAAATAAACATTCCTTTTTGTCGTTTTGTAAAACGCTTCGTAGAAATAGATTCCTTTTGTATAAAATTAAAAGTCAAAGGGGTTTATACACCATATAAAAAAAGTTTTGTATAAAACAAAATATGCCTCAATGAAAGGAGATTGAGACGAAGTCCCTTACCTCGGGTCCGACTTGACTCGATCATTCTTTAACATCCTGAATAATAAACTTGAGTTAATTTATACTTGATTAATAACCATTTTCAAGTTCATTATTACTTTTATATCACTTATTACCATGTTATAAACATTATGTAATCATTTAAGTTAATAATGTTTGTTTTGTCGATATTTGGTTCTTAAGTCGAAAGTGGACTTCTTACAATTACATGTTGTTCGTGTGGTCAAAGGATCATTATATCCAGAATGATATTCATTATTTGGATATCATATATATCATATATATCCAGAATATACATGTATTTATAATATTACATAATCATTTATAGGTAAGAAATGAAATGCACCGTTTATGGAGACGGTAAGCCGTACGTACGCATGAATGCTACTTTCATTTCTATGTCATATTAATTGAATTAAAAACTAAATGAGAGGTATGTATATTTTAATTACAGAATTATATTCATCATTTAGATGTAACATATATCATATATAATAACTTTAAATCCATCCTTTATACATGCCCCATATGGCATTAACGAATCAAATCACTTTGAGTGGGTGGTAGTCCGCACTTCCTAAAATGAAGATATCGAGTATAACCATAATGGAAGCCATAAAGGTGTGCTATAAATGAAAAATAGAGAATCTTAAGGAATAAATAAACATATTATATACCATATATAAATACAGTGACATCTTAATGGCCACCTTTGAAGGTGTTGGAAGAATATTGAACAATCGTCATTTCGTGAGGTAGAAATTCGCCATCCACAGAAACAGTATGTTCTTTAACCATTAGATGTAGGTGTGTGTAATTGTTGCTCGAATTATGCTTATAAAAACATCTTAGTATATTGAAGATACTGGAGTTGTTACAAAAGAAATGAATAAAAAGTGTTTAGGGGGTTGGAGAAGCAAAATAAAACAAAAGAACACAAGAGAATACACTACCTTTAAATCGGGTAACTCTTTTTGATTTGAGCTCAAAGGCTTCCTTGGGAATACTTATGCCAAATGTGAGGCTTAGAGGAGTAAGATATGGATGTGGAGAGACAAAATGGACAGGGTTTGGCCGAGTCAAAGGCTTTGGAAGTGTGGGTAAGGTGGTAGAGGTGGGGACCTTTTATAAGAGGAGAGGAGGGGCACTCTTGAAAAGTAAAAAAATGTTACTTTATTTTAAAATGCGTTTCGGATTTAAAAGTTCCCACAATGATATAATTCGAGGATAAGGTGATAAGGGTTCGAAATAAACCCATCCAATAGGTTTTTGACAATTTTAGGTCTAAGATTTTACATTATCTTTTCATTTTATTGAAATCATTAAATAATGAGGTAATCGCTGCATCATCATGGTGTCATAAATAATTTCATTTATTTAATGTCTAAAAGTTATAAAAAACTATCGTGATATAGGAAATCTTTTTATATTTCTAATTAATATTTATAGTCAAAAATATGACTTGTATAACCCCATTTAATAATTGTTGTAGTAAAACATCTCATGTTTGTGACATTTTAATTTTAACTTTAAATAAAAGTCATTAATGTCATTATCTTACCCAAGTGGCTCCATGGGGTCCCCAAAATCGACCCATGGGTTTTCTTGGTCGGAAATGACACATACAATAAGGGTAGGACATGTGTATAGGTAATTTCATATTATTAAAACATTATTTTTACCTTAAACTACACTAATTACCTCTAATCGTGATTAATAAACATAAAAGTTCTTATTCACCAAAAAATTATTTTAATCCCATTGAACCACATTTTACTTCCTAATGACAACCATTTATGTCCGATTTTTGAAATTCAAAACACAAAGGTGGTAAAATTTCATTTAAACGAAAAATTAGTTTTTTAAGTACCACTTAGTGGTTTCACTATTCATCAAAAATTGAAGTTTTTCAGAAAAATACCAAAAATTCACCCAAAGCTATATTTGATATTCAGAATTCAAAAATGATGCCTATTTTACAAAATTCAAAACAAATAGGTTACATTAATTAATTTAATAATAAATTCCCGCTGTCAGAGCAAATAGCGTGTTTTTATGAAACAATAAGTATCAAAAGATTGACATTAGTTTAAGTCCGATTTCAAAGTGAAATTAATTCCAACGACCACTATTGGATTAAATGGTAAAAATATATTCTAATTTCACTTTAAAACCAATTCAAACGATAATCTAATCATATAAACAAATTAGATTAAAAAGAGGTTTTGAATTAAAATACAACATTTTTCACTATTCATTAAAAATGAACTTTATCGGAAAAATACCAAAACATTACCCAAAGTAAATTTTGATGTCCCGATTATAAAGAAGAGTTTTATTTGGTACAATAGAATGTATAAGAGTGACCAAAACTATATTTAATGACGGTTCTCCATCAAAAGGTGATAAGTGAACCTTTAGTGAAAATTAGGGTATATATGCCTAAAATTTAATTCTTTCCGTATTTTAAGCCTTTATCTTTTATTGGATAAATGTAAAAACATTTAAAAAACATATATAATCATATTTTAGTTATTTCTATCCATTCCTGCCAATACAACAGCTCTGTGTTAACTACCATTTAAAATAATATTATTTCATTACTAGTGTGAAACGTAAAATTTCAATGAAACTCTTTATTGCGTATCGGGTACGCTATCGAACATAGAAACCCCTTTAAAGTAAAATTAATATTTAATTCGTAAATATTAATAAATATGAAAATGATTTATTATTTATTTACCTTGGATGTTACAATGTTATACCTAATAGTTATTCTAGAATGAATCTATATCTTGTTGATTTACCACACAGAGCTCAGCAAGTTATCCTTCTTCATCTAGAATCCGCTATATCTTATCATGGTTAGCGTGAATCTGGTTTCTAAAATGGTTGGGATATTGATATTCCTCATGTTTGGAATCAAAAAATTGGATTTCTTTTGTTAAATTGTGGAAAACCAGTGGAACTTAATTATTTTCCTTGAATCTGTATATATTTGATCGGATATCATCATCCAATGGCATCAAATATTCAAGTGAGATCCATATCTCTAAGCCTCTTTGCTTCTTCTTGACCATTATTATAATGGTATCATCCCATCATTGGATACCATCCCTAGTGTTTTATTTTTCTTCTTCCATAACATATGACTAATTATTACATGTATTTACGGAATGTTCCCTTGAAAACATCACGGAAGAAAAAAAATGCTCTATTCAAAAAATGAAAAAATATGTAAAATATGAAAACAGAAAAACTAAATAAAATATTAATTAGATCCGAAGAAATAGTTCTAGTTTTAAAAGATTCCTTTCAATTGCTATGGAAAATGAAAATTGTAATGTTTTCCTAGCACGACATAGTGACTGAACAGGGTTGTCTCAATATTGGAGAATTCTCGGTTGTTTACTCATATATTCTAATGTGCATAAAGAAATTTTTTGGTTAGTTTTCTATTTCATAGGAAGGAAATATAATTTAATTGAAATAATAGTTGAAACTATCATGCAATAAAAATATGTAATTAATGAAGAAAGAACATGGCCTTTATGGGTTCATCAATGGGTTCTGTCATTATTCTTATTTGTGTTTATATTAAGTTTGATAATTCAATTCTGGGATCTCATGAATGAATTGCTATAATTTTATTAAATTTTTTGTAATATTGAATACATTTATCAATCATAACTTCATATACTCCCACAATTAAGGTTGTTGTAACACCTAGATCAAGAGTGTGACATTTTCCAAGAATTGGTTCCATCATATGCCATTTCATCTACTAGACGGATCAACTCCTTCATATGCAAAGCTTGTATCTAGTATAAGGTAGGGGAAATGATTTCATAAAGGACTAGTAATGAGTTTGAGTTTAGTGTTGAGGTAGACAATTTCCACACCCATGTACATCACTCTTCCTCATCACAAACACAATAAAACATACAAATTAAAGTGCATAATAAATGAAATTTTCACATACCTCCCCTAGGACAAGTCTTTGTTTAGCCCCACATTTTTTAGGGTATGATATAATTCATTATATAATAAGAAGAAGTGATAATTAGAAGTGGTAGAGAATGAATGATGGAGGAAGAAAAGTGGGGTGGAAACAAAAATAAAAACAATGAATGAATTAATTAGATATAAAGATTATATTTGAAAACAAACTATAAATATAAGGAAATCAAATAAATGATGAAGAAGAAAATGGGATGATTTTAAGTCGGCATTCCTCATTAGAGATCTACTCCTTGGTTCCTTGTATGTAATCGGATGGAATAGAAGGGAATGAATTTGGAAATTGGATCACACCTCCTCTTATAGTCTATAACCCGTCCCCGAAATATTTACAAACCTTTAGCCAAATTAATGGATGATACACTTATTATATCATTAATAAATGTTTTTAATAAATGTATTGTGTGTTCACCCTAAAAATTTCAACTGAAATTTGTGAAGTATCCAAGAGTTATTAATTTTTTATTTATTGTCACTTTTTCAATCTGAGATTTCCATGATGCTTCCTTCAATGTATAATGTCCACTTTCCACCTTAATGGTTTACAAAATCCATTAAATTAATTAATGGAAAATAAACATGTTTCAAAACTCCATTATATTTGGAATCACATCATTTAGAGGTATGTAGCCTGGCCTATGCTTCTGTTTCGGATGTGGGATCCACGACATCCTCCTAGAGTATTTCCCAACATCAATGTCATTTTTTGGCCTCAAGATGTTGGAATTAGATTTTGGTCCACCAGAAAAATTTGAAACAATTAATCATGGAATCATTCAAAAAAGTAATCACTAAAATTGGATTAATAATTTAAATAGTTTTACCAAAATACCCTAGTTTTAAATTTCATTATGTATTCCAGAATTAACCATTTTTTACATTTTTTATCAAAACACACCATAAATCCAAAATTGATCCATATAAGATCAAATTTATTAAATTTAGAGGGATTAAATAATTAAAATGCATATAAAAATGGGGAAAATATTAGCCCTATCAATTCCACCACACATAAACCATTATTATCTTCAAGCATAAAATATCAACATGGAATTAATAAGACACCAATGATACCAATATTCAAATTCCGATGTAATAAAATTTAAAAAAAATTCAAATTCAAATTAAAAATTTAAAAATAAACATAAAATATAAATAGAATTTCACATTTTTTAATAAAATCTTACATTTTAATTTTCCCCCTTTTAAAAATGATTGAACATATCCTTTCTATAAATCAGCCCACCAATTCGTTATTATAAATCATTACACATCATGATTTAACTGACCTCTGAATCATTTCTCTAATTTATCTGAAGAACAATAATATAGAGTAATGATCATGTCATTTGAACATGATTCTTATCCATATTCTTGTGTATGAACTACATTCTCCACATTATAAAAACCAAAGAAACATAATATCATGAGGGAATTTAAAAAAGGGTTCAAAAGTCTCTGAGGATGAATCTTGGTAGGATTTTATGCTTTAAAATTAAGGATAAAGGAAGAGGATTATATCTTATGTATAATGAAAGATATCAAAAAGTGTAAGCAAATTCTTTCCTTAAATTCTTAAACTCCATTTTCCCCAAAATATCAAAGTAAGGTCATCATCAATATTAAGTATAATAACCGATTTGTTCACCCTCTGATTTTTCCTCTTTTTTATTTTCTTTCTTCTAAATTAATTCTTAAAACAAACCTCCCATATCCCACTTAACCACACATGATAAAAATAATCAGTCCAGTAATGGTGATTTTTTATCTCAAACCACAATAAATTTTTATTTCATTTTTTGTTTTTTTATTATCTATACTTTTGATCAAGAGGGGCACAATATTTTGGAGAATAATGAAAGAATCAAATTACTGTTCTCATTACCAGAAATATCACCACCACACTTCTTACATTATATATATCTCATCCCATCCACCACAATCCCTCTTACCAGACAATTTTACTTTAAAAAATCATTAAAATACCGAGAGTATGATTGGAATGAATAAAAAAGTCTTCAAACATGTCTCATCCATATAAAGGAAATTAATGTTCTTTATGGGATAAATAAGTATTGATGAAAACATTGTTTTCAAAATAATGGTTTTTAATTGTTTCCTCAATCATTTTAAATTTTTTTTTTCATAGTCAAACCATTGATAAGTTTTAATATATATTCTGGTTGGTGACATGTACCATGATCACTCAATAAATATGATCAAGATAAAAAGCATGTACTTGGTGTATAAATCCTCTATGTAAGGGAATATGTGATATTAGAAAAATCATTCAAGGAATAATTAATTATAAAAAATAAATTCACATTAATTCATGAAATTCAATGAATGAAAAATAGTACTCAAATTTAATTTACATGATTCAATCAATTCCTCCAAACCACGAGTCATTATTTCCACATCCATGATTCACATTCAACATTAAATTATAAATATTATTCATTAAATTTCATTAACATTGAATTATATAATAGGTAATCACTTGATTCCTAAAAAAATCATGACTCCTAGGTATTTCATTTCAAGAATTAATTCAGGTGTCAGAATAAAATTATTATCATTAAAGATCAAAATATTTATTGGACAAAGAAATTAAGGATTTTAAATTGTTAAACAATTAAAATGATCTCCATTTCCCAGGATTCATAGTCCCTCTATTCCTCTTTTTGAGTCTTCCTTCTACCAACATGATAATATAATAGTATATAAATCAAATATGCCTAAGGATAATGTAATTATAGCTCAATAATATAAGTGAGAGGGGGCTACATGATTGGATAATTCCTCAGAGTAAATTTGAAATATAAATTCCAAATACTGAAAATGAAAGTACTAGAATGAATGTAATGATTTCATAGAGGGGGTAGGATGATATAATAATCATGCTTCTTGGTTTCTAATTGTGCAATCTTCTTCTCCTCTAGTTCTAGATTCATATGGGTTGCCGGTATTGTAATTTAAAAGTGGGGTTAGAATGTGTTTTAAATATTATAGAATTTAAATATGTAGAATGTAAATCAGAATTCCACATTTCTATGTGAGTAGGCTCTATCTCAGCTTCTATAAGCTCAGCCACATAGATTTCATTATCATCTTCCACATATTTATGTTTATTAAAATCACAGATATCCATGTGATGCTCAACAAATGATGGTTTTGTTGATTCATCTTTCTATATGAAGAAGAAAAGATTAATTAAATGTGAAAAATAAAAACCACAATTATTGATAATCCAATCAGATTTAATGAAATCAAAATTGATAGTGTCATGAAAGGTTGAACACCATGTGTTGGTTTTGGTTCAATAACATCTTTAGTGATAAGTGCCTCTTGAATAAAATTATCAGTGGATGGACGTAGGTAGTCGATCTATTCCACCCTCTCTTAAAATCGCATAAATTTTGTGGCTTCCTCCTATTCCATGGATAGAGTGACATGTAATTGTACTAGCTATTCTTCTTCATTTGAATCTGGGAGATTGTGTTGTACCTCATTATTCTTCAATAATTCATCCATGTATTGTTGATCTCCCAAACATAGATTAGTAGGTAAGTATTGCACATCAGGAATCCAATATAGCTCATCATGGTCATCTTGAATATGGTTCCAAAAACGGTTGGTATGTTGATATTTTTCATGTTTGTTCTGATAATCCTAGATATCATTAGTTAAATTAGGGAAAACCAGTGGCAAATCCTTCCTGGCATTATATATTGGTATGTTAGTTTGGTGCTCATCGGCTATAGCCCTGTAATAATTAGTTGATAACCATTTTTCTTTTCCTATTTACATATTCTTGACCATTTTCATAACCGCATCATCCATTTGTTAGAGGGAATCCTTATTTTAGTCTTTTTCATATTCATATACCTCTGAGTAATTTTTCCATGTATTTGTAGGAATGAACACTTGAAAACATCATTGAAGAAGAAATTTTTATGTATTTTTTAAATAAAAATTATATAAAATATGGAAGTATAAAATGTTAAAAAAATAATTATTAGATACCTTGAATCCACACCAGTTTGCACGCATGATAATCATATATTGTGGAAAAAGGAAATTTTTATGTTTTTCTACTGAAGCACAGTGCTTGACCAGGGTCATCTCACTTGAGGATCTTTTCAGTCTTTTACTCACTTAATATAATTCATCTAAACTAATTTTTGGTTACATGTATATAATATAGGAAGTTATTGTAATTTAATTAAGATAAAAGTTAAAACTAATATGCAATGATAAAATATAATTAATGATGAAAGAAGTTGACCTTTTGGGTTAGTTTATGGGTTCCATCATTCTCTTAATTAGTGTTTAAATTATGTTTTATAATTTAATTCTGAGATCTCATGAATGAATTAATATTTTTTTAATGTTTTGAAATATTGAATGCATTTTTCAATAATAATTTCACCTTCTCTAATAATCAAGGTTAATGGCACACCTCAATCTAGACTATGGCATCTTCCATGACCTGGATCTATCTTATGTCATTTAATATACTTAACAGATGAAATCCATCACATAAAGAGCTTATATGTAGTATAAGGGATGGAAAATAATTAAAAAACTATAAGACAGATTGAGTTATGTTTTATGGTGGGCGATGGCCACACCCGTGACACAACTTTTTCCTATCACAGATTTAGTAAATCATAATAATTTAAGCATAAAATAAATTAAATTGCCACATACCTACCCCTAGAAATGTCTCGGGTTAGTATCTCATTTATTGTGGGTAATATTTCATGGTGTATAGTATAATACGGAATGATAATTATAGTTGTCATTAAAAGAATTATGGATGAAGAAAATGGGGGGTGGTTGGATAGAAAAATAAAAACAATGCATGAATTTATTAAAAATCCATATTATAATTGAAAACATAAACAAAAATAATGAAAAAAAATATTTGAAGAAGAAGAATATCGGAAGATTTGTGTCTGGTATCTATCAATGGAGATAACCTCTAGGGTGAAATATTAGGAATGTTATAAAATACAATGGAATGATTCATAAAGGAGTAGCATTCCTCCTTTTATAGTCCATAATCTCTAATCAGAATGTTTACATGGTTTTTCCTAATAAATAGATGATTAACACATTAAATAATTCATAAAATTTGTCCATAAATATCTTTTTAGTTCTTAGTAGAAATATAAGAATAATTTTTTTTGTGATGTACATGTCATAAAGTTTTAATGGATTAATAATTATTATGTTGGAGATTTCTAGGAAGCTTCCTCCAATGCATAACATCCACTTTCCATCATAATGGTTTCCAAAAACCATGATATTTATTAATGGAACACATAAATGTTTACTATTTTAATTTTAGATGGGATAATCTCATTATAAGGTATGTAGTCCGTCTTGGGCTTCTGTTATATAGGTGGGGTCCACATTATCCACCCGGAAGATTTTCCAACGTCACTGATTTTTTCAGGCCTAAAGATATTTGAATCAGATCTTAGTCCTAAATAATATGAATAAATTATTAATGTGATTATCCAAAAAAATCACTCAAATTGGATTAATTTTTGTAAAATTTATTACCTAAAAACCATTGTGATAAAATTCTATAAAAATTATTGAATTTACAAATTTTACAATTTTTTACATAACACATAATAAATTCAAAATTGATTAATATATTTTAAAATTAATAAAATTTGGAGTGATAAAATAATATAAATTCATATAAAAATGAGTTAAATATTATCTCTTTCAATTCCATGTCGTTTAAACCATGCTTGTGCTGAAGAATAAAATATCAACATTGTATTCGGAGGATAAAAATGTAACCAATATTCAAATTCCAAAGTAATAAAATTTAAAAAAAAATATTTTAAAATAAAAAAATTAAAAATAAAGAGGAACTATTAATTTATTTTCCAAAATTTCAATGAAAAGTAACATCGTGAATTTTACATGTCCCTTTTTAAAAAAAAATATGGGACTTCTCCTTTCATTAAATCAAGCTCCTCAATTCATTATAATAAAAATTCCAACTCATTATTTGCCCCAGATTTGAATATTTTCTCTCATATATCATGATAGAAATAAGGTATAGTAATGATCATATCATGAGGACACACTTCTTATCTATAATCTTATGAATGAACTAGTTTCTCTACTTTGTAAAAAAATTCAATAAAAGAAATAGGACTTTTCGAAAATAGGTCAAATGACTATGATTATTATGGTTTGTAGGATTAAATGATTTAAAAATCAAGGATCAAGGAGGAGGTATATCTCATAATTAAAATTAATGATATAAAAAAAGTGGAATGAAGTTATGACCTTTATTGTATCAACTACAATTTCCCCCAATACTGAAATTACGGTCATTGATCACAGTAAATCATAATGAATGATTTGTTCATCCCATTGAAGTTTTATTGAAATTTTTTACGTTTTTAAAAATTTGTGCTTGAAATAGACCTCACATATATCACGAAACTACATATTATAAAAATTATCTTTCTAGTAATTGTGATTTTTTGTTTTCTCAAATCAAAATCCATTTTTATATTTTTTTTATATTTTTTATTCAAGAGGGGAACAAAAATATGATGTAAAATGAATGAATCAAATGACCATTCTCATTACCAATAATATATTACACATTCATCTTCCTTTTAATTTATATCATCTATTACACCAGGATTCCCATTACCCCCACACTTCATCTTCAAAATATCATAAAAATAAGAAGAGTATGGAAGGAATGGATAAAAACGGATAGAAACATTGATCATCCATATAAATATCATTCATGATATCTATGGGATAAATAAGGATTGATGTAAATGTTGTCATTAAGGATAAGGTATTTTCAAAATACACCTTAGTCATTTTAAATGTGTTTTTCAGAGTCATATCTTTGAGAAGTGTCAATAATAGTTCCTGCAGGTGAAATGTCCCAAGATCACTCTAGAAATATGATCAATATTAATAGTAAGTACAAGGTCTATAAAGCCTCTCAAAAATAGGATATATGATATTGTAAAATCACTTAAGGAATTATTAATGATAAAAAATAATTCACATAAATTTAAGAAATGGAAATCTTGAAAAATAGTTGGTAAATTTCATTTATATGATTCAATGAATTCCCTCAAAATATGAGTAATTATATCAATATCCATGATTTACATTAGAAATTAAATTTTCAATCATACTCCTTCAATTTCATTAAAATTTAATTCTAAAACATGGAATCACTGGATTCCTATGATACTCATGTCTCATTGATAAGTTAAGTAAAGAACTAATTCAAGTGTGAAAATGCAATGCTTATCGTTAAATATCAAATCATTTATTGGACCAAAAGAATTTATGATTTTGAAAGTTTAAACAA
This sequence comes from Viscum album, assembly GCA_963277665.1. Lineage (NCBI taxonomy): Eukaryota > Viridiplantae > Streptophyta > Magnoliopsida > Santalales > Viscaceae > Viscum > Viscum album. The sequence continues at coordinate 207,073,195 of OY728153.1, read as the reverse complement.
TAAAAAATCATCATTTCTCACGAATAGTAGTCTTTCTCATACAATGTTTCAGGCTTCCTTATACCATTATGAGCATATAATTGATAACAACTCAATTAAACCCATGGATCATTTAATTTTTGTACAAAATGATAAGAGGGAGGGTGTTGCATTCTTGTCTAATTCCTAATACTGAATTTGAAATTCAAATTCATAAAATTGAAGTAGATAATACAAGAAATAATTTAATGTATAAATCTTGGTGCAATCCCTAATGTGGGGCCAGAATGTTTACTACCTCTAGTTGGATGTACCAGTTTTTATCCAAAGACTGATGGTGGATTAAGATTCTAGGATTTGAACCACCACATATGGATTTTCAAGCTTGTGAATCATCCTACTAAGTGATAAATGATTCATGGATAGAGTACACTAGATCCTCTACATTCATAATGTGGTAGAGCTTTCCTGGATGGGGTAGGATGAAGTATGAATCATCCTCCTTGGTTTAGAGTTAGGTAACCGTATTCTGTTTAAGTGTTGGATTCACATGGGTAGCATGTATTGTAATTTCAAAGCTAGGGGTAGAAATTATTTTTAATATCATATAATTTAAACATGAATAATGTAAATCAAAATTCCTTCATTCCATGTGAGAAGCCTCTATCTCAGTTTCCACAGAATATTCCTGATGGATTTCTTTATTTTCCTCCACAATTTAATGTTAAATAAAACTAGGGAGCTCAATGTGTTCCTCAACAGATGCAGGGTTTTTTGCCTTATCTTTCTCTATGTAAAAGTCATGATTGAAAAAATCATAAAATTTAATACCATAAAGAGTGACACTCAAATCAGATTTAATGAAATAAAAAAAGATAGTGTTCAATAAAGGGTCAACTCCCTATGTTGGGTTTGGTTCAATCACTTATTCAGTGATATATGCCTCTCATATGAATGTATTAGTGGATGAAAGTAGGTAGTTTTTATTTTCTTCCCTCTCTTAATATTTCTCCAATGTTGTGTCTTCCCCCTCTTCTATGGATAGAGTGACATGGAATGGTACTATGAATTTAACATTATAGGTATCTTGGAGATCATGTTTTATATCATAGTAATTCAATAATTCACCAAGATCATATTGATATTCATCATAAAGCACAGTAGTAAGTCTTTCTCGTCATGAATCCCCTCTACCTCATTATGGTCAGCTTCAATCTAGTTCCTAAAATTGTTGTGTTGTTGATGTTCCACATTTTTGTCCGCAACATCTTTTAGTTATTTAAAAAAATTGGGGAAAACTAGTGGCGCATCCTCATTGGAATTGAATCATTTTACATTAGTTCGAATCTCATCATCTATAGCCATAAAATATTCATAAAAGATCTATGATGTTATGTTTCCTTTCATCTATATGACTGTTATCATATGCACATCTACCCAACATATGAGATCCTCCTAAGTGATGTGTTTTTCTTCTTTCTAAACCTTTGATAAATTATTTCTTGTATTTTAGGAATAATATCTTATAACATCATGGTAGAATAATTTTTTTATGTTTTCTTAAATTAAAATCAATATATAATGTGAAAATAATAAAGTCAAAAAATACTGATTATCTCCCTAAATCGACTCCAGTTTTGACGTACCTATGTCTTAGGGTGTGAAAAAAATCAAATTTATATGTTTTCCTAGTTCATCATAGTGGCTGATCAGGGTCATCTCAGTAGAGTATCTTTCTCAGTTGTTTAGTCACATAATATAATTCACCTAAATGATTTTTTGGGTTCGTGTTTATAATCTATAAATGTAGTATAATTTAATTGAATGAAATGTTAAAACTATCATGTAAAGGAGAAATGTAATTGGGGAAGAAAGAACATGGACTTTATGGGTTGTTTTGTGGGTTCTATCATTCTCCATGTTGGTCTATAAATTAATATTGATAAATAAATTATGAGATCTTATGTATGAATTACTATTATTTAATTTATTTTTTTGAAATCATCAATGCATTGTAAATCCTAACATCGCATTCTCCTATAATCAAAGTTGATGGGAAACCGCGATTGACAATGTCACATATTCTGAGACCTAGACCCATTGTATGCATTTTAATATACTAAATGGATAACACCCATCATATTAAAATATTGTATCCAATATAAGGGTGGGGAATTATTTATTAAAATAATAGAAATTATTTTGAGATCAGTGTCATGGTGGATGATTTCCACACCTGTGTATGCCACTCTTTCTCATAGAAAAACATAAAAAGACATAAAAATTTAAGAATATGAGAAAATAAATTTTCAAATGCCACCCTCAGGTCAAGTCATGTGATAACTAGTTATTTTCAAGGGTAATAGGTCATTATGTATAGAATAAGAAGAAAAGTTAATTAGAGTAGGAACAGAATGAAGGATGGAATATGAAAAGGGGTGGATGGGTGGACACAAAAATAAAAACAATGCATTAACTTGTTATAAATCTAAATTATAATTAAAAAAACCTTAAAAATTAAAAAATATATGATGAAGAAGAAAATGGGAATAATTTTTTCCATCCTTTATTAGCGGAGATATCCTCTCTGGTTCCTTGGAGGTAATGGGATGGATTTGAATAGAATGATTTGGGAAGGAGGAGGTATCCTCCTTTTATAGGATAGAATCTATTTGACAAAAGTTTGCATGTATTTTACCCAATAAATATAATATTCATGCATTATATCTTGAAACAAATATTTTCGTAAATGTCTCGTTCATTCACCCACTAAATTTCAGATTAATGGGAATCATGATGTAGGATTTATGAATTTTTGTTGTACTATGACTTTTTTATCCAAGATTTCCATGAAGCTTCCTTCAATGTATGATGTTCGTATCCTATGTTAATGGTTTCCAAACTCCATGATATATTTTAGTGGAATGTGAATATACGTCCTCGTTTTATTCCAAGTATAATCAACTCAATTGGGGGTATGTATCCTAACTTTTGATTCTATTATGAAGGTGGTGTTCACTATATCTGTATGAAGGATTTTCTAAAATCAATGATTTTTTCGGGCCTTGTGATGCCCAAAAAAACTATTTATCTAGTAAAAAAATATGATGAAAATATATAAAGGAGTCATACAAAAAAGAATTACTAAAATTGGAAAAATAATATAAATTCCATTACAAAAAATGAACTTGTAAGAAAATTTCATAAAAATTCAATATTTGGAAAAAATTTACATTTTTTATCTAAACACACCATAAATCCAAAATTGATCTATATAATCTCCAATTAATAAACTTTGTCGGGATTAAATAATTTACATGAATATAAAAATTTGGGAAAATTAGATCCAATACACCACCCACTCTCTAGTGATTCACGTTTAAGGATCTTTGAAATTATGTATATCAATGCACCAATCCATGGGGGAATTTGGTCGATTAGACCAAAAATCCTCTTATGAAAGTGTATAATGGAAAGTATTACATAATAAAAATGAATTATGTGAATCTAGATAATTATGGAACACTTATCCTCTCTAACTTGATATTAAATTCATGCTTAATTTAATATGAATGATCAGTATGAAAATTAAAAAAATTCCTTTTAGTAACAATTAATTTGTTTTTGAGCATTGATTATCCCCCTCTATATGGATAATGGAATAATTAAATATTATTTTATATTATATCAGTGTGAGGATGATCTATAATGTATAATAGAATCATTTGAATAAAAGATAATAGGTTATTTATGGAATAAATTGTGAACAATCTTTTGAAATAAAATATGTATCTTGGAATGTTAATATAGATTTTAGGGATACCACTATGGGTTTATGAAAATATTCATGATCATGTGTACAAATTTATTAACATGTTTTTTTGGATATTTTATGTTATTCAAATTTATCATGATTAAATATGTTATAATAAACATTTAGGGAATTAAACCTTTGATTTTGTATATGTTTAAAAGAAAATGTAATTTGAGGAGGAATAATTTTATACATTGTGTATAAATTATTAATGTTACTAGTAACTATTAGGGTTTATATTATATATATTTGATATAATTATGGATTGTATTTAGTATACAAAATATATATAATAACTTCATTTCTATGAGAGTAGATTTGTTCATGGATATTATTTCATGAATATTCAATAAGGATGTGTTATGTTATCATGGAGTACCATATTCAATGTTATATGATCAAGGTCAGATGTTTACAAATATGTTTTGGAAAATTAATCTATATTATATTGATAAAGAGTTGAGTTTTCTCACTACATATCATCCTCATATATATGGTAAATCAAAGGGAAAATGTAAAACCCTATAGGATATGAAAATATATTCGTCTATGTATTTGAAAGGTATTTTTATAAACACCATAATCTAGTAGAGTTTCTTATAACAATGTCTTTCACTTATGCATTTAGATGGATCCTTAACAAGCACATAATATAAATAATTATACAACTACAAATTACAAAAATTAAGTTTAATACTGAGAGCTATTGGGACCTAAATAAAATATGAAATGGAAAATATGGGAAGAGTAATTAATAAACACATATTTTCATATCAAGTCTTATATACAATTCATGATGACAATGGTCGACATGGTCTAGAATTTTAATTTTATGATAATTTGTTTCCACAAACTTTTATGTTGAAGAAATAAGAGAAAACAAATTCCTTGTTATATCACAACCTTTAAAATTCAAGATCATATCAGGACCGTTTCTTATCACCTAGTGTGTAAACTGCACCTCTCTCTCATTCAGGATGTTCTCCATGTATCTCTGAAAAGGAAGTATATACCTAATCCATCCTATGTAATTAACACATAGGTATTGCTATTAGAGAATGATCATTGTGAAACGGAACACTAAATAATGATTATTTTTTGTATAAAGAATGTTCTTGGAATCAATACCACACATGTTGTCAAACTATAGTGATAAAACCACCATCCTGAGGAATATATGTGGTAACTATAGGATATAATTATGTATATGTGTCCTCATTTGTTGGAACCAAATTAGTAAACTTCAAGGGAAAAATTAACTTATAAGGGGGTATAATTTAACAACAAGATTTTATTTAAAATTTTAATTTTTTCAAAAATATATAATTGTTTAAATTTATAATTGTGACACAAAACACTATATTTTATCTTTCTTTACATGATAGTCATTTTTATCTTTCATTAATTGTAATAGTGAACTTAAACGAAACATGACATGCTATTAATATATTATAATAATAGTAATCACCAAGATAGAGGAATGATATGTTTGTATAAAATTAAATAAATTTTGAAAATATATACTTTAAATATTCAATGTGTTGATTTAATATTTTAATATTTAATTATAAATGAAAATAGAAAACATTTCCAAACAATTGAAATCATTTTTTGAATAAATATTTTTATTCAAAAATTTGCATTTCACTTAAAAAAATAAACAGAGTAGTTTAGGTAAATTATTATAATTAAATATATGTATTTTATATTCAATTATATTTACATCAATCATATTTTGTTTATTATTCAATATATAAATGAAAAAATCCAATTTTACACATAAACACTATTTTTTCTGAAAACAAGTTAGGTGACTTTCTGTACACTTATTTTAAAATTTAATTTTGAAACTACATGAAAAATTATAATAAAAAATGAAAATAAAGTTATAAATGATAACTGTTAAATCATTATGTAGTTTGTTTCCATAAAATTTCAAATTTAATAGTGAATATAAAAATATTGGGTATTATAAATAATTTTCATTACATTTAATAATTATAGAAATCTAAATATTATATAAATATTGGTTTGAAAGTCAAATTTTTTACATTTAAATTATTTTAATCCAATTTAGTTCATTTTAATCTATATCATTTAGAGTTATGATATAAAACCATTTTAAACAATTGAGACTTCTCACTCTGGAAATATTGTTTTTTCTGGTATGTGAGATTAATTTTTAACTAAAATATTTTAACATATGTGAATAGAATTTGAATATCATATTGAATATATGGAATAAGAATAAATATTATTATCTAGTAATGTAACCAAAATTATACTTCATTTTGAGCCCTTTAAAAATGAAAAATTAGTAACCATTGTTAAGGATAAATAAGGTTTACTATGGGCTAATCTAAAATGTTAAAGGTCAAAATAACCTTAAAACATATAAAAAATTTCATTTTATGGCCATATATAGATATATATATATATTATATCAGGTATTTTACGTTAATTTACCATTTGGTATCCTCTTAGGTTAAAAAGTTTTATATGAAAATTTCATTTCAAAAATTAAAAAAATTCCACTCCACTAACTTATTAATGTCTGCACCATCACCTCTCCACTCACACTTCTTAAACTTTTTTAATCTTCCAATTCCTACGTAAATTTACTAAATACCTCCAAAATTAAATCCTTTATTACTAATTGAAATCATAAATCTACTCTAGAACTTATTTTGGTTAAATCTAATGATTTGTTTTGAATAAGAGGTAATATTTTTGTCTATGCGTATTTGGTTTTCTTTTACTTTTAACACTATAAAATCAGTTTAAATTTTTTTGAAAAAATAATTATGTTATCTAATGTATAATTTTATTCTAATCTTTTAATTAAATAGCTTATGCATCAACACTTCCATCAAATTCGATAGGAAATTAATATTTGTGTATTAGGAGGACTACCACCTCACGAAAAAATGTAATTCATTTTCCATCACGAGCACTGATTGTTGATGAAATGATTTATTTAATTATTATATATGTCATTGTTATATTTTTTTTCCAATTTAATAATAATTTATAATATTACTTTTTTCGACATAATTCATTGGAAAACAATAATGATGCTCATGAGTAAGGCGGGCTACAGCCTCACGAATTGATTATATGTGATTTTCATTTTCATTTTACATGGAAGGGAATAAGGATCTAATAAATTAAAGTATTATATATTTGTATATTTATTATAGTTATATTATTATTATATAAAATTGAAATTAAATGAATCCATTATTTAGAGGATAAAATAGGATCGTTCGAGTGGACTACGAACTAGCCTCCACCCGATGTATTGTGATTTTTTTCCCAAATTCCATGCAAGGATTGTAAATATGGTGCATTTAAAAATATATTTTCTATAAGTTAAATTAAAATTATTTTAAATGTTAATATATTTTACCTATATTTAATTTCATCCATTTGTAAAATGAAAATAGTGTTCATTAGTTCATAAAACCTATTATTATTATTAAAGTTGTATTTCATTTTATATCTCAAACATTTTATGATTTTTTGAAATAAATATACTATAAATATATATATTTTTTGTATCATGTCTTATTATTATTTTTATTTAATCGTGATCAATGTGATATGATTGAAAATATCAATTCCAAATATATATATGACAGACATAGGATTTTATAATAAAAAAGAAATTTCAACATGATTTATTCATATATCAGTAATTAAGATCCATAAGTAAATAAAATATTGAACAATTAATAGATTTATTTTTCATATATTATATTTATATAGAATCTCTATTTCTTATAAATTATTTTTTATTTTCTACGAAGGATGTTGACACTTAAAGTAATGGATTTTCATCCCTATTTTTACTTCTCTGAAACACGTCCATTATTCAACACATGTTTCATTTATGTTGTCTATATACGTACCGGGAATATATTTAATTATGATTAAAATGAAAATATTTTGTATTTACTTATACATTCTTTCATATCCCTTTCATTGTATTATAGTTCAGATATTACCAAGTACGTAATGAATTTTTTATCCAATTTTTTTCATTTGGGACATAAGTTATGTTATGCACCTATATTCTTATATATGGTTTTTATAATGCCCTGTTGAAATGTTTCATAATGAATATATTTATTTTTATAACATAGAAATTTTTTATTAGCGGTATTCATTAATTTTTAATATGAATTAAAAGATACCAATGTGGTAATAGGTTTATAATACAGTCTAATATTAATGTTTTTAATGAAAACTAACTTTATTTCACCTTTTTTTTAATAACCTTTTCCTTCTAATTCCATTTTTTCTAAAAATTAAATTAATAATGTTTTATCATTATTATAAGAATTTTTTGAAAAAATATTTAAACATCATTAAATTTTATTATTTTTATTAAAAAAAATGTTCATGTTGTTCTCCAAATAATTCCAATTTCGCTATTATTGGATGTGTGAACGCAAATAATGTTTTAATGTGTTTTGAATGAATGGTGTCTTTACCATTCGGGACCAAATAAATGTTTCAATGAATATTTTATTTGATTATAATATGGTATTCAAGGAAAAGAATTTAACATTTCATTATTTTTTAAAAAGTTCTATCATATTAGAATGGTTTTTTTCCTAAAGATATGTTTTACAATATTTTTAATCCTTTAATTTTATTTTTTCAAGCTTATTTTCAATGAAAAGAATTGTAATTATAAAATGGTTTATAATTTTAAATGTTTCTTTTCAATGTGAATATTATATTGTCCTCACTAATTTGTTTGATGACTTATATGGATTCATTTTGAAGTTTCAATGATAATTTTTAAATGAATGGTTTTCAAAAAAAATAAATGTATTAAAATGATTACTGTATATTTGAAATTATAATTTCCACAATAAATGACCCTTGTTACCTTAAAAATAATTTTTTTGTAAAATATTAGTTCCTTTAATGTTACTTATTCTATTATAAGGATAATATATTTGGGAAATAATTGTTATTCTTTAATGAAATTTTTTATTTTTCTGATGAAATTATATTTTTAAAGACCATTTATATTCTGTGGTACATACCATGATAAAATGCATATGAATCCCACATATTTTTTACTATGTTATACTTGTATCAAATCATGATATTATCATGTAATGTATTTCCATTCCATAGGTTATTCGATGATTAATTTTTTATAACTTCTAATTCTTTATATATGTTCTGAAATATTTAAATATTTATGATATTCTGGTAGATATATCAATAATTTAAATTATGTGATTGGTGGGACCAATATCTCTCTCTAATTAATTGAGAAAATATGTATACCTCATGATATAAACTGTACTTCAATTCATATTTATCTAAGTTTAGTAATGGAAATTTTCCAATATAATAGTATTGGGAGTGATCCTTGACCTATACATTGGTTTGGGTAGTGAACCCATTCCATTATAATAGTATTGTAAATTATCCCTACCAACTAAGTAAATGATTTTAAATACAAATATTTTTATATATGTTCAATGTATTATGCCTATGATATGTTCTCATGGTTCATGTTCTTTTACTATAACATTATAAATATCTTATATAATCCCATGAAATATTCCATGAATCATGTTAATGCTCTATGATTCGATATGTATGATTCTCAAATGTAATTCTTATGTTCTCACAAACTTATAATAAAGATATATTAATATTAACCATGTTTATGATTTCATAAAATTTGAGATAACCATTTATGATTTTCCCATTCCACATGTTATGTCAAAGGATATTATGTTTAACATGTCATAGAAGGGTTGTAGTCATGAAAAACAATGTAGGGGATACTATCGTTAATTTATGGTCAAATTTTTATAGTTCCATTTTTACAAATTCACCATATCATTACAATATATATGTGAGTTTTTACATAATATATCAAATATCCATATAAAATATGTAATATATATATATGACATGTTTTTTTCACCATAAAATAATCTTCTCATTCTATCTCAATCATGTTTGAAATTAAATTATAGTTTAATTAATTTGTTTGGTTTGTTTTCTATTGATTTTTAGATAGTTTTTCTTATATTTTTTAATCATTACATGGGTTGTATAATTACAATTACAGTGATTGATGATTATTTAGAATGATAATTAAATTAAATAAATTTATTCTAAATATACCAAATGTTGATTCATCAATTTAAATGGGTTTTTAATCCATGAATTTTGAAATTGAATTTGTTTAGATTATTAAAAAATTCCACTTCATGATAAGTTCAGATACATTAATCACTTATTTGATTCACCTATTTCAAAATGAAATTACATTAATCACATACATTTATTCACCTATGTGATCAATTTTCTTACATAGATAAAAATAGTAGTCTAAAAAACCCTTAATTGAAATTTTTATATGATGTTAAGTAGTTTAGTACATGGTTTTATAAAATTTTAATATATTTCTTATTTAATTTTTATTTCATAAATTTCATAAATTTATGTTTAATTTTATTTAAATTTTTAAAATGACATTAATTTTCACATTAATTATATAAAACATGTGATACTAGTTTTTTTAAAAAATAATTTTTTGTTGAACAATATGTGGCCTATGATCATACATGAAACATGAATCTTGAAACTCGAAAATTAATTTTTTTTACTTTATGATATTTTCATCAATTTTGTTGTAAAAAAGTAATCTTCTTTTATATTAAATTCATAAAAATTTATTAACATATATAATATAGTTCTTTTATTTATTTAATTTTATCTATTGTTTAGTAACTTTTTTAGACAGAATGCCTATTGATATCATATTTAAAATTGAAGCCTTCTATATTCATGAGATATTTCCTTAAAATTTTTTTATAAATTTATTATAAACTATTCATTGATATGGTTTAATTTTTTTTAATCAATATTCACTGTTTAAAATTTTGGTTGGGAATGGGTGATTTTTATGGAATGATAATTTCTCTCATTTCAATATGATTCGGATAACTCAGTTTTATCATTTTTAATATTTAAATTCTAAAAATACAATAAAATGTGTTGAATTAATTATTTTTTAAAACTATTTCAATACTTTCTACTATATAATATTTTTTTGGGGACATAATTTTGATATGATACTTTTTGACGGGAGAATTAATATTATAATGTGATATAATTTGAAGTGTTGGGTGGTGTTGATACTATAAATCGTTGTAAATTATTCTTGTTATGAACATTTCCCACTACTAATAAATAATATCACATGGGATGAACAAATATATCACAGATTTCTTATACAACCACTATGATATAATCAAAATGATCAAACGCTCAATTACAAGTACTTTTGTTTCATTATACTTCATTATATTTTGTTTTGGTTTCTTCTGTCCCTAAATCTACATCATATCATATAAATACAATATATTTCTTGATTTTTGTTTTTTGTAAAAAATAAAATATTATTTGGTTGTGTTATGACCCATATATTCTAACTTGAATACACTTTAGGTTTTTTTTCCTATAGTCCAATGATGGAATTTTAATTTCTTGGTGAATACATGTGAATAATCCAAGTGTGTTAATCATTTTTCTACATGAAAATAAAGATTAAAATAGGGTTATTATTCACCATAAAAACTATATTACAACCCCATATTTCCCCCACCATATAGAGAAGTATAAGAGTATACTAGTTCTACCTTTGTTCGCTCTACTATTAAAAATATCATTGTCTTCTTTTGGTTATTTTTATATTATTCTAATTATAAATAACATTTTTCATTTCTATTGATAATTAATTTAATACATTAATATATTAATTTTTGAAATAATAATTTGGTCTATTCCACCCTCTATAGGCCATCATTCATCATCATATCTGACCTAACAATCATATCATTATGCCTAACAATCACAATTATTATAGTAATTTGATATTTTTCATTTAATATATTGATTGACTGGATTTTTATAGTAGTTTACTGATAAGTTTTTATATATCTATCTTTTAGTTGAGGTGTTCAATTCCCCCAAGATCGTCATTTTTTGATATAAACAAATTTTTAATAAAAAAATTTACATTTATTAATCTATATATACTTTAATATTTTCTAAATTTTTTTTAAACAATATCAAATTAAAAATTTCCTTTCAAACTATAATTATTTTTATTCCTTCCCATTTATTGAAATTTACTACATATCATATGACTATTTTTGTTACCTATTTTAAATTTTTTAAATAATTATAAATTGTCAATTTTTTTAAAACAGTATATGTTATTCTATGAACCCTCATTGTCCATTACTTTTCAAAATTCTATTTGTTAGGTTGTCCTGGACACCATCAGTGAGTAAGGAGGGAAAAAGTGTCGGTGGCGAGGTGTTTCTGTGGTGTCACATATTAGTGACATTGATCACTGTCTCACTGATTGGTCTCACTGATCAGTGTCGCACCCTAATGGTGCCAAATAAGTGTGTATGGGTTCATTCCCCAATTTTCCCAAAACATATATTTTATGATTTGATACCTTATAAAGTGTTTTAATACAATTTTAAGGCTGATAAAGTATATCTTAAATCCTCTATGAGTGGGGTGACCCTTGACTTTCCAAAACATGTGGCCTTTTTTTCAGTTTCACACCCCTTCTGCATTTCCAGTTACGTGTCTATTATGCCTTTTCTTGAAACCTATCAACTCTTCATTTTTTGATGGTATATCTTGCTATCTCCGAGGAAATTATTAGATCTCATTTAAATTGAACGTGTCTAACTACCCAGCCGTGTGGTCAAACCACGATACTCTTTTCAAGCTCTTTGAGATCACATATCCCGTAACTCAAGGATCAGGAATTTTTATCACACTGATATATTATTTGTAACACCCTGATATTTTATGAGATATATTATTTTTAATTTCTTTGATGTCTTCTATTATAAATGACACCCAAATTATCTTGTGCTATATGCAACACCGTATTAGCTTGCAGTATACACAACACTATTCTTGGCTCGTGTTACATACAATTTCAAGTTTGTTTTGTGGAAATTATTGTATGCAACATTAAGTATAGATTTTGTTTAATGTATAAATGAAATAAGTTTTGATTAAGTTATATGCATCAACAAATGGAGCTTTCACTACAGGAAGCCCTGACTTTGCTTTCATTTTGCGCAATCAATACACTCTTCGATCTCGTGTGTAGTACGCAATACCATGTTTCACTAAAAGATATAATATTATAATATTATTATGAAATAGCCGTTATAAATAGTAATACCCACCTTTTGAAATTCTATAAATTTAATCTCTCAAAATTGATTTCATTTTTGGATTCGGAATATCGAAATTATCATAGGGTTAATTTTTTGTATTTTTCTGAAAACATTCAATTTTTGATGAATAGTGAAAACACTAGGTTACTATTTAAAAACTGACTTTTTATTTAAATTTATTTTATTTTAAAATTGATACATAAAACCTATATAATTTCAACGTAATTAAATTGGATAATTTTATAATAATTTTAGATATATGAAAATTTTATTGAACTTTTCACCGTCTTTTACCTAACTCCTAGCAGTTTTTTTCAAATTTACATAAAACTTAATTTTACAGCTTCTGTGAGTGGAATTTCGAAAATCCGAGACACATGGTTAATATCATGGAGTAAAATGAGGGTCAATAAGATAAAAATAATTTTTGGTGTATAGTAACTTTTTACTTTTATTTACCACGGTTAAAAGTAAATAGTGTAATTAAGGGTAAAAATGGTATTATTATTACCCTAAAACATGTCCTAATTCTATTGTATAAGTTTAATTCCACCAAAAAAACCTTAGGAAAAAAATATGACCATTTAGGTCCACATGGATTAGATTAGGACATTTAATATTATTTTATTTAAAGAAGAGTTAAAATAGTTAAAATCAAAGTTTAATAACTAAAGCATTTTTAATATAGGGTAATAAAAAAGATAAATTCGTATATAATTATTCATTATAAATTTAAAAAGATTTAATACATAATGGTATTTTATTTGTAATTTTTAGACATTAAATAATTTAATTTAGTGATGACACAATGATGATACGGTAATTACCTTATTAATGAAATATTAACATAATTGATGTTATAAATACCCAAATAAATTTAATTTGAGACTTGTAAAAAATTAAACTAATTATTTAGGTTTATATGACTTGTTATTATTGACTAAATTAACTTTTTTCGAACTAATGATGATGTTATGATTTTCACAAAAATCAATTACCAAATAGTGTCAAAATTGACATAAAATAGTTTTTTTAAAAATATTATATTATTAATTGTTATTTTATTCCTAAAAATATATGGTTCATCCAAATGACATAGATATGGGTATATATATTAATAATTAACAACTTGGGGTTCTTTTTTCTTGTTATAGTAAGTTTATTAACCATATAGTGTAAGGAAACAAGAAGAAATGGTAAAAGATAAATTATTTAACTTATAGTTAAATCAAAATGATAAGGTTAAAATAGTAACCTAAACTTTTATAAAACCTATTGGTTTAGAGTATTTTGACACATCCCCACATTAACTTCTAAATAAATTAATTTGGAGCTATTATAAAGCGATTATGACTTTATTATAAAAAAAATATTTTACGTTTTCCCAAATGTGCCCCTCTCCTCCCTTATAAAAAGGGCACCCCTTCCCTCACCTCTTCTCACCCTTTTGAGCCTTGAAGCTCGTCCAAACCCTTCCAATTTCTCTTATAAACCTCTCTAGTTATATCATAGAGTTTCTTGTCTTCTCAAAAGACCAACTCTAGTACCCTAATAAGGAGTTTAAAGGAGGTGCATCGAGGAAGAGGTAATCTCTTCTACTGACTCGTTCAAGTTTATTTCCTCTTCTACTTCCTCTTCTTTAGTTGATTCATTATAAAGTAATAAGATCAGTATTAATTATATACTGATATGTTATTATATATATATGAAACAACCCTATTTCATATTCTATCCATCCTACGGAAAACATAATCACCGCGCGTGTGTACTTACGGAATACCGTCTCCACGCTGTGGTGTAATCTGTTTTCCACCACCACCTTACTTGGAAGGGTATAATGGTGTAAATAAATAACTATATATTTTTATTGTAAAGTTATATTTATTCTGAAATATTATACATACACTTCAATACAATTCCATGATCATGGGAATGATATCATCGCTCGTGCGTACGTATGGTCTACCGTCTCCACGAACGTGATGAGATTCATTTTCCATGATTAACCATTCATGAATGATTATAAAGTATATATAATGAATAATAATGAAATTTATGAAATAACTAATCTAATGTATATATATATATGTATATTTCATCTACTTACTTCCATTCATGTCAATACGGAAAAGAAAACAGCGTTCATGCGTACGTACGGCCTACCGTCTCCTTGAACGGTGTATTTCATTTCATTTATCTATCTATTATATATATATATACTGAATATATATTATATATAAATAATGATTTACATTCTGGAAGTAATTAAATCATGATATAATTAATAATACTATCAAGAACAACAAGTCCAAATACGTACGATAAATAAAACTTTTTATAAAAAATACTGCTTTAACATGGAATTTACAAAAGAACGGGTAACAATGAATATGATTCTTCAATAAGTAAATGACATTATTTAAATCATTATACAGGAGGTTCGGATACGTATGAAGCATATAGGAGCTAAGGCAATGGATAATTATTCCAATCTTGGTCTTATCTGAGATTGTTTATTCGCAAGTATTTACTAGGGTTATGTTTATCATCCATGTCCTTGTTTTCTAAATATGTTTTCATAAAATTTTTACTATTCATCCATGTATGTTTAAAGTAATTTTTACCCTTTGTTTACATTTTACCACATTTTATGGAAGGATTCTTTCCTTTGGTTTCCATATAAGGTACTTTTTGACTTTTCCGACAAAAGTACGAGAAGATTGTTTTTAAAACTTATACGACCTGAACGGATTTTTATGGTTTCATAACGACTTATATCAATGAATATTCCTATATAAAATTTCATGATTATTTTCAACAAAATATTTTTATTTTTAAATTTCATGGAATTTTGAGAAAAGAAAATGATTTTGAAGAAGAAAGGATATTTTCCTCAAAAATTCATTTCAAGAGTTTTATCAAAACTATATTCTATATAAGATGAAATTATTAAGTTTTTTTATTTTTCAAGTATAATGTATCTATTATTTACATGGTTTGAGTTTTCATATGATGAAATTATATCCATTTCTTTTATATAGATAATGTTATGATGGGATGATGATTATGAAACCCATTTTATTCGTTGGGTTATTATGAATGATGTATGTTTATTTTGTGGCACAGGAAAGAATTATTTCACTATGAGATGGGTGGGACCTATATATACCTCCAATGAATTGGGTAAAGATTTATATCTCATGAGATAGACATGGCTGGAACGATAAGTTAATCTGGTTCAGTGATACAGTACTGGAACGAGGAGTGAACTCGATTTAGAAAGGGACTTTGTCCACTAAGATGGTCTTGGAAGCAATGCCTTGGATACTATGGAAATAATAACATGTTCTTAATGGTTTTCCATAATTACATGTTTTCCTCCCATGCTATTTTATCCTTATTTATGTTCCATTATGACATATGTATTACGTACTTCCAAGATTTATGTCGTTTCTCAAGATTTTGATGTTTAGAATTTATGTTCAAGTATTTCCATTCAAATGTTCATGGATTGTTTTATGTTCTCTATGTTTACCATTACTGAGCTTTTGAGCTCAACATTTTTATGTTTTCTTTTCCCTGGGATTTAAATAATGCTTTTAGGTAAGAAAACAAAAGGGGAAGATCTTTACGGGAGATGTTGAAGATATTTCACCATGACTAGAAGATTATATTCCGAGTTTCCAAAGACACTAAACTATTAAGGTCCTTGTGTGTCTGTTTGTGATATGTATCAAGTATTTATCAAAAAGTAATGTAATGTTTGTTTACATCATCCTTTGTGTCTCTACATTTGGTATTAGAGGAATGTTTTAGATAACCTTTGGAAACTAGGATGTGAAAACTTTAGTGAGATCCCTAGAGATATTTCTAAGGTATGTCTAGGGATGTCCCTAAGGTTAAGTATAAGTATATGTAATTTTCCTAGAATTATGGTAACAATCTTAGAATTAACCCTAAGAAGTTATATATTGAAGGTACTCCCCCTTTATTATGTTGTTTTCTCTATCATGATTTTTGCCTCTCACACTAATATTTTTGGGTTTTAGACGATGGCTGGAACCTGAAGGAACCGTGTTGATCAATGTAATAGACAATGCAATGATTGTCCTCCTGAACGACCAAATGTGGTCGGAGATGGATTGAAAAATAATATTTCTATACTTACACAAGCTAAGAATCATTCTGGATTTCCAAATGATCAGAGAAGGGAACAATATTCTATTGAGTCCATCATGAGGCAACATCAACCTTATTTCGATGGGTCTTCTGATCCACTTATTGCTGAACAATGGATCAGTACCATTGAAAAGATATTTTCCATACTTCGCTATTCGGAACATGATAAAGTCATTATAGTTTTATACCATTTAGAAGGTGAAGCAGACCAGTGGTGGAATCTAATTAAGAATACAATTCCCCAAGATTAAATTGAATCCATGGAATGGGACGAGTTCAAGAACTTGTTTTTCAGAAAGTAATTCCCTCGTATTCTTCAAACAAATATGGAAAATGAGTTCCTTGAGCTTAAGAAGAAAGATTATCAATTTGTTGGTATATACGAAGTGAATTTTCCAATACTTTCAAGGTATTCATCTGGTTTTATCATCCATCCTGAAAGTAAAGTTGATCGATTTTTTAGTGGATTAAAACCAAGTCTTCGAAGGGAATTATCTATAAGAGACTTCAGTAGCTATAAAGAAATTGTGCGTTGTGCTATCAAGGTAGAATAGTAAGTTGGTGTAACATATACATCTCATGGTTTCGACAAGAAACGAAAGATGGAGTTCAAGGATAAATCTCAGAATAATGAGGAAAAGAAGACGAATGTTTCTTTATGCTCAAAATGTGGAAAGAAGAATAGTGGAGATTGTCTTAAAGGGACTAGAAAATGTTTTAAGTGTGGAAAAGAAGGTCATCGAGTAGCTGATTGTCTAAGTAATTGAAAAGGGGTTTCTAATGATGTGAATAAATAAATGATTGTAGAGAACGCACCTCCAAAACTTCAATGTGTCAAGTGCAAGGAAATGGGGCATTATGCTAATCAATGCCTTAATCCAAGGGTTAATGGTGATAAACGTGAGCAACCACTTAAGGAAAAGGATAAAGGGATGTTACATGTGATCACTATTTTTGATTTTGAGTATGAAAGTGATGTTGTGTAATGATTAAGTGTTTATGTAATGGGATTTCAAAGTGGTATCATGGAATCTCATATATGTTATCATGGAATGTTTGAATATCTATGTATTGGTTTTAAATAATTATATGGTACCAGTGACCCTGAAAAGTGATTCAAATATATTGGAATGAAGATGATATTCACATAATGAAGGGATAATGATAAAATTAAATGTTTGATAGTATTCATGAGCTCATGAATGATATAAGGACAACGTTATATCATGGTTTGAGTATATAGAATTTTTGGATTTTGGTATGTGGAAAGAGTTAACTTTGGACAGCATTTAGGTTTTCATTAAGGTTCAATGGGTATTCATTTTTCAAGAGAATACATGATTAAGGTATTCACATGTTTGTAATTTGACCAACAAGATATATTGTATGATATATGGAGGATAAATGATGGTATTCACATGCTCAGCAGGTCACATTTCTAGTAATTGTTTTCTTTATACTATGAGTTTGGACAGAAGTATTTTGGATAAGCCTAAAGATTGGAATGGATTATGTTGTACATAAGTTCGTATTGTTTAAGGATATAACTTTTTTCGATATTATTGATGGGATGTTATAATAATATAGTTTTAGAAAGAAAAAAAGACAACCTGTAGGACGGGTGACAACCTGTCGCGTCGGACAAAGTTGCGGTAATCAAACCCACAACCGAAGTGCAACAAGCCTTTATCGCCTAAAAATGGCCTACAGGAAGCCCTTGGTTAGTAGAAACAAGTTTTATTTTATTAATCAGTATGATAGAAGAATTATATGTCTATTTTTGGAATCATATACGATTAACCTCACCATAGATGGACTTATATATATTTGATAACCTTTTCTACTCTTTTTTTTGAGACAGATGGAATGTCCCATCATTTTATCTCATGATCTTCTCACACTACAAGAATGAAAAATTCAACTTCATTTCCTTAATAGATGAAGTGGAAATTGTTCAAGGCACGAACAATGATGAGATTGTACAGAAATAAAGTAAGTATTTCTTCTAATTCAAATTCTTCAACTTTATGGAAATGATCTTGAAAACAAAAAATGTTGTCCTAGTGACCTTATATCTAATGAATCAAATGGTACCTTAAATCATCAAAAATTTATGGCATTGTGATTTTTGGTTTTTTCATAGCCATGTCCTCTACCACTCTACATCAGAACTTGATGGTAAGATTTTTTTTTCATATCCATATTTCCACCTATGTTCTCCTATGTGGAAACTAAGTGATTAGTTAATCTGGGTAACCATTACATTTTGTACTTTACTTTTTAAGAATTATGTTTTAGTATTCTTTTTACGACGTGGGTTTCTATGAATAAAACTTTCAAGTAATAAACAATTTATAACCCCGAAGAATTTCTATGGAGATATTCATTTAAAGTGGGGTAGAATGTGAAACCTTGAGATTTAATGAGATATATTATTTTTAATTTCATTGATGTCTTCTATTATACACTACACCAAGATTATCTTGTATTATACGCAACACTGTATTTTCTTTCAGTATATGAAACACTATTCTTGGCTTGAGTTACACACAATTTCAGGTTTATTTTGTGGAAATTATTCTACTCAACATTAAGTATATATTTTGTTTAATGTATAAATGAAATAAGTTTTGATTATGTTATACGCAACACCAAACAGATCTTTCACTACACGCAACCCTGACTTGGCTTTCATTACGCGCAATTAATACCTTCTTCGATAGCGTGTGTAGTACGCAATACCATGTTTCACGAAACGAGATATTATTATAATATTATTATGAACTAACCATTATGAATAGTAATACCACTTTTTGAAATTTTATAAATTTAATCTCTCAAAATGGATTTCATTTTTGGATTCGGAATATCGAAATTATCCTAGGGTAAATTTTTGGTATTTTTCGGAAAACTTTCAATTTTTGATGAATATTGAAAATACTGGGTTACTATTTAAAAACCGACTTCTTATTTAAATTATTATATATTTTATTTTATTTTTTTATTTAAAAATTGATACATAATATCTATATAAGTTCAATTTAATTCATTTGAGTCATTTTATAATAATTTTAGATATATAAAAAATTTTATTTAACTTTTCACCGTCTTTTACCTACCTCATAGGTTCTTTTTTCAAATTTACATAAAACTAAATTTTATTGCTTCTGTGAGTGGAATTTCAAAAATCCAAGATACACGGTTAATATCAAGGAGTAAAATGTGGTTCAATAAGATAAAAATAATTTTTTCTGAATAGTAAATTTTTACTTTTATTTACCACGGTTAAAAGTAAATAGGGAAATTAAGGGTAAAACGGTATTATTATTATCCTAACACTTGTCCAAATTCTATTGGATAAGTTTAATTCGACCAAAACCAACCTTAGGAATAAAATATTTCCATTTAAGTCCACTTGGATTAGATTAAGACATTTAATATTATTATATTTAAAGAAGAGTTAAAATAGTTAAAATCAAAGTTTAATAACTAAAACATTTGTAATATAGGGTTATAAATAAGATAAAATCAACTATAATTTTTCATTAGACAGATAAAAATATTTCCTTCATAATGGTATTTTATTTTAAATTTTTAGAAATTAAATAAGTTAATTTATTAAGACACAATGATGATGCAGTAATTACCTTATTAATGAAATATTAACATAATTGATGTTATAAATACCCAAAAAATGTAATTTGAGACTTTATAAACATTCCACTAATTTTTTAGGTTAATTTGACATGTTATTATTGACTCAATTAACTTTTTTAGAACTAATCATGATGTTATTATTTTCAAAAAAATAAATTACCATATAGTGTCAAAATTGACATAAAATAGTTTCTAAAACAAATATTATATTATTAATTGTTTTTTTATTCCTAAAAATCTAGGATCGGCCAAATGACTTAGATAAGATTATATATATTAATAATGAACCACTTGGGGTTCGTTTTTCTTGTTATAGTATGTTTATTAACCATATAGTGTAAGGAAACAAGAAGACACGATAAAAGATGAATTATTTAACTTAGAGTTAAATCTAAATGATAAGGATAAAATTGTAACCTCAACTTGTATAAAACCTATTGGTTGAGAGGATTTAGACCCATACTTACTTTATCATCGAAATAAATCAATTTTAAACTATGATAAACTGAATATGACTTTATTATAAAATAATATTTTATGTTTTTCCAAAGGTGCCCCTCTCCTCCCTTATAAAAAGGGAACCCCTTCCCTCTTCTCTTCACACCCTTTTGAGTCTCGAAGCTTGTCCAGCCACTACTAATTACTCTTATAAACCTCTCTAGTTATATCATAGAGGTTATGGTCTTCTCAAAAGTCCATATTTAGTTCCCAAAGAAAGAGTTTAAAGGAGGTGCGTCAAGGAAGAGGTAATCTCTTCTACCAACTCTTTCAAGTTTCATTCTTCTTATACATCCTCTTATTTAGTTGTTTCATTATAAAGTAATAACATAAGTATTACTTATATACTGATATGTTATTATAAATATGAAACAACCCTATTTAATCTTCTATCCAACCTACGGAAAAAGAAATCACCTCGCGTGCGTACGTACGGAATACCGTCTCTACGCTGTGGTGTAATCTTTTTTCCACAACCACCTTATTTGGATGGTTATAATGGGGTAAATAAATAACTATATATGATTATTGTAAAGTGATATTTATTCTGAAATATTATACACACACTTCAATACAATTCCACGATCATGGGAATGATATAATCGCTCGTACGTACGGACGGACTATCATCTCCATGAATGTGATGAGATTCATTTTCCATGATTTACCATTCAAGAATGATTATAAAGTATATATAATGAATAATAATGAAATTTATGACATAATGAAGCTACTGGATATGTGTGTGTATATATATATATTTCATCTACTTACTTCCATTCAAGTCAATAAGGAAAAGAAAACATTGTCCATGCGTGCGTACGACCTACCGTCTCCATTAACGGTGTATTTCATTTCATTTATCTATATTATATATATATATACAGAATATATATGATATATAAATCATTATTTTCATTCTGGAAGTAATTAAATAATGATATAAATAATAATAATATCAAGAACAACAAGTCCAAACACGTACGATAAATAAAACGTTTTACCCAAAATTCTGCTTTAACATGGAATTTAAAAAAGAAAAGGTATTATAAAGTCATAAGTGAACAATATATGATATCATAACAATGAATATGAATCATTAATAAGTCAATTACATTATTTAAATCATTATACATGAGGTTTAGATACGTACGAAACATATCGGACCTAAGGTAAGGGATAATTATTCCAATGACGTTCTTATCCGAGATTGTTTATTCGTAAGTATTTATTGGGGTTATGTTTATCATCCATGTACATGTTTTCTAAATATTTTTTCATAAAATGTTTACTATTCTTCCATGTATGTTTAAATTCGTTTTTACTCTTTTTTGAATTTTTACCACATTGTATGGAAGGATTATTTCCTTTTGTTTCCATATAAGGTACTTTTTGATTTTTCCGACAAAAGTACAAGAAGAATTTTTTTTAACTTATACAGCGTGGATGGATTTTTACGGTTTCATAACGAATTATTTCGATGAAGATTACTATACAAAATTTCATGATTATTTTCAACAAAATACATTTATTTTTAAATTTCATGGAATTTTGAGAAAAGAAAATGATTTTGAAGAAGAAAGGATATTTTCCTCAAAAAATCATTTCAAGTGTTTCATCAAAACTATTTTCTATATAAGATGAAATTATTAAGTATGTTTATGTTTCAAGTATAATGTATATATTATTTAAATGGTTTGAGTTTTCTTATGAAGAAATGATATCCATTTCTTTTATATGGATTATGTTATGATGGGATGATGTTTATGAAACCCATTTTATTCGTTGGGTTATTATGAATGATGTATGTTTATTTTGTGTCACACAAAAGAATGATTTCATTATGAGATGGGTGGGACCTGTATATCACTCCAATTCATTGGGTAACGATTTATATCTCATGAGATAGACATGTCTTGAAAGACAAGTGAATCTGGTTTAGTGATACAGGACTGGAACAAGGAGTGAACTCGATTTAGAAAGGGACTTTGTCCACTAAGATGGTTTTGGAAGCAATGCCTTGGCTACTATGGAAATCATAACATGTGCTTAATGGTTTTCTACAATTACATGTTTTCTTCCCATGCTATTTTATCATGATTGATATTCCATTATGATATATGTCTTACGTACTTCCAAGATTTATGTCTTTGCTCATGATTTTGATGTTTAGATTTTATGTTCATGTTTTTTCATTCAGATGTTTATGGATTGTTTTATGTTCTGTATGTTTACCCTTACTAAGAATTTTATATCACCCTTTTTATGTTTTCTTTTACCTAGGATTTAATGAAAGGTTTTAGGTAAGAAAAAAAAGGGGAAGATCTTTACGGGAGATGTTGAAGATCATTCACCACGATTATAAGATTATATTCTAAGTTTCCAAAGACACTAAACTATTACGGTCCTTGTGTGTCTATTTTTTCTAGGTATTAATTATTCCATAAAAATTAATGTAATTTCGATTTACGTCATGCTTTGGGTCTCTACATTATTCCTCCTTTTGTTTTATTATATAATGTTGCTCTTGGAGTCCCTCTTTCAGAGACGCGTCATTCCTGCGTGAGAGCCCTCATGTTCTGTTCTTCTTTTAGTTTCTTGTCACACAGCCCCGACTCATTGTGAATGTAGAAAAAATCAATCTTTGATAATACATGTAGTGTTTCTTCCATCACCTCCATTTAGAATGCATCATGTGGGGTGGGTATTATGATATTCCCTCAAGACATAGATGAAACCAACATTAAAAAAGAAAATAACTAATTTTAAAATACTAAAGGAGTGGGAAAGTTGATGAAGAAGTTGTGTATTATATTCATTGTTTTATGTTTTGAATTTTATGGTCTCATTAAAACTAAAATCATGGTTTTTTGTGCTTATTTTGAACACTCTAATGATTTTTCATTTTTCTGGTTGAACTGGTTGTTGAAGGATTGTAACATGAAAACTGATTAGTCACGTAAAAATGTTTTATTAAATGGATGCCTGATGGATAATAACTCTTGTGTGATCACCCTGGTTAACTAAATGGAAATATGGAACTTAATGAATGGTGTTAGATAAATTCTAAAATGTAATTGATTTGTTTTGGTGATATGTATGATTGTTCTATTTGATGCATTATGGGGTGATGAATAGGGGAATAGAATATCCGACTAAGAGGTTGTTGGATTATGAATATGAGGATATTTAGATCCTACGGTAAATGTTTTGGACCTGATAATCTGGGTCTTGGTTTTATTCCAGTACATTGAGGGATCTCACGGATCCCCTTTTGATGTTTTTACTTTTAAAAGATCTATGAGTGAATGCTTAACTGCCTATTTGGCTATTATTATTTTAGTTGTTGGTTTTATCTTCTGGTTATGCATGTTAGTTTTTAAATAGTGATGTAATATTTAAATATAATCCCTTGAACATGATAACGATAATTGGTACTATGGGGAAAGTTTTTCCCTTAAATGGTTTGTGCTCTAGTTATGGTAGTGGTGTACTTGTTCACATAAGCATATCAGTGAGAGTGGGTGTGTACGAGATGTTTGTTGGTTTAGGGGCCCTTAGGTTTGGATGGGTTCTTGATTACCAATATGTATAAATTTGAGTTCTTTTGTTTCTTATACACACCCCACCCGCGCTATGCACTTCATGTAGAACACCCCCATTTCCTAGGGGGGGTGTTTTTACCAACATTCCTATGAGTGGATGGGTATTAGCTTCTTATTGATATATCTCCTAGGTAGACTAATACTCACTAGGAGTTTGTGATGGAATGGGGTTCATTATATCCCAAGACTCTTCTGGTAAAGAGTGTTGTGGTCGGTTGGCATAGGTGTGTGCGGGCATGTTTGATTCTCAAGTGTCTACAGGATGAGGCCCAAGTGTCTTCAGGCATGTCAGTGGGTTTTCTAGGCTAGGTTTCTTTGGGTATTTAAGTGGTTGTTCTATCCTAGGTTTCATCGGTTGTGGTAGTGGTTATTGTGGACCTCGTGTCTGTGGGCATTGTTTTACATGGTTGTGGGGGCCCAGGTGTTTGTAGGCGGGTAAAACATGGGGTTGGGATGGCCCATATGGTTGTTATTTGGAAAGGTAGTGGGACTATAGTGGTATTTGTGGTGGGATGTCTGATGTATAGAATTTTCTAAATAACTATTGGGATAGAGGTGTTGGGTACCCAAATATCTACGTGCTATTATTATTATTTTTACCTGACATGCGTTATTTGGAGAGTGTTACTTGGTGAGAATGGGAGGATAGTTTTCCATGTTAGGTGTTCTAATTACCTCTATTTTCTAAGGGGTATTAGAATGTCTCCCCACTTGTTCATGAGTGATATTGGATTCCCTGCTGAGTATACCTGTATACTCAACTAACATATATAAATATGCTTTTTGGTTTCTAGGAGGACATTGAGGATAGTGTCAGGCCGCACTAGCTCCGACGTCGGGAGAGTTTTAGTTGGTGTTACTCTTTTCTTTTGGGACATCCCTTAATAGTTTTTCTTATACTTTTTATCAGTTTATTTTGGACATGCATTGGGGAATGTATTTTGGGATTTACATTAATTTACTCTTTATATTTTTTTGGGACTTACCGCCTTATAATCCGATCTTGTTCAATAAAAAGTTTAATTCCTTAAATATTAAATGAGATTATATAACCTTGGTGTTTTTCACCAGTCTAAGCCCAATTGAAGGTGGGAATTATGGGTTATTAACTGTCCTTCAACTTGAGGAAGGGTATGGCCGCTTTCTGTCCTTTCCCTCATTTTGGAGACGGTGGGTCCTTATAGAATTGTATCAGAGGTGATAGTTGAGAGGTAGGATGGAGTTTCGGGTTTTCCATAGAGATGATTTTTTGGGATCATACAAAACAATGTTAGGAAATCATGGCGCATGAAATAAGCCAGGGAATCCTGTCTAGGACACAAGATTTTAGGTCCCCCTATGATCTGATGTAAGGAATCTGGACCAAATTAACGACCATTTAATGAAACACAGATTGCAAGGTAGAGACCCTAATAATGTTAAATGCATCATAGTGAATTTTTATCTTGTGTGGGTTTTTTGTTTTTGGAATTTAATATAAATAATTTTTTTAAAAAAAATTAAATGTAATTTTTCTACACTACTCAAGCTTAGGAATTCTTTATTTATCAATTCGACTATGGCACAAAGAATATGTTTGTGAGTGGAAAAGGAAATCAAGGAATAACATGTTTCCTTGGTTGATCATCGAAGGATTGACCATGATAAAGGGGATGACAAGTGGAAAATACTCTACGTTCTTTCCAGCAGAAGACCCTCAGAAGGTTTGAGGGAATTGTTTCTAACATGGATACAGAAGGATGGAGTGTGGATCTAGAAATCACATTTACCATGATCTGTTCTTCGAGAGAGTATTGGGTTTATTTTGAAGTTTTTAAGAAGAGGGGAGTACCACATCATTGGTGGACACTCTACCTCGAAGAGAGGATGAAGACCAAGGTTTCATGTACTGACATTGAGAAGGAGTTCTGATAGGAATTCTTTTCTTCTGTGATGATGGTTGAGAAGAGACTGGAGCTACTCTCCCATTAGTAAGGGAGTATGTCGATGCGTGAGTTGGGGATCAATTTCAAGATTCTCCTTCATTTTGTTCTCATCCTCTTTCCGGATGAAGAGTCACTGGAAAGTGGTTTATAGGAGTCACTTCGTCCATCTATTTAGTATGTGGTTACACATTTAACTACACTGATGTACATTGAGGTTTATAATAATGATGAAGTAGTGTAGAGGATGAACATGAAGGGAGGTGTGCTGTGAGAGGGGAGCCAGTTGGGTTTGTCAAAGCCAAAGGTTGTCAATAGAAAGCATCCAATATTAGGGCCCTCTAGGTTTATGTAAGAGGGTAGTAGGCCTCAGTAGTTTCGGTTTATTTCTCTTAGTCTTCACCCTTAAAACATGGTCCAGGGTCTGATGTGTTTTTCTTGTGGAGGTTTCGGGCACATTCTGAGTCTGTGCCTTGTTTGAGACCAGTACAGTGGGGGGGTGTAGGTTTAGTGCCCACCTCAGCATCACCAGTTTCTAGACAGACCTTTTCAGCAGCCCCCCTAGGACTAGACATTTCAAGAGGAGGCTAACCTCACAGTGCTCCACAGGGATCTCGAGCAGGGTGTGGTCATAGAGGTGGATGATAGATGAGGGGAAGAGTATTTGGGTGTGGATAGTTTCACGCTGCAGAGGTAGTAGTTCAGTAGGTCCAAAGGTTGTTTGAGGTAAAATCAGTTTATTCAATACTCTTTATTCTACCTTGTTTGGTTCTGGAGAATCACACTCTAATGTTGCACCCAGTCTATCCCATGCCTTGGGTCTAGACGTAGAGAGACTTCCCATACCCCTACTATTTAGTACACCAGTTAGAGGTCATACGAGCTAGTTTGATGTTTGTCGAGAATTATGACTGCTATTGGTACCACATCAGTCCAGTGGGGATCTTCTTCTACTACAAATGAATCTATAAAATGTCATCACGTGGATCGAATAGCTATTTTTAGTGCATGTTGTTATCAACTTCTTCTGAAGAATGGTCGTGTTCTCAGATATGGATAGCCATAGTGTATCTTTCGTTGGAAAGAAGGGTTTCGCGGAGGGAAGCGACATGTGGAGCCCTTTTTTCCTTGTTAGCCAAGCTATTAGTGGAATCCGTAGACTCATATGTGGGGTAGGATCCAGGGATTGTCAGTGAGTTCTTGGATGTTTCCCCCAAAGAGGTTGTGAATCTATCCCCTCGATGTGATGGTGAGTTTTGGATTTACTGACAACCTGGCGTGCATCCAATTTGCATGGATCCTTATTGGATGGAGCCTTCTGAGTTACGGGAGTTGCAGATTCAGGTCGATGAACTGATGAAGAAGGGTTTTATTCAACCATTTATGTCTCCATGGGGAACCCCAGTCCTATTCAAAAAGAACATAGATGGTGGTCTTTGGATTTACATATATTACTAAATACTGAATCAGGTGACAGTCAAGAACCATTACCCCCGCCCGAGGACTAACAAACTTTTTTACCAGTTGAAGTGAGCAGGTTGGTTCTCAATGATCGACATGCGGTCTGGGGATCACCAGTTGAGGGTGAAAGAAGGTGAAATCTCGAAGACTTATTTAAGGTACATATATAGGCACATTGAGTTCGTGGTCATGGTGTTCGGAATTAAGAAAATACCATTTGTGTTCATGGGGCTCATGTTCTCTGTTTTCTATGTGTATCTGGACCAATTCATGGTCATGTTCATTGACAATTTCCTGATGTAGTCAAGGTTGGAGGAGGATCACGAGGAGTGTCTAAGGATTGTTTTGGAGGTCCTCAAACACAACAAAATCCATAGGATGTGTTCCATGTGAATGTTCTATACATGAGATATGCACTTCCATGGAAATGTGGTGTCCTAGTAGGAAATATGAATGGAATTGTCAAAGGTTGAAGCAGTTGTTTCTTGGGAGTCACCGAAGAACATGTAAGAGGTTTGTAGCTTCTTCTTTCTTGTAGGATACTACCATAGGTTCATACATGACTTATATCGAGATGAAACACCATTGACCGCTTTGACCAAGATAAAACAGGCATTTATATGGGGTGAGTAGTGCCCAGATTCATTCACCTATCTGAAAGGGAAGCTGGTCATTTCCCTTGTGCTAAGGTTTCCAGAAGAAGGTGTAATGTTTGAAGTGTCATGTGATTCTTCTGGTCTAGGCTTGGAGTTTGTTCTGGAGAATAATTGAGGAGTGATCTCTTATGGGTCTAGAATGTAATTTCCTCATGAACGTAACTATGCCACCCATGACATGGAACTTGCAGTGGTTGTGTTCACGCTGAATCTGTTAAAATATTACCTTATTAAGGATCACATTTTGGTCTTCACAGATCACTAGAGCATTAGGTATGACTTCTCCCAGTGAGACCAAGACATGGGGTAGTGGAGGTGTATTGAGTTTCTTCATAATTACATCTTCGAGATCCCCAACAAATCAGGAAAGGGGAGTGGTGTGGTTGATTCCTACTGTAGGAATTCACGGAAGAATGTGGTTAGGGAGCAATTAGTTGCTTGGAATGAAATGTTGGAGTGGTCTTCTTTACATCTGTTCTTGATAATGGAGGTTGGTAGAGGATGTCTATTTTAGATGAAAGTAAAATATTCCTTGGTGCGGTAGTTGGAGGAGTCCATGTGGGGAAACTCAGAGGTTGAAGTGATGTGTGATCGGTTTAACATGGGTGATTGTCTGAAGGGATGGTTGGAGGATATTCAGAATCAGATCTTGTTCTGAGGAAAGATGTTTTGTCCATGGAGTGATGCATGAAGGAGTTCGTGGAGAGTTCCATAACTCACCCCTAAGGGTAGATCCAAGAGTCTCTAAGATTCACTCGGGAATTATATGTCATTTTGGGGGGCTATAGTGAATCATGTAATGGCGGAGTTTGTGGGAATGTTCCTCGTGTATCAGCAGGTAAAGGCTGAACACCATGTTCCCTATGGTCTGTTGGAACCCATAGATGTTCTCGAGTGTATGTGGGATGATATGTTGATGGATTTCATCAAAAGAATACCAAAATATGAGGGATGCCGTGATTCCATCTTGGTAGTGGTGGACCTCTTGATGATATCATTTCACTTCTTTGAGGTTAAGAAATCAAAAGTAGGGGATTCCTTAGAACAGATGTACATGGGTGAGGTTCTGTGGATTTATAGAGTTCATAGAACCATTGGTTCAGATTAGGATACTAACTTCACTTCACATGTTTATAGGGGATTTCACCATGTGTTTGGCAAACAGCTATGCTTTAGGACTACTTTCTAACCTCAAAGAGATTGGCATACATAGCAGACAATCCAGATATTGGTAGATATGCTATGGGCATGTGTTCAAGACTTCAGAGGATCTTGGGTATAACACATGAACCTGGTGGAGTTTCTTTACAATAATAGTTATCAATATAGCATTGACATGGCACCGTTTGAAGCCATTTATGATAGACCGTGTTGTTTTCATGTGTGTTGGATAGAGGTTGGGGAGGTAGGTGTTCTTGGACCACAGGTAATGCATAGCACAATAGATAATGTTCGTCTTGTGCGTGAGAGGATGAAGGTAGATCATGACCAATAGAAGTCATATTCTTATCATAGGAGGAGGCCCTTGGTGTTCAGGGTTGGAGATCACGTGTTCTTTAAGGTTTTCCCTTGGCACAGAAAATGGTGGTTGGGCAGGGGGATTAATCTTTTTCCCAGGTTCACCAAACCCTTCGAGGTGTTAGAATGAGTCAAAGAGGTGGCCTATCTGCTGGAATTACCACTGCGGTTAGAGATGATCCACAAATCCTTTAATGTATCTATGCTCCATCATTATCAACATGATTAGTCCCACATCCTTGACTTGGGAGAGTTGGATATCGAGGATGATGTGATGTTCTTGGAGAAACTGGTGAGAATCTAGGATCTTAAGGAGAAGGTACTTCATGGATGGACCATTTAATTGGTTCGTGTGTTATAGAGTCATTATTTTCTATGAAGTGATTTGTTTCCCTTGTTCTCTAAATTATTTTCAAAAGTCATGATAGTGGGGAGGGGAGAATCTTATCCCTAATCAAGATGCATTAATTTGGATGATATTAATCTCATGCGGGAAAGTCAGTGTCACCCAAAGCGGATAGTATTTTGACATGGTGGAAGGTACTCCATAATGCATATGTCTGGATGGTGTGGTTTTTTATGTTTGTGTGGATACTAAGTGTTTCTATATTCATTCAAGAGATAGATTAGATAGGTGTTCTTGGAGGTTGAGGTTTTTTCCTAGTTTCAAACAACTCCAATGTCGGTTTTTTCAAAGAGGTATCATATAAGGTGGTTGTTCAGACCCCTCTCATTTCATCTGGTTTTCTATGGAAATCTCGAGGGTCAGAATAGATTGAAAGGTATCTAAGTTAATGGTACAGAACCTCCTAGTCGATTACTTTTCCAAATTATAGTGTTTTGGGTGTCCTAGATTCCATCAGTGAGTCAGGAGGGTGTCAATGTCGGTGGCAGGGTGTCACATGTTAGTGCCATCAATCGACATCGATCAGTGTCTCACTGATCAGTGTGACACCTGATCAGTGCCCCACCCGAATGGTTCCCTAGAAGGGTATACAGGTTCTTCTCCAGCTTTCCCTTAATTACTCTTTTATTTAATAATACCTTTTTTAATGTGTTTTGATAATATTTTAATTTCTGTATAGGATATATTAAATCCCCTAAGAGTGGGGAGACCCTTGACTTACTGAAACTTGTGGCCTTCTTATCAGTTTCACCCCAATGTTTTGTTTCTAGTTACACCCATGTTATGTGTTTTTCATGTAAAATATCAACTCATTTTCATTCAATGATCTGTCTAAGAGTCTTTGAGGGAATTGTTATATTTCATTTAATTCCAATGTGTGCAACCACCCTACCGTGTTGTCAAACCATGATCTGATTTTCAATCACTTTGAGATCCCATATCTCTTAACCCTAGGATCATGCCTTTTTTATCATGTTGAGATCTTATTACTCTATATTGTTTGTTCACTCATAGTGTGCTTGGAGTCCCTCTTCTGGAGATGAGTCGTGCCTACATGAGATCCCTCCATTTAAGTTATTCTTGGAGTTTCTTATCCTGTGTCCCCAGCTCTTGGAAAAAGAATACAACTTCAATAATTGATCATTAATTTAAAGTTTCATCCATAGCCTCTCATTATTGTGAATCATGTGGAGTGGGTATAATGATTTTTCCTCTAGACATAGATGAAACCGACATTAAAGATGGAAATAACAGACAATGAATGAATTAAGTGGTGGGAAAGATGATAATGTTGTTGTGTTTTAACATCATTACATTATGTTGTGAATTTAATGAGATCATGCCCAAAAAATATTACGGCCATTGGTGGTCCTTTATTTTGTACTAATGATGATCTATTTTTCTAGTTTATCTTGTTGTTGTATGACTGTAACATGCAAGATGATTAATCACATAAACATGGTTGATAAAATGGATGATATGGATAAGAACCTTGTGTAATAACCCTAGTCAACCAAATGGATATAATATTCAAAATTAATTGTGTTGCATAAATTCCATAACATCCTTGCTTTGTGTTGGTGATATGCATGATTTTTCTGTTTGATTCCATCTCTGGTGATGAATTAGGGAATGGAATCTCTAGCTGAGAGGTTTTTAGTTTGTGAATATGAGACAATGTGGAGCCTATTATAAATTTCATGGACCTATAATATTGGGGCATGTTTCGGTTCTAGTACTTGTACATATCTCACAGATCGCCTTTATATGTTGTTACTTTTAAAATAAATAAGAGTGAATGATTAAATTCCTTCTTGGATGTTTTTCATTCACTTGTTGTTTTGGTTTCTGGTTATGCCTATTAGATTCTTAGTAGTTAAGGAATATTTAAATGGAGTCAATTGAACATGATACCGAGAATGGGTTTGACGGGAAGAATATTTTATAGAAATTTGATGTGCTCTGGTTATGGTTGTGGTGTACTTGTGCATGTAGGGATAGCATTGAGAGTGGTTTTTTATGGGATGGTTTTTGGTTTGGGGACCCTTATCTTTGGATGAGTGCTTGATTACCCATATGTATAAATTTTGGTTCTAGTGTTTCTTATAGGCACCCCACCCACATTGAGAAATTTGTGCCGAACACCCCAATTTCAAGGGGAGGGTGTTTTTTCAACATTCTTATGAGTGGCTGGTTATTATCATTTTTATGCTCCCCCTCCTAGGTAGCCCAATACTCTTTGGGTAGGCTGTGATGGAATGAGGAACATTATATCCCAATAATATTAGGGTATGGAGTGTTGTGGAGAGTTGGCATGGGTTTTTGCATGTAGGTTTTTTTCGAAGTGTCTACGGGATGTGACCCAGGTGTCTACTAGTTTGGAAGTGGTTATTCTATCCTAGGTGTCTTTAGGCATGAAAATGGTTGTTCTGGACCATGTGTCTTCAGGCATAGTAGTGGTTGTTATAGCCTAGGTTTCTTCCGTCATAGTTTAGTGTGGTTTTGGTGGACCAGTTTTTTGCGGGAGGGATAAACCTATGATTAGGATGGCCCATATGGTCGTTATTGGAGGCATGAGTGGGACTATAATGGTATTTGTGGGGGGGGGAGGTCTGATGTGTAGGATGTTCTAAATAACCAGTTGGAAAAAAATGTTGGGTACCCAAATATCGATGTGCAATTATTATTATTTTTACTGGACATGCATTATTTGAGGAGTGTTCCTGGGTGGGGATGGGTGGATAGTTTTCCTTTTTTAGGTGTTCTGGTTACCTCTACTTTCTCATGGGGCATTAGAATGTCTCCCCACACGTGCACAAGATCTCTAGGTTTCTTGCTGAGTATACCTATATAGTCACCCTATATATATAAAACTGCTTTTAGGTTTCCAGGATGACTTTGAGGACCTTGCCGGACCGTACTAGCTCAGGTGTCGAGACAATTGTTGTTGCTAACTTTTTTTCCTTTTGGTATATCCCTTCATAGTTTTTCTTGTACATTATATCAGTTTATTTTGGACATGCATGTGGTAATTGATTTTGGGATTTTCTTTTATTTCTGTCTTTGGAGTGGTTTGGGGCTTACAGTCTTACCTCTTGTTCCTATTTTATAAAAAAGTGTAATTCCTTCCATATTACATAATATTCTATACATCGTGTTCTTGTCGCCAATCAAGGGCCTATTGAAAGCAGGACATAGGGGGTCAGTATCTCTTCTTCAACTTGAGGAAGGAATTTCATATAAGTTTTTTGTCCCTTCCCTAATCATAGAGAAGGTTTGCCGTGACAGTATAATTCCATTACTTATAAGGCTTATGTATAAGTAAATAAAATAACTTATTCTCAAGAAATGTGTAGTTATTTTTTAAAATATGTAATTATTAACCGTATTATTCACTAATTAATTTTATTGTATATTATAATTATGTTAAAAATTGTAATTCATTTTAATTTAATAGATTCTATAAGATAATAGTGGGACTAAAATAATTGTTATTTTCATTATAAATTCATTAAAATAGTATATGAATCATTTTCAAAGTATATGAATAAATATTCACCAATAACTATAATAATTACATTATGTGAAAAATCATCATAGGAGTATTATGTTTCACTTTAATCACTATTTAATATTGACTTATATAGAGTAATAATGTCATCTATATTTTTGAAGTTTTATATTGATTTTAATCATTATTTCTTGATGTAATTAAGAATGTGTGAGATATATCATGTATCATGTCTATTTTCTTAGTTTATTATTACATGAAACTAAATTCTATTAATTTATTAGTGTCCTTATATTTATTATTTCTCATTGACTTATAGAAAATTATATATAACATATATTTCTTAGTAATTATATATTATCTTTTTGAGGGATACTATATCTATGCTTCTAAGGATTTTACATGATAGAAATAATCTAGAGAAGATTCCCACAATTACGTATTATAATAAATGAAAAAAAATATTTAATATAGTAAAAATGATTTTTATGTGTCGTGTTACTATAGTAAGGGTTATAATAAGGAAGCCAAACATGGATATAAAAATATTTATATCGTATATAAGAAAACTATATGGTAGTTTTTATATATTTTTTAATTAAATAGTTATTTCCTTTCTAGATTAACCCCCATGAAATCCTTCATTCAATTATTAGAGAAAAATGTAATATGTTTTCGAAAATTTCATCAAAATATATGGATCAGTTATTCCTTGGTGATGATAGGATGATATCACACCTCTAATTTTGTATTTACCTTCCTTGAAAAGAATATGTTTATTATTAGATATCAATGAGAATAATTTAAATTATAATATATTTATCGAATAATTAAATATTTACTTAATTACATTACCCAAATTCCATTAGATAGTGAAATTGTATCTTAAAAAGGGATATTTACTTTATTCCAAATCAATGATAAAATCATTCTCTTATTTTCCAAATTGATTTTCACTATCATCAATAATTTGTTTAATATTCTAGAGTAACATCATTCTATCAATAGGTAGAGAATGTAATAGGTTATTGTACACTATAATTTTAGAATAGTAATTCAAAACACATATATATCATTTTTTCATATTCATTATATATTTATCACATATTTCTCTTCAATATGCACATATACACTCTATAATGTAACTTATACAATGAATATGATGGAATATGAAAACCCACTAAAAATATACCATTATTCATTATTATTTCATATGTATAATGATATACACTCAATCACATCCTTTTTTATTGATCATATATTTTATTACTAAAAAATAACTGGTAATCATAGAAGAATTTGTAATCAAAATTTTGTAGTATTCAACATCAATCAATTAGATGAACCATTATTCCCCATTGTATCAGGAAAATCTTCCTCTATTATTTTATCAAACATAATTACATCATATATAAATTGAAAATCATTCTAGAATATCCATATTTTATTCCTTAGGTTATTAAAAATATAATTTGTTTAAAAAACACCTTGAATACAAATAATCCTGATAATAGATAGTATGTACTGAAATTATAATGGAATGATATCTCAAATATTTATCTTCATGGGTAAAATATATCTCTCAAAACACTATTCATTAATTAGATAGATATTTATAATTCAAATTTTTTTATTAAAACATTTTGTTTGGGAAGACAAGTGTGTCATATTTTATTCCATCCATTAATAAAATATTATAAGAAGATAATAATTTATTTGCAT
Source organism: Viscum album (assembly GCA_963277665.1). Lineage (NCBI taxonomy): Eukaryota > Viridiplantae > Streptophyta > Magnoliopsida > Santalales > Viscaceae > Viscum > Viscum album. Next base: position 207,037,007 of record OY728153.1, on the reverse strand, counting down.
ACAATAAGTATTTTCATGGATAACTATGAGTATTACACTACGTACCTAAAGAGATTTTGATAGAGAAAAACAAATTAATATCCCTTCATTATGTTATCCCATTTATTTTAATTGGAAAAAAATTGAGAAAATTACTGTTTTATTCATAATATATAATTGGTTTATACATTTTTAAGGTTTAAATGTAGACTTGAATAATATTCCATGATTTAATAAAATAAATTTACCTAATGGAAAAAATAAAATAAAATATATGGATTATAAATTGATATTTTCACTTATTTTGGTGGCTCTAAACTATTAAATTTTCACTATTTTCCACCTACATATTCATCTAGTAAAATATATGTATCCACTGTCAATGCTATTAATGATCATCAATTTATGTAAAATAATATTTTGACTCATAATTTTTATGTACTTGAATAACCACTGTTAGAACCTTGGGATGATATGCAATTCATTCACTATATGAAACCTCAGGTGAATAAGTCATATACCAACTATATTCATCATATTTTATTTCCACTATAAAAAATAATTGATTATATTTATCAGTTTTCCCTCCATTAAAATAAAAATATCCCTCATGTAATGTTTACATCATTTAAATTTATCCATGCAAATAGAAATAAATATATATCCGGATTCATTACTCAAATAATATCCCTTTTTATACCCCACCATAACCATTTCGATAATGCCATTCTATTAACAATTTATAATTGAAACTCTATCTAAATCTTATGGATTATTACAATATCGTTGTTATATTGCTTAATCATCTGGTATCATCATCAATAAGATATGATAAATGCATAGCACAATCCAAATGATTAGTCTCATGGATGTTTCAAAAAAATCCACATTCAATCATTATCATAAATGACCTAATATCATATGAATATAATTAAATGATATCTTTAATTGTTATATATTCAATTATAATATTCTAAAAAACGTCTGAACTGTCCCTTTCATCTTCTTCACATTATAGTGTGAACTCAAGCATTCAGTCTGATGTGGACTAAGTGTATACTAATTCTATCAATGACATCATATTATAATTTCTTAAATATTGTGTTAAAATTTTATTTATTTCTAATTTTCATTATATTTGGAAAATATAGTTAATCAATGATAACTATTTATAAATGAGCTAAAAAATGATTTCATAAAATAGAATGAATAATTTTTTTATATTTAGGAAATTTCATATTTTGAAAAAATATTTTTCTTTAGAGTCATTTATAAATTACAATTAAAATGATTCATTTTACATCTTGTTGTTTTCATGATCAATAAATAAATTTTTTTATTTAATATTAGATTAATTTAATATTTAATAATATTTCGAAATAATTATCACATCTGTTATTAAAATAACTATGTGAATAGAAACTGATTTATTTAAATATTAATTAATTTATTACTATATATTTTTATTTCATATGTTAATGAATTATTTTTACGATCAGTTTTTGTGTTGTTCGATAAAACTAATTGAAGGATTCATACATGTATGAAAAATATAAAAATTTCAATATGAATAATATTTGGGATATTAACATTGATATATGTAAGTTATTAACCTTATATCATTTGTCATTATATCTAAAAATTATAATTTATCAAAAAATATTTGATTTAATACGAGGGTATGAAAAAAAGGGACAACTAATGATCTGTGTAATAATAAAGAGCTTTTAATCGTAAGAATAAGTTGAAATCAGAAGAAATTTTTTTATCTTCTATAAATTAAAACATTATAATAATATTAAATATCAAAATGCACTATGAAATTGAAAAATAAATAAACATAAAATGAATAGTTTGTTTGAAAATAAGGTCTCATGGGAGAACATGTATATGAATAAAAGAGTCAAATAAGAATTTGATCACCCCTAAATCATGATCAAGGAGATGGAGTCTAACATTATCATTTTCTTACCAAAACAAAATATGAGGAATCCAAAAGGGATCCTTGAAAATAAATAGAGGATTTATGATCATTATCATTATAATCTAGTCGTGTATTTACTCAACCGAGCATGGGTAAAGCACTAGTTTTCACAATGAATATTCGAAGGGAAAATATATTATTTTCAATATAAAATGGTTATTCATAAAAATGATTATTATTAGTTATAAAAACATAATATATACTGAGTAATGTAAAAAATTCAAAAATCAATGATGTTGAAAATGGATAAGGGGATCATCATTTTCTATTTAAATTTAAATAAAATCATTAGTTTTTTATTGTATTGTAGATCTATGATTGATTCATATATGATAAAACAAATCACTAAATAATGGATGTCATGCTCATCATTTTGATTGTAATAAAATTTTAGATAATTGAGAATGTTTATGCTAATGATTAATATATTTATTCATTATGTGTTAATTAAAATGGGATGTTGATGTTATAATAAGAACTCTGGGTTGATGGTTAATGGGAGTGAATAGTAGGTCCCCAATAAAATGATTCAATAGTGGTTCTCCTATATTGTAACAAAACATTTTATACATAACAATAACACCAATTTATAAGGATATTCAATACATTTCTAAAACATGCTCATGAGGACTATAATTTTTTAATTTCAATGGAGACTACAAACATAGTATTCATATTTCATGAATGATTTTCTACATCTCCCTCAAATATATTTTCTTATACATACCCTCTTAGTCATTCCCTACCTAAAATATTCTTCATAAACTAGATAATGATATATAATAAATTATGTTCTTATATTTTTAGTAATGGTAGACATAAGAAGTATAAATACATTATCATATATAAACGTATTATTAGGATGAGGGTATGTGATCATGAAAATAATGTAGGAATTTTATACCAGCAATTAATAGATGATAAACCTGATTCATGGAATAAAACATTATAATTTTTGAAATAAAATGGTTTATAAGAGTGATAAATCATCCTTAATAAATCAATGTCCATATGAACATTTTATTAATGTGTGTAACAATCATAAGTAATGAGAACCACATGATATGTCATAGTTAACATCCATGACCATCAACCTAGTGGATCTGGTCTTCTCACATGTTTCCCAATGTGGATCAGGATACACCTATAAGGTATAGTGGATTAGGAGTCACCAATTTCCCATAATGGTTATAGCCCATATACTTGTTTCCCATTTTTTATAATTAGATATAGTTCTATTCCTAATACATTGAAGGGAAATATTGTTCCCAAACATTGTATAACGAAAATCATTCTCACGTGTTTCATAATATAATAAATAAGTCATCATATCATTTCATCATAACCTATGAATAGAAAATGGGTTACACCAAAAAAATCATTAGTTCACTAGAACATAACACATAAAAAATAACTATGTTTGACAAACATTTTGATAATATAAAAATTAACAATCTAGATAATGAATAAGCATGGTATCAATACATTATATCCCTAATAATTGGTAAATAACATCTTTGTATTTCATAATATATCTAAATTTATTTTGAAATTCTATATACACTATTTTATAAGAATATTTCATTTCCACTTCAAAAAACTTTTTAAAATAGAAAAAAAAAATCAAAATAATTTTCCTCAAAAAATAACATAGAAAGTTATAACAGTTTCTTTAAAAATCATCTAAATCATTTCCTTAAAAAATATTTTCTTATTTGGAAATGAATTTTTGAAATATTAATTAATAAAAAATTGAATATCAATTTCATTGAATGAAAACTTTTAATCTTATAATGGTTTCTTTAAAATAATGTTTTGGTCATAATTTTGAGAAATACCATTCTTGCAGAACCTGTTAAAACTAATAATCCATTATATTTTTCAGAAATATCCATTGAGGAATTTCTTTTAAAAAAATAGGAAAATTAATTTAAAAACATTTTTTTTAAATTAATATTTTGATTAAATTTTTAAAACATGTCATTTGAAATTATTTTAATTATTTTCAAATGTTATATCGGTAACGTTGTCTGTGGAGAAAAAATATTTTTACCTAAAGAGAGAAATAAAGACAATATTTCATAAATAATTCTTTTGAAAAACTCAGCACATAAAAAGATTAAAATGATGGTCATTATAGTGAAAAAACCATAGGAGAGTAAATTTCATTTTTTTCATTAGAGACAGATCAAAATTTATAATCATTGAAAGAATAATCTTAAATAATCATAATAAATGATTAGATTATAACATAAATCACTTTCTACTTTTGTAAAATTGAATCATAATACCTATAAAATAATAATATTCACTCAAACATATAATATCCTGAAAATAATAATATTCATCATCAAAAAAGAATCCTAACAATTCATTGAAGAAGATAGGTTCCTAACATTACTTATGTCCCAACAACAGTAATTTGAGACAAAATACCTTTTACTGATTTGGTAAATTTCAACCATAACCCCACTTAAAGTAATATCATAAAATAGATAATTTAATATACTTAAATATATGGAATATAAATAAAAAAATAATTTCATGGTCATGATATAGACCCCAAAAAAGAAACGTATGGTGATTATGGTATGTGTCTTATATAAAAATAATAGATGGATGAAAATACCTTAAAATAAGTATTAACATCCTTTGTACATATTACAATCTGATGTATAAAAAATTAAATTTAAATATAAATATATTTTATATCCATGCATACATATATATAATTCATTAAATTATTTACTTATAACCTCTCATTACCCAAAAATTATCATTTAAATGTTAATCTCTTCTTTCGAGCAATAAATTTTTTTCTTTCTGTGTATGTATTGATTTTTTATTATTGGTCCTATTAATTTTATAATATTTATATAATATGAATAATTTTTTCCATTATATAAAAAAAATATGTATTCAGTGAGAATTTATTTAGAGTGACCAATTAATGATAGAGACAGAAAATAATGCACTATTCAAGTTGATGGTAGGTCAAATATACACAATATCATTGTTTCCATTTTCCTGAATGAAATAAATAATTGAATGAAAATAATATATTACCATTAAAACAAATAATTATTTCATATATATATGATATTTTAATTAAACTCATTTTATTACATTTCATTTAAAGCGTGAGATAATTGCATCGCTTCAGGAGATGGTAGGTCCCTGTACAAACATGGATGTAGTCCGAATTCCACTGAATGAAAAGTAAGAATAAACTTGTGATATAATTATAAAATATTAATAATAATATCCTTATTATATTATATAAAAAATAATCCTACCATAATATCTTTTCATGAGATGCAGGGATGGAAAATGATTAACATCAGTTCATGTGGTGATAGTCTGTCGAATACATGAAAGATGATTTTGGAACCCATTTGAAGGAAGAGGGAAATTATTTATGTATTAAAATGAAAATAATAACGTTTAATTATATGTAATATATTGATTTTATTATATAATATTTTTTTTAATAATAACTAATGGAGGTGTATGAACAAAAAAATCTCAATTAGGGATGTTACATCTTCTTCAAAAAACATCACTTGGATTGCACCAAAAGGACTCTTATATTGGATTTATCACAAAAAAATGATTATATGATTATATGAAGAATAAAGAAAGTTATTTTTTAATGGTATTTTTTGATAATTATGGTAATTAATTTTTTATGTGGATATTATAGGGGTGGCCTTTTGTCAGTTAGTTGACAATACCACTTGTAAATTTTGATAAGAAAAAGTAGTCCCCATGTTTTTTGCATGCCATGTATAAAAAACGGACCAATAAATAATATATAATAGATATGGTCTAAATATTTCCATTAAATTTTTTTTTGAAACATTTTTATTTTTTTATCCTTTGAATTTTAGTTAAACCCTACTAAACCCATTTTAACCTTAACTTTGAAATACAACTTTTATTAATTTTACTATTCATTTTGCGAAAAATGTACAATTACATAATAGTTAATTTAAATTTTTGTTATTTAAAATATGAAATCTAGTTTTTTAAAATAAATTCATAAATGTGGAAAATTTTATTTGGAATTAAGTGTTGCAGATCAGATGAGAAAGTGGATCTTCAATGTGAAAATATTCACAAGATTAATTTACATTTTTATAAAAATTCAACATAAAATGTTTTAAAATTAAATAAATGGGATTAATAGATATAAAAATTGACACGTATGTCTCTTATATCCATCTAAACAAAATTACTATGTATTCAAAATATTTACTAAAAATAGAAGTTCTTAATAAAAACAAGTATTTTTCACTATTCATTGTAAAACTTTTATTCACAAAAGATTCTAAAAATGCACAAATAAAATATTTTGTAGAATAAAATTTTATAAATTAACATTATAATGTAATATACATTTTACAAATGTTTTAAAAATTATTTTTAACATATTTGAACAAATAGAAAAAAAGGATTTATAGAATAATACATTTTTAATGTTATAATTAGATTTATTCTTACTTTTTCACTAGAAAAAAATAAGATTAATGGTAAAAATTTCACTGAATTTATAATATATATAGTTTAGTAAAATCATTAAATAGTAGTGTTTAATTAAACATATTTAGGTAAAATCCATTTATTTTTATAAAAACATTTACAGAATTTATATCTCTTATTTTCAAATGGTTTTTATTTTCCTATATAATTATTTTCTCACCAAGGAATTAATTTTATATAAATGTGTAGACCGCATATATTAATATTTTATATAATTATATTTATACATACAGTTTTAATTACTATGTGATAAATATCATATAATGAAATATTAATAGTATTTTATATTTCATTTCAAATCAATAATGAATGAACACAAACTCTAGTTTGAGTTCATTTTACCCAAAAAAATTAAAAATAATAAATTAATTTGAGAAAAAATCTATCACAAAATTATTGGGTGTTTCATTCTACCACTATAAATATATGTAATCTTAAAAATTTGCAATGTTTTCTTGGTAAGAATTGGTTTCACATTTAAAAATACCATGATAGGAAACTGAAAAAATAAAATCGGTTAATCAGACATCCTATGACAAAGAGATAATGGTATGTGAATATTCATCTATAATATCAAATTATATGTTAAAAAATAAGATAACATATATGGGAAGTGAAACCAATAACATGAATGAAATGACTAACACCCAAATAATTATGGTGAGTGATAGAGAACATGGTCTACGGAATGATAATGACCCCCAATACATGAACCAAAAACATGTAAAAAAGGTTATTGGTTTATTTGTTAATTATGATAATAGGGAACAAATATTTCAAGAATATTTTTCATATATTAGGTAAATTTATGGACAAGATATATTTACATTATTTCATTTCATTTCAAAAGCACAATCTCATCTTTTCATCGCCTCTTTATCAAATTAAACTTCACATATTATAATATTAAATGAAAATTCCCTCTTTTTATCACTAAATAAGATACATAATGGAATGATAATTCATTACTTTTATCCATATATATTATAAAAAATAAAACGCCATGTGACAACTATTCATAAATCACCATATGGTGGAATAATTCATTATTCTCTAAAAACTTTTCCAATATCCAATGTAACGAATAGTAAACAAGTTATATTATTTATCTCTATAATATATTTATCCAAACTAAACACCATTATATTAATATCATTAAAATATTACAATTTATATTCCCTTAATAATAATTCCACCTTTACATAAATCAAATTTTTATGATACAAATAGCATTGAACACGTTATTTAAAATCCTTAAAGAAAAAATATATTATAGAATTAATATATATTTCATGGTTCATATAACATTATTATTTAATTTCTATATATAAAAATGTAAACATATCTCTTAATAATATGGTAATTAACAATTCTTAATTATACTATTGGTTAATACCTCATTCATATAATATGAAAAGTGAATCATTTCTTAACATTCATCAACCTCAATTTCGTCATGTTTCATTCATTTAACACCCATAATACTATTAGAAATTCCTATACCATTTACTAGTAAATTGTAATCTCCTCATCATCATCAGTATAATAATTACTCAAAACACATTGAGAATTATCTCTATGATCATTCCCCTTAATATTTTTTAACATTTCCAAAACATTATACATTAAGAACATTCAATATTTTATGATATCATTGGGATACCATTATTCTCATCCTACCAACTAAATAAACTTTTCATTTTTCATCTACAATTTCATGATTTTTGTATATCACTTCAACACTCAAAACACCATTATGTTTCTCTAAAACACCAAAAATGTTTCTTATTCAAACATTCATGATATTTTTTAAATTAAATCATATTTTATATATGGTCTCTACTAACCAAAATCTCATCGAACTATATCCTTCCATTCTATGGTAGGTCCATGGGTTGGTAAATGTGTATTTTTTCATTCATATATCATGATATCCAATTATGAATAATAAAAATATCCCTCACTCTAATTCTCATCCCATTTAGATACTTATTAGAACATTATCTATCACATTCAAAATTTATTTTTCTTCTTATTGTTCCCTCAATTATCAAAAACCAAAATACATAGTGTGAATAATAAAATTCACAGTTGGAAACTATATAATATTGAAAAATAAATTATATCATATCTAAATTATGAAACATTAATTAATATACAATAAATAATATGTTTATCCAAGGTTATTAATGGGTATTATTTTATTCCATTATGATTTTTTGTATAGTGTTTATGAATTACTTTTAAAATCGAACATGAGTATCAAAATAGGTCTATAAGATGGCCCATTTTCAAGAATCCGGTGATGACCAATTAAATTTAACTATTTCATTTTAGAGTAGTTACCACTAGAAACATTTTGGTCAAATCCACTCCCACTGGTATTTCCTAGGCATTGATGTAATTTCTTGGAAACCATATGCTCAGTCTTTTTAGAAAATTCCAGGACCTTTATGAGTAAATTTACTCATCCTTAGATAAATCCTTAGAGACAACAAATGAAATATCATTACAAATTTCTACAGTGTTTCATTAGTATTTTCTCATCTGTGTACCTAAATGGTAACTAAATCATTTATTTGAAACCAGCTATAGGGAACCAGGATTCTATTTATGAATAACACATCTATTTAGATTAATAATAAATAAATTTTCATAACACATTATGGAAAACCCTAAGAGTTTAGATTAATTGGATAATGGAGTAAAAATATTAGTATTTATTTAATGATCTTCAATATATCCCATACAAATATTATTCCAATGTACTCTTAGTATTCCACAACATCAATATTTTTTTATATACTAGGTAAGCAAACAATAGAAAGGGTGAGATAAGATTCTAATTACGGGTAAAAATAGAATATATCCATCTATCATTATATAAAATTATATGATTATTAAAATGGTATGTGATCTTGAAATTAATATAGATAGATCATTACAGACCTCTCAATGATAATAAAACATTTTTTATAGAATAAAACTATATCATTTCATAAAACATGGCCTATAAGAGTCAAAAAAACATCATTAATTAATCACTAACCCCAAGGTTATTTCATAAAATATTGTAATAATCATAAATATAGAAAACAATTTCATTTTTCAATGTTTAATACCAAGACTATCGATATAGAGGATCTGAACTTACTACTATTTAAACCATTGTGGACCAGGACACACATAATTCTCATAGTGGAATAGGAATAACTAGATCCTCATATTGGATCAAGGCCAACTCCCAATTTTCCATTATAATCTAATGATATAAAAAATAATCCAAAAATGAATTTTAAAGAGATATTTATGTAACCCATATAATCATTAAAACCATACTAATGTGAGACAAATTACTAAAAAAATCATCATTTAATAAAATCATAAATTGTGTAAAATGGTGGGTTTCATAACCAATTTATTAACTCATCAAATCATAACCAATGAAAAATAAATGAGGTTGATAAAATATTTATCAACATGAACATTAAAAATCTAGTAAAATAATAACGATGATATAATTTAATCATATATCTATTACAATATATGAAGAATCAATGGATTGCATTTAGGTGTAAAATTAGTTTGAATGATTAATGGGGAAATTTCATAAATAATATAGCAATTACACTTTAAAAAAATATTTTTAATGATATCCCATTTTCAAAATCATTTTTCATTAAAAATTTTCATTGAAAATATTAAAGTAATATTTTAAAATATTTAAAAACTTTTTTTACAGGAAAAATATCTATTACATTTTTGAAATTACTTTTTAGAAATATAAAATCATAAATAAAATTTGGAAATTATATTATTTAAAAAATATAAAAAATCATTAAAAAAATAAATTCTTAATGATGTTTAGATTATACCATTAATTTCGTACAAATTGAAACAATTATATGAGTAAAATTTTGGTTTAAATAAAAATAGTAATTTATGGAAAATAATATGAAAATAAATTAGATATTATGTTGTAAATAGAAAAAATGGGTAAATGATCTTTAATATTTTTTTTACGGTGTTAAAAAATTTATACTGGGTTTTTAAATATAAAGAAAATATTTTTTTGACCGAAGTGATACATACTCTCTATTTTTCTTAAAAATTTTCTTTGAATCTATTCAGTACCTAATGAGTAAAAATGTTGGAAAACATTAATTATCATGAACAACATTATTTATCAGAAAATTATATTGTTTCAAACTATTTTGATCATAATATTTGATTATATTATGCATAATCTTTAAAAATTTAAATCTACTATGAGATTGTAACATATAACTCTAACCACATTGGTAACATTGATCCTTTATCCACAATAAACAATAAAATTATTAAAACTTATAATATTATTAAAATAATTATATTCATAATATAACTTGTTAAGTTTGTGTACAACCATCCCATAGAATAAAATAGGTGCATTACATAACTTTTGCATCAAATAAGGAAATTTGAGATGAATAATCCCTTATATATTTGGAAATTATCAAACTGTAAACCCAATGAATGAGAGATTATAAAATGGATATGTAAATCCAAATAAATTTATGGTTTGGATACATGAAATACATTCAAGGATAATATATAAAACACATTAATGAAACACTTGGTGAATAAGGCTTATGTCTCGTAGAAAAATTATAGTGTGTCGGAAATCCCATTCCATATATCTTGACATCTTTCATCAATGTTAAAAACTAAAATATATAAAATTTTATTTTTATTAAACTTATATTAATGAACCATAAATATATATATATATATTCCCATATATGTTATTCTTATTTACTTTTATTATATTATTATTAATAATTCTACATTAATGTCATGTTTCCAGTAGAAAGTATGTTTTTCATGTATGTTTTGATTTTATATTTTTTGTCCCATTCATTAGAACACTGCTAAATAATATTCCTAAATTTTACAATGATATAAATATAATATATATTCACTGTAAATGTATTGATAAGGACCCATAAAAGTTATATACTGAAAATAAAATACACAATTCACAGAGACTATATAATATATGATCATGTGAATGTTGTTTCATTTCACAGAAGGAAATAGAAAAATAAAGGTAAATAATATATTTATTCATAAAATAATTTTAATTTAAACTATACATTATATGCCTCTTAAACCCATCGTTATTACCACCTCCTCCAATGCCCGAAGGCCTTCATTTTTTATTAGTTTTGGATAATCCACCTTCAAGGGGTGAGGTAGAACACATACAAGGCCTATAGGTGTAAGTATTACTTGGTCTGTAGGCCTTAGAGGAATTCATTGCCCATAGTCTTCAAACATTATATACAACCCAAACTAACTACTTGAAAGTGATCCTCCCCAGTATCTTCATTGTGAAATCTTCTCTCCACCATTGCATGGTTGTTTGTCTAGGCTTTCCCGTGCATTCACAGGATTGTCATGATGGTAGGTGCCATACCCTCTAGTTCATGAAATCCATTTAGCTTCTTCTATGGTGAATTCTCCTTTCTCATCCTCTTTCTATAGCTTGTTCCTTGTAGGTTGTCTGGTTTTCATCTCCTCTTACGGTGGTCCAAAGGCCTTGAGGTGGCCTAAAGGCCTTACTGAACCAAAGGCTTAGGTGGCCCAATGGCCTTAAAGGAATCAGGGGCCAAATCAGTTTCCCAAAGGCCCAAATAGAAGAATATTCCAAACTATTATAGTTCCAAACAGTACCAGTTATAGTTCCCGCTACAGTACTATTACAGTTCCCGCTACAGTACATGCTATAGTACCCGAAAATATACCTCCACCTATATTTGATCATGGGTCCCCTGGATGCACTTATGGAGTCCTCACTAACTGGGATGAGGCTCATGTGCACTAATACTTATTAACTTATATGTATAATGTCTATGAATTTATTCACATGGTAATGTGGAAGTCCTTCGTGAAAACAAAATATGTTATTATATTCCAATGGGATGGAAATTATGATGAAAATTGAAAAATTATAGTTATAAAAGAATAATAATATAATAACTATCTTATAAAAAAATCCATCATTTTTCAGTCGTAAGATGTGGTGATGTAAAATGAATAACATCGGTTCGTGATGTAGTAGTCTACAGTACACACAAATGATGATTTTTGATCCATTTGACAGAAATAGATACATAATTAGGGTAAGAAAATAAATTAACAATATATTTGTGTTTTCAAGATAATTATGTTATTATATCATTGTGGATTAATTATTAATTATTGTAGTGGGGGAATATATAAAATTAAGTGTTTGATTGTGGTTGTTAGCTCTTCTTCAAAAAACAACTATTTGTTTTACACAAAAAGTTTCATAGGATGTCTTAGATACCAATATAACTCATTGAGGATGAGATGAATAAATTAATTAAGTTATTTAGGTAGTAATTGGATGAAAAGTTTTTTTTTAATTCTTAATATGATTGGATTGGGGAGTCCTTTTATAAGTTGGGGGAGTTGTAAATATTTACCATGGAAAGGTTTACTCACATTTTCCACACGACATAAGGAACCAAAGTGAGAAATTATAGATCATATAAAAAAGTTCTAAATGATTCCCAAAAAATTTCCTGTAAAATTATTTTTTATTTTTAACATATAAAATTTATGTTTGATCCCCTATAAAACACATTTTTTCCAATACCATGGGAAATAATTTATACTATTTTTACAATCAATTATGATTAAATATTCTTTATTAAATATAATATAGTAAAAATTTATTTTATTTAAAATATGTAATAAATTTATTCTAATTACATTTATATAAGTACATAATTTATTTTAAAATTAATCATTTTGATGTGTTAAAAAAATGGGGTTTCAATAAAAAATGTCAAAAAGATTAAAATATTTTTATATGAAAATTAAATTATAAAATAATTTCAATGATTTAAAAAGGATTAATTGATACATAATTTTACTAATTTGTATTTTAAAACTTTCAAAATAAAATATTAAATTATTTATATGCTATAAAATAAATGAAAAAAGATAATAAAAACCAGTATTTTTCACTATTTATCAAAAAAACTTACTTCATTGAAAAGTAACAACAATTCACCCTAAAAGAGTATTTTACAATATTATTTAAAAAAGTATCTTCATTATTGAAACTTAATTATCTATTTTCTTAAAAATTTATTTTTAGATAAGATAAAAAATGGTGACAAAACTAATTCATAGAAAAATAATGTTTTGAGTATTAAAATGGGTTTATTATTATATATTATCAAAAATATAAAAAATCTAGATGTAAAAAAATATATTTAATATATGATATAACAATTTCACTAAAATAATTCAATATAAGTGCCTTCTCCATTTTATTTATATAAATATGTTTATTTTCATACAAATGTGTTTTTAAAAATAATATTTCATTAATTTCAGGTATTTTTGTTTTTCATTATTAATCAACTAGTCACCAAGAAATTAAATAAATATACATGATTAAAAAAATATTTTCATAATTTATATAATTATCCTCTCACCCACAATTTCAACATTTAGGTGGTAACTTTTATAAAATTATATTATAAAAATATGTCTCTTTTGTTTAAAATTCTGTGTTCTGTGTTACGCGAGCTACACATTTCTTTGTATGTAATGTTAAATACTGAAAATATAAAATTCATTTAAAAAATCATTAAATAGTCATAGTGTTTTACAACATATTTTGAGATACTATGACTATTGAAGATGGGATTGAAAATTATATGTAATGATTCCATGAATTATCGATAATTAGTAGAATCTAATGATGATAATAGCATATGATAAAGATTATAATATAATCTATGTTTATTTAAAATGTTTTATATGGTGTTTATTATCTATTTTTCTCTTTGGTTATACGAGGATTAATAAATTTTTTCATGGATTTCTTAATAGAATATATTTAGTGGTTATATAATGTATAGATGAATTATACATATTATGGAATAATGGTGGTCTAAAATCCTTTTCAGATAAGAATAATATTTCGGTACTATAATGAAAGTATAAAAAATATAAAAAAAATAAACAGTTAAAATATTTTAATAAAAATAAAATAAAAGTAATAGTTTATTAGATGAAATTTATATATTATAAGACCATTAGTGGTGGTTAAATTACTTAATTCTATGAATTTTTCAAGATTTACCCCTAACAGGTTTAAGAGGTAAAATTCTACCAATTTAAAATAATAATATAAATCAGTACTATTATGTTAGTGAATAATGTATGGAATGGACCATTCTGTTGATTTTAATAATACCTTTTCTAGGGACACATGTATGATTTGACATTATAGAGTAGTAGAGTCATATATATGGGAAAACTCAAAGATTTAATTAGTTTAGAGAGTAAATGTATCATCATAGAATTTTTCATATCATATTTTTTCATCAATATTATAACTATGTCAATTATATATCATTCAATAAATTTTTTTAACAGAATATATCATTTTTATAAGAATCATTATTGGAAGAGGACTGATGTAAATTATATTTTATATATTGTAATCATTTTTTTCATGATCATTCGTCGTTATTCATTAGATATCTCTCTCAAAATAATATTTCATAATTATTTAATATTTATGAACAAATAACAGTGGATTAAAATAAAAAAATTTCATCATGAGGAAAAAAATTAATTAAATATTCTTATATAAATGGTTTTTGATGAGGAATTACTTAGATAATAACATTATGATTAATTCCACCTCAATTATCACTTTTATCTAATGTTAATACCTATCATTCAATCCATTTTTATTACATTATTTAGGGGTAGTTTATTGGGTTCACAAAAATTATTACTTGATATACTAATTGGTGAAGATATATTCTCTTCTATTTTTCAAAAAAAAGTGATTTTTTAGGATATATTATCATCCATTTATCCAAACATATAACAGTATATAAATCATATAATTTTTAGAAACATAGTATTTGACTAATATGATGGATCAATAATATCAATTTGTTATGGATATTTTATTGATTATAAACACACATTACATGACATCCAATCAATACTGCCAATTTTAAAATGTATTTATCTTTTTCAGAATTCATTTATAAATTCAATTTATCAGATTTATTTCTTCACAAAATATTTAATGAAAAGATCTATAATATATATATATTTAATACCACATACCTCTATGATTTTTTATATCTATTTATGTAAATAAGAATAGTGTAATTATAAAAATTTAATGACAAAAAATTAGAAAAATATTCTAAATTTTTAGGGAGTTAATTTATTTTTCTAATTATCCACAAGCCTTACAAGATTGAATCATTTCTTAGTATTTTAAAATACCACTAAAAGAATGTGATTCATTCATTTATTATATAACCTCTAATTATAAGGCCTACTATTTGATCTCTATTTCTCATGAATGGAATCAAAATATCCAATGTGCATAATGCAAAAACAATCATATAAAAATAAACCATATATATAGTAAATAATAAATTTTAATTTCTTAATAACAGAAAATAATGATTATTTTTTTCACTATTTTATACGCACATCGATAATATACAATCTGAAAAAATTTATCATCCTTCATCAATATCAAAGTTAAATTAATTATCGAATTTATAAATTTTTGGATAAATTCAATCTCAAATTGAATAAAATAATTTCATTTATTTATAAAATATTTTTTAATCACAATGACGGTTAATTTTTTCCCATAATTTTTTTTGATTAATGTTAAAAACTATATTAATAAAAAAAAATATATCTTGTATCAATTTATTAAAATCTATAAGGTACCTATTTGGCCACAAATTTATGTGATTAATTATATTTATTCACATGTAATCTATTATTAAATTTTAAATAAAAGAATCCTGATACATCACATAAATATTTTTATATAAATTTCACAATTTTTAAAATTCAATGGAAAACCTCATTATGTTGATTCTTCAATTCAAAAAAACTACCAAAAGTTTCCTTCCATTATCATTTTCACATAAATCCCATTATGTATTGATTTATTCAATTTCCTTATTATCATTAAGATTAAATTTTTATTTTCTACTCTCATTAAATTTATTAAAAAAATATTTTACTTTTTAATATTCATAATGTTAATACTATGACCTAATAATTAAAATTCCCATTATCGTAGTTTAAAACAATGTTTTCAATTTTTTCATGACAATATTATCTAATGAGATTGTAACTGTTATCCTATAAATGTTATAACATAGTCATTTATTTGGTTGGAATTAATAGTATCAAAATAATTATGATATATATATCTATATTCAATTCTAATTTATTTATTAATTCATAAAAAATAACCCCTTGATTTTTTGTAATTCAAATTTTATTTGTCGAAAATATGTTTTTTTAAAATATTATTTGTTCTTGTGAGAAAATAATATAATTTATTTTAATATATTTTAATATTTTATTTCATAAAAAACCAATATAAATTTCAAAATCAAACATATAATATCTTCATATTGTTAATTTTTTTGATTTTTTGGATTTTTTGGGAATCATTTATTAGTATGTGAATGGTAAAAAAAATAGGCATTAATTTATAACTATATTTTATTATCATAAATTTATAAAGATCCATTTTTATTTTAAAATGATTAAAAGTAAAATTAGTT
The DNA here is from genome assembly GCA_963277665.1 of Viscum album. Classification (NCBI taxonomy): domain Eukaryota; kingdom Viridiplantae; phylum Streptophyta; class Magnoliopsida; order Santalales; family Viscaceae; genus Viscum; species Viscum album. Next base: position 207,019,847 of record OY728153.1, on the reverse strand, counting down.
CTCTTAGATTGTGAATAATGCAAATATGGTCATTTGAATAAAATTTTTTATTTAATTTTTTTAAAAAAAATTGATCCAAATGTTGAATATATGGAATTTTATTGAAATTTTCCAAAGTTTATGACCATTATAATATTTAATAGAATATAAATACCAAAAATATCACACTCTTGATACCAACAAATTTTATATTCTTTAAATATGAATAATTATATTTGTGTTTTTGTTATAAATAGCCATTTGAATGATCAATTAATTGTTTCAATCATGGTTGTTTGTTTTCTATTTTTTTGTGTTGAAATAATTAAACTAAAAAATTTGAAAAACTATAATAGGGTAATAATTAAATTAATTTAAAAATATAACAAATGCTATTAAAATTTTCATAACAAATATAAATTAAATTAAATATTTTAACCAAAACGCCTTTCATTAAACACAACAGGTTATGGATCTGGGAAATGACTAGATTTGAATTACCCTAGTGCTTTTATGATGTTAATGTCAACATGAATGAATATTTATAAAATTTGCATTATTGTTATTTTATAAAATATAATATATCATTTATTTTATTACATTTACATTCATTTAAAAATGATAACGTCATTTGGGTTTAATTGTGGAAAAAAACTCCATAGAGCGATGTGATTCATTTTTCATCACTGAATCACATAGGTGATATATATTAGAACATTTAATAAATAATATTATATCATTGATATAATGGTCATCCTAGAAGTATTAAATTATACTTACCTTTAGTTCGTAATAATCTTTGGAAAATATAGAAGTTACATAATTGTCGTCTTCATAATATTAGGATAGTCAATTTTTCAAAAACATATATATTGGATGATTTTATGAGTATATTTTATGATAAAAATATAAATTAATTTTCTTATATTATTAAACTAATTATTTAATAATTAAATCAATTACCATAGTAAACTATTGATGTTATTCTGAATATATAACCCCAAAGTAGTAAAAACATCCAACGTAAAGTTATATTATTATTTAATTGAATATAACATGAATATGAATAAAATAAAGTTCATAATAAAATTAAAAACAATTCATAAGTAATAAAATAAGCATCATATTTTTATTATTAAATATGATAAATAACAAAGATGATGAATCAAACTTATATTATTGGATTTCTTCTTGTATTTTTTTCTTTGAGGTATATTTTATTGGTACTAATTCATTTTTTTTATGATGGGTATCTAATTCATCGTTTACATGTTATATCATGAATACTTCATAAACAATTAAATTTAGTTTATCAATTAATATTATTTCATCCAAGGGGATTTAAATTTTATGTTACCACGTGGTTTTTATTGAAAATCACATTTTTTATTGCGTTATATAACATTTTCATTTATTTTAATATGTTCTGATTATATTTGAAATAAGATATTTTCATTTATATTTTATTTTAAAATGTTTTTTTGGATTTACATTTTTTACACATAATCTATCTTGTTATAAATTCTCGATTGAATGATATGCTCATTGTAAGAGTTTTTATAATAACAATATAATGATCCATATATATGATTCATGTCATGCACCATGATTTACATGATTTTTTTTAATGGGAAACTCAGACCTCTCCTAGAAAAAATGATCCCATTATTTTCAAAATAAAACATTACATGAGTCTAAAAGTAGAGTCTTTACATTGATCATTCCTCATGATTGGAAGAGGATCCCTTTTCACTTGATCCTCCAATTAAAATCAGATCCCCAAACCCCATTATTAGTGATACCATCCGCCAAAAAAAATTCTTCTCCATAGACATTGGTAACAATTTTCTCCTTTGAATAATGAATATCCATGAATTTTGATCATTGATTATTCAGTTTCTATGGGAGAAAAAGGAAACATGACCTGAGAGATAACACCATGTGCGTGGAATCATATCAAATACAAAACATATTTTAACTTCTTCTATCAGCCTGCTCAACCTCCTTAATAACTACACTCATCTTTGCTTCAATAGAAGAGGAAAATCCACACGAACTATAAAGGCAACCAATAACACACCCTTTCTGATCCCCAAACACCGCACCAAAACCTAAATCACCTGGATTACCTCACTGAGAATCATCTATATTTATCTTGATCCAGCCATGAAATGGGAATTTCTATTACACATCAATTGTTCCATCAGGTGATGGAAAGTTTACCTTAACACCCACCCTAGTGAGGACTTACAGATCATGAATGGAGTTCCAACTTGACTTACCTCTAGGAATGACAGCCTCACTGACTATAGTTAGAATTCAAGAAATAATAGAACCTACTGAAATTTCCTACTACTCATGAATGAATCTATTCATTGAATACCTGATAAAAGATATTATCTGCCCGGAAGTAGTGAAAAATAAAAATAAGATCTGCGTTGAGAGATTAAGAGCAGTCCAAATCCATATAAATTCAACCAACCAGTTAACCCTTGGTTGATGCAATTCAATGTTGTTCGACACGGACTCCCTCATTTTTTATGCTGCCGTAAAGCTAAGAAATATATTGTCAATTTCAAACCTGTTTTGTTGACACATGACACGCCTTGAGAAAAGCGATATACAACATTTTTTGAAGGTGATCATCCATTGGAATCTTATTGTGTGCTAATATCCAAAAAAAAGTGGCATGTGAAGGTTTGAGGAAGCCCTTATTCAATTTACCAATCCACTAAAAAGTAGAAAACACTGCCAATAGAGTGCATATAAAATAATTTAGTGGAGAATATCCCATTAGAGGCATGCTCCTATACCCAAAAGTCCCCTTAGAAGAGAATAAGTAGTTCTTTACAACTGAAATAACCTGATTCGGAAGAACTTCCATCAATCCAAGATGATCTTTGATTGACTGGTAAAAATATAGGTTTGATTTATCCCCATGAGCCGAGTATTACAAATGTATTCCAGTAAAATTTCATTTTCAAAATGGAAGGGAAGATTCTTTTAAGACCACCTCACGAAAGTCTGCATCAATTCTGGAAATGATGATCTTGAAAGAAGGTCAAACATATGAGTTAAAGTAATTAAGGTTTCCTGACATGAGTTTGTGTATAAATCTATCTCTATAATTGGATGGAGCCTTGAATAAAATGTTGACATGCCTCCATATAAAGCCATCCGGCAGAGAATAATTGAAACAAACCAGGTTCATGATACCCAAGCCCCCATCATTATAAGGCTTGCACTCTGAATTCCCAGGGATTATTGGAAGTATCTTCTCAGTGATACCTCCACTCCAAATGAGGTTCATTATAGGGACATTTATGTTCATTATTAAAGAAATCAGTCACTTATAAACCATGAATTAGTAAAAAAATTGAGAAAATAATGGACTTCACAAGACACACTCTGCCATCCATGGATAATGATTTATGCCTCTAAGAGGAATGTTTCCTTAGAATCATACCAGAAATTCTAGAGAATTTGAAAACCTTTTGTCTCCCAAAAAAATGTCTCCCCCATATAAGTGAAAGAGAGATCTATCTCACGAATACCCATATTTCTGATGATGTCATTTTTCTTGGAGGATGGGAGGTTTGTTCTAATTTATACAGAGGACATTCTCTAACTAATATCATGTCCCGAAACAATATTATAGTTCAAAAGGGATCACTTTATGTTCTTGATATTTCCCTTATCCCTTTGAGTGATGAGGATAATGTCATCAGCGTATAGAAGATGTAATGGAGAAACCAACCCTCTTCCAGCCTGAATGGTCTTCAACATTCCACTAACAGCCATGATAGAGAGGAACCTACAGAGGTAGTCCTAGGAAATAAATAAAATGACCACTGGTAAAGGATCACCCGACCTAACACCTCTGGAATAGTCAATGTTACGTTTAAGGGATCCATTGATAAGAACTAAAATGTGAGTAGAGCTTTAAATATATTGGACCTAATTAATAAAGACATCATCTAATCCATACATGAAAATGATCTTGCATATGAAGCCCCAATCCATTGTATCAAAAGTCTTCCTGATTTCCTTCTTGAGGGACGTTTTACCACCTCTTATGGGACTTTTGGAAAGATTCAAACATTCCTAGGATATTATAAGGAAATTTACAATCGATCTCCCATTGATGAAGCCAAACTGATTATAAGAGACCATCTTGCATGAAATGTGTGATAACCTACTAGAGAGGATTTTTAAAATGATTTTTTAAATAGTATTGACCAAGGTAACTAGTCTAAATAAGTGAATTTCATTTTAGTTTTCCAAATTTGGAATAAGGTCATAGAACGGACCATTCAGTCCACTTAGAAGGATCTCACCTTTTAAAAAATGTATAACCAACCTGCATACATTTTCATGAATTATATTACAAAAATATTTAAGTAAGAAATTACCAAATCCATTTGGAATAGGATAACTCTCGGATTTGGGGATGAATACAACTTCATTGATTTCCGGTACAAGAAGAATAACAATAAGGTAAGAGTTATCCTTCGGATTCATTAGCCATGGAATCACACCATCCAAAAGGTTAATGGTGGAATGTGACCCATTGAAGACCATCTTGATTGAAGGAATGAATTTCTATACTAGATAATTTCTATTATCAATTAGGCTATCCCCATTTTTGATCAAGGAGATGGTCTTGGAGATATTTCAATTTTTTTGAAGAGAATTAAAAAATTTGTAATTCTTATCACCATCCTTTAACCATTTAGCATTGAAGACATCAGTTTGAAAGAAATCCTTTATCTTGAGAAGTTTGTATTGATTGATGATTAACTAGGTTTTAGCCAAACACCCATTAGTCGAATGACTTATGGAGTTGAGATCTTGAACATTCTAAATGGATTCATCATGTGATTAAATATCACAATCGAGGGACATAAATCGATCCTTTCTCGACCATTACAGATTCCTTTTTAGGATTTTGATATTGGTTATGAAACCAAAAGAATCATTCCTGCAATTCATGGAGTTCTAGGTGTCTTACAGAACGACCCTGCAATCCGGTTGAGTGAACCTATCCTTATTGAACCTAAATAGGATGAGATAGATCTTGGGTTATTTTTCAGCAAGTTCCACCTGAATCGGGTGATGATCAAAATTTATTCTAGCTTGGTTTGAACATGTAATAGATCCCCATGTATCTAGGGAAGCACTATTGATTAAAGCCCTATCAATTTTCCTGGGGAAAAAACTACTGGGATGCCTCCTATACCAGTTGTATTTGGCACATACCAAGTTGACCTCAACCATGTCATTTTGGTTGATGCAAGCTTTAAATTCCCTAGAAGAGATGGAATTGTTGACAACTCCCATTTATTCATATGAATTTAGGATTTCATTGAAATACCCCAAAATGATCTAGGATCTAGAGATTCTAGGGTTTAGGGACCCCATTTCCACCCATATGGTTCAATTATCATGATAACTATTATTGGCATTTATAAAGGTACAAACACAATCCAAACCAATGTAATTAAATGAGCAGGGGACATATTGATTACATGAAACAACCATGGAGGTACTGGACAGAGAGTAGTGATCGAAGAACCAGAGCATTTTGTCATCAGTTGAACACATATTGGTTCCAATTAAAGAGAAACCCAACTTCCGTAATTTGGAAATATTAGTAAGGAAAAAATTAGGCTCAGAAAAGCCTATAAGAATAGGTTTGTGCTTCTAGACAATCAACTGAAAGGATATGGTGGTTTCCATGTTATCAAGGCCTTGTCAATTACAAGACAATATCATCATTTTAAACTAACCCTAAGGTTGGGGCCCCATAGTGTTTTAACCCCTGGTTTCTTGGTTGGTCGACCAACCGTCTTTTTGGGAGCTGTGGAGACTTCTAGTATATCTGTTACACCTACTGTGTTGTTCATAACCACATTTTATTTTCCATTCAGGTTTAGGATCCCCATATCTATGAGATTTAATTGGTTGGAGTTACTGTTAGAATCAATTTGTTTGTTGCCACATCCAGATTGATAAGATTTTACCAAATGAAGTCTGTCTATACCAATTGATTCTGTATTACCTGTAGATTCAGATCCATTAATATTCTTCCCAATATGTTCCTCTATCTGTTTATTCAATGTATTTTCAATAATTTTATGGATGATTATCCCAACATCAGTAGATGGAACATTCGAGTGTGGGTTGTCCTATTGTTCATCATTAATTGGATTATGTTCATCACTTAATGAGAATACCAGGTTGTATATGTCATTAAACAGTTCAAGAGAGATAGACTCATCTTCTATTACGTGCTTCCAGATCAATACAAGATTGAAAACTTAATTTGATATCTCATAATCCCAGTCTTGTAATGCATCTTGGGGCTACTCCACTCCGACTATGTCTACCCACAACCATTTCCTAGTGGATGGGCCAAGATGATTCTTCTAATGGATAACATATTTGATCTGTTCATGAATAACAGGAGAGATAACCGGTTAAATCCTCACAGGGTCATGTGAATGCCCAACGTGATCTTTGATGACTCATATCTTCTCAACATGAAATTTTTTGGATCATTTACTCTTGTTGGAATCACTCCATTTTGGGTCTTTTGGGGCGGTTACATTATTTTGTAGAATACTGTAATTGGAAACCAAATGGCACACCATCCTTCAAACATCACAAAAAATAAGAACATTCTCATATTCAACTTTCACCCTTGATCTATTACCCATAGTAAGGATGGATATGCTATTAGGGAACTTCAATTCTAGGTTGATTTCAAAACATTAATGATATCAATTAAATTAAATTAAAATAATTCTAAACATGTTTTTTAAAAAATAATAATGAAATTATTTAATGTTTTCCAAATTGGTAACTTTTGATTACCTATTAGAAAATGATTGAAACGAATTATTTTTTTAACATTTAAAAAATTAATTTATTTCCCTTCCATTATAACCATTATTCTTATTGAAGATTTGTTTATATTCTTCCAATATTATATTCTTTGTATATTTTCTTGTTTTGGTGTTTAAATGTTATTATTAATGAAAAATAGTATTTTCCTTATGAATGGTTTAATTGAACTTTAAATGAAATTTCAAATCATTAATGTTAAAAAAAACATTGATGTACCAAATTCTCCATGGGGGATATCATTGAATGTCCCCATACCCATTACTTCTTTACATGTATTATGATTTTTGAAATTATATTATCAGGGTACGCTTTTACTATCCATTGTTTAATCATGTTATGAAATGAATATAGGATTGTTCTATGAGTTTTATGATGTGATGAAAACTATTTATAAATTAATCGGGTTATGGTTCATGGAAATTTTTAATTATGATGGGTGGTTACATTATAATCCATGGATAAGAGGTTCCATTTTAAAACAAGGATGTGTGGGTTTGTGATGTACCTCTAATTCATTGGGTATTAATATTTGATTTCGATCAGAAAGTTACTCTAAATTTTAAGGTTTATTTATGGGTTAGATTACTCTTTATTGAATATATTTTTCCAAGATACCAAAACATATTATTATTATTTATATGGGTTTATATTTATTTCTTTCATTTTGTTTGATAACACTTTACCCGTGGTAATAGATTCATATGACTATTTGCTTTAATAAATATTTATTCCAAGATTAATGATTTATGATCTAGGTAATTAATTGTTATAAATTATCTTATTTCATGCTTTTGAATATTGATTATGTCATAATATCATTTAGATCATCTTTAAATCAATGACTAAATTCAATTGGTAATTCTTAATTTTTACAATTAGTAAGTATTTATATTGACTCTTTTTTATTTTCCATTTACTTGAGTTTGGCATAATTATATTAAATTACTTGTTTCAAAAAAAGTTTAATATGTAATGAATTTTATATGAGATTGGAAAAAAAATAATTTAAAATATGAATACTAGGTAAACTGGGGATGTTACTCTTTAGATATCATAAGAAATATTTTGGTAAGGGTTTTTACTAATAATCTAAAACTATAAACATATTTGGTATTTTAGTATGTATGTAATACAATAATTTGTTTTGATGTTGTATCTTTTTGGATAGATAATATTGGGTCCTAGTTATAGGTATCAAATCCAAAATTACAATGTTTATGTTTTTAGAATCGGATCCTTTAGTGGGTGATTGTGGAATTTATTGTTTGTATCTAAGAAATGGAATGAATTAGATTCTTATGATATATATTGTTTGAATGTTGGTCAACACATTGATCTCTCCACAATGTCATCATATTGAGAGAGCCTCCCAAAGTGATGGGGGTAATTTTCCATCTAATGTGATTTATCTTCCAATGGAGTTCTCTAAAAGCTATAAATTATATCCCACTATTAACAATTTTTGTATTGTATATACTATTTCAAAAATTATGAATCATTAATTGATAATTGGGAATGTATTTTGGAACCTGGATATAATTTCAGCAGTTGCCTTAAATAATTTCATCCATGAAATAGTGATTTTTACAGAAAAATAGTGAGATTCATATCTGAATCAATGAAGATGGAGATGAAAAACATTCAATTTTGTGTAAATATTCTAGGCATAATGTCAATGATTATAACATTATATTACTTGACAATATTATTGCTCTAAATATAAAGATTTTATAATAAAAGGAAAACAATAATCATTGATATTCAACAAGAGGGTGTTTGGAAAATTTTGATTTATTATACATATTATGTACATACACTACTATCCCATTACTATTTTAAACTAGTTATAAAAGGATAATGTTATAAATCAATTTTTCCCAAGAATACTCATCCATATAATGATCAAAATAATAATTAAATATTATTTTTTTCATGTATATCCATTCAATTAGATTATTGGAGATTTAAATTGTTGGTTATATAATACAAATTGATCTTGAATTCCAAAATTTATTAAATAAGTAGAATAAAATCACAAAGATATATTGCTATGAAATTTTTGGAAATTTTGATATAACAAATAAAATTATTTTTATTATTTAAAATACCATTCATATCAAATAATACTATCAACATTTTTCATTTCAACCCAAGTTATTTAACATGAAATTTAATTATATATGAAATATATTTTCAATCATGTTGATAATTTATTTTAGGGTAAAAAAATTAGTATCTTTTATTTCCTTCCTTTGATGCACTACTTTCTTTCAAAAAAATCATCGGGATCCATAATTTACCATATATAAGTATATCAAATTTTAAACTCATATCTATATAAATATTCTCCATGATAATATATGTAGTCAATAAGACATAGTTCTATAGATTTATAACTATACCCAAGATTCATAGTATTATTCTTCATCATAAGAAATGATAAATTGACCATATAGTCCTATGAAATGAATCATAATTAAACACTAATATAATTTACATGGAACTATATATATTTTAACATAAGCACTATAAGTTGGAAAATATTATTAAAAATTATATTATAGAATATTTTATGAAACCTTCATAAAATTATTTATTCCCATTATCCACTAATTCAAAAAAGATATTTCATTGTTCATTTACCTACTCTATTGTATTAATCTCAATAGAATATGGAATATACCCATGTATATGTCACAATATACACCAAGTTATTATATTCTTCCAAGAAATAATTAATCATGATGTCAATTTCACTCTCCATGATTAAGTAGTATATTTTTTTTTAATTATGGTAACATCTTAATCCATATACAATGTCTAAATCCATAATAAAAACCCTTCTAAAAATTCATGACTAAAATAGTTTCAATATATATTGTTCATAAATTTTATGTATTGTCTACCATTTTCTGAAATTTTAATTAAGATATGTAAATTTAAATTTTCAATCAATGGATATATTTTCAATTGGAAAAATTAAAAATATATTCATCTTGAAAAAATATTGAGTTGTATCTTGATTTATAATAATCTATCATTTATTCATTTGTATCTTATTGATATATATCTAAACAAAATAATAAAAATTTAATAAAAATAATATCTATAATAAAACAAGATCTTTTTGAAAAAAAAATTACTAATATTAAAACAAATACAATTAATTTTATTTTAATGAATATAAATACTAAAATAAAATACAATTACAGTGAATCTATATATTCATTTTTAAAATTTTGATGTAGATATATAACTATATATAGATAATGAATAAAAAAACATCAATAGAAAAATTATATGTTTTTCATATATATTATCTAAATATTTATGTGAATCGTAAATAAAAAATATTATATTTTTTAATTATTTAATATTCAATGTGATTATATGACCCAAAAATATTTATCTCAAACTTTATTTTATATCCATGCATAATGAATAATTTAAAAAACTCTATTAAAATGTTAGATATAAAGTTATTAAAATAAAATAATCATAGATTTCATTAATAAGTAATCATATAGAAATTGAAAAGAGATATTTAGTAATCACCATACTATTATAAAACCAGAATAAGAATTTCAAAACACTTATTTTAAATAAAAAAGCTACTATGATAATGAAATAAATATGAAATATTGGAATAATAATTCCATATAAATAAGTTGAAAAATTAATAATGAATCATTAAATTATATTCATGAATCCATAAAGTATAAACAACACAAATCATAAAATAAAAACAGAATATTTACCCTCATAATATAATAATACATTACTATGTATTATATAATCAATAATATTTTAAATAAAAAAACACATTAATGGATCACAACAATCCGTCTATAATGATCATGAAAATAATTCTACATGGAGTGTTAGGGGAACGGGATGGTGGATGTAGGATTTCTAGTCATTAAAGCTTATTAATAATGAAACATTATAAGACGGCCGAATAAAATGATATAAAAAACCAATTATAGACTAAAAATAAAAATCTACAAATCCCAAATTTAATATACTAATATTCATCTCATTGAATTTTAAGAATGAAATGAATAATATTGAGATGGGAAGTGTATATATTCTCTAAACATGAATTACATTCAATGGAAACATGTTTTATTATTTTATAAATATACGGATGAAAAAAAGATCAAAAATAAGAAAGCGAATAGGTAAGATTTATTATTAGTAATGACTACGATGGAGAAGGATAAATTAATTGGTACTCTAAAATTGGTAAATAGGGTATAACAAATGGATACTCTTAAATAATAATTTCAAATTTCCATAATTGATATTATTATCAAACATATTATTACTAATAATTACCCACATGCTAATTATATTTAACTATCTATAATTATGTGGGATTTTTTTTTTGGAAACATATGATATGTAACTGGTTTTTTATCCAAACATCCTATAATAAAACATCACAATATATTGTTTTTCTTATATAATTATCACATTATCTATATTCTATACACTTCACTATTATATTTATATTCATTTATATATTTATAATCATCAAAGTATAATTATTAGGATATGTAATACATGAAATGTGACATAATTAAAATTTTCATGATCATTTGATAAACCATATATCCCTATACATTCGATGAATATTGGACACTATTATGAAAAAGGATTATTTTATCATTTCATTGAAATTATTTTCATTAGAAGCATTGAATATAATAACACTTTTATAACGGTGGTGGTCTTCAATAAATATGTGATAGTATTATAATTAATTTTATATTATAGTCCCACCCAATATATATAAAATGTCTCTCATTTTGAGCGGTATTGTTTTCCCAATTTCGATTCTTCACCAACATAGAATTGTTAAGTCTTTATGGGGTCCCACATTCCATTATATTAGATGGATATCTAGTGTTTAAAAAAAATTGATGTCATCAACATTCAAGGAAAATATAGAAGATCAGTAAAACAATGTATTGGCCTAGAAATAATAGTAAATAATAATCGTATTTTCATCCTCTGGGGGATATAATGACATCAAATTAAATGGATTTTAATGGGTGATTATATTAACATCAACCAATAGTAATGTTATATTATAATAATAATTTCTACTATAGAATATAATTGAAACTATAAGAGGATATTTACGATTAATGGTGTGGATATTCAATATGTTAGGTTTATATAGGATAATATAAATTGATGGTAATTTATAATTATTAGGAGATATTAGATATTATTAAAACAATTCATCAACACATTGATTCTACATAAAATATATATAAGGGATACATTGATAATAATCATTAATATTTAGTATTTTATGCTTAACGAAAGGTATTGCTTCATATATTACCATCTCATATTTCTAGGATATTCAAGGGAAAGGGAAATTTAATCTCAAGATATATTTTCCCTTTATAAATATATATTCATGTGGGGATTGTGTGTTATCTTCTTATGTTTCTATCAAAACTATACAAAGATATTTTTGTGTTCCATGTATGTATTTTATAAAAATTCAAAACTAATCAATTTCATTTAAAAAACTATGATGTTTTGAAATAGGAACACGGTCTCCATTATACCAAATATGGAGATTAAATGAGTAATAAGTACCATCATTTAAATTCATTAGAGTAATTATATTTCAAGGGAGAAATTTTTTAAGGTGGTAAAATTCAATACACTTTTACTTTTCTATGTATTTTTCATTATATTAATAATGTGTTTGATATATTGTGAAATGAATAACACTATAAAGAAATGAACAACTATGTATTAGTATATAATATTACTATAAATAATTAATTAAATTAAAATATTTCTAAAGGAATCATAATTAGTAATTTTAATAAAGAAATTAAACCAAAAGTAAATATTACTACTTTATAATATAAATCTGGATCATCCCGATCTCTCGTGATTATAATACTAGAAATAATAACTATATAAGTAGGGAAAAAATTAGAAATATAATAATAAATTTGATAAGAAAATTAAAGAATTGGTTGAATGATTTTAGAGATATAGGTATGGATATATATATAATTTATTAGGACTATTATAAATATTATTTTAATAAATATAATTATTTAATATATGTTCACTAGATATATGGTTAATGAATAAACCTCTATCCCATTTGAAAATGTTAGTAATGAAATTGTGTTCAAAAAAATTAAAATTATATAATTATAATATAATAAATAATTCCGGAGTAAAATAAAAAAGAAAATAATTAACTATAATATTTTATTTTTAAAATATGTATTATTATTCAAAATGTATTATTATTTAATATGTATTTTTATTTAATATAATCAATGATGTATTGTGGATAAAAATTTAAAATAAACACTATAATAATAAATTTGGGATAAAATTTATTTTTTAGAAGATAAATAATGGGTTGTGATCAAATTCATTTAAAATCGTATAATCTTTTAAGAGTATTTTTCCCATATTTTTGGATTTTTTATTAATAAATTAATTTTATCACTATTATATAATTATTTTAGTGAATTTTTTGTTAATATATTCATTAAAATAAATTATCATTCATTTATTTATTATTATTTGATAGGGAATATGAATAAATATATATTGGGTCTACAATATATTTTTTAGAAACTTACTTTATACATTAAACCTTCATTCATCTATAATAAATTACAATCTTATTATGTAATTAAAACCAAAAAATATATAACACATTTTGTTTTAGCGTGTCCAAATTATGTAATTAAGTCAATATCTGTTTTTTGAAGACAATAATTTATCGAAACCAAAAACATATACCATGGTAATTTTCAAATAATGTAAATTGGTTGAAATAGCTACAATTATTTAAAATAAAATAAATCATTCTCACTAAGTTATTATAAAAGGGAATTCATTACATGTACATAAGATATCTAAATTATTTTTTCACTTTTGATAAAAATTCATTGAGATATTACATTAATTATTCAGTAAAAAAATGATATTCAAGAAAATTCTACATAAACTCAACTACAAAATCCCCCTATAGTACCCACCACATCTCGCATTATTTTTTCAATTCAATATTGAAAATGTATTGAAATTATATGTATACAAATTCTCACCCACATAGGAAACTATTTCTACTATAAGGATCCCCAAATCCCCCCTTTCCAAGAGTCTCTATAATAGAATACAAGAGACAATGGTGTGGAAAGGGAATACATGACCAAAAAACACATCATAGTATGTGACTTATATTATAAATTCCCTTATCCATGACATGTTTTTTATTGTAAACATATAATCATTTATATGGATTACAATTTACTTAAATGAATTATTTAGCAATAATTTTATTTTAACTCATGGTTATATATCTAGTTATATCATTAAATGTTTTTGATTCAGTGGATTCCAAATCTATATGGATTATTCTCTAATTTTACTTTGAATTAAAATTTTCTTATTATATAATATACCAAGAAGAATTATTTATTTCTCCCCATATCACAAATTTGTTTTCTTTTACCCATATTATTTTTTTGTTTTATAAGTCATCATTATACTTCTCCTCCCCTTTCATCAAATTTCTAAATAATTGCTTCATGAAAGAAGATTTGACCTTTCTTCATATTTTTTGTCATGATTATATATAATTCTTATTAATATTATTTAGTTGGTTTTATAAATTAGATTATTTATACATCACTAATTTTATAATGTCATTTTTTATTTTATATGGTTTCATTACATATGAATAATGAAATATCATTCATAATTTTTTATATGGGTTATTGTCAATTATCTATTACCATATTTTATAAAATTTGAAATAAATATCTGTATAAAAAATCAAAATAAATATTTTTTCTACCCATAATTATTTTCATTCATTATGAAGAACCCTCTCCCACTTTTCATATTTTTTCAATTTAATTTATATTCTTAAATTCTTATGATAATATTTCATTCAAAATAAATATTATATAAATAAATTGGGTATGAACTCTAATTTATTTTTGTAAGTATGAAATAATATTATTAACAATTCATTACCAATATCAATGAAATTAAATTCTTTTTATGATTCAAAGGGTTATAATCTAATGATACTTTTTGAAATCCTTCCCTTATTAGATTGTGAACATTTAAAGTGTAAATTTTCATGAAACATGTTTCTTTCCCATAGTTTAATTATTATATGATAGAGTTATGAATGTTTTAATGTTTATGTGGAACACATATGAAAGGATTTCCATTATGTGACATGTGGAACCTAAAATATATATCAATCCAATGAATTATAAAAATGATTAATTATCATGAGACGATAGTGAATTGGAATTACACCCCAACCCATATGGGACAATTTTGATAGATGGATGGGGGTCCAAGAATTAAATTCCCACTAAATCATTGGGTAAAAAATTATATACCATTGTATGAAATGTAATTATTGGAGAGTATACAAAATCTATAGTGTGTCTCTATATAGTATTTTTTTATGGTCATGGTATGGATCCTTTTCAAAAAAAATGGTTTACATTATTATGTTCTTCTAGATTTCTTTGTTATTCAATATTATAATGATATGATTTCATGTCTCATGATTAATAACTCATTGTTCCACACAATAATTTCTCATTTATTGTGTTTATTACTAAGCCTTATTTTATTACTCATTATTTATGATCTATTTTTTATTTGGTATGATTATATTAACATATTTACATGAACCATGACTATGTTAAAAATGTATATTCCCATCTGTAGATGACATAGAATAATCAATATTTTTCTTTTATGTTATCCCATACTAGGAATAAAATATTAATATTTTTCTATATTCTCATTCACTAGTAAATGAAGATGTGTATTGTGTGTAATATGTAAAAAATGTTATAATGAATTATTATTTTATATGGGAAATCATGAATAATATTTGTAAATTATGTTGTTAATGTATCAAGTCTCTGTTAAAACTAAAAATAAAAGTTCTCAGGTTTAATTTTTTAATATATAATAAGTATTAATATAAAATTATATAGAATGTATATATTGTATATATTATATGATTTCATCACTCATACTATTTATATTTATAAACCAAAAAGGTCTTCCACAAGAATACCAAGAACAAAAATTCAAGAACATGGTGATTTCAATCAAGGAAAATAAGAAATTTTGAGAGAGTAAAACACAAAAATAATATATAACATGATTATTAAATTCATGATGCACCATTAATCACTATAAATCAAATATAAAAAACACTATATAAATATAACTATCATATATAATATATAAATGTAAGATAAAAAACAAGTATTAGTTGGATGAAATGTCAAAATAGAAGAATACATGAGATGAACCAAAAAAATAAATAACTAATAATATGAAAAATCAATGAGCCTTCATGACTCAAGTCTGTGTACCCACCACTTTTCATTTATTAAAATCCTAAAAAAGATAAAAATACATACTAACTCCAAGAAAATAATTTTCATTAAAAAAATAGAAAATAAATTATAAAAAATTTGAGAGTGTTTATGTAGTATGTGAAAAATGATTCAAGAGCATTTTTAATAAGGTTATATACTAGTAAAATAATCCATTTTAAATTTCAAATACAAATATTCTTAATAATCATTATGGTACAAGATAATCTAAAATAAAGTGTATTGTATGTATATTTCCAATTAAAATCAATACGTAGTACTGATGTCTAATCAAATTATGCATTCACCTAAATGAAAATTTATATCAAAACTATACTATATAATTTTTCGTTTAAATTAATCATAAGAGAGTATATAATAAATGATATAATTAATAATAATATCCTCAATCAAAATCTAAAAATAATATGATAAGAATTTTTCCGAGACCAATACTAATCTATCATGACAAGACAATATTGAGAGAATAAACCTAAATATGTTAATCTTATAAACTATTAAATATATTCTAGGTGTGAACATACAAAATTAAGAGAATAATATATTAGATATATTTTCCCTTAAATTCCAACTTCTATACCCAAGGTATTATAATGATTTTTTTTCAATTTATTTTATTTCAATAATTCAACTCAATATATTAAATAATCACTCATTATAATTCATAACACACTACAAATAAAAATCCACTTCATATAATATTTCTGAAATACCATTATCATAATATATATATATATATATATTAACATCTCATAATGAAAAGATTCATTAGCAATACCAAAATAACAGTGTATCTAATTAGAAAATAACCCCAGTAATCATGAAATATAAGAAATTATCCTTAGAAAATTGATTAAAATCATTGAATCATTATTATAAAGTCAATAATGAATCATATTTTACGAATTGAATTTATTAATTAATGAAAAATACATATATATTTCCTCAAATAATTATGAACATGATTAATTTAAAATTTTGTTTTGAATATTTTATGGAACTCCATTCTATATAATGTGAAATAAAATAATAAAAAACAATATAGATATAATAAAATAATTTTAGTAATAAATTTAATATAAAACCTAAAGGAAAATTATATTTTAAAAATCCATATATCCATGGGTTTTCAATCAAAAATGGGAATATAAAAATCTCTTATGTCAATGGATTAACTCAATAATAAACAATATTTTCATATAAATATTGATAAAAATCTATCCCTAAAAGACGGTTTAAAACCCAAATATTAGTAAACCTCATAAAAGTTGAATGGATAATAAATGCCTTGAAATATTTGGAAATTTTATGGTAAAAATATATGAGATAAATATGAAAGGATACATGAAGAAGATATTCAGATTATCATTACTTGAATTTTCCATAAAATCTCAAAAAAACTGAAAGCAGTTAAATTTATAGGTCATTAAGGATCAATATAGAGTATACACTTTTTGAGTTATAGTTAAATGGAAATAATGGTAGGTTCTTTATGTTAAATAAAAATTTATCTTTTTTTTATGTTATGGGTGTCATAGTTTCATTATTCTGAAAATTTTCCATCGTACATAGATAAACTACTAGAAATTTATTATTTACCATTCGTAGTCCTCATAAATGGTTAGATTTCCCATTATACGTAATCATGTATCCAAAAAATTCACTAAAACAATACTTTTACACAATTCCTAATCCAATGTTATTTGTAAAATAAATACCAAAATATATATATATTGGTTATTTATTTGAGTCATAATTCTCCATTCCATGACACATTACTCCCATATAATTTATTTTTTCAGACCACTAATTTTATATATGTTATTTATATTACTCTATCATATGATATTCTTAATCTAGTGTTTCATATGAGTTATTTCTATGGTATTATAAAATAAAAATAAAAATCGTAGATTTTTCTCAAAACCTAACATTTATATATCAATGAATTGTCACTTATTATTTAAATAATGATGAATTAGGTTATAAATACCGGATTCCCCAATTAGGGAAATTACACAAATCCAAGTAATACTTTATCAATAAAGATATATGAAATCGTATATAGAAATATGTTATCTAAGTATATAATATTAACAAATAAACGACCTTCACAGCTTATATAAAAATTTTAAAAGGTCCAATAACACTTTAAAAATTATTAATTCATATTCACGGTTTTAAAACCATAGTATTTTGGGATATATTTTTAATAATAAATGTATTTTTTTTGAAATATTATGTTAAATAAAATAAAATATTTGAACAAATTTTAAAATGATACTAATGTTAGTTGAATATGACTGTTTAAACAGAAATGATAAAATATACTCTTTGACTGGTAAAAAAACATTTTGAAAATTATGTAAAATGTTTTTAGGTAAATAATATATATTTATAAATAATTAAATAATTTTTAGTTGTGTACATATATTATTGAAGAATATCATTTTATAAAAACAGTTATTGATTTCTGAGAAAAAATAATAAATATAATGTTTATAACATTTAGAAAATTTTCTTGAAAAAAATTATCTTTATCTTTAAATCATGATTAAATAAATTTCAGATTGTTAATTGCTCATAAATTTTTAAAAATATTAATTTTTGATGAATAATAAGTGGAATTATGATTTAAATTAAAATCTTCAATTTTATTTTATGAACTAAGAAGATAAATTTTATTGTAATATGTTTTGAATATTAAATTAAATAAATTATATATTTTTTAATTCAATTTATATCATGGGAATAAATTTCATTTTGAAATTTTATATTAAATATTTTGTTACTTTTGAATTATTTTCTTTGAGAAAACACTTTTTCACTGCATACTTTTGTTTAATATTAAATTAAAATTTACAACTTCTATTATTTAATTAAGAAAAAATAATTTTATATATATAATCAAAATAATTAATATTATAATTTAATTTATACATAATTTTTAGAAATTATGACTTGAAAAATAGTAAAAACTAATATCTATTGTTAAGGTTAAACATATTTTATGATTGAGAAATAAGGAAATATATGAGGTAAAATTACTTCTAAAAATAAAAAACACCCATTTTTGGAAATATTTTGACCGTATATCTTCTAAGTTTCTATTATTGAATATTATTTTTCCTTTCCTTATTAATAACATTGTTACACCTTTATCATTTGAAAAATTACTTGTGTCTCCACTCCCCCACTTATAAAAGGCCATATCATCTCCCTTTCTTTAAAATCATCCAATACCCTTTGACTCTACCAATCCCTACCAAAATAATTTCATACATTCTTTAAAAAAATTTGGAGTCCTTTTTATAATTATGAAACCTTGATATGATTGATTTATTTGTAAATGTAATTGGGTTATCTGATGGAAATGTATAATCCTTAACCATAGGATTTCATTTTATTTCATCCTATATATCCTCCAAATATTCTGCAACGAATATGATATAATTAAATAATTATCTACCATATAGAAAAATATTATTATGTTACTTTCATTACCTACAGCCATCTCCTCTTCCATCATGTTAGAAATGAAACCTTCAATCACGTGTATGACAGACTACATCCTCGAGAACTGATATACATTTCCATACATCAAAACATATCATCGGTGGATATAATGATGAATTAAACATATTTATATGATATTTATGAAATTATTATTATTTTTCATTTATATAATCACATATACAATCTAAAATAAAATTCTTTGGTAATATCATAATGTCACTCCTACGTACGGATGACTACCGCCTCACAAAGTGATCTGATTTTTTAATCAATTATATTGAATATGGATAATTATAAATATATTATTAATGAAAGTATTATGTAGATATGAAATAAAAATTAATCACTAAATTTCATTTATTGACTACCTTTCATTAATTTCAATTTAACAAGAAAATGAAAACAGAATTCATGTGTACGTACAATCTACCATCTACATGAATGATGTAATTCATTTTATATCTCTAAGATTAAAATATTACAATAATTACATATATATTAATGATTAATGATATATAAATCTTTGATAACATTATTTATATTAGATAACCATGACCATAATAAAGGGACTAACAATATATAACCAAATCATACTTGAAAAATGAATCATTTATAAACTGAAATGTTATTTTAACAAGTAATTTTTAATAGCCTTGTATTTAATGATCATAATTAAAACAGAAATGTTATCATAAATATGAATATGGATCATTAATACGTGTCCAATTAAATTACATACATTTTACTTGAGATACAATGGTGTATAAAAATGTATAAAATTAATGTAAGTGATTTTTTTCACATTTTTATTTCTATGGGACCAAAGCCATATAAAACATGTGTTTTGATAGTGTATTATATTTAGAACCCATTATTTAACTTTATGATCCTTATAATGATCATTTTGTTATATACATATAAATATATTTTTATTTCTTTCATGGTACTTTTTTTAAAAATAAATCAATGTGGTAAATGATTAGTGATACAGTGTAATTGTTTATCAATATTATTTATGAAATGATTATAATGATGAGATATTATAATATACCTCTCATGAAATTCATTTATTTCATTTTAATATGCCTATTTATACATATTGAATTTCTTCTATTTTATTTTACCCTTATTACATTCTCAATATTCTTAAAGAATTTATTTTGGAAATATATTATTTATTTAACCCTTCTGTTGAATAAAATTATTCTGTTGTGTCATTTATTTATAAAAATGTTTTAATTTAATAATTCAATATTCCCTAATTATAAGTTAAAAAAAATTATACATAATTTTTAATTTTTAAAATAGTTATTAAATGTAATCTTCTTATCAAAATATAAATAAGGATATTATGACTTTTAATAGAAAATCTGAATTGAAGCTTCCATTTAACATGTACCAAATGAAAAAAATCTCTACCATCAAGAAAATTGAAATATGTGATTATTAATTTTTAGATTACAGGGTTGGTTTCAAAGAATTTTTTAAAAAAAATTGAGATGTTTTTAGATTTCATATAATATTCTCATAGTGATAAGTTTGTTTTCATCAATAAAAGTTTCATGTGGTCTGTCAAAATAAGTTTCTATATAAAGTAATATGATTTGTTGATACATATGTTTGAATATGAATATGATAAAATTGGACCATGATTATTCTTTCTTATGATGGTTTATAATTATTGATAATAGATTTCTACGAATACCATTCCATTTACATGGATTATGATATAATGAATTGATGAGATTATTATGATACAAATTTCAATTCTATAAGTTATATTATTATGGAATTTTTATGAAACCATTTTATGTTCCTTAATTTTTTTTGTGATGCATTTTTCATGATCATTTGTGGTATATTTATATGATTTTAATAATTTTATTAGTGGGAACTATATATTAATCTATTGAATTTGGTAATGCATTATGTCTCTTAATTTTACCATTGGAAACATGTTGATTTTATTGATCGACTATGAGAAATAGGTTAATGGGACTAATATACTATGTGAAACATTTAATGATTCCAGATTAATTATGAAATGGGAAATATATTTTCAATACAAATTCCATAATATTTGATTATCTTGGATGTTAACCTTGACATATTTAATGGTTTATATACATATGATGGATCGGAAACTATAATAAATTTATATATATTAAATTATTTATTTATTATTCTATCTCACTCATATTGTATATTTATTTTTCAAATGATAATGTTTTCTTCCATGTATCGTTTTTTCTGTTAATGAAATATAATGTATAAAATTTTAATGTTATTTCCAGAATATCAAACCCTTATTCTTATCTTATATATTCAGATGATCATAAATTAATTTCAGCAATGATTACCATTACAAATCTTCTCAGCACACAATTTCTTATGTTTCCCACAACTAGGTAGTGAATAAAGTTTAATATAGGGTAATTCTATTTAGAGTACTAAATTGGAATATAATTATGATATATTTCCAAAAACATTCACAAAATATCAATATTGTGTAACTAGTCTCTAAGGAAATGGATCCTATACAATAATCAGGCATGTTTTATTGAAATGTATTGAATATTAATCTAAAAATATGTAATATTTAGGGATTTAAATATTAGTGGATTATTGTAATTTTCAGAGGTAATTATTATTTAAACTTCAGAACGTAGTATGAGATAACATTTTTAATTCCCCTATGGATATGAAAAAGGAAATGATTATGGATAAAAATAATTATAATAAAGTTTCCTTGAGTTATGATGTTTGATCGAGTAAGTGGTTTTAGAGAAAAAAAGTCTTATCTGGGTACAACATATGGATGTAGATCTATAAACATTGAACCCAATTTGACAAGTCCAAAATGGTTAATTGGGAGAGACTTGATCATCACCTACTTCTTTACAACATGCCTTATTATACCCTAGGTTTGACATTCATAGGAGATATTCTTATGAAATTCATAAACTCTTTAAGAAATATCTTGAATAAACTGTATAGAGGTCACAAAATTAAGACCTTGGATAAACTAAAGGTTTCTTATATTGTATGGAATTTATAAATATTTAGAAATCCCATACTTGTCGTCATGATTACGTGGTTTCCAAATATGATTATTGTTTCATACACTATTATTTTTTTGTTTTAGTCATTGGATTGAAACTAAATGATGAAAATAGAAGATATTGACATTATGGATATGGAAATAGTTAATAGGTATATTTATTAAGATTTTTCATCATATTATTCCAAAAAAATATGGAAAATTACTTCTATACGTTGAAGTAGATGGATGGTGATTTCGAACATGAGGTCGATTGATTCATGGGTGGCATAAAACCAAGTCACTAAAATTCATTATCTACAAGAAATCGTATTAGCTATGATGAAATCACTCAATGTTCCATTAAGGTGGATGTTTAATTTTGTTACACCCGCCATTTCCATTGTTTTGGTAGGAATGAGAAGATATGGTCTCATGAAAAAATTAATAAATCACATGGTGGAATGAAATATCAACCATCTAAATGGGAGAAATGTGGGATGAATCATCGAAAGAACAAGATGAATCAAACTAAAAGGTTCTATAAATGGGGAAGGGAGGGTTATAATTCCAATGAGTATTGAAATACAATGAATAGGATAGAAAAATCAATGGGAGTGAAGAAGTCACCACAAATTCACCACCCAAGCTCTAATAATTCAAATTCAAGGAGTATGGGGGTTATTTAAACATTAATCAAATCAAAATGTTAATATCAATGATCGATGTCATAATCTTCTTATTACATGGGAAAATTGTAAATCTCATAATATCATTATTTCTAAGAGTGATTTGGTAACGACTTGTTGAGTGGTACAAACACAATCTAATCTAGAACAAAAAATATATTAATTTAATATGGATCTACCGATTCATTTATAATTGGATAACATTCTATGGGAATCAAAATAATACATCATTTATTAGATATTTTATTAGCATTGAATATCCATAATGGTTTTATTTTCACATCTAAATAATATAAATCTTCACCTATTGAAGTTTTTGGGAATGTACACTTGCAACTATGTTTATTCATCATCTAGTAGAATTACATATTATAATTAGAATATATTGAATTAATATATAAAATAAAATATCCAATTTTGATTAAGGGAAGACACATTTTATATTCTAAACCAACCAATGATCATATTTTAGTATGATTTTAAATATAAAATTATGATTGACATAACATCCATTTCATGGGTCTTGATTAATAGTTAAAAAGTTTTTTTATCTCTGATGGATGGTGAGAAACTCATCATTTATGATATGATTATTATGATGGAGTTTGTTGATATATTTAAATTATAATTTCATAATCCTCCACTTAACTGTGATATTTATTAATCAATAGAAAATATACTTATCCCCAGTCTTTTTTCAAAAACTACATATAAAATGGACTTGGTTTAGTTAAAAATATTGAATAAGAATATCTATGATAACATTAAAAATATATTCATTTGGATGAGTTTGTCAATGTAGGTCAAAATTAATCAATATGATAAGAATAAAGGTGGATATATTTTAAATTTCTTTGATTATCCTGAGTTAGACATGGTCATGATCAAGGGCATGTATTATAAACACTATATTGATGTAATTTCAGGTCTGGCATGAGTAACAAATTGCATTTTTGAGATTGAACTCTATTATATATATCAATAATTGAGGGTAATGAATGGGGATATACCCAAGAAACCATTCTATAAAAGTGATTGTCACTTTGAGTATATAATGATTACATTCAGTCGTACTATTACCCCCAAATTTCATTATGAATTTAATAAATAGATTACTAAGTGATTTCTATGATCACTTTCAGGTGTCCATTATATATTATATTCTATTCTATTCAAAGAGGAAAGAATATAATTAAGATCACCTAATAATTCTTCTAATGAATGTAAGGAAGTATAAAATAATCAAATATTTTAAAATCAGTGAATTATGTATAAAAAGGGGCATGTCTTTGTCATATATTAGTATTTGAATGTGAATTAGGGGATCCATCATTGGAAGAGTCTATAAAATGTTTTCCTAGAACAACCAATATTATTGTTATTTTATTTATTCTGGGTTTGGTGAGATATTATTAATTTATTTTGGTTAATTTTTTGATTCTATCTAATCCACACATATTGTTAAATTAGAAGTGCTCAATATTTCTATTGAGTCATGAATGAAAGAAAAATTTAACATAATTGAATTGAAGACTAGTCATTTACCCTATTCCCATATTATCCTATAGTGGATAAGGGTTTTAGTATATAATGATTAATCCATGAAGGTATTTAAATGTTCCTTCTTTTAGAATTACATTTTTATATCTTTTAACTCATAAAAATTGAATTTTAATTGGAATATTACCAAAATCATGATTTTGAGTAAGTTTCTATAATTCTTTACTTAATGATATAGTGAAATTAGCTTTAAAAAATACTTTTCCATATGTATAATGATAAAAAAATATTACAATATATATTCACATATAAGGATATGAATATGTTTTATAACCATTCCGTGAAATTTATCTGTATGAACAGGAATAACATTAACTTTTATGTTAATTATAATTGTTTTAGAGAAACAAACTTTATTTATAAATAGGTTCTTCATTTTCACTAATGCCTTTATATGATTCAAAAATATATTTTTCCAGAAAACATGATTTATATTTATATATTTAAAACATTTTACTAATAAAATTTTGAAACTATTATAAAATTTATATGGATAAATTACCCTCACTATTAAAGAAAAAATTTGAAAATTATATTAGTGTGAATTATTTTTAATTTTTTAAAATTTTAATGTTTATGATGATTTGTTAAAATTTATAGAGCTTTGTAAAAACAGCCATATCATTTAATTAGTTTAAAAGCTACATTTTATTTTTATATGGTTTTAAAATCATAATAAGTAAAATAAATAATTATTTTTTCTATATAGTTAAGTATTCCCCAATTCATATTTAATTTGGATATTAGTATAAAATATAATTTAATAAAACTATCTCTTTAGAAACCACGTTTTAATCTCATATATGCGATTAATTTTAAATTAAAATCTTCAACTTATATGACTAGAATTTATAAATTTTATTTCATATTCAGAATTAGAATAATTAATATCATATAATATGGTCATATTTTTTTGTTACAAATACACTGTAATCATTTTAAGAATTAATAACCAGAATTTTGGTAAAAACAGGTTTACTTTGGTGGTGGTAAATATTAAAGGCGTAAAGTGAAATATTAAATTTCTCCAATATCAGTTTTGTAAAAATATTTATACCTTAAATTATCTAGGGTTCTATAATGAGACCTTTTGAATATTTTTTTAATATTTAATACGTGGTTACATAATTTTCCTTTAAAAAATTCCAAGTGTGTCATATTCACCACTAATAAAAGTCCACCAACTATCCATTCTACATAACAGATACATAACCCCTTTGATCAGCCATTACATACTTATATAAAACTCTTAAATCCATTCCAACAACCAAGACGCCTTATATCTCATATCAAACCACATTTCTAGTATATAATTATACACCTAAAGGGTCTCTTTGAATTTATAATTCATAACCAAGAGTTTTAATTTTATTTATTTCTCTAACTCCATTAAATATTCTCCAACCATGATGTTATAATAAAAAAATTCCCCTATATAATGAAATTTATTTTAATTTATTTAATTCCCTAAATCAATCTTTTCCTCCATCACGATGGAAAAAAACTATTGATCTTGTATATGGTGGACTATAGGATCACGAATTGATGTAGATTTTATTCTGTCACTACCTCTCACAACCTAATATAATTATTATATAGCATATTAATATGATATTTTTAAAATAATTATACTTCTATAATTATTTTATCACACATTATTTCATACCTTCTATTATTTCATATATGATAACATAAACTATGTGTGATTAGAATTACCACCATGCGAAGTGATTTGATTCGTTATTCACATAGGCTTTAAATTGAAAGTAATAAGGATATGATTAAATAACATTTTTGAGAAATATGAAATAAAAATTATTCTGTAAAGGTAATATATTGTCTATAATTTCTTCATTTTACCCATTTCTAAAATGGAAATAGTGTTCCTACATATATATCAAAAATCTTATACAAGAATGTTGTAATTTAATTTCTATAGCTGAATTGACTAGATTGCACTAAATAAATTTATTTTGAATTTATATGATATTAATAACATTGTTAAAAAATTATATATAATGGAACCATGATAAATTTAAAAGGACAACAAAAAAATAACTAACACACACATGAAATAAAATTAGTTATTTCCCAAAACACGATTTTATCATGTTATTGTCCAAAAAACTTTAATAAAAGGACATAAGTAAATCATAAGTAATAAGAGGTTTATGAGTATTATTCTATAATATATTTATAATGTTTTTTATATATTCTATTTAACTTTGTAAGAAATATTTCAAGGCAAAAATTAAGAGATATTTGACTCGCTTTTATTTATGTGGGACACATGCCCAATACACCGCATGTGTTGTTAATGTGGATTTTATACTAAACATTAATTTATTATAGGATCCATATCAAGATAATTATGGGATATATATATACATATAAATTTATTTAATTCCCTGGAAAAATACTTCAAAATATACCAATGTTGTTATGTTTCAATGTTATTATCTCATTGTTTATCAGCTTTATTTTTAATGTGCTTCCAATAATGAGATATTCTTTTATAACTGTCAAAAATTTTATTCTTATATCCAACGGTAGTTTCCTAAGAATATTTTTAATCCAATAATTTTCTATATTTATGTACTATTGATTCAAAAATATGGTTTTTAATAACAAATGAATAAAATTTATGTATTTGGTCAAAAACCATTTTTATTTCATCTCAATGTTTTATAAAACATTTTTAATACATATTATCACTATTATAAAATTAATTTTTAGAAAAAAATTTATCCATTTTTCAAATTTTCAAAATTATTTTTAAATTTATTTTACATTTCATATTTCAAACATCTATCTATTGGATTTTTACCAAAAAAATAAATAGAATATTCATTTTAACATATATCAAATGATTGATATTTTTTAATATCATGACCACTCTTTTTTTTAATTACACAATTATTTTTTTCCTTATTTATTTTAAAATATAATGTTTTAATTAAATTTTATTATTTTTTTATGTTTGAAATACGGAATTCAAAGTGAAACAAATATTTGGCTAAATAAATATTTTATTTGGTATTTTAAACCCCATTTTGATTCCAAGATTACATTCTATTATGTTAGTGTTGTTTTGCTTATATTTAACCCAATTATACAAACCTTATTCATTCTATGGAAGGATTAAGATTATGATGAATAGATTATTATGAAACACATTTCCTTTCATTGGATTATTCTATGATGAATTGACGAGATGATTATACGACCCATTTCATTTCTATGGGTTATTATATAATGTTATATTTATAATACCTTATATTTTATTGTTTAATGTTATGATGAATGATTTTTAATTTTATGTAAAACATATATATCATATTAATTATTTGATTGGTGGGTCATATACCCCCTCAAATTAAAGGGGATTGAACCACTTTGGAGAATATATGAAGATGCTTGATCCATTATGAAATGGGAAAAATGTGTCGATATATGAAATGTTAGGATTAAAAGGACTCATATTTTATCCCACTCATCTGAAATGGTTTCTATAGAAATGATTCTTCTAGACATACAAGACATGAACATTGAATTCATTACTGATTTATTATGTCTCCTCACTATTATGGTCCATGAATTTTTAAATGATAATTTTTTATGCTGTGTATAATTTTTATAATACTTGTTATATTGGGTATGATATTTATATGTTATTTTCATAATCTCATACACATTTTATTATATTATTATTTTAAATGGTCATACATTGATATCATCCATCTTTACCGTTGTTGAGTATCACAGCTCACACTCTCTTATGTTTATATTTCTGAGGATAAAAATACATATTTCAGTAGGTTTTGTCTGGGAATATTACTAAATTTTGAGATCAATATATGATATGTTGAATATCCCAAAAAATATATAATTATTGTGAAACATTTCACTAAATATAAGAAATAATTATCTTCCTCTTCTTTTTATTTGTGAAATTTTTTGAATTTTAATATAAAAAGATGAAATATTTATATATTAATAGTACGGGTCATTATAATAGTAATAAAAGAATTAGGCTATATGAAAAAATAAGGAATATCAGAACACCTGTTATATCATAAAATTGTTTAGAGTGATGACTGAAATATGATTTCTATTTCCATTGAGCTATCACAAATCCCATCCATATATGTTTAATTTACATAATCATACCCGATATAATACTCAATACAATTATTGAGGATTCACCAATCTAATCACACCAAAGTGGAGATTATAAATATAAGATATTTAAATAATCAATGTGATTTATATTTATCTGACATTGGCGATTGTTATTATTTGAAAACATAATAAATTATTTTCAATAATTTCCACGTCACATAAAATATAATAGATATTCATGATGAAAAACCTCCATGATTTTGATGAATAGCTTATTTTGACCGTTAATCGGATAGTGTTTTAGGAATATGAATTTCACCAGGGAGACCATAGCCTCTAGAATTCCTTTATAAAATGGGAGGTAAATAAGGGGCCCCTATTAAATATAATGACATAATGAAACAGAAATTTTTTAATAATTTTTATTCCTGTATAATTTTCCATGTTCCTGAACATGAAGTTATCTTTAATAAAAAAATGATGATATTTAGTAAGGAAAATATTTATATCCAAAATACTATTTTTTATAATTTTGTATGAGTAAATATAAAAAATTAAGTCTATTAATATTTCATGCCACATCAACATAGTAATTTATAATTTTTTATTATTTCTAATAATATTTTGGTAATATTTTATTATGTCTGAGAAGTAAATGAATCATGACATGTAATAAACGATGTCCTTTTATACAAAACTATCAAAAAATATTATTTACTTAATAATAAAAAATGGTTTAACCTTAATAAACAATTGGTTGTTGGTGATGGAAATCCATTATCACAACAATTTTTAGAGAAATATGGACTATTTAACAACTTATGAAATATATGACAAACTTAATAGATAAAGAACATTCAATGGAGGTGTCCATAATATTTGAAATTCATCTATTACAATAGAAAATTGAAATTTATAGTTTCTCTTATTTAATAAATAGATGACCCCATGACTAAAAATCTACATCTAGTGATAAATAATTTTTTGTTTCACATATATAGAGGATTAAAAGAAACTCCTAGAAAACATTGTTTAGTTTCTTCTAAATACTGGTAAAATTTTATTTTATCAAATGATACAATATAAATAAATATATATTAATGGAAAATTTCATATTTAATAGAATAAGGTAATTAAATAATAAAATATAGAATCCGGAAGGATTTATTAAGCGTATACCACATGATATGTTTTTATTTAAAATAATAATCTTGAAGAAATGTTATTGAAAAATAAGATCACTCCATGGATGGATACACATATTAGTTTGGACCCATTCTCCTTTTTTTGTTAGGATGTCATTCCCAATTGTATATGAATGTGGAACATAAATTAATATAAATAATAATACATATTTTTCATGGTTCACACGTAATACCATTATAAAATTATGGTAAAGAATTAACTCACCTAATCCATGAATAAAACTATAGAAATTCATACTAGTTAGGTCATGAGCGTTATGATATCTTGATATATGAACTATTACCTTATTCATTATTGAGCGAAAAATTATTTTGACCCCCCCCCCCCATATAATGATATGAACATTCATGTGTGTGTCATGAAAATATTATGAAAATCCTAAATACATTGAAAAAAATCATGATTATTCTATTGAAATAAGAAAGGAACCTAAATAAATAATATTTCTATATGGTGAGACACCCATTAGTAATGACTAATATGTTTATGGTAATCAATATTTATATCATAATGGGTATTTGGTAAAGTAAATAATCTATTTTTCAAATAAATAATATTGCTATATATGTGGACATCCTTTAATAAAAAGAATTATTTATAGTTTATTCATAACAGAAATGAACTAAAATAATGGATATAATTATTTATATATGATCATAATTTTACTAATAGGTAATTATGGGTTATTTCTCTCATTCAATTTTTATTTCTACCACAATAAAATTTTATAGTAACATTGATAATGAATTAAATTATTATTTTCACATTGTCGAAACTTATAAAGATTTTAATATTGTAGGATAAAAATATCATAAAATATTAATTAATGGGATATATGAATGTATTTTATAAAGGTAATGAATAAATAGGACGATGATAGAAAATTTTAGGGAATTAAAGAAAAAAATCATAGATTTTTGAAATTTTGGAAAAAATGAGAAAAATGAAGACACAACATAAGGATATAAATATAATATTACACCCCATTATTTCATGGTACATTTATTTTTAAATAAATAAATTCTTTTTTATGTCCTTTGATAAGTGTAAACCCAATTATGAACAAAGTATAATTTATTATACCATTATAAGAATATTATTGAATTGGTGGATATGAATAGGACTAACAATGATATAAAAATTATATGGTTTAAAATAATAAAAAATAAATACAATGTTTATCAATTGATTAAAAATAGAAGTATAAATAATATAAAGTAAAATAAATTTTTTCTTAAAAACTATTTTATTTCATAAATGATCACTATTGATGAATTGTTATAGTAAAAGTTTTATATTATAAATTAAATCAAATTTTTATCATTCATAAAATATTTGTATTCATGATATAAGTCTGAATCCAATTTTATTCATAGATTTGTGTTATAATAAAAAGATATTTTATCGCATGTTTCACAATTATTATAACATAAATTTTTATATCTTATAAAACAAATATTAGGGTAAATGAACTTCATTTTCAAAATAAAAATTTTAAAATTATTATATAGCTATTTTTTATAAATTTTTTTAAAAGATTATTTTTTTGAATGTATAGTTAAAATACAATTTCCTTAATTCATTTCCATTTATTATATACATAAGTTAAATTTTTAAATAAATATTATTTAATGTGAAATTAGTTCAATAATTTTATGACAAATGAAATTTATTTTATTAGAATATATTTCACTGTTATTTAAAAAATATAAAATTGTTTGATTAGGAATAACATCCTTCAAATCCCACATTTTCATCGCGCATGTGGGTATAATTTTAAAATAAGTACTACATCATTTTTTAATCAAATATGATAAAATAGATTACACATTTAAAATTATAATAAAAAAATATTTTGTAATATTTACAATATCATTTATTTACAAAATAAATACAGTAAATACTAAAAATTTAATTAAAATAGCTATGAGTAAATCGAGTTCACTGATTAGTGTCAAATGAAATGGATATGTTATGTTTAAAAAATTCAAATTTTCTAAACCAAGTCATCTAGTAATATTTTCACCATATCCTATTAGTTGATGATGAATCAAAATCTTAAAATTTATTTGATACATTAGAAGGTAATTTTAATGGCCCTTGGAATATCAATTTTTACATCAAAACCATTAACTTCATTCTTGGGAGAAATTGATGCATTGTGAAAAATGGGGTGAGGTTAACATTTTGGTAGATACTTTTTCTTCTAGTGGAAATCAGTTAGAATGGATTTTGATGTTTTATAATATTGGTTCTTTTCCCATTTATTATTCCTTTTATTTTATGAGGATATTCCCCCATCCTTCACCATTATCTCCCTTTAATATATCCTTTTATTTGATTACACATTTTATACTATATTCAATAGATTTTTTTCTGTAAATGATTTAAATTTACAATAAGAAAAGAATGAAAAATCCAAGGTGGTCCCATATGACAATATTAAAAGGAAACCCCCCACATTACTACTCTCTACACCTGAAATTAAATTTTAGTCAGCCAATATTTTATAAAATATCTTTCTTAGATACTTAACCATGATTTAGATTATTTTCTTTCAATAAAAACCCTCAAAGATTTATTTATGGTATAATCGAAACGATATTCTCAAAATAATAGTTATATTTTTTAACCATATGCCTTCGTATAATTTCTTCCTATTATCAAAACAAGTATTCTATAACTCTAATAAAATAATAAAACAAAAATATTCCATAAAATGTGATTATATTATGTAAATGGGGGTAACCATCTACTATACACTATTCCAGAAAATGGAAACACATCCATTAATCATCTATATAGTGGACTATCCACACATAAACTGATGTAATTCAATTTCCATCACCACCTATAAGGGATATAAATAATTATATATTAAATGAATATATATATATACATATAAAAAATATTCAGAACACAATTACAATTGTATAAATATAATATCACCTCTATCTTTAAATCTTATAGTTTTTTATAAAAATATATAGTTAACATTTTGTAAATTTGGGAAACCACATATAAAAAGATATGTGATTCATTAGGAATTTTTTTGGGACATGGATGTTAAAATTGTTAAATTTAATTAATTTAGATGAAATATGTGATATAATAATTATTATATAATGGTCTAATATTATTTACCTTTATTTTAACTTACCGTCTAAAAAATAGAAACATTTTTCATGCATTTGTTTAACATACCATCTTCATTAACACTGTACTTGATTTTTAATTTTAATGTTTTTTGGATCAAAAAATATATTTATATTATGAAAATATTATATATTTTGGTAATGATTAAAATTATGGATATTATGGAACCACGATCAATGTATATGTACTGTATGTATCGAATAAAATCTTATATGAAAATGAACCAGAAATCACCTAGAAAATTGATTTCAATAAATAATTGTTGATAAAAAAGTGATAAAATATTATAACTAAACAATATAAGGTATTATATATAATATTATATTAATAATATTTATTTATATAAATATTTATTTATAAAAAATGTGTATTAGAGACAAGAAAATCATGTAGTATATGAGGTAAGTTTATATTTGATAATATCATGATTATTTGGGGTTGTTTATGTCTATGTGTCCATTTGGGGAATTATTTTAACATTCTATAATAAATAAATAAAAATTATTCACCTAGGTTAATTTATGTAAACTAAAATTTATCCTTTATTATCCACTCTTTATGTTCTAATGATACCAGGAAATGTTTGTAAGGAAAACCAACATTGGTTCTCTACTTGATCAAGTATAATTTTCATCTATATCTAAATTGATAAAAAATTATTTTAAAGATTTTTTTTTCTCCTAAAATAATTATAAAATAAATTTCATTATATTTTTTACAAAATGGGTTATATATAATGTTTCTAATATTCTTCGAATGATGTACGTTTTCTTATTAAAAAAGTTTAAATGAATTAATTTTTTTACTAACATAAAAACAACATTCCATCTTCATAACTGTTTCTTGATTTAAATCATCCCTTACAAGATTCAAAGGATCCTCCAAAATAAAATTTTATTCATTTTTATATTGGAAGGATTTATTTTGAATAAGTTGTTTCAAAAAGAAAATATAAATTTTTTCATGAATTATTCATTTAATCTATTTGATGTATATTAATCATTACCAACATTATCTAGTGGATATTATACATTAATAGGGTTATAATCCTTTGATTACATTATCTATATCGTCTGGATGTTCTATGAATATGTTTCATCACTGAGTAATTTAGTAAAAATTCTTATTTTACTTTATAAATATGAACGTTTATGTTTATTATGTTTAAATTCATTAATATGTGGAAAACATTGTACATAATAAATGATTAGAGGGGCCCTATATATCCACTTGATTCATTTTTAGGTATTATGAGCAATAAAAAACATGTTATTTCGATGCAAATTTACACGTTCATTATAGGAATATTTCCATGAGTCCTTGAGTCTATTTTTATAATTTATAAAATTATGTATCCCAACATTATGAGATTGGTTATTGATGATTATTTGAATATTTAATAGTTTTGATAAGCGATGATTGGTTTCTATCTCATGTGATTATTTATAAAGAATTATTTTAATTTTTTATTTCTTTCATATTATTCATTGTGATCATGTAATTGATTAAATATATTTTTATTTTAGATATGTATATTTCTATATTTATTATGCCTTATTAATTCTTAATATCATCTGTTGTATGCATACCCATAGTGATCGTCTATTATCACCCCATTATTATTTTTTAATCTATATGAATCCATGGAACATATTATTTTATATGAATGGATATTATAATATGATTTTTGGTTTTATAAAAGAAAATATTATGAGTTATTTTAGGTTTTCATCAGAACCCTTAAAAGGGAGTTCTTAGTCATTATATCTAGTAGAATTCCCGCTACAATAAGGTTATTTTAATATGTTTCCATTATAATAGTTAAATATTCCATATTTTTTTAAATAAATATTTATAAAATGGTTGATTTTCATATATTCTTTTGTATAAATTTAATTTCCAAAAATTATTCTCAATTTTATTTTAATGAAAATGAAATTAAAATACTAGAGGAAGAAGTGTAATTTATTATTTTTAGAGGGGATGAATCACCATATAACTAATGTCTTGATCTGCTCCCCCAATCTATTTTTAATGTGATTCATAGGTAAGAGATATATAAATAATATGTAGATGGAAATAAAAAACATAAAATTGAAGATATAAATATTGTACATGAATACATTACTAAACATTTTGAGGGATTATGAGGATATTTAATTGAGAGTGAAGTTTTGTATTCCATTTATATATCAATATTTTAATAAATATATCAACTATAACATATATAATGGACATTATAGAATTTATTGAAATGATTAATCAACTGGAGAATTTGGGTGATACGGTTTTTGTATACCCTAGTGCTTTACCAAATAGACCCCCTATTACTCTCATTGATAAAAAATATTATTACATATGGATAATTATTGAATATAAGGAAATAAATGGTATTAATATATTGAACTGAAATTTTATACATCAAATTAAAGCTATTCTTGATCGAATTTACGGAGCAAAATATTTTTCAATAACTGACCTTGGTTTTTGTTAACAACAGTTGTGAGTAAAGAAGGAATAGTTTAAAAATTTTGAATTTCAAACATGGCTTCGACATTATGAGTTTTGATTAATCCATTTTGTATTGAATAATTGTAAAAAAATTTCAAATTTAATTTAAAGAGAAATCTAGGAATATCTTAATGATTTTTGTGTGTCTTTGTTGATGATATAATGATTTTTTTCTTCATGACTTAATCAAAAAATTTCTTCATTTGATAACCCATTAATCTGGATTACTCATAAATGGAATCTTTTTATATGGAAAATGAAATATGTTTTTTTATGAAATGAAGATAATATTGGTGAATAAACCAATTTTTACTCTATCACAATGAAATGATAGATTTATCTTATATATTGATGCATCTAAGTTTTTATTTAGTTAATTCATTATATATTATAAAAACGTTGTTTCATTTTTATGAAGGTAGTTAATGACTAAAATTCAAACCATGCCCTGGTCCTAGGTTTTTAACTATATTCTTTTCATTTAATATATTGATAACTTATGTCATTATAAAAATACATCTGATATACAAGGATAAGAAGTGTCAAAATTACATTATTTCCATAAAGGTCCTCAACGTGATAAAATAGATATGGATTTATCTTATGAAGGATTTTAGTAAATTACATACTAATAAAGTTAATAATTTAATTAATAAATTGAGCAATAAGTATTGTATATTTCATGCCAAAATGAGGATAAATAGGGATTATATGTTTATAGAGGTAGAATGTATTGAGATTGTAATTATTAAAGAAGTTGGGAGGTCATACCTATTTCAAATTATTTGCAAACCATCATTACTGGAAAACATAGAATGTTATTAACTGGATGATGATTATTTTCAAATGAAAATTATTGTTTCAAATGATGAAAATTGGTAGGATTAATTTTAAAGGGTGTAGTTCTTAAATATGTATAGAGAATATGTGTTCCATTAATACATGTGATGAGGTGGGAATAATATGTTGATTTCCACAGCACAAATTTATTAATACACCCTGGTAGTACAATGATGAGTAATGATTTGATGGAAAATTTTTACTGTGATAGTATGAGTTGGGAAATTACATATTATATGTCAAGATGTTTGGTTTATAAATTGTTCAAGGTTAAGATATTACATCTTATATGTTTCTTTAATCCTATATAAATTATTACAAGAAAACCAGATCATATTACTTCTAAAATTTTCATAATATTACAATGGGATCCTTGAATAAATGATTAATTATGGTTTATTAATGATATCCTTATAAAATCTACAAATCTAATAAATATAAGGGCCTATTTACGTGTAGAGGGACATACAAGAACCCATATTAATTATTTTATAATAAATCATAGAATAACTATTTTGGTTGTTCCGTATAACATTCAAGATTTATTCAGAACTATCTTGATACTAAGCTTCATTTGAGAGACACATAACACCCTCATAGCAATAAAATGTTAAAAAGGACAATTAAAACATTATATTACTTGATAATGTATTATTTTTTTGTATTTCAATGATTATGGGATCACCATTAAATTTTGTTGAGCTTTCCTATAAGAATACCAACAATTCAATTATTCAAATGAAAAAAATATGGAGAAGTATATGGAAAGATATATCGTACTATTTATTTTTGGAATGGTGTATTTGAATAGAAACTTATGTACGCAATCATATTGAGGGAGGGAAATGGTAAAGGATATTCAATTGAATAAAAAAGACTCTCATAGTCAGAAGAAGATTTAAACTAATAACTATAATAATTATTTCAAATAAACATAGAAAGGTAATTTTTTATTTAATGTATCTCAAAAAATAAGGTTCAAATAATAATTAATAAATAGATACCAAAGCCTAGGTGCATAAAAAAAATTTATTCCTATAAAAAATCGACTTGGGGATTACCATCTAAAAATTATAATTCATGATATTTTCAATATATCTAGGCTAATAAAGATTATTCCTATGAAAAATTATGTTATCATCTTTATAGAATATGATTTGAACATGATATCACTTACTTTGAAGAGCCTATTAGTTTTTTTGACACTAGATGATGACAATTGAGGAATCTTGTGGATCATATATCAAGGGTACATTAGAGGAATCATAAGATAGCATATGTGGCATGAGAACATGCTAAATTTTTTATGATTCACTACCCTAATATGTTCATACTTTGAACTTATAGATATTTTCATATTTTTTTTGGATAAATTCAACACCGTTAAATTTTTTGTATATTTATTATCAAATTAATTTTAATCTTTTTAACAGCAAACGATACAAGAAACCCTTAGTCAAAGTGAAAAATAATATTGGATGTATTTATAGCATAAATTTTAAATAGAATGGTATAAAGTTGATTATATATATTATGTATCTTTTTTTATACATTTATGTAATAAATTAATTTGTTATCGATGGATTAGAAATGAAATTGAAAACCATTAGAGATAAAAATAAATAATTTTTCTAGAAAATTATTTTTAAGTGTGTAATGTATTTTTTTTAAATGAATATATTATTGAATAACATTAATTAATATAATATATTATATATTAAAAATTAATTCATAATTCTATTATTTTTTCTAGGAAGGGGATATGAATTTACACAATTTTATGCTTATAACTATGTTTTTTTGAGATAGCAATTTCATCACATATTGGGTAGATGTTTTAAAATTAAAAATTACCAATTTTTAAAATTTATTTTAATTATTTTTATTCTTTTATAAATTCCCACGTACAAAAATATTTTACATTATTATTTTTATAAATGTTGGAGATGTTTATTTTTTATAAGAATAGTAGAAAATATTGATTTTTTTGAAAAAATATTTTTCATTTATATAGTATAAAACAAACCTATTTGTAAAAAATATAATTAAAATTAGTAAAATTATTTTATGAATAATCCCATTTATACACCTCGAATCAATTTTTTCTTGATATTTAAAATAAAATAATTTTAACTTAAGAAATATTTTATTTTGAAAACTATAATTTTTTCATACATTCATCCAAAATTTTAAATTATGTTATTCATATTTTTTTACCATAATTTTGTAAAATTAATTTCAAATTTAGAATAAAAATAATTATTATTAAGTAGAATTTTAAATGTAATATTTGATAAAAATTTATTATTAAGAAAGTCAAAATAATTATTGCGGTTAAAGATAAAATGGGAGTACATGTGGGGTTAAAAACATATAAGGGTATGTTTTCCAATGTTTTCATTCCAAAGCCTGTTTTGAAGGCCATATTTATAACATAACCTATACAAAAATTTAATATATAGAATTTTGAGACTTCTATTGTAACATCCTGAGATTTTATGAGAAATTTTTTTTATGTCTTATGTTATACACAATACCAAAGGAATCTTTCATAGCACACAATACGGACTTGGCTTACATTACACACAATCGCGACCTTCCTCGATAGCGTGTGTAGTACGCAATACCGGGTTTCACTAAACAACGATATATTATTATGAACTAGACGTTATTAATAGTATTAACTACATTTTGAATTTTATTATTCATCATACACATTTTATAGAACATGGTAAGAGAACAAAATAAATTTTTCGGGTAAAATAAGTATTTTTTAAAAAATGCAGTTTTTCCGCCTTTTGATGGCACACCCAAATTAAATCTAGTTTTTGACATGATTATAAGTTCAATTTGAAAAAATAAAAATCTACTTTTGAATCAGGGTATAAAAATTTACTTTGGATAAATTTTTTACATTTTTCTGATAACTTTCATATTTTGATGAATAGTCAAAATACGCTAATTTTTAATTAAAAACATCTTTTTCATTGAGATGATTTATATGGTTAAATTATAATATTGAATGGTTTTAAAGTATAAATAGAATTTATTTTTACCATTTAATATAATTTTTTTCATTATCATTAATTTCACATTGAATTCATAGGTAAAAACATTTCAATCTTTGGCAATGTTTTAACTTCTAAAACTCGTTTTCTTAAGAATGGGATTTATTTTATATTAATTACTACAACTTATATGTTTTGAATTTTGAAAAATGGATTCCATATTTGGAATCAGTTGGTCCAAATTATTTTAATAGGCTACTTTTTATTTTTGGACATTATGAATAGGAACTATGGTAAATTTTATTTACCATAGTTAAAGGTAAATCGGGTAATTAAGGGTAAAATATAAGATTATAAAATTACCCAAACACCTGAAAAAATCATATTGGATGACTAAAAGTCGACCCATATCACCTAAGGGTTGGATTAGATTCATTTAGTAGACTTTTGTCCCTGAAAATAATTTAATTATTATTAAAACCAAAGAATATGACAACATGTCACTTTCTTAAATCTTATAAGTATAATAATTTTAATTTAGTGATAAACTTAATGAAACTTCGAAAATTAATATTATCCAGAAATATAATACAATTATCTACATCATAATAATTTTTTTATAATTTTTAGGGATTAAATAATTATCATTAATTATGACACAATAGTGATGTTGAAATTATTTTATTAATTAAAATATCAAATAAATGGTTTTAAAAATATTAAAATAAATATTATATGAACTATTTAATGTCCTCCACTAATTTTATAGATACATATCACATTTTATGAATATATTAAATCTTTTAGTTCAAATATATCTTCTGTATATATTTTATTTAAATTAAAATAAATGAATAGTGTCAAAATTGACACTATTGTAATTTTATAAAAATAACATATTATAAAATTGTTTAAAAATCACAAAAATATTTAACAATTATAAATTAAAATTTATATAGTCTAAAATGTCATAAAGTGTAAAATTATGGAAAATTAACAACACATATGTAATTATTTATAATAATATAAAATTTAGAAAATTATTACCATAAATAAAATTAAATTGATAAATAAGGAAAAATCAAGTTGATAATGTTTAAAATAAATTCCTAACATGTCTAAATTTTATGTGTTTATTATATTAAAACCCTATCTCATCTAATCTACAGATATCAGTCATTTTTGGAAGTTTTTATGTGGGGTTGGGATTTAATATAAACTAATATTTCTTATATTTCCAAAGGTGCCTCTATCCTCCCTTATAAAAGGGAACCTCCTCCCTCTCCTCCTCACACCAATTTGAACCTTCAAGCTCAGAAAAACCCTAACAATTTCACTTCCTCACTTCCCTAGAAACATCCTATAGGTCATGGGCTTCTTCAAAGAACAATTTTAGTGCGCTAAAAGGAGGTCTCAAAGAGGCGCTTCAAAGAAGAGGTAATGTTCGTTACTGATTCGTTCAACTCTATTTCTTCATCTACTTCTTCTTCTTTAGTTGTTTCATTATGAAGTAATAACATCAGTATCACTAATATACTGATATGTTATTATAATTATGAGACAACCCTATTTCACCATCTATCCATCCTACAGAAAATGAAATCACCACGCATGCGTACGTACGGAATACCGTCTCCACGCCGTGGTGTAATCTATTTTCCATCACCACCTTCCTTGTATGGGTATAATGGTGAAAATAAATAACTATATATAATTAATGTAAAGTTTTATTGATTCTGAAATAGTATACATACACTCCAATACAATTCCACGATCATGGGAACGATATCATTGCTCGTGCGTACGTACGGAATACCGTCTCCACGATGTGATGTGATTCGTTCTACATGATCTTCATTGAATAATGATTATATAAATGAATTGAATGAATAAATATGATATATAGTACACTAATAAAATTCTGTAAATGAGGTATCTATAATCTAAAGAGAAGAATAAGAATTTATTCGAAAAAACACGCATAAGAACAAAAAGTAATAAACACCCGAATAACAAGTAGCAATAAAATATTACTAATAAGAAGCTAATAATATGACCATAGATGATATCATAACAATGACTATGATTCTAGAATAAGTCAATGACATTATTTAAATCATTATACTGGAGGTTCGGACACTTACGAAGCAAATCGGACCTATGGTAAGGGAAAATATCACAATCTCATTTTTATCCTAGATTGTTTATACTTTGGTATTTACTGGGGTGTATTTTATCATCCACATCCATGTTCCCTAAATATGTAATATTGTTTCCATCCACCTACAATTGTTTAATTCCAATTTTACCCTTAGGTGAGTTTTTAGTATAAGTTATGAAAGGAATCTTTTGTCGTTTTTCGTACGTGGTACTTTTTGACTTTTCCGACAAAAGTACAAGAAGAATGTTTTTTTAACTTATACGGCATGAATGGATTTTTAAAACATTATTTCCAAGAATCTTCCTTTACAAGTTTTCAAGCTTATTTTTAATCAAATTCTTTTAGTTTAGAATTGTATGACATGTTAAGAAAGGAAAAGTGTTGTTGAAGTAGAAAGGATATTTTCCTCAAGAATGGAGTTCAATTGTTTTATCAAAATTATTTTCCATCTAAGATAATATTGGGATCTCTTTCTATCCATATTATTACATTGATTTTATTATGTTGTGATGGAATTATTTTTAAGAATTCATTTATCTTATATGAATTGTTTTATGATGTCACTATGTTTAAGAATCCCATTTTTATTACATGGGTTATGCAATGATGTATGATTTATGATTTTGTGGAACACATAAGAATGGTATAATTATGAGATGTGTGGGACCTATATCTACCTCCAATGAATTGGGTAAAGATTTTATATCTCATGAGATAGACTGGGCTAGAACGGCAGGTTAAACCGGTTCAGTGAAATAGGACTGAAACGAGGAGTGAAATCGGTTCAGAAATGGACTTTGTCCACTAAGATAGTCTTGGCAATGAGTCTTGACTACTAAGAAATTATTCTCTATGATTATGTGTGTATCACACAAAGTT
The DNA here is from genome assembly GCA_963277665.1 of Viscum album. Taxonomy (NCBI): domain Eukaryota; kingdom Viridiplantae; phylum Streptophyta; class Magnoliopsida; order Santalales; family Viscaceae; genus Viscum; species Viscum album. The sequence goes on along the minus strand of OY728153.1, from coordinate 206,976,825 downwards.
CCATGTTTTATGTTATGATTATTGTGATTACATTTCACTACCATTATTTATCCCATGTTATGAAATTATGATCTCTTTTGCAGGGTAAGATTTCCAAAATGTTGTGTTCTTATGAATTTGATGTGATTGATATTTCTTTTGTTTACCCATACTGAGAATTTGAGCTCACCCTTTTGTATGTTTTCTTTCCCCAGGTCAGGAAGAAGGGTATTAAGTAAGATATGAAAAAAGGGACTATAGATATGATGAAATAAATGGGAGATAGTGTAGATGCTTTATGAACCAGTTGTTTATGTTTCCCAGTTTCTAAAGACACTATACCTATACAGTCCTTTCATGGTTTTGTTATATGTTGTAATAATTGTACTTCTATTTTGAAGTACTAACAATGTATATAAAATATGGGTCATTATAGTTGGTATCAGAGGAAAGGTATAGTCAACCTTTGGAAACTAGGATGTGAAAGCCTTAGTAAGAATCCTAAGGACAAGTCTAAGCATAGAACACAATCTTAGTGTTTTAGAAATGACCATGAATAACCATGGATAATACCTTATGTGTGAAATTTTATTCTTTATTATGTGGTTTTCCTATTATAATTAGTGTTGCTCACACTATTCTTCTTGGTTTTAGTCAATGGGTGGATCCCGAAGGAACTGTGTTAATGCGGAATGTGACGGGCAATGCAATGATTGTCCCCCTGAGCAACCAAAATTTATGGGAGCTGGAATGAAAAATCTTGTAGCCATGTTCACACAACTTTCTCAAGCTATGAATCATGTAGGACTTTCAAACGAGCAAAGGATGGAGCAAAATTCTGTTGAATCCTTCATGAGGCAGCGTCCGCCTTCATTCAAAGGGTCTACTGATCCATTAGTTGCTGAAAAATGGATCAGTACTACTGAAAAGATATTTTCTGTTCTTCAAGGTTCTGAACATGATAAATTCATCATAGCACTTTATCATTTGGAAGGTAATGCTGATCAATGGTGGAATCTTATCAAGAATACGAGGGAAAGAGATGAAATTGAGTCCATGGAATGGGACGAGTTCAAGAACTTATTTTTCAATAAGTAATTCCCTCGTATTCTTCGAAAAAAGATGGGGAAATAGTTTCTTGAACTGAAGAAAAAGGATGATGAATCTGTTGGTACCTATGAAACAAATTTTACAAGACTTGCAAGGTACGCTTCTGGTATTATTATCCAACATGAGAGTAAGATCGATGGATTCTTTAGTGGCTTAAAACCAAGTCTTCGAAGAGAATTAGCCATAAGGGACTTGAATAACTATGAGGAAATTGTTCGACGTGCTCTCAAGGTTGAGATGGAGATTGGTGTAACCAATTAGTCACATGGGTTTGATAAGAAGAGGAAAATAAAATTCAAAGGAAAATCTAAATACCACACTGAAAAGAAGATGAGTTTTCCCTTATGCTCAAAGTGTGGAATGAAACATGGAGGATATTGTCTTAAGGGGAAAATAAAATGTTATAAGTGTCGAGAAAAAGGTCATCGGGAAATTGAATGTCGAAATAATGGGAAGAATATGTCTAATTATGCAAACAAAGGAAGGGATACACATAATGAACAAACTACACATCAATGTATCAAGTGCAAGGAGATGGGGAATTATGCCAATCAATGCCCAAATCCAAGGGTTGAGGATGATGATTGACGTGAACAAACTCTTAAGGCCAAAGAAAAAGGAAAGTCACATGCAATTACTATTGGCGATGTGGAGTACGATAACGAAGTGGTGAAATTTACACTTACCATCCACTCTAAAGTAGAATATTTTTTATTTGATTCTGGATCCACCCACTCTTTTATTTCTGAATAATTTTATAAGGGTATCACCATATTACCTCAATAATTAGATGTTGAGTTGGTTGTGACAACTCCTAATGGCACAACAGTCGCATAAAAAGTTTACAATTCTTCTCCGATTGAAGTTTGTGGGAAAGTGCTTCCTGCAAATCATGTGATCCTTCCTATGGTAGAATTTGATGTGATTCTTGGCATGGATTGGCTTTATTTATATGGAGCTCATATAAATTGCCAAAGAAGGGAAGTCGCATTTCCTATTCCAGATCCATCTATGATTGTCTATCGATGCAAGGATGAACATAACCTTCCAGTGGAAATTTCTTCCATCTTATGGGTCTTGATTCCACTAAATGAAGGTTATTTATCTCAAATGGTTGGTGAGAAACTCACGATTAAGATTATTCCCATTGTACAACAGTTTGATGATGTCTTTTCGGATGAATTGTCGGGTCTTCCACCAAATCGTGAAGTTGAGTTTTCAATAGAACTCATACCAGGTGCTTTACCTATTTCAAAGACACCTTATAGAATAGACCCAATTGAGTTACAGGAATTGAAGAAGCAACTCCAAGAGAATCTTGATAAAGGATTCATACGGCCTAGTGTGTGACCATGGGGAGCACCTGTTCTTTTTGTTAAGAAGAAAGATGGATCAATGAGACTCTGCATTGATTATCGAGAACTTAACAAGATCACTATCAAGAACAAATATCCTCTCCCATACATTGATGACTTATTTGACCAACTACGCGGAGCTCAATACTTTTCCAAGATTGATCTTCGTTCAGGGTATCATCAATTAAGGGTCAAAAGGGGGGATATACCAAATACGGCTTTCCGTATAAGGTATGGACACTACGAATTTATAGTGATGCCATTTGGTCTTACTAATGCCCCTGTTATGTTCATGGATCTGATGAATAGAGTCTTTAGATACTATCTTGATCAGTTTGTGGTAGTCTTTATAGACGATATTCTTGTCTATTCAAAGAGAAAGGAAGAACATGAAGATCACTTGAGAATTGTATTGAAGACCCTGAGAAAGGATAAGCTTTATGCCAAATTTACCCAGTGTGAATTTTGGCTTCAAAAAGTTGCATTTTTGGGTCACATAATCTCAAAAGAGGGGATATATGTGGATCCAGCAAAAACAAAGGTTATCGAAAGATGGTCGAGACCAACAACAGTAACTGAGATCCAATGTTTTCTTGGTTTGTCTGGATATTATCGACGTTTTGTGAAATATTTTTCCTGATTATCTAATCCACTCACCAAGTTGACTCAAAAAGGAGTTAAGTTAGTTTGTACGGAGGAATGTGAAGATAATTTCAAGGAGTTGAAAAGAAGGTTATCCAGTGCTCCTATACTCACACTTCCTTGTAGTGGAGAATGGTTTTTGATCTATAGTGATGCATCCAAGAAGGGATTGGGGTGTGTTCTTATGCAAAATGATATGGTGATAGCTTATGCCTCACGACAGTTGAAAATCCATGAGCAAAATTACACCAACTCATGATTTGGAGTTAGCTGCGGTAATCTTTGCATTAAAGATTTGGAGGCATTATCCTTATGGAGAAAGGTGTGATATTTATGCTGATCATAAAAGTTTAAAGTATATTTTCACACAAAAGGAACTGAATATGTGCCAAAGAAGATGGTTAGAGTTGATTAAGGATTATGACTGCTCAATTCATTACCACCCTGGGAAAGAAAACAAGGTGGCAGATGCATTAAGTCGAAAAGACCATGCCAGTTTATCCATGATGAGGATCACAAAAGATCCAATATTTAAGGATTTACAAAGGATGGATCTAGGAATTATAATGGAAGGGGGGAATCGTATCTATCTCAAATGAATGTTCAACCATCTATACATGTGAATATTAAAGAGGCACACAAAGAAGATGTAGAGTTACAAAAGAAGGTGAGAAATGTTCCCGAATTCAACCTTGATTGTGATGGGATAATAAAGTTCAGGAATCGGGTTTGTGTTCCTCCCATCCCAGAATTATAGAAGGTGCTGCTGGATGAGGCTCATAGTTCTTCATTCTCTATTCATCCTGGAAGCACGAAGATGTAAAGGGACCTGAAAGAGTACTTCTGGTGGGATGGAATGAAAAGAGATGTTGATGAATATGTCTCTCGATGCTTGGTTTGTCAGCAAGTTAAAGCAACGAGACAGAAGTCTAAGGGGATTTTACAACCATTAACCATACCGGAATGGAAATGGGAAAACATCACTATGGACTTTGTCACCAGACTTCCTAAAACATCCAAAGGCAATAATGCTATCTGGGTTATAGTTGATGGTCTTACAAAGTCTGCACACTTCATTGCTATTAGAGAGGATTTCTCTATAGATCAGCTTGCCAGGATATATGTAAAGGAAGTGGTAATATTGCATGGAGTACCACATTCTATTATATCTGATCGGGATCTGAGGTTTACCTCAAAGTTCTGGCGAATTCTTCAGCATACTCTGGATATAGAGTTGAGTTTCAACACTGCTTATCATCCCCAGACAGACAGTCAGTCTGAGAGTACAATTCAAACACTAGAAGATATGTTGAGATCTTTCTCTATAGATTTCAAATGTGGTTGGGATCAACACCTACCTTTGGTGGAATTTTCATATAATAATAGCTTTCAATCCAGTATTCAGATGGCTCCTTATGAATCTCTCTATGGAAAGAAATGTAGGACTCCAACTTGCTGGGATTAAGTTAGGTAAAGAAAGCTATTAAGACCTGATATTGTTGATGAAATGGCAGAAAAGGTCATATCTATTCAACAAAAACTAAGAGTAGCTCAGATTCGACAAAAAAGTTATGCCGACAACTGAAGAAAAGACCTAGATTTTGATGTGGGTGATAAAGTGTTCTTCCGAATATCTCCCTCAAAGAGGGCCGTGAGATTTGGAAAGAAGGGAAAGTTGAGCCCTAGATATATCGGTCCTTTTGAAATTCTGGATCGTGTTTGGAAGGTAGCTTACCGATTGGCGCTTCCACCGAATCTCTCTCAAGTTCACGATGTGTTCCATGTATCTCTCCTGAGAAAAAACATACCTGACCCTTCACATGTACTCAGCTCAAAAGTTGTACTGCTTGAACAAGATCATTCTTATGAAGAAAAGAAGATAGAGATTCTCGATCATAGTGCAAAATTCCTACAGAACAATACCACTCACTTGGTGAAAGTTTTATGGAGGAACCACCAACTAGAAGAAGCTACATGTGAGCTTGAGGATATGATGAGGGATAGGTATCCTCATCTATTTGTTACAAGTGACGAATTTCGAGGGCGAGATTCATTTTAAGGGGGGTATAATGTAACATCCTGAGATCTTAAGAGAAATGTTTTTATGTCTTATGTTATACACAACACCAAAAGAGTCTTTCACAACACACAATACGGACTTGGCTTGCATTACACGCAATCGCAACCTTCCTTGATAGCGTGTGTAGTACGTAATACCAGATTTCACTAAACAACAATATATTATTCTGAACTAGCTGTTATGAATCATATTAACTACATTTTGAATTTTATTATTCATCATATGCATTTTCTAGAACATGGTAAGAGAACAAAATAAATTTTTCGGGTAAAATAAGTATTTTTAAAAAAATACAGTTTTGCCGCCTTTTGATGGCGTACCCACATTAAATCTAGTTTTTGACATGATTAGAAGTTTAATTTTACAAAATAAAATTCTTATTTTGAATCAGGGTATAAAAATTTACTTTGGATAAATTTTTGATATTTTTCTGATAACATTCAAATTTTGATGAATAGTAAAAATACACTAATTTTTCATTAAAAATAACTTTTTTCATTGAGATAATTTATATGGTTAAATTATAATATTGAATGGTTTTAAAGTATAAATAGAATATATTTTTACCATTTAATATAATTTATGTCATTAGCATTAATTTTACATTGAATTCATTGGTAAAAACATTTCAAACTTTGGCAATGTTTTAACTTCTAAAACCTGTTTTCTTAACAATGGGATTTATTTTAAACTAATTTCTGCAACTTATATGTTTTTAATTTTGAAAAAAGGATTTTATATTTGGAATCAGTGGGTCCAAATTATGTTAATAGGATAATTTTTATTATAGGGCATTATGAATAGTAACTACGGTAAATTTTATTTACCATAGTTAAAGATAAATCAGGTAATTAAGGGTAAATATAAGATTATAAAATTACCCTAAAACCTTCCAAAATCCTATTGGATGACTAAAGGTCGACCCATATCACCTAAGGGTCAGATTAGATTCATTTAATGGTCTTTTTTTCATGAAAATAATTTAATTATTGTTAAAACCAATGAATGTGACAACATGTCACTTTCTTAAATATTATATGAATAATAATTTTAATTTAGTGATAAAATTAATGAAACATCTAACATGAATAGTATAAAAAAATCTAATACAATTATCTACATCATAGGAATTTATTTATAATTTTTAGGTATTAAATAATTATCATTAATTATGACACAATAGTGATGTTGAAATTATTTTATTAATTAAAATATCAAATAAATGGTTTTAAAAATATTAAAATAAATATTATATGAACTATTTAATGTTCTCCACTAATTTTATAGATACATATGACATTTTATGAATATAATAAAGCTTTTAGTTCGAACATATCTTCTGTATATATTTTATTTAAATTCAAATAAATGAATAGTGTCAAAATTGACATTATTGTTATTTTATAAAAATAACATATAATAAAATTCTTTAAAAATCACAAAAATATTTAAAAATTATAAATTAAAATTTATATGGTCGAAAAATGTCATAAAGTGTCAAATTATTTAAAATTCACAACACATATGTAATTATTTATAATAATATAAAATTTAGAATATTATTACCACAAATAAAATTAAATTGATAAATAATGATAAATTGAGTTGATAATGTTTAAAATAAATTCCTAACATGTCTAAATTTTATTTTTTTATGATATTTCAACCCTATCTCATCTAATCGTTAGATATGTGTCATTTTGGACGTTTTTATGTGGGGTTGGGATTTAATATAAACTAATATTTCTTATATTTCCTAATGTGCCCCTCTCCTCCCTTATAAAAGGGCACCTCCTCCCGCTCCTCCTCACACCAATTTGAGCCTTCAATCTCGGAAAACCCCTTCCCATATCACTTCCCCACTTCCCTAGAAACATTCTAGAAGTCCTGGTCTTCTTCAAAGACCAATTTTAGTGCCCTAAAAGGAGGTCTCAAAGAGGCGCTTCAAAGAAGAGGTAATGTCCGTTACCAATTCTTTCAACTCTATTTCTTCTTCTAATTATTCTTCTTTAGATGTTTCATTATGAAGTAATAACATAAATATCACTCATATACTTATATGTTATTATAAGTATGAAACAACCCCATTTCTCCATCTATCCATCCTACGGAAAACGAAATCACCGCGCGTGCGTACGTACGGAATACCGTCTCCACGCAGTGGTGTAATCTATTTTCCATCACCACCTTACTTGTATGGGTATAATGGGAAACTAAGTAACTATATATGATTATTGTAAAGTGTTATTGATTCTGAAATTTTATACATACACTCCAATACAATTCCATGATCATGGGAACGATATCATCACTCGTGCGTACGTACGGAATACCGTCTCCACGATGTGATGTGATTTGTTCTTCATGATCTTAATTGAATAATGATTATATAAATGAATTGAATTAATAAATATGATATATAGTACACTAATACCATTCTGGAAATGAATCTATAACCTAAAGATAAGAATAAGAATTTATTCGACAAAACACGCATAAGAACAAAAAGTAATAAACACCCGAATAACAAGTTGCAATGAAATATTAATAATAATAAGATAAGAATATGACCACATATGATATCATAACAATGAGTATGATTCTGGAATAAGTCAATGACATTATTTAAATCATTATGCAGGAGTTTCAGAAACTTATGAAGCAAATCGGACCTCAGGTAAGGGAAAATATCACAATCTCATTTTTATCTGAGATTGTTTATACTTTGGTATTTACTGGGGTGTATTTTATCATCCACATCCATGTTGCCTCAATATGTAATATTGTTTCAATCCACCTACAATTGTTTAAATCCAATTTTACCCTTAGGTGAGTTTTTAGTATAAGTTAAGAAAGGAATCTTTTTTCATTTTTCTTACGAGGTACTTTTTGACTTTTCCGACAAAAGTACGAGAAGAATTTTTTTTAAACTTATACGGCATGAATGGATTTTTAAAACATTTTTTCCAAGAATCTTCATTTACATGTTTTCAAGTTTATTTTTAATCAACTTATTTTACTTTATAATTTTATGACATGTTAAGAAAGGAAATGTGTTTTTGAAGTAGAAAGGATATTTTCCTCAAGAATGGAGTTCAAGTGTTTTATCAAAATTATTTTCCATCTAAGATAATATAGGTTTATGTTTTTATCCCTATTGTTACATTGATTTGATTATTTAGTGATGCAATTATTTTTATGAATTCATTTATCTTATATGAATTGTTTTATGATGTCACGATGTTTAAGAATCCCATTTTCATTACATGGGTTATGCAATGATGTATGATTTATGATTTTGTGGAACACATAAGAATGGTATCATTATGAGATGGGTGGGACCTATATCTCCTTCCAATTAATTGGGTAAAGATTTTATATCTCATGAGATAGACATGGATAGAATGGCAGGTTAAACTGGTTCAGTGAAATAGGACTGAAACGAGGAGTGAACTCGATTCAGAAATGGACTTTGTCCACTAAGATAGTCTTGGCAATGAGTCTTGACTACTAAAAAATTATTCTCTATGATTATGTGTGTATACCAAAAAGTTCCATGTTTTAAGTTATGATTATTGTGATTACATTTCACTACCATGATTTATCCCATGTTATGAAATTATGATCTCTTTTGCAGGGTAAGATTTCCAAAATGTTATGTTCTTATGAATTTGATGTGATTGATATTTCTTTTGTTTACCCTTTCTGAGCATTTGGGCTCACCCTTTTGTATGTTTTCTTTCCCCAGGTCAGTAGAAAGGGTATTAAGTAAGATATGCCAAAAAGATACTATAGATATGATGAAATAAAATGGGAGACAGTGTAGATGCTTTATGAACCAGTTGTTTATGTTTCCCAGTTTCTAAAGACACTATACCTATACGTTCCTTTCATGGTTTTGTTATATGTTATAATAATTTTAATTCAATTTTGATGTACTAACAATGTATGTAAAGTATGGGTCATTATATCTATCCTCATAATTACATTATAATTTAATTTTCATTTAATAAATTTACAAGGAAGTCCCTCAAAAAATATAATAGGGTACCAATATCTTCTCCAATACACATCTCAAAGGAGTTTTATTTAAGCACAAAAGTTTACATGTACCTTACATAAATACCACCCCATGTTCTAGATCAAATTTTTTGATGAAAATACCATCAATTTTATTCTTCATTTATAATCCTAAAATATTTCTAAGAATAAGAGGTATAGTTCCTAACCATGTCTATTTCCATTACTTCATCCTCTAACACATTCAAATATTCTCCAAGTAAAAAATATTAATGCAATTACGTTTTATATCAGTGATTTTGTCTTGATAATTTCCTAAGGGATATACAGTACATGTCCCATCAAATGGGAAACAAAACCATCAATCGTGTTTATGTCGAACTACCTCCTAGTGAACCGATGTAATTTATTTTCATCATAACCTCCCACAGAATTATATAATGATGAATTTAATGTATATATATATTATATTTAATAAAAAAATATTCGTATTGAATGAAAATGACACTTATACATTATTACCACCCAATCCGCTAAAAATTGATAATGTTTCTTATGTGTACGTGGGGATTGTTTCCTTCACAAACTGATTTGATATGTTTTTATTTTATTATTACAAGGATTGTAATGTTGGTGTATTTAATAAATTTATATTATATATCTGAAATAGTAATTTTCATAGAGTATTGAATTGTTATTTACTTTTTATTCATTTTATACATAAAAAATGGAAACAATATTTTTGATATTATGGATCCATTATCAATATATAATATCTAGAAGTACTGAATAAAAAGAGTTGTGAAAAATGATGCAGTTTTTCCCAGAATTGTGATGTTGTCCAATATATATAGATCAATAGTTTATAAAAGTGTATATTTAAATCATATAAGGTATTATATATATCATTATTCATATATAATATATTTATAATAAATCTATATTTATTATATATGGGGTTCAGACACATAAAAAATTCAACATATATAGAGTGGTTTATTTCACAATTGCATCATTATTTGGCATTGATTTTGTTTATTTTTATGTTGGGGGAATTATATGAATTTCCTATATTAAAATATATGTATTATATACTCTTATGGTCATTTATATAGATTTGATTCATTCTATAATTTTTTGCACTTTATGTTCTCAGGATGCCAAAACCTTGTTTTTAAGGAAACCCAACCTTTTTATTCTATTAGATCATTAACGTTTTCCATTCATATCCATATTTTGTGTATGAATATTAAAAAAATTATTTTATAAAATTATTTTTTAAATAAATTTCTATTCCATTTTAAAAGCATTGGTTAAATTAAATAGTCCATTATTGTGCTGAATAAAGAAAATTATTAACATTTTAAAATAGTGTGAATGGAATGTTTTTCAACTTATACAATGTTTACATAACTTTTGAACCTAATTCCTACTCATTTCATAAATGTTTCGTTGAAAATTATCAATAGATACATCAAAATAAAAAATATCATCTGTAATATATGGTAAATTTATATATGTTGAATAACTTATTTCAATATGAATTGTTTATTTCCCTAATGAAATATTCTAAAGTTATTTTTTTATTATATTTATATATTCTAATATTTTGTGGTGGATATTATGATTTACTAGGAATTTAATATTTTGACATTAATCACCTTATTACGATGGATGGTTTATTAATAAGCTAATTTATTAGTAAATGTATTTAAATTTTATATTCCTTTTTCAAAGTGAACTTTGAAATTAATTACATTTCAACCCTTTATTATAATTAGTGAATTGGACATAGTATGTAATGTGAGGGGACAGTTATAGCTCTTTGATGCATCCACATGTATCTTGAGACAATGTAGGTTCTTTATTTTTCTAAGGTCCCACATATTTATATATAATTTGATGACATTAAGCCTATAGGAAACGTTTATGATTTATAGAATTATGAATTCCCTCTTTAATATATTAGTTATATCTATCAATGTGATTATTTTATTTGTTATGATATACATGGATATGATTTAGGATCATGTGATTTATTATATATAGGTACTTAATCTAAATTAAATCCATCCACATTACTAATAATTCTCATTTGTTGATTGAATGGATGGTGTTCTTAGATATTTACCATGGTATAACGATTATTACATATTAACTCATTATATATTCCTCTTTATGAATACCCATACTGAGAATCTAAGATTACCCCTTTATTCTGATTCCATTAACAATGATTCCACGAAATTTATTGTGTTTGATATCTTAAGATACATTAAATGGAATAGTGGTTTTATTAATGAAAATACTATTTTATTTTTTATGTTTTCAATTAAATGAGAATCTCTTGTATGTATCAAGTTTTCCATGTCTACTAAACTATTTATTCCTTTAGGAAGTGATCGATTGTAACTTGTACCAATGTAATAATTTAACCAATGACTCTAGGGTATTATGGTCAATGTATTTACATAAGTTGGACATTGAAAACATAAATATATATTGTACTTCTTTAATGTCTCCTTCCATTCTAGGATTATCATTCCAAAATGATATGTAAAGATACCTCTATGGTAGATGTCCCAGAAATTTGATTTTGAAAATATTGGTCATAGTACCTTTCAGAATTTTAATGAATCTCCATTTAGTCATTATTTCTAGGGTTATCCATTAAATACACAATTGTAACATGATTTTAAATTCCATGTATTATTTGAATTGAATACCCACCTATGTATTTATATCATCCACCAAAATATATAATTTTTTTGGCCTGGAATCCATCAATGAATTAAAATGAAAATTTCAAGAATAACCTGTCACAACATACTTATCAGTATAGTGTTTATTATAATTATAAAACTATATATCTGCCACATAATTTAATAAAAAAACCTCATTAGGGTTTTCTCTATCTTATTCAATATGTTCTTTTGAAATAATTTATTCTTATAACACATATGGTGTCTACATATTATATTAAAACATGTGTATTTGGAACTATAACTCACATATATCCTCTATCCAATAATATAAAATATATTTACAACCATCATATTAAATATCTATATGAATCAATAATTTTATATCATTAGGACTTTGAAACAATTATTTGAAATATTATTATTATTATAGATGGACCATGTGTTATCCTAATATATATTTCATACATTTAATATCATTATAAATGGATCTAATTAAAAAACTAATGTTGTGATATAATATAATAACCTCTAGGAGAACCATTATTCAATATTTTGTGTATATGGTTGGTTATTTTTCTACTATTTTAGAAAAATATCTGAAAATGAATAATGAATGGATCAATAATTATATAAACCATTTCATTAATCAGACATTATATATATTTGTGTAAAATTCAATGCCAGTTTTAGAAATCCAATACTCTATATTAAAATATTAATTAAAACATGGTAATGTTGTACTCTTCTATACCAAATTTGATAATCATACAACAATTAACATGTTCATTAATTGTGTCCCACATAATTTATGTGATTTTTAATGGAATTTTATAGAGTTTATGAATTTATAGTTATCTTCCCTAGAAAATAGTTTCACACTATCTAGATGAGATATATCTATAAGAATAATTGAATAAATGTTATATAAATGATTCTCAGTCTTGAAAATAAATGTGTTATATACTATATGTTTTAGCACCTAAAATGTTTAAAATCATCAAAGGTACATGTATCACGTTCTATTATTTTAATTCACATAGATTTTTTTTGTGCCAAAATAATAAGTTTGTCTTATAATTATATTAATTAGTTATTTATTATGTTGTATTTTTATAATTCACGATTTACTTAATAATTTATTAAGTCAATTTTCCTAAAAATCTAATTTAAGAAGAAAAACTAGATCATTTTTTCAGCATAATATTTTAAGAAATGTTTTGTAACTGATAATATCAATAATCAGAAAACTCGAATCGATAAGTAGATCATAGTAAGTGATGTGTTTCTCAATGATAACATTGGAATATCCCATTTATGTCAATGAAAAATACATTAAATATTATGTCATGTTTTTATCACCCTTTATATAAGAAGCACTATTTTTCAATAGCTGAGAGAACTTAGTATAAATCGTGTAATTTTTTTCCATCACTTATCAATATTGAAATAACATTAACTCTTTCCTATAAACATAGAGAACAAACATTTCATGTTTTTTCGTCCTACAAAAATAAAAATATATTAAATACTCAACAATTGACACATAAATTATTCATACAATAGTGAATATATTTTAAAAGTATATGAAACTAATTTATTCTCATTCAATTCATTACAGTTTCATTTATAATGAACTTTCAGGAATATGGGAATTATATATCTTCATATTCTACTCACTACCTCTAATATTTTGGTCTCATTGAGTCATATTGTAATCATTTCATTAACAATAAAATATTGTAATTATATTTAAATTTTATATGATTTCAATCACTATTATGGTTTTTGAACTGAGTCCCCACTAATTGTTTTCTCCTAGTAAAGTGTTTTAAAAATAATATCCATCTGTTCATTTTTATTGTTCATAAAATAAAATGAATATAAATAACTAACAAGGTAAATATAATTTATAAAAAATGAATAATTTCTAATCTGTATGGATGGCCAATATTTGACAACTTTCCAAAATATTTAATTCTATTTTATATAAGATCAATATCTATGTACCATATTTAATTTCACACTAATATACGGTAGTAGAAATTGTTTTTTTCTAAGGCCTATATTTATTATTTTTATTAGAATAGAGATAAGTTTTTATGGAATATTCATCCATGTCCTTATGTAGAATATTATAATTTCAATGAAAACAGATATGCTGATGAATCAAATAGTTGGAGTATCCCCATGGAACTCCTCTACGAAAAATTTCCACCTGTTATATATGATTTTAAATATGTTTAATAATTAAAAATTATCGTATAAATTTTCCTTCAATTTTTTATTTTTTTAAATATTATCACCACCCTTCAAATTATGTGCTAGGAAGGACATGATTTGTGTTTGGATGTATCATAGTTTACAAAGATTTTCATTCCATACTCTATATTCACAAAATTTAATTTTTATTAATTATATGAGCTGGTGAAATATATAATGTAATAAATATTATTTTTTTGTCACCAAATATTTTATCAAAACCCAATATCCACCACCATTGCATTAATAATATTATATTTTGTGGAAATTATAGTAGAAACAATCAGCATTCCCCTTCTAATAATGAAATCAAGGGGTTGAAAATATTTTTGATGGTATTTAGAAAGGAGAAACTTTCCATTTACATAAAATCAGTTCTCCTAGATCAATTTTTTTGGATTCCCTAATCCTAAAATCATTGATTTGTATTTCATCCACTCTTACTTAAATGATGACCTATGTCCCATGATAGAGATCATCGTTTAATGTGAACTAGGTAAATTGGAGCATCAACTTAGGATAGTAAATCCCATATAATTGAATGTACTCTAATGGTGGTAAGTTAATAAAATTAATATATGTTTTGGTTATGACCATTTTATTATTTGTCTTTACTAACAAATATTTTTATTTTCAGTTATTTTTATCATTTATAATAAATTTCATCTTATTTATTTTTACATGATTGTTAATATTGATATTATTTTTATTAAGTGATTATCCTTGTATAAAAAATATTTTAAAAAAATCTTAATTATTTTACCTCTTCCATAAATGCTTCATAATTAATTTATTAACTGATAATGGAAACTAATCATAAACATTTATCCACTAAACTGGTAAAAATAGAGTAATAAATGTGTAATGGTCATGATTTTTTATAATGTATAGTTTATATAGATGGTCTTAAAAAAACCCATACCTTGTAAAATATCCCTAAACCAAAACATTGTTCATTGTATTGATTCCCATCTACAATCCATTTTGAATCATGGTATTGTTGTACCACTTCACAAATATTAATCCAAAACCCATCACTTATGTACATAATCAATTATAAAATATTTTACTCTCCCAGAGGTGAGGGGAACCAAACAACTAATTATGTTGTTTTAAATAATATAATCCACATAAAGATTATACCTTATATAATTGATGATAAAATGAATCACACTGGAAAATCATAAATTACCCACATACCCAAGCCCTTTAAAATATTGTTTCCCCAATTTATTATGTTTTGGATATTATTTAGATTTTTTAGAATTTGTCATTGAGTGTTTAGTGGAGGCATGAAACTATTGTAGGATTAAATGTAGAAATAGTATGCAACCATTCCATCATGGGAATCTACTTGATGAATGATGCAATAAAAGATTCTTAGAGTTCCTAGATGAACCCAATTATACTTCCATTGGGACTTTCAATTGTCATATCTCAATTTATAACACCAATGAATAGATTGTAGTATACATTGGGTATGTCTATCCTCCAGAGAGATAGTTTCCTTAGGTTGCATATTATTTTTGTGGTTATGGTATTCTTTTTATCTCTAAAATCAATGGTTTTACAACTATAACTACAACTCAATATTAATTATACATGATTGTCCCCCTGAGCAACCAAACTTTATGGGAGCTGGAATGAAAAATCTTGTAGCCATGCTCACACAACTTTCTCAAGCTATGAATCATGCAGGACATTCAAATGAGCAAAGTGAGGAGCAAAATTATGTTGAATCCTTCATGAGGCAGCGTCCGCCTTTATTCAGCGGGTCTACTGATCCATTAGTTGCTGAAAAATGGATCAGTACTACTGAAAATATATTTTCAGTTCTTCAATGTTCTGAACATGATAAAGTCATCTTAGCACTGTATCATTTGGAAGGTGGTGCTGATCAATGGTGGAATATTATCAAGAATATGAGGGCAAGTGATGAAATTGAGTCCATGGAATGGGACAAGTTCAAGAACTTATTTTTCAATAAGTACTTCCCTCGTATTCTCCGAACAAAGATGGAGAAAGAGTTTCTTGAACTGAAGAAAAAGGATGATGAATCTGTTGGTACCTATGAAGAAAATTTTACAAGACTTGCAAGGTACGCTTCTGGTATTATTATCCAACCTGAGAGTAAGATCGATCGATTCTTTAGTGGCTTAAAACCAAGTCTTCAAAGGGCATTATCCATAAGGGACATCAATAACTATGAGCAAATTGTTCGACGTGCTCTCAAGGTTGAGATGCAGATTGGTGTAAACAATCAGTCACATGGGTTTGATAAGAAGAGGAAAATGGAATTCAAAGGAAAATCTAAAGACCACACTGAAAAAAAGATGATTTTTCCCTTATGCTCAATGTGTGGAATGAAACATGGAGGAAATTGTCTTAAGGGGAAAATAAAATGTTATAAGTGTCGAAAAGAAGGTCATCGGGAATTGAATGTCGAAATAATGGGAAGAAGATGTCTAATGATGCAAACAAAGGAAGAGATACACATAATGAACAAACTACACTTCAATGTTTCAAGTGCAAGGAGATGGGGAATTATGCCAATCAATGCCCAAATCCAAGGGTTGATGATGATGATCGATGTCAACAAACTCTTAAGGCCAAAGACAAAGGAAAGGCACATGCAATTACTATCGGCGATGTGGAGTACGACAAAGAAGTGGTGAAAGTTACACTTACCATCCACTCTAAAGTAGAAAATTTTTTATTTGATTCTGGATCCACCCACTCTTTTATTTCTGAATAATTTTATAAGGGTATCACCATATTACCTCAACAATTAGATGTTGAGTTGGCTGTGACAACTCTTAATGGCACAACAGTCGCATCAAAAGTTTACAATTCTTCTCCGATTGAAGTTTGTGGGAAAGTGCTTCCTGCAAATCATGTGATCCTTCCTATGGTAGAATTTGATGTGATTCTTGGAATGGATTGGATTTCTTTATATGGAGCTCATATAAATTGCCAAAGAGGGGAAGTCACATTTCCTATTCCAGATCCATCTATGATCGTCTATCGATGCAAGGATGAACATAACCTTCCAGTGGAAATTTCTTCCATCTTATGGGTCTTGATTCCACTAAATGAAGGTTATTTATCTCAAATGGTTGGTGAGAAACTCACAATTAAGATTATTCTCATTGTACAGGAGTTTGATGATGTCTTTCCGGAGGAATTTTTGGGTCTTCCACCAAATCGTGAAGTTGAGTTTTCAATAGAACTCATACCAGGTGCTTTAACTATTTCAAATACACCTTATAGAATGACCCCAATTGAGTTACAGGAATTGAAGCAGCAACTCCAAGAGAATCTTGATAAAGGATTCATATGGCCTAGTGTGTCACCTTGGGGAGCACCTGTTCTTTTTGATAAGAAGAAATATGGATCAATGAGACTCTGCATTGATTATCGAGAACTTAACAAGATCACTATCAAGAACAAATATCATCTCCCATACATTGATGACTTATTTGACCAACTATACGGAGCTCAATACTTTTCCAAGATTGATCTTCGTTCAGGGTATCATCAATTAAGGGTCAAAAGGGGGTATATACCAAAGACGGCTTTCCGTACAAGGTATGGACACTATGAATTTATAGTGATGCCATTTGGTCTTACTAATTCCCCTGTTATCTTCATGGATCTGATGAACATAGTCTTTAGAGACTATATTGATCAGTTTGTGGTAGTCTTTATAGACGATATTCTTGTCTATTCAAAGAGAAAGGAAGAACATGAAGATCACTTGAGAATTGTATTGAAGACCCTGAGAAAGGAGAAGCTTTATTCCAAATTTACCCATTGTGAATTTTGGCTTCAAAAAGTTTCATTTTTGGGTCACATAATCTCAAAAGAGGGGATATATGTGGATCCAGCAAAAAAAAAGGATATAGAAAGATGGTCGAGACCAACAACAGTAACTGAGATCCAATGTTTTCTTGGTTTGGCTGGATATTATCGATGTTTTGTGAAATATTTTTCACAATTATCTAATACACTCACCAAGTTGACTCAGAAAGGAGTTAAGTTTGTTTGGACGGAGGAATGTGAAGATAATTTCAAGGAGTTGAAAAGAAGGTTATTCAGTGCTCCTGTACTCACACTTCCTTGTAGTGGAGAAAGGTTTTTGATCTATAGTGATGCATCCAAGAAGGGATTGGGGTGTGTTCTTATGCAAAATGATATGGTGATAGCTTATGCCTCACGACAGTTGAAAATACATGAGCAAAATTACACCAACTCATGATTTGGAGTTAGCTGCGGTAATCTTTGCATTAAAGATTTTGAGGCATTATCTTTATGGAGAAAGGTGTGATATTTATGCTGATCATAAAAGTTTAAAGTATATTTTCACACAAAAGGAGCTGAATATGCGCCAAAGAATATGGTTAGAGTTGATTAAGGATTACGACTGCTCAATTCATTACCACCCTGGGAAAGAAAACAAGGTGGAAGATGCATTAAGTCGAAAAGACCCTTCCAGTTTATCCATGATGAGGATCACAAAAGATCCAATATTTATGGATTTACAAAGGATGGATCTTGGAATTATAATGGAAGGGGGTAAATCGTATCTATCTCAAATGAATGTTCAACCATCTATACATGTGAAGATTAAAGAGGCACACAAAGAAGATGTAGAGTTACAAAAGAAGGTGAGAAATGTTCCTGAATTCAACCTTGATTGTGATGGGATAATAAAGTTCAGGGATCGGGTTTGTCTTCCTCCCATCCCAGAATTAAAGAAGGTGCTGCTGGATGAGGCTCATAGTTCTTCATTCTCTATTCATCCTGGAAGCACGAAGATGTAAAGGGACCTGAAAGAGTAATTCTGGTGGGATGGCATGAAAAGAGATGTTGCTGAATATGTCTCTCGATGCTTGGTTTTTCAGCAAGTTAAAGCAAAGAGACATAAGTCTAAGGGGAAGTTAAAACCATTAACCATACCGGAATGGAAATGGGAAAACATCACTGTGGACTTTGTCACCAGACTTCCTAAAACATCCAAAAGCAATAATGCTATCTGAGTTATAGTTGATGGTCTTACAAAGTCTGCACACTTCATTGCTATTAGAGAGGATTTCTCTCTAGATCATCTTTCCAGGATATATGTAAAGGAAGTGGTAACATTGCATGGAGTACCACATTCTGTTATATCTGATCGGGATCTAAGGCTTACCACAAAGTTCTGGCGAAGTCTTCCGCATACTCTGGATATAGAGTTGAGTTTCAGCACTGCTTATCATCCCCAGATAGACGGTCAGTCTGAGAGTACAATTCAAACACTAGAAGATATGTTGAGAGCTTTCACTATAGATTTCAAAGGTGGTTGGGATCAACACCTACCTTTGGTGGAATTTTCTTATAATAATAGCTTTCACTCCAGTATTCACATGGCTCCTTATGAATCTCTCTATGGAAAGAAATGAAGGACTCCAACTTGCTGGGATGAAGTTAGGTAAAGAAAGATATTAAGACCTGATCTTGTTGATGAAATGGAATAAAAGGTCAGATCTATTCAACAACACATAAGAGTAGCTCAGAGTCGACACAAAAAGTAATGCCGACAACCGAATAAAAGACCTAGAGTTTGAAGTGGGTGATAAAGTGTTCTTACGAATATCTCCCTGGAAGAGGGTACTGGGATTTGGAAAGAAGGGAAAGTTGAGCCCTAGATATATCGGTCCTTTTGAAATTATGGATCGTGTTGGGAAGGTAGCTTACCGATTGGCGCTTCCACTAAATCTCTCTCAAGTTCACGATGTGTTCCATGTATCTCTCCTAAGAAAGTACATACCTGACCCTTCACATGTACTCAACTCAAAAGTTATACCGCTGGAACAAGATCTTTCTTATGAAGAATAGCAGATAGAGATTCTCGATCATCGTGAAAAATTCCTACGGATCAATACCACTCACTTGGTGAATGTTTTATGGAGGAACCACCATTTAGAAGAAGCTACATGTGAGCTTGAGGATATGATGAGGGAGAGGTATCCTCATCTGTTTGTTACAAGTGACGAATTTTGAGGGCGAGATTCATTTTAAGGGGGGTAAAATGTAACATCCTGAGATTTTAAGAAAAAAAAATTTATGTCTTATGTTATACGCAACACCAAAGGAATCTTTCACAGCACACAATACGGACTTGTCTTGCATTACACGCAATCGCGACCTTCCTCGATAGCGTGTGTAGTACGCAATACCGGGTTTCACTAAACAATAATATATTATTATGAACTAGCCGTTATGAATAGTTTTAACTAAATTTTGAATTTTATTATTCATCATACACATTTTCTAGAACATGGTAAGAGAACAAAATAAATTTTTCGGGTAAAATACGTATTTTTCAAAAAATGCAGTTTTGCCACCTTTTGATGGCGTATCCACATTAAATCTAGTTTTTGACAGGATTATAAGTTCAATTTGACAAAATAAAATTCTTATTTTGAATCAGGGCATAAAAAGTTACTTTGGATAAATTTTTGATATTTTTCGGATAACATTCATATTTTGATGAATAGTAAAAATACGCTAATTTTTCATTAAAAATACCTTTTCTCATTGAGATAATTTATATGGTTAAATTATAATATTGAATGGTTTTAAAGTATAAATAGAATATATTTTTACCATTTAATATAATGTATGTCATTATCATTAATTTTACAATGAATTCATAGGTAAAAACATTTCAATCTTTGGCAATGTTTTAACTTCTAAAACTCATTTTCTTAACAACGGGATTTCTTTTAAATTAATTGCTGCAACATATCTGTTTTGAATTTTGAAAAATGGATTCCATATTTGGAATCAGTGGGTCTAAATTATGTTAATAGGCTACTTTTTATTTTAGGGCATTATGAATAGTAACTACGGTAAATTTTATTTACCATAGTTAAAGATAAATCAGGTAATTAAGGTTAAATATAAGATTATAAAATTACCCTAACACCAGCCAAAATCCTATTGGATGACTAAAAGTCGACCCATATCACCTAAGGGTCAGATTAGATTCATTTAATGGACTTTGTTCCATGAAAATAATTTAATTATTATTAAAACCAAATAATGTGGCAACATGTCACTTTCTTAAATCTTATATGTATAATAGTTTTTATTTAGTGATAAACTTAATGAAACTTAGAACATGAATAGTCTACAGAAATATAATACAATTATCGACATCATAGGAATTTATTTATAATTTTTAGGGATTAAATAATTATCATTAATTATGACACAATAGTGATGTTGAAATTATTTTATTAGTTAAAATATCAAATAAATGGTTTTAAAAATATTAAAATAAATATTATATGAACTATTTAATGTTCTCCGCTAATTTTCTAGATACATATGACATTTTATAAATATATTTAATCTTTTATTTCGAACATATCTTCTATATATATTTTATTTAAATTCAAATAAATGAATACTGTCAAAATTGACAATATTGTTATTTTATAAAAATAACATATAATAAAATTGTTTAAAAATCACAAAAATATTTAAAAATTATAAATTAAAATTTATATGGTCGAAAAATGTCATAAAGTGTCAAATTATGTAAAATTTACAATACATATGTAATTATTTACAGTAATATAAAATTTAGAATATTATTACCACAAATAAAATTAAATTGATAAATAAAGATAAATTGAGTTGATATTGTTTAAAATAAATTCTTAACATGTCTAAATTTTATTTTTTGATGAGATTACAACCCTATCTCATCTAATAGTCATATATGAGTCATTTTGAACATTTTTATGTGGGGTTGGGATTTAATATAAACTAATATTTCTTATATTTCCTAATGTGCCCCTCTCCTCCCTTATAAAAGGGCACCTCCTCCCTCTCCTCCTCACACAAATTTGAGCCTTCAAGCTCGGAAACCCCCTTCCCATTTCACTTCCCCACTTCCCTAGAAACATCCTAGAGGTCCTTGTCTTCTTCAAAGACCAATTTTAGTGCCCTAAAAGGAGGTCTCAAAGAGGCGCTTCAAAGAAGAGGTAATGTCCGTTACCGATTCTTTCAACTCTATTTCTTCTTCTACTTATTCTTCTTTAGTTGTTTCATTATGAAGTAATAACATAAGTATCACTCATATACTGATATGTTATTATAAGTATGAAAATACCCCATTTCTCCATCTATACATCCTATGGAAAACGAAATCACCGCGCGTGCGTACGTACGGAATACCGTCTCCACGCCGTGGTGTAATCTATTTTCCATCACCACCTTACTTGTATGGGTATAATGGTGAAAATAAATCACTATATATGATTATTGTAAAGTGGTATTGATTCTGAAATTTTATACATACACTCCAATACAATTCCATGATCATGGGAATGATATCATCGCTCGTGCGTACGTACGGAATACCGTCTCCACGATGTGATGCGATTTGTTCTACATGATCTTAATTGAATAATGATTATATAAATGAATTGAATGAATTGAATGAATAAATATGATATATAGTACACTAATACCATTCTGGAAATGAATCTATAACCTAAAGAGAAGAATAAGAATTTATTCGACAAAACACGCTTAAGAAAAAAAAGTAATAAACACCTGAATAACAAGTAGCAATGAAATATTACTAATAAGAAGATAGGAGTATGACCACATATGATATCATAACAATGAGTATGATTCTGGAATAAGTCAATGACATTATTTATATCATTATACAGGAGGTTTGGAAACTTATGAAGCAAATCGGACCTCGAGTAAGGTAAAATATCACAATCTCATTTTTATCTGAGATTGTTTATACTTTGGTATTTACTGGGGTGTATTTTATCATCCAAATACATGTTGCCTCAATATGTAATATTGTTTCAATCCACCTAGAATTGTTTTAATACAATTTTACCCTTAGGTGAGTTTTTAGTATAAGTTATGAAAGGAATCTTTTTTCATTTTTGTTACGAGGTACTTTTGACTTTTCCGACAAAAGTATGAGAAGAATTTTTTTTAAACTTATACGGCATGAATGGATTTTTAAAACATTATTTCCAAGAAGCTTCATTTACAAGTTTTCAAGTTTATTTTTAATCAACTTCTTTTACTTTATAATTTTATGACATGTTAAGAAAGGAAATGTGTTTTTGAAGTAGAAAGGATATTTTCCTCAAGAATGGAGTTCAAGTGTTTTATCAAAATTATTTTCCATCTAAGATAATATAGGGTTATGTTTCTATCCCTATTATTACATTGATTTGATTATTTTGTGATGGAATTATTTTTATGAATTCCTTTATCTTATATGAATTGTTTTATGGTGTCACGATGTTTAAGAATCCCATTTTCATTGCATGGGTTATGCAATGATGTATGATTTATGATTTTGTGGCACACATAAGAATGGTATCATTATGAGATGGGTGGGACCTATATCACCATACAATGAATTGGGTAAAGATTTTATATCTCATGAGATAGACATGGATGGAACGGCAGGTTAAACTGTTTCAGTGAAATAGGACTGAAACGAAGAGTGAACTCGGTTCAGAAATGGACTTTGTCCACTAAGATAGTCTTGGCAATGAGTCTTGACTACTAAAAAATTATTCTCTATGATTATGTGTGTATACCAAAAAGTTCCATGTTTTAAGTTATGACTATTGTGATTACATTTCACTACCATGATTTATCCCATGTTATGAAATTATGATCTCTTTTGCAGGGTA
Source organism: Viscum album (assembly GCA_963277665.1). Classification (NCBI taxonomy): domain Eukaryota; kingdom Viridiplantae; phylum Streptophyta; class Magnoliopsida; order Santalales; family Viscaceae; genus Viscum; species Viscum album. Next base: position 206,952,944 of record OY728153.1, on the reverse strand, counting down.
AGATTTCCAAAATGTTATGTTCTTATGAATTTGATGTGATTGATATTTCTTTTGTTTACCCTTACTGGGCATTTGAGATCACCCTTTTGTATGTTTTCTTTCCCCAGGTCAGGAGAAAGCGTATTAAGTAAGATATGCCAAAAAGGGACTATAGATATGATGAAATAAAATGGGAGACAGTGTAGATGCTTTATGAACCAGTTGTTTATGTTTCCCAGTTTCTAAAGACACTATACCGATACGGTCCTTTCATGGTTTTGTTATATGTTGTAATAATTGTAATTCAATTTTGATGTACTAACAATGTATGTAATGTATGGGTAATTATATATATCATCATGATTACATTATAATTTAGTTTTCATTTAATAAATTTACAAGGAGGTCCCTCAAAAAAATATAATAGGGTACGAATATCTTCTCCAATACACATCTCAAAGGAGTTTTATTTAAGCACAAAAGTTTACAAGTACCTTACATAAATACCACCCCATGATCTAGATCAAATTTTTTGTTGAAAATACCATAAATTTTATTCTTCATTTATAATCCTAATATTTTTCTAAGAATAAGAGCTATAGTTCCTAACCATGTCTATTTCCATTACTTCATCCTCTAACACATTCAAATATTCTCCAAGTAAAAAATATTAATGCAATTACGTTTTATATCAGTGATTTTGTTTTGATAATTTCCTAAGGGATATATAGTACATATCCCATCAAATGGGAAACAAAACCATCAATCGTGTTTATGTCGAACTACCTCCTAGTGAACCGATGTAATTTATTTTCATCATAACCTCCCACAGAATTTTATAATGATGAATTTAATGTATATATATATATATATATGATATTTAATAAAACAAATATTCGTATTGAATTAAAATGACACTTATACATTATTACCACCCAATCCGTTAAAAATTGATAATGTTTCTTATGTGTACGTGGGGATTGTTTCCTTCACAAAATGATTTGATATGTTTTTATTTTATTATTACAAGGATTGTAATGTTGGTGTATTTAATAAATTTATATTATATATCTGAAATAATAATTTCTATAGAGTGTTGAATTGTTATTTACTTTTTATTCATTTCATACATAAAAAAGGGAAACAATATTTTTGATATTATGGATCCATTATCAATATATAATATCTAGAAGTACTGAATAAAAAGAGTTGTGAAAAATGATGCAGTTTTTCCCAGAATTCTGATGTTATCATATATATATTGATCAATAGTTTATAAAAGTGTATATTTAAATCATATAAGGTATTATATATATCATTATTCTTATATAATAGATTTATAATAAATCTATATTTATTATATATGGGGTTCAGACACATAAAAAATTCAACCTATATAGAATGGTTTATTTCACAATTGCATCATTATTTGGGATTGATTTTGTTTATTTTTATTTTGGGGGAATTATATGAATTTGCTATATTAAAATATATATATTATATACTCTTATGGTCATTTATATAGATTTGTTTCTTTCTATAATTTTTTACATTTTATGTTCTCAGGATGCCAAAACCTTGTTTTTAAGGAAACCCAACCTTTTTATTCTATTAGATCATGAACGTTTTCCATTCATATCCATATTTTGTGTATGAATATTAAAAAAATTATTTTATAAATTATTTTTTAAATAAATTTCTATTCCATTTTAAAAACATTGGTTAAATTAAATAGTCCATTATTTTGCTGAATATAGAAAATTATTAACATTTTAAAATAGTGTGAAAGGAATGTTTTTCAACTTATACAATGTTTACATAACTTTTGAACCTAATTCTTACTCATTTCATAAATGTTTCGTTGAAAATTATAAATAGATACATCAAAATAAAAAATATCATCTATAATATATTGTAAATTTATATATGTTGAATAACTTATTTCAATATGAATTGTTAATTTCCCTAATGAAATATTCTAAAGTTATTTTTTTATTATATTTATATATTCTAATATTTTGTGGTGGATATTATGATTTACTAGGAATTTAATATTTTGACATTAATCACCTTATTACTGTGGATGGTTTATTAATAAGCTAATTTATTAGTAAATGTATTTAAATTTTATATTCCTTTTTCAATGTGAACTTTGAAATTAATTACATTTCAACCCTTTATTATAATTAGTGAATTGGAAATAGTATGTAATGTGAGGGGAAAATTATTGCTCTTTGATGCATCCACATGTATCTTGAGACAAAGTATGTTCTTTAATTTTCTAAGGTCCCACATATTTATATATAATTTGATGACATTAAGCCTATAGGAAACGTTTATGATTTATAGAATTATGAATTCCCTCATTAATATATTAGTTATATATATCAATGTGATTATTTTATTTGTTATGATATACCTGGATATGACTCAGGATCATGTGATTTATTATATAGAGGTACTTAATCTAAATTAATTCCATCCACATTACTAATAATTCTCATTTGTTGATTGAATGGATGGTGTTCTTAGCTATTTACCATGGTATAATGATTATTACATATTAACTCATTATATATTCCTCTTTATGAATACCCATACTAAGAATCTAAGATTACCCCTTTATTCTAATTCCATTAACAATGATTCCATGAAATTTATTGTGTTTGATATCTTAAGATACATTAAATGGAACAGTGGTTTTATTAATGAAAATAATATGTTATTTTTTATGTTTTCAATTAAATGAGAATCTCTTGTATGTATCAAGTTTTCCATGTCTACTAAACTATTTATTCCTTCAGGAAGTGATCGATTATAACTTGTACCATTGTAATAATTTAACCAATGACTCTAGGGTATTATGGTCAATGTATTTACATAAGTTGGCCATTGAAAACATAAATCTATATTGTACTTCTTTAATGTCCCCTTCCATTCTAGGATTATCATTCCAAAATGATATGTAAAGATACCTCTATGGTAGATGTCCCGGAAATTTGATTTTGAAAATATTGGTCATAGTACCTTTCAAAATTTTAATGAATCTCCATTTAGTCATTATTTCTAGGGTTATCCATTTAATACACAATTGTAACATGCTTTTAAATTCCATGTATTATTTGAATTGAATACCCACCTATGTATTTATATCATCCACCAAAATAAATAATTTTTTTGGCCTGGAATCCATCAATGAATTAAAATGAAAATTTAAAGAATAACATGTCACAACATACTTATCAGTATAGTGTTTATTAAAATTATAAAACTATATATCTGCCACATAATTGAATAAAAAACCCTCATTAGGGCTTTCTCTATCTTATTCAATATGTTCTTTTGAAATAATTTATTCTTATAACATATATGGTGTCTACTTATTATATTAAAACATGTGTATTTGGAACTATAACTCACATATATCCTCTATCCAATAATATAGAAGATATTTACAACCATCATATTAAATATCTGTATGAATCAATAATTTTAAATCATTAGGACTTTGAAACCATTATTTGAAATATTATTATTATTATAGATGGACCATGTGTTATCCTAATATATATTTCATACATTTAATATCATTATAAATGGATCTCATTAAAAAACTAATGTTGTGATATAATATAATAACATATAGGAGAACCATTGTTCAATATTTTGTGTATATGGTTGGTTACTTTTCTACTATTTTAGAAAAATATCTGAAATTGAATAATGAATGGATCAATAATTATATAAACCATTTCATTAATCATACATTATATATATTTGTGGAAAATTCAATGCCAGTTTTAGAAATCCAATACTCTATATTAAAATATTAATTAAAACATGGTAATGCTGTACTCTTCTGTACCAAATTTAATATTCATACATCAATTAACAAGTTCATTAATTGTGTCCCAAATTATTTATGTGATTTTTAATGGAATTTTATAGAGGTTATGAATTTATAGTTATCTTCCCTATAAAATAGTTTCATACTATCTAGATGAGATATATCTATAAGAATAATTGAATAAATGTTATATAAATGATTCTCAGTCTTGAAAATAAATGTGTTATATACTATATGTTTTATCCCCTGAAATGTTTAAAATCATCAAAGGTACATGTATCACGTTCTATTATTTTAATTCACATAGATTTTGTTTGTGCCATAAAAATAAGTTTTTCTTATAATTATATTAATTAGTTATTTATTATGTTGTATTTTTATAATTCATGATTTATTTAATAATTGATTAAGCCAATTTTCCTAAAAATATAATTTAAGAGGAAAAACTAGATCATTTTTTTCAGCATAATATTTTAAGAAATGTTTTGTAACTGATAATATAAATAATCGGAAAACTCGAATCGATTAAGTAGATAATAGTAAGTGATGTGTTTCTCAATGTTAACATTGGAATCTCCCATTAATGTCAATGAAAAATACATTACATATTTTGTCATGTTTTTCTCACCCTTTATATAAGAAGCACTATTTTTCAATAGCTGAGAGAACTTAGTATAAATCATGTAATATTTTTCCATCACTTATCAATATTGAAATAACTTTAACTCTTTCCTATAAACATAGAGAACAAACATTTCATGTTTTTTCGTCCTACAAAAATAAAAATATATTAAATATTCAACAATTTACACATAAATGATTCATACAATAGTGAATATATTTTAAAAGTATATGAAACTAATTTATTCTCATTCAATTCATTACAGTTTTATTTATAATGAACTTTCAGGAATATGGGAATTATATATCTTCATATTCTACTCACTACCTCTAATATTTTGGTCTCATTGAGTCATATTGTAATCATTTCATTAACAATAAAATATTGTAATTATATTTAAATTTTATATTATTTCAATCACTATTATAGTTTTTGAACTGAGTCCCCACTAACTGTTTTCACCTAGTAAAGTGTTTCAAAAATAATATACATCTGTTCATTTTTATTGTTCATAAAATAAAATGAATATAAATAACTAACAAGGTAAATATAATTTATAAAAAATGAATAATTTCTAATCTGTATTGATGGCCAATATTTGACAACTTGCCAAAATATTTAATTCTATTTTATATAAGATCAATATCTATGTATCATATTCAATTTCACTCTAATATAGGGTAGTAGAAATTGTTTTTTTCTAAGGCCTATATTTATTATTTTTATTGGAATAGAGATAAGTTTTTATGGCATATGCATCCATGTCCTTATGTAGAATATTATAATTTCAATGAAAACAGATATGCTGATGAAACAAATAGTTGGAGTATCCCCATGGAACTCCTCTAGGATAAATTTCCACCTGTTATATATGTTTTTAAATAGGTTTAATAATTAAAAATTATAGTATAAATTTTCCTTCAATTTTTTATTTTTTTAAATATTATCACCATCCTTCAAATTATGTGCTAGGAAGGACATGATTTGTGTTTGGATGTATCATAGTTTAAAAATATTTTCATTCCATACTCTATATTCACAAAATTTAATTTTTATTAATTATATGAGCTGGTGAAATATATAATGTAATAAATATTATTTTTTTTTCACCAAATATTTTATCAAAACCCAATATCCACCACCATTGCATTAATAATATTATATTTTGTGGAAATTATAGTAGAAACAATCAGCATTCCCCTTCTAATAATGAAATGAAGGGGTTGAAAATATTTTTGATGGTATTTAGAAAGGAGAAACTTTCCATTTACATAAAATCAGTTCTCCTAGATCCATTTTTTGGATTCCCTATTCATAAAATCATTGATTTGTATTTCATCCACTCTTACATAAATGATGACCTATGTCCCGTGATAGAGATCATCGTTTAATGTGAACTAGGTAAATTGGAGCATCAATTTAGGATAGTAAATCCCATATATTTGAATGTACTCTAATGGTGGTAAGTTAATAAAATTAATGTATGCTTTCGTTATGAACATTTTATTATTTTGCTTTACTAACAAATAATTTTATTTTCAGTTATTTTTATCATTTATAATAAATTTAATCTTATTTATTTTTACATGATTGTTAATATTGATATTATTTTTATTAAGTGATTATCCTTGTATAAAAAATATTTTAAAAAAATCTTAATTATTTTACCTCTTCCATAAATGCTTCATAATTAATTTATTAACTGATAATGGAAACTAATCATAAACAGTTATCCACTAAACTGGTAAAAATAGAGTAATAAATGTGTAATGGTCATGATTTTGTATAATGGATAGTTTATATAGATGGTCTTAAAAAAACCCATACCTTGTAAAATATCCCTAAACCAAAACATTGTTCATTGTATTGATTCACATCTACAATCCATTGTGAATCATGGTATTGTTGTACCACTTCACAAATATTAATCCAAAACCCATCACTTATGTAAATAATCAATTATAAAATATTTTACTCTCCCAGAGGTGAGGGGAACCAAACAACTAATTATGGTGTTTTAAATAATATAATCCACATAAAGATTATACCTTATATAATTGATGATAAAATGAATCACACTGGAAAATCATAAATTACCCACATACCCTAGCCCTTTAAAATATTGTTTCCCCAATTTTTTATGTTTTGGATATTATTTAGATGTTTTAGAATTTGTCATTGAGTGTTTAGTGGAGGAATGAAACTATTGTAGGATTAAAAGTAGAAATAGTATCCAACCAGTCCATCATGAGAATCTACTTGCTGAATGATGCAATAAAATATTTTTAGAGTTCCTAGATGAAACCAATTATACTTCCATTGGGACTTTCAATTTTCATATCTCAATTTATAACACCAATGAATAGATAGTAGTATACATTGGGTATGTCTATCCTCCAGATAGATAGTTTCGTTAGGTTGCATATTATTTTCGTGTTTATGGTATTCTTTTTATCTCTAAAATCAATGGTTTTACAACTCTAACTACAACTCAATATTAATTATACATATAATAATCTATTAACTCAATAGTGTTGGATTGGACTCATTATTTAATCTTCTCTTTTCAATTTGATCAAAGATTATTGGATGGATCCTTATTACATAATTATAAACTAACCCCACTCATTTAATTATATATCATGTAATTGGAAACAGTTCATTGATGTGTTTTTATTATATATTTTTAATGTTATGATCTTAACCATCCATTTATAAATTTATTATACCATTGTCAACTGGGGGTTTTATTCACATTGGTTGTGGTGAGCTACATGAGGTCATAGATTTATATGTTGATCCATATTTTCTATCAACTGTGTTCTTGTGAAAACATATTTCTATGTATTGGGAAACAATGTTTAGGTTTTCCTCTTGAGTTATTATGTTATTACCTTTTCTATTATATTTTTGGGTCTTATTGTGGTTTGTGTAGGACTAATGTGGTTTCAATGTGGTTACATCACTATCCAATGTTTAATGAAAAATTATTACCTATTATTTGATTACTTATTTGTAAATATTAATTACCATGCTATATGATTTTTTTTATAAATGTGCCAATATTTTTTATTATTAATGATTACATATCAACTTGTTTTGGGAAAATAATATGGTCTCAAATAATTTGGAGATTGTTTTTCCAAATTGTTTTCCTAACATATGAAAATACAATGGTTTTATCCTCACTCTATAAAAGCATAACCCTTGAAAAGAAGCGGGTTTCAAAATCATAAAACTCATGGAAGTGAATCAAGTGTCAAAATAATCATTCAATAAAAACATAAACCATTAATTAATGAATATGAATAAAATATTTGGATAATATTATAAAAGGGAATGATTAACATCAAAATATGTTATCTTATATGGAAGTTAACATTCAAGGGTACTTTGAATACATTTTAGGTGATAAATATCCATTCATCATTGAAAATGGATCTATAAAAAATAAAACCTTTTGGAAAATGATTTCTATAAAAAAATAAAATAAGATAGAAGACCCTTTGAATACTATTTACTTGATATATATTTAAAAAGATATTTCATAAAAAATTACCATTTAACATGAAGTTTAATCAACCATGAATTGACATAGGGTAAATCTGTACATGTCATACAAGGTAAAAATAGTATTTCTTTTGTATGGTAAAAACATTAAAAAACCCCTCATTTAGAAATAAAGAATAAGAATAATAAATATACATTTTAAAAATAAAAAAATTTATTAAAATTAGTTCTATATATTTTATGAGAATAAATGAATATTCTTAGTAAACCTGTTTAAATTGTTTTTAAGGAACTCATATTTCAAACCGATGATATTGTAGGGTCATGTATTCTTAAAAATGATTTCGTAACAATATTATGATCCAATTAACAGAAAATAATAACAATACTTGAATTTATTAGTAATTACTAGATGATATGATAAATCATGTTTTTTATCTAGATATAAATCAAATGATTAGACAAAATGAATTATAAAAATCAATAATCTTGAAGAGTTATGAGATTGTTTCAATAATCACTTACTTCAGGGAAACATTGGACTATACTCAATATTTATGAAATCAAAATTACATGAAGCCTAAGATATCATTAAAAAAAATTTGATTCATGATATGGAATTTCAATGAAAGTATAAATATAAATATCATGGAAAAATATATCTATATAATAAAACATGTGTCTTAATGAAGGAAATTTGAAACAAAACTATTATACCGATATGGTTGCATTAGCATCATTAATGGAAAGAAAAAAAATCAAAGAATGGTTATGTAAGTACCTTAATATTTAAGTATATTAATAATTTAATACAATTATGGTATGTTTAAACACCACTTAATCTTTATGTGTGCTAATTGAAGCATGTATCTCATGGAAAAAAGTGATATGAAATCCGCTTACCATGTGTCTTTACTCTCTTAGTACTCATTAAAACCTCTTATATATTAATTTAAAATTTAATGTAAATATATCAGAGAGTAATATTCTCACTCCTAATACCATACATGGTTTTATTATGGAATTATATTACATTCTTGTAAACAAATCTATGATACGGTTTCACTTCAGATAATACTCTACTTGGTTATCACATGTATCTTAATTTGTTATATATTTGGTCTTTATACATATAACATGATTTAAATATTGTAAAACTTTTTATAAATTTTATTTTTATAAATTTTATTTTTATTATAATAATCCATATAATATATATGTATGAAACAGAATACACAGATCATGGGGATAGTAAGTCAAACGTACACATGAACTCTATTTCTCTTTAATTATCATGTTAAAAGAATGAAAGAAAACGAAATATATATATATATATATATATCATTATTATAATATATTTATTTTATCATATATATTTCATATATATTCACTAAATCCATCTTTAATACATCCCATTTAGTGTACGAGAAAATCACAACTCATTGAGGGGCCGATAGTCCAAACAACCTTAAATGAAATTATAATATTAATAAAAATATAAAGTATAAATACATGTGTTGTAAAATAATTATATAATATTAAAGACATAAAAATGTATAATATTATGAATATATAAATATAGTTTTCATCATAATCTCCACCATGATAGGCTGTAAAGGAAAAATTACCAATCATCATTTCGTGTGGTAGCAATCCATCATACGTGTAAACAATAAGTTTGTTACCCATTAGATGGTGGTGCTTGTAAGTGTAAGTAAACCCATTAGAAAAAAAATACTATTATATTTATGAATATGGTGTATTTATAGCATTATAGAGTTAATATAGTGGAGGGTTGTATAAATAAAATAAAATAAAGATCCTGATAGAAGACGTTACATCTTAATCAGGTAACTTCTTTTGGTTTCTGCAAACAATACTTCCTTGGATTGCTTTCTAACAAAGGGGAGTATACATGGAGGATTGGTCATATATAAGAAAATGTTTTGGGACTATATAGTTTGAAAATAAGTGGTTTGATAGGTCTTAAGAATATGGATAGGTGGTCACCTTATATAGGGAAGGTAAAGGACACATTTGGCATTTTTGGAAATATGTTCGTTGTATCCTCATTTTTACGTAAAAATATTGTTAAAAAACCAAATATAATCATTAATGTAAGGTTAATGGAATAATAATTTCATGGAAATGGTATTTGGACATGTTTATAGTCATTTTTGGGTCTTAAAATGAGGGTTTCTTAGTTTATTAAACAAATAATTCTCATAAATGTTGTAATTAATTTTAATCACATTCACTAAAATTTTTATCAAAAAAAGTTGAAATTATTAGAAATTAAAAATTTCTTTGATTCCAAATATAGAATCCATTTTTTAAAATTATAATCACAAGAGTTCTAGAAATTAATTTTAAATTAATTCCATTGATAGGGAAATATTTTGAGTTTTTAAAGTAAAAACGTCCAATAATTTACAATGTTTTTTATAAAAAATTTAAAAGGGAAATTGATTATATTTACCAACATTTGAATAATTGATAAAAATATTATCTAATTATAATTTTAAACCAAATTAAAACATAATTTAATCATAAAAATAAAATATATGAAAAACAAATTCTATATTAAAATCCGATATTTTGCAGTTTTCATCTAAATATGATGTTTCTTAGAAAAAACCAAATAGAATCATGAATTTAAGGTTAATGGAATAATAATTTTATGGTAATGGTATTTGGACATGTTTATAGGCATTTTTGGGTCTTAAAATGGGGGTTTAGAAGTTTATTAAACTAATAATTCTCATAAATGTTGTAATTAATTTTAATCACATTCACTAAAAGTTTTAACAAAAAAACTGAAATTATTAGAAATTAAATATTTCTCTGATTCCAAATATATAATCCATTTTTTAAAATTATAATCACAAGAGTGATAGAAATTAATTTTAAATCAATTCCATTGATAGGACAATATTGTGAGTTTTTAAATTAAAAATGTCCAATAGCAAGGAAGGCTCGGGGCCAGGCTATTCCTGACTCCCCCAAAATTTATTAGAAAAAGACACAAAGACACAGCAGACAAGGGAGGGGCAGGGTCAAACGACCCACACCCAAAAACCCCTTACAACCCACGCCAAAAAAAGAAAAAACAAAAAAGAAAAGAAAAACCAAGAAAGCACACCAAGGTCCAAACAACAACCAACACCCTCATCCAGCAGTATGCAGCATCCAACAGCTTGCTACCAAGAACTGACCAGCTTCCATCCTTACAAAAACCAGCATCCAACAACTTCTCACCAGAACAATCCACCACCAGCAACACATAACCATCAGCACCAGAATCACACAAAAACCAGCAACCAGAGCTCACATCCTTGCACCAACCATCATCCATTCCCACAAAATCTGGTATCCAGCACCTCCTCACCAAGAAGGTCCACCGCAAGCAACACAGAACCAACAACACCAAATTCCAACCTGCACACTTCATCGCATTCCAGCCAAACAACAACCAGCCCAAAACAGCATTACCAAAAAACACAACCAATCCAGCAAAAATTAATCTTAAAAATATGATCTAATTATAATTTTAAACCAAATTAAAACATAATTTAATCTTAAAAATAAAATATACGAAAAAAAAATTCTATATTAAAATCCGATATTTTTCAGTTTTTATCTAAATATGATGTTTCTCCGAAAAATTTCTATAATTATCCATAAAATAAATTAGACATTAAAAATAAAAAAATAAATTTTAATTTATCATATTAAATTTATAAATTTTTTTAATTTAATTTTTTTAAATAAGGACATGAAATGTTGTTTATTTTAAAAGGTAGTATTTTTAAATATATAAGAACTGTAACAAAAATTATATATTTCATAAAAGATGTTTTTTAAAAAAATTAACAACATATAAAACATATTTGAAATGTAATTATTAATATTATCATTAATACGTATAAAAATTATATAATTTAAATAAACTTTAAAAAATAAAATTCTTCTTGTAGAAACTTTGTTTTGTGTGTAATGTTTAATAAGTCAGTGTTGCATATAGCGGAGTCCATGTTGGCTTATTATAAAAGGAATGTTTTAAATTGTGATTTAATAATAATAAAAATTATATTCAAATTTTTATGAAAATAAAAGTATCAAAAAATTAAATTAGTTCAAAAAAAATTAAAAAATATCAATCTGTCACATTCTACCCCCCATAAAAAACATTTCCCTTGAAATTCATCTGGATTTTCAATCATTTAATTCACTAAAGATTCATTCAAATAAACCCAAATCCTAATAATGGATAAAAATTACCCTTGAAAAGGGAAACTTGGAACCAATATGGTTACCCAACGTAAATAAAACTAGTTTTTTACATAGTAAAACATATGTTGGAAGAGAAGATTGGACATGGAGAAAATGATTAAATATTTTTAGTTAGTGATTGATGTCATCAATAAAAAACAGTTGGATGATTAACGAAAAGTTGAGGTCCACAATTTCATAAATATGTACTGATTTAAAAGGCCATAGGTTTAAGGAAATGGCATTATTAGGAGAACACATTTTTTTCTGATCATTAGACTAAAATTGAGAAATTATTTTTTTGATGATGAATATAAAGAAATAAACTTAATTTATATATTTATATAAAAAACAATATTTTTTGTTCTTTTATGAATTTATGATTCATCAATTACTCACTTTAATTGATTTACACAAATTATTTTTGATCCCTGAAGGGATAAAATACACATTGGAATGATATTAATGCCCATAAAATAATGAAAATAACAAATATTTTTCTATAACTATTGTTTAAAATTAATATGGTTAGAACATTAATCTCTAAACATAAAAAGTTATTCTACTATTGAATAAAAAATAATTACTCATAAATTTTAACTATATATTAACCAGGACATCGTATATGATAGTGGTAGGCATCAAACCCTTCTCCTTGTTTGATCATGGGTTCAAGAACTGTGGCCTTGTCGGACATGATTGGTAGTTACCCAACATACAAGATGTACTTTTCTAAAAAAAGTAATATAATTTTAAAAATATGTTGGTCATCCTGGAAAAAACAATTGTCACTAAATATACATTTAAATATATTTTTCAATCCGACCATAATACAAAAATAATTCATTTGAAGTTTAGCATAAACTTTTCATGAATGGTTAACCTTATAACCCTTCAGAAAGATAAATGTACAAAATAGTAGATATAAAGTCAAGAAATCATCTTATCATTGACCCCCCATGTTTCACAACATACCAAACATGTGAATACCTTCATCATATATTCTCATTAAAACATGTTCATAATCCAATTTTCCATGAATCCTTTTTTATAACATACAAGCTTTCCAATGAAAATTCACCCTTTATTCCTTAAATTGGATTTTATCTTTAAATAAAATATTGTGTTCATGGAATATTTCATTCATACATGTAAATATCGAAAAATAATATGATTTTATTAATCCAAAATTTATTTATAGAATGATAATCAATGCATATATCATCACAAGTTCCGCTATGTAAACTAAAAGATTTTCATCAATATTATTTTTACAAAAATCTTTCATGAAATTCCATAATCTAGAGTTACCCAATTATCATTGTTCAATTAATCCATTTTTATTGCATATCCTTTCCCTTGTTTCCTTTCTCTTCATATTTTCTGGGTTCTAATCGCCATTATTAGCCCTTAGATTTTAGAACTTTATGGTGGAATTTCTGAACTCTCTACAATTGAAACACTGATTTATTGGAGGTTCATACTATGGTTTTTACTCAATATTCACATCACTATATAACCTCTTATAATTATATAGGAATTAATATTCTCGATGTACTTATATTACACACAAAAATCATTTAGTAGTCCTAGTATGAAAAATATCACCATGAATCTTTCCACACAAAGTAAATAGGGGAAGGCTCATCATCTTTTCTCAATGGTTTTTAATTTTCATTTAAATTAATCTTCTACATATTTTTAAGTCCATCAGATTGATACAAAAATCCAACCACTATTTCAATTTTTATTTTACAATGTGCAATCTCTTCTTTAAGTTCCAATGTCTTATTTTGGAAAATTCTCTTATGAGATATGTCTTTAAGCCATTAAAGACCGTATCAACCATACATTCTGGTTAGATTATAATTTCATAAGTGTATGTCACATGTCATAGGAAATTAGCCTCATATGTACCGAAAGACATAAAATCCATTTATATCAACTCAAGGAACTCTATTTCAATCTTAGTATGAAGAACAAGAGGATCATACTTATTAAATAAATATGTTCTTAAAATCATCCAAACCCACAGATTAAAATTAATCATGATTCCTTATATTCTTTTTTGATGTCCACCAAATGGTCTACACTATCTTGAAATCGATAAACATGAAGAAATACTTTCTCTACATCTGAACACTGGTGATTAGAGAATATATTTTCAATAATAATTATTCAATGTTCATAATCAAGTGAATTTTGAGACCCAATAAAAGAAGGTGGTAATTTTCTCATTATGTTCTTAAAAAAATGGTATAACTTCCTTTGATCGTTTTTTATGTTCATCACGATTCATATCTTGATAAATCATATTAATCATAACAACATGGATTTTCATTCAATATCCCAAATCATTTTGATCTTTAAGAGAACAAACATTACATATTACATCCCAATCACCAGTAATATGGTTCCTTTATGTTCCTTCCATTGAATAAATCCAAAAAAATATTTAGTAAGAGGCATTTTTCCAAGATAGAAACCACATAATCATGAAAAGTCAGTTAGAGGAAGCCTAAATTCTGACTACTTCCTTAATATATTAAACCCAGGGGTTATCATAGGTTAGATATAACCATATTCGATTTAAATACATAATGACAGTTCATGAAGTGTGTGTTAATTCTTATACAATATCCCCTAAGAGTGTAAAACTATGCTTTTAGAAAGGCCTTTTGTTGTGTACCTAATTACCCCAAGCCAGGCCCAGAATATCATTTCAGATTTGTTACTACAAGGTATATCAATTACATAGACACATCCAATTTTAGTATCTAGATAGAGATTTATTTCTATAAAGCCACTCACAATATTCTTTACTAATATTCTAGGACATTTTCCTATACATTTTTTTATCCTTAGAATTATCTATAGAAATTTCTATAGTTTTCTCACTAATTTTTTCTCTCCCTTGATTAAAATGTATCAAAATAAGTTTTATACCAACTATAGAGAACCGTGATTTTTATAAATTTGTATTACAAAATTTATGTGGAATACTTAAAATAATTTTATAAATTTATTCCCAATGAACGAATTAGTTTAGTTCATTTGGGAAAATAGAAATATAAACATTGGTAGATAATTGATCTATATTTTCTCCAACTAGTTCTCCATGATTAAAACATCTCTAAGAATGTATTATATGAAATATATCTTCATATCCTAGTAAAGTAGACATAAAAGGGGTGATCTCAATTTTCTATTAAGGGTAAAAATGGAATATATGTAACCATAAACATCATCAAAAGGGTATGACAAGGTGATCGTAATATTAAAACATCATACCCTTTATATCAAAGATCATAAACATGAGGGATGTGATAAATCATGGAAGTTTATAAGACAATAATCATAATTAAATAAATATAATTACCAATGAAATCATAATTGAATAATATGTCATATAATTTGTTTCATGCATATAACAATAGAAAATATTATGTCAAGGCTACATACCATGACCTTTATAACAAGATATGCAAGGGCTATGAATCGTGTACCTAATTCGGGATTGGTATAACAAATTATGTAACCTCTTACTTCTACGATTGGGATAAACCCCATTTAACTTCTTGTTTTTTTGTCATGGGAAACAACCAATGTTCCCTATTACTTGCAGCCATGGGCTACAACACCTGAAACATTTGTTGTTGGTCTTAGGTTACAACTGATGTACCATATTTTTTCAATCTTGGGATACAAACCATGAATCTTTTTAATTCATAGACAACGTATCATTAAGAAATTCATTGGAGGGGATATAGGTCCCATTAATCTCATAATAAAACCATTCTTACATATTCTTCTTGATAATAGGTCTTTCATCATATCATGACCTATAAAAAGAGATTGGTTTTCTAAACATCAAATCATAACCCATGAAACAAAATGTGTTACATTAACATTTCTTCACATAATAACATATGAAAATATATATTTTTCATAATCACCTCATGAATTCAAAACCCATGAAAATAATAAGATTTTAAATGTATAAAACTAGTGGATTTTCAATGGGTGTCTTATACACTATTCCCTCAAAAAAGAAACCATTGGAGAAAGAATATGACTGTAAACTTTGGATAATTTCCTCAAAGTGAATGAGTGACAATAAAATTTGATTTTTTATATTGGAAACAACATGGAAGGATATTTTGAAAACACTTATTGACGTAAATATCACTTCTTCTTTGAAAAAGGCTCTATAAAACATAAAAAAATTGGAAAAAAATTTTATAAGAAACTTATAAAATAATCCTGAAAAGAAATTTAAAATAGTTTCCATTAAAATAATTTTTTAAAAAAATATTAGAAATTATTATTTTCAATATTGAAATTAGTATTCCATGAATTGACAGAAGTTAAATCTGTAAATGTCATACAAGGTAAAAAAGAATATTCATTTTAATTGTAAAAAATTAGATAAATTCATCATATATAAAGTTATAAAAAGATTCCTATGAAAACATCTATAAAAGAATAAAATGTTACAAAATGAGATCAACTATTTTAAGAGAATAGTATATTATTCTCTAAACCCTTATTTTGAAATCATTTTTTAGAGAAGATAGATTTCCAACCGAAGATACGGTAATATCAGGCTTTTGTAAAAACAATTTCCTAACTATATTATATACCATAGAGTGGTAAATTGTTTATAATACATAAAATATCATGAAAAACCATAGGATATTAAAATTATTTAGTTTTCTTAAGATATCTATTTTAATATTTCATCAAGTGAATCATAAACAAAAACAATCCCAAAAAGTAATGGGATTGTTTCAAAAATCTCTTACCACATGGTAACTTTGGATGATAATCCCTATTAGAGAAAATAAAATAAAATTAATACTAAAATATCATGAAAATGGAACTATTAATCATATAAAATGTCAATAGAATTTTATATACCACATGAAAAAATATAGATGCATAATAAAACATGTTTCACATTGAATGCAATCTGAGACAAAAATGTCTAACCTATTTGGTATATTTTGAAACATTAACCCATGAAATAAATATCATATAATGGACATGTAAATACCCATAAATTTATTTATAAGAATAATTGAATAAATCCATGGGTAGAATACACACCACATTAATGGAATTTGTGGTAAATAAATCATTTATCTCATAGAAACAGAAAATGAGATGAAATCCCCTTACCTTGTGTATTTAATCTCATCATACTCATTCAAACATATTTTATAATAAATATAAATTTATTATAAATATAAATTTGTTATAAATATTACAAAAAACAATATGTTTACTTATAATATCATTTAATGTTATATTATGAATTTATAATACTCTTTTATTAACAAATCTATGTTAATGATTCACATTTGGTAATATCAATTATTTTTTTCATGTATATTAATTTTTTATATATTTCATCCGTATACATATTTGATGATTTCTAGAATGTAAAAATGATATAAATATAGTTTAAATTATTTATAGCTGTAATATAATAACCCATATAATATATATGTTTGAAACAAAATACACAATTTATAGATACGGTAAGCTGAATGTATGCATGAATACTATTTCTATTTAATTTTATTTTTGAATGAAAAAAACCAAATATATGTATTTTTATAGGTATATGTATCATTATTAAATTAACTTGAGTTTATCATATATATTCATTAAACTCATCCTTAATACATTACATGATGTGTATGAATGTATCCTATCATATTAAGTGGGGTAGTCCACACTTTCTCAAATGAAATTATCTTATTAACATAAAATAGAATGTATAAATACATGGGTAGTAAACAATATATAAAATATTAAATAATTAAAAAAATATAATATATAACATATGTAAACAGATTTTCCATCATAATTTTAACCACGAGAGTCAGTAAGGGAGAAATAAAAAATCATCATTTCGTGGGGTAGTAGTTCTTCGTAGACATAAATAGTAGGTTTGTTTGTGATTAGATGAAGCTGTTTATAAGTTCATGTCAAAATCATAAAATATAAACAACCTAGTATATAAATTATACTGTTTTCAAATACGAATTTGGAATAATGTATGTGGAGGGGGTCAATAATGAAAATAAAATAAATTAGCTAGATTGAAGATGTTATCTCTTAATCAAGTATCTCCTATTAGTTTGTGCCAAAAAGGATTACTTTTATTAAATAATTCTTAATGGTAGTATTAAAGAACAAATACGGTGATATTTAAAAGTGTATTTGGATGATCATGGTTGATCATATATGGTTTTTGAGGTGTGAAGTAGAGGTATAGGTAGTGGCATTTTATAAAGAACAGAAATTATGATCATGGCATTTTTGGTAACAAGTTTGGTGTACACACATTTTTTCCAAAACAAAAGTCATTCCAAACCAAAAAAACACATGATTACTATGTTAATTGATTAATAATTTCCATATAATGGTTTTTTTAGAATTTTCTATACCATTTTGTGTTTGAAATTTAATTGTATTACTTTATTATCCAAATTTGACTCTTAGACATTTTAATTAATTTTAATCAAATTCGCTATTAATTTTGGGATAAAAGGCTGAACATATTAAAATTTATTAATTATAATTATTAGAAATATGGAATAAAATTTTTCAAATTCTAATCATAAAATTTTAATAAACTAACTTAAAATTAATACTACTGACAAGGCGATACTTTATATTTATGAAGTAAAAACATCCAAACTTTTGATATTTTTTATACATAATATATATGTGAAATTGATTATAATAAACAGAAATGGATTAATAAAAAAATATATTCTAATTAAAATTTAATCCAAATTAGAATATAATTTACCCTTTAAATAAAACAAGATAAATAGTAAATTTTTAATTAAAATCTTGTATTTTTCATTATTTATCAAAAAATGATGTGTTTCATAAAAAAACAAAAAATTTACCATCACATAATTTCAAAATTATAAATTCAAAAAATTATCTTAATTTTATCATATTATATTACTAAATGTGTCTAAAATTATTTTAATTTTTTCCATTGAAAGACATGAAAATTAGATGATTAAGAAAATATTATTTTTAAACATATAACAACTCTATAAAAATTATATCATTAATTATAATTATTATTTATTTAAAAAAATTATTATAAACTTTTGAAAAGTAATTATAAATATTAAAATGACTAAGTTTAATGGATAGATTATATGTATATCATATAAATGTTATAACAATAAAATGGTGATTTGTGAAAAATTGATGTAGCATGTAATGGAAACTAAGTTAGTATTGTGTGTAATGTAATCCAATTATATTATATGTGAACAGAATGTTTGTATTAGTGATATAATTAATAATATTTTCAGATTTGTGGGAAATAAAAATTATCAAATTTTTAACATAATTTGAGAAAAAAAATTCAAAAAATATCAGGTTGTTACCTGTATGATGTCTTTGCGGTGGCTATAACATTAATATTATGATTTCAAACAATATTATTTAACATAATATGATAGTGGTTATATTATTCTTTTTTTAAGATTTATGTTGTTATTTTATCCCTAAAAAATAATTTTTAATTTTTTAAACAATATTTTTTGTTTGATAATTAATTAATTAAAAAATATTTTACATTCTATATTTTTATTATGTGATAGCTTCCAATATTTTTCTATTAAAAATAATCCATTCTCTTCCTTCATATGGGACCATTTCCACATGTATTAAATAAAATTAATACTTGTGATATATCAAGAAGGGTGGAATGTGTTGAGAATTGTTTTGGGAGATATTAATGAGTTTTAAAATATAATTAAATATATAAATTGGAGGAAATGTTTTAATTAGTACTTATCAAATATGTAATATAATTTTTAATCACTATATTAGGCTTTAGGGGTCTTGGGAAATATATTTTATATTATATTGGGGTCTAGAATATATTAAAGAATGTGACTTTCTAAATTAAATATAATTTATAGTTGTAAATATCATCATAGGATGATAAGATTATAGTTGATCATAATCTAAAAAGATTTGAATCTTTTTTTAGGATTTAGGTGAATTTATAATATGGTGACTAGTTATATTAGAAGATATGATTTTGGTAAAGTATTCTTTTTCGGTGATTTTATGATTAAATTTTAATCTATTAATAATTTATATGGGATTTAAAATTTTATAAGTGTTATGGTGGGAAATTTATTTTGAAAACCTTAAGGATGTGATTGTTTATTGGAAAAAATTTAATCCTATTTTTAATTTAATGATTGAGTTTATGATTAAAAATAAGCTTCATATATATATGAAAACAAGTGGATGTGGGACATATTAATTGATCCATCTAGGGGTAATAACCCAAAAAAAGGTTTATTGTTTATAAACACAATATTACCTTAGTGAACACCATGTCACCCTAACGATACACTTGGCTTGAAACTTTAGGGGATAATTTTTATCTCATCAAAATCAATTATATAATGCATTATAAAGGATATGAGGATATTATAATTTATTTTATATTTTAGGAATTATTATTAACTTAGTTAATGTGTTAATTTATATTAGTAATACAAACTGACTAGTATGGATAAACATGATTACGAACATGATATTAGATAAGATAATGATTGAGGTTCTTTTGGGATGGAATAAAATATATATGGTAGAGATTATTTTAGTTATATTAAAAAAAATTCTAAGAATATTGATATTTATTAATTATTGAGATACATGTTATGTTGATTAAAACAATCCTATTTGTGGGTTGCCAATTTTTTCAAGCATATTTTGAAGAGTTTTGGGGTTTATTATTTAATGAAACATATATAATAAATTTTTGTTTTATTATAGATAATTTATTGAATAATTTATTATTTCATCATAAAAATGTGTTTCTATAAATTTTTAGGCACTATTCTATGGTGACATAACTATTTATTGATTTTAAAAATGACGAGATATTGAAGGAAAACATATTACGTAGTTTATGGATCATAAGATTCATTAATATTTAGTTATAATACTTCTATAATAATAAATTCACCAATTATATTTATTATTTTGAAAATTTGATAATGTACAGGTGGAAAATAGCTAAAAACACATCTAATATGTGAAAAAAATTATAATAAGCAACAAAATGAAGAATGTTTTTTTCTCTCATATTCAATCTCGACAGTTAATGGATTCATAAAATTAATTGGATTAAGATAAATATATCAACTCTTATGGGGATAAAACCCATCAACGAAAATAAATTATTTTAATATCTCATTCTTTAGTACGAGTCTAATAATGATATAAACATAGTGTAAAAAGACTTAAATAATAAATAACACGTTACCTAGTAAGGATATACAAATTAGTTATCCTGATAAAATATACATCAAATCTTATTATTGTGAGATGATACACTCATCTTGGTAAGAACAAAAATAAAATTAAAAGTGTTTATTTTATTTATGTGGGAGAATGTGACTCTTGGTTGTTTGAATATGTAATTATCTGTCAAATAATACCATGGTTGATATCTAATGTTATAAACTACATTGATTAAAAAAACCCTTCTAATTTATTATAATAAATTATATTAATATTTTGCAAAATATAATTTTGAAATTATAAAAAGAGTATAATAACCATTTAAATAAAATTGTTATAATTTATTTAGTCATTACATATAATTATTAATAGATAATATTTATTTAATACAGGAAAAATTATTAATGTCACATAATTAATTTTTTCAGTGTTAAAATAATATATTGTTTAGTAAAATGATTTTTAAAATCATGTATATTTAATATTATTAAATTAAATTAATAGCCATTAAAATGATATTTAATATTCCAATTTATAAAATATTATATTTATAGTTAATTAATTAATTATTCTTTTAAATTATGATTTAGATAACATGATGTTTAAAAATATTTAATCAGATTTAAAATATGTTTTTCTTTATAATATATATATTATATTAAAAGATAAATCATGGAATAATAAAAAATAAAGGTGAAAAAAATCATATAAATTTTAAATTCATAATTTCTAAGTTATCATATGGGGAATTTTTAAAATGTTTCTAAACACTTCAATTTTTTGGTGAATAATGGAAAATTTTGTTGTTAAAATATTATACCTTCGAATTGACAATTGTGAAATCAAGATAACATAAATTTTTACAAAAAAAAATATTTCAATGGAAAATATATTATTATTGAGTGGAATAAACTATAGAAAATATTATAATGACATATACTTCCCATGTTTACCATTTAATAACCTATGTGGTGTTTCATTATAATAATATATATTGTTTTGATACATTTAATAATTTAGGTAATTAATGGGTTATGTTCATATTTTCATTGGTTTTCATTATATTGCTCTACTTTAGTAATTCATAAATTAATAAATTTCATGGTAATCAATTTTCTTCCTAATTTTCAGGCAATTTTTGTTATTAATAAGACTTCTTACAAATATATCGTTTCTCAATGTGTTTACAAATATATATTGAAATTCATTTTTTCCATTGTAAAAATGGTCTATATTAAAATATAAAACAATTTTTAAATCCAAATATTAAATAGCATTAAATGTGTAAAACTAAATTTTTTGTCACGAAAATAATTTTCCATGATAAAAGTTGGTTATCGTATTAAAGGTAATAAGGGTCAACATGGGGAGTTATAATATTAAATAATGATTCCTATATCCATAAAACATTTCGTCATTTAAAAAGTTGAGTAGAGTTAAACATTAAATTATATATTATTATATAATGTTATAAATTGGTTCCACATTCCAGGATAATGATATTTATTATATTTTAATGTTATTAATTTTTACAAGAGTTCAACTCTCCTCACTTATAAAAGGTAACACCCACTATAAACATATAGATATATCCAAATCATATTTTACTTGACCAATATCTAAAAAACACTTTCGCAACTCCCTTATATATGACTAATAAGTTTTTTATTTAAAAACCCCCATCCAAGAATCAAAAATTCATTTACAAACAATATTATCCAGGGAAGAGGTTTATGTTCTAACAAGACCATTTAAAATTCATTATTTCTAAAAATTATCCAGATATTATAAAAAATTGTTAATATAATTACATAAGTACATTTAATATACATTTGTTTTGTAGTTTAAATTAAAAATACAAGTAATATATCATTTCCATGTAATGCGAAAAGGAATATATTACTCATTTGTACATATGGACTACCGCCTCAAAGCGATATAATTCTTCTTCACCACCCACTCGCATGGATGGTTATATAGATGGATTTAATTAATATATAATATATATACGAAATAGTTTTGAATATATAAATATAAAAAAATAACTTTTTCAATATCTTATATGTTTTGGAAAATGGATAAGTCATCCATGTGTACGAGAGGACTATGGCCTCCACGATGCAATTTAATTTATTTTAAATCACATCTACATATAGATGGTTATATAAAGGAGTTAATAAATAAATATGATATTTCCAATAAAATTATGATTTTTTAAATATAATTATTTACCTATATACATTCATTCGATTTATTTTAAAATTAAAATGTGGCTCATCCAAACATACATACTGTTGCAACAATGAACAAAATGTTTTATTTCTCCTAAATGGCATTGATTAATGGTTATAAATGTGTATTTAACATATAAATATTATACATATAAGACATTATTAAATTTTTTAGGTGATGAAATCATATATATGGTGTAATTATTGGTAAAACTAAATCAATACATGCATAGTAAATATATTGATAAAAATCTAAATAACTGATTAAAATGGTGAATTTTTACTAAATTAGTATGAAAATTTTAGGAAATAATGATTTCATGAAATATATATATAAATATATATATATAAATTATTATTAATAAAAAAATTATTTATATGATATCAATATTTTTTAAATCTTATGAAAGAGTGTGTCTCAAAATTACATGAAAAATAGAAAATATTACATCACAATCCATTCCAATTTTCTTTTATATTTATAGTGTCATTGAATTCATGAAAAAATTAATATAAAACCATATATATAATAGAAAGTTCTTATTTAACCATGATATAAAAATATATTTAATCCTTAATAAGAGTTCAATATTTACAAAAATTTCTTCTCAAATCATGTTCTTCTAGAAACATCATACATACAAATATTATTTATATCCCAGAGAAATGAAATAGTGATCTCATATTTTCAGTATGGTTAAACATTAGAGATGAAGGAAGTGATCAAAAGTGGGGCTAATATTAGAATATGGGTAGAATTAGGATTCCTAGGAAAGTTTTACAAAACCACATTACATATCATAAATCATTGGGTATGCATGTAATTTTTGTATAATAACATATCAAGTAATTATATAACATAAAAAATAAAAAATATTAATAACAATTCTTGTATTCAAATAAAAATTATCTTGAATGATGGATGAATAATATAAAACTGTGAAATATCATAGAAAAGTGTTGTAAAAACCCAAAGTAACAAAGCTATAAAAGATAATAAACATAGATAGGTGGAAATATTATAAGCATGGGAAGCCCTTTTAGAAATTCATTATACGATTTCCACTCTTATAAAATTCATATAATCCATGTATAAGAATGTCAGTGAAAACAGAACCCCAATGTCGTTATGAACAAACACATTATGTCCACAAGTAACTATCTCATTGGATATTGTACATAACAATATCATTGAGAGAGATATAAGAGACCAACCATCATCATCAGTATAGATGTATTACTCATAAATCCAATATTCTTCAAATCATAAATTGATCAAGGAATGGAATAGGGTTTCATATCCCTTTTAAATGTACTGATAAATGTAAATCAATCTTATTTCCATCACTAGAAATTATGATAAACTTATATAATGTAAATGAGTATAATATGTACTAAAAAATCCATGGATATATACCATTCAAGGAGGTTTAGGGTAATTAAACAATATATATAATTGATATATAGTTATGTTAATAATTTTCACAATCAATAAAGGTATTATATATTGGTTCAAAACCTATATCTAATTGGATTAAAAATCAATTTCACAAGTAGTAATGTCACGACCCTCATTATTCAAGATGAGGTAATGGATATAAAATTTTCATGGCCTCCATTCCCAAATTTTTAAAAGATATAATGCCCCCCCCCCCCGAGTCTCGCCTCTGGTATTATCTAGTGTGGTGACAAACACCAAGGGTATACATGTCTCAGAAAATGGGGGGCATTACACATTTTATAGTAACCATGATCAAAAGATAAAATGTATAAACCTCATAAAACTCTATGATATATATATATATATGGATCCAAAATTCATTCCACATGAATGTTTAATTTAAAAAATGATAGCAATACATTGAAAACTCCAAAGTAAATACCAAACAAAAAAATCTATTCAGCGACACAATAACTATCCTGGTGCCTGATCTAGTAATGTTTAGATGGTTCCCATAATCTCCCTAGAAACCTAAAAACAATTTTATATACATAGGGTGATCATACACGTATTAGATGTAGAAAATACCAAAGTCTCTCACGCACTAGTCGGAGAATCCTACCAATTCACCTACGAGAATAACAACGGAAACTCAAAATAACCTAACATGGTATATTAACCACCCCATCCTTGTTCACCCAAATAATGCAATTCTAGTAAAGTAATGTAGTAAGCACGTCAATGATAGTGTACCCTGCACCACTTCCCATCAGTTCAATGCTCAATCATAATGGTGAATGTTTTAATACTACCATGCTCTTCCACAAGCACCACTTTCAAAAATATTTCGCACACACCTGGGCACATACCAAATCCCACCCAAAATATTCTGGGCCATAACCACATCACATCCCACCCAGATACACCTGTGGCACTAAACAACATCCTCATCTCGAAGAAACCTAGGAAGACCACCACACCCACAGACAGTTGGGCCTCACAACTCCACCACAACCTCCTTGAAGTGTTTAGGGATACTGATTCTTAGAAGAGGGAGTTGTGAAGATCCAACAACAAGCCATCCATCCTCCCACTATGGTGTTGGGAAAGTAAACCCTCCCCCATAACAACGGGGGTGTTCAGAATGTAGTACTCATCACAAGTGTGGTGCATATAGAAATCAAAGTAAACTACTTATATGTTGGACTCCACATGTTTTAATCATGTTTTAATGATTAAAATATAGTACACCTGTTTAATTTATCTCATAACATTTGTAGATATGCTTGGTTTCATTATGCTTTAAATATATTTTATCAAGATCTTGATTCCTATAAATCATGATTTAGTATAGTAATCTATATTTACCTCTAGTCTATAATGATATATTTTATGGATGATTATGTCTAATTCATTCATTTAATATTACTCCTCAAGTCTATACACAAATATTTGGCTACGTATGAGAAACCATGAGTCTATCACTAGTTCTAGTTTTCGGGCAAAGTACCCAGACACTGTGACCAAGAAACTATGACCCAGACACAATCACTAAGACACTATGACCCAAACATCGTGACATAGACACCATGACCAGACATCGTAATGAGTTTCAGATCTCATGATGTCTGCAACACCAGTTCCTTAATAAGACACCATTTGATGTTTGGAAAACAACGAGACACCGTGATCTGAACTCTACATATCTCCTACGGGTTCCTTATCTGAATAATATTATGCCATCATGACTATATCACCACTGAAAGGAAAAGAACAAGACACCATTTTGTGGTGACACCATTTCCAAGTGACACCATTTCTAGAAAAACTGTGACACTATTATTTAATCTTTTTTGTCATTTTTAATTTAATTTCTTATGCTTATATTTGTGTTTTTTAAGGAACTAAAATAATTAACGTTTCTTTGTAGACATGCCACCTGACAGTACGGGGTACGAGGTGCAGTATACATGCATCTTGTCAGCTCCAAAACATACACTTCAAGGATTAAAAGAAAAGTGTGGCCCTGAAACAAGGGACGAGTATTAGTGTGCAGTAGCAGCGCAAGAAATCTTGGAAGTTGGACCGATACATGAATCATTATACTTCTAAAGAACTCATGAAGCATTCTAAAATCAAAAAGTTGGAATACCATAGATCATAGCCAAAACATCATCATAATACCAACTCCATGAAGAAAATGAGGTAGATCTAACTATAAACTAGAGAACTAGACATGTGATACTCTGTTTCTCTCAAGATGACTCAATAATTGCATCTGTTTCATCCAAGAAGTCTACAACTGCATAAAATGACACTCCAAGCAATTCTAAACTTATCTCATCATCATTACTGTGTTTTATATTTTTTTTATCTTTCGATCAGTGTGTGTGTGTTTATTGTATTGAAAACACACATTGTCTCTTACACTGAACTGAATGATACAAGATATCCTTCCTCTCATATATTTTTACATGCGTTTACTCTCATGGATAATAGTGGAAGAGGTCCTTGTGTGAACTGATTGTTTTTACCCA
Source organism: Viscum album (assembly GCA_963277665.1). Lineage (NCBI taxonomy): Eukaryota > Viridiplantae > Streptophyta > Magnoliopsida > Santalales > Viscaceae > Viscum > Viscum album. Next base: position 206,925,196 of record OY728153.1, on the reverse strand, counting down.
AAATAAATTGTGGAAGAGGTCATGTGACCTGGAAAACACTGTTCACTTTGTATACCCTTATCCAAGTTATGGATATAGTTTATTTATATAAACTACTTGGTGGCAGGTGATCACCAAGTGGAGTAAATTCGGTGTCATCTTGAGATTGAACCAATTTTTTTTTACTATGTTGTTTAATTTAGTATTTCTCTGTTTTATTGTTTAATTCATAAATCACTAGATTTACATTGATAGTTAATCTTGGATAGAAGTTATAATTGTTTTGAATTATTATAACAGCTTCAAAAGTAATATCAATAACTAATTTTAATTTTACTAATAATTAATCAATCTTCTGAGAGTATTTGAATAGTCAACCCTTTATAACTGTATTACCTTGAATGAGTGGGTTGTATTTATTTTGTATTTTTGGACCTTATTAAGAAAACTTTTTAATAGAAATTTTATATATACTCAATTCACCCCCCACTTGAGTATGCTACTCCGACCAACATTATATATATAGGTACCAAACACTCAGCCCAACCTATGGGTTAAAAAAACAACCCACACCAAAATTTTCCTTGACTCCACCTCTTATGAATAACCGAAGAGCTATCCATAGATATAATTCATAAAACCAAAAAATTCTTTTAAACAATTATAACTCTATATTAAACAATTCATTTAATTATTGATTCCATCCCTACCCGGACAACTATTAAATTCAGCACAACACAAGTAACATCATAACCCACACACACGTCCCAAATGTCTCTAGAAACTCTGAGTGAAACACTATTGTAAATGCAACACCATCCTTCTTCAAAATTATCCCTAACTAGTCATCCCTGATAGCCCCACTATACGAAAGAAACCATATACATAAAAATAATAAAACTAATCTAGATTTCAGTCCCACTACACAAATAAAACATGACCAAAAACCATGTAACAACCCAAATGAGAACCATTTTTCAAAAAGTTTATCCATTCCATATTAAATCAATCTATCAACCTGAGAATCCATGACACTTCTCATACCACCCCACACACATGGTCACACTACTATCCATGACACCACATGGCATGCACAAAACACAAAGATGAAGAGAACCATACACATCACATAATCAAACCAACCAGCAAGGTGTATTAATATTTAGCAACCCTCATTCTATATTTCCACTTTGATAAATCAGGGGTTTTCACGGAGCTAGTTTGATAATGGGTCATCCCTTTAATTAACCATATATATATATGATTAATCATGTTTCCATGTTAATGACTATTCAATAAATGATTAACAAGAAGTATTCGTGAGCCTGGTGCAAAAACAGAGACCACCAATGACCATGATTTTTAGAAGTCATACGGAAAACAGAATTCATATCATGGATAAAAGATAATAGATAAAACAACACAAGCATCATCATCATCATCTTACCTGGACCTAATTTATTACTAAAATAAAATAAAATCATTATCTTATATTTACGGATTATCTTTGTAACATCCATAATTAAAATATGGGATTCAATTATAATAAAAAAAGGACATTAGTTTACCCAACCACCATGATACACAATTAATATATTGATGAATTAATTGCTACCCCAAAAAACAGACGAATAGTAACTCATACGTATTTAAAAAATATAAAGTCATGCAAGAGGAAAAATAATCCATGGGAAACTGAATATGAAGGCCACCACACAACACACAACTCCACAGGGATGAAAGACTTTGGGAACACCATGATTAAAAAACAAATACAAATGCCCAAGGAAGAGAATATATCGACTTAGAAGAGATATGTCCTTTATCAACCGAAGGAAATTGTTTCAAGGTCTATTATAGTCGAATCACAATCAAGATTACATATTTTGAATATTTCAATGTCTCATGTGTGTTAGTGTATTAATGATATAGTTAATATCCCTTGAAACACCTTTATAAATACTCAAACAAGTTTTTAAAATTGGTATATGTCATGTAAAACATAATAGGGAGAATATAAAAAAACATGACGAAGCTAGAAATAACTCATTGATGGGTGACTCCCCAATAGGAGTAACTGATACCGAGTCACTGATGTCTAACTCACTAGAATGACTCACCAACATGAGTCACCAACATGACAGATCGGCAATGAGTCACCGACATGACTCGTTGACCCCACTCACTAATGTTTGACCTACCGATGCCCGAACTACCAACACCTTGACATACCAATGCCCTGACCTATCAATACACATACCAACTGATGCCCTAACTTACTGACTCCCTAATATACTAACACCCAACCTAATGTTATTTAGCCACCGACGCTGATCAACCGACGCAAATCCAGCGACATTGAGCTACGGAAATTGATCCACTGATGCATCCTATGAATGAAAAAACTATAATTTTGGAAAAATCATGAAATATGTTATGATTGCCTCATAGAATATCCAAAACACTATATTTTTTAAAATTTAATGGACTGGGAGGTCCATACCATTACATATAAAGTCAATGGATGAAAATTTCAAAACATTTAATGACTACGAATGTCAATAGTAGTAATTGTATTCAAATGTTTAATAGGTCATAATATTATAATAAAATTAAATGGGTAATTCATGAAATAAAATTTACATAGAAATTAATATTTTTGGGATAAATATAAATATTCAAGTGAAATAGTAAATAAATTTTTATAAAACAACTATATCATTTTAGTAGAAGAATAAGTTATTTTTCAATTTATAATGATGATTTTTTCAAAAGGGGATGTAAAAAATCAAAAACAAATTCAATTAAAAGTAATATTCAAAATTTGATCCCTGAATATATATATAATTATTATTATTTCGAAATGTTGAGTTAAAACAAAAACAAATAATCATGGAATGAAAACCATTTAAAATATCATTATGGAAACCGATTCAAAAAATTGATATTAATGCATCCTTTAGGAATGAGGGAATGTGAAATGTGATTTTCAATTAAAATAACACATAATTATGATTCTAAATGTACTTAGAGAATTTTTTGACGAATATTGGAATAGTTAGGGGTTACTATATGTAATGTGGATGTAAATTATTCCCAATCGTAAACTAATTTTTGAAATAATATTTTATCTATGTAAAAATTTCAAATAAAATATATTTTTACAATAGATGGGAAGATAAATTGATGTGAAATTAAATTATTGTAAGTAATAAACCAATATTATATTAAAAATGTTTGAAAAAAATAATTATAACTCAATGAATTGAACTGAGTTAGTAAAAAATTTATCGACATTGGTTTATTTCAAATCAAAATTCATTTAATGATTGAAACTAATATGGATTTGGAAATCTGCGAGTTAAATAAATGTGTCCAAAGACATTTACTATGAATTATTAAAAAACGTTTAATGATTTTATGATGAATAATAATAAATATGACTCAAGATTTTATTTTTTGGAATAAAAACTGATACCATAATTAAGAATTCTGACAATGTTCACGAATAACCTATAGAACACAATTAACTATCATGATAATATATTTAATAAAAAATTTCATATATATATACATTTATATAAAAAATTATACTTATTCAAAATATTTATATTATCTAGTAATTATCTACCTTCAATATCAGTTGGGATTATTGTAGATCAGTTTAAACTAGTTTCATAATCCAATTGTTTTTATTATTTATTAACTCGAAATTCAACAATACCAAATCATAGAAGGTATTTTAGTTTATGATTAATAAATGTATATAATTTATAATTACATTCTATTTAATTTTTTTATATAATCATTTATGATGAAATCAACAATTAGTATTTTTTCGGTTTTTAATGATTATATGTTTGTATATTACATGTTTAGTTTGATAAATATTTTTCTAATAAATATAAATAATGAAATTTTTATTTATTTATTTATATTATATTACATAAGTAATAATGTTATCAAAGTTATCCATGGTATTATTTTTTATTCTTTTTTATGGAAGATGTTAAATAAACTCAAACATAAACAACCCATAATTGATGGGAGAGTATGGTTATGAACATTACTTATTTTTGGAATAATATAATAATTATAAAATAATATTATAATTTAAAAAATTTTAATTTATTTAATTATATTATAATGTTTTTTAATAAATAATTAGATTACTAGATGAAAAATGAAAAAAATTTCTTCATGGCAGTTCTGGTCTGTATGTATGCGCTGTTAATATTTTTAATGATGGAGGTAGAATGAATGTTAATTAAAAAATATTATTTCAAAAAAAATATTCATAAATAGTAAAAATATTTATAACCTATATATATCCATATTCCCAACAATGAAAGGTGGTGATGAAATACAATGTAGATCACCACATGGAGATGGTAGTCCGCACATACACACAATCAATGTTGTTTTAATTTCATCAATAAATGGAGAAAATTTAATAATTATTTATCAATTAATATATTAACATTAAAAAATATGAAATAAAATTTTCAATACATTATGGTATCTATAAAATATTGGAAAAAGGATTATTTTGATGAATTACTAAGGAGTACGAAATGATTACATTTAGAAAATGTTATTTCTATTGTAGATCTATTTGAATGTATAAGAAAATGGATATCTAATTTATACTAATGCATTATTAAAATTATAGAGTTATATAGTGCAAAAAATATGGCAGTGGTTCATTTTGAAAATTTAAGGGATAAATGTGACATTAATTATTGGATGTGATCCACATTAATGATTAAATAAAATCAAAATTTTAGAAATACCAACTGCATTTCAATAATGATTTGAAATTTTTAAATAGTAAAATACACAATAATATTAAATTATGGGTGTCAAGGATGTTTTTATTCTAAACCTATAATAAAAAAACATGGATTCACTATTTTTAAATCCTTTAATTTCTTTATACATTGTAAAATAGTATTTACTCTCTTTACTTTTACCATAGTAACTAATGTTTTTACCCATTATAATTAATAATATTCAGAAAATAAAAATTTTAATGAATTAATAACATGAAAATCATAATTTAAAATATAAAAAACTATGTATGAAATACAATCTCAATGGTTCATAAATGTTAATTTCCAAATTAACACAATGGGAGTGTAAAAAATGTTTTCAGATAATTGTTTTAGCAATAAATTTATAAGTAGTTTAAATTAATCAATTTTTTAAATTTACCTAAAATTTTATTTAAAAATATATATATATTTTAGTGTATTAAATATCATTTCGTAACATTATATTATGGTAAAAATGATTTATTAAAAGTGAATATGGAATGCCTTTTTAAATAATAATAAAATGATATCTATGTTTTATAAACAAACCAAAATTTTTCTATGTTTAGAATAATATTACAAATTTAAATTTTTTCTAATATATATATATATATATATGTATAAATATTAGATATAATTTGTAAATAACTTTAATTGCTTTAATATACAAACATATTATAATCAAATATACATCTTCAGTATGAACATTATTTCTTATTATTAACATAAAATAAATATTTCATAAAGAAATAAAAAAAATATCCTAAGTTAATATTTATATTATATGTCAAAAAACAAATTTAATTTTGTAAAATTATAAATATAATATTTAATTTCATAACTTTTAAAAATAAATATAATTATTTTATTAAGGGATATAACTTTTAAAATTGTTAACACTCCATATTCTTATTTCTAATAAATTAATAATTAGATTTGTTGTACCAAAATTTTCATATAATTATTATATATACTATATTATATATTTTTTCTATTAAATAAATCATGAAAAATCTAGTTTTAGAAAATAATTTACATTTTTATTATTAAAATGATCTGGTAAATTTTATCAATTCATTATTAAAGAAATTATTTTTATTTGAAAGCCAAAACATGATGTGTATAAAAAATAGGATATATGATAAATTGCTTTATTAATTAAATTTTTATATCGACTTAATTAATAATCCTATTTATCCTCATCAATTTGAAATAATATCTAGGAATAATGTAACCTCTTGTGGAATTCAAGGGTGGGGATTCAAAAATAGTGGATCTTGTTGAAATAGAGATGTCATTAAGATTATGTCAGATTCGATTTATATAACATCAAATTTTCTTCATTTTTTGATTGGGAAGGATCTATTGAAACCCCGATTGGAGATACCTCATTTACATTCGTGAACAAAATTATGTTGTATGTGACTCTTTATTTATTATATATCAGTCCATTCTATTTTTATATTAGATTTTGTAATATGGACACTTCCTTTTATACACAAACATTTAAAGGCTATATAAATACTATTAATTTTTATTGAAAAATTATACTAATTCTTTTTAGTTTAGACATTAATGTACAATAATATATTAAAAAAATATTTTTTATGAATAATACATAGTTAAATTTGAGGCCCTCACATAATGTGTTCATCGAAGAGGGAATCCAAGTTAAGGGTTGATCTTCAGAAATTTCCTTCAATGAGACATGGTTTCAATTTAAAATTTAATTCCATTATATGTTGTATGTTATATCCCTTTTAAATATTATATTATGATCAATTATATAACTAGGGTAATTATTGTTCCATTTCATTTTTTATCATTCATGATGTTTGGATGCACTTCTTACAAAATATATAAGCGTTCTTGGTGTCATTTTAAATTCAATAATACATGTTTCTTAAGGGTAAAAATTCTTTCTTTTAAATGGTTTATATGAAACCCCATTAATTTTTTTGTGAAAAAATTTCTAATGTAATTCATATTATTTACAAAACCATCTCATCATATATAATTCATTGGATATTAATTAAAATTTAACGAAAACCAAGACAGTTTCTATTACTATCTCATTCATTATTGAGATATTTTTAGTTTCAGTTTTCAATATAGTGAATTATATGTTCTTTCATACCTATACCGATAAATATCCTTTAAAAATATTTTTTTAAAATCTTCCAAGAATTTATTTCATTTTTCTAATCTTTCTTACTCCAAATGACTAATATTATTTAAAATGGAAAATCTAAACATATTTCTCATTCTGAGGTAGGATCTTACCACTTCCATATACATATTGTTTATTTCAATAAAAATATTTGTTTTTCGGAAAAAATAATTCTTAATTTAAAAGTATAAAAATATAGAGTTTCAAATAAGTTTTTTATGGGTGATATTGAAATTTATTTGTAAATAAGTCATTTAAAATAATCATTATGAATGTTTGAAATAAAAACTTTTTAATGTTTTTTTTTTGCAATAAAAACATTTCCCACATTCATGAAAACTTTCATTCATTAATTTTCATTCCATTTGTTGATTTTTTTTACAGTATTAACTATTTCAGTTATTCTATTAACATTTTTAAGGAAAATTACATTTTTATGTAATATTATGAAAAATTATTTCATAACACTTATGAATATTTTTTATTCCACTTTAAATATTATTACATAAAAAATTATTTTTCAATATTCAATTATAGTGAGTTATTAACATATAATTATATTTTACACATTATGAAAATTGTATTTTAAATAATTATATCCTCATTTTTACAACAATGATAAAAATGTTTTATGAAATAATTCTGCAATATTTTTTCTTATTCCGTTATAATTTCCAAAAACCTCTGTCATTACTACAAAACCGTAACATTTAATGAATTGATATTATCTACATATATATTAATTAATTATGGTATATAAATAGTTTTATACACATGGAATTTTCTCAGTAAACATGTTATTGGTTTTATGTTCATTATTAATTTCTATTTCATGTTTAGCATTCTTTTTATCCATTATGAAATTATTTATTTTTATCATGGACATATTCCACATCATTTTCATAATTATCATAGACATATTACCATTAATCAATATTTTTAAAAGTGTTCATTTATCGTATTCCGGTTTTGAGTTTTTTCTATGAAATATTTCTCATCTATTGAGAATAAATAAATTAATAATCTGTATATTTGTTAGATAAATAAATATACATATTTATTAGCAAGGAATATGGATTATATATTTTATTATAAATAATTTAATTTATACAATTAATGAAATGGTATTAGTAAATCTTTACATGGACCAAATATTATATATCCTTAAGATAGAATAGTTGTTCTCATGAGACATACTACCAAATGTATTTGCAATATATATTATATATTTATAAATGATGTCTTGCAAAAAAGCCTTGATATTGTTTGTGATGTCTGGGATGGGGCCATAATGGTCATAATTTGATGTATGAAATTATAAATTCAATAATTGTGAAAACAATTATTTATTTCCTTGTGATCATTTATGATTCAATGTTATATATGGAAATAATACATTCCCATATATTGAGATAAATTACATTTTTAATTATTACATACTCCTAAAATATTGATCATTCTTTTTTAACTATAGATTCAACTATATTATATTGATTACTAATCATATATGATAGCCCATATTTTTTCCATTTAACTTGGTTATGGAGATTTTTAATAAATATGTTATATTTTCATGGCTATCAAGTGTGGAGAAATTTTGGTAAATATTAAAGGATTATTATGTAAAAATAAAATTTGGGTATAGTGGGAAAAAATTTCAATAGGGTTTTAGAGAATAAAATTTTTATGTAATATATTTCATAATTTTCTAATTGAATAAAAATAAAATGTCTTAGTAATGTATGTGACTCAATAATATCTTCTCATTTTGTATTGTTAAAATTGGTTATCACTAGTGGTTATTAAAATGGTTTATAATGTTTCTATTTTTATCATTGGATCTGAGAGTACGGGTATAGGGATCTATATTACTATGTATATTAATGAAACCTATAATCGTTTATATTTTTTATGTTGAACCCAATATTTTTTAACTGGATGAAAAATAAATACTTTAATTATATCTATTTTACAAAAAAACATGTCCATACAAAACTTTGTACATTGAATCCTTAGTTAAACAAATTATGCCTCTATTGAGTGATATTTTACAAAAAAACAACCTCTATAATGTGTTTAAAAGGGGAAATTGAAGTTATTTAATATAAAATTTGGATTATTAAAATAATATGATGTGAGGAGTTGAGGTGTTATATGTGGTGGTATTTATAATATGTTGAGACATGTGTATTATACCACATTATTATATCTCCAAATATAGATAAAATATGTGATTTAGTAGTATAGGGCCTGTAAATTAATTATAATTTTTTATCTACCCATTACCTATAAAATTAATTGTTTTCATTCTATAAAGTAATAGATTAATTAAATTTAAATGTTTATTAAAATAAATTTCATTTATAGAAATTAAGGAAATCAGAGTGATGGAATAGTAACTGGACATTTTGAATAGTAATATGGAAATTATGAATAATAATATTTCTAATTTAATAGTATCATCACCAAAGAAAGTATAAAAAAAATTATTTTTATTATAGGTGAAATATGATATATTTATATCATAGAATAAATATATATATATATTCAAAATGATAAATTAATTGTACGTATTTTTGTGACATATACACTTTTATATAAAATTTAATAATTAATATAATTATTTAAAAGATAAATATATCATTATAATGAAGATTAAAAAAATAATATTCGGTTTTCTTATGATTATAATATAATTTTATGATAGATTATTTAATATTTAATTTTGTTATAAATTTATTTATAATTTTAAAATTCGTAATTTTAGAATAAATGATGATTGAAATTAAAAATTATATTTATTTTATTTAGAAAATTAATTTTATGAAAGTTTATTAAATTTTCAATTCTATATGTCAAAAAATGGTTAGGGAGACCTTTTGGGAATTTTTTAAATAATAGATTTTTTGGTTAATAGTATCACACTATAATTTATTATATTTAATAAATACATTATTTATTGAGTAATTTATGATATGTGGCTAATGTATACCCATAATCTAGAACTATCATTCATTATTTTTTCAATTTATAGATAATTTTCAATCTATGTGTAGTCTTGATCCAAATATTAATCTAATGAATAGAATAATAAAATTACTCCCCTCACATCAACTATAAATACCACCCCTCACCACCTCTTCTTATCACATCTGAAATACCTATAGCTTATTTAATTTATTCTCAATTCCCACCACAAGTATCTACCCCATGTTGAAGACTAGATGGTCTCAAGAAAAGGGCAAAAAATAATGCCTTAAGGATGTTATCATGTATGAGAATTCAAGAGGAGGTTTGAACACATCTAAAGTAAGACGAAGCCAAGGTAATGTAATCATCTATAAAAATAATTTGTTTAAATTATATTTTTAATAAATTTCAAAAGAATTTATTATGATTTAATTATTCATATTTTATGATTATTTTTGTGTTCTTGGGCATTGTTTATGATGAAGGATGGGACCGATATCTCCATCCAATGCATTTGGTATGATTATGTCAGAGGTCGACCATAATGGTTACTCCATGTGTATATATATGATGAACACACCATATGGTATCCAAGAGTTTTACATCATATAGTGGCCATGACAGTTACATTTTTTTTTAAAAGGTCCAGTCAGAAGCAAAATATTCTGACCCTTTATTTAATAAAGAAAGGAGAAAACATGAAGAAGGCGAAAGGGTTCACACAATCAGAAATTCCCTCATAATCAAAAACTAAAAATCATAATACGACAAGTCATTCCCATAATCAGAGTCTCCAGCAGGATCCCATTCAGATTTAGACTTATCTTGGTTAAAGGCCTTCCAATAATTGTCATCAAATTTTCTTGAGATCTTTGAAGTTGATCTAGTTGTGAAGGTTAAATATCACATGGTAGTCATAAGGGTTACAATCATATGTAAGTAAATCCACAAGTTACCTAAATCTTTTACTTATGATTTATATGTTTCATTTAAAAATATTTTTTTCAAAAAGTATATTTCTGATACTTTATGGGTTAGTAGTATATCTTTTTCAATCTTATTTCATTTGTTTATAAGTATCCATGGATTAACGATTTTTTTATTTACATTTTATATTTCCCTGACTGAGATTTTTCTCCTCATCCAATGTTCTTAAATTTTATTCATAGGTTTAATGTATGCGTAAAATAAAATAAGAATTCAATATGAATATTTTTAATATGTTTAATTAAATGAATTCATGTTTTTTAAAAACATTTTAATTTTTCATGAAAATCACATTATTTTAGTAGTATCGATATTTTATTCTTTTGGGTTGTCATGTATTTTTTCTGACCCAAATCTTTAAAAATAGAAACTGAAAAGAACTTTAGGAAAGTAATAATATTATTCTACTTGAATTAAATAGATTATGCAATGTTTATGGTTTGTTCCTTAAAGTTGGAATCAATGCATGGTTTAGATAAATGTAGTGGTTATGATGATGTTAATAGAATATTATAAATGATTTTTACCTTATGATTAATGAGAAATGATATAGAATTTAAAGATTACCATGTTTATTTATCTAATATATGTCGGTTCAGAATAGTTTTCAGAGAACAAATATAGAATATGAGGTTGGATATAACTAAGAGGATGATATAATTTTTAATCTAAAATAAGGAATAAAAGAAATTGGAACCAAGTAGTTTTTAATAGCGATAGATCAGTTAATGATGGCTATAAATCGTGTCGTCATACATGAAAGAAAACAGCTAGAGATACCACAATAGAACATGATTATACAAGAAAATTTTATGAAGAAACATCCTCTAACTCTTAATGGATCTTTTAAACTAGTATTATCTTAAGGGTGGATTTTAGCCCTTGAAAATATATCTAATTTCATAGAGTGTTCATATAACCAAGGGGATTGTATTTCTATTTTTCGTTTTAATGGGGAACTTGACCGGTGGTGGTAAATGGTCATGAATATCACATTTAACAAGGAGATCAATGTATTCAAATAGGATAACATTAAGAATATTTTCCTTGAAATTTATTTTCTTACGATGGTTTACCTTTTTATAGAAAATTAGTTCCTTGAATTGAAATGAAAGGAAGAAGATTTAGTGGTCGTGTGTAAAGAAAGATTCTCCATATGGGAAGGGTATGCTCCAAATTATATTTGGGATCATGGGTAAAAAATAAAACATTTTTACCTTGTATTTAATCTGATAAATTGAGGGGATTTTTGAATCATGGGTTCAAGATTTATGAGAATCTTTTTTGATGTTCTGAGTGGGTAGAAATATTTTTTTAGATTATCATATGTACTCTTAAAAAATAAAAAGCATATGTCTATATGGAAAGTAATGATTAATATTTAATAAATAAAATACAAAGATAAGATAATTTAGTATCTATTTTGACGGATGTTTGGTAAAAGGAATAATGTTGAATTCCTTAACAAATCTAAGAAGTGTTTATAATGTTGAAGTTTTGGACATGTGGCATGAGATTTTAACGAAAAATCATAGTGATGGTATGATTAATTGTTATAATGAAAATGAAAAACTATATTAAAATTGGTGATATTGGTCATTATTAAAATACCTTCCCTAATAAATATCTGAAGGATGAAATGAATCTAGAGTATAAGAAGACCGATGTAGTCAAATAATTTTACACAAATTCAGTCGATGATGGGCTGTCTAATGAATATTTATCAAAGTACATAGTTTTTTTATTCATATTTTTCTAATTCTCTGTGTTATACAAGTTCTTCACATTCCTTTCTATCTAGGAAATTTTCTATTAAATTTGAAATTTCACATCATGAAATGAAGTAAGAACAAATAGTAAAAATAGAAAGAGAAAATATTAAAAGAAAATAATATTTAAATAATAGTTTTTTTATTTTCAAAACATCACCTTGAAACCTTTTTGCTCTTCGCTTAGTATAGTATATGTTATTCTAGATTTATGTTTATAATGGTGAGATTGATAGTAGATCTAAAGAAGTAATTTTTTTTGGAATTTTATTTCGTACTTATACAAGAATGAACCCATACAATTTATAACATATCAAGAAGTTGATCAGCAATTAAAATAATTAAATGAATGTTATCATGCACATATTTATTGAAACAATGGAACAATTTATATGATTTATGGTTTAGTATTAAATGAATACATGTTTGTTTTTAATGAGTTTTTTGGTGTAACACAATATCAGGATGTTGAATTTACGATTGACTTGGTTTTTGATTTTATCCAATTTCAAAACAACCTTATGGAATATATCACATGGAGCTTCTTGACTTGAAAAAACAATTTTATGAGATCCTTGATAAAGGATTAATTCATCCTTGCACTCCACTATAGGGTAATATTATTTTTTTATTACGAATAAATATAGTTTCATATGTATTTTACTTAATTATAGATCTATGAATGACATCATTATGAAATGGATCACATGGAGCTTCTTCCCTGAATATTTTGATAATTTATTTTTGGTTTTTATTGATAATATTTTTTTTTAAATTTTTATGAGGATTATAAAACACATTTATATTTTGTCAGAAAAATGCACAAATAAAATATGTTATAAATTTTTTTTAGAAAATGGGATATTTTATTTCAATAGATTTCTCTTCTTGGAAAAATTGTAAATAAGGATGGTATAACTTTTGATCCTTACAAAAAAAAGTGTTTGATAAATGGAAGATACATACAAATCTGAATAATATTTCTATTTTTCTTGTATTTGAAGGAAATTAATTAAGGTTTGTTCAAAAACATTTCACATATATCTAGACCGCTAACAATGTTATCATTTTAAAGGTTGAAATTTATTTAGATATTACCCTATGATATATCTTTCCCAGAACTAAAAATTTGACTATTTAATGCTCTAGGTTTGGACATTACATCCAAAAAAGATGATTTTTTTCATCTACAATGTTGCTTAATTTATGTAATATGGTTGTTTTCTGATTTATATTCATCTGGTAAATGTTTGTGATTAATAAAAAATAAAACCTCATACGTTAAATATTTTACACATTATTTTGAATTAACAGTAGTGTATTTATCTTTAATAATATATATGAATCATTTATAATGAACCAAATATGAAACATATATTGACCATAAATTTTTAATGAATATATTTACTCAAAAATAATTGAACATAAGAAAAAAAGATAGTTAGAATTGATAAATGATTTGTATTTCATGATCAATTACCATCCCATAACAGAAAACAAAGTTGTAGATTCGTTGAGTGGAAAACATTTTAATATAATAAAAATCGTTCTTTTGGAACATGAACCATTTCTTAAAGATATAATGAATTTTTTTAGATGTTTTTTGTTTATTAAATTACCCTATTTTTTCATGTATTGCTGCATTCTTATCTATTTGATAGAATTAAGAATGAAATGTAGGAAACAGATGAGTTACCTAAAAAAGATGAATACTATATGTAAGGTATGGTTAAATAATTTATCCCTGATAAAGATTATCTTTTCATATTTGGAAAATTATTACGTGTAAATTTGGATTCGTACTTGAATAAATAATTGATACATTATTCTCAGAGGTCCTTCGTTTCAGTTCATCAAGGTAGTACAAAGATGTAAAAAGGAAATTCAAGAGTATTAATTTTGGAATAGAATAAAAAATATATATTGATGATTTTAAGGGGAAATTATAGACATTTAGATATGTTAATGTAGATCAGAATCTACAAAAGGGGATGCTTCAACGAGTTCTAGTACTAGAGTGGAAATGGGGAAATATATCCATGAAATTTTTGGTGGGACTACTAAATACTTCTTATGGTAATAATGCAATTTTGGTAATTACTATTTGGATGGAGAAGTATTTATATTTATTTCCAATTCACGGTATTATTTCCTTAGATAAGATTTATGGACTTTTCCAAAAAGAGATAGTCATGATAAATGGATTTCATCTTTCCATTGTGTCTAACTGTGATTGCATGTTTAATTCTATATTGTATAAAAAACATTATAAGTCATTGGGAATTGAATTAAATTTCAACACAACAATTCATCATAAATATTATAGATATATAGATTGAACTATTCATACCATGAAGGATTCTTCAAGATTGTTCAATAGATTACTAGAGAAGTTCAGATTGATATATTTCATTAGTTGACTTCTCTTATAATAAAATTTTTCATTACATTATATCGAGAGAAACATTTGAGGAATTATATGGGAAGAGGATTCCAACAAAATAATTTTTGGATGTATTATAGTAAAGGAATTTGATTAGACCTGAACTAGTAGAGGGGTTGGTTGACAAATTGATGATGATATAGGAAAATTCCATTACATCTTAGAGTAGGTAGAGAAGTTATGCATAAAATAGGATGAAATACAATTCTTTTGAGGTAAGTGATTGTGATTTATATAATATACCTCCTCATAATAGTGTTATTTGTTTTTTTGTGAAAGGAAAGCTATGTCCTTGATTCATTAGTCATTATGAAATCCTTGATAATGTTATATTAGTAGCCTAATAAATAGCTATTCCTAGAATTTTATCTCTGGCACATAATATTTTTCATGTCTCCATGTTGAGAAATTATGTGATAGATTCTTATCATGTATCTATCATAGAATTAGTTCATATATAATAAAAATATTCATAAAAACAAAAACATTATCACAACCCCCTCCCTCTAATGATGCCCCTTCTGAGATAGCATTGGAGAAAGAAATATAATGACCCCTCGAGTTTTGCCTACAGTAGGCCATGCAGTGACAACCAAAACCATGGGTATACAAATATAAAAAATGGGAGGCATTACTCTTTTTATATTAACCAATATTGGGTGATAAGATGCATAACCATCAAATAACCTAATATACATATATATAAAATAATCTAAAATCAATCCCCCATGAATGTTTAATGTAAAACATATAGAAATACAATGAAAATATCCAAAGTAAATACTAGAAGAACAAAACTATATAGCGGCACAGAAACAGTCCCAACGTCTGATCTAGTAATACCAAGCAAAGTCCTCGAAGTCCTCTTAGAAGCTTAAAAATGGATTTGTATGTATGGTCATCATACATATATACATAGTAGGAAAAACTAATGTCTCTCATTCACAAGTGGAGAAGAATACTTAATCTACTATGAGAAATCATCAAAACCCAAAATATTCTAACATCATGTATTATCCATCCCAAATCCCATCAATGTACACACACTAAATAAAGTAATTTATGTAAATTAAAACAATAATTATGTCAATGATAGGGTATACCACACCACTTTACCACTGATTATCCACTCTTACACCGAAAGGGAAAACATCATAGATCCCTCACATATTCCAAAAGAAAAATTTCACAAATCACATGCACACATCTCGGTCACATACCACATCACATCCATCCTACAAACACTTAGGCTTCAAAAATACATTTCATCCCACCTGTAGACACCAAGGCCAGAAACCACACCACATCGTGAAGACACATGGGAACCAGAACACATCTCATCCTGAAAAGACCTGCGAAAAATAACTCACTCGCACACACATGGGCCTAACTAAAATTAGTCTAACTAAATATTACGGGGCTATCACCACTTTCAAGAGGGTGCAGGGAAGAGTGGGTGGCCGTCAATCCATCCTCCCACTAAGATCGTTAGGAAAGACACCCTCCCTCGTAACAATGGGGCTATTCAGAACATAGTTCTCAACAAGTGTGTGGTGCATATTGAATCACAAGAAGGTGAATGTATACATATATAGGTACCAAAGAGTCATACTAACCTATGGTTTATCAATTAAAATATCACCCCATAACACTTTCACCTTTTCTTCTACCACTAAATTCATGTATCAGAATGAAAGACGGTCACTTATGAATTTTATAAGAGAAACCACCTTAACACCCAATTATCTTGATGTCATTAAGCATTTACATTTTATTCTATCCCTACATGGGAAACTAACAACCACAACACAAAACCAACCCCATAACCATGAACAATAGGAAAAAACTATAATAAAACACATCACTTAACATTTCATCGCCACTTATCACCCATGCCAACTACTAAAATTTTCTTTATTCAAACTAATACATCCTTATCCTTTATTCGAACAATAAAAACCCAAAAATACAACTAAACCCTCCCAACACATCTCATCACAACAATACAAGGATTACCCACATCATAACAAAACCACCCCTATTAACATAAATATTGTACAACCCGAATGAGTAGCCTCGATTAATAACAACACCACATCTAATCACATAAAAAGATCACAACCCGAATATATAGACACACTTCCCAAAAACATCCCATCCATCCCACAATAATTCAATATCTCCAATGATGATCCCATTGAACCCTTAAACCGACAACACACACCGCCATGCTCTAAACAACAGCACCACAAAACGTGTATAAATCACAAGATATAAAATATCCACACACAACAGAAAACCACACCAAAAAGGAAAATTGTATTCTTAATTTCTATAAATAATAGATCATTCCACTTGGATAAATCAAGGATTATCACATATCAATTTATATCCTAGGGAATCCTTTTATTTTACCAGGTAAATGTGGTTAATCAATTCCTTAATTCCCGAGTTCAATAGGTGTTCCCTAAAAATTTTTAAGGCATTACACTGGTTCAAGAAAAGAAAACCAATATCCATTATTTCTAGAAGGCATACAACACAAAATGTATAAAGGTTAATATTTTAAAAAATATTAGAATCATCATATTCTCTGACCTTCATTTATTACAAATGTAGAAAAACTTGTTATCGTAACATGTCTGATTATCTTCATATCATCCTTAATTAAATTTTGGTATATGACCATAATAACAAAATTTACATTAGCCTAATCACCTGTCATGATACAAAAACTAAAAAAATTACTAATGGATATCTACCTAATATAATAGACAATGAACAACTCATCCTTTTGCCGAAATAGGGGGTACACGAGCAGAAGGAAAGACACCAAGGAAAAATGTATTCGATGGCCAAAACCTAACACGTGACTCCATGGGGATGAAAGGCTCTGGGTTCATCAAGAGAAAATAGAAACATATTGGGATGATAAGATATCGACTTATAAGAGCTAGAACCAATATGAATAAAATGATACGGTTTTAAGGGCCATTAAAGTCAGATCGTGGTCAAGACCATGCATCTTGGCCATTTCAAGGTCTCCCGAGCATTAAGATATTAAATATTTATTTAATATACATTATAATTTTATTATAAATGGTCAAACAATGTTTTGAATTCAATTTATTTCAAATAAAATGAAAGTGGGGTGAAACGAGGAAAATCTATTAAAATATATAAATGACTCACTATTTGGTTAGTCACCGACATGACCCACCGACTCCATTGACTGATTCCCTACCTATTGATGCCTGACCTTCCAACACCATTCCTACCATTTCTCAAACAACCGATGCATGACCCACCTAGGCCTAACCTACCGATGATTGACCTATAGATTCTTGACCTACTATTTAAAAACTAGGTTTTTGAAAAAATCATGAAATGAGACCTTGTAACTCCCCAGAACATCTAAAATACTATATTTTTACCATGTAATTTACAAGAGAGGTCCTATAAATTACCTTATATGCCTATCAAACTATTATATCCCATAATAAATCAAAAACAAATGTAGAATAAAGAGTGGTATGAACAAACACCTCGTGAGATACCTCCCAACGATCATATTATACTTGAAACAAAACTAATTTCATCAAATTTCAATGATAGGCCACCCTATATTGTACAAAAGGTGGAGTGTAACATCAATATCCATGAACACCTCCCCCAAAATATAGTACCCCAAACCAATAAGAATACACACCCACTAGCACCAAAACATAATTGTCCAAAAATAGTAATCAGGAAATTCCTTCTACCATGTCATGATATTATCCACTCTTGATGGTATTGGATCACCAGCACAGGTATAATAAAAAATAAATTTTAGTGTCTTTATATAAGAATTGGGTCCTCCACTTTACACAAGTCAATACTACGTCACACATTATAGAACTAATAAGGAACTCATCTCATTGTAAACAAAGTTCAAGCATTACATGACTAAGAAAAAAAACACAAGCCAAACTCCAAAAAACTCTTGGTATTGAGACCAAATATTCTCTTCTCACACCAATGTAATATCTTCCAGGACTCCTTTCAACCACAACACATGAACCAAAGGAATGTTCCATCCAAGTACCACCACCGCACGACGATCCAGGATCTCTACTGGCCACTCTATGAACATTGGGTCGTCCTTGATATCCAACTCTCCCCAATCAATTTCAAGGCGGTCATTGTGAAGATATTGATGATGCAGGGATACATTAAGGACAACATGGATCCTCTCTAAAAATGGTGTAAATTATAACTAGTATATTACCTCATCAACTCACCCAACACCTCATAGGGTCCAATGAACCTATGAGAAAGATTGATCCCTCTATTGAACCTCTTTTGCACATGTCGAGGAGAAAACATAAAGAACACATGCCCTCCATAATTGATCTCCAAGGGAATACTCCTAAAATTAGAATATGAATTATTATAGTCTTTTTCTACCTTCATCCTCTGACAATAAAGTGGCACCTTATCATTCATACACTACACCACATCTGGGCCAGGAACAGTTGCCTCCCCATCTTCCATATATCACAATGGTTAATGACATGGTCTCTTCTACCAGGAATCAATCTATGAAATAAAATGGAAGAGTGATTTCTATAATAATAATAAAATCATCCAAGGTCAGGTTCCATACCCATGATATACCAAAATCCATGATGCATGCCTGTAAAAATGTCCTTCAACGTCTAGATTTTCATATCTGTCTGCCCATCTGTCTATGGGTGGAAAGCAGTTATGAGGCATAACTAAGTGCCAAAAGCATTCTGAAATCCCCCCAGACTCATGAGGTTAAACATTTATTATGATACAAGAATATGTATATTGAAACCCCATATAGAAACACCACCTCATCCACATTCATCCTGGACAGGGAATCCAATATGCCCTACTCTTTATTCACTAAGAAGTTATCTGATTTCATCACCCGGACCACCACTAAATGGATTGGATCATAGACTCCTTAATCCATAGGTAATCCTAAGATGAATTCCATAAATATTTCACCACACTTACACTTGGGGAAATATAAGATATGCAACAGATAACCTAGGACATGGTTCTCAATCGTCACCTGCTGGCACACTATGTACATCACCACAAACTCTACCACTTCCCTCTTTATTTCGGGCCACCAAAACTAAATCTTCAAGATATGATAAATCTTAGACAATTCTAGGTCTACAACTAGTGGTGCGATATGAAAATCACAATTATCTTCCTCATGCATCACCATTAGAACAAACAACTTCCCATATAATAGAATAATATTTTATCCATCCTCCAAACATATATCTGGAGCATCCCCATGGTCAACATGATCTCCCATCCCCTCTGTCGTCATGTCTCAGACACCTCCTCTAGCTATAACATAGATAAATTCAATGTTATTTAAAACAGGTAGCATCTTCCACCATCCATTCTTGCATCTGACTAAAAGGTGGATATCTCCCCCATCACCTTCCATGCATCCCCGGATTCATGAACTACGTCATGTTTCAGCTTACATCTGAAGGAATCATCCACAACATTCACATTTCCTATGTTTCAAGAGATATCAAACTCTTAATCCTGTAAAAACTCCATCCACCACCACTATCACAGGTTCAGATCTCGATGGAAAAAGATATACCTCAATCTCTTGTTATCTGTGAAGACTAAAAAGTGATCCCCTTTAAAAGAAATTCCGCCAAAACAGTAGTGTAAACATGACCGCTGCTAGATCTATATCATGGGTGTCATAGGTACCATCAAGGGTACATAACTACATAGACTAATAATTGATCACTCCCTATTGTTGCAACAACACACACTCCAAGCATCAAAATGAATCATCAAAAAACACCTAGAACATAAACCCTTCCTCTAGAAACTAGATAACTATCTAAATTCACCTTTAGGATGATGAAAACTACATGAAACTGCCCACTCCCAGAAAAGGCTTGATTTTGTATGGTTAGATACATCAATGGAGATTCAACGTGAGAAAATCAGGTAACAATATCCAGGAATATACTACTATGATGATACAACTGTGAACCTGTTCCACATTTTTGGATGATTCCAATGAAACAACCTCTTTAACATTTGAAAGGTACACCTCTACATCAAGATGAGGCTCCACATTCCCATGTATGTTTGCATATCATGACCAATACATGCATTTGGAAAAATTCTAATAGGGATGGTTTTGTCGAAGAACATCCATGAAAGTCTTGAGATTTGTGTTATGAACCTCATATGGATTCTATTATATCAGTATATCATCGATGAATATGATGATGAACCTATCATGGTACTCACAAAACACATTGTTAATGATCGTCGTGAACATGGCTAGTGTGTTCATAACACATAATGACATAACCATGAAGTTGAATTTCCTATACCTAAATATGAAATCATTTTTCAAGTTTTCACCATCCTCTACTGTGAAATGGTGATACCCAAACCATATACCAATCTTATAAAATCATCTTTCTCCCCTAAATTAGTCGAAAAGATCATCTATTCCTGGGAGAGGGTTACGGTTAAAGACTGTCACCTGATTCAACCATAAGTAATCTATGTAGAACCTCATACCCCCATCTTCCTTAATTTAGAATAAGAATGAATCACACCAAGGATACAAAATGGTATGGAAAATACATTCTTCAAGAATTTTTCAATATGAATTTTCAACTCCCACAACTTTTAAGGTTTTATCTGATAAGAAGACATCCAAATCGGAGAAGCACCGGGATGCAAGTCTATCCTTAACTCAACATTACGTAAAGGGGGTTGAGCCAAAACCTCTTTAGGGAATAAATCCATGAATTCCCCCCCATCAACTTTGGGAAAATCCTTCATCTCAACATCCACTGATTCCACGGATTTCTTGAATAAGAATGAATGAAGAGGCTCTACATATCAGTTGCCCATCTGATGACTTATCTTACCAATGAAAACCACATGTTTACCATCAATGTCTAAAAAGATGTCCATTCTACAGAAGAATTCGATGATTGAATGTATGGAAAAAAACCTATTGATGACATGGATAAAAATGTATGACTACATCTGTAGTAGACAAAGGTCTCCACTAGATTGATACAGACCAAAATTAGTTTAAATCTGTGGAAAACATAAAAAGAGTTGGTATAACATTTTAATGGGGTACTCAACACCCGGGGAATCAAAATCCTCCCGATGTCTAGCCCCATATCTTGGGATATATCAGGTTAAATGGTGTATTATGAAGCTCTTGAATCAAGCAAATCACATTCAAGATTACTGAATTGATTGATCACACGTAAAGCATTCTCGGGCGAAGCTGGAAGTTCTACCTCTGCAACATTTAACTGACCATGACTTGTTCATACACCACATTTCTAATAACCA
Source organism: Viscum album (assembly GCA_963277665.1). Lineage (NCBI taxonomy): Eukaryota > Viridiplantae > Streptophyta > Magnoliopsida > Santalales > Viscaceae > Viscum > Viscum album. The sequence continues at coordinate 206,902,672 of OY728153.1, read as the reverse complement.
CCTCATAAAACATTCTTGGGTTGATGTCCCTAAAGAACACCATGAGGCCAGCCTCCAGCAGATATGTCTCCCCTCAATGGATCAAGAGCCTATTTCCACTGCTACTAAAAAAGTCTGTCCAACAAATACTATTGAGGAGAGTGCTGATCCTACCCACCACAACCATACCGATCTCGAACATTCATTAGGAACTAACTATAAAGGTTCCAAAAAAATCATAGATAAAACATACCAGCCCAAAACTACAGGATAGGCATAAGGGATAGATGGTCGAAACAAAAAAAAATTAGGTCAGCTCCCTGACTGTCGAATCAACAAAGGCCCTCAGGCTTGAGACATAATGCTGGTATCCTTTCCCATTGAATAACCCTAGTGGATCTCCTCTAGTGGTATTACCCTTCACCAATGAATTATATCAATTACCCCAACCATAATTAGGGTCTCTAGTAAAATAAAAAGTTGAATGGAGTTACTTCATACTAGAGAGAAGGATGACGTTCCTCCTCTAAGAATCTCACTCGAGACTCCTCATCCGTAAAGAGATCCAGAGCGAAGAGAAGGAGATCATTGAGCATTATCCTAAAATACTATAGTGACATACTCCCCTTATGGAGGAAGAGCAGCTCATATCACATGTTATCCTTCATGGTTTAAGAATGACATTTTGGTGGTAACTCCTTCTCAAAATCGACACATCGAACATCTGCATCCCATATCTCCCCCAAATAATGCATCCAGCACTTGAAAGATTCTACCCAAATCTTACTAACCACAAACGGAACCCATTGATCCATCCGAGATCATATCAGGTTGATGGTGATCTCAAGATCCTTAAGCTATCTCTTTCTCTCTGTGTGCGAGACAATTCCATCGTACCATCCCCAGGCCTGCCTCTTGAAATCTTGGAGTGTTCTCTACCACTGGCCATCCTACTCCTCTGTATCAACACTCAATTGATCAGCTGGATCAGCCTACTGAGCACCCAATGCCAGAGCCAATCATGGATGGCAACCTGGTTCCGTACCTGAAATGTAAAAAAAAAATCTTAAGCATGAGTGGAATGGAATTTTATATAAGATTCATTTCAACAAGTTATTTATTTAATATCCATAAAATTCCTAATTAAAAAATCCTATGTAATCTTGATGAATATACCTCTCCTAGAAGATTTATCATATAATCATTAAAGCCTTACATGGTCATTCGGTATGCTAAGAGTCCTTGCATCTGATCATATGGGGACCTAATGTCTTGTTTCCTATTCGGTCTTCCCTGGCCAATGACATGCACCGAAGTCACATATCATTGTTATCCATCCAACCCAGGTAATCCTCAATGTTCCTAAATACAAAATCCATCACATCTCTCAACAATCACCTTTAATACCATTATGTCATGAACTTATCCCCCCCAATGATTCCCCACTTGATCTAGAAATAGAGAAAGAGTGATAATGATGCTAGGGACCTACCTCCAGTAGGCCCTATGGAGGAAACCATCACCAATGGTATACAAATCTCACAAAATGGGAGGCATTAACCATTTTATAGAAACCATTTTCAGGAGATATGATGTATCAACCTAAAAAAATTCAAAAAATATATATAAAATAATAAAAATACATCTCACATTCATGTTTAATGTAAATAATGCTAGAAATACAATGAAAATATTCAAACTAAACACCAAAAGAACAAAACTGTGCACTGAAATGGCAATTGTCCCAATGTATGAGCTTGTAATTCCCATCACGGACTTTTAGTCCTCTAGGGAGCCTAAAAATAGTTTTATATACACAGGGTGAGCATAAAACTATACTCATTAGGGAAATAAAAGTTTCTAATACACAAGTGGATATGAATTCTAATTCCCCCATGTGAAAATTACAAAACCCAAAAGCACCAAACACGATATACTATCAATTCCAAATATCACCAAGGTACACCCACCAAATATTTCAAGTCATGTAATGTGATATAATAAGAAAATTAATTACAGTGTACCCTACACCACTTTCCCTCTAATTATATGCTCTCACACCCTAATGGAAAACGTATTGGCACTCCAAACTCTTTTGAAAGAACCCTATCACAATCTACCCACACACCCCATGTCCACATACCACATCACATCCCTCCCACAACCACCCATGCCTCACAACTACTCTCATCCTACCCATAGACTCCTAGGACATAAACCATAGCACATACCAAAGAAACATGGGAGACACAACACATCTCATTCTAATGATACCTTGGAAGAAAAACATTCCCACACACACTTGAGACTCAAAAGAAAAAACATCCTAATGTTTCTTTATCAATCACTTACTAGAAGAGGGAGCATGGAAGAGTAGGTGTATATTCATCCATCCATGCACCTTGATATTTGGGAAGTAAACACTCCCCAATAACAATGGGGGACTTCATCATGTAGTGCTCAACTAGGGTGGGGTGCAAATTTAATCCCACGAAAGTACACGTATACATATATATAAACCAAACACTTAGCCCAACCTATGGGGTCTCATGTAAACAACCAGCCCATAATAGTTCCACATTTTCTACTACCTCTAAATGCATGAATCATAATTAACAATGGTCTGTATAGAATTTTAAATTAGAAACCCACATAAAACCCAATTATCATGATGTTATTAGGAATTTAGTAGTTAATCCATCCCTACAAGGACAACTAACAACCATAGCACACAACCAGCGTCAGAACCAAGCCTCAAATAAGAAGAAACCTATGATTAAACACTACACACCACACTTCCTCCCCACATATCACCCAATCCAACCATTTCCATTACCTATATTCAATGTATTTTATCTATTCCCTTTATCTCAATAGTAAAACCACCAAATTATAGCTAAACCCCACAAAACACCACATACCAACCATACATGGCTTCCTTATTATATAACAACACCACACCCAGTAACATAAACACACAAAAAACCCAAATCTGTAAACCTGATTCATAACAACACCACACCAAATAAAATAGAAACAGCACACCCCAATCTCAAGCCCCTCTTGCCAACCATTTCCCATTCATCCCATAATCATCAAATATATCATCTTGAGATTTCACTATATCCTTAAATCATCCACACATACCATCATTATATCAACAGTAGCACCACAAAACCTATTAAAGGCCCAAGGAAAACATTATTCACATAAAGCACACATACACATTAAAAAAGAAAAAGTGTATTAAAATTTAACATTCTAATTCATTAATTAAACTTTGATAGATCAAAGATTATCACAGAACAAGATTGATCCTAGGGAATCCATTTATTTAACCACATATATGTGGTTAACCAATTTCATAACTCTAGAATTCAACAGGGGATCCATAACAAGTATAAAGCTTCACCCCTTCACTTTTAGAGACCACTAATGAAAACATTTTACATACACCATAAAACTCAATATATATATATATAAGATAACAAAGAAAACAAATTATCGTCATCAACATCTTCTCCATCCCTCATTCATTAATATTTTTACAAAACGTTTTATCGAAACAGGTCTAATTATATTTGTAGAGGCCTTAATTAAAAGGTGGGATTCAACAATAATCCTAAAGGGGTGATATATTACCCACTCAGGTGATAAAAAAATAATGAAATAATAAGGGCTCCCTACATCTAAGAATAAATTATCAACAACTCTTCCTTGCAAAAAAAATAGGGGGTCTGTGATTAGTATGAAATAATCCAAGAACAACTAGATTTTATGGCCACAACACAACATAATAATCCACAAGGAAGAAAGGATATGGGTGCTCCAAGAGAAAAAAGACACACATAGTGATGATAAGATAAAGGTTTAGAATATCCAAATCTTATATCAATTAATGGAAATAATTTCACTGGCAATTATAGTCTGATCATGTTCAAAACCACATTACATGTCCATTTCAAGGTCTCTAAGGCGTTAGGATATTAATGATATAATTAATATGCTTTAAATTTACTTCAGAAATGGAGAAACAATGATTTAAGCTATATTAACATAAAATAATATGTAAGAGATAGGAAACTAGAAAAAATGGGAAAAGGTGGTACTGACTTGCCATTGGGTGATTCACTCATGAGTGTAACTGATGACTGAGTAACCATCGAGTGAATCACCATAGAACAAGTCACTAATGCAACCCACCGAGGTGACCCACCGACTCCACCTAAATCCACCACTCACTTATGCCACCAACTTTCTCCCCTCACTGATGCTACTAAATGAGATCACTCTCCAGAAACACTCACTGACACCACTCGCCAACAACAAACCTATTGAAGCCCTACTTACCAATTCTCGACCTACTGATTCCAATCCTACTGACTCCTGACCTACTGACACATAACCTAATGAAACCTGACTAAGTGACACCGAACATTTCAATGCTCGACCTACCGATTTTAGACAAACCGACACCTGACCAACCAACTCCAGACCTACTAAAACCTGATGTACAAATTCTTTACCTAATGATGGTCAACATACCATTCAAAAATTATATTTTTAGACAAATCTAAAAATTAGTAGCTTTAACTCCATATAATACCTCAAAAACTAAATTTTTATAATGTAATGCCCCTAAGAGGTTTGGGTCATTACAAACATAATCATGTTCTTTAATATAGTAAGAGATTATTGTGGAAAACTGCAATTAACCATGATAAGGTGTTGTGGAGAAATCCCATTGTAAATGAAGAATCATGTGAATATGAAATTGTTTTAAGGGAAAGGTATCCTCACTTATTTAACAAGTAAATATACATTATAATGAAACAACTTACAGAAGCGGGGGATAAATATAACAACCCAAATACATATAAATTTTTTTTTTATTCATGCTTTTAATATTTATGATCATTATAATTAGGAAATTAAATAAGTGGAATATTTAAAAATCAATGAATTTATATTGATGGAATACTAACTTGACCTAATGAATAGTAACATGGTTGTTATGAATATTAATCATGCTAATTGAATAGTAACCTAACATGTGGAAGTATAAATAAAATATATGTATCTAATATGTGAATGTATGCTATTTTTATATCATGGAATAAATTAATCAATAATTTGAAAATCATAAATTTAGTGTTTTCATTTTTATGAAAACTACTTTTGTATTTAAAATTTAATAATTAATAGAATGATTTAAAAAAATATATCTTCATTAAATAGATTCATAAATTAATTATTTTTTCTTATGATTATATCATAATTTTATGAAACCATAATTATGTTTTTAATGTTTTATAAAATCATTTATAAATTTTATGTTTTTTATTTTTCGAATTAATGATATTTTTAATTTAATTTTTTTCATACATAGAAAATTATTTTCATTAAATAGAGTTCATTATTGAATTCTATATGTCTAAATTTGTTTAGGGTCAACTTTTTGGATTTTTCAAAAATAGTTGAATTTTTTATGAATAGAAAAATATTTTAATTTATAGTATTTACAAAATAAATTATTCATTGATTCATAGATGGTATATGGATGATGTAATCTGATAATCTCAAACTATCCATCATTATTTAAATATATTTAGTGATAATTATCAAACTTTTCATAGTTTGATCCAAAATAGTAAATAAATAAATAAAATAAAAAACTTCTCTCCTCCACTATAAATACAAACCCTCTCGAAATATTCCCACCACACCTTAATGCCTTATATATTGTTTAATTTATACCCAATTACAATCCCAAGCCTCTTCCCAACATCCTTGACCTGCTATTTTCACCAAAAGTCAAAAACAAAGTTCCTTAAGACGGTTTTCATGGAGGATAATTCAATATGATCTTTGAACACAATTTAATTAAAATCAAGCCATGATAAGGGACTGTTATTTGAAAATCATCATTTAATTTTTTTATAAAATTAAAAAAGAAATGTTTTTATGATGCTTTTTTTCATATTTTATGATTATTTCTTTATTCTTGAGAATTTTTTTTGATGAAGGGTGGGACATGTATCTCCCACCAATGCCTTGGGTATGATTATGTTCGATGTCAACCGTAATGGTTACTCTAAGTGTAACAGCAATCATTACACCATAAGGTTTCCATGAGGGTTATATTACAATTAATCTTAGAGGGTTTCATGATAAGTTATCTATGATGGTTACAAATCATATGGTAGCATAAAGGTGTACAATCTAATATATGTAACACCACATGTCTATTAAATTTCTTACATGTTTTGTTTAGGTTTTATGTAAATATCCTCTTTTCACAATGTAAGTTAATGATACATTATGGTAGAGAAGTACAAATTTGTAAAAATAATTTCATATGATTATATGTATTCAAAGACTAATATTTCCTTTCTTTTATTTATATTTCCATTACTAATAATTTTTTTATCATCCCATATTATTTATTTTCATTCATAGGTATTAAGGCTAGGTAAGAGAATAGAAGAAGCCAAGATGGATATTGTGATCATTTTTCATGAAATGATTTAATATGTTTAAAAAAATTATTACAGAAAAATGGATATTATTTTAATTGTATCCACATTATATTCTAGAGGGATATAATATATTTTTTATGACCAAATTCTCTAAAACTCTAAACTAGAAGGATTATTGGGAATGAAATAAAAAATAATCTAGTATAAATAATGTGATTATGTAATGTTTATGTAATGTTTCATTATAAAATTTCATGTTATAATATTCTTTTAAATTAATGAAACATAAAAAATGAATCATACATTAATATTAAAAATTATCATATTTTATTAATCACCTATTCATTTTACTATTTATAAAAAAAATTATTTAAAGTATTTATGCGTCATAAATATAAATATGAGATCTATTTTACTAAAAACATTATCATAAAAACCAGAATTTAAAAATAAAATACTTAATTATAGATAAAAATATAAATTTTTATGACATGATCTATTTTTAATTGATAATTTCATAATAAAAATAATTTTAGTGAATATAAACCTTTAATGTTTTCCCAAAATCATAGGTTTAGTTTCTTTGGGTCATATATATAGTGAATCATATTTTACTCCTTTATTTGAATTATTTATTTAATATTTATGTTATAATATTTCTTAATAATATAATATAATATTACATTCCAATTTAAATAATAATATTTCTGTTATAACTATCATCTCACAATTATTATTATTATGTTATTATTCGTGAAATAAAATTTACAATGATCATATAATTTACACATCATGTAAACAGTGCATTATTGTATCATAATTCATTCCCAAAAATTATTCCTATGGTTATTCAAATTTTATTTTAAATATACCAATAATGTGTCTTCTAGATATTTTTTATTCACTATATTGTTCATGTCTATGAGAAATCTTGGATAACATAATGATATATTACATCAAATTAATATTTTGTTATTTAATTTTCATTACAATCATATTCTAATAGTTATAATTTAATGGAGTATTTTTAATTCATATGTAATATATATTTTTTATGTAATAATATTTGATGTATTTAAATTGCAGTTCATGTAATTAATACTATATATTATACGTAAATATGAAATATATTTTTATTAAAAAATAATCACATCACATTCAAAAGTATATGTTGTTAAATTATTACACCCCTAATATATTTCATCCTTGATCATTCATCTTGAAATATTTTATGAAATATATTATAGTACATTTTTTTGACATGGATACCTTGTTTCCTCTTCATATATGTAGTTTTCCAATGTACATTGATAAGTGGAGTTTTCTTATTTAATATAACATTATCCCTATTATCCATTATCTTCACAATATAATCATTGAAACATATATCATAATTATTCTACAAAAATTATTAAATTAGTAGACTTGAGTGGTTTATTATGTACATCCTCAACATGTATTCATAAAACACATCATCAAACAGAGAATGGTATGGTGGTATTAATTAATTGTAAACAACATTGATTTGATGCAAAATCTAAAAGGGTATAATATATATTAATAGTTTCATTCCCTTCATCCCAAACCAGATGACACTTCAATATCGATATTTGAAGGAATATTTTCTCACAAACATCAAACTCTGGGTCTCATCATTGATTGGTTTTATAGGTCTTCTATCAACACAATATTTTTCAAATACATTTATTAATATATTTATCCTTATATTATATTTTTATATCATGTTCAATTTCAAATATACTAATATATCTTATTTCTTCAATTTATTGGAGTTAAAAAAATATTCCCTTATATGGATTAATAATGTACCATTTAAATGATTGAGAGCAATATATTTTTTGTACAAAATATCAAACAAAAGAAAATTTTTATCCCAAACTCCTTCAAAGTTCATAGTTATTTCTTTATAATTATCTCCCTATTTTTCTATATTAACTAAAAAATATATTATTATATATAATTATAATGTTCATATTTTATTCATGTAATTAAGATTCAAAAACATTTAATTAATACTTAGATCTCAATAAGATAAAATTAATAGAGATTTTCAATGTAGCCTCAACACCTATTGGATATATATTTTCCTTATTTATAAGTGGATAAGTATTATAGAATATTGATAAAGATTTATTTATTTATAATATAATCCAGAAACACTATGTGTCATTATTTCCTGTAAATGTTTTTAGAAAAACCAAGAAACAATCTATGGTGTGTTTCTAGACATTTCTCATTGGGCTGATAATGGGTTAATTATCCCCATAGACTTATTCCATTACAAATAGAATTTATTCTATAAAAATAAAATTAATTTATATTCATTATTCCACATATTGATTTTATACCACATTATTTTCCTCATAGATCTTTATATATATTTAGGTAATAAAAGATTATAGATATTTTTATTTGAGAGCATATTTTAATAACCAATTCATTATCATAGGTTATTCTAGTATATATAATCATTTCTTAAATATTATATCAATGTAATTGTTATTTTTTAACACTGAGACTTTCTCATTCCTTATTTCTTATATCTTTTTTTGTATCTATAAATTATCCATTTGAGCATAATTAATCATTTACAAGATGGATTTTTGAAAAATAATTTAATTGTTTCCTAAGTTGATTTATCCCTTTAGGATTACCGTTCCACTCCTTTTCTCCTACAAAAATTATTATATCAATTTTAATCCTCAAAAAAGATAATATTACTACATATATAATCAAATAGAATAATATAGAATATGATCCTTTACATGATGATAATGGATTAAAAATTCATTGTCCATGGATTATAATAATCTATTTTGAATTTTGTTTAGGTCATACTATGTGAATATATAATTCAGTCATTTATATTCACTGTATATTTCAAACATTACTCTGCTAAGATACTTCCACCTGAAATTATGTCAAATATTTCTATATAAATCAATAGATTATCTGTTTTCTAATTTTTCAATAAATCCTTCTACTACCATAAGATAATTTCTACTACCTAATCATTTTTTATTAGGAAAAAGTCCTTTGACCATTATTAACTCATTAATAAATCACTAAAATACATCCCTACAATTTCCTAATTTTCTATTAGTGATGTCATTGTCCTCTTCTATGATACCATGAAGATTTCCACCAATCCCTTTTCCTAGAAAACTATTCCTGATATTCATTCCTTCATGGAATGTTGTTTTAATAGAAAATAGATTTTTCTCTAATGTCATCAGTAATATTCAAATAATATAAGGAAAACAGAACTCACTATTCAATAAATTAGACTAGGAAATTGCATTTTCTTCATTTTCATTATATTATCAACTAATTTTAATATACTTGTGATAACATTTCTCCACAATGTGAATATTTCCATCCAAAATCCACATTTTATGAACTATTAATGAGTCTTATCATTTTAAATAAACTTTTGATCAAATATCTTATTCTCTACATTCCCATGACTTTTTTTGGATTAGAAATTATATTTATAAATATATACTACCAAAATTTTGTTGACCTAATATTTTATGAATCATATCCTCAAGAACGTAATGATTCCAATAACATTTATTAGATTAAAATATATCACTATAAACTCAAAGTTTCAATATCATATAGAATCATATGCCTTTCGAGAATCCACCATATTCACCATAATTTCATTGTATCCTTTCCATGGATACACTACTAATAAGTAAAAATAGCCACAATGTTGATAAAAAAATATTAAATATATGGAAAATATTATATCATTTTTATCACGGTATTGTTGAGATCAATGTAATCGACACAATGATGGATTATCTCATCCTTCATCTTCAATACATGGACAGAGGAACCCCATGTTAACGAACACATGCATATAAAAACATTTTTTATAGTATCATTACATTTCTTATTTAGTTGATCATTCTAAATGAGTTATTTTATATATGGAATGTATAATATAACAAAGGACCAATGTTTATGTTCAACAAGTAACTCGGCCAATCATTCCAGTTGATAGAACTGAAATTTTCTATGGAAAACATCTGAAGATTCCCTAATGTAGAATTATCATCAAAGATAATTCATTTATTTATCAAAAATATGATCTATATATAATTGTTAATTAGAAAATAATATCCACAATTGAGAAGGATATACCAAATGTGATTTGCAGTTTTACATACATTTTATAGAATTAATGGAATATTTGAAATATAGAAATTTCCTTCCATATCCCAGTAGTTGGTATTCTCTATATTAAATTATTATTAGTTCCTAATAAATATATCATAAAAATATACCCAAGGCTGAATGATAATATTTTATATAAAATCAATCTCAAAAAAAATAATTTGGGATTACTTATAATTTTGAGTTACAACGATTTCATCACTCGGGGGGGTCTAACTAATTGCTCTACCCATATGTATTGTAGTGTTTCCCTAATAATGTTTTATAAAATTAATGATAAGAATGATTATATTGTACAAGAAAAACGTAGTAAATTCAATATTCATAAATATATAACCATTTCCTTTGTCAATATTTTGTTTTCATGATAAAAATTTATTGTAGTGATAACATATGTTGTATCTTTCTCTAATGTAATTCGAGGTTTTCAGCACCTTTTATTATATATGACCCTCATCTCGGTGCAATGATTTTCATTTTTCCTATTTTCCTTATTGTTATTCACTAAGAAATGTGTGGTTTAGTGTAACCATCCTTCCCTCTATCATATTTATAGGATTATTTATCTTATTCTAGATTTCATGAAAATTGTACATTTATTTTTCACATTTAAAGAATTTGTTAGTTTCTTAAATGTAGTATCATGGGTTCTATCCTCAAAAAACATTACATTTACGTAATTGAATCCCTATCACTCATTGTAATTTGTTATATGATCATAAAAAATTAAACTATACTATTATTTTCATATCATCGACTACATTATACTATAATGATTCATTATTTTTAATCACCAATATATATAATAATGAGACTATTTCATTTTAACTATGAATGACTCAATTTAAAAATTATTTTCAATGAAATAGATTTTAGAAATTCAATAAATAGTAACGATTTAATTTTTATCATTAAAAACTATATGTGTGGCTTTAAAAACTTATAAATTTTGACTCCAAAGACACAATTCAGTTATCCTCTATTTTCATTAAAATGAGTAATTCCCTATTCATTTTAGTACAAAGTGTGTGAAGGAAATATTGAATGAAATTTTTCTTATTTAATAATTTAAATTTAATCAAGTTGATTTTACCATTGGGAATTATATTCAAGATTACTATATACCACTCCTATTTTTCCCCTATAAGAATTGTATGGTTAATATAACATTATTTTTATAAACTATTTTAATGATAAAAATATTATTCTCAATGGTATTAATTTTATGCTTCATATTTATGAGATTAAAGTATCCACCAAATGAGGGAGGTTATTTTAACATAAATTACCCAACAAAAAATATTTATCACTTGGATTAAATTATACACTTAATAATATAAAATGTATTATTCATAACATGATTATTTTGAGGAACTGCATTCAGGTTTTTCTCTTTTCATTCACCCATCATATTATGAATCTCATTTGGGAAATTGTTATATCTCCTTTCACATTGGTTGTTGTATTAATTCATTCATGTACTGTACATTTAAAGGAAATGGGTATTCATGGTATTTAACCATATAAATATAAAAAATATATAAATAGAAAATATTGAAATCAAAATTAAAAAGAATTAAATTACACTTATACCCTAACATAGGAATTTTTAAGGTTCATTCTATGTTACTTACGGATTACATCTTATTAATTAATCCCTAAAAAAATTTTCCTTACCTTGATACAAAATATAATGGAACACATCTCATTATAATCATATTACTTCATTTTATTCATATATATTCTTAATACAAACCCAAAAATCTAGAATTTTGGTTCCCTTCGAATATTTGAAATATAATAAAGTAACTAAAAACTAATTTTCGTCCAATTTTATTCTATATTCAATGAAAACCAAAAAAATAAAATAAATCCATCAATGTACTAGTTTATAAGTATTTATTTTGTTGATATATATTTATCACAGTTGAATAAATATTTTTATTGAAAAAGGAATTATTTTATTTAACTAAATTGATTTCCTATATATGTCAACATTTTTCATAGAGATAAGTTTATAGAGTTCAGAATATGAATATGTCAAAAATAGATTAATTTTTATTTAGAATAATGTATTTAGAATATAGTGAATAATCGTGTTTTTTAAAAAAAATGTACATTTTCTTTGTGAATAGTGAAAAAATCTATTTTTATTACATCTTTCATTTAATTCTAGGTATATAAAATGTCCCCTTAATTTGGTATGTATTTCATGTGAAATTTTGTTTCTTTGACTATACAAAATAAAATTAATTCCATGGTAATCATCCTTTATCATGATTATTGTATAAAATTCTATTTATTATATAAAAGTTAATTTTTCTAAAAATTATTTTCATTGTTGTTTTTATATTTATGATAAAAATATATATACCGCCTCGTTAAATTTGATTCGGTAAAATTGATTTCATAATTGGAATCTGGATTATCACATTTAATAATAAGTTCAATTTCATTTCATATCATTTTGAATAGTTACCTTGGTCAATCATTATCACCCTGGTAATGGTTAAAGGAGTTAATTATGAGGTTAAAAAATTACATATTGTTTAAAATTTTAGATTAAAACATGTTAATTTCATTAGATGACTGATATTTTACTCAAACATATAATCTCCTAAAAAATTAACAGAAAAATCTTTCTTAGTTGCCCAATGTATTACAAATAACCCCCTTTTAACTCTTCTACCCACATCATGGAGTTCCTGGACTCATCAAATGAACATCCTATGAAGGCACATGGGGTAATATAAGCGAGGTTTTTCAATGAAGTGTTAAAATTATTAATTAGGTGTTTAATGTTTATTCATTATTAATACTTTTTAAAATATTAATTAAATGTTATTTTGTAATAAAATCAATATGTAATATATTATAAAATATAAATTACATAACAGTAAAAATCATTTTCATCTCATTTTCAATGTGTACGTACATTCTACTATATCAAGGAAATGAAGTGATTCATTTTTCATGATTAATATTCACGGTCACATGTAATAGTGTTTTAAATATATATATATATAGGAAAATTATAAAAAAATATTCTAATAGAAATTTAAGCATACCTTTATTAATATGGTAATAACTATGGTTTTCTTGATGTTATAAATGGAATATCTTCACAACATTCAACGTAAACATAACCAATTTTTGCAATAGAATAAAACATTATAAAAAAAAGAATTAATTAGTGTAATGAAAATTTAATGAAAATGAAAACTTTTATTATGAATTTATAAAACTAATATACATTTATTAATAAATATGATAAATATCAAACTAAATCGAGTTGGGTCTCGATGTAAAGGATTTTCGTCTAAAAATATTGTTTTAATGATTTCTTTCAAACTCAATTTCCACCAAATCCATATTATATTAAATGATTATGAAATATCCTTGTAAATTCGTTAACGGTATTTAATGTTAATTTTTAACTATATTTCACATTATTTACAAAGGATAAATCATGCAACTTTCAATATTTTTTGTACTGATTATGTTTCATGTTTTATTAAAATATAGAAAATTTTAATAAATACATATTGAAACCCATTTCCATACATCATAATAATAATTCATTATCATGATTATTATACAAGGTCACATGGTTTTTATACAATGATTTTATTATCACACATTTTGGATTTTTTCATATTTTTTAGTTTTTAATGAAAAAATAAATTTATGATTTTGATTATTGAAAAAAGAAGTATATTTTATTATTGGATGAAATCAAGATTTAAAAATATTTTATTAAAAATGTTTAATCACAAAGTAAATTTATCTTTACATGGTACATTGGAATAATATATAAAAATGGGTGATCCTAATAATGATCTCATATGAATTGGATAATGACGTTCTCCTCAATGGAGAACATGAGAGAGATCACAGGATATGTACATCCTAGGAAACTGGCCATGTTTCAATTAATATGACATTTATTTAAAAATTTTGAACATGGGTAATGAATTGGACCCTATATGATACCTATATTTTTATTGGATAAGAGTTATTATTGAAATAATTTCATTTCATAAGGAAATAAATCTTTATTAACCTTTGATGGGGAAAGTTTTGTTTTTCTAATACATGTTTTTGGAGTACCCACATGCCTCCATATGACTTCAAATATTTCATATGAGTAATAATGGATTTTAAAACATGTTATTACATAATGGTTGATGTTCATATAATGAAATTTTTTATTAATATGATCACTGCTGTATGAGGAAAATGTAATCATATTCATGAATTTTCAAGTATTCAATTGACTAAAATAAATCCTATAATATTATTTCCAAAATAGAAATTTGGTTTTAAACTAAATTTTATGAATTCTTTTCACAGTATATATAGATACACTGCAATTAAATAAAGTAAATAAATTTATATTGACGACCATCCTCTACGAAGATATTTTTCTTGAATAAAATAAGTGTTTATACATAATGCCTTGTATTTTTAACAAGTGAATAATTTTTATATGTCTACTATTTTGATAATTTATTCCATAGTATAATAATACTATAACCGCAAATGATCATGTGAATATAAAAAAAATATTTTCTTTCTTTTATACTCATATTTTATTGTTTTTAAAATTAAGGGGAATTATAGGCTTTTATGATGATACTATTAGATAACATTACTGGTTAGGGGAATATATAAAATTCCTATTAAAGAATCAATAATATATGGTAAAATTACCATAAAATACATTTTCATTTATTTAATATATATATATATATAATTAATCTCTTTTAATATCAATTTTATATACAAGAGATAGATACATTCATTTAGCAATTCATTAAGAGGAAAATATTATTCCAAATTAGTAACCTAGAAGGAATGGATGTAAATAGTTTATAGACATACTAACTCAGATAGTATAAGATATTAGTGATTTCAACCATGAAATATATTGACATAATTCCCCATATATAATCATTTCCCTAGTATATCATTTCCTAAAATAACACCTCCTTCTACGAATTTTTCATCAGACCAGGTGAAATATATTTGATGAATAAATTCATTGGAGATTATTTTCAATGTTTTTGGATTTATTGATCATCCAATGGTAAACTATTATAGTCATCATTTTTAATTTTTGTTTTATTTATGTGTGTCCCCTATTCATAATACTATGTAAAAGGTTGATATCAATGCAAGGAAGTGTAAAATTTTTAATAAAATATTTCGATAATAGTGATACTATTGTTAGTTGGCATAGAGTAGAAAGGATATTTATGGAGATGAAGCAACCTAATGAAGACTTGGTGAAATATTATAAATATTATTTTCCACACTATATATGTATGCATATAATTTTTATAAATAATATTATAGAATGATATTAACATTATACAATCAAATAATGATAAGTTTATATAGAGACCCATGATTTACAATAATAAATATCACATATTTATATTTGAATATTCAATATATTTCAGAAATACACTCCCATAGAAAATAATAGTTTAGTTCCTTCAGGGTCAAGGAACACAATCTACTTGTTTTTAAAAGAATTTCAATAACCCCCAAAAATAGTTTCCCCTTTTGTACTCTTCATAAAAAATCCCTATACAAAACCATCCTTCATAACTATGGGAAAAGAATAATAATCACGAGTTAGATCAGATTATCTGTATGGATAATCATGGGAAATACATAAACATATCTTGAGAATATGTTTATGGGAAAATTTGAATAACATATAAAAACCATACCATACATATCAAATATCAAAATCATGAGACATGGAATAAACATTGATAGTTAATGAAATATAATTCATAACGTAATTAAAGAAAATGATCCATGAAAGTATAACATTGACATAAGAAATGAAATTATGACATAAGAATAAGAATATTAAATAATGTACAAATTAGTTATGGAACATTTACATGGATATCACATTGGAATGGGTTAACTCCAGATTATATCATAGTATTAAAGTTTTAATTCTAATACGATCAGAGTAAAAATAGACCATTACTAAATAGGGTATACTCTACATTCAAATACTATTTATCTCATGAGATTTAAATCATCTACCCATGCATTAGATTGAGATATAGTTATCACACATCACATAATGAAATTTACAAATACATGTTTCATAAATTAATAAAATATTCATCATAGAGAATCTTATGAAATGAAATAGGTTCCATAAACATTTAATTATATAATAAAATTATTAAGTGAAATATGTTTTGTACAAATTACATATTTTCCTTATAACATTCTATATAGGTAAATAATCGGTATTCATAAGAATTTTATCATGATATAACTATCGGATGAGAAATGGGTTGCATACACCCCATTCCTTCATAATTTTAAAAAATCTAGAGAATTAATAATAATTGAATCATTGGATCAAATCCCCATTAAAACATAAGTTACATCAAACAAATTCATAATTTATGGAAATTAATTTTGAATGATTATTGGATACATGCCAAGTAAAAAATATTTTTTTCACCTTTAAATTAACTTTTAAAACCAAAAATATGAAAAATATTTTTAAAAATATTTTTTAATAATAATTACAGTAGAAACATATAAGGTAAATTTAAAAAAATGATATAATAGTTTCTTGAGTGAAATAATAATTTTACAGGAAAAAAAATATTTTAAATAATTTGAAAAAAATTAAAATTCATTTAATTATAAATAATAGTGGAAACATATAAAAGAATATTTAAAAAATTGAAATATTTCTCCACAAAAAAATATCATTTCCACATTCTATACACTTCATGAACCCTTGAATATTTCAAATTAATATCTTCCTTAAAAAACTTTTAAAAATTTACTGTAATCCTCGATGAATGTAATGGTCAAATAGAGCTGAATTCTATTCACACCATAAAAATTAAAACAACGATTCTATAAACATTTTTTGATAAATACAGATTGTCCATATTTTTAAAATAATGTGAATATTATATTTAGAACAATTGGTAAAAATTTTATATGTATTTAAATTTTTTAATACATTTATTTTGTATTGTTGAAAACATTTTGATATCATTTTTAGAAATGACATATATGGATGAAAATGATATTTCATCCCATGAGAAAAATAAACATTCTATTTTTTAAAATCATTTTTGAACTATTGAGTACATAATGATAGAAAAATTAAGAGAAATGACATATTATCCTAATATTACAATAGGATAATAAATTTCATGTGTTTCCTAACGTATGGATTAAAAGAGTTCATTATCATATTCATACACATATATGATTCAGATAAATGATGAAATTATATCCTAAACAATTTACCAATTTAGTCACATTGAATCTTAAACAAAAGAAATAAAAAAAATGATAATTAAAATGTAAATAAAATATAAAATAAATATATTACATTTTAAATATTTTATATAAAAACTTCGTAAAAGAATATAAGTCTAAAAAAATATTTCTCAAAAAGTGGAAATGTAATAAACATTAATTACCACCTTGGTGACATTTTAACATCAAACAATATGATAGACTGAACAGATAATGTATATTTAAATCCCAATTTTTTTAAATAAATAATCATAAAATAAAATCATGGGATTTATATACACTGTATAAAAGAAACATGCTGTGAATACGGAATGTTTCACACAGAAAAAATTAGATGAAAATCCCTTACCTTAAATCCTAACTTACTTTATACACCATCAAATATATTGTATAATAAATATATCTGTATTATATATTAATTATAGTAACATAATATTATTTATCATACCAAGTTTTATTTTCATAAGAACATTTATTTCATGGTAAATAAAAATTCCATGTCAATATCATGTTTTTGGCAATAACTATTTGTTTTCTTGAATGTTTTGAATTGTAATTTTCAGTAAAATTACTATGCTAATTTTTTAATCATCTATATAAATTTAAAAATTGTATAAATATCATATATATTAACTATATATCTAGTTATATTAACTCATAAATTTAATACATGGAAAAAATAAATCCAGCATTCATAGGATCAGTAGGTCATTGGTACGCATAAACGCAATTTCCATTTTTTCAATTAATAGATGGAATAGAAAATGAAAAATAATTCATAATTAAAAAATAAAAATAATTTTTTACGTATGGAATATATTCATTAAATCTATTCTTTTTACCTTGATTGAAAATATTACTGAAAAAATGAATAACATCGATTCATGAGGCATAAGTCTGCCTCACCCATGAATATTGTCATTGAATCCCCCCCAAATAGTGAATGTATATTTTATATAATATATAAAAAAGATTAATTTTGATAGAAATTTCTAATTAAATCATTTAATGAGTAATTAGTAACATCTATGTAAATTAAAATGAAAAACACATCACATTAGTTTGAGAGGAGGTAGTTCACCATATACCCATGCGATATTTTTATTTTCCAATGGTTCAGAAGGTAAGAAGGTATATGTGATATTTTAATTAAATATGTGTAATAATATCATTAATATCATGTATAAATAATATCTAAATCATTATATTCATCTATAATGTAACATCCTGAGATTTTATGAGAAATTGTTTTTTATGTATTATGTTATATGCAACACTGAAAGAATCTTTCACTGCACACAATACGGACTTGGCTTGCATTACACGCAATCGCGACCTTCCTCGATAGCGTGTGTAGTACGCAATACCGAGTTTCACTAAGCAATGATATATTATTATGAACTAGCCATTATGAATAGTATTAACTACATTTTGAATTTTATTATTCATCATACACATTTTCTAGAACATGGTAAGAGAACAAAATAAATTTTTCGGGTAAAATAAGTATTTTTCAAAAAATGCAGTTTTGCCACCTTTGGATGGCGCACCCACATTAAATCTAGTTTCTGACTTGATTATAAGTTCAATTTGACAAAATAAAATTCTTCTTTTGAATCAGGGTATAAAAATTTACTTTGGATAAATTTTTTATATTTTTCTGATAACTTTCATATTTTGATGATTAGTAAAAATACGCTTATTTTTAATTAAAAACAACTTTTTTCATTGAGATAATTTATATAGTTAAATTATAATATTTCATGGTTTTAAATTATAAATAGAATATATTTTTACCATTTAATTTAATGTATGTCGTTAGCATTAATTTCACATTGAATTCATAGGTAAAACCATTTCAATCTTTGGCAATGTTTTAACTTCTAAAACTCGTTTTCTTAACAACATGATTTATTTTAAATTAATTACAGCAAATTATATTTCTTTAATTTTGAAAAATGGATTAAATATTTGGAATCATTGGGTCCAAATTATGTTAATAGTCTACTTTTTATTTTTGGGCATTATGAATAGTAACCACAGGGAATTTTATTTACCATAGTTAAAGGTAAATCGGGTAATTAAGGGTAAATATAAGATTATAAAATTACCCTAACACCTGACAAAATCTTATTTGACGACTAAAAGTCCACCCATATCACCTAAGTATTGTATTAGATTCATTTAATTGACTTTTTTCCATGAATATAATTTAATTATTATTAAAACCAAAAAATGTGACAACATGTCACTTTCTTAAATCTTATAAGTATAATAATTTTAATTTAGTTATAAATTAAATAAAACTTCAAAAATGAATAGTATACAGAACTATAATAACATTCTCTACATAATAGGAATTTATTTGGAATTTTTAGGGATTAAATAATTATCATTAAATATGACACAATAGTGATGTTGAAATTATTTTATTAATTAAAATATCAAATAAATGGTATTAAAAATATTAAAATAAATATTATATGAACTATTTAATGTTCTCCACTAATATTTTAGATACATATGACATTTTAGGAATATATTAAATCTTTTAGTTCGAACATATCTTATGTATATATTTTATTTAAATTCAAATAATTGAATAGTGTCAAAATTGACACTATTGTTATTTTATAAAAATAACATATTATAAAATTGTTTAAAAATCACAAAAATATTTAAAAATTATAAATTAAAATTTATATGGTCGAAAATTTAATAACGTGTCAAATTATGGAAAATTCACAACACATATGTAATTATTTATAATAATTTAAAATTTAGAATATTATTACCACAAATAAAATTAAATTGATAAATAAGGATAAATCAAGATTATAATGTTTAAATTAAATTCCTAACATGTCTAAATTTTATTTTTTGATGATATTACAACCCTATGTCATCTAATATTTCGATATGAGTCATTTTGGTAGTTTTTAAGTGGGGTTGGGATTTAATATAAACTAATATTTCTTATATTTCCAAAGGTGCCCCCCTCCTCCCTTATAAAAGGGCACCTCCTCCCTCTCCTCCTCACACCAATTTGAGCCTTCAAGCTCGGCCAACCCCTGCACATTTCACTTCCCAACTTCCCTAGAAACATCCTAGAGGTCCTGGTCATCTTCGAAGACCAATTTTAGTGCCCTAAAAGGAGGTTTCAAAGAGGAGCTTCAAAGAAGAGGTAATGTCCCTTACCGATTATTTCAACTCTATTTTTTCTTCTAATTCTTCTTCTTCGTTTGTTTCATTATGAAGTAATAACATCAGTATCACTCATATAATGATATGTTATTATAAGTATTAAATAACCCTATTTCACCATCTATCCATCCTACGGAAAACGAAATCATCGCGCGTGCGTACGTACGGAGTACCGTCTCCACGCCGTGGTGTAATCTATTTTCCATCACCACCTTACATGGATGGGTATAATGGTTCAAGTAAATAACTATATATTATTATTTTAAGTTGGTATTAATTCTGAAATAGTATACATACACTCCAATACAATTCCACGATCATGGGAACGATATCATCGCTCGTGCGTACGTACGGAATACCGTCTCCATGATGTGATGTGATTCGTTCTACATGATATTCATTGAATAATTATTATATAAATGAATTTAATGAATAAATATGATATATAGTACACTAATACCATTCTGTAAATGAGGTATCTATAACCTTAAGAGAAGAATAAGAATTTAGTCGACAAAACACGCATAAGAACAAAAAGTAATAAACACCCGAATAACAAGTAACAATGAAATATTACTAATAAGAAGCTTATAATATGACCATATATGATATCATAACAATGATTATGATTCTGGAATAAGTCAAGGACATTATTTAAATCATTATACAAGAGGTTCGGACACTTATGAAGCAAATCGGACCTAAGGTAAGGGAAAATATCACAATCTCATTTTTATCCGAGATTGCTTATACTTTGGTATTTACTGGGGTGTATTTTATCATCCACATACATGTTTCCTCAATATGTAATATTATTCACATCCTCCTAAAATTTTTTAAATCCAATTTTAACCTTCGGTGAGTTTTTAGTAAATTATATGAAAGGAATCTTTTGTCGTTTTTCGTAAGAGGTACTTTTTGACTTTTCTGAAAAAATTACGAGAAGAATGTTTTTTTACTTATACGGTATGAATGGATTTTTAAAACATTATTTCCAAGAATATTCATTTAAAAGTTTTCATGTTTATTTTTAATCAACTTATTTTAGTTTAAAATTGTATGACATGTTAAGAAAAGAAATGTGTTTTTGAAGTAGAAAGGATATTTTCCTCAAAAATGGAGTTCAAGTGTTTTATCAAAATTATTTTCCATATAAGATAATATAGGGTTATGTTTCTATCCCTAATATTAAATTGATTTTATTATGTTGTGATGGAATTATTTTTATGAATTCATTTATCTTATATGAATTGTTTTATGATGTCACGATGTTTAAGAATCCCATTTTTATTACACGGGTTATGCAATGATGTATGATTTGTGATTTTGTGGAACACATAAGAATGGTATCATTATGAGATAGGTGGGACCTATATCTCCCTCTAATGAATTGGGTAAAGATTTTATATCTCATGAGATAGACATGGCTGGAACGGCAGGTTAAACCGGTTTAGTGAAACAGGACTGAAATGAGGAGTGAACTCGGTTCAGAAATGGACTTTGTCCACTAAGATAGTCTTGGAAATGAGTCTTGAATAATAAGAAATGATTCTCTATGATTATGTGTGTATGCCACAAAGTTCCATGTTTTATGTTATTATTATTGTGATTACATTCCTCTACCATGATTTATCCCATGTTATGAAATTATGATCTCTTTTGCAGGGTAGTATTTACAAAATGTTATGTTCTTATGAATTTGATTTGATTGATATTTATTTTTTTTACCCTTACTGAGCATTTGAGCTCACCCTTTTGTATGTTTTCTTTCCCCAGGTCAGGAAGAAGGGTATTAAGTAAGATATTCCAAAAAGACACTATAGATATGAGGAAATAAATGGGAGATAGTGTAGATGCTTTATGAACTAGTTGTTTATGTTTCCCAGTTTCTAAAGACACTATACCTATACGGTCCTTTCATGGTTTTGTTATATGTTGTAATAAGTGTACTTCAATTTTGAAGTACTAATAATGTATGTAATGTATGGTTCATTATAGTCGGTATTAGAGTAAAGATATAGTCAACCTTTGGAAACTAGGATGTGAAATCCTCAGTAAGAATCCTAAGGATAAGTCTAAGCATAGAACACAATCTTAGTGTTTTAGAAATGACCATGAATAACCTAGGATAAGACCTTAAGTGTGAAATTTTATTCTTGATTATGTGGATTTCCTATTATAATTAGTGTTGCTCACACTATTCTTCTTGGTTTTAGTCAATGACTGGAACCCGAAGGAGCTGTGTTAATGCGGAATGTGACGGGAAATGCAATGATTGTCCCCCTGAGCAACCAAATGTTATGAGAGTTGGAATGAAAAATCTTATAGCCATGCTCACACAACTTTCTCAAGTTATGAATCATGCAGGACTTCCAAATGAGAAATGGAAGGAGCAACATTATGTTGAATCCTTCGTGAGGCAGTGTCGGCCTTCATTCAGCGGATCTACTGATCCATTAGTTGCTGAAAAATGGATCAGTACTACTGAAAAGATATTTTCATCTCTTCAATGTTCTGAACATGATAAATTCATCTTAGCAGTGTATCGTTTGGAAGGTGATGATAATCGATGGTGGAATCTTATCCAAAATACGAGGCCAAGAGATGAAATTGAGTCCATGGAATGGGACAAGTTGAAGAACTTATTTTTCAATAAGTACTTTCCTCGTATTCTCCGAACTTAGATGGAGAAAGAGTTTCTTGAAATTAAGCAAAAGGATGATGAATATGTTGGTACCTATGAAGCAAATTTTACAAGACTTGCAAGGTACGCTTCTGGTATTATTATCCAACCTTAGAGTAAGATCGATCGATTCTTTAGTGGCTTAAAACCACATCTTCGTAGGGTGTTAGCCATAAGGGACTTCAATAACTACGAGGAAATTGTTCGATGTGATCTCAAGGTTGAGATGGAGATTGGTGTAACCCATTAGTCACATGGGTTTGATAAGAAGAGGAAATGGAATTCAAAGGAAAATCTAAAGACCACATTGAAAAGAAGATGAGTTTTCCCTTATGCTCAAAGTGTGGAAATAAACATGGAAGAAATTTTCTTAAGGGGACAAGAAAATGTTATAAGTGTGGAAAATAAGGTCATCGGGAAATTGAATATCGAAATAATGGGAAGAAGATGTCTAATGATGCAAACAAAGGAAGGGATACACGGAATGAACCTACTACACTTCAATGTTTCAAGTGCAAGGATATGGGGAATTATTCCAATCAATGCCCAAATCTAAGGGTTGATGATGATGATCGACGTCAACAAACTCTTAAGGCCAAAGACAAAGGAAAGTCACATGCAATTACTATCGGCGATGTGGAGTACGACAACGAAGTGGTGAGAGGTACACTTACCATCCACTCTAAAGTAGCAAATGTTATATTTGATTCTGGATCCACCCACTCTTTTATTTCTGAAGAAATTTCTTAAGGGTATCACTGTATTACCTCAACAATTAGATGTTGAGTTGGTTGTGACAACTCCTAATGGCACAACAGTCGCATCAAAAGTTTACAATTCTTCTCCGATTGAAGTTTGTGGGAAAGTGCTTCCTGAAAATATTGTGATCCTTCCTATAGTGGAATTTGATGTGATTTTTGGCATGTATTAGCTTTCTTTATATGGAGTTCATATCAATTTCCAAAGAAGGGAAGTAACATTTCATATTCTAGATCAATCTATGATCGTCTATCGATGCAAGGAAGAACATAACCTTCCAGTGGAAATTTCTTCCATCTTATGGGTCTTGATTCCACTAAATGAAGGTTATTTATCTCAAATGGTTGGTGAGAAACTCATGATTAAGAATATTCCCATTGTACGGGAGTTTGATGATGTCTTTCTGGAGGAATTTTCGGGTCTTCCACAAAATCGTGAAGTTGAGTTTTCAATAGAACTCATACCAGGTGCTTTACCTATTTCAAAGACACCTTATTGAATGCCCCCAATTGAGTTACAGGAATTGAATAAGAAAATCCAAGAGAATCTTGATAAAGGATTCATACGCCCTAGTGCGTCACCTTGGGGAGCACCTGTTCTGTTTGTTAAGAAGAAAGATGGATCAATGAGACTCTGCATTGATTATCGAGAACTTAACAAGATCACTATCAAAAACAAATATCTTCTCCAACGCATTGATGACTTATTTGACCAACTACGCAGAGCTGAATACTTTTCCAAGATTTATCTTCATTCAGGGTATCATCAATTAAGGGTCAAAAGGGAGGATATACCAAAGACGGCTTTCCGTACAAGGTATGGACACTATGAATTTATTGTGATGCCATTTGGTCTTACTAATGCCCCTGCTATCTTCATGGATCTGATGAATAGAGTCTTTAGAGACTATCTTGATCAGTTTTTGGTAGTCTTTATAGATGATATTCTTGTCTATTCAAAGAGAAAGGAAGAACATGAAAATCACATGAGAATTATATTGAAGACCCTTAGAAAGGATAAGCTTTATGCCAAATTTACCAAGTGTGAATTTTAGATTCAAAAAGTTGCATTTTTGGGACACATAATCTCAAAAGAGGGGATATCTGTGGATCCAGCAAAAATAGAGGTTATCGAAAGATGGTTGAGACCAACAACAGTAACTGAGATCCGAAGTATTCTTGGTTTGGCTAGATATTATCGACGTTTTGTGAAAGATTTTTCACGATTATCTAATCCACTCACCAAGTTGACTCGGAAAGGAGTTAAGTTTGTTTTGACAGAGGAATGTGAAGAAGTTGAAAAGAAGGTTATCCAGTGCACCTGTACTCACACTTCCTTGTAGTAGAGAAAGGTATGTGATCTACAGTGATGTATCCAAGAAGGGATTGGGGTGTGTTCTTATGAAAAATTATATAGTGATAGCTTATGCCTCACGACTATTGAAAATCCATGAGCAAAATTACCCAACTCACGATTTGGAGTTAGCTGTGGTAATATTTGCATTAAATATTTGGAGGCATTATCTTTATGGAGAAAGGTGTGACATTTATACTAATCACAAAATTTTAAAATATATTTTCACACAAAAGGATCTAAATATGCGCCAAAGAAGATGGTTAGAGTTGATTAAGGATTACGACTGCTCTATTAATTACCACCATGGGAAAGCAAACAAGGTGGCAGATGCATTAAGTCGACAAGTCCATGCCAGTTTATCCATGATGAGGATCACAAAAGATCCAATATTTATGGATTTACAAAGGATGGATCTTGGAATTATAATGGAAGGGGGAAAATCGTATCTTTCTCAAATGAATGTTCAATCATCTATACATGTGAAGATTAAAGAGGCACAGAAAGAAGATGTATAGTTACAAAAGAAGGTGAGAAATGTTCCGGAATTCAACCTTGATTGTGATTGGATAATAAAGTTTAGGAATCAGGTTTGTGTTCCTCTCATCCCTGAATTAGAGAAGGAGCTTCTGGATGAGGCTCATAGTTCTTCATTCTCTATTCATCCTAGAAGCACGAAGATGTATAGGGACCTGAAAGAGTACTTCGGGTGGGATGGCATGAAAAGAGATGTTGCTGAATATGTCTCTAGATGCATGGTTTTTCAGCAAGTTAAAGCAGAGAGACAGAAGTCTAAGGGGCTATTACAACCATTACCCATACCCGAATGGAAATGGGAAAACATCACTATGGACTTTGTCACCGGAATTCCTAAAACATCCAAAGGCAATAATGTTATCTGGGTCATAGTTGATCGTCTTAAAAAGTATGCACACTTCATTGCTATTAGAGAGGATTTCTCTCTAGATCAGCTTGCCAGGATATATGTAAAGGAAGTGGTAAGATTGCATGGAGTACCACTTTCTATTATATCTGATCGGGATCTGAGTTTTACCTCAAAGTTCTGGCGAAGTCTTCAGCATACTCTGGATACAGAGTTGAGTTTCAGCACTGCTTATCATCCTCAGACAGACGGTCAGTCTGAGAGGACAATTCAAACACTAGAATATGTGTTGAGAGCTTTCTCTATAGATTTCAAAGGTGGTTGGGATCAACACCTACCTTTGGTGGAATTTTCATATAATAATAGCTTTCAGTCCAGTATTCAGATGGCTCCTTATGAAGCTCTCTATTGAAAGAAATGCAGGAATCCAACTTGCTGGGATGAATTTGGGGAAAGAAAGGTATTAGGACCTGATCTTGTTGATCTAATGGCAAAAAAGGTCAGATCTATTCAATAACACATAAGAGAAGCTCAGAGTAGACAAAAAAGTTATGCCGACAACTGAAGAAAAGACCTAGATTTTGAAGTGGGTGATAAAGTGTTATTACGAATATCTCCCTGGAAGAGGGTCATGAGATTTGTAAAGAAGGGAAAGTTGATCCCTAGATATATCGGTCCTTTTGAAATTATAGATCGGGTTGGGAAGGTAGCTTACCGATTGGTTCTTCCACTGAATCTATCTCAAGTTCACGATGTGTTCCATGTATCTCTCCTGAGAAAGTACATACCTGACCCTTCACATGTACTCAGCTCAGAAGTTGTACCGCTAGAACAAGATCTTTCTTATGAAGAACAGCCGATAGAGATTCTAGATCATAGTGAAAAAGTCCTACGGAACAAGACCACTCGCTTGGTGAAAGTTTTATGGAGGAACCACCAATTAGAAGAAGCTACATGGGAGCTTGAGGATATAATGAGGGAGAGATATCCTCATCTGTTAGTTAAAAGTGACGAATTTCGAGGGCGAAATTCATTTTAAGGGGGGTAGAATGTAACATCCTGAGATTTTATGAGAATTTTTTTTATGTCTTGTGTTATACGCAACACCAAATGAATCTTTCACAGCACACAATACGGACTTGGCTTGAATTACACGCAATCGCGACCTTCCTCGATAGTGTGTGTAGTACGCAATACCGGGTTTCACTAAACAACGATATATTATTATGAACTATCCATTATGAATATTATTGACTACATTTTGAATTTTATTTTCCATCATACACATTTTCTAGAACATGGTAAGAGAACAAAATAAATTTTTCGGGTAAAATTTGTATTTTTCAATAAATGCAGTTTTGTTGCCTTTTGATGGCGCACCCACATTAAATCTAGTTTTTGACATGATTATAAGTTCAATTTGAAAAAATAAAATTCTTCTTTTGAATCAGGGTATAAAAATTTACTTTTGATAAATTTTTGATATTTTTCTGATAACTTTCATATTTCGATGAATAGTAAAAATACGCTAATTTTTAATTAAAAACAACTTTTTTCATTGAGATAATTTATATGGTAAAATTATTATATTGAGTGGTTTTAAAGTATAAATAGAATATATTTTTACCATTTAATATAATTTATGTCATTAGCATTAATTTCACGTTGAATTCATAGGTAAAAACATTTCAATCTTTGACAATGTTTTAACTTCTAAAACCCATTTTCTTAACAACGGGGTTTATTTTAAATTAATTATTGCAACTTATATGTTTTGAATTTTTAAAAATGGATTCCATATTTGTAATTAGTGGGTCCAAATTATGTTAATAGGCTACTTTTTATTTTTGGGCATTATGAATAGTAACAACGGTAAATTTTATTTACCATAGTTAAAGGTAAATCGGGTAATTATGGGTAAATATAATATTATAAAATTACCCTAACACCTTCCAAAATCCTATTGGATGACTAAAAGTATACCCATATCACCTAAGGTTCGTATTCAATTCATTTAATGGACTTTTGTCCATGAAAATAAATTAATTATTATTAAAACCAAATAATGTGACAACATGTCACTTTCTTAAATCTTATAAGTATAATAATTTTAATTAAGTGATAAACATAATGAAACTTCGAACATTAACAGTCTTCAGAAAGCTAATACAATTATCTACATCATAGGAATTTATTTAGAATTTTTATGCATTTAATAATTATCATTAGTTATGACACAATAGTGATGTTGAAATTATTTTATTAATTAAAATATCAAATAAATGGTTTTAAAAATATTAAAATAAATATTATATGAACTATTTAATCTGATCCACTAATTTTATATATACATATGACATTTTATGAATATATTAAATCTTTTAGTTCGAACATATAAGTCTTAATATATTTTATTTAAATTCAAATAAATGAATAGTGTCAAAATTGACACTATTGTTATTTTATAAAAATAACATATTATAAAATTGTTTTAAAATCACAAAAATATTTAAAATTTATGTGGTATAAAATTTTATAAAGTGTAAAATTATGGGAAATTCACAACACATATGTAATTATTTATAATAATTTAAAATTTAGAATATTATTATCACAAATACAATTAAATTGATAAATAAGGATAAATAAAGTTGATAACGTTTAAAATAAATTCCTAACATGTATAAGTTTTATTGGTTGATTAGATTACAACCATTTCTCATCTAATATTCGGATATGAGTAATTTTGTAAGTTTTTAAGAGGGGGGATTTAATATAAACTAATATTTCTTATATTTCCAAAGATGCCCCTCTCTTCCCTTATAAAAGGGCACCTCCTCTCTCTCCTCCTCACACCAATTTGAACATTCAAGCTCGGCCAAAACCTGCCCATTTCACTTCCCCAATTCCCTAGAAACATCCTATAGGTCCTGGTATTCTTCAAAGACCAATTTTAGTGCCCTAAAAGGAGGTCTCAAAGAGGCGCTTCGAAGAAGAGGTAATGTCCGTTACCGATTCTATCAACTCTATTTCTTCTTCTACTTATTCTTATTTAGTTGTTTTATGATGAAGTAATAACATAAGTATCACTCATATACTGATATTTTATTATAAGTATGAAACAAACCTATTTCACCATCTACCCATCCTACAGAAAACGAAATCATCGCGCGTGCGTACGTATGGAATACCGTCTCCATGCCGTGGTGTAATCTATTTTCCATCACCACCTTACTTGGATGGTTATAATGGTGAAAATAAATAACTATATATGATTATTTTAAAGTGTTATTGATTCTGAAAGAGTATACATACACTCCAATACAATTCCACGATCATGGGAACGATATCATCGCTCGTGCGTACGTACGGAATACCGTCTCCATGATGTGATGTGATTCATTCTACATGTTATTCATTGCATAATGATAATATAAATGAATTGAAGGAATAAATATGATATATAGTACAATAATAAGATTCTGGAAATGAGTTATTTATAACCTAAAGAGAAGAATAAGAATTTATTCGACAAAACACGCATAAGAACAAAAAGTAATAAACACCCGAATAACAAGTAGCAATGAAATATTACTAATAATAAGATAATAATATGACCATATATGATATCATAACAATGAGTATGATTATGTAATAAGTCAATTACATTATTTAAATCATTATACAGGAGGTTCGGACACTTACGAAGAACATCAGACCTAAGGTAAGATAAAATAGCACAATCTCATTTTTATCCGAGATTGTTTATACTTTGGTATTTACTGGGGTGTATTTTATCATCAAAATCCATGTTTCCTCAATATGTAATATTATTCACATCCTCCTACAATTTTTTAAATCCAATTTTACCCTTCGGTGAGTTTTTAGTAAAGGATATGAAAGGAATCTTTTTTCATTTTTCGTATGAGGTACTTTTTGACTTTTCCTACAAAAGTACGAGAAGAATGTTTTTTTAACTTATACGGCATGAATGGATTTTTAAAAAATTATTTACAAGAAGCTTACTTTACAAGTTTTCATGTTAATTTTTAATAAACTTTTTTTAGTTTAAAATTGTATGACATGTTAAGAAAGGAAAAATGTTTTCGAAGTAGAAAGGATATTTTCCTCAAGAATGGAGTTCAAGTGTTTTATCAAAATTATTTTCCATATAAGATAATATAGGGTTCTATTTCTATCCCTATTATTACATTGATTTGATTATGTTGTGATGGAATTATTTTTATTAATTAATTTATCTTATATGAATTGTTTTATGATGTCACGATGTTTAAGAATCCCATTTTTATTACATGGGTTATGCAATGATGTATGATTTATGATTTTGTGGCACACATAAGAATGGTATCATTATGAGATGGGTGGGACCTATATCTCCCTACAATGCATTGGGTAAAGATTTTATATCTCATGAGATAGACATGGCTGGAACGGCGGGTTAAACCGGTTCAGTGAAACAGGACTGAAACGAGGAGTGAACTCGGTTCAGAAATGGACTTTGTCCACTAAGATAGTCTTGGAAATGAGTCTTGACTACTAAGAAATGATTATCTATGATTATGTGTGTATGCCACAAAGTTCCATATTTTATGTTATGATTGTTGTGATTACATTTCACTACCATGATTTATCCCATGTTATGAAATTATGATCTCTTTTGCAGGGTAAGATTTCCAAAATGTTATGTTATTATAAATTTTATGTGATTGATATTTCTTTTGTTTACCCTTACTGAGCATTTGAGCACACCCTTTTGTATGTTTTCTTTCCCCAGGTCAGGAAGAAGGGTATTAAGTAAGATATTCCAAAAAGGGACTATATATATGATGAAATAAATGGGAGACAGTGTAGATGCTTTATGAACCAGTTGTTTATGTTTCCCAGTTTCTAAAGACACTATAACTATACGATCCTTTCATGGTTTTGGTATATGTTGTAATAATTGTACTTCAATTTTGAAGTACTAACAATATATGTAAATTATGGGTCATTATATATAATATGTGGTTTTGATAAACAAATAACATCTTTTCCTCAGGTAATAATCTATCATACACATGATCGACATTTTTGTATTCCAACGGGCAATGAGTAAAAAGAATTAAGTGGTATTTTATTTATGGATGTATAAAAATAATATATATATATATATATATTTTTTATAAATATTAAATATATCATTACATCCTTCCCAAAAAGCTGTAATGGAAAATGAAAAACATTGGTATGTGATGTGGTAGTCTTCCATACACATGAATGATGATTTCATATCCAATTTTATGGTAGAGGAGATGTATCTAGGTTATAAAATTTATATAATTACATATAAAACAATAGAATGTACCCTTTTATTATCTTATTAACATTTTTCCAGAGTTTTAGGATATATTGAAAGAAGTAAACATTATTATCACAGTTAAGTATTTTATATCCTCATCGAATAATCTCTTCAGGTTTAATAAATATCCAAACTATATTTATTTTTCATATCACCATAGGATTCATGATGTGTGAATATATTTAAGTAATATTTGTTTCATTGTATTTTTTAAACTGAATATTGTTTATCATTGAAGAGGCTTGGAAATGGGTGACTGATTATATGGGAGGTGAGTGGCACATATGTAATTTTTTAATGGAAATAGGTGCACCCATATTTCTCACATTCATAAAGGATATAAAAAATGTAATTTATGAAATCTGTAGGTTATAATTTCTAAATATGTCTATCACATTTCCTTTTTAAAATATTATATGTAATTTAACTCCTTATCATTTATATTTAACACATGGTAATCTTTTTTTTACATTATCCATGGTAATTAATATTTATAGTTATTAATACTTGGTCAGAAAAAATTTAATTTGATGCTGTTATATAAAATAAATTATTCTTATTCAATATATTTAATCAATTATACAAATTAACTTATAATAAATTTTAGAATATAATTCAAAATTATTGAAAATGATGCGACAAAAATATGATTTTTTAAAGAGAAAATTTTCAAAAGTATAAAATAAATTTATTTAAAAATTTATTAAGAAGTTGACTCAAATTAGAAAAAATGTATTATTATAAATATAATTAAACAAAAATTGTCCTTAAAACCAAAATCATACTCCTAATACAATTTTTAAATGAAATGTAATTTTAAAAAAATATCATGTTTTTTAACTATTCATTGAAAAATTATTCTCTTCTAAAAAATCATAAATATTCACCCAGAGATAGTTTAGACGAGCACATTAAAAACATTGTCTCCAGTTTATGTAAAATAAATGTTCATAATTTCTAATAAAATAATTTTTAATTTGTTTACAAAAATAATAAATAAATTTTTCTTCTGAAAATAATATTTTTTATACATATAATGACTTCACAAAAACATGAGTACTTATTTATCAAGATATTTTCAACATGTAAAACCATTATAATTGATATATTATTTTATTTTAATTCTATTGATTCTATCAAGATTATTTTTTAGGAAATATTTTTTATGCTTAGATAATTTTTTTAAAAGTTTATTTCATTTCGTCAGAATTCAGTGGTGTACGTTGAATAATCTATCGAAAATTTTAAAATTATTTGAAAAAAATCTCATATAATCTTATAGTGTCATATTTTTTAACCCATAAATTTAATTTCAATGAAACAATTTTTCACTCTGATACAAAAAAAAATTAGAATACTCTACCTCTTTATATACTCATGTTCACATGTAATGTCCTCAAGTTGATAATCTTGCTACAAAACATTTACTAAGAAAGTGACCTTGTATCTTAACACATTATCTCTACAATATAGAATCCCCATCATCTTCTCCTCATAATAATTATATTTCCCTATTTAAATAACTTCTAATATTAGTACATATGAAGGATATGATATTTACTTCTTCAGAAGAGATACATGGAATGCATTGTGTAATTGAGAGTGGTTTGATGGAAGCGTTAAATGATATGATCTGGTCCAAGTATGATCAAAAAATTTAAAGGGTCCCACATAACTACATATCAATATAACTTTATATAATAATAATTATTTTTTGTTCTTATATCAATTTACCCTTCATAAATAACATTAATAAGAAAACAAATTCATTTATTATTTTCGGAGAACTAGTATTTTATAAAAATCATAAATTTATAGTAGCTCGTTCCTTTATTCATTAGTTATATTGGAAAAGTGAATTGTTGGAAATGGTTATCCAGTAATATATAAAATTTTACTTAATTCATCCATTAAATATTTACCCTTAAGGGTCCTCCATGTTTTACCAAAATTGGAATCCAAAAAATATAGAAATAATTTTACAAAATTTATTGAAATCAAATAATCATTAGTCCCCAAATAACATGATGGATCACTTAATTTCAAATAACGAATATGATAACTTATTAATAATATATTCTACTAAATATTGTTAATATCAAAATAACCATCAATCATTGATGAAAATGTTGTATTTTTTTAGAAATTAAAAATTCCCACATATAATTATATAATATTGAATATATTTAAAAATCCAAAAAAAAAACTCCATCAATGATAACTTGAAACAACAATAAATTATATTATTAATCATTACAAAGGAAATGAGTTCTATACAATTTTCATTATCGATATTAATCATATTTTTACCAAATGTGAACACAATTTTATCCAAATCCCAAACATATTAATGATAACCCCTCATTAAACATTTGTTTCTATATAATATAACCTTACCATAAAATCAAGTATCTTGGTCGTCAATAATATTAGAAATATTATTCAAAATCCTTATTTATATAAAAATATTGAAATTTATTTATATATTTCTTAATTATTTATTTCCAACACATATACACTTCAATCATTACAATTAATTAATCAGATTTATAATTCTATTCATTAATAACACTTTCTTAAAATATGAAATATTATTCTTATACTCAAATTAATCAACCTAAAATTATTCAGGCATCTTAATTATTACATAAAAATAATATTAAAACATTTGATACCTTTTATATGTAACT
Source organism: Viscum album (assembly GCA_963277665.1). NCBI lineage: Eukaryota > Viridiplantae > Streptophyta > Magnoliopsida > Santalales > Viscaceae > Viscum > Viscum album. The sequence continues at coordinate 206,867,751 of OY728153.1, read as the reverse complement.
CATAGTATCCCCAATAAAAGTATTATAATTATTAATCAAGTAAACATTATGTTATGTTGATGATACTTTTACCTAGGAGAATTATTTTAATAATGAAAATACTATCCACATTTATAGAATTCTTCCATTTATGATAATTTAGGGATTTAATTATTCTCATCCATTTCATTAATCAGAAATATCATTTTTATTTGTAAATTACATACTTTGTCATTATTTTCCACTCTCAGAACATTAACTCATTCATTTGAAACATTCCCTAGAGTTTTTTGTTATACATTGTTGACATATTGGAAACTGAATCTTCTTTCTTTCATTGTCTCCACTACACATAATCTATATGAACTCTATTCTTCCCCAAATTGGTATGTGTGAGAGAAGTTCATGGTGAAATTTTTTAATCATAAATTTTTATATATCGTTAGGAATAGTCACAATATCTTTTACTAAATTCATCATCCTATTAGGTTACTGGTCAATACATTGTCTATCTTATTAAATGTTATCACGATTCCTTTTAGTTCCTCCATTTCCTAATTCAAAAAAATCATAGTGTAAGAAAAAATAATGATAGTTGGAAACCACATATTCATGGAAGACATTACATGATTTCTAAACCATGAAACCATTTTTTCCATTTAAAACACAATTGTTCTATTCTAGGAAATTCATGGCCATTATTCAAATTCATCAAGATGGTTCATAAATAGGTGGTGAATTTCCACCAAATATCAATTTAGAGTATAAAACATGGTGTAAAATAAGGCTCCTTCTCTTGTACTATGTAACAATACTATTAAAAACATGTCTCCCATTTTTGAATTATCACCCCTAGTTACATCTGTTCAAGAACCACATCCACTTGTTTTATACATGCATTGATGTTTTTCAAGGAAAAATATCACGTTGTCCTTCACCCATATTAAAAGATGTTTATTATTTTTATTATTTAATATAAAATCAAACATAGATTAATCTTGGTATATATCTGTAACACCCCAAGCTTCCACAGTATGTTTCCCTGTGAATAATTCAATAGCTTGCATTGTACGCAACTTCGAGATTCTAACACACCGCGACCAATCAAAGTAGCCGCTATGAATAGTAATACACAATTTTTAAAATTTTATAAATTTTATCTTTCAAAATGGAATTAATTTTTGGATTCTTAGTATCAAAATTATCTTAGGGTAAATTTTTGGTATTTTTCTGAAAACATTCAGTTTTTGATGAATAGTGAAAATTACTAAATTTTTATTAAAAACAACTTTTTTAATCGAAATAATTAATAGTGATTAATTATGAATTTGAATGGTTTTGAAGTATAATTAGATTATATTTTTATCGTTTAATACAATTTAGGTCATTATAAATAATTTCACATTTAAATATGACATAAACAAGTGTCAATCTTTTGATAGTTATTATTTCATAAACACACGTTTTTTGTTTTGACAAAAAGAATTAATTTTAAAATAATTTCTTCCACTTTCTGTGTTTTGAATTTATTAAAATGGATTCCATATTTGGAATCATGAGGTAAAAATTGGGTAAATAGGTAACTTTTATTTTTGGAATTTTGAATAATTACTTCGATAAATATTTTTTTACCATGGTTAAAGGGTAAATCCGGTAAATATGGGTAAAAAAATATTATAATAATATTAAACTACCCTAAATAATGTCATAACCCAATATGTTGATACATTTACTACCATGGACATCTTTGGGTCGATTTTGGGACCCCATGGAGCCACTTGTAAGTGATAACGACACTTTATATTTATTAAGTTAAAGTAAATACAAAAATGACTTAAGCATATATCTTTTAGAAAAAAAACTTTAAATAGGGTTTTATATGTTATATTTTAAACTTTAAATATTAATTAGAAAGATAAAAATATTTCCTAAATAATGGGATTTTATTTATAATTTTTAGATATTGAATAATTAAATATATTTATGACACAATAACGGTGCAATATTTTCCTTATTAATGAAAGAATCAAATAATTGGTATTATAAATGTTAAAATAAATATAATTTGAAATTTTTTATGACATAAAAAAATTTTATTGGTTAATATGATATTTTAGGACTACTTAAATGATTTTTTTCTGAATTAATAAAGTTGTTAAGACTTTAACAAAAATCAATTATTAAATAGTGTCAAAACTGACATAATGGATTTTTTAAAACAAATATTATGTTATTAATTGATATTCTATTCCGAAAAATATAAGGATCAGACAAAGGAATTATATAATGATATTTGTGTCATTAATGGACCACTTGGAGTTCGCTTGGAAGTATATTGTAAATTTATTAACTATATAATATAAAAATACAATGTGACCTGGTAAATGTCAAACTATTTAACTAAGAGTTAAATCAAAAAGATAAAGTTACTATAGTGACCCAAACCTGTCTAAAACCTTTTGATTGAGTGGTTTTAGACCTATCCCCACATTAACCTTAAAATAATCCAATTTTTATCCATTATAAACCTAATATGAATTTATTATAAAATAATATTTCTAGCTTTCCTAAGGTACCCCTCACCCATCTTATAAAAGGGAACTCACCCTTCTCTTTAATTCACACCTTCAAATCCTATTGGCTCGGCCAACCCCTGCCCAAATATTCTCCAAACTTCAAAAACTTCAACCTAGAGGCCTTAGTTTTATCATAAAACCAAACTAAGGAGACCTTTTGATCAAATTTAAAGGAAGAGCCCGAAGAAGAGGTAATGTTTTCACCACCCTCTTGCAAGATCCTTTCTTATTCAACTTCTTCTTTCTTTGTTATTTCCATTATAAAATAATAAATCCAGTATATTATATATACCATGATGTTATTATAAATATGGTACATCCATATTCAGTATTCTGTCCATCACTAGGATGACATGTCACCATACGTGCGTACGTACGGCTTACTGTCTCCACGTCGTGGTGTAATTGTTATTCAATATATTATTATTTGGATGGGTATAATAATGATTTTTAATTCACGTAAATAATAAATATAAAATGATAATTATTATTTATATATGACATGCTATCCAATTATATATTATTTTAATATCAGAAAAATGATATTGTCGCCCGTGCGTACGTACGGACTCCCATCTCCACGAACGCGATGAGATTCATTCCCCATCATATCCATTCAAGACTAATTCTCATTTGATGATTAAAAGTAATTTTTAAGGACTTGATATCATTCTGGATATGAATAAGATAAAACCTATCCATAACAAACATGTCTTACGTAACAAATCATATAAAGGAAAACGAATCAGTTAACACTCGAAACAACAATAATACTAAGATATTATTAACAAAGTAATGTTAAAAGATCATATATGATATCATATTAATGTATATTATTCATTTATAATTTAATAACAATTATTCCACCATTATACATAAGGTAAACCAACCCTCGACCAAGGAAATGTACAAGGTAAGGGTTTATTATACAATCTCTACATGATCTGAGGTTATTTATAGGTAATTATCTACTGGGACCCCTTTATCATCCACATCCATGTTTCTTAAAAATGTATTTAAAAACATTATTACTATTTTATATAATATGGTTTAATTTCATTTAAACCATTTTTTAACTTTTTATAATATTTTTATAAAGGAATATTTCCATTGTTTTCCAAACAAGGTCCTATTTAAACTTTTCGACACAATTAAGGTAAGAATTTATTTTTTTAACTTATATGGAGGATGTGGCTATTTTATGCCATTATAAATTCATTGAAGCGTCCCTTACAAGATTATAAGAATATTTTCAAAGTAAATTTTTTCTTTTAAAATTATTTGACATTTAAATGATTTCAAAAAACAGAGATATTTCTCTCAAATAGTTGTGATTTCATCTATGTCAACATCCTTTGATAAATTTTAAGTTTATTTGAAGTTGATTTATTATGATACCAAAAATACATATTGTATTGATGGTTTTGTGATCTGTTTGATGGTGGATGTGTTATTTTTATAACATTCATGGTCTATGGATAAATTTTTGACATTTCGTATTCTAGTTTCAATAAAAATGTTTATGTTATGTTTAAACCTCTTCATATGAGGAATGCATTGGACTTAGTATGTGATGGGTGGATCCCAATATAGCTCCTTGATTCATCAATAAGACTCATGAGAAAAACTATTGTCTTGTAATAAGGCCTTGACAAAAACTTATTTGTAGTCTTGGCACAAGGCCTTGACTATGTGGTTATGATAGTCTATAATTATGCATTCTATTATTATGAAAGTTCTTATTGATATTGCATGTGATTTTTCTACTATTAGAATATTCATGTGAGAAATTAAATGTCATTATTTTATATTTTTCATATTATGATGAAGTTTAAGTTTGAAATGCTTTTTTTTAGTCTTATACATTACCTTATATGTTTATGCTTATTTATGAAAGTTTCCACTATATTGTTATCATTACTGAGCCTCTGAGGTCACCTATTTATATGTTTTATTTTCCCCAGGATGTAAGAACTATTTTATGAATGACTTTCAGGGATATACTATAGTATCTCAATGTTGTATATGGAAACAATGTTGTTGTAGTTTTCCATTTCATGATGTAATTCGAACCTTGTGAATGTATCTAGTGTTTCCAAGGCTACTAAACTAATCGGTCTTTTGAGACTTGATCTTTTGTGATCATGCGAATGTTATATAATAATGCACCGACTCTAGGTAACTAGGTTCAGGGTGTTATAGTTGGTATCAGAGGATGTTTTTTACAAACCTTGGAAGCTAGATTTAGATAAACTCTGATTAGAGAACATAGACCTAAGATGGACTTTGAGTATAGTATATAAGAACTTCATATAATTTTGGTATTGTAGAGATTTTTTGAGTTTTCCAAGGAATAAATCCCTATCTGGATATGAGCAGGTAGAGGCGGCTCTGGCACAGATGTATCTAGGGGTAAAACCCGGAAACATCGCTTTGAACTAGACTCGAATGGGAACTGGTGCACGACAATGGGAAATACTGCACTTTTGGTTACGACACTCCTAGGGGATATGGTTAGGATAATTCTCATTTTCATTACAAACCATTATTAAGGGTTCTTGAGTATATACTTTCTAAAAAAACATTTTTTAATGATTATGGATTATATCCATAAATTGTTCAATTTATGTTAAGTGTTTTACATGTTTAGATTTATGTATTGTGATTCATAAACTAATCTAGTGTATTCCATTGTTTAGAAATGGCTCCTAGTGGAAGAAATGGAAATTGTATCAATTCACGCACTCCATTTAGGGATTTCCCTCCTGCTTAAGATAATTATAGTGGAGCTGGTGATGCAACTAGTGCTGATCAGCTAATCACCATACTTGGACAACATACTCGAGTTATGAATAATAACATTACCGTATAGAGCACCCACATCCACAGCGTGGAAGATAAATTTTATATCGCTTCATGAGGAAATAACCACCAACATTTAATGGGAGTAAAAATACATTAGTAGCTATGAAATGGATAAGTTCCTTAGAAAAAAATATCCCATGCCTTGGGGAGTAGTGAAAGGGAAAAAGTTATCAGGACAGTTTACCGCCTCACTAGAGATACTGACCAAAGGTGGTCATTGATTTAAAACACAAAGGATGACGAAGTATAAAATATGTAATGGAGGGAGTTCAAAAATATTTTCTTGTAAAAATTCTTTCCTCGTGACCATTGAGCATAAATGGAAAGGCAATTTTTTAGTCTGACACAAAAGGAGGATGAGAATGTTGCTAAGTGTGTGGATTACTTTACAAGGTTAGCGAGGCATGCAGCAGATTATATACGTAACCCAATGAGTAATATTTATCATTTACTTTATGGGATAAAACCATTTCTCTGTCGATAATTAGTCTCACAGTACTTCTCATCGTATGAAGATATTGTCTCATGTGCTATCAAGATAGAAAAGGAATTCTCTAAGTCTTTTGATTTTAAAGAAAATCAAGAGTTGAAAAGATCTTCTGATCACTCTGGAAATGAAAATAAGGGGAAGAAAGAAAAATTTGAATATCTATCCTGCAGTAAATGTGGAAAGAAACAGCCTAGTACTTACTTAAAAGGAATGGGAATATGGTACAAGTGTGCTGAAAAATGACACCACGATCGTGATTTCAAAGGGAAGAAAGAAGCTACCGATTTTAAATGCTAAAATTGTAGTGAGATGGGTCATTATGAAAATTAATGTCCTAAGCGTCAGAGGAACATACCTTAGAAAATTCCAAGGGATAAAGGTCAAGCTTATGCTATCACTACTGGTGAGGTAGATGCTTCGAAAGATGTGGTGGCAGGTAATTTAATGGTTTCTTCAAGTTTAGAAAATGATTTATTTGATTCTGGATCATCACATTGTTTCATATCTTCCCAATTTGCAAAGAAAATTAGATATTTCCAATTTGATTTAACAAGGGAGTGTTCATTAAAAACTACTAATGGAAGTATCATGGCAACAATTTTTTGTGAATCAATCCCCATTAGAGCACATAAATATTCTTTATCTGCTGATCTCATCATTATAACCATGATTGAGTTCGATATAATCCTTAGTATGGATTGTCTTTCATACCATGATTCGAAGATTTATTGTTAGAAGAATGAGGTTATGATTTTTCAGGATGATGATGATAAGGATCACCTTATCTTTAGAGCATAATCTTCATCACTTGATTCTTATCTAGATCCTCCTCCAGTAGCTCAACTAAATTCAATTATTGGGGAGGAAGAGAATGAAATGACTGTGGGTTAGGAAAGGAATGCTCAAATAGAGGATGTACCTATTGTGAGAGAATATGTTGATATGTTTCCAAAATATTTACATGGACATCCTCCAGAATGAGAAATTGAGTTTTCCATTGATTTAATTCCTAGATCAAGGCCCATATCAAAGACCCCTTATAGAATGAAAATTGTGGAATTAGTGGAACTAAAGAAAAAACTATGAGAATTGAGTAATAAGAGATTTATTCACCCTAGTTTTTCTCCATGGGGAGCCCTTTTCCTTTTTGTTAGGAAGAAAGATGGATTTATGAGGTTATGTGTCGACTGAAAGGAAATCAATTCTATAACAATAAAGAACAATTATCCCCTACCTCACATTGATGATTTATTTGACCAACTCCATGGAGCTCAATACTTTTCAAAGAACCTTTGATCTGGATACCATCAGTTGTGTGTGAATAAGGAAGGCATTCTGAAGACAACATTTCGAACCAAGTATGGGAATTATGAGTTTACAGTAATGCCTTTTGGGCTAACTAATGCACACTATGTTTTCAGGGATCTAATGAACGGAGTTTTCAAGGAATATCTTGATGACATTGTAGTGGTATCTATTTATGATATCTTGGTATTCTCCAAAATATATGAAGATCATGAAAATCACTTGCGGATTATATTGAAGCCTCTGATAAGACATGAATTGTATGGGATGTTTAGCAAGTTTGAATTCTTGCTTTAGGAGATTTCTTTTCTTGGCCATATTGTCTCTAAGGATGGAATCTTGGTTGATCCTTCTAAGACAATAGCAATCAAATAATGGCTAGCACCGACGAGTATAACTGAGGTACACAGTTTTATTGATTTAGCAGGTTCTTATCGACCTTTCGTCCATAATTTTTCCTAATTGGCTAACCCATTAACGAAGATCACACGTAAAGGGGTTAAATTTATTTGGACAAAATAGAGTGGAGAATGCTTTGAAGAGCTGAAGATAAGATTTTTCAATGATCCTATATTGAATCTACCATATGGGAATGATGGGTTTGTTGTTTATAGTGATGCTTCAAAAAAGGAATTGGTTGTGTCCTTATGAATAATGATAGGGTCATTGCCTATGCATCACGACCGCTAAAAATTCATGAGCAAAACTATCCTACTCATGATCTTTAGTTAGTTGTTGTAATCATTTCTTTGAAGATATGGAGACATTATACCTATGGTGAAAAATGTGAGATATATACCGATTGCAAGAGTTTGAAGTATATTTTCTCTCAAAAATAACTCAAGATGAGAAAAAGGCTATGGCTTTAACTACTACCACCCGGGGAAGGCAAATAAGGTGGCGTATGCTTTGAGCAGAAAGGATCATGGAGTTTTGAACAAAATGAGAGTTGAAAGGGATCTAATTTTCATGGATCTAGTAAAGTTGGATATGGGAATAACCATATAAGGTGAAACATAGATACATTTTCAAATGGTTCCCAAACCATCTTTACTAGAAAGGATTAAGAGTTCTGAGACCGATGATGAAGAATTTAAAAAGAAGATTAAAGCTGTGAATGATGGGAGATTGAGTGAATTTGTGTATGAAGAAGGAATTTTGAAATTTTGGAAGAGACTTTGTGTTCCCAATATACCTGATATAAAAAGGTAATTGTTTAATGATTCTCACAGTTCCAATTTCTCTATACACCATGGGAGCACCAAAATGTATAGAGATTTAAAGGAACATTATTGGTGGGACAACATGAAGAGGGAGATTGCTGATTTTGTGTCAAGATGTATGGTTTGTCAAAAAGTGAAATCTGGAAGGCAGCAGCCTAGATGAGTCATGCAACCTCTTCCCATACCTCAGTGGAAATGGGATAATATCACGATGGACTTTCTCATGGGACTACCAAAGACACCTAGAAAGAACGATGCAATATGGGTCAATGTTGATCGTCTTACCAAGTCAGCACATTTTCTTTCTATAAGAGAAGATCTACCACATGAATGTCTAGAAAGTCTATATATTAATGATGTAGTGAGACTTCATGGAGTACCCAAATCGATTATTTTTTATCGTGATCCACGTTTTACATCAAGATTATGGAAGAGTCTTTAGAAGGGCCTGGATACTAAAATTCGTTTGAGCAGTGCCTACCACCCCAAAACTGATGGACAATCAAAATAGACTATTCAAACATTAGAATACAGGTTGAGATCATGATCACTTGACTTTCAGGGTATGTGGGATCAATATTTACCTTTGGTAGAATTTTCATATAACAATAGCTTCCATTCATGTATTCAGATGGCACCATATGAAGCATTATATAGAAAGAGATATCGCACACCAACCTGTTGGGATGATGGTTCTGAAAGAAAACTCGTAGGCCCAGAACTAGTGGAAGAAACGATGGAAAAGGTGAAGGTGATCCAAAACCACATCAAAGTATCTCAAAGTAGGAAGAAGAGCTATGTCGATAACCGAAGGAAGGATTTGGAATTTTAGGTAGAAGATCATGTTTTCTTGAAGGTATCTCCATGGAAGGGTGTTATACTTTTCGGTAAGAAGGGAAAATTGAGTCCTAGGTACATCTGACCTTTCTAAATTCTAGAATGAATTGGGGTTGTAGTTTACCTATTGGCAATTCCGTTGAGTCTCTTAAAAGTTCATGATGTGTTCCAAGTATAACTATTGAGAAAATAAATGCCTGAACTAACGCATGTACTCACTTACGTAGAAGTAGAACTGGAACTCAATTTGTCATATTACGAAGATCCCGTCCAGATTCTTAATACCAGAGAACAGGTGCTGTGAAACCGAACGACTCGTCTGGTAAAAGTTCTATGGAGAAACCACAAGATGGAAGAGGCAATGTGGGAACCTGAGGAACTTTTGATGAAGAACCACCCGAGTCGTTTTACGTAGTAATATTCTAAAAATTTCGAGGATGAAATTATTTGAAGTCAGGAAGAATGTAACACACCAAGCTTCCACGGTACATTTCCCTTTGAATAATGTAATAGATTGCATTGTACACAACTTCAAGATTCTAACACACTGCGGCCAATCAAAGTAGTCGTTATGAATAGTAATACCCAATTTTTAAAATTTTATGAATTTTATATTTCAAAATGGACTTAGTTTTTGGATTCAGAGTATGAAAATTAGATATCTGTGAATTTTTGGTATTTTTCTAAAAACATTCAGTTTTTGATGAATAGTGAAAAATACTAAATTTTAATTAAAAACAACTTTTTTAATCAAAATAATTAATAGTGATAAATTAGGCATCTGAATGGTTTGGAAGTATAATTAGATTATATTTTTATCATTTAATACAATTTAGGTCATTATAAAAAATTTCACATTTAAATTTGACATAAACAAGTGTCACTCTTTTGATAGTTATTATTTCATAATAACACGCTTTTTTGGTTTGACAACGGGAATTAATTTTTAATTAATTTCTACCACATCTGTGTTTTGAATTTAGAAAAATGGATTCCATATTTGGAATCAGGAGGTCCAAATTTTTTAAATAGGTAACTTTTATTTTTATACATTTTGAATAATTACATCGGTAAATATTTTTTACCATGTTTAAAGGGTAAATCCGGTAAATAAGGGAAACAAATTAATACTATAATAATATTAAATTACTCTAAAACATGTCCTAACCTTATTGTATGACACATTTCTGACGAGGATCATCTTTGGGTCTATTTTGGAACCCCATGGAGCCACTTTTATGTGATAATGACACTTTATATTAATTAAGTTAAAGTAAATACAAAAATGACATAAGCATATATCTCTTAAAAAAACAATTTTTAACTTGGGTAATATATGTTATATTTTAGACTATAAATATTCATTAGAAATATAAAAATATTTCCTACATAATGGGATTTTATTTATAATTTTTATAAATTGAATAATTAAATTTATTTATGACACAATAATGATGCACTATTTTCTTTATTAGTGAAAGAATCAAATAATTGGTATTATAAGTATTAAAATAAATATAATTTGAATGTTTTTATTACATAAAAATATTTTATTGGTTAATATGAAATTTTAGGATTACATAATTAATTTTTTTCGAATTAATAAAGTTGTTATGACTTTAACAGAAATCAATTTTTAAATAGTGTCAAAATTGACATAAAAGAGTTTTTAAAACAAATATTATATTATTAATGGATATTCTATTCTTAAAAATCTAAGGTTTGGCCAAAAAATATTATATAATGATAGTTGTATCATTAATGGACCACATGGGGGTCGCTTGTAAGTATATAGTATGTCTATTAACAATATAATATAAAAATACAAAGAGACACGGTAAATGTCAAACTATTTAACTAAGAGTAAAATGAAAATGATAATGTTAATATAGTGACCCAAAACTATCTAAAACCTTTTGGTTGAGTGGTTTTAGACCTATAACCACCATAAAATTTATATAATACACTTTTTTCCATTAGAAACCGAATATGAATTTATTATAAAATAATATTTATAGCTCTTCCTAAGGTTCCCCTCACCCCTCTTATAAATGGGCACTCCCCCTTATCTCTAATTCACACCTTCAAAGAATTTTGGATATGCCAAACCCTTCCCAAATATTCTCTAAACTTCCCTCACTTTAACATAGAGGCCTTAATTTGATCATAAATCCATCCTACAGAGCCATTTTGATCAAATCAAAAGGAAGAACCTGAAGAAGAGGTAATATTTTCACCACCCTCTTTCATGTTCCTTTCTTCTTCCACTTATTCTTTATTTGTTATTTCCATTCTAAAATAATAACTATAGTATCATCTATATAATTTTATGTTATTATAAATATAGTAAAACCATATTCATTATTATATCCATCCCTTGGATGACATGTCACCATACATGCATACGTACGGCTTACCGTCTCCACGTCGTGGTATAATTGTTATTCAATACATTATTATTTGGATGGGTATAATAAGGATGTGTAATTCATGTAAATAATAAACATAACATGATAATTATTTTTTATATATGATACACCATCCAATTATATATTATTTTAATATCAAAAGAATGATATTGTCGCTCATGCGTACGTACGGACTACCGTCTCCACGAACGCGATAAGATTCATTCCCCATCGTATCCATTCAAGACTAATTCTCATCTGATGATTAAAATTAATGTTTAAGGACATTATTTAATTATGGATATGAATAAGATAAAACCTATCTTAACAAACATGGATTACGTAACAAAGCATATAAAGGAAAATGAATCAGTTAACACTCGAAACAACGATAATACTAAGATGTTATTAACAAAGCAATGTTAAAAGATCATATATGATATCAAATTAATGTATATGATTCTTTTATAATTTAATAACAATTATTTCACCATTATACATGAGGTAAACCAACCCTCAACCATGGAAAAGTACAGGTTAAGGGTATATTTCACAATATCTACATTATCTCAGGTTGTTTATATGTAATTATCTACGGGGACCCCTTTATCATCAACATCCATGTTTCTTAAAAATGTATATCAAAACATTCTTACTATTATATAGACTGTGGGATAAATTCATTTATACCCTTTTTTGACTTTTTATATAATTATTATAAAGGAATCTTTCCGTTGTTTTCCAAACAAGGTCCTTTTTAACCTTTTCGTCAAAAAGCAGGTAAGATTGTTTTTTTAACATATATGATGGGTGCAGCTATTTTCTGCTATTATAAAATCGTCGAAGAATCCCTTACAATATTATAATAATAATTTCAATGAAAATTTTTACTTTTATAATTATGTGACTTTTAAATGATTTCAAAAAAAGAGATATTTGTCTCAAATAGTTTTTCTTTCATCTATGTCAACATCCTTTGATGGATTTTAAGTTTATTTGAAGTTGATTTACTATGATACAAAACTTCCATATTGTATTGAAGGTTGTGTGATATGTTTGAATGTGGATATGTTATTTTTATACCATTCATTATTTATGGATAAATTTTTGACATTTCGTATGCTAGATTCAATACGAATCTTTATGTTATGTTTACACCTTTTCATATGAGGAATGCATTGGACTTAGTAAGTGACCGGTGGAGCTCGCTATAGCTCCTCGATGCATCGGTAGGTCTCCTAAGACAAACTAGTGTCTTGGTTAAAGGGCTTGACAAAAACATTTTTGTAGTATTGGCACAAAGCCTTGACTATGTGGTTATGATATTCTGGCATTATGCATTCTATTATTATGAAAGTGGTTATTGATATTTCATGTGATTATTCGACTAGTAGAATATCAATGTGAGAAAGTAAATGGCATTATATTATATTTTTGATATTATTATGAATTTTATGTTTAAAAGGATTTTGTTTTCGTATTATACATTTCCTTATATGTTTATTCTTATTTATGAATGTTTCCACTATATTGTTATCCTTACTGAGCATCTAAGCTCACCCCTTTCTATGTTTTATTTTTCCCAGGTTGTGAAGAAGTATTTAATGACTGACCTGCAGGGATAGACTATGGGATCTCAGTGTTTTATATGGAAACAATGTTGTTGTATTTTTACATTTCATGATGTAATGTAAACCTTATGAATGTATCTAGTATTTCCAAGGCTACTAAACTAATTGGTCTTTCGAGACTTGATCTTTTGTGATCATGCCAATGCTATGTAATAATGAACCGACTCTGGATAACTGAGGTCTGGGCGTTACAATATCTCTAGGAATATACAAGGAATATTAATATAGATATTAATAAATTATTGACATCCTAGTTTCCAATGGTAAACTAAACCAATATTATGATACAAACTAAAGTGACCCTAGATTTAATACATAAATATCACATAATTTTAGAGAAATATTAAATAAACTCCAAAAATACATTACCATGTGAAATAATGGTTTAGTTATATTTGAGACCAGGAAGAAAGTATTCTTGTTTATTGAGTGATCTCTAAAATAACCCATAAACATCTTAAACTTTATTAATCATCAAATAAATACAATACATGAATACTTTTCATAAAAACCAGGGGAATGGAAACAAAATAAATGGTCATCTTAGATTATCAGTATTATTGAACGAGGGAATGATGTTCACATATCATGATAAAAGGGTATGATAACATTATCATAACATATGAAAACCATGCACTTCATATTAAAAAATAATATCATCTGTCATCGCATAATTATTGGATGTTCATAATACCTAAATATTAAGGAAATCTATGTACATTAGGCATGATTTCATAACATTTACAAAATAAATAAAATTGTTGCATACACATTAGAATAAAATATCATTTCTATAGTAGTAAAGGATCATTCAAAAGATATTATAGTGGAATTATTTTTCTCCCCAAACCAACATAAAATTCATGTCTCACTCCCACAACTATCGTATTGGCTAAATTCCCTTACTAAACTGAGTTCACTCCCCATTACAGTCCTATTTATTTCATAATATTTCAATATTTACCCATAGAATTTGATGAAGATATAGGTCCCACCTATAATATTATTAAAATAATACATAAATTTCCTAAAAGATCATAAAACATTAATCAAATAAGAAACAATGAAAAAATGGGTTTTATAAAAAATTCATCACATCAAAACATATGTAAAAAAACTAGTTTCGTAAACATTTGATAATATTATCTTATCATAAAACATAGATAATTAAGTTGGTTTCATATGAATTTTATCTTGGTATAACCCTTGTAAGGGAAACAATTTTCATTAACATCTTTTCATCATAATCATTGAACATGCATAAAAATAATATTAATGGTATCATTTGATCATATACTCCATAATACATATGTACCATCAAAGGATGTCATATTTCTTTTTAAAATAATATTTAAATATAACATGGAATATTTTATCAGGGAAATACCATGCTAGATTGAATGTCACTTTTATTACATTAGATTTATAAAAAAAATAAAATTCATTCCTTTTAATATAAATTTGAAAAGAAATAAAGGAATCCGAATATATTATATAAAACTTTTCGTGAGGAAAATAATCTTTTAAATTTTATAAACATTATTAAATAATAAAATATTTTCAAAATCATTTTCATTGCAAAATACCATGAAAAATAATAAAGTAATCATTAAAAATAATTTATAACATTTCTTAAGAAATTAACCAGGACAATTTAAAAAATAATAAAACATAATGGTCATTCACAAATCCATTATATTGAAAATAATAATTTAAACTATTAAATTAATATTCAATGAAAATAATTTTCAGGACATAGGGAAATTGGTTGATTTGGTACACGTTTAATAATTATTCCTATAACATTTTTTGTTGAATTCCATGAGGGTATTGTTCAGAAGAAAAATATAATATTCATTTTAAAAAAACATTATAAATATTAAAACATGGTTAAATGGTTCTATTTTAAATACATTTGGGTATTTTAAAATATTTATCAAAATATTTATAGAAATCATTGATATTGAATAAAATATTGTTTCCAATCGATGAAAAAAATAATGGTGGTTTTTAATAAAAATATATTAAGAACTATTTACTACATAATGAGAGAATAATATATAGAAAATATTTATTATCATGATATAACCTTGGGAGAATAAAATTTAAGAGTTTCTTGATTTATGGATCATAATATTTCATCATCAGATGTAGAAACATAAACAATCATGATAAACACTTAAATTCTATCATAAGACCATTACCATTTTGGTAGCATTGAATCGTAGTCCCCAAGAAAGAATAAAATTAAATGAAACATAAAATATCATGATAATAAATAAGTTAAATATATTTCATCTCAAATAATATATATATACACATTGTAATGGAATATAGGTTCTTAACAGATCATGTCCTCAAGAAGGCATATTGAGAAAAACAATCCCTTAATAATTTAGAAATATTTTAATGGTAAACCGTATAAAAATGTGATACTAATTTGTATATGTAATTCCACTTTATTTTAAGGTTATAAATAATAAAATATAATAATAGTAATTATATAAAAAACATTATTTATTCACATGGTAAATATGGAATGGGTCACACAAAAAATAAAAGTGATATTGAAATCCCTTATATTAAGTCTGGATTTCAATCATACACATTAAAAACTCCATTGTAATAAATATATGATTATTGTAAATAAATTATATAATGATTTTAATATTTTCATAAATTATATGATTTAATAATGACATATTATTACTATTATTTTATCAATTCATGTTTAAAATCATGTTTTGAGAAATAATTGTGGTGTTCCTCATGTATGTTTTAAATTATTTTTATTCTTATTACATTGATAATGGATCCACCATATCCATAATTTCAAACCTGACAAAAATATTGTATATATTTAATATATATTTATTTATATTAATTTATAAAATTTTGAGTTATAAATTGAAATAAATCATTCATAGAGACGGTAGGCCGCATGTACGCATTAAAACAATTTCAATTTTCTTAATGAATGAAACAAAAGAAAGCTAAATAATACCTTTACATTAAAGAATAATTTTTATGGAATATATATCACCTATATTTTATCTTTTTTACCTTTTTGAAAATACATATTGGAAAATAAATCTCATCACATTGTTAGGGGGTGCCCAAAATAGATAGGAAAGAGGTTATGGCATCCCCCATGGAGTTGAAATTAAGAAGGAATACATGGAAAAAAAATTATATTAGTATAATTATGTTAAAATTATCATATATATTAATTTAATTTTTCATTATTACCAAAAAAAGTAAAAAATGATAAACATATCACATTGGTTAATGAGGCAGTAACCCTTCATAAAAATGTGCAACATTATTACATTTATACGGGTTGGAATGTATGAAGGTCGAATAATTATTATAGTTCCAAAAATATAAAAATATAGTAAATATATAGTATAAAAATTATTTTCATTTTTATAGATTATGGTTATTGGTGGTTAGGGTAAATGAATAACATTGGTTTGTGATATGGTAGCTCTTCATACACGTGAGGAATATTTTTTGTTTTCAATATATTAGGGGTTTAAGAGTTGATATGGTATTATTATTGCATAGTAATAATAATAAAATTATATAAATATACACCCATTAAATACATCATTATTTAAATCCCTAAGATTTTTTTATTAAAAATGAATAACATTTGATTGCGAGGTGACTGTCTCATGTATATAATACTGATGATTTTGTATCCAATATGATGTTAGAGGCTATAAATTTTAGTAATTAGGTCAAAAAATAACATATAATTATATATTATATATTGGTTTTATTATTTTATCATATTTGGAAAATATTATAAGGTTTTATGAGGAAATATAAAAAATATTTTATAGTTGAAAACATTAAATTTTCTTTAAACTTTATCTTTCGGAATAACAAAATAACATCCAATATTTCCATTAATATATCATCAACGCCTCTAGTATGTGTGTAGAGTTCGGGGAAATAAATTATGGAAGGTATATTCTAATATAAATGGTTTTAGTTGTGTGATGTTTAAATGATTAGGGATGACATTTTAAAAGTTAGGTTAGTTGAACAATAATAATTTTTGCAAAGAAAAAAGTATATGCATATTATCCACATTTCAAAAGGAATTATAATGGTCCATTGTTGATAATTACAGGTGATATGATCTATATATATGGATAAAATGGGCGATGTAGAACTTTATAGGTAATTGTAACCCTTATCACATTATATTAACACTTGGTAAACATCTTTTTACTTTAACTGTGATAATTAATTTAATAATTTTCAGATGTTGTTTTTTAACAAAAAATAATTTGGTCTTATAATATATTTTAAATTATTCTGATTCAAAAAAATTATTCTATTTTTTATAATAAAATAAATTTAAGGTTTATAATTTAATTAAAAGTCAAACCCATAGACATGACGAAAAATAAGTATTTTAACTATAAATGGAAAAATTAATTTTCTTAGAAAAATAACCAATATTCACCCCTGAGATAATTTCAGAATATTGATTACAAAATTGAGTTTTTTCATGAAATAAATTTTAAAAATGATTCAAAAATTACTTATATATTTATTCCAAAAATATCATTATGCAATATTTTTATGAAAATATTATTTTCAAAGTGTATTGACATTATTGAGATATATATTAATTATTG
The DNA here is from genome assembly GCA_963277665.1 of Viscum album. Classification (NCBI taxonomy): domain Eukaryota; kingdom Viridiplantae; phylum Streptophyta; class Magnoliopsida; order Santalales; family Viscaceae; genus Viscum; species Viscum album. The sequence goes on along the minus strand of OY728153.1, from coordinate 206,849,782 downwards.
TCATTGTGTTTTATTTATGTAAAAAAATTATAAATTCTATTTAAAGATTAGTTATTCATATTCAGTATTTCATTTTTTACGGAAGGGTAGAAAATTTCCTATTTAAATAGTAACATTAATAATATATTGTGGTTCATTAGAACTTCATATTTTTTATAGTGTAAGATATCAATAATATTAAATTTATTTGAAAACAGTTTTCATAAAATACATAGTTGTTACAGTTTATTAAGAGAATTGGAATCTCATGAATCTAAAAATTATGAGGAAGTCACCAAATGCACTAAAAAATTGAGATGAAGTTTTCAAATAGTTATGATCATCCTTATAATAAATGGAAAAAGCGGTCAAGGTAGGAAAAAATGGAGAAACACCAAACTAGGAAATCTATAGGAAAACAGTTGTAATTATTTCAAGATGGTAAAGGGAAATTAAAATAATTTATGAAATAATAAAGAATTTATTACCAATTTGGATAGCATGGTCATTTTTTTAATGACTGTATAGATAAAAAATTGTTCATAAAAGTAATGTAAAAATTGATAGTTTTTTAGAAGTATTATATTTTAATAAAAAATTGATTGTTTATTATGGAATCTCATATCAGATATTGCAAACCCAACCCCCCAAGAACCATATGTTTGATGATGTGATAACTATGACTACCCCGTTATATACTCTATTAAGATATTGGATGGAAAGAAATGATGAGTAGGAATTAGAATCACATCGGAGCCCATATATTATGATATCTGTACACAAAAACACACATCTCCAATCATAAACATTTCTATATTTTAAAATACATCAGATAAAAAACGAATTCACAGGTCTTAATTCCAAAATATGAAAATGATAAAAAAATGACGGAATTCATAGAGGTCTAAATAAGAACCAATAAAATAATTATAGAAGACCATCCAACTATTAAGATATGACTAGAATAAAATGATATTCCTGCTACAAACAATTTTTTTATTTCCAAAATCTATGCTTTTTAGGCTCTTGTTCCTCCAAGAACCCTATAAAATTGTGGGTCTTCTATTTAATACATAACACATGTGGGTTGAGCCTAATCAAGATTGAGTATAACAATACACAGTGAAACCCCAATAAATCACAAAGAATAATGAATTAAGATTAGATTACTCATTACATGATATTTCAATCATAAAAAGATACATAAATTAGAACATTTAGATAAAGTAATAGTAGTCATATTGCCTCAAGGTAAGGTCACAACCACATTTTTAGCCTATGATTAAACATGAGGGTCCATAACCACACTTTTCAAAAATAACAAACTCCACATGTTTGATAACTTTTATAAATTCTATATGAAATTTTATTCTCATCGGGTCTATTCAAAAATAATTATACACTGAAATTATAAAGATATTGATACAGATATAAGAATATAACCCATGACCATGTTGTATACCAACACCCCACTATGGATTTTACTTCAATGTAGGGGATCAATTCATCTGCATAGTTTGTCAAGATGAATCCAAGAACCCCACCTAGTGAAATATATGATAGTGGATCCAAAATAAGAAAGTACTAAGGGATTCATCCAAATCAATCTAAAACTAATCCATTTTTGAGGGTCAAAATCTAATTTTAAGGATTTGTTACATAAATTACCCCCACAAGAATGGATAAAAGGAAGACACCCTTAAGGAAACTAGTCAACACATAGGTTCAAATATGTCCATGTCATCTATGAATATTTATACGATATCTACGTAGGGTACGCATTGTGTACCTCTCATCGCATCACTATTGTTTTCTATGAATTGTCACATCTTAGAGTTATTATGTTCTTCTGGTCATGTATTGGTAATGATAATGTTCCAGGTACCTAGACCTTTCCATGTATCACATCATGTTTGTGTATTCTACCCATGATCATGTTCATGGTCCTGTTCATTCTTATGTATCCACTAAGATAAAAAATGTCCCACAATACATAGTTTAAATATATTATGGTAGGGACCACACAACATGTTGTCATTATCTCTTTCACAAAAACCCTTGTGATGCATCTAGGGTTCACACCCAACATGTATTTTCAAATTAAACACAATGTAGTTCAGAAATTTATAAAACATTCACGATTCTAACACATCATCCATTCCCAATACCACCATTTCAAGATATTCTTCAAATCTATCCCTTGTATCACCAATCTGGGACAACATTATTCTATCATCCCTGAATATCCATTTCCTTTCATCTGAATCAATTGTGATGAACTATGTTGGTCATTACATAATATTATAACCAGCGAGGATAATTAGAACCATTATCCATGTCTACTTTAGTACATACTCTACTATCATAGAGCCAATATCATAACATCAATCACAATATTAACCCTTAGTATTGATTAATTTTACTGAAGAACTGTTGAAAATAATTGAATAATTATTATCAATTTAATTATGGTTCAATTAAATTTTACATAAAGAATGTGAGATGAAATATCAGAGAAAGACATAAAAATTAAATGTTTAACATCCTATGCTTTTTAAAATTAACATTTTGTTCGATAGAATACATGATATGCCACATCGAGCTTAAACAAATAACTAAAAATTATTATTTACACATTATCATCATATCATTACCATTATAAAGGTTGGTATTAGTAGGGTTAATTGGTTGATAAAAATACTTTTTATATATGATTATATAATTCTTCAAACAATTAATTATAAATGAAAATAAAACCCTTTTTAAATACAAATAAATGTATTTTAAAAAAACTATTTCAATTTTGAAAACTATTTTTCATAAAAATATATAATAAAATCAATATTTTTGTATTATAATAACGATATATAAATATATATTAAATTTAATGTTTTATATTCATATTATTGTTTTCAAGAATTTATATAATAAAAAATAAAATTTTACATAAAAATATGTATTTTTTATAAATAGTTATCTTTTCCACCTTTTGATGGTACAAATATTTTAAATATTGTTTTTGAAACATTAATAAAATATCCTTGAAAAATTAAAAAAAAATTATTAAATAAGGGTCCAAAAATTTTCTTTGGATCTATTTTTTCTTCTAAAAAGATTCATGTTTTAATAAACACTAAAAGAATATATATATTTAAAATAGAAACTGCATTTTCATTAAATTTATTTATATTGTTAAATTATATATTTTAATGGTTTTAAATAATAATTCAATCAATTTTTTATTATTTAATCCAATTTATGTTGTTTGAATAAATTTCACACTAAAATTGGATATAAATTCTTTTTAACTTATGAATGTTTTTAATTTAGTCAATTGTATTCTCGATCCATCGAAAAAAATATTTTTAAATTAATTATTTCCACTTCCATGTTTTAAATTTTTAAAATGGATTAAATATATTAAATCACAATTTAGAAAATTAGTAAACTTTTCCCCTTCATTTTTTTTAAAATAAGAATATTTACATATGTAATTATTTTTATTACTACAGGTAAGGGTAAAGAAGTTAATTACGGGTAAGAATAAAATTATAAAATTTTAGATAACTTTTCCAAAATTGGTACACATATCATTATAAGAGTTACTTTGGACCAAAATAATCCTTCTGACTATTTTATGAGCTTCAAGAGCCACATTGATGAATTTAGTACATTTATAGTGTTTTATTCATAGAAAAGTAAATTTTTTCATACTTTTGTTTTTACCACGTAAAATAATTGTAAGAAGATAATATATAGAAGTTAAATTCGACTATAATTATTAATTTTAAATATAAATGACTAATATTCAAAATTATATTTAATTTTTCTATTTTTACAGAATAAATTATTAAATTAATAATTAGCACAATGATAATAGGGTAATTATTTAATTAAAGGAAATATCAAATAAATGAAATTAAAATTATTAAAATAAATACAATTTGATATTATTAATTCCATCCAACAATTTTATGGACTAAACCAACATGTTAATGATGTGTCAAAATATTTTGCTTTAATATATCTTTTTCTCTTATATTTTTTAAAAAGTCAACAAAGTAATAGTGTCAACATTGACACTAATAATATTTTAAAATATAAAATAATTTATTAAATGTTAAATAATTTTTAAAAATTTAATACTCCACCAAATAATTTTTTAAGTGATAAAATATCATAAATGATACATTTATTTTTTCTTTTTTATTTTATAGTCAAAATATTAACCTCCAAAGCATAAATTACATTATAAGAATGTAAGAGTTAAAAAAGATAAATAATGGTTAAAACCAAATGTGTAGATTTAATATAAAATAAAAACAAATCTAATTTTCTTTGGATGAATTTATTAAGACTAAAAATCATACAATACAATATGGAGCTCAATTTTGATATATTTGTAATAGAAAACTAATTTATATTAATTTAATACTTTTAAAAATTCCATGTGTACCCCTCCTCTCTAATATAAAAGGGATATACTTCTAATCATTTAACCACACATAAAAACATATTTTTATAAATAATATCTTCCAAATTACATAGATATATACCTAAAAATCTTCTATAGAACTCAATTTTGGAAGAACTCGCTCGTTGGATGCGCGAAGGTGATAGTCAAAGAAAATCTACTAAAGATGATGTATTGTTTTTAATTAAGTGTTTCTATTTTATTTCATCTCCCACTTCCTTAATGTTTTCTTAAACCTTAATGAAATAATAAATATAGAATCACAAATATACTTAAATATTATTACATTAATATTATCACCTAAATCCACATCCACTTCCCTCAAATGGGATATAATTTATCGTTTGTGTGTCCATGTGAACTATCACCTCCATGAACCGATATAATTCAATTTTAATTTATCTCTCTCATGAATGGTTATATGATAGTTATAATGATTATATATTATATTAATTACATATTTATAATTATAAGATAATAATATGTTAATTACATCCTTACCATCCATACAGAGAAAAGGGATCCTTGAATAGTCATGCTACTATAGTGGCTAGGTGAGGAACCATTCCAAAGAAAATATGTATATATCAAAAAAATGTGAAGAATGAAAGTAAAATCCCCTATGAGATATATTGCACATGTATCCTGGATCCTTACTGATTGAGTATCATGGAACCCCAATATCATTAGATAGAATGTGAGTTCGAAATTTTGATCAAGTGGCGAGCTGGATACCGAGATGTGTCCTTAAATGGAAAACCCACTTCTTATAATTTGGGGGTGTATTGCATTTGTTAACAGTGTTCTGAATGTCATACTGGGGCATGCACTTGTATTTATTCTAGTGCCAAATGGGGTAATTGAATAAATTGACATGGACTTGGATGGCTTCATTTGGGATGTCCTATCAAAAGGGAAGAGACACTGGGTAACATGGGATAGGATAGCGTCTCCCATTCATGATGAGGGAATTAATGTGAGAATAATAGGGGCCACCTGGTAGTGCATGTATGTGAAGTTAGAATGGTAAATATATAATAATTTTACTCTCTAATGGAGGATAATGTCCTCAAACTGTGACAGAAATGTGGAAGTTTATAGTGCACATTGATCCCCCATATGGCATTTGTTTCTCCCCCTCATCCCGGGCCTCCAAAAGCACTCTCATTGGATAGTTATAGAAGTTTGTATTCTCTTTTGGAAAAAAAATTGGGTGGGATCTGTTCTAAGATTTCTGGGGTGTAGAGCCCAAACAATTTTCTTTCAAGGATGTGATCTTGAATATGGAATTCACTAGGGAAGATCTTGACAAGAACCATCAAAACATATTTGATTCAATTCTCATCAATGCATGGCTGGAAAAATGCGTATTCACCTATTCTCACACATGGAATTTCACTACAAAATATTTTAGAAGGATACCTATATCTCAAGAACATCATGAAAGTTGTAATAATATAGTTTGGGGAAACAAAATCCCTACAAAATAAAATTTAGTCATATATATAATAAGGCATCATGTTTTACCATCTAATGGAAACATCAATAAAGAGAGAATTATCTTTGCATCATGGTGTCATTGCTACAATAAAAACTGGAAGTGATCACAAACCATATCTTCCTTGAAGGGGAGTGGGAACAAGATGTGTGGATATTCATTGGAGATTTCATGGCCCTCAAATATCTTGACATTAGTGGTTCTCCGTTCTTGGGGAGAAGTATCCAGTGGAAATTGACAAAGACCTAGAGATGATGGCGAGATCCGTGATCCTCAGTGCTAGTCTGTAGTTCCAATGATGGTCTTGAAACAAGGCCATATATGAGGGGTCCACTTACATAGGAAGGTCCTTCATTGTGAGAACCATGATCCTACTAGTTGATATGGTCACCTTTATTGATTTTTAGTAGGAATCCCCCTCCATGTGTCTACAGTATTTGAGCTCCCCTTTTGTCCTTTCACCCATGTTCATGATGTTGGGAAAATAGATAACATGGATCCCATCAGAAAATTGTTTCATTTTAAACACAGATGGCTCATTCACCATGGGTGAAATGTGCGATGGAGTGGTGGTTCGTAACTCTAAGGGGAGTGTGGTTCTTTCTTTCACATCTCATTTTGGAAATGATAATGCACTCAAAGAAGGGTCCCATACACTCCTCACAAGGTTTAACCTTTTTAAAAAGAAGAAAAATGCCCTCTCTCAAGTGGAACCTGTAACATCCCAGGTAAATAAAGAATAAAGAATTTTCATATTTATTAATATTTACGAATTAAATATTAATTTTATTTTAAAGGGGTTGCTATGTTCGATAGCGTACCCGATACGCAACGATGCGTTTCTTTGAAACTTACGTAGCACACTAATAATAAAATAATATTATTTTAAATGTTAGTTAACGAGTAGCCGTTGTACTGGAGGGAATGGATATAAATAACTAAAATATGATTATATATGATTTTAAATGTTTATACATTTACCCAATAAAAGATAAAGGCTTAAAATACGGAAAGAGTTCAATTTTAGGGCATATATACTCTAATTTTCACTAAAGGTTCACTTATCACCTTTTAATGGTGAACCGTCATTAAATATAGATTTGATCACTCTTATACTTTATTTTGGACCAAATAAAACTCTTATTAAGAATCGGGACATCAAATTTTACATTGTGTAACTTTTTGGTACCTTTCTGATAAAGTTCATTTTTTTTATGAATAGTGTAAAATGTTGTATTTTAATTCAAACCTCTTTTTAATATAATTTATTTATATTATTAGATTATTATTTTAATTGGTTTTAAAGTGAAATTAGAAAATATTTTTACCAGTTAATCCAATGGTGGTCATTGGAATCAATTTCACTTTGAAATCGGACTTAAACTACTGTCAATCTTTTGATACTTATTGTTTCATAAAAACACGCTATTTGCTCTGACAGCGGGAATTAATTATTAAATTAATTAATGTGACTTATATGTTTTGAATTTTGTAAAATAGACTTCATTTTTGAATTCGTAATATCAAATATAGCTTAGGGTGAATTTTTCATAATTTTCTGAAAAACTTCAATTTTTGATGAATAGTGAAACCACTAAGTGGTACTTATAAAGACAGATTTTCCGTTTAAATGAAATTTTACCATCATTGTGTTTTGAATTTCAAAAATCTGACAAAAATGGTTGTCATTAAGAAGTAAAATGTGGTTCAATGAGATTATAATAATTTTTTGGTGAATAGTAACTTATTAAGTTCTTAATCACGATTAGAGGTAATTAGTGTAGTTTAAGGTAAAAATGGTATTATAAGAATGTGAAAACACCATTAAACTTGTCCTACACCTATGGGGTGAGTCCTGGCCGACCAAAACAAGCCATGGGCCAACTTGGGGACCCCATGGATCCACTTTAGTTGGAAAATGACATTAATATATTTTTATTTAATGTTAAAGTGAAAATGACACTAACATAAATTGGTTTACTAAAATACTTTTTGAGTGGGGTTATACAAGTCAAAAGTTTGATTATAAATAGTCATTGGAAATCTAAAAAGATTTCCTACATCATAGTATTTTTTTTATAATTTTTAGAAATTAAATAAATTAAATTATATATGACATAATAATGATGCAGCGATGACATCATTATTTGACGATTTAAATAAAATGGAAAGATAATGAAAAATATAAAACCTACACATGTCCAAAACCAATTGGATGAGTGTATTCCGAACCCTTATCACCTTATCCACGAATTATATCAATGAGTGACCTTTTAAAACCGAAAAACATTTTCAAATAAAGTAATATTTCTTTACTTTCCAAAAGTGCCCCTCCTCTCCTCTTATAAAAGGCCCCCACCTCTACCTCATTTCACACACTTCTCAAGCCTTTGGCTCGGCCAACCCCTGCCCAATTACTCTCTACACATCCCTATCCTCATCCTAGATGATTCCCTTTGGGAAGCATCCTTTCAAAGGAAGCCTTTAGGCTCAAATCAAAAGGGAGTTACACTTTTAAAGGTAATTCATTCTCTCTTGTTCATTTGTTTTATTTTGCTTCTCCAACCCTCTAAACTCTTTTTATTTACTTCTTTTGTAACAACACCAGTATCTGAAATATACTAGGACGTTTTTATAATATTTATTTGAGCTACACTCTCACACAACTACATCAAATGGTTAAAGAACATACGGTTTCCGTGGATGGCGAAATTCTGCCTCCCGAAACGATGATTGTTCAAATACTCATTTAACACCTTCAAGGGTGGCCATTATGATGTCACTATTTTTATATATGATATATAATATGTTTATGTTTTCTTTAAGCACCTGTATTTTTCATTTTTGGCATACCTTTATGGTTTCCATTATGGGTAAACACGATATCTTCATTTAAGGAAGTGCGGACTACCGCCCCCTAAAAGTGATGTGATTCGTTAATGCCATATGTGGGACGTGTAAATGATGGATTTAAAGTTATTATACATGATGTTATACTGGAATTATAATATACCTCTATATCATTATTATTTGTTTCCATTAAATTATGAGATAGAAATGAAAGTAGCATTCATGTGTACGTACGGCTTACCGTCTCCATGAACGGTGCATTTCATTTCTTATCCCCAAATGTAATGTACTATTAAAATTACATGTATATAATGTATATATATAATTAATGATATATCTAAATGATGAATATAATTCTGGAATTAAAATATACATACCTCTCATTTAGTTTTAATTCCACTAATATGACAAAGAAATGAAAGTAGCGTTCATGCGTACGTACGGCTTACCGTCTCCATGAACAGTGCATTTCATTTCTTACCTCTAAATTATTATGTAATATTATAAATACATGTATATGCTGGATATATATGATACATATTATATCCAAATCGGGAATTTCATTCTGGATATAAAGAACTTTTGACCACATGAACAACATGTAATTGTAAGAAGTCAACTTTCGACTTAAGAACCAAATATTGACAAAACAAACATTATTAACTTAAATGGTTACATAATGTTTATAACATGGCAATAAGTGATATAAAAAGAATAATTAACATTAAAAAGGTTCTTCATCATGTATAAGTTAACTCAAGTTTATTATTCAGGACGTTAAAGAACGATCGAGTCAAGTTAGACCCAAGGTAAGGGACTTCATCTCAATCTCCTTTCATTGAGGCATATTTCATTTTATACACAACTTTCTTTTATACGGTGTATAAACTCCTTTGACTTTTACTTTTATACAAAAGGAATCTTTTTCTACGAAGCGTTTTACTAAACGACAAAAAGGAATGTTTTTTTTTTAATGTACGTGGTGACAACGACCTTTTTCCGCCGCCGCGAGTATTATTTGATCTTTGGCTTCCTCAACAAGCCGTAATGTTTTTAAAATAAAATAAATACCATATACTCTTTTATGTATTTTGGTATTGAAAATGGTTTTGATAAATGATTCTATTATGTCAATATATTTATGATATATTGTGATTGAATTGTGGAAATGTTATCATTCCTTTATATTGGTTTTATGTTTTATGATTTTATATTGGTACGGGTGGTTACGTTATAAACCATATGACGGGTGGTGCCATGAATACCAGGACGGGTGGTTATGTTATAACCTCCAATACATTGGGTATGGAAGTCGGCCGTATGGCTATTCCATTAAGTATGTATGGAAATTGGTCGTATGGCTATTCCATTAAGTGATAAGTGTGGAAGTCAATCGTATGGTTATTCCACTTAAGTATGTTTATGTCCCAAGTTACCTTTATATATGTTATGTGTTCTTTATATGGGTTTTATGGTTATCCTTTGGTTACAAAAAGGTAAGTAATGATACTTTATTCTGTGAAGAGTTTTTACTACTTCATGAAGGTGAAGGTATTACTTTGATAGAGTATATATGGTTTACTTGATGTTTGAAAAACTAATAGTTTTCATTCTTTCGGTATCCCTTACTGAGCTTTTTATGCTCACCCCAAGTTTTTTGAAATGTTTTTCACAGGACTTAAAGTGGAATAAGGTCAAGGATGGGATCAAGGGAATTTCATGCTATCTAAAACATGGGATCTAGACATATTTCTTTTTAAGAGTTTTTATTTTATGGAAACTTAGTAGAAGTGTCTACTTTGTAATCTTTTGAGATGTAATAGTTATGTTCTAATTCTCTAAAACTCTAAACCTGAAAAGATCCTTAATGTGAATTATTCATTTAATTCAATATTAAGTAAGGTTTAAGGCTGGGGCCTTATAGTTGGTATCAGAGGACGGTTTAGACAACTTTAAGAGTTAGAAAAGTGTTAAATTATAATATGATTGAAATGATATAGCATTTACAGATTACCATGTTGCTTCGCCTAAGATATTTCTGTGTTCAGAATGGTTTTCCACAGAGGAAACAAAGCAGCTATGTTGGGACGACATCAGGAGAAAGATAACCTTCCAAATCAGCAACCTGAGATGGTCAGAATCGGAACTGAACAGTTTGTTGCAGTGATGGCACAGTTGACTCAGGCTATAAATGGTGGTGGTATCCATGCACGAGATCAGCCAGATCAACCGCAGAGGAACATGTCAGTGGTGGAACATTTCATGAGGCAACATCCCCCATCATTCAGAGGATCATCTGACCCTGTGCAAGATGAAGGGTGGATTAAAGCACTGGAGAAGATTTTTGATGTCATGGGGTGTTCAGAACATCAAAAGGTTAGTCTTGCTGTTTACCGTTTTGAAGGTGAAGCTGATCAGTGGTGGTCGATGGTGAAAAATATAAGGGATAGTGATGAGATTGAGGATCTTGACTGGGACGAATTCAAAGGTATGTTTCTTGAGAAATATTTTCCTAAGGTGGTTCGTCTTAGGATGGAAAAACAGTTCCTAGAATTGAGGCAGGAGGATGATTCAGTGGCTACTTATGAAGAAAAGTTCACTCGATTGGCAAGGTATGCTCCAAACTTCATACGAGATCTTGATAGTAAAATAAACCGTTTTTACTCAGGGTTAAATCCAAAGTATCGAAGGGCTTTAGCTTCTCGTGAGTTCAAAAGTTATGAAAAACTTGTTCGATGTGCCGAGAAGGTAGAAATGGAGTTTTCCGATGATCAGGTGTTCTATGACAAACAACAGAATAAGAGGTCTAGTTGGCAGGCAAATGGGAAGAATTCATCAAAGAAGCAAGGAGGTAAGAAAACCAAATATCCATCCTGTGAGAAGTGTGGTAAAATGCATCTTGGATAATGTTTATCCAAGTCTGGTAAGTGCTTTCGGTGTGGTAAGTCTGGTCATATTGCTCGTAACTGTAAGGAAGATGATTAAGGAGGAAATGAAAAGCCAACGGTAAGATGTTTTAAGAGTAATGAAATGGGTCATTATGCAAACGAGTGTCCAACGAAGAACTCAACTGGGGGAATGCAGCCAGACTACAAGCAGAAAGGGGTGGTGAAATCCTTTGCAACAACTTCAGCAGATGTTGGGCCATCGAATGAATTGGTATCAGCTCTAGGGAGCTCAGTTTTTTTCGAAGATTGACTTGAGGTCGGGGTACCATCAGTTGAAAGTAAAAGAAGCAGACGTTCCGAAGACTGCGTTCCATACTAGATATGGCCATTATGAATTTGTAGTTATGACTTTTGGGTTATCCAATGCACCTGCTGTATTCATGGAACTTATGAATAAAATTTTCAATGAGTTGTTGGATAAGTTTGTGTTTGTGTTTTGAGGTTTGGGAAGAGGTTATGTGTGCCTTGTGATTCGCAGTTGATAAGAGAGTTGTTATGTGAAGCTCATAGTTCTCGGTTTTCAGTTCATCCGGGCAGTACTAAGATGTATAGAGATCTGCGAGAGTATTACTGGTGGGATGGAATGAAAAGAGACATTGCTGATTTTACTGTGAAGTGTTTGACATGTCAACAGGTTAAAGCAGAGCGGCAGTTACCGAAAGGGATGCTTCAGCCTTTACCAGTGCCAGAGTTGAAATGGGAAAACATATCCATGGACTTTGTTGTGAGATTACCGAGGACATCTTGAGGTAATAATGCAATCTGGGTTATTGTTGATCGCTTGACCAAATCTGCTCATTTCCTTTCTATATGAGATACTTTCTCTCTTGATCAACTTTCCCGTTTGTATCTTAAAGAGATATTCTGGTTACATGGAGTTCCTCTCTCCATTGTATCGGATCGTGATCCCTGGTTTACTTATAACTTTTGGAAAGGCCTTCAGAAGTCGTTGGGTACTGAATTAAATTTTAGTACAACTTTTCATCCTCAATCAGATGGGTAGTCAGAATGAACAATCCAGACGTTGGAGGATATGCTACGAGCTTGTTCTATGGATTATCAGGGAAGTTGGGACCAACATCTTTCTTTGGTTGAATTTTCATATAATAACAGTTTCCATTCCAGTATACAGATGGCACCATTTGAGGCATTATAAGGGAAGCGGTGTCGAACTCCAGAATTTTGGAATGAAGTGGGTGAAAGGAAGCTGATGGGACCAGAATTGGTAGAAGAGATGGCAGAAAAAGTTCAGTTGATTCAGAAGCACATGAGAACAGCTCAGAGCAGGCAGAAGAGTTATGCGGATAACCGAAGGAAGGATCTATCTTTCAAGGTAGGTGATCATGTTTTTCTCAAGGTTTCTCCTTAGAAAAGTGTGATGAGATTTGGTATGAAAGGAAAGCTGAGTCCAAGGTTTATTGGACCATATGAAATTCTTGAGAGAGTTGGATCAGTTGCATACCGGGTGGCTTTACCTCCGAGTTTATCTCAGGTACACAATGTTTTTCACGTTTCGATGTTGAGAAAGTATATGCCAGATCCATCTCATGTTTTGAGCCCAGAGGTAGTTCAGCTGGAAGAGAACCTATCTTATGAGGAACAACCGGTACAGATTCTTGACCACAGGGAGCAAGTGTTACGGAATAAGGTGATTCATCAGGTAAAGGTTTTGTGGAAAAACCATGTGATTTAAGAGGCAACGTGGGAATCTGAAAATGCTATGAGGGATAAATACCCCCACTTATTTTGATAAGTGAATAAAATTGTGAGGACGCAATTCCCTAAAAGGGGGGAAGGATGTAACATCCCAGGTAAATAAGGAATAAAGAATTTTCATATTTATTAATATTTACGAATTAAATATTAATTTTATTTTAAAGGGGTTGCTATGTTCGATAGCGTACTCGATACGCAACGATGCGTTTCTTTGAAACTTACGTAGCACACTAGTAATAAAATAATATTATTTTAAATGTTAGTTAACGAGTAGTCGTTGTACTGACGGGAATGGATATAAATAACTAAAATATGATTATATATGTTTTTAAATGTTTATACATTTACCTAATAAAAGATAAAGGCTTAAAATACGGAAAGAGTTCAATTTTAGGGCATATATACTCTAATTTTCACTAAAGGTTCACTTATCACCTTTTAATGGTGAACCGTCATTAAATATAGTTTTGATCACTCTTATACTTTATTTTGGACCAAATAAAACTCTTATTAAGAATCGGGACATCAAATTTTACTTTGTGTAAATTTTTGGTACCTTTCTGATAAAGTTCATTTTTTTTATGAATAGTGTAAAATGTTGTATTTTAATTCAAACCTCTTTTTAATATAATTTATTTATATGATTAGATTATTATTTTAATTGGTTTTAAAGTGAAATTAGAAAATATTTTTACCAGTTAATCTAATGGTGGTCATTGGAATCAATTTCACTTTGAAATCGGACTTAAACTAGTGTCAATCTTTTGATACTTATTGTTTCATAAAAACAAACTATTTGCTCTGACAGTGGGAATTAATTATTAAATTAATTAATGTGACTTATATTTTTTGAATTTTGTAAAATAGACTTCATTTTTGAATTCGTAATATCAAATATATCTTAGGGTGAATTTTTGGTAATTTTCTGAAAAACTTCAATTTTTGATGAATAGTGAAACCACTAAGTGGTACTTATAAAGACTGATTTTCCATTTAAATGAAATTTTGCCATCATTGTGTTTTTAATTTCAAAAATCCGACAAACATGGTTGTCATTAAGAAGTAAAATGTGGTTCAATGAGATTATAATAATTTTTTGGTGAATAGTAACTTATTAAGTTCTTAATCGCGATTAGAGGTAATTATTGTAGTTTAAGGTAAAATTGGTATTATAAGAATGTGAAAACACCATGAAACTTGTCCTACACCTATGGGGTGAGTCATGGCCGACCAAGACAAGCCATGGGCCAACTTGGGGACCCCATGGAGCCACTTTAGTTGGAAAATGACATTAATATATTTTTATTTAATGTTAAAGTGAAAATGACACTAACATAAATGTTTTACTAAAATAATTTTTGAGTGGGGTTATACAAGTCAAAATTTTGATTATAAATAGTAATTGTAAATCTAAAAAGATTTCCTACATCATAGTATTTTTTTTATAATTTTTAGACATTAAATAAATTAAATTATATATGACATAATAATGATGCAGCGATGACATCATTATTTGACGATTTAAATAAAATAGAAAGATAATGAAAAATCTAAAACCTACACATGTCCAAAACCAATTGGATGAGTGTATTTCGAACCCTTATCACCGTATCCACGAATTATATCAATGTGGGACCTTTTAAAACCGAAAAACATTTTCAAATAAAGTAATATTTCTTTACTTTCCAAAAGTGCCCCTCCTCTCCTCTTATAAAAGGCCCCCACCTCTACCTCATTTCACACACTTCTCAAGCCTTTGGCTCGGCCAACCCCTGCCCAATTACTCTCTCCACATCCCTCTCCTCATCCTAGAGGATTCTCTTTGGGCAGAATTCTTTCAAAGGAAGCCTTTAGGCTCAAATCAAAAGGGAGTTACACTTTTAAAGGTAATTCATTCTCTCTTGTTCATTTGTTTTATTTTGCTTCTCCAACCCTCTAAACTCTTTTTATTTACTTATTTTGTAACAACACCAGTATCTTCAATATAATAGGATGTTGTTATAATATTTATTTGAGCTACACTCTCACACAAATACATCAAATGGTTAAAGAACATACGGTTTCCGTGGATTGTGAAATTCTGCCTCCCGAAACAATGATTGTTCAAATACTCATTTAACACCTTCAAGGGTGGCCATTATGATGTCACTATTTTTATATATGATATATAATATGTTTATGTTTTCTTTAAGCTTCTGTATTTTTCATTTTTGGCATACCTTTATGGTTTCCATTATGGGTAAACACGATATCTTCATTTAAGGAAGTGCGGACTACCGCCCCCTAAAAGTGATGTGATTCGTTAATGCCATATGTGGGACGTGTAAAGGATGGATTTAAAGTTATTATACATGATGTTATACTGGAATTATAATATACCTCTATATCATTATTATTTGTTTCCATTAAAGTATGAGATAGAAATGAAAGTAGCGTTCATGCGTACGTACGGCTTACCGTCTCCATGAACGGTGCATTTCATTTCTTATCCTCAAATGTAATGTACTATTAAAATTACATGTATATAATGTATATATATAATTAATGATATATCTAAATGATGAATATAATTCTGGAATTAAAATATACATACCTCTCATTTAGTTTTAATTCCACTAATATGACAAAGAAATGAAAGTAGCGTTCATGCGTACGTACGGCTTACCGTCTCCATGAACGGTGCATTTCATTTCTTACCTCTAAATGATTATGTAATATTATAAATACATGTATATGCTGGATATATATGATACATATTATATCCAAATCGGGAATTTCATTCTGGATATAAAGAACTTTTGACCACATGAACAACATGTAATTGTAAGAAGTCAACTTTCGACTTAAGAACCAAATATTGACAAAACAAACATTATTAACTTAAATGGTTACATAATGTTTATAACATGGAAATAAGTGATATAAAAATAATAATGAACTTTAAAAAGGTTCTTAATCAAGTATAAATTAACTCAAGTTTATTATTCAGGACGTTAAAGAACGATCGAGTCAAGTCGGACCCAAGGTAAGGGACTTCGTCTCAATCTCCTTTCATTGAGGCATATTTCGTTTTATACACAACTTTCTTTTATACGGTGTATAAACTCATTTGACTTTTACTTTTATACAAAAGGAATCTTTTTCTATGAAGTGTTTTACTAAACGACAAAAAGGAATGTTTTTTTAACGTACGCGGTGACAACGACCTTTTTCCGCCGCCGCGAGTATTATTTGATCTTTGGCTTCCTCAACAAGCCGTAATGTTTTTAAAATAAAATAAATACCATATACTCTTTTATGTATTTTGGTATTGAAAATGGTTTTGATAAATGATTCTATTATGTCAATATATTTATGATATATTGTGATTGAATTGTGGAAATGTTATCATTCCTTTATATTGGTTTTATGTTTTATGATTTTATATTGGTACTTGGACATTTTAACGGGTGGTTACGTTATAAACCATATGATGGGTGGTGTCGTGAATACCAGGATGGGTGGTTACGTTATAACCTCCAATGCATTGGGTATGGAAGTCGGCCGTATGGCTATTCCATTAAGTATGTATGGAAATTGGCCGTATGTCTATTCCATTAAGTGATAAGTGTGGAAGTCGACCGTATGGTTATTCCACTTAAGTATGTTTATGTCCCAAGTTACCTTTATATATGTTATGTGTTCTTTATATGGGTTTTATGGTTATCCTTTGGTTACAAAACGGTAAGTAATGATACATTATTCTGTGAAGAGTTTTTACTACTTCATGAAGGTGAAGGTATTACTTTTATAGAGTATATATGGTTTACTTGATGTTTGAAAAACTAACAGTTTTCATTCTTTCGGTATCCCTTACTGAGCTTTTTATGCTCACCCCAAGTTTTTCGAAATGTTTTTCACAGGACTTAAAGTGGAATAAGGTCAAGGATGGGATCAAGGGAATTTCATGCTATCTAAAACATGGAATCTAGACATCTTTCTTTTTAAGAGTTTTTATTTTATGGAAACTTAGTAGAAGTGTCTACTTTGTAATCTTTTGAGATGTAATAGTTATATTCTAATTCTCTAAAACTCTAAACCTGAAAAGATCCTCAATGTGAATTATTCATTTAATTCAATATTAAGTAAGGTTTAAGGCTGGGGCCTTATAGAACCAGACTCCATGATCATAAATTATTCCTTAAATGGAAGAAACTCCATACAATGATCAATATCGTACATCATTATGAAATGTAAAGTACTCCTCAATATTAATATCCTGGTCACCCACACATGGAGAGAGGGGAACAATGTTTCATATCATCTTTTTTCTTTTGTAGACTTTGTCACCAATGTCACATGCCTCCCAAACATAACTTTATTTATACTTTAGGGGTTAATTTGATTCATGTGGATTCACTTGTACTGGACTATTTTATACCTCCCTAGGAATTGGTTTCCCTTTGTTCCCTAATTCCATTGACTCTTGAACATTCTTCGTTGAATAAATATATAATGATGATGATGATTCATTTTTTATCAATACATCACATGAAAAATATATATAACATAATTTAAATGAACAATATGATGTTAATGAAATTTTGGTTATTATATAAATATAAAATAATGCATTCCATTTTCCCAAATGATCATTGAAAAATGGAAACATTACTTAGGCATGTGTATGAAATTCCATCTCCATTATAGTAATGTAGTTCATTTTTCTTATCCATATGTAATGTATGGTTTAAAATTATAATTAACATATAAAAGTAAATATTATTTCATGAATTTTATAATGTAAATGATGGAATAATAAAAATAATTGACTATATACATCGTACCAAAGTCATTTTTGACTCATGTACTGAATATCATTAAACCATCTAACATGAACATAAATATTAATTTCATTTTTATAAAATAGTAAAAATTGATATAAAAATTAATAATTAACATTAAAACGGTTCTCAAGAATGAAAATAATAATTCAATGTTTATTATTCAGGAAGATTAGAAACAAACATGATAAATCAGACTCAAGGTATGGGGTTTCATCTAAATATTCATTCATAGAGGAATTTTGTTATGATATGCACCTTTATTATTTTATAAATTCAATATGCATCCCCATTGAAATTTCATATCCATATTTTATCTATACTCACATTATTTAATTTTTTTTAACTTTCTTCTTTCAAGTGGATTATTATTTTAATGATTAATGTGGCATGAGACTCTTCGAATGTGTAAAGATTTAATTTTCAAAAAATTTATCCATGTAAATATTCTTGAAATTATTTTACATATTTTAATATTGATATAAAAATATTTTAATGGAAATAGTATCTATATTTTTAATTCCATTAATATCTTATAAAATTAAATATTTTACGTTTTTTTATACAGATCATTTTTATAAACGATAAAGGGGGTGTTATTTTTAACATATCAGGAGACACCAACTTTTATTGACATATTGATCTATATTAGATATTTTGATTCCCCTAAAAGTCATCAGGATTTTAAAATAATCAACGACACACCTCTTAATTTTCTATGTATTTCAGTATTGAAAATATTTTTGAAAAGGGATTTATTATTTCAAAACCTTTAAATGATTTATTGTGATTGAAAATTAAATGTATTAGTGAAATGAGAAAAATGAAAATATATTCTATCAAATGATTATATAATAGTAAAAATATATTTTACTATTGGTTATATGATAAATTATGGGTGGGTATTTTGGTTATAAATATCAATTGGGTGGTTACATTATAACCTCTAATTCATTGGTTATTGAAGTTGATTGCATGGTTATTCCATTTTATAATAATTACATGTATGCAACTAGACCACATGGTTATTCCATTTAACCATAATTATGTCTCATGTTGCCTTTATCTGTAATATATTATTATGATGTGTCTTATGGTAATATTTTGACAATAAATGGGTATTCAAATATCAGAATTTAAATGGAATTTATTTACTATTTCTTAAGGTTGAAAAGTTTTACATTATGATAACCTATTCATGGGATTTCATATTTATATAGGACTAGTAGTTTTCCTTAACTATTTGTCCCATAGTGATATTTTTATATTCATACTGAATGTTTGATGGTCTTTCATAGGATTTAATGGAGAATAGATACAATGATAGGATCAAGGGAAATTTTATGACAATTTAACATGAAAATAAACTATGTTTCATTTGAATAGTTTTTATTTTGTTATAAAAAAGTATATTTCGTAAAAGGGTATACATTATATTATTTTAAATTTTTGTGTGAATTATGGTCTAATTTTATAAATCTATAAACATAAAATGATAATCAATGTGATAGAAATTAAAATAATTGACATAAATCAGTATGATGTTATGTTTTAAGGATGTACCCTAATAGTTTTTATCAATGGAAAGGTCTTGAAATGTTAGAGTTTAGAATAGTGTTAATAGTAATACCTTAGAATATTTTACATTTTCTTTATGTTGAAATGATGTATCATTTTCACATTACCGTTTTGCCTCATCTAAACTATGTATGTTTAGAATTTTTTTCTTAGAGTAAATAGGGAAGAAGTATTGGAAATGAACTAAGCTGAAACCATCCTTCTGAATCAATATCAAAAGATGGTCAAAATTGGAACTGAGTAGTTTTTTACAGATATGGATTAGTTCAATAATGAAATAAATCATCGTGCTGTGCATACTATAGATTAACATGATCTACCATATAAGAGCATGATTATAATGGATAATTTTAAGGGATATCACCATCCATCATTCAAAGGATCATCTGACAATGTAATTTCTAAAGGATGACATTAATCCCTAGAAAAGGTATTTGATCTCATAGGTTGTTTAGGGAACTAAAGGTTAACTCTTTCAATTTAATGTTTTCACGGTGATTATGGTTAGTGTTAGTCAGTGGTGAAAAATATCACAGTTACAGAAGATATTAATTGCATCGAATGGGGTGAATTTTAGAATATATACCATGAGAAATATTCTTTTAATGTTGATTGGATTTTGATCAAAAATAAATTCATGTAATTGATAAAAATGGAGGATGATTTAATGAATTATTAAGAATAAACTTACATAGTTTTGGAATTATATGAAAAAAAATTCATGGATATTGATTGTAAGATAAATCAGTTTTAATTCTTAAAAATCACTTTTTTCATTTTCCAAATAAACGCCTTTGTGGAGAAGTTTGAACATCACTGTCAAATTCAGACATAACCAAACCAATGGAATGGAAGATTAAAGTTAGCAGCAGATTACAAAGTAATAGAATTGAAAATAAAGGTGAACATGCAGTATCCAATCGCCTTGAGACCACCTCAATAGAAAAGTTAAAATCGTCAATCCATGAACCACCATTCAAGATTCACAATTCACAATGAATCTTTAATCAAATTTCAAACTGGCCACTATTACACAACCTCGGTATAAAATAAATCTTTAACCATGAGAGTAATATGAACATAAATCCATGAACTAAAATGCCCTTCTCATCACTTCCTCTATAGGTCAGTCATCATGAGGACCTCCAAAACAAAATCACATTGTCATTACTAATAAAGAACTGGAATAACATTGTACAAAAGAATAAAAATGGAAAACAAACACTGATGGGACTAAAAAGGGAAAATATAACCATAGATATGCCTCTTGGAACACCCACTGCTCTCACAACCACATCCCAAAACCTCTACGGAATTCCTCTAACCCAACCGATCTGGAAAGGTGCAATGAACCTAGAATCCAGAGCAGCACGCGAGCATATGTCGAAACCAAAAAACCTTCAAAATGTGTGGAGGGAAACCTGATGAAATTTTTGTATCAATGGGTGTGAAAATAGTATCTCCCCCAAACCAGAAAAAATAACATATGTACAATACATCACAACTGAACCACAACAAACACTAGGAATAAGACAGAACAACTTCAACCGCAGCCCAATAAGAGGGAAGTATGAACCAGTCACACTTTCTTGAACACCGTTAGTCGTTAAAACATCACCTTCCAAAACATCAACAAAAATCACTTCAATAGGACGACATGGTGTGGAAGTGAAGAATCGAAAGACAGGGAATTATTTGAAGAGAACTAGGTGTCGACAACGATCCTTAACCAATGAAAGGACCTCTATCTCCTTCCTTCAGTAACAACACCCAGAAGCCTCACACTGCCTCAAGCTAAGAACCCATTTTAGATGAGGATGAAACACCAATATTGAAATTTTCAGACCATCATGAATCATCATCATAGATAAAAACACCACGATGAACGAATAACCACCAAATGAAGCCGAAAAAAACCCTTCCCAGCCAGAAAAAAATGAGACCAAGAGGAAATAAATTACACAGAAATAGGAATGGAATAACTGAACAAAAAACCAAGGGATAAGACCGAAATAAGAATCACTAAAGAGGAAACCCATGAAATCATTGGACGTTGAGGAGTAGAAGGTGAGAATGCAAGAATGGATGGAACCCTAGAACGCCAAGGAGAGATCATCGTCTGAGAAGGGGCTCATATCAAATAAATTGAAATCATTTCCACTTCGGATTGAAGATAAGATATCAACCTGTATTGGATACACAAATGTGAAAAATCTATTATAAACTTGATTGACATGTTCAGAAGGTTGAAATAATGTTTTCTGATGATCATGTATCCCATAAGAACACGAAAATGAAGTGGTCCAGTTAGTAGGTAATATAAAAGATCTCATAAAAGGATTTTTAAGATGGGAAATTTAATTGTCATATCATGTGAAGTTTGTTAAAAATAATCCTATATAATATCTTTCAAATCATTTGATTTTCTTGTTGTGTAGAATGATTGGTCAAACAACTCATGATTGCATGAGATATGATCATGCGCGAAATGAAAATCCAACAGTCAAATTTTTTAGTTGTATCAAGTTTAAAATTAAACTAATTTTTGACAAATGATATTTAAAAAGGGGTGGAAATCATCATTATAAGAAATAGAAGGTGTGAGAAATTATTTTTCTACTGGTAGAGTTGATTTTGAGACATCTTTTGATGTTATGGATACTCTAAGGAGGTCAGTATTTTTTGAAGGTTAGCCCTATGCTCAGGGTTATAGACACTCGTTCTAATGTTTTAAGTGATGTAATCATACAATTATTAGGTAATTTTTTGGTGTGTTTATTGATTTTTTTATCTATGGATTTATTTTAATGATAATTATTCTTTTTCTTTTGGACATGAGTTTTAAGTTATTAATAAATTTTAGTGTCTATATAATATTTGATGATTAAGAATATTTTTAGGTATATTCATCATATGGGGATGAAAAGGTTCTTAAGATATGCAAATATAAAAAAATTTATCTTTTCTCATATTCATATATATTAAAATTAGTCCTGATCTTCATCAAAAGTAACTAACAAAAAAATAATCTAATTACTCTTCTTAATAAGATATCGATGGCCTTTTAACTCATCATAGATTTATGGTTTTTCGATTGTTAACATTCTCATGACCATGTTCTATATCACTCTACATTGGAAATATATTGTTTTTTCTTCTATGTAAATGTTTTTAGACATGGAACCAAAGTCTTTGTTATCTCTAGTGTCCATTGTACTTCCCTTTCATTATTTTAACGTAGATGTGTCATTAGTCATTCTTCTGATGTGGTATTTCAGAAAGGTAATTTTGAACGTCCAAAAACATTAATTTTTTGCTGATTAATAATTGGGAGGTTTAAATTTATTAATGTGGGGATAATGTTACATTTCGATTTTTTAAAATGATACACCATGGTTGACATCGTTAATGTAATTCTACATTGAGCTCAAACAAAAAAACTAATTATTATTATTTACATGTTACAATTATAATCTTGCTATTATAATGGAGGGTATGAAAAGGGTTAACTGAATGATGTAAATATGGTTTAAAAATTTTTATATAATTATTTTATCAATTAATTATGAATTAATGTAAACCCCTTTTAATATAAAAAGAAATGTTTCTCTGAATAATTATTTAAATGTGAATATGTGTCTTTTATACCAATAAAAAATAAAATCACGCATTTTTTTATATTAATTTTATATATATAATACAATTAAAATAAATTTTAACATTAATCTTATATATTTACAGTCATTATATAATAACAAATAAAATTTTATAGATAAAACAAGTACTTTTCTAATGGGTCGTTTTTCCGCCATTTTATTACAATCATTTTTTAAATCATGTTTTCTACAATTTATGGAATAATATAAAAAAATTAAATGTTTGCTTTGAAATAAGTGTATCAAAATTACCATTTTAGGATATTTTTTTATTTTTCCTGATATGATTCATTTTTTCATGAATACTGAAATAATACTATTTTTTAATTTAAACTTTCTTTTTCATAAAAAAAATTTATAGTTCTAAATTATATACATTATTGGATTTAATGTATAATTAAATCATTTTTGATAATGTAATCTAATATAGGAATTTTGAATAAATTTTATATTCAATTTGGATATAAAAATATTGTTACCTTTTGAGAATTTTTACATTAAAAACTTGTTTTCTCAATTTGTCAATAAGATTAAATTAAAATTAATATTATCCACTTTTATTTAATTTCAAAAAATTTATTACATATTTGGAATCAGAAGTTAAACATTTATTACATATCTCACCTTAATTTTTGTAAAATATATATATATTAAATTTAGTAATTATTTTTTACACCATGGTTAAGAGTAAATCAGGTAATTAAGTGTAATTATAATTTTATAATGTATTTTAAAATTACCATAATACCTAAAAAAATTAATTGGATGACTTATTATTGATCATAATCATACATGGACTGATTTTCTGTGCTTTGAAAGAAAATAAGAGTTCTTTAATACATTTATTATATTTTATTCAAGGAAAATTCAAATTTGTTATATTGTTGTTTTTTTGAAGTAAAATATTTTTAATATGAGGACATAAATTAGATAAATTATATTATAAATAGTAATTATAAATATAAATAAATTATCATCATATTCCTTTTTTATTTTTTATTTTTTTGTATAAATAATTTAATAAATGGCTTGTACAATAATGATATAGTAATTGTTCAATTAATGTTCATATCAAATATATGATAATAAAAATATTAGAATAAATAAAATTTATTTAATTACTGTCATACATGAATTTTATAGATTACTTAGACATGTAAGTGAACTTATAAATTAGTTTTTTCAAATATATCATGTTTTTATGATATTTT
Organism: Viscum album; assembly: GCA_963277665.1. Taxonomy (NCBI): domain Eukaryota; kingdom Viridiplantae; phylum Streptophyta; class Magnoliopsida; order Santalales; family Viscaceae; genus Viscum; species Viscum album. Next base: position 206,825,049 of record OY728153.1, on the reverse strand, counting down.
TAAAAAGGAATAAAAATGAATTGTTTCAAAATTAACACTAAGTGTATATTAAAATATAAAATATTTTATAAAATGATATAAAATTTATTTAAAAAATTTATTCTAAATTGTAATTGGTATATGACCTAGTTTTAATACAATAAACATTTATTGGTATTTTTTCATGGTATTACAATTATATTAACCCTTATAATCTAAATTAAAATGCAACATGGTAAAAGTTTGAAAGGTAAAAAAAGGTTAATACAGAATGATATGGAATAAAAACATAATAAATCTTATATTAGATTACATTTTATAGATATATACTCATCCTATATTCTACCTAACTCAATTTTTATCCATCTTGAATAGAAAAATAATTTATATTAATTTAATACTCTAAATAATATAAAAATTTCCCCTCACATGTCTTATAAAAGAAAACTAATTATTATCATTTCTTCACAATTCAAAAACGATTTTCCTTAGGCCAAAATATAAATAAATAATTTCCAAGAACCCATAACCAAATTATTTATCTCTTATTTTAGGAATAAAATCCCCCATTTTGTGTTAATGTGATAATCAAAGGAAATCACCCAGAAAAGATGTAAAATTTTAAATAAAGTGTTTCTATTTAATTTTTTCTCCCATAAAGATAAAATATTATTCTAAAATAATTAAATAGTGACTCCAATTTCATCAATATTATGATATTTTTTAATTTTAATATCATTTATTAAATCCATATACACTTCCTTTATATGAAAAAAAAATATTATTTCTCGTTTGTGTGAACTTGTGAAATATCACCCCCACGAACTGATATAATTCATTTTCCATTACCAACTATTATGACTAGTTATAATAAGGGACATAATATTTATATATGATTTGCATGAAATATTTACCATTATAATATACTAATATATCAATTAGGTCCTTACATACAATAAACATGAAATTATCAACATCGTTTGTGTGTATGTGCAAACTATCCCTTCCATGAGGTGATGTGATTCATTTCTAATCTCTGAATCACATGAATAATTTATTTAGGTTTATTTAAACAAATAATACTCTATTAATGAAATTATTATAATTATGGAAATAAAATATGTTAAATACCTTTTTCCATAATGATCATCGAAAAATGGAAATGTTACTCATTCGTCTGTATGGCTTACCGCCTCCATGATTGTAACATAGTTTATTTTTGATATCCATATGTAATGAATGGATTAAAATTGAAATTAATGTATAATAGTTAATTTTATTACAGGAAAATTATTCTTGAAAAGATTTATTAGACCTTACTTTGTTTATATACATTCTAGAAAATTCATTTTCGACATGTATACTTAATATCATCTAAACGTATGACATGAACACAAAACATTATGTATTTTTTATAATATGGAAATAAGTGATATAAAAAATAATAATAAAATAAAAAATTGTTCAAAAGAATTTAAATAATTATTATATCTATATAATTTACAAATATAATTTAAATACATGATGAATCGGGGTTGATATTATGGATTTATTCTCAATCTCCATTCATTGAGGCAATTCCGAATGATATGTGCCATTATTGTTTTATAAGGTAAATATTTGTCCTATTTGTCATTTAATATCAATATTTTATCTATCCTCATGTAATATATTTTTTCATTTTATTCTTTTATTTGGATTATTATTTAAATTATGAAAGTAGTACGAGATGCTTTGAATGATTAAATATGGAATTTTCAATAAGAAATATCCAAGTTAATAATCATGATATTATTTTACACATTTATTATATGGGTATAAACTTATTTTAAATAAAATTTCACTAATATATTTAATTTCATTCATAAAATTTTAAAATAAATCCTTTTGTTTTTTTCTTAAGGAATGTTTTGACAAATGAAAAATGGAGTATTCTTTTTACCATATATGGAAATAACAAAATCTACACCGTCATTATCATTATTTTGTATCATGATTAATTTAGAATTATTATTAGTTTTAAATGAAAACAAAAACCCTTTTTTAGTTTTATGAGATTTTTTTTGAAAATGGATTTGAAAATGGGTTATTAATTTCATTACCAATAAATTAATTTTTGTCATTTCAAATTAAATTTATTCATGAAAATAAGAAAATTGAAACCTTTTTTGTGCCATGATTATATATTTCTACTTTGAAATTTTATGGGTGGTTACATGATAAAACAAGAATGGGATCTTCTGTGATAAACTATGGATGGGTGGTTACATTATAACCTCTAATGTATTGGGTTTAGAAATTGACCATATCATCATTTGATTTTGTACAAGTGACATGTACATAAGACGACTGCATGGTTATTCCATCAATGTATAATTATTTCTTAATTAATCATTGTATTTTATCTATGATTTTATGGTTTTAATGGAATTATTTTTTTAAAAAAGGGTATGTAATGATCTTACTTTCAAATGAAATTATTTAGTTAATCTTAGGTGTGAAAAGTTTTCCTTTTTGATAAATAATTCATGGGTTTTAGTATATTCACAATACAAATAGTTTTCCTTCTTTGTGTATCCCTTACTGATATTTTTATGGTCATTTAATGTTTTAATTTTAATTCATAGGATTTATGGTAGATTATAGAAATGGATGGGATAAAGGGAAAATTCAACTGAATATAAATGAATAGAAACCATGTTTCATTACAAATTTTTTTTAGAAAAATAGATATTGAGTTAATGTTTCTACATTGTAATATTGTTTTTGTTATGTATGAATTATGGTCTGATTCTCTAAAACCCCAAACTTAAATGATCATCAATGTGAGAGAAATTAAAATAAATAATATAACTCAACATTATGTAATGTTTTAAGGATGGTACATTATTAAAAGTTAATTGAAATACCAAGGCCATTGTTCTTTGGATACATTATCCATTATCATAGAATATTTTAATGAATAGGAATGTAATAAATCAAAAATGTAAAAAAAATAAATCATCTGTATTTAAATAAATCATCGATATGAGAATAAATTATTTTTGTTGAATTGATCTATGTTCATCATGTTAAATATAAATTTGATTAATCCCCAAAAGTTAAACATATAACCTAATGTTCATATTATTCAGATATGAGAAACAATCCAACATCATAGTTTTTTGTGAGATTCAAGTTTTCTAATTTTATTAGAGATCCTTGAAATATCGATTCGATCCTTAGACTAGATATAATTTTCCAACTACTATCTAAGATCTACTCTATTGTTCCATAAGGTTTCATGGCTAACTTTGAAACTTGACAATAATTTTTTACATATAGAGGATTCCTAATTCACTATGAAAACAAAATATAAAAAAATTAATTTTTTTGTTTCATTATTTTTTTGATGATTTTCAATCAAAAGCCTAACGCCGACATAGATTATATAATTACAATGGTAAATCTCACATTATAGACTCAAAATTAGTCCTAGATTTCTAATCTTCTTTGATCTAATGATTATTCATTATTTAATTTGATTCACAAATGGAAGGCCGAAGAATTCTCTCTAATACTCACAAGGATTGTACAGTGAATCCTAGAAAAAGAGTTATAGTGTCTATTTTTTAGAATTAATACTTTCTATTAAATTAAAAAATTAATTATATTAATAATCTAATTTATCAACTAAATTTACCAAAAATGGTCGGCTTATCCAAACACAACACACCGACCAATTTTATATCAATACTAGCATAAATATCACGTTTTGGAATCAAAAATTGTAATAGAATTATGATCCATGAATATATTTAAATGAATTCACATATTCATTAAGAAACGATGTTTGTGTATTATATAATATATTTAATTGTTCTATAAAATTAAATCTGGGAACTCCGGGCCTCAGAATTGTATAATGTCTCAGTGCCTTTGTCTGAGAATATATATAAGAATATATCATTGTGTTTCAATGTAAGAAATAATTCTCTACACATATGTTCTATATATGACTGTTTATCTTATAGGGGTGCTAATCAAGACACACGTAACTATTATAAAGGATAGGATGGTGGTGTTGTAGGAAACTAGAATGAATAATTGGGGTCTGTTCAATTACATACCAAAGTATTAGATAGTTTTGTGTGATTAAATATTGATCGGAAACATATAATATTACATCATTTTGATATTAGTGTATTGTACTAGTTATCATGTTTTGAATAGATAATTATGTAATGTACTTTAAGTCCTTATTGCTCAAAATATAGTGTCTTTTATTTTAAGTTCATTTGATAATGACCTAAATTCATACCTCTTATGGTAAATTGAGAATGATTGTTAGAAATTATTACATGAAGTAATTATTAGGAAGGAGTTCATTATTATTTTCCACGATAAGCTCCCCATCCATCAATATCAACAAATAATATCGGTTAGAGTGAACCTTGTGTATAAATTATTGTTCATCTGACTTTGGTTCAATCATTATAGGATTCACCAATGGAATCATCAGTTTCCAAAGAACCAGTACTAGTTCAAGTTGGATGAATGAGGCATGGAAAATTTTCATGTTAAAATAACATTCAATTAGATTTTGGTGGACCTCCATGTGAGTCATTTTATGCATTTTTTATCATTACGTCACTTCGATTCGTCCATCAATTATCAATGGGTAGTACATCATCAATCATGTATACTAGTTTATATGGGGTCTCTTATATTGATGTTTTTGTAATAGTCTGGTTATCACACATGGAGTGAAAAAGAATATCAAGACGAGAAGTTTTTTCTTTATCCAACATATTGTGTATTATTTTTGAGAATGTCCTGTTAAACACCTATATATATCTATTAGATTTTTTATGATAGTTTGATGTATCATTTTATTTGATATTATACTCCAGATACTTCCTTTCAAACTCAGAGGAACAAAAAATAGTGACATTTTATGATAGTACTGCATGAGGGACACCGAATCATGTAATGATATTTCCTTCCATGATGTTGATCATATTATTTTCCCAGAATTCTTTTAGTGGTGCAGCCTAAACCTAGTATGATAAAAAATGGTGGTGGGTATACATTACTTAAACTACATAGATGTAGTTGGAGGATATGGACCTAAAACATCGATATCCCATATGAAAAATGTATACAAGTACATTGCCATGTTTAGAAACTCTAGGTATTGATGGATAAAGTTGACATAAACATGGAAGAAATCACACATTTTGGTAAATTTTCTTTAGTCATTCATCATTTAAGGATAGATGATTCCAAGCCTAGATATTTGATGGGAATGAAAGATACCTAATGTTTAAGAACCAATAGCACCGACATATACTTATAAAATGAAATAAAATATATTATCTCCATCAATAAACCTATGAAAGAAATAGTTGAATCCATATATATATATCATTTTGTTGAAATTTTCTTTTATAAAGATTAATTTTAATAGAACGTCATCATGTTTTATCATTCATATCATTTTCTAATGGGGGTATTACATTTTGAAGGCGGTACAAATTTTTAACAATCCGACCATTTATAGAACCATATGGTTCATTGATTGAATTAACATCATTGATTTATTCCACATAGACATGATTAAATGGAAAAAAACATTCATAGGTTCACAATGACGATGAAATTTTTATCCCAGTATAGATCCAAGAAATTTGTATCCATGTTTCTTCAATTAATTTACCTTGTAATTCTATGATTGTGGGATATGATTCCATGTCATCTATGATGTTAATTCATTCATTAGTCCTTGGACATAGTCATGTAGGAGGATACCCAGTTCATTTTTTAATGAAAAATCATCATTCACCTTCCTGACAACCAATTATGAATCTCATTTTAGCTTTATTTTTTCCATTATCAATTTAAGTTCCAGTTCTACCCTATAATGAAATACTCATACTCTACCGCATTGTTTGTAGATACCTATAACAATAATACTGTGTAAGGTTAGACTTCCATTACTGGGGACATGAGAATGAATCCCAATCTCCAATTTTTATATTGGCATCTTCTAGTCTATTACCTTTAAATTTTCTAGATATGTATTCAAAATATATCTCCCATATTTGGGAGAAATATTGATTAGTGTTGATCTCTTAATCATTAAATTATATATTAAATGGCATTATTTTTTTAGAGGGATGTTTTATCATGGAATTACTATAATTCATTGTCATTTAATACTTTTCTAATTCATAAACTCAACATAAAACACTTTCGAAATTTCCACCCAATGATTCAATATTCTAGTCAACATAGGATGAAATTTGACACATTTTACTAGTTTATTAGGTGAAACCCTATTGAGATTGAGGATTTGAAGGTACTTCCCCATCTTATAATCTGAAATGTAAATTAATATATAGATATTCAATGTTTCTGAATAATGATTATTGGTATCGATCATAGTTCCACTTATATAGTAGAGTGTTTTTATTCTCTGTGTTATTATTGTATTCATGGAAATAAAAAATTGATAATTCTATGGATTTCAGATAAAAATGTATAGATTTACCTCAAAAGGTAGGATCAACACTAGTGGGATCATAATACTATTTCTATTGAATATTTATTTCTTCCTTATAGTCATCATACTACTGATTCATGTACCAATTCTTCCTCAACCTAGAAAGGTCCAACAGTTACTTATGATGTTTTCAATAATTTCTGGAGTATAAGAAATGAATCCTTAAAATCCACTTAACTCATTGAGATTTAATGGAAGTGAAATATCTTGTATAGAAATTGTCTTCTCATAATCCACATTGATTCCATGATGTAATAACTATAAGATGAGAAACAATCCAATGGTTAATCTAAAATAACATTTTTTGTGCTTTATTTTTTAGGCTATGATGTCTTATATCATTGAATGTGGTCTCAAAATCAGCTAGGTGTTATTATATTTAACCACCATTGTATCTACATATAACACTATATACCTCACAAAATGGGTTTAAAGATGTGATTAATGGTTCTATAGATTATAGTGAAAAAATTATTTAATACTAAAGGAATTACATGATAGATATACACTCCTTAGGTGATTTAAATGTGAAGGATTCCACCACATAAATGTCCATCTGAATTTAACTGTACATTAAAATACCATTCATTATGAAAATGTAATAATATTTGTAAATTTACTCAATCATAAATTCTATGATCGTAAAAAAGAAATCATCCTTCCGACCATATTTTTTGAGATCTATAAATTCGATGGTAACTCTAATTTATTCATTCAACATCTGACAGGAACTATATTGGATATTAATTTGGAAACTTGACATCCATAAGGATATGGTTCTTTGTAATATTACCATAATTATTCTCAATTTATGTGGTCTGATTTTGGTGCATCGTTTTGGTTGCCTTTTTGTAACCATTTTGATTCTCTGTTAATCCAAAGTGGTGAGTAGCCACCTCAGGATTGATGATAGAAATTTCCATATAATTAAAATAAACGCACAATGATGTATCATTATATTGTAATTATAAACCTATATTTCATCATAAAAATTGGTGGAACTAATCAAATTGGTTCTTGGGTCCTTCGATGGACCACATTTTTTTAATCAATGTTGTAAATGGTGGTGAGGACACCTTCCATCAATGATGGAGTGGTATTACTGAGATCCTCCTCTTCTTTCTATTACTCAATGCTTCCCCTTACATTTAATCTTCCTCCTCTTATTAAAATTCACTATTACTCTAATTAGGTGATGAAGAGCATTTTTTAAAAATGGGGAGGTGTAAAAATTTCATAATAAGTTAGAAAAATATTATTCCTCCAACATCAATAACAACATTGTGTTTTTTGATGGTTGGGTGGGGGGATGTGGGATGGATAGTAAGAATATCCACTCTATGTTATTGATATGAAATATTTTTCTTATTTAGTTGAAGAGTTAAAGATGTATTGTTGGTAATAGGATGACGTGAGGGAATCTTCACTGGATATTTTCCCATTATATGAAGGTGTGATGACAATTTCAAATCTACAAATATTATTCATCCAAAAAAATATCATGAATGATATTGAATATGTTCTAGAATTTGGAATAATTTGTTAGATATATAAAATGGGAAATAAATATTCATTTTTTAGATATTTTATGGGATGGGTCAGGGTCATTTTAAGCCCATTTTGGGAAGTGACCCGAGCGACACTATCAGTCATGGTTTTTTCCTTTCCCCATGTATAATAATGTAACACTATATTATTATTTATAATATTCAAATAGGTCCTTATCGCCAAAAAATGTCTTAATCATACCATTGATGAAGTACATGATGAATTGGTTCTGTGATGAGGGGTTTAAAACTTATTGATGAAACCACGGTGTTTCTAGGATAACATTAAATGAAGTGTCGTTCTGTTCAACCAGGAATTTTGAGATAGATATGAGGTCTTAAAACATAGAACTGAGCTAGATTCTTGAATAGGGAACATTCTTATTTTTTCTATAACCATATATAATTATAGAGGAAGGGGACATGTTCACCACATTGTAAGGTAGTGGAAGAAATATTTAATTTTGAGTGAGGTTCGGTCTTGAGCCATTATAAATAAAGGCCTATGAAATATAAACATCATTTAACACTCTAGACACCAAGGAGGATATTATGTATACATGTATACTTATATATTTTTCATCCACCGGGAAAGATAATAAAATTTCTTGTTCTATATTATCAATCTCAATATAATATTGTTTAGTAGGGTAATCCTCTTCATCAAACTCCTATGGTCTCAACAATGCCTCTATGAGTGCTTCAAGGATGTCTTTAGATAATCATATAGTGTCTAGTATCTGGATAATAGTAGGTAGAGACAGATCTAAAACATATTTACCTAGGAGTGAAAACTCTGACAAGGATTTTTGGGCTTGACCTGGGGTATCCTGGTACACAACAATGGGGCCTTACTACACTCTTGGTTAGGACACCCCCCGGGGGATATGATTAGGATAATTCACATTTTCTTTATAAACTGTTATAAAGATTTTATGAGTATATACCTCCTCAAAGAAAAAATTTTTAGGATAATGGATTATATCCATAAACTGTTCAATTTATGATAAGTGTTTTACAAGTTTTGAATTATGTATTGTGATTCATAAAATAGTATAGTGTATGCCATTTTTTTGGAATGGCACCTAGTGGGAGGAATGGAAAGTATATCAACACACAGAATCCATGTAGGAATTTCACTCATACTCAAGATAATTATAGTGGAGATGGTGATGCAAATGGTGCTGATCAGCTGATCACCATATTAGGACAACTCACTCAGTTTTTGAATAATAACCTTACCTGTATGGTGGACCCTAATCCATTACGTGGAGGATCAATGTTATACTATTTCATGAGGAAATAACCACAAAAAATTCCATGTGAGTACAAATCCATTGGTAGCTGATAAATGGATAAGTTACTTAGAGAAAATATTTATTTCTTTGGGGAGTAGCAAAATGAAAAAAGTTATAATGATAGTTTTTTACCTCACAGGAGATGTAGATTAATAGTGGTCATTAATCCAAAACAAAAAGGAAGATGAATAAGTATAAAATTTAGAAAGGAGGGAGATTAATGATATTTTCTTAGAAAAATACATTCCTCATGACCATCTAGCGGATATGGAGAGATAATTTCTGAGTCTGAGGTAAAAGGAGGATGAGAATGTCGCAAAGTATGATGCTAACATTACCTGGTTAGTGATGCATGTAGCTGATTATATATGTAACCCAAGGAGTAAGATTGATCGACTCTTATATGGGATAAAACCATTTATCCCTTTAGAATTAGTCTCACAATCCTTCTCATCATACAAATATATTTTCTCATGTGCTATCAAGAAAAAAAGTTATCCTCTAATTATTACAAATTTAAAGCAAAGAAAGAGAAGAAGAGATCTACTAAACACTCTGGAAATGGAAATAAGGGGATGAAGGGAAATGTTGACTATCCATCTTATAGTAAACTTGGGAAGAAACACCCCATTACTTTCTTGAAGGGAATGAGAGTTTGTTACAGGTGTGGTGAAAAAGGCCATCATGCTCATGATTACTAGGGAAGGAAAGAGGCTTTCAATGTTGAAGGCTACAGTTATAATGAAAGGGGGAATTATGGAAATGAAAGTATTATGCATCAGGGAAACATACCAAAAAATTTACAAGGGATCAAGGAAAAGATTATGTGATCACTACTACTAAGGTTGAAGCTCCAAAAGACGTGGTGGAAGGCAATTTAATTGTTTCCTCAAGTTTAGACAATTCTTTTTTTTATTCTAGATCATCCCATTATTTCATATGTTCCCAGTTTTATAAGAAAAACATATATCTCCAATTTTATTTAACTGGAGATTTGTCAGTCAAAACTCCTAAGGGAAGTGTCATTGCAACAAAGTTTTGTGAATCAATTCCCATTGGGGAAAATAAATGTTCTTTATCTGCTGATCTCATCATCATAACCATGATTTAATTTGATATAATCCTTGGTGTGGATTGGCTTTCAGACAATGATGCGAAAATTTATTGTAAGAATAAGGGTGTTAAAATTTTTTTATGATGATAAGATGTACCTTATCATTAGAGTAGAAACACAACCACCTGATTCTTATCTAGATACACCCCCAGTAGCTCTAATAAATTAAATTATTGGGGATGAAGATAATGAAATAACTGTGGGTGAGGAAAAGAACGTTCTAAGAGAGGGCGTACCTATTGTGAAAAATAAGTTGATGTGTTTCCAGATTATTTACTAGGACATCCTCCAGAACGAGAAATTGAGTTTTCCATTGATTTAATTCCTAGTTAAAGTCCAATATCGAAGACCCCCTATAGAATGGCCACTGTGGAATTATTGGATCTAAAGAAACAACGAGAGGAATTGAGTAATAAGGGATTTATTCTCCCAAGTGTTTCTCTATGGGGATCCTCTGTCCTTTTTGTTAAGAAGAAATACGAATCTCTGAGGTTGTGCATTGACTATAGAGAGATCAATGCTATAAAAATAAAGAACAAGTATACCATAACTCACATTGATGATTTATTTGATCAACTTCATGGAGATCAATATTTTTCAAATATTGAACTTCGATCTGGATATCATCAGTTTTGTTTGAAGATGGAAGACATTCCAAACACGGAATTTCGAACAAGGTATGGGCATTACAAGTTTACAGTAATGCCTTTTGGATTGACTAATTCACCCTCTCTCTTCATAGATATCATGAATAGAGTTTTCTATGAATATCATGATGAATTTGTAGTGGTATTTATTAATGATATCTTGGTATACAAAAAAATCTATGAAGATCATGAAAATCACTTTCACACTATTCTGAAAACACCCAAAGAAATGAATTATATGGGATGTTTCGCAAGTGTGAATTATGGATTCAATAGATTTATTTTCTTTCCCATATTGTCTCTATGTATGGACTCTCTATTGATCCTTCTAAGACAAGAGCAATACTAGAATTTCTAGAATCGATAAGTATAACTGAGGTACTTAGTTTTGTTTGTTTAACTAGTTATTTTTGATGTTTCATCTAAAAATTTTCCCTGTTGGATAACCCATTAACCAGGCTCACACATAAAGGTGTTAAATTTGTTTGGACAAATGAGTGTGAATAATGTTTCGTAGAATTAAAGAAAATAGTATTCAATCCTCTTATATTGACTCTACTATCATAAAATTATGGGTTTATTATTTATAGTGTTGCTTCAATGAAAGGACTTGGTTCTGTCCTAATGCAGATTGGTAGAGTTATTCCCTATGCGTCAAGATAGATAAAAATTAATGAACAAAACTATCCCAATCATGATCTTGACATAGTAGTTGTAATATTTTCTTTGCTGATATGGAGAAACAATATCTATGGTGAAAAATGTGAGATATATAATGTTCACAAGAGTTTGAAGTATATTTTCTCACATAAAGAACTCAACATGAGGAAAAGATGATGGATTGAACTACTCAAAGATTATGATTGCACAATAAACTACCACCCGAGGATGGAAAATAAAGTAGAAAATTATTTGAGGATAAATGATCATGGTGTTTTGGAAAAGTTGATAGTTGAAAGTTATCCTATGTTTAAGGATCAAGTAAATATGCTTATGGGAATAACCATGGAAGGTGAAACATCAATACTTTTTCAAATGGTTAACAAACCATCATTACTAGAAAGGATAAAGAGTTTTCAGACTTATTATTAGGAGTTTCAAAAGAACATTAAAGTTGTGAATTATTGGAGATTGGGTGACTTCATATATGAATATAGAATTTTGAAATTTGGGAAGGGGATTTGTGTTCCTATCATACTTGATCAGAAAATGGAATTGTGGGATGATGCTCATAGCTCCAATTTCTTTGTACACTATAGGAGCACCAAGATATATAGTGATTTGAAGGAACATTTTTGGTGGGACAACATGAAGAGGGAGATTGCTGATTTTGTGTCAAGATGTATGGTTTTTCATCTAGTGAATTCTAGAAGGCAACAGCTTGGAGGAGTCATGCAACCTCTTCCCATACCTGAGTGTAAATGAGATAATATTATGATGGACTTGGTTATGGGGCTACCAAAGACTCCTAGATGGAATGATGCAATATGGGTCATTATTGATCATCAACCCAATTCAGAACATTTTTGTGCTATAAGAGAAGATTTACCACTTGAACTCATGGAAAGACTATATATTAATGAAGTTGTAGGACTCAATGGTGTGCCCCTATCAATTGTTTCAAATCTCAAACCCCATTTTATATCAAGAATCTAGAAAAGTCTTCAGAAGGCCATGGATACTGAACTTCATTTGAGAACTTCCTACGACCCTCAAACTGATGGACAGTCATAATGGACTATTCAAATATTAGAAGACATGTTGAGATCTTTCTCAATTTACTTTATAGGTATGTGGGATCAGTATTATCCTCTGGTAAAATTTTCCTATAAAAATATTTTCATTCAAGTATTCAGATGGCACCATATGAAGCGTCATATAGAGAGAGATGTCTCACACCAAACTTTTGGGATAATGTTGTTGAATGAAAACTTGTAGGCCCAGAACATGTTGAGGAAGCAATGGAAAAAGGTGAAGATTACCCCAACCCATATCAAAGCAGCCACAAGTTGGAAAAATATATATGCTGATAATCAGAGGATGGATTTGGAATTTCAAGTAGGAGATCAGGTTTTCTTGAAGGTATCTCCATGGAAGGGTGTTATATGATTTGGTAAGAAGGGTAAATTGAGTCCTAGGTACATCAGAACTTTCAAAATTCTAAAATGAATTGGATTTGTAGCTCATCATTTGAAAATGCCTCCAAATCTATCCAAAGTTAATGATGTGTTCCATGTATCACTGTTGAGAAAATACAAGCCTGACCCAACGCATGTACTCACATATGAGTAAATTGAACTGGAACCTGACCTGTCTTATTTCAATGTGCCTATCATAATTTTTGATACTCGATAACAAGTGTTGAGAAATAGGACGACTCGTCTGGTAAAAGTTCAATGGAGAAACCATAGTATGGGAGAGGCTACGTGGGAACCCGAGTAACTTATGATGAAGAACCACCCAAAACTTTTTATATAGTGATATTCTAGTAATTTTTAGAATTCAATTATTTGACGGAGGGGAAAATATAACCCCCAAGTTTCCACAGTACGTTTCCCTCTGAATAATGCAGTAGCTTGCGTTGTACGCAAATTAGAGTTTTAACACACTACAACTAATCAAACTAGTTGTTAGGAATATTAATACCCACTTTTTCAAATTTTATAAATTTTATTTTTCAAAATGGATGACATTTTTGGATTCAATATAACAAAATTATCTTAGATTGAATATTTGGTATTTTTCTGAAAACTTTCAGTTTTTGATGCACAACTAAAAACACTATGTTATTTTTTAAAACTAACTTTTTTTAAATAATTAGTTTTTTTTATTTTATATTATTTTAGGTCAAAATAGATACATATTACATATATATGTTCAATATAATTCATTGGAGCCATTATATAATAAGTTTAGATTTATAAAATTTTATTGAACTTTTTAGCGTCTTTTACCCACCTTCTAGGAGCATTTGAAAATTTTCATGAAACATAATTTTACAGCTTCTATGAGTTGAATTAAAAAAATTTGAGACACTTGGTTAATATCTTTATGTAAAATGTGGTTCAATAAGATGAAAATAATTTCCTATGAATAGTAACTTTTGACATTTATTTAACACTGTTAAAAGTAAATTGGGTAATTAAAGGTAAAAATGATGTTATAATCAGCATAACACATGTCCTAATTCTATTGGATAAGTGTAATTCAACCAAAAACGACCTTATGAACAAAATATGATCATATTTGGTCCACATGGATTAGATTGGGACATTTATTATTATTTTATTTAAAGAAGAGTTAAAAGTGTAAAATACAATGTTTAATAACTAAACCATTTTTAATATAGGGTTACACATAATATAATTTAGACTATAAATATTCATTAGAAATATAAAATTATTTCCTACATAATGGTATTTTATTTATAATTTTTAGACATTAAATGATTAAATTTATTTATGACACAATGATGATGCATTAATTACCTTATTAATGAAATATTAAAATAATTATTATTATAAATATCCAAATAAATGTAAATTGAGACTTATGATGAATTAAACTAATTTTACAGGTTAATATGACATGTTAGGGTTGATTAAATAAATTTTATTCAAAGTGATAAATTATTTATGGATTTCAAAAAAATCAAATACTAAATAGTGTCAAAATTGACATAATTGATTTTATAAAAAAAATACTATATTATTAATTGATAAAATATTCCAAAAAATATATGTTCAGCCAAAGAACCTAGATAAGGTTAGATATATCAATAATAAACCACTTGGGGTTCTCTAGGTAGTTTAGAGTTTGTTTGTTAACCATATAATATAAAAATACAATGACACATGGTAAATGTCTAACTATTTAACTAAGAGTTAAATCTAAATGATAAAGATAATATGGTGACCTAAACCTAACTAAAACTGATTGGTTGATAGGTTTTTTTGACCCGTACCCACCTCAGCCTCTAGATAAATCTTTTTGGAACCATTATAAACTGAAAATGATATTATTATAAAATAATATTTTCAATCTTTTCCTAATGTGACCCTCACCTCTCTTAAAAAAGGGTACATCACCATATCTCAATTTCACACCTCCAAATCCATTTGGCTCAGCCAAACCCTATCTAAATATCTTCCCAAATTCACTAAAATCAAACTAGAGCCCTTAATTAATTAAAAAAGCCAACCTAGTGATCAATTTTGATCAACTAAAAAAGAATCACCTGAAGAAGAGGTAATAATTTCACCACCCTCTTTCAATATCCTTTCTTCTTCTACATCTCTTTCATGGTTTTTTCAATACCAAAATAATAAATCCAGTAACTTCAATATACTTTGATTTTATTAGAAATATGGTACAACCATATTTGTTTTTCTATCAATCATATAAATGACATTTCCACCATACGTGCGTACGTACGGCTTACCGTCTCCACGTCGCGGTGTAGTTTGTTATTCAAGAAATTAATTATTTGGATGGATATAATATAGAAGTATAACTGATGTAAATAATAAATATATCATGTTCATGATTCTTTAAATATTATATACCATCCAATTATATACTATTTCACCATCAATATAATGATATTGTCGCTTGTACGTACGTACGGATTACCGTATCCACAAACGCGATGAGATTCATTCCCCATCATAAACCTTCAAGAATAATTTTCATTTTATGATAAAAAATCATGTTTAATAACATAATATCATTCTGGATATGAATCTAATACATCCTATTCAGAACAAACATGGATTACGTAATCAATCATATAAAGGAAAATGAATCAGTTAACAACCGAAACGATGATACTACTGAAATATTATTAACAAAACAATATTAGAGGATCATATATGATATCATATTTTTATATATATTTCCTGTATAATTTAATAAATATGCATTAACTATTATCATAGAGGTTATTTTACTATCTACTAAGGAAAATTTCAAGGTAAGAGTTAATTCTACAATCTCTTAATTTTCTGAATTGTTTGTACATGAATATCTACTAGGACCTCTTTATCATCCACATCCGTGTTTTTTAAAATATATTTCAAAACATTTTTTCTATTTCCGAGACAATGGGTTAGAGTCATTTATACCGTTTTTTTAATTTGGGTAAAATGTTTAAAATAGAATTTTTTCCTCATTTTTCAAACACGGTACTTTACGACCTTTTCGACAAAATTAAGTAATGAATGTTTTTTAACTTATACAACGGGTGTAGAATTTTCTACCATTATAACACCTTCGAAGATTCCCTTACAAGATTATAACAATATTTTTAAAATAAATGTTTTTATTTATAATTACATTACTTATAAATTATTTCAAAATAGAAATAGTTATTTCTCTCAAAATTGTTTGATTTCATCTATGTCAACATCCTTTGATGGATTTCAAACTTGTTTGAAGTTGATTTATTATGATAAAAAGATTCCATATTTAATTGAAGGTTTTGGGATATATTTGACTGTGGATGTGTTATTTTTTTACCATTCATGGTTTATGGGTAATGTATTGACATTTCGTATGCTAGTTTTTGTATGAATGTTTATCTTATGTTTAATCCTTTTCATATGAGGAATGCATTGGACTTAGTAAGTGATGGGTGGAGCCCGATATAGCTCCTTGATGCATCAGTAGGTCTCATTAGACAAACTAGTGTCTTGGCACAAGGACTTGACAAAATATTATTTGTTTCCTTGGAATGAGGACTTGACTATGTGGTTATAAAGTCTGGAATTATGCATTCCATCATTATGAAATTGGTTATTAATATAACATGTGGTTATTCGACTGGTAGAATATCCATTTGAATAAGTAAATGTAATTATTTCATTTATCATTTATATAATATGATGATGATTAAGTTTAAAAGGATTTTATTTTAGTCGTATACATTACATTAAATATTTGTGCTTATTTATGAAATTTTATGCTATATTGTTATCCTTACTGAGAATCTGAGCTCACCCCTTTCTATGTTTTATTTTTCCCAGGATGCGAAGAAGTATATTATGACTGTCCTCCAAGGATGGTCTAAGGGATATAAATGTGGTCAACGGAGATAATTTTGTTTTTGTTTTTCATTTTATAATGTGATGTAAAACTTATGAATGTATATACTACTTCCAAGTCTACTAAACGGATCAATTTTTTGGTATTTGATCACTTGTTATCAAACCAATGTTATGTAATAAAGCACCGACATTGGGTAACTGGGGGTGGGGAGTTAAAAAAAATTCATCTACATTATTTTTTCATTGAATTGAAATCATTTTGTATAGAAATTTAATGATATTGTAATTAATTATGCTTAAAATTTACTAAATCATCATCATCAAAATTATATAATAAATAATCAAGAAATAATTGACGAAATTTTTTCATTAAAAATTGTAGGAACCATTTATGTGGATTAATGAGTGATATATGTACTAAAAATAAAATATTGAAGTATATATACATTATGGAAGGTTTTATCATGATGTTGAGAAGATGTATTGAAAATATTAATGATTATAACCCCATCATTCATTACTATCATGGAAAATTATATAAAGGTTCTGATGATTTGAGTCAGAAAAATAATTTGACATTAACCATGTTAAAATTGTATCATGGCCCATTGAGGTGTGACTTCATGAATTTTGGACTAAAAATGGGAATATAGGATTATTATCTATTATTATAATGTGACACTAAAATAATATCTAATAGGATATATTAATAAATCTCTTAAGGAGGATCTATTATTATTGGAAATGTATAATATATTAATAAGGTTAAGTTTATATTGTTTTATAATGATGAACATGGTGTTAAATTTTTTTAAAGGTTTATGTGTTCCTTCTTAGTCATGGTTGGGGAAATAATTGTTGAGTGAAGGTCATAGTTCTTTGTTTTCTATTTATATTAATAGCAGTAGGATATATAGTGACCTTTAGTAGTATTTCTAATGTGATGGATTAAATAAATATATTTTTGGAATTTCCAGGAAATTTGTGAGATGTCAATAGGTTGTAGCAAAATGATAATTTCAGAAGGGAATGATTCATCATTATCTTATGTGATAGTTGAAATAGAAGAATATATACATGGAATTCATTATGTAATTTCCAAATACATCTTGATATAATAATTTTATTTGTGTCATTTTTATTAGATTAATTAAATATTCACATTTAATTCTATTTAAATATTTTTTCCTCATATAATCTATCAGAACTACAAAAAAATATGCCATTCACAGTACATGGAGTTTCACTCACCATTATATTTGATCATAATACTATATTAACACAAAATATTTTGGAATTTCATCAGATTTTATTGGGTTAAAAATTAAACTCCATCACATCTTTTAATCCTCAATCTGATATATAATCTATGAAAAATATCCATACATTCAAAGAAATTGTTTTTTCTTATTCATTTTATTAATATGGATGTTGAGAAAAATATATTTCATTTGTTTTTTTTCGTAATAATAGTTTTCATTCAATTATAATAATGGAATCATCTGAAGAATTATATATAATTTGGTGTTAGGTTCAATCTTATTGGGATGGAGAATGACAAAGGCAATTGATTTGACTATTGTTGGATGATGAAATTATTGATAAGGTCATTTTGATTCACCAACATATGGGGATGTACCACAGTAGGTATGAAGTTTATATAGATAATAAGAGGAAAGATAATTCATTTGAAGTAGGTGGTCATGTTTTTTTAGAGTATCTCCATGTAAATTTTTATGTGTTTTGTCAAAATGAGAATGATATGTCTATGATATAATTGAATAATTGAAATCCATTAAAATGTTTTTTTATTTTCCCATTGAGTAACCTTGGCTTAGAGAGTATTCCTAGTGGATAACGTATTTCTTGTTACATTGATAAGAAAATATTTTTTTGGATTCATATGATATTTTGAGTGCTAATGCAATTCAGTTGAAGGTTAATGTTTCATAATAATAATATCATGTTATATTATTGATAATAGTGATAATATGTTATAGAAATTGTTAATTAATTAGGTTTTAGTTTTTATTAAATAATTTTATGGTTTTAAAATAAACATGGAATCTAAAAAAATAATGATGGAAATATAGCACGACATGTTTAATATTGTAATAAAATTTCATGGTGAAAATTAGCAAATGAGGGAAAATTTAAGAACCAAGGTGAGTTAAATATATAATTTTACTTGATTAAAAATATTCATTAAATATATCATAAGATGTTATCATTAATGAATGAGTGTTAGGTAACTTTTTTGTAAAAAATTAGACATCTTTTTTATTACCAAATTAAGTTTTCATGAATTTTATTGTTTTATAAAAAATTAAAATTAGAAAATTATATAAATACACTTTTGGAAATTTAATATCATTTTTAAGCCATGAAGTCAAAATTTTCTTATAAATAATTGGTTTCTGAATATTCTGAAAATTTTATTTTTCATCGAATATTAATAAATAATGATTTATATTAAAAACTGTAATCTCTTTTCAATTATTTAGAAATTAAAATTATATTGTGGATTACTTTTTAAAGTATATTAGACATCTTTTGAATTTTAATCCAATTATGTACTTTTAAATGATTTTAAAATTTTAATTTTTTAGAAAAATATTATAATATAAAAGTTTGTTTTTTTAAAACACATATTTATCTCGTTTATTAAAGAAAATTTAAAAAACATAATACCATTTAATAAAATTAAATCATTAAAATTGTATTCCATATTATTTATTTAGATGTCCAAATTTTGTATATATTTACTTCTTATTTTCAAACATAGAAATATTAACCCCTATAAATAATTACCATAACTATAAGTCTAAAATGGATAATTAAGGATAAAAATTAAATAATAAGGGCTAAAAATTATAATAAATATTGTATGAGTTTAGTCCATACATATCCTTACATTTTTAAAAACCATGGTCACTAGGTGAAATATTTCATTTCTATTGACCTATATAATATTTATGTTATATAAAAATTTAATCATGTCACTTTCTCTATTTTATTATCCACAATATTTTTTAATAGGTGAGAAAGACCACATATGGTTGAATATAAATGGTTAATTATAAGATACATGAATTTCATTATCATGATAATTTATTTTTAATTTATTACATTTAAATAATTTCCAAAATTTCATAAGCAACAAAAACATAATTCTTATTGAAATTGAATAGAAATAACATTAATGATGTAAAAAACAATAAAATAAATATTTTTTAGCAAAAATATTATTTCTAAAAAATATATTATGTTTGTTTTAATTAATTAGAATAAAATTACTTTCATTTCATGTAGTTCTCATAATAAAATTAAACGAATAGTTCTAAAAATTACATTAATGATATATTATAATAATCAATAGTATATTCAATGATTTAAAAGTCCAAAAAAATATCCTCAAACAAATGGTTGTAATATGGTATAATATATCATCCATAGTACATTTATAGGGCAAATATCCATTTCTAGTAACTATCATGTACATTAGAGAGTAAAATAACTTTTTTATCTCAGTAATTGTCAAAAAAAATTATCCAAGGATAAAACAAAAAATAAGGGTGATAACATCACCTAATATTGTTCACATTTTTCTTTGAGTTGATTTATATCCACAATAATATTTTATGTTTGGAACCATTTTTTACTATACAATTAATTAATATTAATTTAATGCATTAGGTGATTCTAAAAGTGCCCTCCCACCCTTAAAAATGAGAACCTCCTCACATAGTCTCCTAACACATAAAATTTTGTTTTGGTTTGGTCGAAACCTGAAAAATATGTTTCTTATATCACTTAAAATGTCATATAAGTCTTTTTTATAGAAATAAAACCATCCAAGGAATGTTTTGTATCTAAATCTATAGAGATTGTCCGAATAAGAGGTACAATTATTAACCAAGTGTTTTCAATTATTTCTTCTTCTATCTCCTTCAAATATTCATAATACTTGATATAAAAATAACACTATTATAATACCTATTCATAGATATTATTATGTTAATGTTATAAACTATATCCATCATATCTTCCATCAAATTGGAAATGAATCCATCGGTTATGTTTACGGTGGACTACCACCTCACAAAATGACATAATTATTTTTCAACCACTACCTCTTAATTTTTTTAATAATAAATATAATTTATATACCTGATATTAATGACATAATTATCATTCTCATAAGTTAATATATGATATATTATTTTACATTTTTATCATGTGATGAATTATAACATCATTCTTGTGTATATGTGGACAACTACCCCCACAACGCACTGTGATTCATTTTTCATAACTAAATCATATAAATGATATATATATATATATATAATATGATATTAATTAGATAATTATAAATCCATATAAATAAAAAAAATATTTCCTTCATCCCACCATGATCCCTAAAAAATAGAAATGCTAGTCATGCAAACATATAGACATCAATCTCCAAGAGTATAACATCGTTCATTTTTTCTAAACCATATAGAATTGTTAGTTCAAATAATACAATTTTTGTATACAAGTGGTAACTAATCCGTGATTTTTATTCAAGATATGATGCAATAATGATTTAATTGACAAAAGTCAACATACTGAAATCATTTTTGATATATGAGAAATTATAAAAATAAATTTATTAATTATATAATTGTATATAACATGGTAATAATTAAGATAAATGAAATAATATTAATTTTTTAATTTTTTTAAATAAATAGAATATTTTTATTATATTTTAGGATAATTTATTTTTATTTTGAGTTGGAGTCGATGTGAGAGAAACATTAGTTTAAAACCCCTTTTATGAATATATGTAGTTAATATATTTTCCCTGTTTATATATAATATAGGAAAATTTTAATGTATTTGTCTGGGAAAAAATCCTTACAAAGAAAATTTTATTTATCTTATTGTTTTATTTCAATGGATTTTCTAGTGGTATATTATTATTTTTTTATATTGAACGTTTTAACATTTATCGGAAAAAGAAAAAGAATTATCTATTTTAAATTTTATAGTTTTAATGAATTTTATTTCAACAAAAGACCTTATTTTTTATTTGTACTCCATTATGATATTCCATTATTTAAGTATAAAAATCCTTCATCCCCTTATTATGAGTATTTATTTTTGAAAATGATCTTTTTTGAGGGAAAATTTATGTCACTATCCAATAGTCGTTCAGATATGGAATTGGAAACGTTTTTCAATGGTTTTATTCATGAAATGATATTTTTAAATTGATTATAATAATGAGTGAGTCAAATATATCTCATGATGTTAGTTTATCCTAAAATCTCTCAGTTGACAGGTGATCCCATCATTCCCCACAAATTCATTGGGGAATGGTTATTCTCTCTAGATAATATTTTTTAATTCTAGTTGTAAGATTATTCAAATTGTATAGAATATTTTAATGGTTCTCTAAAGATGATTTATCAAGGTAGTTATATTGACATTCTATTTTTTCTTATTAAATTTACATGAAATCATTCGTTTTCAAAATGAAATATATATATATTTTTGCAGAAATGGATTTTTCATTTTGTGTTAAAAGGTATGTTTATAATAAAGATATTTTATGGGTAATAATTATTCCTAGAAACCCACATGATTTTGATTCTATTGTTATGATTTCAGATAATGTGTTTTAGAAAAATCATTGGGAGGAGATTTTGATTTAATGTGAAAGTAAATGAATTTATGTGAATAATAATTATGGGAATCAGTTTTTATGATTTCATGGTTTTAAAATAGTCTTACATATTTCTTTCGTTATTATATATTCCTTAATGATAATTTTTATGGTCCCACATTTTTATAATTTTATTTTTATGGATTGAGGATTGATATGAACAAAAAACAAGTCATCGTTAATTCCATAATGTTTATTAAAGAAATGAAAACGTAATTCATTTTTAAAAAATTATATTGTGGGAAAACTATATATTGCATAAAACTTCCCACAAGTAAATTTACTCATCTTTAATGTAAGAGTTATAAAATAATTTTCTATTAATATAAATTTGAATGAATTTGATAATTAAGAAAGTTAATTCTAGTCCAGATACAATTGATTATGTAATTTTTAAGGTCATGCACATATGGTATCCTTTAAAATTTATATTGTTTATTCAATAGTGTTGGGTGGAAATGATGACATAAGGGACATTAAAAATTATTTAAATATGAGCATTAATTTCTAGGGGACTATATAGTTTAATGTAGTGGATATGATAAAAGGAATTTATATCTATGATGTAGTGAGGTTTCAAAAAAAATTCAAAGACGATCATCTCTTCTCATTATCCATTGATTACTCCTTGTGTGAGTAAGGGATGGTAGTAATATTTTAGCTCTCATTTATTCTATTATTTATTATTTATTCAAAATATGAAGAAGAAAATTTATTAAAAAATCTATAAATTCACCGATAGGTAGTGTACATGTGTCCTTTATTTTCACTAATCTACAATGAATCTATGTCATTTGATTTCATTTTCTGATAAAATTATAATTAAATTTTATATTATCATTGAAAAATTTAATATATTTAATGGAAGGGTCTATTGACCACCATTTGTTGACTTTTTTATTATATTCAATGGTGAATGGATTTTTTTTAGATTGTGATGGGGAAGTTGAAAGTGATTCAATACTGGACAAATTCTAAAGATGATATAAATAAGTATTTTATGGATCAATAGTGGATTAAATGATGTTTAATGTAGTTTGATATATTTTAATAATAGTTTATAATCATTGTGGTAAAATATGTTTTGGATTTTCTATTATGATTTTAGTATATATTTTGGTACCTTTCAAAGAGATAGAGAGGATTTATGATCAGATGAATAATTTCCTAACACCACCCTATATGTTTAAAGTTTAATATTTCCTCGAAATTTAAAAATATTTAATTTATATTATATATAACTCCAATTTTATCTAATGGGTTGATTTTTTATATTTTGACTGATGTATAATTCTTGCAGTGCCCTATGGAGACAAAATACAATTCAAAAATTATCTTTCATGGGTTATCCCTTCAATTATTCTGTTCCATGTTAGGGCATGGATGGTTTTATAAATAGATTTATGAGGGAGATATATATATATATATTTAATACGAATATTTTTTTAACTTCGGTGCATGTTTTATAGTTTATATTTGTTCCTTTGTTGATTTTTTTGGTGTTTTTTGAATTTTACATCTAATAAATGAATCTATATCACGGGATAGATTACTTATTGATATGTAACTCATGGAATATTAATATTTAATATTATTTTACCCCACTTTTCCTGGATCATTTTCTATATTCTATTTACGATCCATATGATGAATACAATATATAGTATTACAGTTTTATATATTTTCTTCCATTCATATTTTTCATATTATTAAGAAGATGGTATAAGTTTAGGATTTAGATTAGGGAGATTGTTTAAATTATAGAATTCATTTACATAATGTTATCTATCGTAAAAAAGTAGTTTATCCATCATAAAATTTGAAATATTGTCTTCCATTTAACTTATGTTGGGATAACATATTTTTCACATCATTTTTTAGATTTCTAGTTGGCTCACACTGATCGTAATAAAATTATAGAAATTACACAAGGAATTATTATTTTAAATTTTAATTTATAAATTAGTGTATTTCCCTATTTCATATTTATTTATTCTCAAAATAAATTAATTTGGTTTATTATGATAAAATTCTCTATATATATATATATATATATATATCCCAGATCACTCATTTTATGACAGTTTATTATCTACCTCTTAAAGAATATATTTGGTTGAATCACATTAGTCCATCCTAAAATATATATTATTCTTTTAATCCTCTATTTATCCATTAATTCCTATGGAATAATATGAAATGAGATCATTGGATTTGTGGAACATTTGGTTTATACAAAATAAATTTGGGAATTTTTAATTCATGTATAAATACATAGGATTTTTATTCATTGATATTTTATATTATTAGTTGAATATTGAATATATTACCCAAATACATTCTTGAGGACTATAAAAGTTTAATTTCATTTAATAATTGATTCACAAGATTCTTATTTCAAAAAGTATCTTCATAATATCCCATAAATATATTCTTACATAGTTAAAATCATTTATCTTCCCAAGCTTAAAAAATCATCATAACCTCATGAAAGAAAACATATAATTTTTGATATAAAATTCTATGTATGGGAGAATGTGGAAGATATCATTACCAAATGAATTTTAGTTATATATAAGTCCCACTCATACCATAATTTATATAATTATGTTAAAAATAATTTTGAACATTCACCACACTATAAACCATACGAAAATAATGGGTTTAATTGTAAATTCTTCATTGTATAACCCCTAAAAAGAAATGGGTTTCAAAATAATCAAATCAAGTCAATGTACAATAACACATGAAAAAATAACTAATTTCATAATAATGACGTAATATTAATCATAAAATATAATGATAATAAATATATATGGTATCATTAGATCATTACCCTACTAAATCATAAGTAACATAAAAGGATATCACCTTATATGTAAAATGATAAAGAGAAATCACATGTAACATTTTGTGATAAAAATATCTTTTTTACATTGTGATAAATTTATTGACCTCTAAGAAACATCACAATTATTAAAGAATATACTTTATTTTAAAATATTCATAGATACATGGAAAATAAGAATCAAATCATTGAGAGATCATAATTGAGGTAAATAGCATTCATGTCATACAGGTTAAAATGAAGATTCTGTTAAAATATTTGGTAAAATAAAAAATGTAGTTTTTTGGAAAAAAACATGAATAATCCTTTGGAAACATTTTTTAAATATAAAATTTTGTAAAAAGTTGAGTTATTAATTTATAGGATAATATTTAAAAATAAAATCACTAAAACATTTTTAGAAAAAAATATATATTGATAAAAAATGATTTTCATACTAAAAGATAAATTAAATTGGCTTCCATAAAACATTATTATTTAATCATGAGTATATAAATAGGGTAAAATTAAAAATAAATAAGTAATTTAATAAATAATAAATGTATAAAAATATTATTTTGATTCATTTGATGATGTTTTTAAGACCTATTCTTTTTAAGTATAACCATTAATAATTGCGATAATCAATTACATTTAAACATCAATCATGTGGGATTTAGTAACATTTGATTCAAAATAAATAAATAAAAAACACATAATATGGACACATAAATCCCCATAAATATTATAAAAATTATTATAAAAGAAATTCACTCATACTATATACAAAAAACATAAGAATCATGTGGTGGATGATGTTTGTGTACCACAAAAATAAAAGTGTGGCGAGGATCCCTTACCACTTTGGTAAACATTGAATCAAAAGTCCCATGAATAAACAACATAAAACAAAACCGTATATATAATTAAGAAAAAAATATAATTTATTTAAAATTTAAAATATTTACTTTATACATAAGACAAAATATATGAGGGTGAAATTGGAATAAGTCTCCCAGAAATAAAATTAAGACTAGAAACCCCACCCATCAACTTCGACTTCTTTCATACACTCATGATATTTTTTTATATTATATATAATTTCATAATGAATACATTATAGAAATATAATCATATGTATCATAGCATATATTATTTAATTATTACTATTTATTAACTGTTAATTTACAATTCCTTGTGAAAATAATGTTTCAGGTAATAACTACTTTTTTCCATGAATGGTTTTTGTAAGTTATTTTTGGTCCTTTTACTTTGATAAATTTTCAATATTCTATATAATTTTATCCCTGATATTAACATAAAATATAATCATTATATATTTATTTTTACTAATACATAAAATTTAGTGATATAAAATGAATAACATCTCTCATAAAGATAATAGGTCGTACATACTCATAAACGCGGTTCCATATTATCGATAGATGAAACTAAAGAAAGGTAGATAATATATTAACCATAAGTATTCCATTATTTTTTATATATAAATATAATATTATTATTTATCTTATCCCTTTTCTCATCCAAATAAAGAATTAGTGAAAAATTAATCCCATCGATTCATGATGCAGTAGTCCACCAAAGACACGAGCGATGTTATCGTATTCCAACAAAATGGAACATAAGAATGTTTATCTGATATTATAATTAGAAATTTATAAATTAATTCATAATTACCATATGAATATGTTATATTCATTAATATATATTTATTTGATTTCTGATGATGGGAATCTAATTACATTTGTTCATGAGTGGGTAGTCTGCCATACACACCATCGACGATTTTGTCTACCACTTAATAGATTATAAAATGGATGTTCATCATTCCCTTAAAAAAAATTACATATAATAATATACTATATCATAATTTTAAAAAATTATAAATTTTAATATTTTTTCAATAATGATTATGTATAATTAAAATAGAAATTCTTTGTTAATGATGTTGCCTCTTCTTCAGATAACCTAACTTGGTTTACATCAAAACTCATTGTAGGTTGGTGTGATGAAAAAATAAAGACCTATAGTATATTAATATATAATTCAGGATATTATATTGGATAGGGTGGTATTAGTTGATATATTATGTTTCATAACTATGATGTGGAGAGGGGCGGGGGTGTCCTTTTATATGTGGGGAACTGTCCAATAATGATTTTTTAAGGGATAAATTCTACAGACAATTTTTAAATTCCTTAAGTATAAAAATTTTATCATTATGGAATGTTTTATGGAATAAGTTATAAATATTTCCATAAAATTTTATTTTTACAAGTTTATAGGTTATTTTACTATAGAGCTTTCATGTTTGACTACCCTAGTAATCTAATTTGAACCTTAAAAATCGATAACAGTAGTTATATTTTTTAATATTATTTATAGAAAAAATATTATGAATAACATATCATATAATATTAATTTTAATTATTAAAAATATGGAATCATGTATTAAAAAAAATTCAAATAATTGGAAAATTTAAATTAAAAATCAAAAGCACAAATCAGG
Source organism: Viscum album (assembly GCA_963277665.1). Taxonomy (NCBI): domain Eukaryota; kingdom Viridiplantae; phylum Streptophyta; class Magnoliopsida; order Santalales; family Viscaceae; genus Viscum; species Viscum album. The sequence goes on along the minus strand of OY728153.1, from coordinate 206,796,803 downwards.
CAAAAATGCAGTTTTCCTAAGAGAACATTTTCAAAAGTATAAAATGTTTCATTATCTAAATTCAATATTAATATCATTCCTATTACCAAAATTATATTAATTAAAATATAATATTACTAATTTAAACATTAAAATAATATAAAAAAATTGTACTTGTAACTTTTTTAAATGAAATGGTAGTATTTAATAAAAATCAGTATTAATCACTTTTCACCAAAAAAATCAACCTTCTCTGAAAATAATAAAAAAATAAACCTATGATAATTTTTAACCTGTTAATTTAATAGAAGTTTATTTTTTCAAAAAAAATCATATATTTTATAAAGAATAGTTATATTTTTCATCCAATAAAATTAAACAAATTTATTTGTTGAAGAATATTAGGGATTCATATAAAGTATTTAGTAAAATTGGATTAATTAATGATAAATGAATTTTTATTCTACAAATCTATTATACATACTTTTAAAATTTTGGTTACTCATATTCATAGAAAGAAATGAACGGTAATGTTATAATATACATTTATAATTAATAATACTGACATTTTATCATGGTTTGTCGAATCATATTCTTTCATTGGATGATATAAATTGAATAAAATAAATTGTTTTTTAAAAAAATCATAAATCTCAGGGAGTTTCAACATTCCTTTCTCCCCGAAAAACTTATTAATAGAGTATTGACATGATATATGTGATCCATGGCATCCAAAATTTTATATACTATTATTGATATGGAATAATAAATTTCGAAATTTTATTGATTCTATATATTGTATTTAATTAATTTAATTAAAATAAATTGAATTTTATAGCTGTGTATCTTTGTTTTAGTATATATGTTATTTTCTTCCAATTTCAATATTTTAATTATTATATACTATTTTGACATAGGAATATAAAATGGATGAATATGTAGTTAAATATAATCATGGTAAAGTAATGCATTTGGTGATTTTTTATTAAGGTGGGGGTGTATTGTGGATATGGATAAGATGATGATCATAATACTAATGTGAATATGGATGATGAATAACAAAAAAATAAAAATTAATAAAACTTGTTGGAATATGTTTTCATTAAATTGGTAAATGAAAATTTTAATATTGAAATCTAATTTTTGGATTGGAATTTATATATGAAATTCGAGGATAACTATTCGATATAATTATTAATAGGGGATATTATGTTGTCAATTGTTAATAACATATTATATTTTGTTATAACATTTTTTCTTGTATATTCAGGGATAATATAATGACTTTGACCCCTTTGTGTCATTTTATTGTGAAAATCTACTGTTTGGAATGTTCTAGGGTTAATAGTGGTTTAATTTGAGAGTTTTCCTAAAAATCTAGTTTACCAAACAATGCCTCACAGAATAGTCGAACCGAATGGTTCCTGAACATATTTTAAAATTTTTGATTCACCCAATGGTGTGTAACTTCTGATAGTTTTCCATATGTCCATATGTTCCTATTTTCTCCTAGTTTTTTCAGTTTCGTGCCTATTACGTTTTATTAAATTTAAATCAAGTTTAAAGCCCTATATGTGAATTTTATGGGTGTTTTAGTGGATATAATTTATACCATTATTAACCTAATGCTATGGGGACATGAATATATTCTAATAGTGTGGTCTTGACCACAATACCATATTAATGGATTTGGAAACCATTTCCACTCATTGATATAAGATTTGGTTTTTTCGAAATCCAAGGTCTTATCCCCTCTTTTCACATGGTGTGCAGTGAAAATTTCTTCCCAGATGAGTCATACACTGTTGTTATGTCCTCCCACTGTTCAGTTTTCCTTGTAGTATCCAGCTCGCATGACTCCCTTGTTTTGGCATAAGGAAGAATCTTTGGTTGAATATTGTTCCATGTAGGGATTTCCTTCATCTCTCTTTTAACTATGTATCATGTGGGGTGGGTATAATGATACCTCCTTGTGAGAATGGATAAATCCAAATATAAAAAATATAATGATATTTAATTAATGGGGTATGGGAGAGGTGTGGATGTTGATTGCATCTCTCATTTGTTATCCTTTGTTATGATGTGATCTATCATGGATGTGTGCTCTCTAAAAAACATAGTACTTGGTGGTCTCTACCTACACATGGGTGATTCCTTATAAGTATTACTATCCTTCATGAATAATTTCTTTAAATAACAATCTATTCAATCATGTACATATGATTAAATAATTGGATACCCCAGGATGAAACCCTTGTGTGATCACCACTTCTTATCCAAATAAAATTTAAAGAACCATGTTTTAAAAATCTGAATACACCCTTTTTGATAGGTTTGGTTTTGTGTTGTACTCTTTTGGGTTTTGTGAATTGTGTGATTTTTGTGGTTATGCGGCTGGAAGAACAGTTTTGGGTTCATGGGTAGACAGAGGATTTGGTTTAGTGAGATAGGTGTGGTATGTGTGTTCAGCGGGGTAGTGGTTTAGTGGTGGTGCCTATGGGATTTTTTCATGGGGAGGTATGGGTGGTGTCTTGTCATATCATTTTGATATATTGATTTACTATAAAATGGAAGGACTTGTAATGATGTGGGACTGCATCTGGGGAGCAAGGATTCAAGATAAGGTTGTCCTGATTTCATGTTTATAGGTGTTCCAGGTGTGGTGTTGTTGGGCAGTCGGGCTACCATGTTTGGTTGTGAGGGCATGACCTAAAATAGAAAAAAAATGAATGATAGTAGGAAGTTGTGGAATTGTTATTTATGAAAAAGTTGGCTTCCAATGGGACTTCAATTGGGATGTTTTTTGTTTTTATTTTTTGGAATGGGTGTTAAAATTGAAATCCATTACCTTTCCCCTATTCCCCTATTTAATGATGGATGTGTATGAAGCATCACCCTTTTTTTGGATCAGTGTTTTAATGTTCCTTGAATGGGTGTAATAATGAAATAATCATGAACCCACTTTTGATAATAAGATTTTTCACCTTATAACAATTATTGATGTTGTTAATATTGATAGTTTCCCAGGAAGGGATGTAGTAAATAAATGAAAGGTATTATAATGCAGAATGTAAATTGGTTAAATAAAAGGTGTGGGGTGTTGTTTTTTATTGTAGTTATTGTGTATCTATGCATATATGGGTAGTAAGGAAGGTGGTTTTGTGTAGTCGGGTTGTATGCATGTTATTCTATCATAGGATCTAAGTGTTTATTACTTATATGTATAAAATTTTTGATCCTTATGTTTTCTATACGCACCCCACCCAAATTGAACACTATGTACTGAACACCCCATTGTTATAAGGGATGGTATTCTTTGTCTACATCTCAGAGATAGGATGGATAGATGGTTATTGGCTCGTCTCTTCTCCCCCTTCTAGGAATTTATCTCCCAAGACATTTTTCGCCAGGTTGTAATGTCTTGAGTTTTATAACCATATTTATGGTATTGAATGAGAGAGATGTGTTTTTTCCAAGGTTTCTTCAGGATGAGACCCATGTGTTTTATGGAAGGACATGGTATGCATGTGGCTTAGGTGTGTGCATTAAGAAATGTGAGGTGGCATGTGGCACATTTGTGTGAGAGAAGGTTGTGACATTTAGGATGGTGGAAGAGCGTGGTAGTGTTGAGACATTTTCTGTTACGGATGAGCAGTTAACTAGTGGTAAGTGATGTGGGGTACCCAAATATGGATGTTTATACTACTTTACATTTCTTGACATGCATTATGTAGTGTATTTACATTGGTAATGATGTTTATTTAGTTTTATTTGTTAGTTGTTGTTGGTTTCTACTATTTTCTCATAGGGGCATTAGTATGCTTCGCCCACTTGTGCACGAGTGACATTGGTTTTCCCTAATGAGTATACATGTATTCTCATCCAACATAGAAAAAAGTAATTTCAAGATTCCAGGGAGTTTACATAGACAGTGCTAGACCTAACTAGCTCGAAATTTGTGTATGGGTGTTGTATTGCTTCTCTAGTTATTTTGGTACTTTGAAGTTTTCCATGTGTTTTTAGATGTATTACTTTAAACATGCATGTGGGATGGATTTTGGTTTATTTAAATATATCTATCTTGGAGTTGTTTGAGATTGATACATATTATATCCTAATCATAGTTACTATAAAACAAGTATGCCTTCCATCATCATGATTTTTCTATACCCTTGGTGTTGGTCGCCACCATGGGACCTGTTGGAGGTCAGACTCGGGGGGGTCATTATCACTCATTCATCTTGAGGAAGGAAGGTCTTGACAGTCTGAAATCCCTTACCTCTTCTTGTTGAATGCATGTCATGATAGAATAGTATCAAAAGGAGGGGTTAAGAGATAGGATGGAGTTCAATATTTGGAAAAATTGTTGATCACATGGGTTGGTAGGTAAACACTGTAAGATTATCATGGTGCGTGACATAGGCAAGGGAGGACCAGCTCAAAAATATGATTTTAGGGTCCCCTGTGATCTGATGCAAGGACTCTGAGCTTACAGAATGACCAACTAAGGAAACACTTAGTGTGGTTTATAGACCCAAGGAAAGGTACATGCATTATGATGACTTTTGTTCTTAATTTTCATGGTAATTTCTACAAAAATAAAATAAGAAATGGGTTAAAACTAATTTTAAATAAATTCCATACTACTCAGACATAGGAGTTCCTTTTTTAACTTTTAGCTATAGCATCCAGTCATTGTCTACATGTGGCTTTGGCAGTGGTGGAACGTCACTCCCATCCAGATGATCATCATATGGTTGATCCAAAGGAGGATGACCAGTGGAAAAATATCCTTTTTCCTTCCAACAACAGACTTTGGGGAAGTACGGGGGCATCATCATAGATATGGAGATGAAGAGTTGGCTCAAGGAGTCGATGGTCTCTTTTATCTTGATCTAGACTCTGATAGATTACTGGGTTCCACTAGAGGAGAGCCAAATGAGGGTAGAAGCATGTTAGTGTTGGAAACCATACCTCAGGCAGAAAGGGAGACAAATGTTTCATGGGATACAATTGATAAGTACTTCCAAGAGTAATTACTTAGCTCCATGATTAAGGCTGAGAAGATGGAGGATCTACTCTCCCTCAAGAAGGGGAGTATGTTGGTGAGATAATTGGGGATAATGTTCAAGGATATTCTATGTTTTTATCTAGATCGCTTTCTAGATGTGGAGTCGTGGGAGAGGCTCATAGAGGCGGTCATTTGTCATTCCCATCAGTATGTGGTTACTCACTTTAGCATATTGACATACATAGAGGTGTTGAAGAAGGCTGAGATGGTGGAGAGGATGCACTCGTGAGGAGGTCTGTAGAGAGAGGGAAGTCAATATAGTTCTTCAATGGGAATGGTCATCATTAGTAAGTATCCATCATTAAGGGCTTCCACGTTTTGGCCAACAGGGAGCCGACCCCAGCAAGGTTCGGTTCCGACCCACTGGTCCTCTCCCTTGTCCCATGAACCTGGGTCTGAGGTGTTTTTTCTTGAGGAGTTCATTGGAACTTCTAGGGATAGTGCTCGACTCGAGATATTTATAATGGTTGTGGCTTGGTTTAGTGCCCGCCTCAACAACTGTTTCCCACCAGACTTTTCTAGTATTGGGGACATTATGCCCCTACTCCACCAAAGGAGGATGGTGAAGGAGGAGGCCGACCTCAGGGTACACCTCAAGGATCATGGCCAAGGTGTTGTCATTTTGGAATCTGACATCCAAGGGGAACATGAGCAGGGGATGGGACGTTTCACACTATAGAGGTAATAGTTCTGGTGTGGCTAGAGATCGTTCGAGGTACGATCATTTTGCTTAGTACGCTTGCTTTCACCTTGTTTGATTCGGGAGATACACACTCTTTTGTTTTACCATGTCTTTCCCATACCTTGGGAATAGGCATATAGAGACATATTATTCCCCTGTTGTTGAGTACACCAGTCAGAGGGTAGACCATATTTTTTAATGTTTTTTTTGGATGTGGACTGATGTTTGGGTGCATTAGTCCAGTGGGGATAACTTCCTATTACAGATGTTGTATTATGATGTCATCCATGGAATCGACTAGTTTTTTTAAGTGCATACTATTATCAACTACATATGAAGAAGAGTATTTTTTTTCATACATGAAAGGATTTCATGTAGCTTTCGTTGTCGAGTAGAGTTGTCGAGAAGCTAGCTGGTGCATATAACCTCTTCTATCATTATCAAACAAGTTGTTAGTGGGATCAATGGACATAGAGATAGAAGGGACTCCAAGGGTTACTAGGGAGTTCTTTGATGTTTTTCTTGAGGTGGTTGTGACTCTAACCTATTGAAATAACATTGAGTTTGGAATATACATACAGCCTAAGGATTCTACTATTTCAATGGATCCTTATAGGATGACACCTTTTGAGTTGTGTGAGTTTTGTATTCAGATTGATGATATGATGAGGAAGGGACTTATCCGGCCTAGTGTGTTGTCATGGGGTCATCTGGAATTGTTTTCAATTAAGGTGTATAGTGGTATGAGGCTATGCATAGACTACCAAAAGTTAAACTATGTAATGTTCAAGAACTCTTACACTCTACCAAGGATAGATGGAAATTTGAACCAATTGAGGGGAGAGATTTGATTTTAAAATATTTATTTACGGTGTCTGTAACACCCGAGACTTTTATGTTATATAAATTATCAAAGGAATCTTTTTCTACGCAACACTTGCTTGACTTGCTTTACAAGCAATCGCGACCTTCCTCGATAGCTTGCGTCGTACGCAATACCGAGTTTCACTAAACAACAATATGCTATTAAAACTAGCCGTTATGAATAGTAATAACCACTTTTTGAAATTTTATAAATTTTATTTTTCAAAATGGACTTCATTTTTGGACTCAGAATATCGAAATTAGCCTAGGGTGAAATTTTGGTATTTTTCTGAAAACTTTCAATTTTTGATGAATAGTGAAACCACTAAGTGGTAGGTTAAAAACTGAATTTTGCATAAAACTTAATTTTACCGCTTCTGTGAATGGAATTTCAAAAATCCGAGAGACACGGTTAATATCAAGGACTAAAATGTGGTTCAATGAGATGAGAATAATTTTTTGGTGAATAGTAACTTTTTACTATTTTTACCGCGGTTAATAGTAAATAGGGTAACTAAGGGTAAATATGATATCAATATTACCCTAACACATGTCCTAATACTATTGGACAAGTGTAATTCGACCAAAAACAAACTTAGGAATAAAATATGACCATTTAGGCCCACTTGGATTAGATTAGGACATTTATTATTAATTTATTTAAAGAAGGGTTAAAATAGTTAAAATCAAAGTTTAACAAGTAAATCATTTTTAATATAGGCTTATACATCAGATAAATTCGATTGTAAATATTCATTAGAAAGCTAAAAAGATTTCCTACATGAAGGGATTTTATTTGTAATTTTTAGACATCAAATAATTTAATTTATTTATGACACAAAGATGATGAAGTAATTATCTTATTAATGAAATATTGAAACAATTGATAATATAAATACCAAAATAAATGTAATTTGAGACTTTTTATGAATTCCACTAATTTTCTAGGTTACTATGATATATTAGTGTTGATTTAATCAACTTGGTTCGAACATATAATTCTGTTATGACTTTAACAAAAATCATATATCAAATAGTGTCAAAATTGACACAAAATAGTTTTTAAATCAAATATTATATTATTAATTGTTATTTTATTCCTAAAAATCTAAGGTTCGGCCAAATGACTTAGATAAGGATATATATATTAATAATAAACAATTTGGGGTTCGTTTGGCATGTTATAGAAAGTTTATTAACCATATAGTGAAAGAAAACAAAAAGACACGGTAAAAGTTAAATTAATTAACTTAGAGTTAAATCTAATTGATAAGGTTAAAATAATACCCTAAACTTGTCTAAATCCTATTGGTTGATAGGATTTCGACCCTTCCCCACTTTATCTTCGAAATAAGACCCTTTGGAACCATTATAAACCGATTTTGACTTTAATATAAAATAATATTTTGAGATATTCCTAAGGTGCCCCTCTCCTCCCTTATAAAAGGGCACCTCCTCCCCCTCCTCCTCACACCAATTTGAGCACTCAAGCTCGGCCAACCCCTGCCATTTTCCCTTCTCCACATCCCTAGAATAATCCTATAGGTCCTGGTCTTCTCCAAAGACCAATCTTAGTTCCTTAAGTGGAGGATTCAAAAAGGCGTTCCAAAGAAGAGGTAATATCCATTACCGATCTTTTCAATTTCTTTCTTCTTCAACTTCTTCTTCTTCAGTTGTTTCATGATAAAGTAATAACATAAGTATTACTTACATACTGATATGTTATTATAAATATGAAACAACCCTAATTCACCTTCTATCCATCCTACGGAAAAATGAAATCACCGCGCGTGCGTACGTACGGAATACCGTCTCCACGCCGTGGTGTAATCTATTTTCCACCATCACCTTACAAGGATGGGTATAATGGTGTAATGAGTAACTATATATGATTATTATTAAGTAATATTGATACTGAAATAATATATATATATATACTCCAATACAATTCCACGATCATAGGAACGATATCATCACTCGTGCGTACGTACGGAATACCGTCTCCACGATGTGATGCGACTCGTTCTACATGATCTTCATTTCATAATGATTGTATAAATGAATTGAATGAATGAATATGGTATATACTACACTAATACCATTCTGGAAATTAATTATCTATAACCTAAAGATAAGAATAAGAATTTATTCGACAAAACACGCATAAGAACAAAAAGTTATAAAGACCCGAGTAACAAGTAACAATGAAATATTACTAACAAGAAGCTAATAATATGACCATATATGATCTCATATCAATATGTATGATTCTGGAATAAGTCAATAACATTATTTAAACCATTATACAGGAGCTTCGGACACGAACAAAGCAAATCGGACCTAAGGTAAGGGAAATATCACAATCTCATTTTTATCCGAGATTGTTTATTCGTAAGTATTTACTGGGGTGTATTTTATCATCCACATCCATGTTCCCTCAATATGTAATATTGTTTCCATCCACTTGAAATAGTTTAAATCCAATTTTACCCTTAGGTGAGTTTTTAGTAAAGAATATGAAAGGAATCTTTTGTCGTTTTTCCGTACGAGGTACTTTTTGACTTTTCCGACAAAAGTACGAAGAATGTTTTTTTTTAACTTATACGGCATGAATGGATTTTTAAAACATTACTTCAAAGAATCTTCCTTTACAAGTTTTCAAGTTTATTTTTAATTTTAAAGTTGTATGACATGTTATGAAAGGAAAAATGTTTTTGAAGAAGAAAGGATATTTTCCTCAAGAATTCAATTCAAGTGTTTTATCAAAATTATTTTCCATCTAAGATAATAAAGGGTTCTGTTTCTATCCATATTTTTACATTGGTTTGACTATGTTGTGATGGAATTATGTTTATGAATTCCTTTATCATATATGAATTGATTTATGATGTCATGATGTTTCAAGAATCCCATTTTTGTTATATGTGTTATGCGATGATGTATGTTTTATGATTATGTGGAACACATAAGAAAGGATTCATTATAAGATGGGTGGGACCTATATCTCCCTCCAATGCATTGGGTAATGATTTTATATCTCATGAGATAGACATGGCTGGAACGGAAGGTTTTTTCGGTTCAGTGATACAGGACTGAAACGAGGAGTGAACTCGGTTCAGAAAGGGACTTTGTCCACTAAGATAGTCTTGGCAATGAGTCATGACTAACAAGAAATGATTTTCCATGATTATGTGTGCATGCCACAAAGTTTCAAGTTTTATGTTATGGGGATCTCATTTTCACTTCTATGATTTATTCCATGTTAAGATATTATGATCTCTTTTGCAGGTTTTGATTTTCATAAAGATATGATATGATTTTTATTTCCTTTATTTGCCCTTGCTGAGCATTTGAGCTCACCCTTTTATGTTTTCTTTTCCCCAGGTCAGGAAGATGGATATTAAGTAGAATATGCTAAAAGGGACCCTAGATATGATGAAATAAATGGGAGACACTGTAGAAGATTTATGAACCAGTTGTTTATGTTTCCCCAGTTTCTAAAGACACTATACCTATACGGTCCTTTGTGGTTTTGTCATATGTTGTAATAAGAGTGATTCAATTTTGAAGTATTAACAATGTATGTAAAGTGTGGGTCGTTATAGTTGGTATCAGAGGAAAGGTATAGTCAACCTTTGGAAACTAGGATGTGAAAGCCTTAGTAAGAACCCTAAGGATAAGTCTAAGCATAGAACACAATCTTAGTGTTTTAGAAATGGCCTTGAATAACCTAGGATAAGACCTTAAGCATGAAAATTTTATTCTTGAATTATGTGGTTTCCTATTATAATTAGTGTTGCTCACACTATTCTTCTTGGTTTTAGTCAATGGCTGGAACCCGAAGGAACCGTGTTAATGCGGAATGCGATGGGCAATGCAATGATTGTCCCCCTGAGCAACCAAACGATATGGGAGCTGGAATGCAAAATCTTGTAGCCATGCTCACACAACTTTCTCAAGCTATGAATCATGCAGGATTTCCAAACGAACAAAGAAGGGAGCAACATTCTGTTGAATCCTTCATGAGGCAGCGTCCACCATCTTTCAGCGGGTCTACTGATCCATTAGTTGCTGAACAATGGATTAGTACTACTGAAAAGATATTTTCAGTTCTTCAATGTTCTGAGCATGATAAAGTCATCCTAGCAGTGTATCGTTTGGAAGGAGATGCGGATCAATGGTGGAATCTTGTTAAGAATACGAGGCAAAGGGATGAAATTGAGTCTATGGAATGGGACGAGTTCAAGAACTTATTTTTCAATAAGTACTTCCCTCGTATTCTCCGAACAAAGATGGAGAAAGAGTTCCTTGAACTGAAGCAAAGGGATGATGAATCTGTTAGTACCTATGAAGCAAATTTTACAAGACTTGCAAGGTACGCTTCTGGTATTATTATCCAACCTGAGAGTAAGATCGATCTATTCTTTAGTGGCTTAAAACCAAGTCTTCGAAGGGCGTTAGCCATAAGGGACTTCAATAGCTACGAGGAAATCGTTCGATGTGCTCTCAAAGTCGAGATGGAGATTGGAGTAACCCATCAGTCACATGGGTTTGATAAGAAGAGGAAGATGGAATTCAAAGAAAAATCTAAAGAGCACACGGAAAAGAAGATGAACTTTCCCTTATGCTCAAAGTGTGGAAAGAAACATGGAGGGAGTTGTCTTAAAGGGACAAGTAAATGTTTTAAATGTGGAAAGGAAGGCCATCGGGCATTTGAATGCCGTGATAATGGGAAGAAGATGTCTAATGATGCAAACAAAGGAAGGGATACACAGAATGAACCTGCTACACTTCAATGTTTCAAGTGCAAGGAGATGGGGCATTATGCCAATCAATGCCCAAATCCAAGGGTTGATGATGATGGTCGACGTCAACAAACTCTTAAGGCTAAAGACAAAGGAAAGTCACATGCAATTTCTATCAGCGATGTGGAGTACGATAACGATGTGGTGAAAGGTACACTTACCATCCACTCTAAAGTAGCAAATGTTTTATTTGATTCTGGATCCACCCACTCTTTTATTTCTGAAAAATTTTCTAAGGGTATCACCGTATTACCTCAACAATTAGATGTTGAGTTAGCTGTGACAACACCTAATGGCACATCAATCGCATCAGAAGTTTATAATTCTTCTCCGATCGAAGTTTGTGGGAAAGTGCTTCCTGCAAATCTTGTGATCCTTCCTTTAGTGGAATTTGATGTGATTCTTGGCATGGATTGGCTTTCTCTACATGGAGCTCATATCAATTGCCAAAGAAGGGAAGTCACATTTCATATTCCAGATCAACCTACGATCGTCTATCAATGCAAGGATGAACATAACCTTCCAGTGGAAATTTCTTCCATCTTATGGGTATTGATTCCACTAAATGAAGGTTATTTATCTCAAATGGTTGGTGAGAAACTCACGATTAAGAATATGCCCATTGTACGGGAGTTTGATGATGTCTTTCCGGAGGAATTGCCGGGTCTTCCACCAAATCGTGAAGTTGAGTTTTCAATAGAACTCGTACCGGGTGCTTTGCCTATTTCAAAGACACCTTATAGAATGGCCCCAATTGAGTTGCAGGAATTGAAGAAGCAACTCCAAGAGAATCTTGATAAGGGATTCATACGCCCTAGTGCGTCACCTTGGGGAGCACCTGTTCTATTTGTTAAGAAGAAAGATGGATCAATGAGACTCTGCATTGATTATCGAGAACTTAACAAGATCACTATCAAGAACAAATATCCTCTCCCACGCATTGATGACTTATTTGACCAACTACGCGGAGCTCAATACTTTTCCAAGATTGATCTTCGTTCAGGGTATCATCAATTAAGGGTCAAAAGGGAGGATATACCAAAGACGGCTTTCCGTACAAGGTATGGACACTATGAATTTATAGTGATGCCATTTGGTCTTACTAATGCCCCTGCTATCTTCATGGATCTAATGAATAGAGTCTTTAGAGACTATCTTGATCAATTTGTGGTAGTCTTTATAGACGATATTCTTGTCTATTCAAAGAGCAAGGAAGAACATTAAGATCACTTGAGAATTATATTGAAGACCCTGAGAAAGGAGAAGCTTTATGCCAAATTTACCAAGTGTGAATTTTGGCTTCAAAAAGTTGCATTTTTGGGTCATATAATCTCAAAAGAGGGGATATCTGTGGATCCAGCAAAAACAGAGGTTATCGAAAGATGGTCAAGACCAACAACAGTAACTGAGATCCGAAGTTTTCTTGGTTTGGCTGGATATTATCGACGTTTTGTAAAAGATTTTTCACGATTATCTAATCCACTCACCAAGTTGACTCGGAAAGGAGTTAAGTTTGTCTGGACAGAGGAATGTGAAGAGAATTTCAAGGAGTTGAAAAGAAGGTTATCCAGTGCACCTGTGCTCACACTGCCTTGTAGTAGAGAAAGGTTTGTGATCTACAGTGATGCATCCAAGAAGGGATTGGGGTGTGTTCTTATGCAAAATGATATGGTGATAGCTTATGCCTCACGACAGTTGAAAATCCATGAGCAAAATTACCCAACACATGATTTGGAGTTGGCTGCGGTAATCTTTGCATTAAAGATTTGGAGGCATTACCTTTATGGTGAAAGGTGTGATATTTATACTGATCATAAAAGTTTAAAGTATATTTTCACACAAAAGGAGTTGAATATGCGCCAAAGAAGATGGTTGGAGCTGATTAAGGATTATGACTGCTCAATCCATTACCACCCTGGGAAAGCAAACAAGGTGGCAGATGCATTAAGTCGACAAGACCATGCTAGTTTATCCATGATGAGGATCACAAAAGATCCAATATTTATGGATTTACAAAGGATGGATCTTGGAATTATAATGGAAGGGGAAAAATCTTATCTTTCTCAAATGAATGTTCAACCATCTATACATGTGAAGATTAAAGAGGCACAGAAAGAAGATGTCGAGTTACAAAAGAAGGTGAGAAATGTTCCTGAATTCAACCTTGTTTGTGATGGGATAATAAAGTTCAGGAATCGTGTTTGCGTTCCTCCCATCCCCGAATTAAAGAATGAGCTGCTGGATGAGGCTCATAGTTCATCATTTTCTATTCATCCTGGAAGCACGAAGATGTATAGGGACCTGAAAGAGTACTTCTGGTGGGATGGCATGAAAAGAGATGTTGCTGAATATGTCTCTCGATGCTTGGTTTGTCAACAAGTTAAAGCTGAGAGATAGAAGTCTAAGGGGATGTTACAACCATTACCCATACCCGAATGGAAATGGGAAAACATCACTATGGACTTTGTCACAGGACTTCCTAAAACATCCAAAGGCAATAATGCTATCTGGGTCATAGTTGATCGTCTTACAAAGTCTGCACACTTCATTGCTATTAGAGAGGATTTCTCTCTAGATCAGCTTGCCAGGATATATGTAAAGGAAGTGGTAAGATTGCATGGAGTACCCCTTTCTATTATATCTGATCGAGATCCGAGATTTACCTCGAAGTTCTGGCGAAGTCTTCAGCATACTCTGGATACAGAGTTGAGTTTCAGCACTGCTTATCATCCCCAGACAGATGGTCAGTCTGAGAGAACAATTCAAACCCTAGAAGATATGTTGAGAGCTTGCTCTATGGATTTCAAAGGAGGTTGGGATCAACACCTACCTTTGGTGGAATTTTCTTATAATAATAGCTTTCACTCCAGTATTCAGATGGCTCCTTATGAAGCTCTCTATGGAAAGAAATGCAGGACTCCAACTTGCTGGGATGAAGTTGGGGAAAGAAAGCTATTAGGACCTGATCTCGTTGATGAAATGGCAGAAAAGGTTAGATCTATTCAACAACACATAAGAGCAGCTCAAAGTCGACAGAAAAGTTATGCCGACAACCGAAGAAAAGACCTAGAGTTTGAAGTGGGCGATAAAGTGTTCTTACGAATATCTCCCTGGAAGAGGGTTATGAGATTTGGAAAGAAGGGGAAGTTGAGCCCTAGATATATCGGTCCTTTTGAAATACTGGATCGTGTTGGGAAGGTAGCTTACCGATTGGCGCTACCACCGAATCTCTCTCAAGTTCACGATGTGTTCCACGTATCTCTCCTGAGAAAGTACATACCAGATCCTTCACATGTACTCAGCTCAGAAGTTGTACCGCTGGAGAAAGATCTTTCTTATGAAGAACAGCCGATAGAGATTCTGGATCGTAGCGAAAAAGTCCTACGAAACAAGACCACTCGCTTGGTGAAAGTTTTATGGAGGAACCACCAACTTGAAGAAGCTACATGGGAGCTTGAGGATATGATGAGGGAGAAGTATCCTCATCTATTTGTTACAAAGTGACGAATTTCGAGGGCGAAATTCTTTTTAAGGGGGGTAGAATGTAACACCCGAGACTTTTATGTTATATAAATTATCAAAGGAATCTTTTTCTACGCAACACTTGCTTGACTTGCTTTACAAGCAATCGCGACCTTCCTCGATAGCTTGCGTCGTACGCAATACCGAGTTTCACTAAACAACAATATGCTATTAAAACTAGCCGTTATGAATAGTAATAACCACTTTTTGAAATTTTATAAATTTTATTTTTCAAAATGGACTTCATTTTTGGACTCAGAATATCGAAATTAGCCTAGGGTGAAATTTTGGTATTTTTCTGAAAACTTTCAATTTTTGATGAATAGTGAAACCACTAAGTGGTAGGTTAAAAACTGAATTTTGCATAAAACTTAATTTTACTGCTTCTGTGAATGGAATTTCAAAAATCCGAGAGACACGGTTAATATCAAGGACTAAAATTTGGTTCAATGAGATGAGAATAATTTTTTGGTGAATAGTAACTTTTTACTATTTTTACCGCGGTTAATAGTAAATAGGGTAACTAAGGGTAAATATGATATCAATATTACCCTAACACATGTCCTAATACTATTGGACAAGTGTAATTCGACCAAAAACAAACTTAGGAATAAAATATGACCATTTAGGCCCACTTGGATTAGATTAGGACATTTATTATTAATTTATTTAAAGAAGGGTTAAAATAGTTAAAATCAAAGTTTAACAAGTAAATCATTTTTAATATAGGGTTATACATAAGATAAATTAGATTGTAAATATTCATTAGAAAGCTAAAAAGATTTCCTACATGAAGGGATTTTATTTGTAATTTTTAGACATCAAATAATTTAATTTATTTATGACACAAAGATGATGCAGTAATTATCTTATTAATGAAATATTGAAACAATTGATAATATAAATACCAAAATAAATGTAATTTGAGACTTTTTATGAATTCCACTAATTTTCTAGGTTACTATGATATATTAGTGTTGATTTAATCAACTTGGTTCGAACATATAATTCTGTTATGACTTTCACAAAAATCATATATCAAATAGTGTCAAAATTGACACAAAATAGTTTTTAAATCAAATATTATATTATTAATTGTTATTTTATTCCTAAAAATCTAAGGTTCGGCCAAATGACTTATATAAGGATATATATATTAATAATAAACAATTTGGGGTTCGTTTGGCATGTTATAGAAAGTTTATTAACCATATAGTGAAAGAAAACAAAAAGACACGGTAAAAGTTAAATTAATTAACTTAGAGTTAAATCTAATTGATAAGGTTAAAATAATACCCTAAACTTGTCTAAATCCTATTGGTTGATATGATTTCGACCCTTCCCCACTTTATCTTCGAAATAAGACCCTTTGGAACCATTATAAACCGATTTTGACTTTAATATAAAATAATATTTTGAGATATTCCTAAGGTGCCCCTCTCCTCCCTTATAAAAGGGCACCTCCTCCCCCTCCTCCTCACACCAATTTGAGCACTCAAGCTCGGCCAACCCCTGCCATTTTCCCTTCTCCACATCCCTAGAATAATCCTAGAGGTCCTGGTCTTCTCCAAAGACCAATCTTAGTTCCTTAAGTGGAGGATTCAAAAAGGCGTTCCAAAGAAGAGGTAATATCCATTACCGATCTTTTCAATTTCTTTCTTCTTCAACTTCTTCTTCTTCAGTTGTTTCATGATAAAGTAATAACATCAGTATTACTTACATACTGATATGTTATTATAAATATGAAACAACCCTAATTCACCTTCTATCCATCCTACGGAAAAATGAAATCACCGCGCGTGCGTACGTACGGAATACCGTCTCCACGCCGTGGTGTAATCTATTTTCCACCATCACCTTACAAGGATGGGTATAATGGTGTAATGAGTAACTATATATGATTATTATTAAGTAATATTGATACTGAAATAATATATATATATACTCCAATACAATTCCACGATCATAGGAACGATATCATCACTCGTGCGTACGTACGGAATACCGTCTCCACGATGTGATGCGAATCGTTCTACATGATCTTCATTTCATAATGATTGTATAAATGAATTGAATGAATGAATATGGTATATACTACACTAATACCATTCTGGAAATTAATTATCTATAACCTAAAGATAAGAATAAGAATTTATTCGACAAAACACGCATAAGAACAAAAAGTTATAAAGACCCGAGTAACAAGTAACAATGAAATATTACTAACAAGAAGCTAATAATATGACCATATATGATCTCATATCAATATGTATGATTCTAGAATAAGTCAATAACATTATTTAAACCATTATACAGGAGCTTCGGACACGAACAAAGCAAATCGGACCTAAGGTAAGGGAAATATCACAATCTCATTTTTATCCGAGATTGTTTATTCGTAAGTATTTACTGGGGTGTATTTTATCATCCACATCCATGTTCCCTCAATATGTAATATTGTTTCCATCCACTTGAAATAGTTTAAATCCAATTTTACCCTTAGGTGAGTTTTTAGTAAAGAATATGAAAGGAATCTTTTGTCGTTTTTCCGTACGAGGTACTTTTTGACTTTTCCGACAAAAGTACGAAGAATGTTTTTTTTTAACTTATACGGCATGAATGGATTTTTAAAACATTACTTCAAAGAATCTTCCTTTACAAGTTTTCAAGTTTATTTTTAATTTTAAAGTTGTATGACATGTTATGAAAGGAAAAATGTTTTTGAAGAAGAAAGGATATTTTCCTCAAGAATTCAATTCAAGTGTTTTATCAAAATTATTTTCCATCTAAGATAATAAAGGGTTCTGTTTCTATCCATATTTTTACATTGGTTTGACTATGTTGTGATGGAATTATGTTTATGAATTCCTTTATCATATATGAATTGATTTATGATGTCATGATGTTTCAAGAATCCCATTTTTGTTATATGTGTTATGCGATGATGTATGTTTTATGATTATGTGGCACACATAAGAAAGGATTCATTATAAGATGAGTGGGACCTATATCTCCCTCCAATGCATTGGGTAATGATTTTATATCTCATGAGATAGACATGGCTGGAACGGAAGGTTTTTTCGGTTCAGTGATACAGGACTGAAACGAGGAGTGAACTCGGTTCAGAAAGGAACTTTGTCCACTAAGATAGTCTTGGCAATGAGTCATGACTAACAAGAAATGATTTTCCATGATTATGTGTGCATGCCACAAAGTTTCAAGTTTTATGTTATGGGGATCTCATTTTCACTTCTATGATTTATTCCATGTTAAGATATTATGATCTCTTTTGCAGGTTTTGATTTTCATAAAGATATGATATGATTTTTATTTCCTTTATTTGCCCTTGCTGAGCATTTGAGCTCACCCTTTTATGTTTTCTTTTCCCCAGGTCAGGAAGATGGATATTAAGTAGAATATGCTAAAAGGGACCCTAGATATGATGAAATAAATGGGAGACACTGTAGAAGATTTATGAACCAGTTGTTTATGTTTCCCCAGTTTCTAAAGACACTATACCTATACGGTCCTTTGTGGTTTTGTCATATGTTGTAATAAGAGTGATTCAATTTTGAAGTATTAACAATGTATGTAAAGTGTGGGTCGTTATAGTGTCGGTATCACTAGTTGAGGATGAAGGAGGGTGATATCCCAAAGACTGTTTTCAGGAGTAGGAATGGGAACTTTAAGTTAGTAGTTATGTCATTTTTTGTAACGAAGATGCCAACTGTGTTCATGGGACTCGTTAACTTTTTCATTCATGAGTTCCTAGAAATATATGTCGTTGTGTTCATTGATGAAATTCTGATATACTCTTATTAATAAGAAGAGAATTATCATATTCTTAATGATTTTTCTATATGTCCTTTGACACCACAAGCCCTTTGGAATTTCTTCCAAGTGAATGTTTTTGACATGGGAGGTCCACTTATTTGGACATGTGATGTCTAATTAGGGTGTATAGGTGGACCCGTCAAAGTTCATCGTAGTTTTTTTCTTTGAGGCACCCAAGAATGAGGAAAAATGTCATAGTTTCATGGTTTGGGAGGCTACTACTATAGATTTGTACCTGATTTATCTTGATTAATAGCTCTTTTGAAGGTTCTTACTAGGAAAAAAAGTCTTTGTGGTGATTTGGTAGTGTCATGTAGCTTTTATCTATCTGAAGTAGAATTTGGTCAGTTCTCTACTGCTCAAGTTTCTAGAGCAAGGGGTGATGTTCGAGGTGTTTGGTAACTCTTCTCATTTGGTCTTGGGTTCAGTACTAATGTAGCAGTGGGGAGTGATCACTTATGGGTCTTGGATGTTACATCCCCATGAAAATAACTATTCCACCCATAATATGGAACTTACACCAGTCATGCATGTGATGATGTTATGGTAGCATTACGTCATTGGGGAGTTCTTTGTCATCTTCACAAATCACAAGACATTGAGCTATATATGTTCAAAGTGATATCTGAACATGTGATAGCAAAGGTGGATAGATATTCTCCCAGATTAAGATTTGGAGATCTCTTACACCTCTGGGAAAGGAAATGTCATGGATGGTGCTTTGAGCAGAAAGTTACAGAGGGTGGTAGTTCAGGAATCAACAAACGCTTGGAGGGAAATTTAAGAGTTTGTTTCCTTGTACATAGATGTGGGAATGGATAGATGTAGAGGAAGCCAATTTATATTGAAAGTGTAGCATTATTTGATGTGGTAGGTTGAGGAGTCTTAGTGGGGAGACTTATAGGTGAATTTGAAGCAAGATAAAATTGACTAGGGAAATCCTCTGAGGGATTGTCGGAGGATGCTCTGAATCAGAGGATGTTCTGCAGGAAGCCATTCATCCTAGTGGTGACGCGTGAGGGCGTTCACCTTGACCTTTATAGGCCACCCATAGTAGTAAAAAAATGAGTTTACAAGACATATCAGGCCTTGAGGGAACATTTCTAGTGTCCCGGGATAAATTATGATGTGGTAGAGTTTGTGGTAATGTGCCAAGTGTTCCAGTAAGTGATGGCTAAGAACCATGTTACCGGTGGATTGTTTCATCCCCTAGATGAAATATAGTGGATTTGGGATGAAATCATGATGGATTTCATAATTGGATTACCCATTTATTAGGGAGTAGGTGATGCCATTCTGGTATTATTGGATTGGTTGATGAGATCGTCTCACATCCTAGCGATCAAGTAGTCGAGTGTAGTGGATTCCTTAGTTCATAGGTATGTGGATGAGGTGGTGTAGCTACAATGAGTTTGAAAACACATCATCTCATATCGGGATACACATTCAACATCCCATTTTTGGAGGGTATTGAAACTTGATTTTGTAACTCATTTACGTGCCAAAATTAATTTCTACCCTCAAACAGATGGACAAATGGAGAGGACCGATCAAACGGTGGAGAAAATTTTTTGGGAATGTGTTCTGGTCTTTAGTGCATCTTGGGTGGGACATTTAACCTTGGTGTTTTTTTCTTATAATAATAGTTATCACTATTTCATCAGTATGGCTCCGTTTCATAATTTATATGGGAGATTATGTTGTTCAGCCTTATTTTTGAAAGAAGTTGGGGAAGTGTATGTTCTTGGTCTAGACATGGGGAATATTACGTGTAGCTTGTCCATGAGAGAATAAAGGGAGTATAAGACCGATTGAAGTCATATGATGATCACAGGTGAAAGACTTCGGTGTTCAATGTTGGGGACCATGTATTCTTGGAGGTTTCCCCTCTATATGGGCAAAGGAAGTTTTTCAAAGGGAGAAATCTTTCTCCCATGATCATTGAAACTTTGAGGTGTTGGGATGAGTGGGAAATGTGTCATATTATCTAGCATTGCTACCAAATTTTTGAATGGTCCACAATGTATTTTAGTTATATCAGCTTCTTCAGTACCTTCACAAAGACTCTCATGTCCTTGATTGAGGAGAGATCGATATCGAATATGACAGAACATTCATGGAGTGTCCAGTATAAATCCAAGATCATCATGAGAAGGTTATATGTGGGCAGACCATTCCCTTGGTTCGTGTGTTGTAAAGGAATGTTGAGCTCAAGAATATTGCTTTGTGGAGAGATTCTTAGATGTGTGCCAAGTACCCGAAGTTTTATTGAGTTTTTCAATTGTGTTTTTAATTGTGATATAATTCTTGAACCATTTTTCTATGAGAAAAGTTGTTTCTTTGTTATGTGGAATACAATATTATCCTAAAATATTATGATGGAATGGCTTGAATCATAATCATAATGCCTTAACGTGTAAGTGATTAAACTCATGCGGTCGTGTCAGTTCTTCCCAAAGAAGATTGTATCTTTTCATGGAGGATCGAATTCCATAATTCTAATATTTTAGGTATGTGACCTTTAGTTTTGTGTGGTTTTTGGAGAAGTAGATGTTGGGGTGGACTTCTTGGATGTTGACTTTTTCTCCCTAGCCTTCAAACAACCAATGATGGTTTTTCTTTAATAGGTATCATATGTGGTGGTTGTTAAGACCCCTCCTCCTTCTAGTTTTAGTGTTGAATTCACAAGGATGATAATTTTCTAAGAGGTATATGAGGTAATGAATCGGACCCCTTCAAACCATTCTTTTTTTGAATATGTAGTGTTTGGGTTGTTCTAGGAGGTAATAGTGTCATAATTCAGATGTTTTACAAAAATCCATTTTACAAAATGGTGCCTCACTGAATGGCGGCATCGAGCTATTGGTTCATCACCAATTAGGTCCATCGGTGACTCACCCAATGGTTAGTCACTTCCGAAAGTTTTCCAAATTTTCAAATTTTCCCAATTTCCTCCAGTTTATCCAGTTTCACACCTCTTAATTTTTATTTGACGTAAATTCAATTTAAGGACTTGTTTCGGCATTTTTAAGGGTATTTAAAAGGATATTAAGTGTATCATTAACATGTTAATGCACCGGGACATTGGGATATTCAGAAATTTTAATCTTTACCATGATCTCACATTAATGGATTTTGAAATCATTTTTGTTTTGTTTATATAGGATATAGAATTTTCTAAAGTCGAGGTCCTCTATTTTCTCTTCTCTTGGTGGGAAGAGAAATTTGCTTCCTAGAAATGTTGTATGTCGGTGTTATGGCCTCCCACTATTCGATTTTCTTTGGAGTCTCCTGGTCATGGGCCTCCCCTTTTTTGCCACAAGGAAGAATTGAAGGTCTCTTATTTTTCCATATAGAGATTCCCTTCATATCTATTTTAATTGTGTATCATGTGTGGTCAGTATAACAATTTCCTCCTATGGGAATGGTGGAATCCAAATTTAATAAAGACCAATTGTAGTAATAAATGGGGGACGTGGGATGTATTGATGTTGCTCACTTATTTCATTTGTAATCTTTATTTATGATGTGATCTATTGTGGTCGTGTGGTCTCTGAAAATCATGGTAATTTGAGGTCTTTTCTTTCCCATGGGTGATGTCTTATAACAATAATTGCTTTTTCATGAATAAAATCTATAAATACAAAAATGGTAAATCATTTATAGTTTATTTAATAGGTGGATTCCCTAGGATGAAATTTTTTTTTGATCACCCCAGCATATCAAAGTGAAATTTAAAGAAAAATGTTGTAAAATTTAAAATAAATCATGTTTTATAGGTTTGGTTGTGTTCTGTAATATTTTAGGTTTTTTGACATGATTTGGTTGTGTGGTACTGTTGTGTGATGAACAGTTGTGGGTGTAGTGGTGGCCAGTGGAGTTGGATCTGTGAGAATGTTGTGGTATGTGTGTGCATTGGGGTTATGGTATAAGGGTGGTTATTGTGGGCTTTGTGTATTAGGTGGTGTTGTGTTGGAATATAATTTTGAGTGATTGATATATTATGTAATGGATGGACTTGTTATGCAGTGGGACTTCATCTGAGAAATTATTGGGTAGTGGGGCTATAGGACTGGGTTTTCATTATTTCATGTCTATAGGTGTACTGAATGTGGTGTTATTATGATGTGGGGATGCTGGGTTTGCTTTAGAGGGCATGGAATGAGTGGGATAACATTGAAGAATAGATGTTTCAGTGATTGAAAGAGTGTCTTTACAAAAGGGGGTGTGCAATGGTACTACAAGTGGGTTCTTTTCTATTTTTTATAAATAGGTGTTGAAATATACATCCTCTACCTTGATCACTATTCCATTGTATAATGTTGGCAGTGTCTACAGTTTTACATGTTATCTTGGGATCATCGTTATTAGGTTCATTTAATAGGAGAAATCATTGGACAAGTATGAACCCACATTAGTTATTCTGTCTCTTCTCCTTCTAAGAATGGTTACTGGTGTTGTGGTTATTAGTTTCTTAGGTATAGATGGATTAAAAAAATGAATGTTATTATACTGAAGAATAAAAATTGGTTAAATGAAACGGGTGGGTTGATATTTTGGGTTGTTGTTGTTGTTTGGCTATTCATGTAGGGATATAAGCGAAGGTGGTTTTTAGTGGGTTGGTTGTATATTTAGAATTCCATAGGATGGGCAGATTGTTTGTTACCTATATGTATAAACTTCTAGGTCATTCTATTTTCTATACGCACCCCCCCCCCCGTTTTGAGCTCTATATACTGAAGACTTCATTATTATGAGGGAGGATATCATATCCCAACATATTACTGAGAGGATAGAATATGGGTTATTGGATCATCTCTTCTTCATCTTCAAGGAATTAATCTCCCAAGACATTTTGGGAGGACTTTAATGGCTTGAGGTTCATTACCAAATTTGTGGTATCAGATAGGTGAGAGGTGGCGTGTTTCCCAATAGTCTTCAAGATGTGGCCCAGGTGTTTTTGTGAATGTTTTAGTATGTGTTAGGCCCAACTGTGTGTGGGAGGAAGTGTGAGATGGCATGTGGCCTATGTGTGTGCGTGTAGGATGCGACAGTAGGGATTGTGGAAGTGAATAATAATGTCATTATATTTTCTATTTGGGGTGATTTGTTAACCAATGGTAAGTGATAAAGGGTATCCAAATATCGATGTTCTTACTAAATTACATTACATGACTTGTGTTATTTGGTGAACATGCCTTGGTGAGGTTTTTTGGTTAGTATTCCTTGTTAGGTGCTACTGGTTTTTTCTGTTTTCTAACATGGGCATTAGTATGGTTCTCCAACTAATGCATGAGTTACTTTCATTTTCCATAATGAGAATACCTGAATTCTCATCATACATATACAAAAAAAATTAGGTTTCTAGGGAGATTATGAGGACTATGATGGACCTTACAACCTCGGACATTGCATATAGTTGTTTTGTTGCTGCTTAGTTCATTTTGTTACATTGGATTTTTCCATGTGTTTCAAGTAGTTCAATTTTAATCATTCATGTGGGATGGATTTTGGTTCATTATATATATATATATATATATTAGAGTTTTTTTTTTGAATGATAAATCTTATCTCTCTATCTTGGTTACTATAAAATGGTTAATTCCTCCAATCTTTGTGAGATTTCAGTACCCTTGGTGTTGGTCACCACCATGGGGCCAATTGGAGGCAGGAATGGGGGGTCATTATCCTTCCTTCATCTTAAGGAGGTAAGGTATTTAATTTATAATATCCCTTCCCACATCTTAAAGAAGTCATGTTATGATAGAGAAGAATTTTTTATATAGTGACATTATTGTATCTAAAAGGATGGTCATATTGGTGGCATTAAAGTATTTGGACCATCATATATGATTTATTTTTCGTTATTTATTTTTAATTTTTTATATTTTTTAATTTATAACCATTGGGGATGTATATCCTTATTAATTCCCATTATACATTTTATGTACTAAATTATCCCCCAAAAACCATGATATGGTAGAAATATATAGATCACTGCTATAATTTCCCAAATATTCATTTAGTTCATATAAGTTTTTGAGTTTGTAGAATATCATAGTTATGAGGTTGGGGTATGAAGATGTCATATGTAGAAATTGTATGATTTCATGGAATTTTATTGTTATTTGAGGCTAAAATTAAGTAATTATATAGTTTTAAAAATGGAAATTGTGGGAAATGTAGTAAGATTTATTTTATGTTGAATGAATATATCCTTTGGAAAACAACTGTTGGGTAACTCATTTTCTAAAAATTTTATGTTATTATTACTATATTTTTATTATAATTGTTATAGTCTACAAATGGATGGATGGTTAGAGGTTTTATCTAAAATAAAATAAGGGGCCAATTTCCCTTGTTTCATTCTGTAGATATAGTTTGGTTTTCCGCACTGACTTGAGAGTTTCTAGTTCTGAACATACTATGTAATTTTTTATTTTTTCACTACATATATTTATATATATTAAACTATCTAGATAGGTTTTAAAGATGGAGTAAACCTTACAGCTAGTGATACAGATGTTGGATGATGTTTAATAAGCACTAATTTAATTATTATGAGTATTATAATCTTAAAGTTATGTTTTTAATACACTACAGTCAATTATTTTTTTATGAAAATATATGAATTTTTATGTTTTTTTTTGTTTTGGTTTGTTTCAACGTTAGTGTTTGTAACGCCCCAGCCCTAGTTACCCAGAGTTGGTGTATTATTATATAACATTTACATGATCACAAGGGATCAAATCCGGAAAGGCCGATTAGTTTATTAGCCTCAGAAGTACTTTATACAAACATAAGTTTTACATTACATTATGAAATGAAAAACAACAACATTATGTCTCCTTTGAAAAAATTAATCTCCCTTATAATATCCCTGTAGGTCAGTCATAATATTCTTTTTTTCATCTTGAGAAAAATGAAACATAGAGAGGGTTGAGCTCACGGGTTCAGTAAGGATACCAATATAGTGGAAAAATTCATAAATAAGAATAAACATTTAATGAAATGAATAAGATTAAAACATAATCATTTTGTACATAAAATTTAGCATAATATGGAAAAGATAAATCTAATAATTTTGTTTAGTTATTCACATGGATATTCTGTTAGTTTTATAATCACATGTAATATCAATTTCCAATTTCATAATGATGGAATGCATAATGTCAGACCCCATAACCACATAGTCAAGGCCTCATGTCATGACTACAAATAAGATTTTTTCAAGCCCTTGTTCCATGACAGTAGTTTGTCTCATAAGACCTACTGATTCATTGTGAAGATATATTGGGCCCCACCCATCACTTACGAAGTCACATGAATTCCTTATATGAACACATTGAAACATAACGTAAACATTCGTATTAAAACAAGAAAACACAATGGAAATACTTAAAAAATAAACCATAAATGGTTTAAAAATAACACATCCAAAGTAAAACATATCACAAAACCTTTAATTCAATATGGAAAATTGTATCATAATAAATCAACTTCAAACATGTCTAAAATCAATCAAAGGATGTTGACATAAATGAAATAAAAACAATTTGATAGGATTATCACTTTTTATTTAGAAATCATTTAAAAGTCACATAACTATAAAAGAAAAACATTGTTTTTAAAATATTCTTGTAATATTGTAATGGAAGCTTCTAATGTGTTATAACGGTGGAAAATAGCTTCACCCGCTGTATACGTTATAATAACATTCCTACCTTAATTTGTTGAAAAATTCACAATGTACCTTGTTTGTAAAACAAGAGAAAGATTTATTTCAAACCATTTTATAACATGTAAAATGAGTGTATAAATGATATTAAACCACAATATAGGAATTAGTAAAAATATTTTGAAATAAATTTTTAAGAAACATAGTTGTGAATGATAAAGAGGTCACAGTACATACTTATATATAAACAACCTCGAATAATAAAGAGATTGTAATATTTACCCTTACCTTGTACTTTTACTTGGTCGATGTTATGTTTAAATCATGAATAATAGTAAAATAATTGTTATTATATTATAAAAGAACCACATAGATAAATATTATATCATGTATGATCTTATAATATTTCCTTGTTAATAATATTTCAGTACAATCATTGTTTTAGGTGATAACTAATTTTTTTTCCTATATATGTTTTATTATGTAAGTCCTGATTAATATGGATAGGATTTCTTTGAATCATATCCAAAATGATATTAAGTTCATAAACATTATTTTTATTCATAAAATGAAAAATATTCCTAAATGGTTATGATGGGGAATGAATCTCATCACGTTCATAGAGATGGTAATTCGTACGTACGCACAAGCGACAATACTATTCTATTGATGGAGAAATAGTATATAATTGATGATATATCATAAATACAAGATCATTATCATGTTATATTTATTATTTACATATATTATACTCATTGTTATACACATCCAAATAATGATGTATTGAACAACAAACTACACCACTACTTGGAGACAGTTAGTCGTAGGTACACACATATTGTAACTTTGTCATTCCTATGATGGATAGAATAATTAATATGATTATACAATGTTAATAATAACATAACAGTAAGAATAAAGTACTAGATTATTTTTGGAAACAATAAAGAAAGAAGAAGTGGAATAATAAAAGAACTTCGGAAGAGGTGATGAAATTATTACCTCTTCTTCATGTGCTTCCTTTTGATTTGTTCAAAAGGGCTTCTTAGGATGGATTTTAATCAATGTAAGTCTTATTGTTTAGATTGAGGGTAGTCAGGAGGATATTTTTTCAGGGGTTGGCTGTGACAAAAGGCTTTGGAGGTGTGATTTTTAGAGAAGGGAAGTACCCTTTTATAAGAGAGGTGAGGGTCACCTTAAGAAAAACATGAGATATTATTTTACTATAAATTCATATTCACTGTATAATGGCTCCAAAAGGATTTATTTCGAGTCTAAAGGGGGTCCAGGTTGAAAAATTCTCAACCAACCAGTTTTTGAGAGGTTTAGGTCACCATCTTAACCTTACCTTTTATATTTAACTCTTAGTTAAATAGACTAACTTTTACCATGTATTCTTGAATTATTATAATAAATGGTTAATAAACAAACAATAAAATGTCAAGCAAACCACAGGTGGTTAATTATTGATATATATAAATTTATCTATGTCCTTTTTCTGAGCCTTATATTTTTAGGAATATTATATCAATTAATAATATAGTATTAGTTTTAAAAAATCATTTATGTCAATTTTGACACTATTTTGTATTTTGTTTTCTTGAAGGTCATAAAAACATTATTACTTCAGAAAAAATTAGTTAATCAACCCTAATAGGTCATATTAACCTAGAAAATTCATGTAATACATCATAATTCTATATTTAAAATTATATTAATATTTATAATATCAATTATTTTAGTCATCCAATAATAACGTAATTACTGCATCCTCATTCTATCATAAATAAATTTAATTATATACCATCTAAAAATTATAAATAAAATACCATTAAATAGAAATTTTTTTTTGTAATGAATATTTATACTCTAATTTATCTTATTTATAACTCTATATTAAAAAATGGTATAGATATGAAACATTGAATTTAACATGTATAACACTTCTTTAAATAAAATAAAAATAATGGCCTAATTTAATCCATGTGGACCAAAAGGGGCGTATTTTATTCCTAAGGATGATTTTAGTCGAAAAAAACTTATTCAATATAATTAGTACATGTGTTAGCGTAATAATAATATAATTTTTACCTTTAATTACCCTATTTACTTTTAACCATTGTAAATAAAACTCAAAAGTTTCTATCCACCATAAATTATGTTCCTCACATTCAACCACATTTTACTTACTGATTTCATCCATGTCTCTCAGATTTTTTATATTCAATTCATAGAAGTGGTAAAATTATGTTTTATGCAAATTTTCTAATGTTCCAAGAAGGTGGGTAAAGGAAGTTTAAAAACTCAATAAAATTTTATATATCTAATCTTATTATAAAATGACTAATGAATTTCATTGATCATATATAGGTATTATGTAACTATTTTTACAAAAAATAAATTTGAATAATTTTTTTTATTTAAATAAAATGTCAGTTTTAAACAAATACGCAGTGTTTTTCACTATTCTTCAAAAATTGAATGTTTTTAGAAAAATATCAAAAATTAACACTAAGTAAATATTGATATTACAAATCCAAAAATGAAGCCCGTATTGAAAAAAAAAATGTAAGAACCCGGATCTTCATTTTCTGGTATGTTTTTCTTTTTCCTGTAGTTTTTGAGAAAAGGGAAATTTCTAGAAATTTTTGAAGTACTCACTTTGTACTTTCTGAGTACACGTTGTGTAATCCCTTGCCATTCTAGGCCATGTGTTGGCCATGTTCGGGCCATGCACACAGTTTGTAGGGGTGATATGGAGGACACTTAAAGTGGAGTACCGAAAAATAGAGTACACGCCGTGTAATTAAGAAGTACACAACATGTATTTTCTTTTTTTCATTAAACAGGTCGGGGTCTCTCCTAATCGAAAAAATCGTCTTCTTATAGGTCCCATTTGACCGAGAGATGTTGTACAGCTACGAAAGTTCTCCGAATCCCTAAGCCTTCATCTGTTCTCCGAATCGACCGATATCAATTGCGTTGGAACCGCAACGGTGAGTTCTTCCTTCTCCTAGAGCCTCATTTTTCAATTCCTCCTCTTTCTTAAGTTATCATGGGATGATCGTTTTGTGCGTTTTTTTAGATATACCCCATTCTAAAGATAATCGAGCCTCATGGTTCAAGTATATCGATCTCCTAGGATCGAGGTAGGTGGTTTGTGCCTTACCTTTCGATGTCTTTGAGTTTTATGTGCGAATTCAACCAATACCCTTGAACGGGATATTGCGTGTTTACCTTTTTTCCCTTATAGTTATTATTGAATTGCTTGCATGCTTGTGTAGAGGTAAATTGATCATGTTTGTGGATAATTGTCATGCTTGGATGTTTTGCACATGCTTTGTTCTTGTTTCAACCTTTAGGTCTCTTTAGGCTTTGGTCTTTGTACCTGTTTCCTTGCCTTATGATCGCATGACGGAATGATGTTGTTAAACATTCTTGTTGCTCAGTAGACTATTTATCCAAGTGTCTCTATAGGTGTACATTGGTTATCCAAGTAGCTCTATAGGTGTACTATAGCCTTATAGCATTATTATGTACTGACTGGAACGGGACCATGAGAACTCGGTGCTATAGACCACAAGGGATAGACCGAGTGAGCTTTCTAGAGAGTTTTAGATATTATAGACTATACAATGATAGACTGAGTGAGCTTCCTCAGAGATTTTTGTACATTATAGACTACAGGGGATAGACCGAGGGAGCTTTCAAGTGAGTCTTAGTTATTATAGACTACATGAGGGTAGACCGAGTGAGCTTCCTCAGAGAGTGTTCATCTTGTTTGAATATCTTTAAAACCTTCCCATGATATAGGAGGAATTGACCGAGTGAGATTCCTCATAGAGTCTGTGGTATACCTAAGGCTATAGGAGGATTGACCAAGTGAGCTTCCTCAGAGAGTCTCTAAAAATTGGGGCCAAGAGGGTTAGACCGCATGATCTTCCTCAGAGAGTCCCTGAAAGCCCTAGACTATAAGGTAAATTGACCGAGTAAGCTTTCCCATAGAGTTTTATAAATTCATATGACCAAACCAGGGGGTTTGGCTGAGGGCACTGCCCAGAGGGTTGTGTTAATTCTTGGATAGGACTAGAGGGGATGGTTGTGATTACTTCCCAGAGGGTTCCTTGATTGTGTTAGTTGTTTGTTTCACTGCTGGTTGTTGTTAAGTGGATTGATTACTATTGTATATCATCATGCTTTACAGCTTACTGGTTACTACCTGCTGTTTACTGTTACTGTTTACTGCTTACTGTAATATTACCTGCCATATACTCACTGATTGTAAGGCACAGATCTTCGGGTGGTTGCCTACCGGGACTAGTCTCACACCCTGTTTGGGTCATGCTTTTCGACCCAAATAGACTATGTTGTTGCAGGTATAAACAAGGGAAATATCCCTTCGACTTTTGGTACTTGATTTCTTGGAGCAGGAGAGCATGGGACCAAGCATTGTCTTGTGATGCTAAGGATTTTTTTACTTTCTTTTGTACTTGTTTTGGTACTATGGTATTTTTCAGCATTGTGACTTGTTTGGATACTTTCCTAGATATGTGTCATGCATCATTTTATATACATACATATGTGCTCCCGTTCTTTTCATATTTAGTCTTCCATTGTTTATTATTTTTGGTTATTTACTACTTCCGCTATTGCATGTTTATTTACTTTTGTTATGTACTCTTCCAATGAGGGCATAGTTTCCCCACTATCACTCCCAATGCCCTCGCTGCTAGTCGACAGCCTCTAGCATTTGGGGAAATTCACTTGAGGCCAAGTGACCAACCGGGTATGGGGCGCCTCTAGGTGGCTTCCCGAACCGGGACGTTACAAAGTGGTATCAGAGGAATTATTTTCTCTTGATTTACTGTTTTGAACCTTTAGCTAGGGATAAGATGGATTTGGTAATTGGTAATAAGCTATGTTGGGGTGTAGCTAACCCATGTACAGGTAAAGGCATACTACCTCGTTTATTGTAGTTTTCTAGTTTTTAGATTTTACGGTTGATATGATTTCACCTAGAATGATTCACATGACATGTGTAGTTATTTTTATTGCTATTATGGTTCTATTTCTGTTGCAACCCGATGAGATGAGGGAATTCCATCTTATGCATGATATAGGAACTTGTTAGAAATCACATGTCATGCATTCTTGCCATGCCATAAAGGGTGAACTAGCGATTGCATGTTGTTGTGATAGACCTTGTGTAGATTTTGCATGCTGTTGTGATACATACTTTGAAAGAATCTATGTTGTTTGATAGAGGACTGTTTGTATTGTACCTTGCTTAAATGAAATCCAAATTTTGGTTCTTGAGGTGTTATGGGCCCTCTTGAATCGGAAATTGGTGAATCATTGACCTGTTTTTTCTTATATATGACTATATTGGAATCCAAGTTTTGATTCGTGGGGAGTATGGGCCCCAACGAATCAGAATTTGGCACGTACATGCATTTATTTTCTGTGTTTCTAGCCTTCGGTGCAGTTTCTGAGCAACTGCCCGAAAAAAACCCAGAATACACGATGTGTACTTTATGACTACTCGTCGTGTAGTTTCATACCGTTTCACTGACTATGTGATCCGGAATACGGTGTTGAGCAAATGTCTTTAAGAACACGCCGTGTACGGTAGGTGCATGCCCTGTAGTACAGAGTCGTGTACCTGGTTGTGTCACTAACAACATGGGCCTAGGAAGCTCGGGTAGGACACACCATCTTGGAAAATAACATGCCATGTAGTCTTGTACCAGGTACCCGGCCATCTCACGAACAACACAGGTCGGTGTTATCCTCTCTTATACATGTCGTGTTTGTTCGGAACACGCCGTGTAAGGGTCAGCCGTGTAGCCGACCGTGTAACTAACAACACGGGTTACTGAAACCTTGTCTATTAAATTCCATGTTTTTAGTGAACATGCCATGTAGTCTAGGGTTAAGAGGACCGTGTGGGTTAGCCATGTAAAGATACTCGGGCATGGGAATAGAGTTCAAGTACACGCCGTGTGTTTTGACAACACGCCGTGTAGTTGTGGTGTTTCATGACTATAGGTGGTAGGAGTACATGACCATGTATTTTGTTTAAGTGAACACACCGTGTAGTTTTTATACACGCCGTGTAGTCGTGTTTTGTAAACTTGAATGTTTCCTCCTCCTGTTCCCATTTTGTACTCTTGTGTTCTCAGTCTTTGATAATCCTGGTCTAAGGTGTGCTTTGATCTTTTTATAGTTGTGCCTCCGAGACGTCCTCCGGTTGTACGTCAGTTACCATATGGTGATCAGACACCGAATACGATCGATCAGGGACCTCCTACAGATCCTCCTGCTGTGCCAGCCTTGGCACCAGCAGTCATACCAGTCGCAGGCGCTGATGCGTAGTTCAGGGAGGATTTCCTGAGGATGATGCAGACTTTTCAAGGAGTGTCGCATCCTGCCCCATCGATGGACGAATTGATGCAGGTTTTTCAGTAGCATCACCCTCTTACTTTCTCAAGGGATGGAGGACCCCATGCTATAGAGTGGTGTTTAGAGGCCACACTAAAGATATTTGAGCATCTGGAGATTCCCCTAGAGGAAAGTGTAAAACTTTACACTTATATGCTCTGAGACACCTCCAAGAGGTGGTGAGAGGTGATCTCGAAGTCAGGGTTCCATCAGAGTATGTATTGGGATGATTTTTTCTCCACCTTCTATGACTACTTTTACCCAGAGACCCTGAGGGACAACCTAGCCTGAGATTTTATGATTCTACATCAGGGTACTCTTTCTGTTATGGAGTACTCATCTCGCTTTATTGAGCTACATCACATCCCACTGATTCCCGCAGGCGATGAGTTATTACTTGCTAAGATTTTTGTGGATGGTCTCAGGAAGGAAATCTGTTCCTAGGTGAATATATTCAGGTTGACATCGATATCCTCTATCGCCAACCAGGCACTGATCACTGAGTGCAACCTGAGGGATTCTGGAGCAGTGAGCCTGGGCGGTTCAGAATCCAGAGCTGGTGTTCCTCCTACAGATAGTAGGAAGCATCGTAGAGAGTCTTCTCGAGGAGATCATAGCTTGCTGGATGTATCTTCTAGTATCTAGGACATATGCTACTAGTGCTGTAGGAGTGGGCATACTAGGCCTCTATGCAAAGAGATCCTATGGAGTGTCGATCTTGTGGAATGATGGGCCATCTTCGGTGTTTTTTCAGATCTTCTCACTTTCAACTGGTGGTAGGGGTTCTTTTATGACCCCATGTTCAAGAGATGTTTTTCCAGTTTCTCACCAGTCTAGGAACTGGAGTTCTTCTGGCCGTTCGGGCCAAGGTGGAGGTCGCAGCCATAGTGGTCGATCACCAGGTTACCAGAGACAGCCGAGTGGGTTAACTCAGAGTGGTCAGCCAGGGGCACAGGTCTGCAGTACAGGCCAGACCTTCGTCGTGGATTAGACCTACCAGGAGCAGGATCCCAGCCCTTCTACAGTTCGAGGTACGATCCTAGTATCCTTAGTTTAATCTTCATCACTTTTTATACTGGTGCTTCACATATTTTTATCTTTTTTGTTGTTGTGAAGATCCTTGGGCTTTGTATCTTTTCATATACTGGCATGTTGACCCTTGACACACCATTGGGAACGAGGACATCTAGCGTACGCTAGTGCAGAGATTTCCCTCTTGAGGTTTCAGGGTGTCATTTCTTATGGGACCTCTATGTCCTAGAGATGATGGGATATGACATCATTCTCAGGATAGACTGGTTGGTTCCCTTCCAGGTAGTCATCGATTGTTATCACCGCAAGGTGAGTTTCATATCACCATAGGGAGGATACTTCCTTCATAGAGGCGAGTGGGATGTCCAGGAGGGTACAAATGGATGAGAGCATCATGGTCTAAGAGGAGTTACAACCCAAATTGACAGTCTTTATTTGGACGACCAGGGGACTTCACAGTTAGACTTTCCTCCAGTGATGGATCATTTTAGGTATGTCTTTCCAGAGGAATTTTCATGTTTGCCTCTGGAGCATGAGGTAGACTTATCGATTGAGATCGTGCCAGGAGCGGCACCGATGTCCATTCCTCCTTATAGGATGGCTACACCTGAGTTGCAAGATCTCAAGAAGAAGTTGGAGGAGTTGCATGAAAAGGGTTTCATCTTACCCAATACTTCTCCTTGGGTTTCACCTGTCCTGTTTGTGAAAAAGGCAGATAGCACCCTTCGGCTTTGTGTGGATTATCGGAAGTCGAACCAGTCGACAATCAAGAACCAATATCCCTTACTGAGGATAGATGGCCTCTTTGATCATCTTCGAAGAGCACGGGTCTTCTTGATGATCGATTTGAGGTATGGTTATCATCAGTTGTGCGTTATACCATCAGATATACCACATACAGCCTTCAGGAGCAGGTATTGTCTATACGAGTATACATTCATGTCGTTCGGTCTCACGAACTCACCAGCAGTTTTTATGGCACTGATGAACCGATTGTTCCATCCATACTTAGATTCCTTTGTGGTGGTTTTCATTGAAGACATCTTGGTGTACTCTCCAACTCGACATGACCATGCCACACATCTTGAGATTGTTCTGAGTACACTGAGAGAGCATCTGTTATATGATAATCTCTTGAAATTCCACTTTTGGATGGATCATATTCACTTCTTGGGTCACGTTATCTCAAAGACAGGAGTATCTGTAGACCCAAAAAAAGTTAGATCCGTAGTTTCTTGGGAGAAACTGAAGAATGTCATTGAGGTGAGGATTATTCTAGGGCTTGCTGGATACGACAGGAGTTTTATACAGGACTTTTCACACCTAGCAGCACCACTGACAGGTCTGACCAAGAAGGGGGCGATGTTTTTGTGGTCATATTCTTGTGAGTCATCCTTTTAGGAGCTGAAGGGGAGGTTGACGTCAGCACTGATAATGGTCTTCCCAGAGTCGAGAAAGGGCTATACTGTGTACTGTGATACTTCTGGTATCGGGCTGGGAACTGTGCTTATGCAGGGAGATGGGGTCGTTGCATACAGGTTTTGACAGTTGAGGCCACACGAGAGGAACTATCCGATGCATGACCTGGAGTTGGTAGTTGTTGTTCATGCCTTACGATGTTGGAGACACTACCTTGTGGGAGAAAATTTTTTGGTTTTCACTGACCACAAGAGTCTCAAGTATATCTTCACTCAGCGTGATCTGAATCTAAGACAGCGCATGTGGGTCGAGTATCTTCAGTATTTAGACTTCGAGCTAGTCAATACGCCGGGAAAGGGCAACGCAGGGGCTGATGCGTTGAGCAGGAGAACTCAGATTCAGGAAGTTAAGGAGGCCTTCAGTGAGTGGAAAATTATGGCTCTATTCTCTGAGATGCACTTGGAGGTGCATGACAGACAGGGACAGACTTTCCTATCTTCTGTAGTT
The DNA here is from genome assembly GCA_963277665.1 of Viscum album. NCBI lineage: Eukaryota > Viridiplantae > Streptophyta > Magnoliopsida > Santalales > Viscaceae > Viscum > Viscum album. The sequence goes on along the minus strand of OY728153.1, from coordinate 206,760,969 downwards.
GTTACCTCTTCTCTTCATGATCGGGTACGGATGAGGCAGCTATCAGAATCAGAAGGCTTAGTCTTATGGGAGAGTGTGTCAGGAGAGGACCCTCTTCCTGGATGGATAGTGGGTGAGGATGAGATCTTTCATTTCCAGGGATATGTATGGATTCCAATAGACATACGCAAGGAGCTGATGTGGGATTTTCATTCCTCGGTTTGGGCAGTTCATCCTGGCATCACCAAGATGTATCGTGATCTACACTTCCAGTACTGGTGGCCAGGTATGAAGATATATGTTGCTGGTTTTGTCACGATATGTTCTACTTGTAAGTAGGTGAAAGCGGAGCATCAGTGACCAGCATGGCTGTTACAATAGTTACTTATTCCCGAGTGTAAGTGGAACGATGTCGCGATGGACTTCGTGACTGGGTTGCCGAGGTCACCTTGAGGGAGTGATGCTATTTGGGTTGTTGTCGATAGGCTTACGAAGGTTTCTCACTTCTTGCCGATCAAGGATACCTTCAGCGTTGATGAGATGGTATGGTTGTACATCTGAGAGATTTTACATCTACATTGAGTTCTACACTCCATTTTTTCATACAGGGATGTGTGCTTTACTTATCGGTTCTGGTAGGGACTTTAGAAGGCTTTGGGTACACATGTACTTTTGAGTACAACATATCACCCCCAGACTGATGCCCTGTCTGAGCGTATGATCTAGGTTCTTTACGATATGCTCCGATCTTGAATTCTAGACTTTGGTGGTTCTTGGGAGAATCATATTCCTCTGGTGGAGTTTTCCTATAACAACAGTTTCCCAGAGACTATTCAGATGGAACCTTACGAGGCTTTGTACGGTAGGCCATGCTGATCACCCTTATGCTGGCTGGAGGTAGGAGATGCAGCTTTGTAGGGACCTCGACTTGTTCAGGATACCTCAGAGCAGATAGATTTGAGTCGAAATAGGATGGCTATAGCACAGTCTCGGCAGAAGTCCTATGCTGATCAGCGGAGATGACCACTAGAGTTCGAGGTCGGGGATCAGGTTTTCCTATGTGTCGCACCGAGGTTGGGACACAAAAGGATTTATAGATAGGGTAAGCTTTCATCGTGGTACGTCGGGCCGTTTGAGGTGTTTTAGAGAGTTGGGCTGACTGCATATCGGTTGCAGTTACCTCAAAGGTACCGGGATATTCACGACGTCTTCCACATTTCTCAACTCCGACGTTACTTTTCAGACTTGTCGCATGTCTTTCAACCTGAGAAGGTTGATCTGGAATTGGATGCATCATTTGAGGAGCATCCCATTCAGATTGTCGAACGCAGTATGAAGGTTCTTCGTGTCTGGTCTGTTCCTCTAATACGGGTGTTATGGCAGCACGGGAAAGTACAGGACGAGAATTGGGGGAGGGAGGCCGATGTACGATCGCAGTGGCCGGGGTTGTTCGGGGTGTCTTCTTCTACGCCTCACTAGGTAAATTTGTGGATGAATTTCTTTAAGAGTAGATGTTTTTATGAACCCGGATCTTCGTTTTCAGGTATGTTTTTCTTTTTCTCGGAGTTTTTGAGAAAAGGGAAATTTCTGGATATTTTTGAAGTACATGCCATGTACTTTTTGAGTACATGCTATGTACTCCTTTGCCGCACTAGGCCGTGTGCTGGTCATGTCTGGGCCACACACATGATGTGTAGGGGTGATGTGGAGGCTGCTTAAAGCAGAGTACGGAAAAATAGAGTACACTCTGTGTACTCCAGAAGTACACTCCGTGTATTTTCTTTTTTTCATTAAATGAACTGGGGTCACACCTAATCGACATAATCGTCTTCTTCTAGGTCCCGTTCGACCAAGAGACGTCGTACGGCCGCAGAACTTCTTGGAATCCCTAATCCTTCATCTGTTCTCTGAATCGACCGCCATCGATTGCGTTGGAACCATTGCAGTGAGGTATTCTTTCTCCTAGAGCCTTGTTTTCTAATTCCTCCTCTTTATTAAGTTATCATGGGGTGAACATTTTTTGTGTTTTCATAGATCTACGACATTCTAAACAGAATCAAGCCTCATGGTTCAATTATATCGACCTCCTAGGATCTAGGTAGGTGGTTTGTGCCTTACCTTTCGATGTCTTTGTGTTTTATGTGCAAATTCCACCAATACCCGTGAACGAGGTATTGCGTGTTTACCTTATTGCACTTGTGGTTATTATTGCCTTTTTTTCATGCTTTTGTAGAGGTAAATTGATCATGTTTGTGGATAATTGTCGTGCTTGGGTGTTTTGTACATGCTTTGTTCTTGTTGCAAACTTTAGGTCTCTTTAGCCTTTATTCGTTGTACCTGTTTCCTTTCCTTGTGATCACAGGACAGAATGATGTTGTTAAACATGCTTGTTGCTTAGTAGACTATTTAGAAAATTAGATCTATAGGTTTACTTTGGTTATCCATGTAGCTCTATAGGTGCCTTATATCATTATTATGCACTGACTGGCACGGGACTATGAGAACCCGGTGTTATGGACTACAAGGGAAAGACCGAGTAAGCTTCCCAGAGAGTCTTAGATATCACAGACTATATGGGGATAGACCGAGTGAGCTCCCAGAGAGTGTCTTGAACATTATAGACTATAGGGTATAGACAGAGTGAGATTCCTATAGAGTCTTAGTTATTATCGACTACAGTAGTGTAGACCGAGTGAGCTTCCTCAAAGAGTCTTCATCTTGTTTGACTATCATTGAAACCTTCCCAGGCTATAGGAGGAATTGACCGAGTGAGATTCCTCAGAGAGTATGTGGTATACCTGAAGCTATAGGAGGATTGACTATGTGAGATTCCTTAGAGAGTCTGGGTCCAAGAGGGTTATACCGCGTGATCTTCCTCAGAGAGTCCTTGACTACCCTAGAATATAAGTGAAATTGACCAAGTGATATTTCCCAGAGAGTCATATAAATTCTTATGACCAAACTAGAGGGGTTAGGCTGAGTGCACTACCTAGAGGGTTGTGGTACTTCTTGGATAGGACCAGAGGGGATGGCTGCAAGTACTTACCCGAGGGTTCACTGTTTGTGTTAGTTGTTTGTTTCACTGCTATTTGTTGTTCTGTGGATTGATTACTATTGTATATCATCCTGCTTTACAGCTTACTGGTTACTACCTATTCTTTACTGTTACTGTTTACTCCTTACTGTACTATTACCTGCCATATAGTCACTGACTGTAAGGCATAGATCTTCGGGTGGCTGCCTACCACGACTAGTCTCACACCCTGTTTGGGTCATGCTTTTTTGCCCAAACAGACTATGTTGTTGCAGGTATAGACAAGGGAAAGAACCCTTCGACTTTTGGTACATTATTTCTTGGAGTAGGAGAGCATGGGACCAAACATTGGCTTGCAATGCTAAGGATTTGTTTACTTTATTTTGTACTTGTTTTGGTACTATTGTATTTTTCAGCATTGTGACTTGTTTGGCTGATTTCCTAGATATGTATCATGCATCATTTTATATACATACATGTGTTCTCCTGTTATTTTATGATTTAGTCTTCCACATTTTAATATTGTTGGTTATTTACTGCTACCACTATTGCATATTTATTTACTTCTGCTATGTATGTAGTCAATGAGGGAATAGTTTCCCCACTATCACACCCAAGGACCTCACTTCTAGTCGGCAGCCTCTGGTTTTTGGGGAAATTCACTTGAGTCCATGTGACCAACAGGGTATGGGGCGCCTTTGGGAGGCTTTCGGAACTGGGATGTTACAAAAAAAAATAAAAAGTGGGAATTACTATTCATAATGGCTAGTTTGAATGGTCGTGGTTTTCTGGAACTCAAAGTTGCATATAACGAAATATAATATATTATTAAAAGTGAAATGTACCGTTAAAAGGTTGGGGTGTTTCATTCTTCCCTCCATAAAATAATATCATCCTCAAAATTTCTTAAATACTACTCCATAAAAAGATTCGAGTGGTTCTTCATCATAAGTTCATCGGGTTCCCATGTTGCATCTTCCATCTTATGGTTTTTCCATAAAACTTTTACCAGACTAGTCATCCAGTTTTCCAGCACTTATTCTCTCGTATCAAGAATCTTGAGAGGCTCTTTACAATAAGACATATCGGGTTCTAGTTTTATTTCTTCATAGGTGATTACATGTGTTGGGTCAGGCATTAATTTTATCAACAGTGATACGTGGAACACATCATGAACTTAAGAGAGACTTTGCATCATTACAAAACAATAGGATACAAATCCAATTCATTCTAGAATTTCAAAAGGTCTGATGTACTAGGGACATAATTTACCCTTCTTACCGAATCGTATAACACCCTTCCATGAAGATACCTTCAAGAAAACATAATCTCTTACATGAAATTTAAAATCCTTCTTTTTGTTATCGTTATAGATCTTTTTCCTACTTTTAGCTTCATTGATATGGGTTTGGATAATATTCACCTTTTACATTGTTTCCTCAATAGGTTCTGGGCCTATGAGTTTTGGTTCACCAACAGCATCCCAACAAGTTGGTGTGCGACATCTCCTTCTATATAACACTTCATGTACTATCATCTGAATACATCAATGGAAGTTATTATTGTTGGAAAATTCTACCATAGGTAAATATTGATCCCACAAAACTTTAAAGTCATGTGAAAAAGATCTCAACATGTCTTATAAGGTTTGAATATTCCATTCTGATTGTCCATCAGTTTGAGGGTGGTAGGAAGTGCTCAAAAGAAGTTTAGTATTCTGGGATTTCTGAATACTTTTCTAAAATTTTGATCTAAAATGGGGATCACGATCATAAAAAATCAATATGGGTATGCCATGAAGTCTTACAACTTCATTGATATATAGTCTTTCTAAACGTTCAAGTGGTAAATCGTCACTTATTTCATAAAAATGTACTAGCTTTGTAATATGATCAACAATGACCCATATTGCATCATTCCTTCAAGGAGTCTTTGGTATCCCCATGAAAAAGTCCATCTTAATATCATCCCATTTCTAATACGATATGGGAAGAGGTTACAAGCCTTTTCCAGGATATTTTCTTCCATCCTTAACCTATTTACAAACCATACATATTGACACATAATTAGTAGTCTACCTATTCATGTTGTCCAAACAAAAATATTCCTTCATATATCTATACATCATAGTGCTACCAGGCTGTATAGAAAAATTGGAGTTATGAGCATCGTCCAATAATTCACTATTTAGATCAGGTGTATCAAGAACACAAATTCTATTCCCAAATTTCAAAATTCCATCTTCATATATGAAGTCAATAAGTCTCCCATCATTCACAACTTCAATTTTCTTTTTAAACTTCTCATCGTTAGTCTAAGAACTTTTTGTCCTTTCTAGTAATGATTAGTTGGAAACCATTTGAAAAAATATTTTTGTTTCACCTTCAATGATTATTCCCATATCCATATTTACTTTGTCAATGAACATAGGATCACTTTCATCTATCATCTGGTTCAATACTCTATGATACTTTATGCCTAAAGAATATGCCACATTATTTTCCTTCCCCAAGTGGTAGTTTATAGTGAAATCCTAAATCTGTGTAGTTCAAGACATTTTCTTTTCCTCATGTTGAGTTTTTCCTATGAGAAAATATATTTCAAACTCTTGTGATCATTATATGTCTAACATTTTTCACTATACATATAGTGTCTCCATATATTCAATGAAAGTATTACAGCTTCTAACTCTAAATCATGAGTGGGATAGTTTTTCTCATTAATTTATAGTTGGCGTGACGCATAGGAAAAAATTCTACCATTCCGCATAAAGACACAACCAAGTCCTTTCTTTGAAGCATCACTATAAATAAAGAACCCACCATTCCCTAATGGTAGAGACGATATAGGTTAATTTACTAATATTCTCTCTAGTTCTTTACAAAATTCTTCAAACTATTTTTTCCAAACAAATTTTACCCCTTTACCTGTAAGCTTGGTTAGTGGGTTATCCAATCGGGTCAAATTCTGGAAAAACGCTAATAATAACCTGCTAAACCAATAAAACTGCATACCTCAGTTATACTTGTAGTTGATATCCATTCTTGGATTTCTTTGTTCTTTGATGGATTGATAGAGCTTCCATCTATAGAGACTATATGGCTAGGAAAATAAATTTCCGGAAGCAAGAATTCACACTTTCTAAACATCCTATATAATTCATTTATTCTAAGAGTCTTTGGAATAGTGCCCAAGTGATTTTCATGATCCTCATAAATTTTGGATTTAACCAAGATATCATCAATAAATACCACTACCAAGTCATAAATATATTTCTTGAATACTCTATTAATTATATTCATGAAGATAGAAGGTGCATTAGTCAGTCCAAAAGGCATTACTGTACACTTGTAATGCCCATACCTAGTATAAAATGTTGTCTTTGGAATGGATTCCTTCTTAACACACAACTGATGATATCCAGATCTATGGTCAATCTTTGAAAAATATTTAGCTCCATGAATTTGTTCAAATATATCATCAATGTTAAGTAGGGGATACTAGTTCTTTATCTTTATAGTATTGTTCTCCCTATAGTCAATACACGACCTCATAGATCCGTCTTTCTTCTTATAAAACAGAAAATGGGCTCCCCATGGAGAAACACTAGGGAGAATAAATCTTTTATTACTCAATTTCACTAGTTGTTTATTTAGATCCTCTAATTCAATAATAGCCATTCTATAAGGCATTTTTGATTTGGGCCTTGGTATAGGAATTAAATCAATTGAAAGCTCAATTTTCATCCATGAGGATGTCCAGGTAAAACCTCTAGAAACACATCAACATATTCTTGCACAATAGGTATATCATCTATTTGAACATTCCTTTCCCCACCCATAGTTATTTCACTCTCTTTCTACCAAATAATTGAATTTAGTAAAGATAATGGGGTTGGATCAAGATAATAATCAGGTGGTGATGTTTCTGCTCAAATGATAAGGTACTCCATGTCATCATCAAAAATTATAACCTTCAACTTCATTTAATAAATTCTCACATCGTGGTCCAAAATACAATCCATACCGAGGAATATATGAAATTAAATGATGGTTATGTTGATGAGTTCAAAGGATAAAGAACATTTATATTACCTAATAGGAACTGGTTCACAAATCATTGTTGCAATGATACTTCCATTAGGAGTTGTGACTGAAAAATCCCTTGTTAAATCAAATTGGAAATATCTAATTTTCATAGAAATCATGGAAGATATGAAACCCTGAAATGCTCCAGAATCAAATAAAGCATTGGATAAATTTGAGGAAACAATTGAATTACCTTCCACCACATCATTCAGAGCTTCAACCTCTGCAGTAGTGATCACATAATCTTGGCCTTTTGCCATTGGCCTTTTCTGAGGTACGTTTCCCTAACTCTTAGGACATTTATTTTCATAATTCCCCATTTTTTCTACAATTGAAGCAATCAACATTGACAACCTCTTCCTTTCCATTGAAATCATGAGCTTAGTGGATTTATTCATCACCCTCGCAATAGTCTCCCATTCCCTTTAGTAATTTACCATGGATTTTATTCCAACATTTACTATTGGATAGAAATTCTACTTTTCCCTTCTTCCCAATGTTTCCATTTCTATAGTTTCCAGTAGATCTATTCTTCTCTTTCCTTTCATTAATGTCGTAAGACATAGTGAATTCATTTTCTGTCTTGATAGCACATTAGACTATATCTTTGCACGATGAGAAGGATTGTGAAGATAATACTTGATGGACAAATGGTTTTAACCCATCGAAGAATCGTTCAATCTTACAACTTGGTTTAAATATATAATCTATTGCAGGGATTTCTATCCTTGTAATGTTAGCCTCATTCATTGAGAAATTCTCATCATCCATTTTCCCCAGACTCAGAAATTGTCTTTCCATATCCTCAAAATGGTCACGAGGAATGTATTTTTCTATGAGAAGATCTTTAAACTCCCTACGTTCTATATTTTATACTTTTTCATACTCAATTGTGTTTTAAATTAACTACCAACCTTGATCTTCTTCTCTTGTGAGGTGATAAATATCCATGACATCTTTTTTCCATTCACTACACCCAAAAGCATGTAATATTTTCTCTAAGTAACTTATCCATTTATCAGTGACAAATGGATTTGTAGTCCCATTGAATGTTAGTGGTTGTTTTATCATTAAGTGGTATAACATTGATACTCCATGTTTTGGATCAGGGTTCTCTATACAGGTAAGGTTATTATTCATAACTTGAGTTTGTTTCCCTGGTATGGTAATAAGTGGTTCAACACTGGTTGCATCACTAGCTTCACTATAATTGACTTGAGTAGAAGGGAAATCATTAAATGGATTATGTGTGTTGATATGGTTTCCATTACTTCCATTAGATTCCATATATAAATAATGGAATAAAATATATTAGTTTATGAATCATAATACATAATTATAAACTGGTAAAATACATAACATAAATTTAACTGTTTATCCATATAATCCATAATCATAGAAAAAATGATTCCTTTGAGAAAGTATTTACTCATAAATCCTTCATAATGGTTTGTAAATAAAATTTAAATTATCCAAAGAATATCCCATGAGAATTCCGTAACCCAGAGTGGAGAAGGGCCCATTTTCATGTATCAGGATACCCTATGTCAAGCCCAAAACTCCTTGTCGGAGTTTTCACTCCTACGTACATATGTGCCAGAGCCACCTCTACCTTTTTGTATCTAGACTGAGATTTATTTCATGTAAAATACACAAAATCTCAACATTACCAAATTTTAAGTAAGTTCTTCTATACTAATCCTCAAAGTCTATCTTAAGGTAATGTTCTCTAATCAGAATTTTTCAAAATCTAGTTTTCAAGGTTTGTACTAAACTTTCTTGGATACCACCTATAATTCCCCAACCCTAATTACCTTGAGTCATTGCATTATTACATAACATTTTCATGATCAAAAGGGATCAAATCCGGAAGGGCCAGTCATTTTAGTTGCCTTTGATGTACGCGATAAAAACATAAGTTTTACATTATATTATGTAATGAAAAACAAAACCATTGTGTCTTCTTTGAAAACATTCATATCCCATATACTATCCCAGCAGTTCAGTCATAATATACTTCTTCGCATCTTGGGAAAAATAAAACATATAAAGGGGTGAGCTCAGTTTCTCAGAAAGGATAACAAAATAGCGAATCTTTCATAAATAAGAATAAACTTTTAAGGAAATGTTTAAGCCTACAACACAATCATTTTAAACATAAAGTTTAGAATAATATGAAAAATTAAAATCAAATAATGACATTTTTTATTCAAATAGATATTCTACTAGTCGAATAATCAAATGTAATATCAAAATCCATTTTCATAATTATAGAATGCATAATGTTGGACATCGTAGCCACATAGTCAAAGCATCATGCCAATACAACAAATAATATTTTTTCAAGGCCTTGTTCCAAGACACTAGTTTGTCTCATGATACCTACCGATGCATCAAGGAGGTATAGCAGGCCCCACCCATAACTTACTATGTCAAATGAATTCCTTACATGAAAAGGTTAAAAAATAACATAAACATTTGTATTAAAACTAGCATATGAAATGTTAATACATTAACCATAAACATGAATGGTATAAAAATAATACTCCCACATTTAAACATATTACAAAACATTTAAAATAATATAGAATATTGTATCATAATAAATAAACTTCAAAAAAGTTGAAAATCCATCAAAGTATGTTGACATAGATGAAATAAAAACTATTTGAGAGAAATATATATCTTTCAATTTTTAAATAATTTAAAAGTCACATAATTATAAAAGAAAACATTAATTTTGAAAATATTCTTATAATCTTGTATGGGAAGCTCTGAAGGGGTTATAATAGTGGAAAATAGATTCACTCCCCGTATAAGTTAAAAAAACATTCTTACCTTAATTTGTCAAAAAGGTCACAATGTACCTTGTTTGGAAGATGACAGAAAGATTCCTTTCAAACAATTTTAAAAAAAAAGTCAAAAGAGGGAATCAATGACTTTAAGTCATAGTCTAGTAAATAGTAAAAAAAATTGAAATACATTTTTATGAAACACAGATTTGGATGAAAAGGAGGTCACAACATATACTTACATATAAACAGCCTCAGACAATAAAGAGATTGTATAATTAACCCTTACCTTGTATTTTTCCTTGGTCGAGGGTTTTTTAACCTCCTTTATAATAATTAAATAATTTTTATTAAATTATAAAATATCAACATAGATAAATATGATATCATATATGATCTTATAATATTTATTTGTTAATAATATTTCATTATTATCATTGTTTTCGGTGTTAACTGATTCATTTTACATTATATGTTTTGTTATGTAAGTCATTTTTTATATGGATAGGATGTATTTGATTCAGATCCAGAATGAAATTAAGTTCTTCAAAATTATTTTAATTAAATAAATAAGGATTATTCTTGAATATTTATGATGGGGAATGAATCTCACCGAGTTCGTTGAGACGGTAATCCGTACGTACTCACGAGCGACAATTCCATTATATTGACGGTGAAATAATTTGGAATTGGTTGTTATATCATATATAAAGAATCATTAACATGTTATATTTATTATCCACATCAATTATACTCATTATTATACCCATCCAACTAATGATGTGGTGAAAAACAAACTACACCACAATGTGGAGACCGTAATCCATACGTATGCACTTATTGTGACTTTATCATTAATATGATGAATAGATTAATGAATATGGTTGTACCATATTTATAATAACATCACAATAATTATAAGGTACTAAATTATTATTTTTTTATGGAAAAAACTAAGAAAGAGGATGTGGAAGAAGAACAGCACTTTGGAAGAGGGGATGAAATTATTACCTCTTCTTCAAGTGCTTCTTTTTTTATTTGATCAAAAGGTCTCCATAGGTTAGATTATGAAAAAATTAAGGTTTATAGGTTGAATTAAAGGTAGTTGGTAGGATATTTGAATAGTTTTTGGCTAATCTAAATGTCTTTGGAGGTGTGATATTTAGATAAGTGAAAGTACCCTTTTATAAGAGAGGTGTGAGTCACTTTAGAAAAATCATGAAATGTTATTTTATTATAAAATAATATTCTATTTGTAATGGCTCTGAATATATTTATTTTGAGGATAAGGTGGGGATGGGTCGAAAAACTCTCAACCAATGGGTTTTAGATTGGTTTAGGTCACCATATTAACCTTATATTTTACATTTAACTCATAGATTAATAGTTTAACATTTACCATGTATTCTTGTACTATTATAATAAATGTTTAATAAAAATACTATAAAAAGGAAACAGAACACCAAGTGGTTCATTAATGATATATATAACCTTATATATATACATTTATCAATCCTTATATTTCATGAAATATTATATCAATTAATAATATAGTGTTTGTTTTAAAAACTCATTTATGTCAATTTTGACACTATTTAGTATATGGTTTTTTTGAAAGTCATAAAAACTTTATAACTTCGAATACAATTTATTTAATGAATCCTAAAATTTCCTATTAACCTATAAAATTCGTGGAATATATCAAAATTCTCAATTTAAAATTATATTAATATTTAAAATTTCAATTATTTTAATCTTTTAATAATAAGGTAATTATTGCATCATCATTGTGTCCTAAATAAATTTAATTATTTAATGTATAAAAATTATAAATAAAATACCATAATGTAGGAAATATTTTTAGCTTTCTAATGAATATTTATAGTCGAATTTATCATATTTATAACCCTATCTTAAAATTGTGTCTGCTATTAAACATTGAATTTAACACTTTTAACTCTTCTTTAAATAAAATAACAATAAATGTCATAATCTAATCAATGTTTACCAAATAGATCAAATTTTATTCCTGCATTTGATTTTGGTTAAAAAAAACTTATCCAATAGAATTAGGACATGTGTTAGGGAAATTAAAATATCATTTTTACCTTTAATTATACTATTTACTTTTCACCATGGTAAATAAAATTCAAAAGTTACTATTCATAAAAAAAATATTTCCATCCTATTGGAACAAATTTTACTTACTGATGTCAATTGTGTCTCTTGGATTTTTGAAATTCAATTCATAGAAGCAGTAAAATTATGTTTGATGCAAATTTACTAACGTGCGTAGAAGGTGGGTAAAAGATGTTAAAAAAATCAATAAAATTTTATTTATCTAATATTGTTATAAAATTACTCCAATGAATTACATTAAACATATTTTGGTATTAGGTATCTATTTTTACCTACAATAAATTTAAATCATATAACTAATTATTTAAATAAAAAGTTGGTTTTCAACAATAATGGAGTGTTTTTTCACTATTCATCATAAATTGATTATTTTCAGAAAAATACCAAAAATTCATCCTAAGATAATTTTGATATTCCAAATCCAAAAAATGAAGTCCATTTTAAAAAATAAATTTATAAAATTTCAAAAAGTGGGTATTACTATTCATAACGGCTAGTTTGATTGGTTGTGGTGTGTTGGAACTCTATGTTGCGTATAGTGCAAGCTATTTCATTACTCAACGAGAAACATACTATGGAAGTTTGGGGTGTTACAGTGTTTATAAGATGATGTAGGAAAATAATTAACTTTTAAATTTTTTACATCCTTATTTTCTAGCCACCAAATATTATCATAATGAATTTAGACTTTGGAGATTGGCATTATCACTAACCAAAGTGGGAACCTAGTGGGTTCAATATTATATAGTTGAAAAATTAAAACAGTCTAAATAAAGAATAATTTATCCCAAAAATATTAACACCTAAAACATATAAAGTATTTCTTCAGGAAACATTTCTATAAAATGAATCTAAACATAAAATATTATGATATTAATTACATTACTACTTATACATAGTCTATTTAATAAATATTCGCCAAATCATTAACATTACCAAATCTTATCCCTTATTCTGTCTATTTCTCCTTTTATTTCCCAATTATCCTTGTAGTTACATTTGTACACTTTTTTCAATTAAATTTTTAAATATATAGTATACATGTTATCTTCTAAAAGAATAAAATCAAATTACTTACTATAATCACTTATTGTTTTTTTATTATACGTATGATTCTATAATGAAATATATATTAATAAAAATTAACACCATCGCCATTACTGAAATTAGATAACAATGTATCACAGAAAATGATTCCACTTTTTTTTACAAATTGAATTTTATCATTTAGATTGATACTCAAACAATTAAACATTTACACTATTATTATCCAACATTCTTCAATTAAAAAATTTCACATATTATCAAATAGAATATTTCATCTAATGATTATATATAAATAATTCTTACATAAATTAAGTACAATTAATTCTAAAAAAAATCTTTTATAAAACATTTTATTAATATAATTAAACCTATAGTATAATAAATAACACTTATTAAACCTTTTATATACCAATATAATTATTTCATTTCATCAATATTTTTTTTACTCTTACCATTCTATAAAATATATTCTCAGAAATCATGTTAATTAAATTTCACTCTAATATAGATTGTTCATGATCGTATTTTATATACATGGTATCTTGGAAACCAATACGAATTATTTATATCATAATTCTAAATCATAAGAACTATAAATAACTCAAACAGACATATTTCTCTTTTCAAGAAACATGTTTAAACTCTTATATAAATTAGGACATAAATTTATCCATATTTTCAATTTTTTAAATATTATTATGCGTCATACACAGAAATAGTATACCACATTTTAATCAAAAGTTTTCTCCAATTCAATGTTATACTACCTTTTTATTTTTCAGAACTATTTTTTCTCATCCCATAAAAATTAATATTTTTTATTTAACCTAACTAATAAATTTTCCCATAAACAATATAATATATTTATAAACTTCCATATATGGTTAATTCATTAATCTATAACTTGAAATTATTAATCAATGAAACAAAACATTTCAAGTGTTTTTTGTTGAGTAACTCTACATTTTCAATGAATGGTGTTGTTGATTACATTTAAAATAATATCCCATTATTTATTTTTATTTATACAATTTTGTAAATAATATTTGTGTCATGTTTTAAGTATAATTTGTTAATTTTTTTTATTTCTTTAGATTTTTTCTGAACACCATATTTTTACCAATGTAATTAAGTGAGTTTAAATTTATATTAGGAATGTTTAAATTTTTTGGTTCATGAGGCACTTTTTTTCATTCAAAAAATTTTAAATTTACATGTTTATTACTTTAATAGAATATGATTATGTTTATAGTCATATGATTTTATTTTATTCATTATTATTTATAGTATTAAAATTTTCCTATTTCTATTGGAAATTTTCATTATGGGTTAGTAGTGTTGGGTAAATTCTGTTTATTCATTATTTTATGGAGGGATTATTTTACATCAAATATATACAAGAATAATATTTTTAAATTTTTTTAAAATATTAGTTCATATTTACTTTTATTTTAGATTTTCGATTTATAATTTCATGATCCATAGTTGTTTGTTATTATACTTATGGATTTATAGTTTTTAAATTTTATAAGGATTATTTATTAGAATATAATATTATGTAAATATAACATTTTGTGTACTATGACCATCAAGAGTTCACCTGATTCAGGATGGAAATGAACCATTAATCCTTATTAAAGATGAAAACCACATATTAATATTTATATATAATTATTATATTATATATATAGATGAGTATAAATTAATTTTAGTGAATTATTGATGAAGTCCTTAATAAAAAAATTCACTTCACTTTTAAACTCATACCCTACTATGATATTTTTTTCATCAGTGATTGCTGTTATTTTTTATTAAACGTTTGTCGATAATTAAACATCACTATATGAAATATTTTAATGATTATGTATTTGTATAAATAAAATTCACATCCCTTACCCATGGATAAATCTTAATGGCTATACATATGCAATGAAACATTTATATTTGCTACTCAATTATGTATTGTGATCCAAATAATTCATTGATTTGTACACATTTTACGATATGATTAAAAATCTTATTAAATAGTATCACAATTAATTTTAAAAGATTAATCACTATATTTATTATATATTTCATTGATCAACATGATACTGGCACATGATGAGTGTCTTTATCATACTCAGTTTTCAGAAATTATCATTGAGAACCTTCGTAAGATGTTCTGGTGGGTTTTCGTGGAAATTTGTTTATGATATCAAAATATTTACATATTTACTTATGACTACTTTTTATAATATTTATTGATTTATAACCTTTCTAAAAAAACTATTTTACATTATGAGGAATCCTCAAGGATTATATTACATTTCCCTTTTTATTACTTTAATTAATATTTATAAGTATACAAATTCTTTTTTAGAAGTAATAATAAAATCATAAAAATTATATTGGAAGAAGAATAATTATTCATGATGTAAGATTAGACACATCAATAATATTTCTTCTAAAATTCATGTAGATGTATTTTCACATTTATAATAGTATCATCACAAAAGGGACAGGTATTTTAATCTAAAATTTAGGAAAGTTTTATAGATTTTAATGTTTTATTATGGATTTTTTAATATTATATTCTTATCTATGGGAGTAAAAATATATAACAAATATAAAACTATAGTTGGTGATATTGAAACTCATAATAAATCTCTAGTGTTGTCTTAAAGGGATGGGGAGTAAATGACATATAAAAAAAGTCACAATGTAAAATTATTCATTTTCATCATTGGTTTCTTATTGAAATATCCACCCTTAAAATTGTATGAAATGACTTTTTCTCATCTAGTAAGATTTATTCTATTTAAAATTAAATATCCATCTCATATTATTTATATATTCAATTTTCCTAAAATTTTATCCACAAAAATACATTTATCCATTCAGAATAATTTAAATTTTATAATGATTATGAGTGTTTATATGGAAACATGGCCAAATGGATAGAATATATAGTACATTAATGATTAAGGGAATAATATGTTACTGTGTTCATCAAGTAGATCACATATTAAATTATTGATTTTGTCTCAATATCATAGGTGATGTCAATGACTAAATCTAAACACAGTTTTTGATTTTGAATTATTACCAATAATTGGAATTCAGAAGTTATTTCACATGATCATATTGGTAAAATGGATTGGGATTTTTATGTATGGATTAGTGGGATACACATTATTTTATTATGTGAATTTAATTATAATATATTTATAAAGAGAGAAGGGTTAGTAGGGTATGTAGAATTATCTTAATGACATGTGATTCTTGGTAACTGATGTAGATTATTGGGGGAATATAAACTTTTGTAGTTTTTATTTTGTGAGTAAAAATTGTTATTGGAGTACATGATATATTTATAGTGGAGTTTTCAATGATTATCTCAGATGGTCTGTATCCATTAATATCCATTTTAAGATAATTTTCATTGTACTATTAACACCTAATACTTGAGTTTTATATTGATAATTATGGGAAAGTAAAAATTGGTTTTTTATTGATTAAATTATTATTTTAGTTTATAAATCTATTATGTCTTACACATCATCACATAATTTCCATAATTTTTATAAAAATATTAATGATATGTTTTTTATTCCTATTTAGTAACTCAAATGAAAATTGGTTTCATAAAACATTCTGATAAATATAACATCCTATATCACAAGCCCAACCAAGACATATTGAAGATAAGATTTATACTGAAGAAAAAAATAATTCCAAAAATATAGATTATATATCTATAAATAACACTCCTTTTAGTGTTATTATTAATTGTTTCATATCAAATCCTCACAAGAACTCCATAGGTGAGTAGTAAAGATGTGGTTGGTTCCTATATCCCAACATTGATAGACTAACATTTCATGACTAACATCTAGGGTATAAATCAATCCATATAAAACGAATTACTCCATTTTTTGGTAAACAATAGATCAAAAAATATTATCACAATGGAATGTATTGAAAAATTAAAATATCAATGATTATATTACCATGTATGTATTTTAATATTAAACACTCACACAAAAAAACATTACAAACTAAAAACAACACCCAATGGAAAAAAATATTTAACATTGTCTAAAAAAATTGTTCTATGCCAACAATGTATATTCCAAAATTACTGACCTATATATATGTATATATATATATATTAATATATGATATATATATATATATATATATTAATCCTTAAGAATAAAATTTTATTTCATGGGATCCTCCTCAGAACACATGGGTTATTTTGAAAGAGGCATATTGGTGATTCAATGAAAAAATATTAAAACAAACTTTTAACCCATAATAAGAAATCTAATATATTTTATTCATATTAAACCACACAAATAACCTACATATGAGTTTCCTAATTGATTTTCCATTCCCCATGATGAATTATGGGTGATAAAAATTTATATATTTAGATCAAATTTTATTATTACTTCCATTAAGTTAATCAAACCTTTAATATTATCTCAGATTCAAGGGGATTGAATTTAATGTGTCACACATTATCCATCATTCTATAATGATTATGTAAATTAAACTATTCATGTGGATTTTTTTCCTGGGTCTATCCTAAGTGTGAGAAGTTACTCCTTGTCTTTTCATCTCCAGTAAAGTCATTCATTCTTCCACTAATAATAATTTTCAATAATTATATTGTTATGTGTGATTCTATTATGTCAGAAAATATTCTTCAAAATAATACTCTTAAAAAGATTCATTATATTGAAAACATTGTTGATATATCTCTATAAAATCTCTCATGTCTCCAGATAGGAATTTTTTGTTATTTATACTTGGATCAACAACCTTCTCATGTTCCTTATCATCTTAGTAATGGTTGGAAATTAAACTCCCACATGATGTTCTGTTATACTCGGCGTACTTGTTGCCTTTATCCCACTTCTAGAAGATAGTAAAATTGAAACTCTCAATATATTGAACATCAAAATTAATAAAATATATTAAAAAGTTATTTATGTATTTTTGTCTTCTACTACATAACATCTAAATATATAGAATATACTATGAATTGAATCTTCAGGTATCATAATTTTCAATATTGACCCTTTTGGAATTCTGATAAAATTTATTTGTATGATACTCCCACTCTATTATAAACATATTCCCTATATCATTCTGTTTTATTTTTTCAAACTACACTATTTCACCCCATTATATAGATATAATTCCAACAATAGATATAGAAAGTTAACATGTTTCAATTTTAATATAACACTCTATCTACACTTATGATAACTACTTTCAAAATCTTCCTTAGATATTGGAACGTCACATTATCAAAGCTACTATAAAACACAAAATCCGCTACCATCATCAAATCCATAGAGTAATGATTGAATAATATAATTTTTTTCCCTTGAATATATATTATTAAACTTTAATATAAACATTATTAGATTTTATTTCATTTAAAAAATTCAATGACCATGGAATTATTTTTTTATATATTCATGATGAACGTACATTGTGTTTGTGTAGTATTTTCGATCATTATATCATAAAAATAAGAATAACATGAGGTTGTTATGTAATAGAGAAGAAGACTATATTGGAATTTTGTTTTTCATGTTACCATGTTTGGTAATGTGTGAATATTGATATTACAAAAAAAATTACAAGAATTTAAATGTGAACTTTTATAAAGATCAATGTTTCATGATTTAGATCGAAAATAATTTAAGTAGTTATATAGTTTAAGAAGATCCATCTATAAGAATTTTAAAGGTCCCATATTATATTAAGGATGACATTAAAAATTATAATGATTATTAGCATATTTTTATGAATAATGGAATGTTCCTATTACAGTAGAATAATGAACATTGATTAAAACATAAAAAATTGAAAACCCACTCAAATATTTATTTTCATGATAATATTTTATTTTTTCTATGAAATTATTTGATAGACATGAAAAATATTAATTTCTCTTGGTTTAGATTTTTGTCAGATATATATTGAGAAATGGAAAATATATTTCAGTATTATTAATAGAATTCATGATGAAAATTTTAATAAATCCACTATATGAGTTAGCCAAATATTGGATATACCTTGGACATAAAAAGATCCCACCCCCCAACAAAACATATTGATGAGTTTTACCATATCGCATAAAGGTCAACCAGTATAACCATGGAGGTAGTTGAGTGAGAATGCAAAGACACTTAAGGAGTGAATGATCTAGCTCATATAGTACAAATATTTAAAAATCGTGGGTTCCTAGGTAGACTTCACAGTAGGGCGTTGTTGCCCATTATGGGTGTGTTTAGTGTATCCATGTGTCGACCATATATGGTTTGAGATGAAGTGAAGAACTAATTTGGGATTATTCTATGTTCATTCAAATTTACTATATATTCTAAAAATAAATACATAATGTCCCTTCATATTATAAGATTCCACAAATTTATCTACATCCTCAATCATACCAGTGATTTTAAGAAAATCTACATCAAAATTTTGGAATTTTTCATCTATAATTCTATCAATAAAACACTTATAATTAGTCTTCTACCATGATCACAAATCTAGGAATTCGATCTGGATATTTCATTCATAATATTATTAAAATAATCTATTAGTAATTAATACAAAATTGATATAGAGGAGGTAATTCATGTATCCATATTATTGCACAATTTTTTATTCAATATTATGAATATATGGGGAATCACATGAATAGACTCAATCTGGAGAAGCCATCACGTATTCCCAAAACATTATTAAAAGAGTGGCGTCTGTGATAAGGTTCCAAAATGGACATCATCTAGCAAATGAATCCTTTGTAATTTATAAATAGAAAACCTAGAATGGGACCTCATGAAGAAAATATGTCCATGTAAATATCAGTATATGAATAATAGTTTTTTATATCAAATATAAAAAAACAACATGGAATTTATCATATGATGATCTTGAAAAGGTTGATATCTCTGGAATTTTAAATAAATATGATTTTTTAATAAATTTGGAATTTTGAGGAGTCGTTACATGGAATGAAATCGTGAGGAGAATCAATTTTTTCACATATATAGATATATAGAGAGAGAGAGAGCTAAGAAATCTAGAATCCATTAATTTTTTGGAGAACTCCATTTTTTTACGTTAAAACATTGAATTTTTGAACCTTCTAGTATATAAAAAGAAGTAGATACATCTCATGGTGATGGTATATTAAATTAAGAGGTAGTATATCTATTTTTATTTAATATCATTAAGGATAATAAAAATTCAATATGACTTAGATACAGACATGGGAGATACTATAAGACTTGGTGGCTTTGTGAAAATTGATTTTTCTATTTTAATGACTCGTATAAAGAAGATACATCTAGATGAAAAAGATACATGAAGTGTTGTCTCACATGATTCATAACTGATAAGGGAACTGAGTCTAAAAAAATCACATTATTACCTGAAGGTGGAGAGAAAAATTGTTTTTATTTCTTAAAATATACAAGAATTTATAGAGGAAAAAAGAATCATACTATGTATTGACTTTATGAGAAATATTTTCAATAAAACATTGAATAAAACCCTAAAAATTTTAGGTACATATAACATAATTAAATTAAAAAATAAGAATATTACATTTTAGGTTCTATGGTTTAAAAACATAATCATCTCATTCAAGATATGCAGGAAGGAAAAAATTATTTCTTTGAATTGTGAATTAATGAAGGAATCGTCATTTTTTAGTGAAAGATTTATGCTAAATAATAATATTGAAAAATTTTGTATCTCACCTGAACACATTCGATTTAGGAAATGAAATTCATCATAATTATGAAAAAATACTTTTTGAATAATTTATGATGAAAAAAAGAAAACTGAAATATAATAAGTTCTTTTTTAGTATTAATGAATATAAGAAGAAAAAATTACATCCAATATAACATAACCCATTTTTGTTGTATTTTTTTATCCTTGTGATTATGTAAATTTAATTAATATTTTTAGGATCACTATTTTTTGTTGAAATAAATTTTTTTACATTTTGATCACTTTATAAGGGACAATATAATATCTAGTAAATTTATACATCAATTTAATATAATTAATAATAAGTGGTTGGTGATAAGAATATGGGTCTAAAAAATAGTCATTGACACTTAAGGTGATCTTTATTAAAAAAATATAGTGTATAGTCTCTTTTATTTTTAAATTTTTTGATATCCACATATAATGAAGATAATAGAACTATCCATGAAATAAGTAAAAGTGAATTAAAAATGGGACAAAAGTATTAATGTGATAATGAGTAATCCCAAAAAGTTCTTATAAAAAATTGATGATATTAATTTTTATCATATATGGTCACAACTCTAATTGTATCTTCATATTTGAATCTTCTTGAAGATTTGATGTTTTTCTCCATATTTATATGATGATGTGAATTCATGGCTAATAAGTATCTATTGAATTTCATTTATATAATTCATATTAGGCATAAATATTTATGTAATGAAAAATGAGGTATGTTGTACCTATATTAGATTATAATTCTCTCCCATAAATGACACTGAAGAATACAAATGTGAAATAATTTTGAAATATGAAATTCAAACTGAATTTCATTAGAGGAAGAATCATTGATTTCCATATATTTTAATTCAAGAGAAAAAATTATATCCTGAAAGAAAAAGGGATGGTAGTTTAATCTACCACCTATAAGAAGGATAATATATATACCACATATATATTATTATCCCTACATGAAGAGGATACAATAAAAATATATTGAGAAAATTTTCTTGAGGAATAAAAAATAATTACATGGAATGATCATGTATGAAAATAATTATATATATGGTTTATTTCAACACCGAATCATATTTTTAATAATTATCCTAAATAAAGAGTGAATTTTATATGTATGTCATTTAAATGTGTGCAGGAATAGAACAATATGATTTAAGAGTATTTATATAAATTGTAGATTTATTTTGAATAGAAAATGTAAACTAATATATTTCTTTATAAATAAATTATATACAACAAAGAATATAATGTTGAACATGAATAAATAATCTTTAATTTTGGAGATCAATGGATAAATAAAAATCATGAAAAATAGAATGTCTTTAATGAATTTTATGAAAATATCATGAATTTAAAGAATAAAATATTTTCATTGATGTCACTGATGTCAAATTACATATAAAATCAAAAAAGAACAATGATGTTTACATATTATTATTTAAGAGAAATAAAATTCATGGTCATAAAAATGAAAAAATAAATAAATAATTTTTGTAGATATTGAATTAAGTGTAAGATGATAAAAAACATATTAAATGTGATTTTTTTTAGATTTAATTAAAATTAATAAATTATTCAAATAATCTAGATGATTATTCTAAAAAAGATGAGCATAGTGTTAAAACTATATGATTTTCTACCAAAAAACATTTAATGATGATTTTTATCCTAAAATACCACTACATAGTGGAAAAAAGTGTGAATTATTTAATGTTAAACATTAAGATTTTTCAATGAAGAATGAATAATCCCCCTATACAAAAATCAATGCAAAATCAGGTCATATGAATTATTGCGGTAGAAAAAAGAAAAAATAGAAAAACTATTTAATAATGGAAAATAAGTCCCTACTACTACATCTATGGTGAATGAAGTTATTTTCATAATATTTTTTCTCCCACCTAAAATCCCTTTATAAGAATGAAAAGAGATATAAAAAATCATTTAAAATGATGCATTATATTACCCAATAGATGTACATTGTAAGTGATGGGATAAATTTTGGTACATGGAATGTTATTGTTTGAATAATATGTTTGTATGTAAAAATAAATTAAATTCTACATCATGGTTGTGTAATGTAGTGATGATGAAACATTAAAGTGTTATTTATTTTAAAATGCTACTAAAATAATTTTTATGTAAAGACCACAAGAGTTGGATGATTGGGGTAATTCAACCATGGGTGGAAATTAGATGAATTATGACCTTGAATAAAATTGATGAATTGAAAAACAATTTTTTAAAATAAATATAATAATAATATACTATTGTGGAAGAAGAGATCATATCATTGATCATTGCAATATGTCCACATATACCATAATTAATAGATCCAAGATTATTAAGAAAGGGATAATTCATATTAAATAAAAAAATCAATAAATATTAAATAATAGAACCAAATATTCCATGAATAAATGAAGTGGATATTAAAAATAATATAAATATTTTTTGGTCAGAATATCTATAATGTAGTAGAAAATGTGAAGAAGCAGAGAAAATTGAATATGCTAAACGTAAAAAAAATTCCCCATAAATAAATCAAATTTAATGAGAGGTTTTCAAAAAATGATAACCATGGAATATATGAAGTACTGATTTGGAGGTTCAAAATGGTTGGACATATCTATAATGATAGTTTGATCATAACACAAACTCCATAAGAATTAATATATATAAATATAGAATAAATAGATTCAAACTATTCCTTGAAGGTTATTTTAATGAATACTATTCCACACAAATAAATAGTTAAAAGAAAAGAAAACATACTAACCAAAACATCTATGAAATATAAAAATGCTAAATAAATAAAATATTTCTTTGTGGATGAGAAGAAATTATCTATCATTCTTTTTCTCATTGAAAACCAAAGAACATATCCATTTTAATCCTATATATATTGATATATTTTATCACATGTAGGTAATAGATAGTGAGATACATATCCATGGGGAGAACTGATGATGAAATTATATTTCTATTTTTTAATGATGGAATATCTTTTCATAGATTAATTAAAGACACCATCCGAGTTTTATTTTTGTACAGGGGTATTAAAAATTAGTTTTTGTGAAATACTACTGATCATGATTGGAGAAGATGGACATGATACCATATCTTATCACCAAACATGAGATCAAAAGAATTGGTATGTTTAAGATACCATATATTGTTTTATTATTTTCTTGATTGAGATGAAAATAATTGGTATTCAAATTAATTTCCATTTAAAATAAAAACAATTAAAAATAAAGATCTTGATAATTTAAAACTATATATCATCCCCCGATAGAGAGTATCTAGTGACGTTCCTATATTACAGAACATAATTTAAAACTGATATCATTATAAGGCACTTATTTCAGATCTCATGGATGAGGTGTTGGTTATAATATACTTTTATAGTTGGAGAAAATAAAATGAGGCCTGGTCTTAAGTGGAATATCATAAATAAATAAATGAAATTAGAAAATGGATCTTGAAAATGTTCTAGGATTGATTTCATGAAAATTTATGTGACATTATAATTGAATGTTTTTAATTTTTGTGTCGGTATGACTATAGAAAAATTATAGTGATTGCATTTAGAGAATATTTTTTTTCAAGAATAATCACACAACCTCAACTTTAATTATATATATTTGTATCATTTTATTATAATAATCCTAAAAATAGATGAACCATTTATGATGAAATACACATGTTCTACTATATCATTTTGTATACAATTTTAAATTGAAAATTGACAGAATTGACATCTAAATTAAACCCACATGGTTTCTACACCGAGGATGGAACAAGAAGACACAGAATAGAAAAAGTGATGCCACGTTTCTTAATAAATAAATGTTACAATAAAATATCATATTGATTTTATTTTTTATCAAAATGAGGGATAAAATAAAAATATATAGCAACATAAATAATAAAAAAGAATATATTTGAATCTTATTTTCAACAATTATATTGAAAACATATTAAATGTAATGTGTTTTTGATAATATTGTGCAATTTTTTAATTTATTTTCATTAAGTAATTATGAGATAAAGTACATGATTTCATTATGTTTTGAATAATAATCCTATTTTGGATGTTTTTTTGGTTATCCCAAACATGAAATATTTTGAAAATTGAATTTCCCAAAAAATTATGTAAAATTTATTGTGATTGTTTTTTTGAGGGAAAATGTTTCATCAAGAATCTTGGAAGTAGTTAAATTACTGTATGTTCTAAATAAGATACATAAAATATAATTTCAAGGGTCCCATATTATATATTTTATGATGCATATAACATTATGAATATTATCGAACTATTCTAAATGTCTAATGACATATTCCATTTTCACTAAGAGAGTTAGTTAAAAAATATTCCATCACTTAGATGTATAATGTCCCACCTCTACTATGCTTGTGGGACTAAGTCTACTCTTTAGGTGGTAGGTTGACCAAACCATACATGGCTATAGTTGACCCATGATGTATAGAGACCAAATTTAGAGTATAAATGAGTGCATAAAATGTGAATATGGCACTCATGTGGGTGCCTATATGGACCGTGAAATAGGATTAAACACCGGTGAAATGTATTTTTGAAGTGTATCTATATACTAACCATAATTTTAACTCTATATATTAAATATCTAGTGAGTTTTATTAATAATTGGAATATAACATAAATAACTATAGTGGAATCAATTCCTATACATGCATTATTTTTCTATTATAAAAACTTTGGACATAAAACTCTTTACAAACAAAAGGAATTGTGAAATCGCCGCCATCCTCATGCCAACACACAAGAATAAGAAAATATTAGTAAAAATTAGAGAAATAAAATCTATATTTCCATGTATCAATCCAAAATAACAAGACCCACATGATGATTTAGAATCCATGAAATTAATCTACTCCTTCTTGGAATTATATTATTTGAACAAAGTTATACTAATGAATATAAAATGATGTAACAAGAGGTAATTTTCATATATGTATCCATGCATGAGTTCAAGGAATTAGTATATTGAAATGATGGGTATCATAAATAGGCTTGATCATAAAAATAAATCATGTATCCCTTTGGAATAACATGAATAACAATGTATTCTTAATGTAACTATCACAAATAGCCTCTATCAAGTGAATCCATTAGAATATGGTATTATATTATCCATAGATGAATCACATGAATATGAATCTGATCACATTATGCCTTGTACATGAAAAAAATTGTTCTCCATTGGAAATATGATGTTTCTCTATGATATTTGATGTCACATTAGCATGATAATGCTGATATTTCAGTGATTATAAATCCCTGATATATTTTAATATCTTCTATGATTTTGGGAGGCATGATAAAGCTTGTAACCTAGAGTAGAATTAGTGGTTCCATATAAATATATATCGATGTAGAAATACATGAACTATCATACCCATTATATGTTTTTTGATATATCATATTTTTACATATGAAAATAGGTTCATCAATCCTCCATGGATATGTGAGTAATAAAAGAGATCCCATGTACAATCTCTTTTAGGTTAAGATGTATGATATCCTGCATACTTTTTCATATGATAGATAATAGGATAATTATCCTCAAAGGATAAAAAATGAATAAAATATATTAGGCTTACATGGATATATAATTATTTAGTTTCTTATATTAATCACTCAAGAGAATAAAATACCACAAAAAGAAGAAGATACTAGAAGTAATGTATCACTTGATTCATCTCTAGATGAAAAATGAATCCAACCAAGTACATCATATCAAATTAATTTCATAGTAATCATGGGATTGCAAACATACAATCTATATGAATTTATAAGGGTGGATCAAAAAGAATACGTATATATTTTTTGAGATATATATTAAAAGAATATGGAAGACGATGATTAATAATAATTAAGGAACACATTACCTAATAACATAATATCCTAATGATAACATTTGTTATGTGTTATGATTTACACACATTAGAATCCTATGAAACACATTATTAAAATATAATTGTGATATTCGAGCTGATAATTCATGAAGAATGATGTATGGAGTAGTGAAATATTATTCATTCCTAAAATAATATTGAAGCAATTGTGTGTACTACATGAAAAACATTATGTTAGTCCGGAAATATAATCATCAAAAGGAAAATAAAATTCCCAAAGTAATTTCAATTGGTGATAATAAACATTCAATAAAATAAATTAAATTTGTGAGTATTTAGATATAAAGACCAACCTTAAAAATTTCATAGTCTAGAGTTTAGTCAATAATATTCATTGAGTATCTTTTCAGGCTTATAATTTTAGATACTTAATCCATTATTAATACATATCATCCCAAAATAATAAAAGAGAATACTACTAAAAAATTATCAAATTTTCACCAAATAAACCCTTTTAATAAATTAAAAAAGTATTTTTTTCATGAAAAAAAATCATCTTGACTCATTCATTTCTCGTACTCATCCTTATACCCTCTGAAAACATTTTAAAAAAATTGGATGATCCCAAAAAGATTAGTATGAGATATAATATATATAAAGGAAAACATTAGTCTATGAATACTACAAACCCATGAATTCATAATTTTCACCCGTAAAACATATTATCTTTATCATAGCTCATTAAATCATATGATTCATTAAAAACTAATATAAATCATAAATCATAAATGTCACTTGTTTCATCCATATCATACATAATTTTTTTCATTCACATCTACATATGGAGTTACCTTCATGGTTATGGTTGGAATACCCATCATCATATATTCCATAAATCACTTATGAGAAGCCTTGTCGTTTAACTCTGTCTCAATTCCCAAGAAACTAGAGAGACATAATAGGATCTACTGCCCTTATTTTATCATGGAATCACCCATAAAAAACCAATTCCCAAGAACCATGACATAATCATAACAAATAAAACAAGCATAATGAAAAAATAGCATCCCCACAATGCAATCAAAAGATATCATTTCACGATATAAACATAATCAATAACTTATATAAATCATATTCAATACCAAAATACATTATAAAGGAATTTGGTATTTGTTTATATACAAAAACATTACGTCCAGTAGAGGAATCAAAATATCAAATAATGTCAATAGAAGCATAAAGGTCGTTTTCACCGCATATATTAAAAAACATTCCATTTTTTCACATAGTAAAATTCTTCATAAAAAAGGATTCTATTTGAAATAATATTAATGAAATTAAATTCCAATGGTTTTTATTATAAAATATATAAAATTAGTTGGTGTATAACGTCAAAATATGCTTCAATGAAAATATATTGAGACAAAGTCTTTTACATCTAGTCAGACTTGTCTCGTACATTCTTTACATTTCACTTGAATAGTAAAAATATGTTAATTTCTACATGGTTGAGAACATTTTTAAAGTTTAAAATTCATTTTATATTACTTATACCCATGTTATAACAATTACATAATTATTTAACTTCATGTCAGATGTTTTGTCGATATTCATTACTGAAATTGGAAAATGAACATGGTATGATGTCAATAGTCAATGTGTTAATAGGTCTATTATCTCCATAATATAAAACATCATATAAATATATTATATATTAATTATATAATTATTTATAATAATATTTGAATAGAATCTAAAAGCAAAGTTCATGGAGATGGTTGGTCATACGTACCCATGAACAATATTTTCGTTTTTCCTATCATATTGACAGAGTGAAATTAAATGAAATGTATATAAATACGTATACATATATAAAATCAATACAGTAAAATTAATATTTAATTTTTATATAGAAAATTTACTAAAAAAATCCTTAATACATTCCATGTGATGTGTGACTTAATCACATCATTTTGATGAGTTGGTTGTCCAGAAGTCCCCAAACAAAGTTATCACATAACAATAATATTGAATGAATAAATCTATGTTTAATATTACATATCCAGAATACGAAATAGGTTATAAAATGAAAATGAAAATATTATTTGACCATAATAGTGGTTTTATGATGAGACATAAAGGTTGTAAATGAAAAAAGAACAAAAACATTATTCATGGAGGCGATTAACCGACATATCTTGGACAAAATTTTGTTTATTTGAATATGAGGAGGTGAGAAATGAAATTGATATGAGATATTCCATTAGAATCATAATGCTCTAGAATATAAATTATTTTTGAGTAATCATTCATTGATGGATGAATTTTGTGAGGATAAAGTAGAAAAATAAATAAATTAAGAGTAGTCCATTGAGAACATTAAAACCTGAATATCCCCAACATTAATGACCCTTGAAGACCAGGGATTTTTTTTCTATTGGTGAGACCTGAAAATTTTGGACTAGGGGATAAAGTGTAGGATAGTTTTAGGTAGATATTTGAAGTTCCTAATGGCTTTTTTGTCAAAATAGGGTGGTATAGAGGTGGTATTTATACTTGAGGATATGTGGGATAAAGTGATTAATTTATTAATAATTTTATATTAAAATCCTACCAAACTATGGTGGAGTTAATTTCAATGTATTTTGATTGTAATTAATGTCTTACAGTCTTGTTATAGTCGATACACACTTAAAATAACCCTTAAATGTTTTGTTTTTTGTTGTGTTATGTTTTTATCATTTAACCTTATCCCTTGTCAAAGCATTACATTTACCACGATAAATATTTTTTTTCAATGGTAAATTTTTATAATTAAAATTGAAAATGACCGTAAAAAAATAATTTCTCCCTTATGATTTACAATATGGAATCCATTTTACCTAATTCAATTGATTGAATTTTTAAAATTATATTTAAAATTAATTCCACAAACAATACTAAAAAGTAGGATTTTAAAAGTTAAACATTCAATAGTTTGAAATGTTTTCATAGATAATTTCAACATGAAATTGATTCAAATATCATAAATAAGATTAAATAATAAATACATAGATTAATTACACAATAAAAAATTAAACAGGATGCCTATCTATATAAATAAATTAGAGTAAATGTTTTTTTGAATTAAAATGCATTATTTTCACTATTCATTAAAATTTGTATGTAAACAGAAAA
Organism: Viscum album; assembly: GCA_963277665.1. Classification (NCBI taxonomy): domain Eukaryota; kingdom Viridiplantae; phylum Streptophyta; class Magnoliopsida; order Santalales; family Viscaceae; genus Viscum; species Viscum album. Next base: position 206,731,021 of record OY728153.1, on the reverse strand, counting down.
ATAAAAAACAAATTAACAAAACAAAATTTTTCTTTCCCACTAGGAACGAAGAATATTATTGATTCAAATAAAACATATAAAACTATCAATAACTATATTTAAAATGGTTTCTCCCTAAAAGGTGGTAAAACGACCTTTTAAAAATATTTGTGTTTTTGTGCCTAAAATTGGAATTATTCTAATTTTATGCCTATAAAAATTTTGGGATGAATTTAAATTTTTTAAAAAAACATAATATAGTTATCTATATTCATTTATTCTTATGAAAACTAGGAGATAACTACCTTTTAAAATAATCATATTAATAATGTATTATTTCTCGTTATAACGAAATCTTGTTTGCAACATAATATTTTGGAGAAACACGTTGTTGTGTGTTGAGTGTGTTGTTGGAAATAGCATAACATTTAAATTAAAATTAATAAATAATTCATAAATATTAATAGATATAAAAATGTGTTATTCTATAATTACATGGTAGGATACATCCTTCCCCCCTTTAAGAAATTTTTCCTCAAGATTTTTTTCACTTATCAAATATGTGGGGGTATTTCTACATCATAGAATTTCAAGATTCACATTGTTTCCCTTAAACCATATGGTTTGTACACATTACCATAATCTAATGAATCTTATTATTTGTTTCACTTTATCTTTATGTTCAGAATATGGAATGGCTACTCCACATACAAAATGTTCCCTTACAACTGAACTACCTCTGGACTCAAAACATTTGATAAATCTGACATATAATTTTTTATCATTGAAATGTGAAAATAATTATGTACCTAGGATAAACTAAGAGGTAAATCCACTTTGTAAGAAACTAATCCAACTATCTATAGGATTTCATAGGATCCAATGAACTGTGGACTTAACTTCCTTTTCATATTAAAATGCATCACAATTTTCCATGGAGGAACTTTGAGAAAGACATGATCACCTAACTCTAAATAAAGGTACATCATCCAATTATCCACATATCCTTTATTCCTTCTCTGAGTTGTCCCCATATGATTCTAGATCAACTTAATTTTTCTATCATCTCTTATAGAAATTATGGTCCCATTATCTTCCATTCACTAACATCATCCCAAAAAGCTAGAGTTCGAAACACCTTTCTATATAATGCCATAAATGGTTACATTTGTATACCGGTGTGAAAAATTTTATTATAAGAAAACTAAACCAAAGAATGATTTTTGTCCCAACATACTCAGTGATCCATTGAATAAGCTCATAGCATATCATCCAACATCTGAATTTTCTGTAAGAACCCGGATCTTCTTTTTAGGTATGTCTTTCCTTTTTCTGGAGTTTTTGAGAAAATTAGGATTTCTGGAAATTTTTGAAGTACACACCGTGTACTCCTTTTCCGATCGAATCCGTGTGTTGGCCGTGTCCGGGCCACACACATGGTGTGTAGAAGCGATGTGGTGGCCGCGTAAAGAGGAGTACGGAAAAACAGAGTACACGTTGTGTACCCCATAAGTACACACCGTGTACTATATTTTTTTTCATTAAACGCACCGAGGTCGCGCCTGACGGACAGAACACATCCCTTCTTCAGGTTCTTCATCTGAGAGAGACACATTCGGCCACGATTCTTCTCCAGTTTCCCGAGCTTCCGTCCGATCTCCGTTTCATCCGCCTTCGATTGTGTTGGAACCACAGCGGTGAGTTCTTCCTTCTCCTAGAGCCTAGTTTCTCAATTTCTCCTCTTTCTCAAGATATCGTGGGTAGATCATTTTGGACATTTTCTCAGATCCTCAACATTATAAGGAGAATCAATCATCTTGGTTCATGTATATCATTCTCCTTGCATCAAGGTAGGTGGTTTGTGCCTTTCCGTAGGAAGTCTGTGAATATTTTGTTCAAATTCCACCAATACCCTTGAACGGGGTATTGTGTGTTTCCTGTTTTTCCCTTGTTGTTTTATTGCCTTACTGATATGCATGTGTAGAGGTTATTGCTTGTGAATACGGTAAATTGTATTGTGCTCTGGATGCTTTGCCATGCTTGTTTACTTGTTTGGCATTTTCCAGTTTCCATGCCTAATTGTAGGATAGTAGAACTGTTAAATTGTTATGTTGTTGTGCCTTAGAATGATAGCCAAGTAGTTCTTGAGGTTTTCTTGGGCTGATATGTGCGCTACGCATTTTTGTTTTACACAGTGCAGTGGGAACCTAGTGTAGTGGACCATAGGGAGAATTGACATAAGGGCTTCTCCAGAGTGTCTTTATTTTACGATGTGAGACCACAGGGGGAATTGACATTAAGTGCTTCCTCATAGAGTCTGTAGATCCTCGATGCGGGCCATTGGGGAAATTGATGTTGAGTGCTTTTCTAGAGAGCCTTTAGTACGTAACGAGACTATAGGGGGAATTGAGAGTGAGTGCTTCCTTAGAGAGTCTATTATTTTTGTTGAACCAGAGGGGTGAGGTTGTGTGTGCCACCCAGAGGGTTGCTAGTACTTGTAGGTTGAACCTTAGCGGTTACGTTGTGAGAACTACCCAAAGGATAACCCGTGTACAGGGAAAAGCCATACTACCTCGTTTATTCCAGTTTTCTGGTTTGACATTTAACAGTTGATATGATTTCACCTAGAGTGATTCAGATGCCTTGTGTTATTATTGTTGTTTCTATTATGGTTCTATTTCTATCGAAACCTGATGAGATGAGTGTATGTCATCTCGTGCATCATATAGGCACTTTTTAGAAATCACATTCCATGCATTATTGCCATGTCATCTAGGGTGAATTAGCGATTGCATGTTATTGTGATAGACCTTGTGTAGATTATGCATTCTGATGTGATAGATTCTTTGTTAGAATCTATGTTGTATTTTAGAGGAATGTTCGTATTGTAATTTTTTTAAATGGATGCCAAACTTTGATTCGTGGGGAGTATGGGCCCCCACGAATTGGAATTTGGAACCTTCATGCTCATTTTTCAGTGTTTTCTGGGCTTCGGTGCAGTTTAAGAGCTACAACCTAGAAAACCCCAAAATACACGGTGTGTAATTTATATATACACTCCGTGTAGTTTTAAACCATGTCACTGACTGTGTGAGAAGAAACAAGGGTTGTGAAAAATCTCCAGGAACACACCGTGTACGGTAGGTACATGTCGTGTAGTAGTGAGCATGTACCCGACCGTGTAACTAACAATATGGGTCGGGGAAGCTCATGTCATACACGCTGTGTTTTGTATGAACACACCATGTATCCTTGTCCTCAGTACCTGGACGTGTCATGAACGACATGGGTTGGTGTTCTCTCCTCCTATACATGTCGTTTTTGTTTGGAACACGCCGTGTACTTGGCCGTGTCGCCAACAACATGGGTCGGGAAAATCTTCAAGTACACGTCATGTTTGTTCGGAACACGACGTGTAGTCTCAGCCGTGTAACCAGCCATGTAACTAACAACATGGGTTGTTGAATCCTTTTCTACTACACATCGTGTACACAGGAAACACATCGTGTAGTCTTAGTTTAAGAAGACCGTGTGGGTTAGCCGTGCAAGGAGACCCGGGCAGGGGAGTAGAGTTAAGTACATGACGTGTAGAGTTTATAAACGTCGTGTATTCATGGTTTGTAAATCGTGAGTGTTTCCTTCTCTTGTTCCCATTTTGTACTCCTTTGTTCTCTGTCCTTGTTTTTCTAATCTAAGGTATGATTTTTAACATTCAGAGCTATGCCTCCAAGACTTCCTCTGGTTGTACATCAGTTGTAAGACAGTGATTAGATGCCAGAAATGGTTGATCAGGGACTTCCTTCCGATCCCCCGGCTGGGCCAGCCTTGGCACCGGTTGTCATACCAGTTGCGGGCACTGATGCACAGTTCAGGGAAGTCTTTATGAGGATGATTCAGACCTTCCAGGGAGCACCGCCTCCTTCCACGTCTATGGAAGACTTGACGCTGGTTTTCCAGTAGCAGCATCCTCCTACATTCTCTAGGGAAGGAGGACCACAGGCTGTAGATTCATGGATGGAATCCATGTGGACTATCTTTGAGCATCTGGAAACACCTCTATAGAGGTGGGTCAATCTTGCTACCCATATTCTATGAGAATCCTCAAAGAGGTTGTGGGATGTGATCTCACAGGCAGGTCATCAACAGGTTATGCCTTGGGAGGAGTTCCAGCACTTGTTCTATGACTACTTCTACCCAGAGAACCTGAGGGCCGACCGAGCCCAGGAGTTCATGATTCTAGAGTAGGGTACTCTATTTTTCATGGATTATTCCTCTCGTTTCACCGAGCTACAGAATTTCACACCCCTACGGGATGTAAGTGGGGTGTTCTTGGCAAGGAAGTTTGAGGATGGTCTCATGCGGGAGATCCGCTCACAGGTGAATCTCTTCCAGTTGACTTCCATAACTTCCATCGTCAACCAGGAGCTGATTGTGGTGCACAATCTGAGAGACTCTGGAGCTACGAGCCAGGGCGGTTCTGCTTTCAGAGCTAGTGTTCCTCCAGTTGACAGCAGGAAGCGCCATAGGGAGTCTACGCACAGTGATTTGAGGAGGTGAGATACATCTTCAGATAGCTAGGTAGTATTCTACCAGTGTGGAAGGGCAGGGCACACGAGGCTGTAGTGCCAGAGAGACCCAGTGGAGTGCCGATCTTGTGGCAGGATTGGTCACCTTCAGTGTTTCTTCCAGGTTTTCTCACCAGTAGCTTGTGATTGGGGTTCTTTCGTGACTCCTCATTCAGGATCAACACCACCAGTTTCTCACCAGTTGTAGAACTGGAGTTCTTTCGGCTGTTTGGGACGAGGTGGAGGTCGAGGTCATGGCAGTCAGTCACCAGTCCTTTAGCGCTAGCAGGGAGGATCAGGTCAGAGTGGTCAAGCAGGTTCACTAGGCCACGGGGCAGGCCAGACTTTTTTGGTGGAGCAGACCTATCAGGAGCAGGATCCCAGACCTTCTACAGTTCTAGGTATGATCTTAGTATCCTTAGTTTTATCTTCACCTCTTTTCAATACTAGTTCTACGCATAGATTTATCTCTGTTGTTGTGGTGGAGAGCCTTGGGATCTGTATCTTTTCTTCTGTCGACTCATTGACACTATACACACCTTTGGGGATGATGAAATCTAGTGTACGCCAGTGTAGAGAGTTCCCTCTCGAGTTTGTAGGGTATCATTTCTTAAGATATCTCTACATCCTAGAGATTACAGGATATGATTTCATTCTCGGGATGGTCTAGTTGGTTCCCTTCCAAGAATTCGTCGATTGTTTTCTCAGTAGGGTGAGTTTCATTTCACCAGAGGGAGGATCTTTTCTTCATAGAGGTGAATGGGATGTTTGGGTGAGTCGAGCAGGAATCGAGCATCATGGGCTAGGAAGGGTTACAGCCCAGGATGCTAGTCTTTATCTAGATGATCAGGGGACATCACAGTTGGACATTCCTTTAGTCGTGGATCGTTTCAGATATGTCTTTCCAGAGGAATTTTCTGGTTTTCCTTCGGAGCGTGAGATAGACTTCACTATTGATCTCGTGCCAGGATCAGCATCGATGTCCATTCCTCCCTATAAGATGGCTACACCTGAGTTGCAGGAGCTCTTGAAGTAGTTGGAGGAGTTACAAGAAAAGGGTTTTATCTGACCCAGTACTTATCCTTGGGGTTCACCTATCCTGTTTGCGAAAAAGGAAGATGGTACCCTTAGGCTCTGTGTGGATTATTAGAAGCTGAACTAGTTGACAGTCAAGAACCGATATCCCTTTCTGAGGATTGACGACCTCTTTGATCAGCTTTGAGGAGCCCGTGTGTTCTCAAAGATCGATTTGAGGTCCGGTTATCATCAGTTGAATGTTAGACCATCAGATATACCTCTGACAACCTTCATGAGTAGGTATGGTCTCTATTAGTATACGGTCATGCCGTTCGGTCTCACGAACGCGTCAGTAGTTTTCATGGCACTGATGAACTGAGTGTTCCATCCTTACTTGGATTCCTTAATCGTGGTCTTCATGGACGATTTCTTGGTGTACTCTCACACTCGACACAACCATGCTAACCATCTTGAGATCATTTTTAGTACACTGAGAGAGCATCAGATTTATTCTAAACTCTCGAAGTTACAATTTTGGATGGACCAGATTCAATTCTTGGGTCACGTCATCTCAGAGGCAGAAGTATATGTGGACCCAGAGAAAGTGAGAGATATAGTTTTCTGGGAGCAGCCGAAGAATGTTTTTGAGGTACGGAGTTTCTTAGGGCTGGCTGGATACTACAGACGCTTCATTTAGGACTTTTCACGCCTAGCAGCACCTTTGACAGGTCTGACCAAGAAGGGGGTGAAGTTCTTATGGCCTGATTCTTGTGAGTCATCCTTTCAGGAGCCGAAGGGAAGGTTGAAGTAAACACTGATACAATTCTTTCCAGATCCAGGAAAGAGCTATACTATTTATTGTGATGCTTTAGGTATCAGGCTAGGGGTTGTGCTTATGCTGGGAGATGGAGTCGTTGCGTACAGATCTCGGCAGTTGAGGCCACATGAGAGGAATTACCTGACGCATGATCTGGAGTTGGCAGTTGTTGTTCATGACTTATGTTGTTGGAGACATTACCTTTTGGGAGAGCACTTTGTGTTTTTCACCAACCACAAGAGTCTCAAGTACATCTTCACTCATTGTGATCTGAATCTGATACAGGGCAGGTGGTTCTAGTATCTTTAGTCTTTTGATTTCAAGCTTGCCTATACGCCGGGAAGGGGAAATGTAGTGGAAGATGCATTGAGTAGTAGAACTCAGATTCAGGCAGTTCAGGAGGCCAGCAGTGAGTGGTATCTTATGGATATATTCTCTGAGATGCATCTGGAGGTGCACGATAGACATGTATAGACTTACCTATCTTCTTTAATTGTTACCTATACACTTCTTGATCGGGTACGGATGAGGCATCTATCAAAATCAGAAGGCTTAGTCCTGTAGGAGAGTGTGTCTGGAGAGGACCCTCTTCCTGGATGGACATTGGGAGAAGATGAGATTTTGTGTTTCTAGGGATGCGTATGGGTTCCAGAAGACATACGCGAGGAGATGATGCAGGACTTTCATTCCTCAATTTGGCCAGTTCATCCTGGTGTCACTAAGATGTATTGGGATCTTCATCGCTAGTAATGGTGGCCAGGTATAAAGAGGGATGTTGCTGGATTCATCTTTAGTGTTCCACTTGTCAGCAGGTGAAGGCTGATCATCAGCGACCAATAGTCCTTTTACAGCAGTTACCCATTCCGAAGTGGAAGTGGAACGATGTCTCAATGGACTGCGTGCCTGGATTGCCGAGGTTGCCTCAAGGGAATGATGCAGTTTGGGTTGTCATCAACATGATCATGAAGGTTACTCACTTCATACCGATCAAGAAGACCTTCAGTGTTGATGATTTGGGATGACTGTACATCCGAGAGATTGTACGTCTACATGGAGTTCCACATTCCACTGTTTCAGACAGGGATGCACGCTTTACTTCTTGGTTCTGGAAGGGGCTTCAGAAGGCCTTGGGTATACAGGTACTTTTGAGTAAATCATACCATCCCTAGACTGATGGCTAGTCCGAGCGTACGATCCAGGTGCTTGAGGATATGCTCCAAGCTTGTATTCTAGACTTTGGTGGTTCTTAGGAGAAGCTTATTCCTCTGGTGGAGTTCGCCTACAACAACAGTTTTCATGTGACTATTCAGATTGAACCCTATGAGGATTTGTACGGTAGGCCATTCTGATCACCCTTATGCTGGCTGGAGACAGGAGAGGCAGCTTTTCTGGGACCTCGTCTTGTTCAGGAGACCTCAGAGCAGATATATTTGATTCGGAAGAGGATGGATACAGCTCAATCTCGACAGAAGTCTTATGCTGATCAGCGGAGACGACCTCTGGAGTTCGAGGTTGGGGATCTAGTTTTCCTACGTGTCACACCGAGGTTGGGACACAAGAGGATTAGGAGACAGGGTAAGCTTTCACCGCGGTACGTCGGGTCATTTGAGGTATTGGAGAGAGTTGGTTTGGTTTCCTATTGGTTGCAGTTACCTCAGAGGTATCGGTCCATACACAACATCTTCCACGTCTCTTAGCTCTGACGTTACTTTTCAGACCCATCTCATATCTTTCAACCCGAGGAAGTTGAGCACGAAGCAGATGCATCGTTTGAGGAGCATCCTATCCGGATTGTTGATCGTAGTATGAAGGTTCTCTGTGGGTGGTCTATTCCTCTAGTACGGGTGCTATGGTAGCAAGGGAGAGTATAGGAAGAGACCTGGGAAAGGGAGGCCGATGTACGATCGTAGTGGCCGAAGCTGTTCGGGATTTCTTCTTCTCCACCTCGTTAGGGAAATTCGGGGATGGATTTCTTTAAGGGGGGAAGTTTGTAAGAACCCAGATCTTCTTTTTAGGTATGTCATTTATTTTTCTGGAGTTTTTGAGAAAATTAGGATTTCTGGAAATTTTTGAAGTACATGCCGTGTACTTTCTGAGTACATGTCGTGTACTCCTTTGCCGCTTGAAGCCGTGTGCTGGCCGTGTCTGGGCCACACACACGGTGTGTAGAGGTGATGTGGCAGCCGCATAAAGCGGACTACGGAAAAACAGAGTACACGCCATGTACCCCATAAGTACACGTTGTGTACTTTCTTTTTTTTCATTAAATGCACTAGGGTCATGCCTGATAGACAGAACACATCCTTTCTTGAGGTTCTTCGTCCGAGAGCAACCCGTACGGCCGCGATTCTTATCCAGTTTCACGAGCTTCCATCTGATCTTCGTTTCAGCCACCGTCAATTGCGTTGGAACTGCAGCGGTGAGTTCTTCCTTATCAAAAAGCCTTGTTTCTCAATTTATCCTCTTTCTCAAGATATCTTGGGTTGAGCGTTTTGGATGTTTTCTCAGATCGTAGACATTCTAAGGAGAATCAGTCATCGTGGTTCACGTATATCGTTCTCCTTTCCTAGAGGTAGGTGGTTTGTGCCTTTCTGTAGGAATTCTACGAATATTTTGTGCAAATACCACCAATACCCTTGAATGGGGTATTGCGTGTTTCCTATTTTTCCCTTGTTGTTATCTTGCCTTGCTGATATGCCTATGTAGAGGTTATTTCTTGTAAAGAGGGTAAATTTTATTATGCTCTGGATGATTTTCCATGCATGTTCACTTGTTCGGTGTTTTCTAGTTTCCATGCCTAGTTGTAGGATAGTGGAACTGTTGAATTGTTATGCAGTTGTGCATTATAATGATAGCCAAGTAGTTATTGAGGTTTAATTGGGCCGATACTCGCGCTATGCATGTTTGTTTTACACAGGGTTGTGGGAACCTAGTGTAGTAGACCATATATAGAATGGATGTAAGGGCTTCTCTAGAGTGTCTTTATTTTATGATGTGAGACCACAGGGGTAATTTTCATTGATTGCTTCCTCAGAGATTCTGTAGATCCTTGATGTGGGCCACAAGGGGAATTGACGTTGAGTGATTCCCCAGAGAACCTTTAATATGTTACGAGAATATATGGGGAATTAACGGTGAGTTATTCCTCAGAGATTCTATTATTTTAGCTGAACCATAGGGGTGAGACTGTGTTCCTCCTAGAGGGTTGCTAGTACTTGTAGGTTGAACCTTAGAGTTTAGGCTATGAAAACTACCCAGAGGTTAAATTTTTGTTCTACTTTCTTGAGTAGTTGTTTGCTGTTTGTTGATTATATGCTAGAAACTATGGATTTTTTCTGCTGTGTTTGATCATGTTTACTACTTACTATTTACTACTCAGTGTACTTTACCTTCCATATATTCATTGACTGTTAGGCACAGATCTTTGGGTGGTTGGCTATTGGGAATTTTTCTCACACCCTGTTTGGGCCATGCTTTTGGGCCCAAACAGACTATATTGTTGCAGGTATAGATAAGTTCAAGTGCCCTTCTACTTCAGGTTTTTTATTGCACTGGATCTGGAGAGCATGGAACCATGCCGAGTCTTGCGATGCGGAGGGGTCGCTCAACTATTTTTCTTTTGTACTTTGGCTTAGCACTGTATCCAGCATTGTGACTTGTTTGGATATTTTCCTTGACATATATGTATCATGAATCATTTACATATATTTCTGCTCTAGTTGTTCATATGTTTGTCTTCCGCTGTTATCGTTTACTCTTATATGGATGTTTACTGCTTCCGATATTGTTGTTATTTGTTTTTCTCTTCCGTTGTGTACTCTGCCAATGAGGTAATAGTTTCCCCACTATCACACCCAAGGACCTCGATGCCAGTCGGCAGGATCTGGCGTTTGGGGAAATGCGCTTGAGGCCATGTGACCAACCGAGTACGGGGCACCTCTGGATGGCTTCTGGAATTGGGACGTTAAATTTTTCATCGTGACATTAATCTAATTGATGTCGAAAAGATGTATTGAAATTTAATTCATTACTAAATGAATACTATAGGGATTTCCAAGATATATGTGAACTTGGGATCATGATCAGATACAATGTGGAGAGTAACTCATTATAACCTGACTATCTCATTAATATAAAAGCATGAAATTTTATCTAGATATAAACTATCTCGAATTGGAATAAAATGAGAAGATTTAGTCAATTGAATAATAATAAACCATATGACAATGTTAGCTCGAGAAGTCTATAGTAACCCCACTATGAAATCCATGGATATATTCCCCCATTTCCACTTGGGCATTGGAAAGGGATGAAAAATACACTTTGGTAATATTTGTTATACATTAACCAATTCAAAAGATAAACACTTCATAGTAAAGGAAACAATACATTTTTTCCTTCCATCACACCGGTAATACTCTTTAATGTCCCTATACATCATAGTAATTCCATGATGAAATGAAAATGGAGAAATATGAGCTTCACATAATAACTCTTCCTTCAAATATGAATCACAAGTCACACATAAACTCTTCTGAAATCTTAAAACACAATATTTAACAGGATTAAATTCGGGTAACTAATCATTTCGAAACAATTATATCTTTTTATGCTACTCATAATCTTCCTTTTATGATTTCCTAAATCTGTCTGATTGAGATGATTTCACTGCCCACTGAAAAAAATAAAGGAATGTCATTCACCCAAGTCATCCATGCCAAATCTCATCAAATCATTAATCAATGGGTCATATTCTAAATATATAACGGTTAACGTATCATTACTTTTTTGACTCAAAGAATCAACCACAATATTTTATTTTCATGTATGGTAATGAATAATGTAATATTAGTCCTTGATAAATTAAATTCATCTACACTATCTTAGGATCAATTTTTATGAAGTGAATATGTATTTGAAACATTTTTTTCAGTACATATTTCACAATTTATTCCATAAAGATGATTCCTCCAAAATATTAAAGTAAAATCAACAACAACAAATTCTGAATCAACAGTATGGTAATTTAACTCTTGAGTTTCCAACTAACATGAAGCATGTGAAATTTATAGATTATTTTTCAATATGAAAGAACCTGGTTCTTTCAATGAATCATCACTATAGATATCAAATTTTCTATTTTTAAAGAAAATTCCAAAACTAGAGAATTCACTAGTATTTTTATCAAATCCAGAAAAAATAACCACATTAATTTTTCCAGATGAATATAAAACCATTTTGAGTTTACAAAGTCAGTGATCTAGATAACCATGCATAATTTTCAACAAACCTCTGGTAATAGGCTAATAATCCAAGAAAACTATGAATCCATGTTATATATATGGGTTTTGGACATTATTAAAAATCATTATTTTAGGTAGAATAAACAGTTATTTCATTATTAGAATCAATTTGACCAAGGAATGAATTTTCTTGTAACCAAAATTCAAACTTTCTTGATTTCCCATATAGTTTCTTTTCAATTTAGGATTGTAAAATAACCCCTATATGACTTTAATTATCCTTTTTACCTTTATAATATATCAAAATTTAATCAATAAACAGAATCCCAAACATATCCAAAATAACATAGAATATTATATTCATAAGATCCATGAATACATCAAGTGAATTAGTTAACACAAATATAATAAATACAAATTCATAATGCACCTACTATAAAATGTGGTCTTTGAAATGTATTCTTCCCTTACTTTCAACTAATGGTACTCCAACCTCAATTCAAACATTGATAAATATTTTACTCCCAATATCTAATCAAATAAATAATAGATTTTAGGAAAAGGATAATTGGTCATAAAAGTTATGTTATTCAAGGATCTATAATCAGTTCCAAGTCTCATTAAACCATCTTTCTTTTTTTTTAAAACAAGATAAGATCACCCCTAGGTGATGTGCTAGGTCGAATTAAACCTTTATCTGATAAATCCTGCAATTTCTTTTTCATCTCTAAATGTTCAATTTGAGCCATTTGATAAGGGGGTTTTAAAACTAGCTTCGCATTAGGAAATATGTTAATAGTAAATCCATCCTCTCTATCAGGTATAATACCTGGAAACTCATCATGGGAAACAGCGAGATACACATTCACCATCAGAACATCCTTTATATGAATAGTTCATTTGTTTTAAAAATTATGTGCAAGGTAGCATATAGTTATACCTGTAAATATTTTTATAAATTATTGATATGTTATCAATGTTAAGGTTTCATTCTTGAATAGAAAGTGAAAGTCTTTTTGAAAATAATCCTCTTTATCTCTATAGTCAATCTTATCATGGCATAGAAAAGGCCAAACCATACCCAAAATAACATCAACCACTACTATAGTAAATACTACATGGTTTTTAGGTACATTAATTCCATAAACAAATACCTGAGGATTATTATAATTTCTGTTTACATAAACATTTCCCCTATGTGTTTTTACCATATGTTCTTGATACATTTCAGGCGGTGTCATTTCCAATTTACTAGAATGTTTCTTAGAAATTAATGAATGTGTAGACCCTAAATAAAACAACTAATTGGCATAATCTAAGTAGGAAAAAATTACAAAATACCTCTTCATTTGATGGCCCAACGTCTCCTGAAGTAGATTCAAAGGATTTCATCACACCCTTCTTCTTATAGTTGAATTTTTTTTCTTCATTCTAGTTCTTCACCGGATAGTCTTTTGCATAACGACCCATCTAATTTAACATTAAAAATTGTAATGACTGTAAATAATATTATTGTCTTACTACTATCATTATCTTTTTCAGTAAAATTGTGACAATTTTGTTCCAATTTACCACATCATAAAGACTTAACAAAAATTATAAATGGATTCTCTATTTTGTTCTACCATAATTTTCTCAAACATTAAATTTAATTTTATTAACATCATGCTTTTTTTTAAGAATTATTCAATTTCACCAGCCACCCAACTACTTATTCTACTATTTTTTAAAGAACAAATGATCATCAAAAAACTCCATTTCCACCTTCTCTACGCTTCGAACAAGTTTTTCATAATTTAAAAACTATGAAGAATCCAACTCCCATTGATATATTAAAATTAAAATAAAGAAAAAATGATTTATTTTATTATCAAGATCACAGATGAAATTTGAAACATATTTTACCAGTTCAGTAAATGTTTCTTTATATGCAGCCACTGAATCCTCATGTCTTCTTAATTCTAAGAATTTTTTTTTCATCTACCCTGAACAACCATATGAAAATATTTTTCCTGAAATAATATTTTTGATATCATACCAATAATGAAAATAAATCTTTTCATTGTTCTTGATATTCTTAATGATATTTCAATAGTAATCAGCTTTGCCTGCAAAATGATAAACAACATGACTAACCATGTGATTGTTCGAACACCCCATGACATGGAAACTATATTCTAGTTATCTAATCAACCAATCACCTAGCATGGGATAAGATGATCCTCTGAATTATTGGGGATGTTTCCTCAAGAAATTATCTACTACTAACATGTTCCTCTATTATTGAACTAGCTGATCTCATGCACGGATACCACCACCATATATAGACTTAGTCAACTACTCCATCACTGTAACAAACTATTCAGTTCCCATGCTGACTATATCAGGTAACAGAGTTGGACGATTATTTTCCTCCAAATTTTGTGCCAACATAGATGCCCAAATTTCTCAATGGAAAACCACTCTGAACTCAAATGTCTTAAATGAAAAAACATGGTAATCTTCAAATGTAATATAATTACAATTTGATGATAATATAGAATTTATTTATGGTTATTCTATTAATAATATCATAAATCCTAAAGTTATATAAACTAACCTTCAATACCAAATATTACTCTACATTATCAAATATTTTGTAATCTTGATTTTAGTCAAGAATTAAAATTGTTGATCTTTTCAGATTTAGAGTTTTATTAAATTGGGACTTCATTAATACATATTATCCTATAATCATACAAGATGATACTACCTAAATAGTATCTATTTTATACTAAAAAACCCTTTTAAAAATTAAACATGATTGATTTTCTTAATAATACGTTTCTTGATATTTTTTCATTATTTTAGTCATCCTTATTCCCTATGAAAACATTTAAAATACATGGGATGAAAATAAAATTCAATGTAAGGGATATAAAATAAATAATGGGTAATATTAGTCCATGAATAATATAAACCCATGGAATCATACTTTTAACCAATAAAACATAAGCTCTTTAACATACCTTAGGAAATAATAACATTACTAGAAAACTGATGGAAATCAAAAATCATAAAGGTAACTTATTGAATACATATCATACATACATTTTATATTTAAGAAATACATAGGTAGTAAATTTTATGGTTATGTTTGGAATCCCCATGATAGTATATTCAATAATTATCTTTGGAGAAACCTCATCATTTAACTCTGTCTCATTACACAATGCATTGGTGTGCTATCATGGTATCACCCACCTTTAGTTTATCATAGTACCACTGGTATACATAATCAATTCTCAAGAACCATATCATAATCATAACACATAAAACAAGCATAACAAAAAAATATAATTTTTGCATTGTAATCAAAATACATCATTTCATGATATTGACT
Organism: Viscum album; assembly: GCA_963277665.1. Classification (NCBI taxonomy): domain Eukaryota; kingdom Viridiplantae; phylum Streptophyta; class Magnoliopsida; order Santalales; family Viscaceae; genus Viscum; species Viscum album. The sequence continues at coordinate 206,716,018 of OY728153.1, read as the reverse complement.
TAATAAATCCCTTCTCAAAACCATTTTAAATACCAAAATACATGAAAATGGAATATGTAATTTAATTTTATTTATAATCATTATGTCTTGAATATGAATACAAATATCAAATAATTTTTACGATGGTGTAAAGGTCATTGTCACCTCATACATTAAAAAATAATTCCTTTTGTCTTTTTGTAAAACTCTTCGTAAGAAATGATTCCTTTTGAAAACTTTATAATGAAAATAAAAATTAAATGAGATTTTTTATACATAGAATAAAATAAGGTGGTGAACAATGTCAAAATATGCCTCAATGAATGGAGATTGAGATGATGTCACTTACCTCAAGTCAGACATGTCTCATACATTCTTTATCCTCATATTAAAAAATAAAACTAGGATAAATTACACTTTACTAAGAATATTTTCATTATTATTATTCATAAAATATCACTTATTACCATTCTATAACAATTAAATAATTATTGAAGTTCATATTGTACATTTTGTAGATATTCGGTACTAGAGTCGAAAATAAACATGTTATGATGTCATTGTCCATGTGGGCATAAGTCCTTTATCTTAAAAATATGAAACTTGATATAAATAACTTATATATTCATTATATATACCCTTATAATAATCATTTATGAAAAACTAAAATCACCGTTCATGCAGATGTTAGGTCGTATGTACGCATGAACACTATTTTCATTTTTCACATTGTATTGAAATGGTGAAATTCAATGAAATTTATATAAATATGTATTCATATATAATATCATTACATTATAATTAATTTTACATTTATATCATATACCTTTACTAATGAAATCCTTAAAACAATCCAGGTGGTGTGTGAATAAATCACATCATTTTGGGGAGGCGGTAGTCCACTCATCCCCAAATAATGTCATCGTATAACAACAATATAGAAAGCATGAAGGTATATTTAAAATACAGTATCTTGAATATGAAATATGTTATAAAATAAATATTAAAATTTTATTATACAAGAATAATGGTTTTGTTACAAACCATGATGGCGGAAAAGGAAAAAGAAAAAAAATTATTCACAAAAGAAAACTATTTCATTTTTTTGAATAAGAGGAGGTGAGAAATGAATTAGATATTAGACATTACATTAGTAACATAACAATCAATTATAAACATTATTAGGGAGTAATATTTCTTTTATGTATTAAGGAGGTTACGGAAAGTACAAAAAATAAATTAATTAACAGTGGTAATTTGAGAAAATTACCTCTTGAATATCTCCTCCTTCAAAGACCCTTGAGGGCCTTGGATTTGGTTATTTGGTGGGACAAGTAGAAATTTTACATGGGGATAGTGAACAGGAGAGGACTGGGAATATATTTAAGGAGATACATGGATTTTTTGTTTTAAATAGGGTGGTGGAGAGGTGGTATTTATACCTAAGGAGAGGTGTGTTCAAGTGATTAATTTATTGATTATATTATATTAAAAGTCAACCATATAGAGGTGGAATTAATTTCCATGAAATTGGACTATAATTAATTTTTCATAGGATTTTATGTTAGATAAACACCACAAATAACATTTTAATTTTGTAGTTTTTAGGTTTGATAGGTTTTCAACTTCTAACATAAACCCTTGTAAAAATTTTACATTTACTCTGACAAATAATTGTTTTTACCATGGTATCATTTTTATAAATAAAAATGAAATTGTATATAGAAAATAATTTTACCTTTTATATTTCCATATATGGATTCAATTTTACCTATTTCAATTTTTATAATTTGGGAAAATATATTTAAAATTACTTCTGTAATGAAAATTACAAATCTGGTTTTTAAAGTGAGACATTCAAAATTATGAAATATTTTCATATCTAATTTTGAAGTGAAATTGATTGAAATTACCTAAATTGGATAATATTATAAAAACATAGTTTAATTACACCTTATAAAAAATTAAAAAGACATTATAACTACATAAATAAATTATACAACAAAGATGTTTTGAATTAAAATGCATTATTTTTTACTATTCATTAAAATATGAATGTTATTATAAAAATAAAAAAAATCTATCCAAACAAAATCATGATATCCTGAATCCAAATAATATTTTTATTTTTTAAAAATATATAATATTATTCTATCATAACCTATATTTAAAATAGGTCAACAATCAACATTTTGTAAAACTACATTTGAAAAATATTAAAGCTTTTATTGCTAAATGTGGATTTATTCTCATTTTAAGAATATGAAATTTATTGGATTAATGTAAAAACAATTAATAAAAATATGTAAACATAATATAGTTATTTCTCTTCATTTCCATCAATACAATATCTAGGCGATAACTACCATTTAAAATAATAATAATAATATATTATTTTTTAATATAACTCAGTCTTGTGTGAAACATAAGATTTCATAGAAACCCAGTATTGTGTATTGGGTATCATATTGGTCATATTGGCCACTTTAAAGTAAAATTAATTTATAGAACATAAATATAAAATGATATGAAAATTTCATATTCTATATTTTCATGGGGTGTTATATTAGAAATCTAACAAGATCCAAATCATTGAAATCTTAGACAACACATTGATTTAAATATTCAAGGAAGCCCTTCTGATTATAATAACATTATGAAGATAGTAAAAATTAGTACAATATATTAAATTACAATCATTATAAACTATAAATCAATTCATAAAGGAGAAACTGATATCATGTAATCAATTTCATGTATGTTAAATCTTTCATTATACAAAGTTGGTTCTTGGAAAATGATTCTAAAAAAATCTGTTTGAATATTCATTATTTGATGATAAAAAAGATATAGTGTGTGTAACACCTTTGGATTCTATTTTTTAACCCTTATATGATTCATTTCATGATTATAATGCTATGGGTGATGAATGGGATAGTCGGGAGAACATTTAATGATATTTTGAGGCAAAGGAGAAGTCGCACAGACGGTGCACAGTTTGTCTAACCATGCGGCCAAATAGTGCATAGTTGGTCATTTTGAGGTATTTTCTCCTACACGGTTGGAGAACTATTTGGTAGACAATGCGAGGAGGCCATGCGAGGGTCTTATGAGGTAGTGGATAACACATTGTTAGCACATGGCTTGTCTAACGGTGCAAACTAATGGTGCGGGGACTTAAGTGAGATCATAAAATAGGGGATCTAACATTTTTTTTGTCTCTAAATGGTTCATTTTCCTCTTAATTGGCCATAACTTTGGATTACCCTCCCTTGAATGTAGGAGAACCTCTCCCAAGAATTTGGGAGGGGATATGAAGGCTTAACTTGGTGAATCAATGATGGATTCTTGAGGTATGTGATCATTCTTCATCATTCACGATCAGTTTCATAGATCTACTTAGATATACTACTACTCTTCTTTCAAATTCATAGATCTATAATCATTATGGGTAGATCTATGTGTTTTGAAGCCAAATATGATGATATTTGGTCATGGTCTTTCTAGGAGAAAAGATTTAAGGCGAGTTCTGGAATAATCAACACAGTTTTCTTGAGCTTTCTTCATTCATTATAGTTTCCATCAAAACCTTTGATGTAGGAGGCTTCTCTCTCAAATACTATTGATAGAATTGATTGTCTTGGTTTCAAATTGGTTTATTTGAATGGGATTGATTGTGAAAAGCATGGAATAAATATTTTTTAGCGATGATGTTTGGATTTAGGAAAATTGTGAAATCTTTGTGAATTATTGTGAAAATTGATTGGCTTCATGAAATTTAAATGATGATTTTAAATTATGGATTTTCTATAATTGTTAAATGGTTTGATGAAAATTGGTTTTCAATAAAAAGTATTGTTTTATTAAAAAAAGTTGGTATTGAAATGACTTTAATGGAATTGGTTTTCAATAAATGGGGTGTTTTATTGAAATTTTTTAGTATGGGAATGGTTTTGACGGACATGGTTTTCAAAAAAATGGTGTTTTTATTGAATAGGTGGTTTTGAATGTTCCATGGGTATATTGGTGTGTGATTTCATATTTAATTTTTTGGTATTGGTTTCAATATGACCTTACGCTGAGTTCCCAAGGTTAAATGTTAAACGAGATATAAAAGTTCATATTGCATGTATGGGGATTAGTTGAAATATGACCTTGTGCTTGGTGAAAAAGGGTTAATGGTACATGGGAAACATTTTCATTATGACAACTTGGATGATTGATGAAAACCCTCTCATGATTATGGAACTGTCATAATGTAGCATGCATGGTTGATTGGATGGATGTCTGGAATGGATTGGGGATGCCAAAGGAATATTGTGGAATGGTTTTGAAGTTTGTTTAGTTATTTTTCAAGAAAAATAACTTGTTAAAAAATTGGTTTCAATTCCACTTGTATGATTTTGGTTATGACAGTTTTTGGAATCATGTTTATATCTTGTTATAAACTGTTTTGAGAAAATGTTTCATATAAAATGTTCATTGTAAATGTTGCAAACTCTTCTATCCTAGTGGTGTGAGTAGGGAATTCATTTGGGAAAAAGTACTGAGTTATATACTAAAAACTACTTTGGAACTTGGGTTCTTCTTTAGATTTTATCTGTTGGGATAGGGGAAAAGGTAATGTTTCCCACATTTTTAGAACTACCTCGTGATTTATGGGTTTTCTGGTGATTATGGTTCTTCGAACATGTGGAGCATGGAGTCTTGTGGTCTATTGAAAGTCTTTGTTATTTTTCCATTATGTACTTTGATACTTATTTATTCTTCTTTTGTTTCATACTTTGATGTGGGTTTGAGATACCTGATGTTGTTGAGTTGAATTTCATTTGTTCATGCATCATACAGTGAATGTTTATTTATGGTTGGTTGGTTTATTGGTTTATTTATTAAAGGGTAAATTGTCCCCCACATGTATTTGAAACCCTTTGACATTTATTTCCCACCATTGGCATCATGGGGATGTCTCTTAAGGCCATGTAATTACTCATTGTGCTCTCAATCCAATGAGAATTGGTGGGTCATTACAAATGGTCTCAGTCTGGTCCTTCCCCTATGGTACAAATCATCAGCGTTCTTAGTCTTGGAGTTGGAATTCCTTTTCGTCTATTTCTTGGTTTGGAATCATAGAAAAGAGTAGTATTTTTGAAACATTAAATGTATATCATAAAAGGACATAGATAATGTAAAGCCCCTTAAATTTCAAGGAATTTTTTTTCTTAAATTCTTTGAGATTTTACGAGTACACAGTTTCTGACAGCACTTGATTCCAAGGCCCGTTGTGCCCGGAATAATTTTCCAAAGTTTAGCTCGGGTACGTTCAGTGAACGAACAAGCGGGTTTTTCTAACTTTTGATCCGGTGCTCGGAATTGAAATCTGTGGGCACCGATGAAACTGCAACGCCAGTTTTTTCTTAAGATGACCTTTTCCAAAGGTGCGTTTGCTCGGGAGGTGTTTTTAAAGAAAATGTGGTTTAATTGAAGAGTGAAATAAAATATGTTTTACATTTTTATTTCTTTTCTAAGTGGTTATAACCTATGTGTGGAAGTTGGGATGGGACCCACTAGGTTTCTAACTTCTCTTGAGAGGTTAAATGAAAGGTGGGGCCTACACGATCCCCCATCTTTTCACTTTTACCATAGCCCCTTAAACTCCCTTTAAACCTCCCTTGTTTTTAATTAAGTGTCTTATCCTCTTCCACATTAATATTTCCAACATAACACCCCATTTAATTTGACAAATCAAGATCATTTAATTAAATGGATTAGTTTTTGAATTTTGAGTTTTTGAAAAGGCATAGAAAACATAATAAAATAAGGGGGAGGCCTTATTTTATTAGGTTGGGCTAGTTGTGTGAGGATATTGGGTGAGGGAGAGCTCTTGTCCCTTGGAATAACTTCATCTTCTTCGGCGAAGAACGTCCCCACTTCAACGAAGAACGCTATTTCTCCAAGGGAGAGCATCGACTCGACGACTCGGTTTCTACCGTCATCTTCTTCCTCCACGACCAAGGAGAAGGCACCGACGCAGAAACTCTCCATCGACTTCGCCATACAATATTCTCTCCGCGAAAAAGGAAGGGAGACATCACTTACTCCTCGGATGCTCTCCGTCGACGTTTACAGAACCCCACCCTACGATGTCGTTATTCCGTGACGCTCTTCGTTCGAAAACTTGTGTTGAGGTAGGGGTTAAGTTCAATTTTATTTAATTAAAATTGTGATTAGTTTGTTGTTGAGAAATATTGTTCTTTTGGCCGCTTGTTATCAGCATAACGAGAGGAGGTCGGACCTCACAAACATGGATGATTCTCCTCCCCCTTTTCTTGGTGTGTATCATTGAAGTCTGAAGATGACGGCGGCGCGGTGCCATTGCACCACACGGGAATGAAAAGGGGCCGCGGCCGAAGCGGTCCGCGGTGATGGTGTGAAGTGACGTCGCGCCATGCCGGTGAGGCCAAAGGAGGCCGCGGCCAAGAGCGGGCCATGGTGGAGGGGCACGACACCGTCGCGCCATGCTGGTCGGATGGGAACCGTGGCCTTAGGCCACTGCGGTTCAGCAGGGGGCGGCCGGGCTCAGCCTGCCGTCGGTGCACCAAGAGGTGGGACCCCACAGGTCCCATAGTAGCCACATCGGCCGGCCATTAAGGCTGGACGTTTCCAGAAATACCGGGTGTTATAACCCCCGGCCAGCACCCTAGGGCGGACCCCACAAGAAGGGGGGCCATCGTTTCAAAAACAACCCCCCCCCCCCCCTTCACGCCCCGCTCGGCCACGAGCCGAGCGGCCAGCCATGGGATGGACCGCCCATGCCGGGTCGGGCCGCCTGCACCGGGCCGCGCCCACCAAGGTCGAACCCGGACCCAGTTCGGGCGCCCAGTTCGGGCCGACCCAGGGGGTATTGTGCCGGGTCAGATCGGGCCCAAATCCCCTTTTTTCGGACAGATCCGTTCAAACGCCCATATCTTGCCCTACGAACCTCTGATTGACGCACCGTCAGTTGAGTTGGTATACTTGTATCGAGACGGTAATTTCGGTATATTACACTCAAGTTTTCAGAGAAATTATGTACGATTGAGTTGGTTCTAACACAAAACCAACCGGGCCCTCGGTGCAGAAACGCTTATAACTTGAGCTCCGGACGTCTGATTTGTGTGTCGTTGACTTTGTTGGATTTCTATTGATGAGACAGTTCTTTTGTCTTACTCCGATAGAGGTTTGGACGCATCTGGAGTACAGTCAGGTTGGTTTTAGCTTAAAAACCAACCGGGCCCCTGGGAAGAAAAAGCCAATAACTCTCAGATCGGGCGTTTGATTGACGCGCCGTCTGTCGCGTTGAGTTTCTATTGACGAGATGGAACTTTGAGATACATCGACTCCAAACTTCGTGACAGTTGATGTATCGACCCCTTGACTCATGTAGCAGACCCTCCCGGAATCGAGCGTACTGTGTGCGAGAAACCTAGAGCTGGCTGCGACTACGACGAAGATGACGACTTCCGTACAAGGATCCTCAGTGGGTTCGACGAGGGCGACTTCTGTACAAGGATCCACAGTGGGTTCGACGAGGACGACTTCCGTACAAGGATCCACAGTGGGTTCGATGAGGAAGACTACTGTACTAGGATCCTCTGTGGGTTCGAAGATGACATCTACCATACTGGGATCCTCTGTGGGTTCGATGATGACGTCTATCGTGCTGGGATTCTCCATGGGTTAGACGACGATGACTTCTATACTTGGATCCTCCGTGGGTTCGGCAGCAACGACATTTGTACTTGGATCCTACGTGGGTTCGGCATAGGAGATGATTCAGAGGCTACATCAATCATCTCTGCCCCTCTTCGTGAGTAGTATACCTGTGTGAGCTGAGTCTTGACTTTCAATCATTATCATCGATATGATTGTCATGCTTTCCTGTGTGGATTGGGTTGTACTTTCCCATGTGTATTGGGTTGTGATTTTTGTGTGTATTGGGTTGTGATTTCCTATGTGGATTGGGTTATGCTTTCCTGTGTGTATTGGGTCGTACTTGGGCTCGCGTGCTAGAGCCGAGCTAGAATTGATGACTTAGGTATATGTATGGGCATATACCTAAGTAGAGTTGGTTGATACTCTGTGATTGTATCTTTCCTTTTTGGTTTATCCTTAGTGGATTCTGGGAGACCTTCGGGGGTCTTGTTGTCCCTACTGAGTAGCGTATACTCACCCCTGCATGGGCTATGCCCGCACTACGTTGTATTGGATACAGACGACGGACAGCGCTGATTGAGGTGGGGGCTCGTGGAGCTGGACGGAACCTGGAGGTGGACCACTGGACGGGACGTACATGGAGAGGACGGCTGGAGCCGAGGAGCTGTGGAGACTATCTGTACCCACCCTTCAGGTGGGATTTCTAGAGGACGGCTCGGAGTTGCTAATTTACTTTTCTGCTGTTGTACTTTCTTTTCAGTTGTACTTTAATTTCAGTTGGGTTTGTATTCTGGCCCATTTACTTTCTAGCACTTACTTTTGTACTCAGTTTACTTAGTGTTTAATTATGCTTGCATACTCTGTGGTGTTTGTTTACTTTATAAAGGCAATGCCTTACCTTTTTTGGGGATTTACACCTTTCGTGCTAGTCGCCAGCCCCTGGACTATGGAAGACGGGCTTGAGGTAGTCACGGCACGGGTCCCGAGGACGGGTTGTGACAAATTGGTATCAGAGGAGTCGGTTCTACCGCAGAACTCAGGACTCTGATAATTACTTCTATGTGAAGCAATAGTGTTAAGTGTATTGAGTGTGGTTATCAGTCCAGGGAGTCTAGTGTTGGTGCGGCGGCCGACGTATCCATACACCAGGACCTTGACTTCTGATTTCTGACTCGGTGCCTGAAAACATTGATTGCATGTTTGTTTCAAAAGTTTTCCTTTTTATTACTTTGTGTTAGCTCACCAGGTATATTGTATTAACCGTGGAACACCTGTTTCTTTTCAGGATGTCCTCACGATGGCAGCCAGTTAGGGTTCCGAGTTTTGTGCGAGACGGAAGCCCACCGAGTGACGAGGCCTCGGTGCAGGGCCCCATTACAGTGGAGGCACTGGCGGTACCTCTACCTGCCAAGCCATTGATGCCACCAGCCCCAGCAGCTGAGAGTGCACGTCGTTTGAGTGCACTGCACGAGTTTCAGCATTAGAGACCGCCCAGGTTCTGTGGGGAGACAGACCCTCAGGCAGCCGAGGATTGGTTAGAGGCTGTAGTTCGAGTCTTCAGATTAGTAGGGACACCAACAGATCTCATGGTGATCCTTGCAGTGAGTCTCCTGCATGCGGCACCAGGTAGATGGTGGATCCTGATTCTCTAGGTTCATGATGAGCATCTCTGCTTTGGATGGACTTCGAGAGCCTCTTCCGCTCAGAGTTCGTTCCAGCCACCCTCTGTGCGGTGCGCATTCAGGAGTTACTACAGCTAAGGCAGGGCAGTATGACAGTAGTCCAGTACTCGCAAAGATTTACCGACCTCTCGCGCTACTCCACAGATATGGTACGGTACCCGTTCTTCAGGGCTCGGACCTTCGATAAGGGACTGATGCATGAGATCAGGGATTCGATGATCTCCCTCAACATCCCGACGTAGGAAGGGGTGCTGGAGAGAGCCCTTCTAGTGGATATTTTTCTTGCTGACTAGTCACCAGCGGTGAGACCCTCTGCAGGACGACCCACAGCGGAGTCTTCTGCAGCCGACAGTAGACAGATGACGTAGAGGACCAACAGGGCTAGACCATCAGATGAGCAATCTCAGGAAACAAGTTCGGTTGTGTGGGGCACACGAAACAGAGACAACCACACGAGGAGCAGACAGTGCTATGCATGCGGCGGGCAGGGTCACATGGCTCGAGACTGCCCAACCCACCCTGTAGATGAGCAACAAGCGTTAGAGGGACCTCCCAGGTATAGGTTCGACCGTGGAGGTCTGCAGGGAATAGGTGAACGAGGCAGAGGAGCTGGCCGAGCAGCGGGTGGTGGGCGACGCTTTGATGCCCTACCACTATCCCCCACCAGGAAGACCACCCCGACTGCAGGGAACGGGTGGACAGGAGAGAGCTCATCTTCGATAAGCTGAGGTCTACAACCATAGAGCTCCGGGAGCAGATGGACAGGAGCGGGACTAACTCTAGACATGGAGACTTTTGTTCATGATGCTTCTATCTTTGTTGATGTTTTTTTTGTGGATGATTTGTGTCTTTGTACCTTCAGTTGCAGTAATAAAAGACACTTGTTCTTGTGACGTTTTCTTCCATTTCCTTTTTATGTAGCTGATATTGAGAGGTTTCGGTTAAAACCATTGACTTGACCCACACTTTCGATATTCCTACTGGAGGGGACATAGTGACCACACACTGCTGCCGACAGTGTGAATCGACCCTTGTAGGTGAGAGTAACGGTTGGATTTATTGGTAGTAGCGTCGAGGCCTTACGACGTCGTCCATGGCAGGAAATAGTACCATTCACGTCAAGATTGACTGTATTAGGAAAAAGACATGGTTCATCCAGGGGATGAGACCAGATTTCTCTTTTCAGCAGAGGAGGAATCTTAGCAGCTCTTGTAGGACCAGAGATGGTTCAGACTACGACGGAGGAAGTGAAGTTCCTTTAGGAGTGGATGAAGACTGCACAGTAAAGATAGAAGTTCTAAGCTGATAAGAGACAGAGACCACTAGAGTTAGAGGATAGAGACCATGTTTTCTTACGGGTCACACCTCGATGTGGATTACGGAGATTTGGCCCGGGCGGCAAGTTATCTCCGTGCTTCATCGGACCATTCCAGGTTATCAGTGGGATAGGAAATGTGGCTTATCGCCTGGCTCTTCCACCTCAGTTGCACCGGGTTCATGACGTCTTTCATGTATCTTAGCTGAGGAGATACGTTCATGACCCGATGCATATCATCGATCATGGGGAGTTGGACATCGATGACAGGGATACATTTGCAGAGGTTCTTGTGGAGATCGAGGATCGTCAGGAGAAGGTCCTAAGTGGACGGTCGATTCCTCTAGTGCACATCAGATGGCAGCACGGGAACCTCCAGGAGAGCACATGGGAGTGGGAGGCTCAGATGTGTGCACAGTACCCCCCAATTGTTTCCCTAGTTTATGATGAAGCTTTAGAGGGATGTAAATATCTGAGGTGAGATTAATGTAAAGACCCGTAAATTTTAAGGAAAATTTTTTTCTTAAATTTTTTGGGATTTTACGTGTACACAGTTTCTGACGGCACCTAATTCCGAGGCCCGGTGTGCCCGGAATAAGTTTCCAAATTTTAGCTCGGGTACGTTCAGTGAACCAACGAGCGGGTTTTTCTAACTTTTGATCAGGTTCTCAGAATTGAAATCTGAGGGCACCGATGAAACCACATCGCAGATTTTTGGTTAAGAGGACCTTTTCCAAAGGTGCGTTTTCTCGGGAGGAGTTGTTAAAGAAAATATGGTTTAATTGAAGAGTGAAATAAAATCTGTGTTACATTTTTATTTCTTTTCTAAGTGGTTATTACATATGTGTAGAAGTTGGGATGGGACCCACTAGGTTGCTAACTTCTCTTGAGAGGTTAAAGGAAAGGTGGGGCCCACACGAGCCCCCATCTTTTCACTTTTCCTGTAACCCCTTAAACTCCCTTTAAACCTCCCTTGTTTTTAATTATGTGGCTTCTCCACTTCCACATTAATATTGCCAATATAACACCCCATTTAATTTGACAACTCAAGATCATTTAATTAAATGGTTTAGTTTTTGAATTTTGAGTTTTTGAAAAGGCATGGAAAATATAATAAAATAAGGGGGAGGCCTTATTTTATTAGGTTGGGCTAGTTGTGTGAGGATATTGGGTGAGGGAGAGCTATTGTCCCTTGGAAGAACTTCATCTTCTTTGGCGAAGAATGTCCCCACTTCAATGAAGAACGATATTTCTCTGAGGGAGAGCATCGACTCGGTGACTCGGTTTCTTCCGTCATGTTCTTCCTCCATGAACAAGGAGGAGGCACCGACGTGGAAACTCACCATCGACGTCACCATAAAATCTTCTCTCCGTGACAAAGGAAGGGAGACGTTGCTTCCTCCTCGGATGCTCTCCGTCGACGTTTACGGAACCCCACCCCGTGACGTTGTTATTCCGTGACTCTCTTCGTTCGATAACTTGTGTTGAGGCAGGGGTTAAGTTCAATTTTATTTAATTAAAATTGCACTTAGTTTTTCATTGATAACACTCATTCTTTTGTCCTCTTGTTATCAACATAACTGGAGGAGGTCGGACCGCATAAACATGTTTGATTCTCCTCCCCCTTTTCTTGTTATTTATCGTTGAAGTTTGAAGATGATGGCGGCGTGGTGCCGTTGCACCGAGCAGGAATGAAAAGGGGCCGTGGCCGAAGCGGGCCACAACGATGGTGCAAGGCGCCGTCACACCGCACAGGTGAGGCCAAAGGAGGACGTGGCCAAGAGCGGGCCGCGGTGGAGGGGCGCGGCGCCGTCGCGCCGCGCCGGTCGAATGGGAGTCGCGACGGGTCAGCAGGGGGCGGTCGGGATCAGCCGGCCACCGACGCATCAGAAGGTGGGACCCCGCGGGTCCTGCGGTAGCCACACCGGTCGGCCATTAAGGCCGACCGTTTCTGGAATGACTGGGGGTTGTAACCACTGGCCATCACCCTAGGGCGGACCCCACCAGAAGGGGGCCGCCATTTCAAAAATGAAGGGGGGATGCCCCCCCCCCCCCCCCCCCGCCCTTCACGCACCGCTCGACCACGAGTCGAGCGCCCAGTCGCAGGCCGGACAGCCCGCGCCGGGCTAGGCCGCCCGCGCTAGGTCGTACCGCCCGCGCTGGGTCGGGCCGCACGCGATGGGTTGGCCCGCCAGCGCCAGGCCGCACGCACTGGGCCGGCCCGCCAGTGCCGGGCCGGGCTGTTCCAGCCAGGACGGGCCACGCCGAAATAGGCAGGACCTGGACCCGAGTTGGTTCAACCTGGTTCGGGCCGACCCAGGGGGAATTGGGTTGGGTCGGATCGGGCCCAAACCCCCTGTTTTGGGACAGATCCGTTCAAACGCTCATATCTTGGGCTACAAACCTCCGATCTATGCACCGTCAGTTGCATTGGGATACTTGGATCAAGATTGTAGTTTTGGTATATTACACTCAAGGTTTTAGAGAACTTTTGGTACGGCCGAGTTGTTTCGAACACGAAACCAATCGGGCCCTTGGAGCGGAAACGCTTATAACTTGAGCTCCGGACGTCCGATTGGCGTGCCATCGACTTTGTTAGATTCCTCTTAGTGAGAAGGTTCTTTTGGATTACTCCGCTTGAGGTTTGGATGCAGCTGGAGTACGGTTGGGTAGGTTTTAGATTAAAAACCAACCGGGCCCCCTGGGACGAAAAAGCCAATAACTCTCAGACCGGGCGTCTGGTTAATGCACCGTCTGTCGCGTTGAGTTTCTATTGATGAGACGAAACTTTGAGATACATAGACTCCAAACTTCATGACAGTTGATGTATCGACCCCTTGGCACATGGAGTGGACCCTCCCTGAATCGAGCATACTGTGTGCGGGAACCCTAAAGCTAGCAGTGACTGCAACAAAGATGACGACTTCCGTACAAGGTTCCTCAGTGGGTTCGATGAGGGAGACTTCCATACAAGGATCCTCAGTGGGTCGACAAGGCTGACTTCCGTACAAGGATCCTCAGTGGACTCGACGAGGATGACTATCGTACTAGGATCCTTCGTGGGTTCGACGATGACGTCTACCGTACTGGGATCCTCTGTGGGTTCGACGACGACGTCTACCGGGCTGGGATCCTCTGTGGGTTCAACGAAGATGACTTCTATACTTGGATCCTTCGTGGCTTCGGCAGCAAGGACATCTGTACTTGGATCCTATGTGGGTTCGGCAGAGGAGATGATTCAGAGGGTACATCAATTATATCTACCCCTCTTCGTGAGTAGTATACCTGTGTGAGTTTTGTCTTGACTTTCAATCATTATCATCGATATGATTGGCATGCATTCCTATGTGGATTAGGTTGTGCTTTCCTGTGTGGATTGGGTTATGCTTTCCTGTGTGGACTGGGTCGTACATGGGCACGTGTGCTGGAGCCGAGCTGGAAATGATGACTTAGGTATATGTATGGGCATATACCGAAGTAGAGTCGGTTGATACTTCATGATTGTGTATTTCGTTTTTGGTTTATCCTTCATGGATTCTGGGAGACCTTCGGGGGTCTCGGGGTCCCTACTGAGTAGTGTATACTCACCCCTGCACGGTCTATGCCCGCACTACGTTGTATTGGATGCAGACGATGGACAGTGCTGGTCGAGGTGGAGGCTCGTGGAGATGGATGGAACCTGGAGGTGGACCACTGGATGGGATGTACACGGAGTGGATGGCTGGAGCTGAGGAGCTATGAAGATTATCTGTACCCACCCTTCAGATGGGATTTCCATAGGATGGCTTGGAGTTGCTGCTTTACTTTTCTGATGTTGTACTTTCTTTTCAGTTGTACTTTACTTTCAGTTGGGTTTGTATTCTAGACCATTTACTTTCCATCACTTACATTTGTACTCATTTTACTTAGTGTTTACTTCATCTTGCGTACTCTGTGGTTTTTGTTTACTTTATAAAGGAAATGCCTTCCCTTTTTTCGGGATTTATGCCTTTGGTGCTCATTGCCAGCCCCTGGCCTATGGAAGGCGGGCTTGGGGTATTCATGGCACAGGCCCCGAGGATGGGTTGTGACAAATAACCCATTTATATAGAACATCAAGTTACCATGGTGTCGGGTACATAAGGGATTTTGATAATATTCTAGAATGATGGAAATCTCCTTGTCATGGGTTTAACAAATGATATGAGCATGACATGCATTGTAGATGAATGAATTCCCACTAGGATTTCATATATCATTGTGGGGAATGATTTTTCATTTTTCACATGGTGTGAATTTGTTAAAAATGTTGAAATTGTTTCAAATTAATGATTTTTAAAACTGAATATTTGATGTATTTTGAAAATGGTTTTATTTTCAAAAATCATGTTTAATGATTTCAAAAATGGTTGAACATGGAAAAATGTTGTTTTGAAAACAAATTTTAGATAGTTGACGTGATTTAATTTGGAATGCTAAGCCATTAAATGATTGAGAGTGAGACTGATAGAGTTTGTTATTGGTATAGAAAATGGCACCCGATATGTGTCGTCAAAACCAACTAGAAGATGTTGCGGAGAATGTGGTCGCACCTAAACCACGGGTGAACCAAGAGCTAATTCAGAGTATTATACAAGATTTTTATGTTCTGTATATGGGGAACTAGAGGAATGAACCAAGTCATGTGGATCATACAATCCAATTCATGAAGCATAATCCACCGAACATCTGGGGTGATGTTGATCTCGAGA
This sequence comes from Viscum album, assembly GCA_963277665.1. Classification (NCBI taxonomy): domain Eukaryota; kingdom Viridiplantae; phylum Streptophyta; class Magnoliopsida; order Santalales; family Viscaceae; genus Viscum; species Viscum album. Next base: position 206,700,620 of record OY728153.1, on the reverse strand, counting down.
AGGCGGAGTTGTGGCTAAGTAGGATGAATCATATCTTTGATTTAATCAGCACACCCTCAGAGCTCAAGGTCATGATGGTAATGTATATGTTGGAGGATCGTGCACTCCAGTGGTTGGATTTAGTAGTGCATGAAAAATTGGATGAAGGCCTTACATGGAAGGTTTGTGATGAATTTTTCAACAAACAATTCTATCCTCATACATCCAAGATCCCGAAAACGATAGACTTATTCAGCCTGAAATATGAGAGCCTCTCTGTCCTAGAGTACATAGATAAATTCATTAATTTAGTTCATTTTTCACTATATGATTCACTAAGTGAATCTTTGAAGTCATGCATCTTCCTATCAAGCCTAATTTAGGGTATTGGATTGAAGATTGAAGTGCTCTATTTTATGGATTATATATAGATAGTGAATAGAGTGAAGGTGCTTGAACATGACATCTCGAGATTGATATGAGGAGGAATGGTGATACATATATGGAATGGTTGTAACTCAACTGTTTGGAGAAAAATTAAAAGGGAAACCTATTTCCAAGGAGGAAGTGGAAATTAGTATCAGATAGTGGGATCAGTGAACATTCCACCACGACCCCAGAGAAAAGAAGGTTGCTTTCAATGTGTTTTTCTTGAACACATAAAGTGAGAGTGTATGTCACAATCTAGAGAATTCCATAACTTCAAGAAGATGGGGCACCCTTAGCAATATTGTCGTTGTGCTCCACGGGAAGGTGCTCGAGGAACTTCTCAAGTGTCGAAAGCAATGAATGATTCGATAGGACGAGGAGAGCAGAATCAATCTCTTTAACAGACCAAAGATATACATGGTGATTTTATAAATACCTTGACTCTTAAACTAGGGCAATCTCTGAAATCCAAAAAGGAGAATAGTGTAGTGACAAAGAAATTGTATGGATATTAGCATATGATTAATAATGATCAGGCTAGACCATATATGGCAAGAGGTATGATTCTTCTGAATTCTACCATTGTCCATGTTTTCTTCGATACTGGTGCATCACATTATTTCATTTCTTCTGGTGTTGTTGACATTTTATGTTTAATGTTGGAAATGGCGCCTTCTATCTTAAAACTACAAACTCCTCTTGGTGAAAGAGAATGCCAAGACTTTGCGTGTAGAGCATCTTTTATTACTTTTGATGGAGCTGAACTGAAATGGGACTTCTTCATGTTCGAAATGGATGTCTATGATATAATCCTATGTATGTACTGGTTGAAAACGTTCAAGGATCACATACGCTGTTATAGGATAACAATGAGTTTTTTACTGAATACGACATCGAGCATATTTTCAGAGGAGAGTAGATGGTAAATAAAGGTGAAAAAATATTTTTGGAACCAATGTTGGGAACAATCTCTCCTAGTTGGCAGTGTTGAATTTGGAATCATTGGATGACATAAAGGAAACTAGTTTTCCAGTAGTTGTGGATCAATTTCAAGATCTATTCTCCAAGAACATCTTAGGGTTACTTCCTATAAGTGAAATGGATTTTATGATTGATCTACTTCCAGGGAACAAACCTATTTCTCATCTGTTTTATAGGATGGAACCAGCAGAGGTAAGTGAATTGAAAGTACAGTTGGATGAATTGGAATGAAAGGGCTTTATTCGAACAAGTATGTCTTTGTGGGAAGCACCAGTCTTGTTCGTGAAGAAATTCGATGTAACTCTTAAGCTGTGTGTTGATTATCATAAGCTTAACCAGGTTACGATAAAAAATAGATATCCACTCCCACAAATTGATCATCTGTTTGATCAATTAAGTGGAGCACATTAGTTCTCGAAAATTTGACATGCAATCAGGATATCACCAATTTTGTGTTCAGAAGAAGGATATTCCAAAGATAGCATTTAGAAGCATATATGTCCACAGAAAATATGTAGTCATGCCTTTCGGTCTAACGAATTCCCCATCGGTCGTCATGGCTTAGTGAATCCGATATTTCAGTGATATCTAGATTATTTTTCTATGGTGTTTCTGGGAAACACATGGTATATTAAAAGAAATGGGATGACCATGATGATCCTTTGGAAAAAGTGTTACAAATCATTAGAGATCATAGTTTGTATGCCAAATTATCAAATTGTGTTTTTGAGATACAAGATGTACGTTTAATTGCCCATGTCATTTCTAAAAAAGTTGTTTTTGTTGATCCTAAAAATATCGATGTTATTTTCTCGTAAAAAACCACCGAAGAATGTATTTTAGATATGAAGTTTTCTTGGTGAATCTAGTTAATACTGATGCTTTTTGTGTGATTTCTCATAACCTTCTTCACCAATGTCAGCTTTAACAAAAAATAATTCCCCATTCCAATGGAAAATGAAATTCCATATGTCTTTCCAGGAGTGGAATGATCGGATGACATTAGAACCTATCTTTTATTTTTCCTGAATTAGGACAGAGGTATGTGGTGTACTATGATCCTTTGAGATCAAGTTTGGGCTACATTCTCATGAATGGAGACCATGTGGTTGCTTATGGTTCAAGGCAGTTGAGGGTGAAAGAGAAGAATAACCCAACACACGAATTGGAGTTAGCTATATTCATCCATGCCATGAAAGCATAGAGACACTATCTCTTTGGTGAGAAATTCACTATATTTATAGATCAAAAAAGCATGAAACACATTTTCTCACAATGAGATTTGAATCTGAGAAAAAGGAGATAGATGGAGAATCTTCAGATGTTTGAATTTCAATTGATGTATACACCATGAAAAGGTAATTCTATGGTAGATTCATTGAGTAGAAATTCACATGATTAGTGGGATAAAGAAACTTCAGATGAATGGAAATTGGTGTCTTTCCAAGACGACATGCTCGTGGAATGTGAAGACTGGGGAGATGTTGCGGTTTTGTTTTCAAATACGACTATTCCTAATTTGGAAAAAATGGTCAAAGAGGAACATACATCGGTTGTGGAATATCTAGTTATGACTTCAAAATTCCATGGATAGAAGACCATTTAGGGATGGAAACTTAATGGGAGTTCGGTTTTTTGCTTTAGAGATCAGATTGTTGTACCTATGGCTAGTTAGGAATAACTCCTTCATACTTTCTACCATACGAGATGGGATATACATCCAGCTACACTGAATATGTATAAGGCGTTGAAGGCGCAATGTTGGTGGAGCAGCATGAAAAAAAGGTGGTTGAGTTCATCTCGCAATTCTTAATGTGTTATAAAGTAAATGTAGAGAATTAGAGAGCAGCAGAAATGTTGCAGTATTTACCTATCACAGTGCGAAAATGGGATCAGATAACAATGGATTTTGTTACAGGTCTTCCATGAATGGTTCAGAAACACTATTCTATATGGGTGATAGTGGATCGATATACCATGTCAGCCCATTTCATTTTTTTTGTGAATATCATACAGTGCAGGATCTCTCAAAAGTCCACATCCATGAAGTGGAGAAGAGGAAAGGTGTACCAGTTTCAACAGTCTAAGATAGAGATCTGAGGATTGTGTCTCATTTCTTGAAATCCTTATATAAATATCTTAGAACTTAGTTGACTATGATAATGGTGTGTCATCCCTAGATAGATGTCCAATCAGAGAGGACAATAAAAATTTGGGGAGACATGCTTTAGGCTAGTGTAATGGACATTGGCGGATCAAGGGTGGATCATATACACTTGTTGGAGTTCTCATTATATAACAGTTATCAGGACCCGATACACATGTCTCCATTTGAAGAATTTTATGGGCATCCTTGTCGTTCTCCACTATGTTGGGTGGAAACAGGTGAAACTTCACTAGTTGGGTCGAGCCTTTTCTATGAAACAACTGAGAAGATCCATTTGATCAGAAAGAGGATCGGGACAGCTCAGATTCATTAGAAATCTTATGCAGATCACTGTATAAGACAATTTTCATTCGATGTGGGTGATCATGTCATCTTGAGGATATCTCCAAGGCTTGTACATCGTCCTATTGGGATGTAGAGAATGTTATATACTTGATATATTAGCTCTTTTAAGATACTACAATGGTTCGGGGAGGTGGAATATCTGTTGGCATTACCACTTTGGTTCAATTCAGTGCATAATGTGTTCCATGTATCTTAGTTGAAAATGAATCATCCTGATCAGGACCATGTGATTAGATGGGATCACGTTGACATAGAGTCGGATGCTTTGTTGATACATATTCCAGTACAGATTGTGGATAGTGAAGAGAAATTCTTGTAAGAAAAAAAGCATCGGTCTAGTGTGGGATTTATGGAAGTATGGTCAAATTTAGGAAGAGTATTGTGAACGTGAGAAATGAATTAAGTAGAAGTGTTCAGAACACATTTAGTTTGTTATGGTTTTTCTACTCTTCAAGGACAGAAAGACCAATAGTGGGGAGAATGTAGTACCCTCGGTTTCTGAAATGTAACCCTTACTTGATTCTTTTCATGGTTATAATGTTAATTGTGATTAATGGGAGAGCTGGGATAACTTTGAATGAAATATTGAGGCAAAGGGGGAGTCACATGGGTGACACATGGTTTTTCTAACTGTGCTGACACACTGAGCATAGTTAATTAGTTTGAGGTAGTGGCTCCCACATGGTTAGAGCATGGTTCGGGAGACCATGTGAGGAGGTCATGTGAGGGTCTTCCGATATAGTGTCTAATGCACTGATAGCACAAAGATTGCAAACTGTGTGAACCTACTATGCAGGCACTTAAGTGAGAACATAAAAAAGTGGATCTAACTTGTTTTTTTCTGCTAAATTGTTCGTTTTTCATCCTATGTGGCCATAACTCGGTATTAATCTCCCTTGAAGGTAAGAGATCCTCTACCAAGATTTTTTGCGGTATTAGAAGTCTTTAATTGGAGAATCAAATCCATAATCTTGAGGTATGTCATCGTTCTTCATCGTTCTTGATCAGTTTCATAGATATACTAAGATCTAATTCTTCTCTTCTCTTGGTTTCTAAGATATACACCCATTATGGGTAGGTCTAATTGCGAGGATTCAAAATATGATGATATTTGGTATTTTTCTTTCTAGGAGAGGACATCTAAGGTGGGTTCTTGAAGAATCAACCATGTTTTCTTGAGTGTTCTTCATTCGTTGTGGTTTTCATCAAAACCTGTGAGGTGAGATGTTTCTCTCTCGACTAATCTTGATAGAATTGATTGTATTAGTTTCAAATTTGTTTATTTTAATGGGATTGATTATGAAAATTGTGGAATAAATCTTCATTAGTGATGATTTATGGTTTTAGTTGATTTGTGAAATCATGGTGAATTATTGTGAAATGTGATTTACTTCTTGAATTTAAAATGATGATTTTCAATTATAGTTTGGATAGAATTGTTAAATAGTTTGACGAAAAAGTATTTTCAATAAAAAGGGGTGGTTTATTGAAATGGTATGGTATTGAAATTAATTTTATGGAATTGGTTTTAAATAAAAATGGTGTTTTATTAAAATGATTTTGTATAGGAATGGTTTTGATGGAAACGGGTTTTAATAAAAAGGGTGTTTTTATTGAAAAGGTGGTTTGGGATGATCCTTGGGTATATGGTTGTGTGAGTTCATATTGCATTTTTACGGCTTGGTAGAAATATGACCATGCACTCAGTTCCAAAGGTTTAATTGAAGGACCCTTGGACACCCTGAGAGGGGAGGGGTGAATTAGGGTGACAACTTTTTCTTTTAATGTGATGGATCTTGTTCCCACGTTGGTAGGAACTTGTTGAACCTATATAATGAATATGATCAGAAAGCAAAAAATCGCATGCACAGAGAAGACACATCACTTTTTACTTGGTTCACCACTAAGGGCTACGTCCAAGGAGCATACGCCGAAAAGTTGTCGGTCGTAATAGATTCCACTAATCTTCACAAGCTGTGGATTACAAAGGTTCGGGCACAGTTACTCTTTCCCAGGCTCACTACCTTTACAAAGGTTCAGGGATAGCTCACTGCTTCCCTCAGGTCACTCCCGTTGGCTCCCCCTTGCTCACTGCCCTTGGTGAAGTCACACTCAGTTTATAGACATGAAGGTCTCTTCATCATTGAAAAATAATGCATCCTCTGTTGAAAGTATATGCTTTGTTGAAGTCCAACTTTCACTCATATACTAATCCCACTTTTCACCGAAGATATCGGGCAATCTTCTAGTTGTCGTGCATCTCCAAAAGGTCTGGCGTACAACAACCTCACCTGGAACGCTTCTCCAAGTCTGGCGCGCAGGTCCCAATACAGCGCGCAAGTCTTCGGTGCGCAGGTCCAAACTGGCACGCAAGTATCAACTAATCACCTGCACGACACTGCCTTACTCAACTTCTAACCTGAGCGACTCACTTCTTTTCTCGCCCAAACTGCCTTGGGCACGCAACCCACAACCGACGTGCAACTTCAAACACTGGCGCGCAAGTTCACCTGCGCAACCACACACTACTTGAGCGACTTCCACACCTGCGTGACAGGAGATTGAAAAATCTCTAAGTCTTGAGCTTCGTTGTAAATGAGGAGGGTGGGTCCTCTATTTATAGGCAAACTGGACCCCCTACGTGGTGGCACGCAAGTCTTCCCTCGGCGCGCAGGTTCCGCCGCGCAGCTCATCCTCCCATGCCTCTGTCACACTACTCACTTGCACGACCACACAAATACTTCGCGACCTTCTTTCCTTTTCCATATTTTGAAGTTATGATCTTGAAAAACAATAGGTGCACAGGTTTCCAAACCTCCTAGGCATCGGCGTGCAAGTCTCTTCATGGCGTGCAGGTCACTTGCGCGACCAGCCCAAAACTTTCACGGCCCTTATTCCTTTGCCATTTTTCCATGTTCTGATCTTGAAAAACACATGGTGCACAAGTTTCCTCTCATTCAAGTATAAGGCGTGCAAACCTCTTTGCCAAAAACTCATTTTCTCCATTTGTTGATTTTCAAGCCCAAAAATTTGGTAAACACTGGGAAATGGCGCCACCTTCAATACTGTTGTCTTCTTGAACTATATGATTTCTTTACTGGTTCACATTCTGAACATCCACTGAGGATTGACAATAAAAACAAACCATACTCCACTTCATGCATAGAATACCATGGTTCCAATAATCTCCCCCTTTGGGTTTGTTGGCAATCCAAAAATAAATTCTATAGATCCCCATCCATGTGCAAACCAAAAACACAAGAATCAACTCAGCCAAGACTCTAAGTCTACATGAGAAATGCTTGGTGTGGAAAACAAGAGAGGAATCTTGAATTGGGTTCCAGTGTTTTGGTATTTTAAATGATGCCCAAGATTTCATGACCGATGTATTCCTTCTCATCCCTCTCATCCTATCACTAACACTGAATTCGCATCGTGTCACAGGATCATTACATGCCTAAACATGCCTGAATTTAATCCTTTCTCTCCTATTGACAATAAACCCAAAGACCGGTAATTTTTTCAATGTCCAGCTTAAACCACACTCCCCCTGGGAAGTATCTCCCCCACAAACCTGCATCACATCCATAAACAGAGAAAAAAAGTTATCATAATCGGGGAGAGGGGATTTGCGTAACCTCCTTATACACTGGGAGGTGGATGAACACCGAGGTTCAACCGATGCTTCTCAAACACAGCCGCTGACAGTGGCCTGGTCAGGATATCAGCCACTTTCTCATCAGTTCCCACATGATCCATTCTAATCACCCCTTGTTCGACTTTTTCTATGATAAAGTGATACCTGATTTCAATATGTTTCATACAAGAATGCTGAACAGGATTCTTCGTAAGGTCAATTGTGCTCTTGTCATCACAGTAAATCACCATTGGTTTCTTTACCTCATCACCAATATATGTTAATTGTTGCTTCATCCATAGCAGTTGAGTGCATGCCTTTATGGTAGAGATATACTCAGCTTCAGCAGTACTAAGAGAAGTACTTTATTGTTTCTTGTTCAACCAGCCAACACATTTCTTCCCAATATATAAGGCTCCACCATTGGTGGACTTTCTGCCTACTACATCACCAGCCCAATCAGCATCAGAAAACGCTGATAATTCACTGTCCCCTCCTGCATCAAAATATAACCCAAATTTATGTGTACCTTGAATGTACCTCATGATTCTTTTGACTGCATCCATATGTTCCTCCTTTGGAGTACTCTAAAAGCGGGCCGCAAGGCATGTGGAAAAGACAATATCTGGCCATGTCACTGTCAGGTACATTAGGCTTCCAATGATCCTACCGTACATGGTGGGATCAATAGAGACCCCATCCTCATGCTTTCCAAGTTTAGTTCCAACTGCAATAGGAGTTGACATTGGTTTGGAGTCTTGCATATTAAACTTCTTCAACATCTCTCTTGCATACTTTTCCTGAGAAATGAAAGTGTAATATTTCTTTTGAATCACCTGTAAACCCAAGAAATATGTGAGCTCCCCAATCATAGACATTTAAAATTTTGACTTCATGTGATTGGAAAATTCATCCACTGATTTCTGCCTGCTACCACCAAATATGATATCATCAACGTAGACTAGAACCATGAATTGATCTTTTGGAGAATTCTTCACATAGAGATTGTGATCTACTCCTCCTCTTTTTAATTACAGCTTCTTGAGATATGAATCCAACCATGAGTACCACGCCTGTGGTGCTTGCTTCAAACCATATAGATCTTTCTTCAGTTTGCAGACCATTGTTTCATCAGTACCTAAATCAAACCCCACTGGTTGTTCAATGTAGACTTCTTCTTCGAGTACACCATTCAATAATGTTGTCTTGACATCCATTTGATATACTTTATATCCTATTTGGAGTTCCATGTCAAGGAAAAGCCTAATTTACTCTAGTCTAGCCACTGGTGCAAAGGTTTCTTTGACATCAATGCCTTCAATCTGGGAGTATTTTTTACATACCAGTTGTGCCTTGTTTCTGATGAAACTTCCATGCTCATCAAACTTATTTTTGAAGATCCATTTGGTACCAATCACATTGTGACCTTTGGCTCTCTGGACAAGATCCCATGTCTGATTCTTGTCAATCTGATCTAATTCATCATTCATGGCTTTCACCCAAGATTCATCATTTTCTGCTTCTTCGAATGAGGATGGCTCTAAAACTGACAGAAATGCATATTGTGTGTTATTCCTCATAATTCTTGTTTGAGTGGGTGCAATCCTGCCCCCAATTATGTTGGATGGATCAATATCAGCTCTTCGATTTCTCCTACGAGGTTCAGTTGCATTCTCTTCATCCATAGTTTCTTCTTCAGATTCTTCTTCTGAGTCAACATTATGATGTGACTGCTGAGTGTTTTGTATAACTTTCTCTATCTATTCAATTGTATATTCTTCACGTTCACTTTCTTCATGACTTTCAATCACATCAACATATGACGTCCTTGAAGAATTTGTGGTTTTCTCTTCAATTATCTTAATATCACTACTTTCTAAAATCCTTCTTGAATGCTTGTTGAAACATTTGTAGGCTTTGCTGTTCATCGAGTAACCGAGGAAAATTCCTTCATCTGCATTGTCACCATACTTCCCTTGATTTCCTTCTTTGTTCCTGATGAAGCATTTACTTCCAAATACATGAAAGTATTTTAAAGAGGGCTTCCGTCCATGCCACAATTCATATGGTGTCTTCGTCTCACCCATATAAAGTCTTGTTCGATTCTGAATGTACACTGCAGCTTGAACAACCTCTTTCCAGTAATGTTGTGGAATATGACTCTCAATCAGCATAGTTCATGCCATATTGTTCACTTGTCTATTCCTACATTCAACAACTCCAGTTTGTTATGGAGTTCTCACAGCAGCTACCTCATGTTGTATCCCATGCTTCTCCAGATAATTTTCAAATTCAATGGACGTGTATTCTCCTCCATTTTCAAATCGCAGCACTTTGATTGTTCATCCAGTATCATTCTCGGAAATTCGCTGAAATGTTTTCATGCAGTCAAGGACTTGTCGTTTCCTATGGATGACCATCACACATGACATTCTACTATAATCGTCTATGAAAAGGAAAAATTACCTTTCTCCATGAGTTCCATCAACATTTATTGGGCCACATACATCTGTATGAATCAGATCAAGAAGGTGAGATGCCCTTTTCTTATTTCGCCGATATGAACTGCAGGCCAGCTTCCCACAAATTCAAGCATCACAAGATTTTTCACGCTCATGATTCAGATTGGGAATGTCCATGAAAATTCTCAATTTTGATATTTTCTCCATGTCTTGTTGATTGATGTGTCCCAGTCTCCGATGCCACAAATTGTTTTCTTATTCAACAGTCATGTAATAGGAATTTTCTTCACTATCAACCTGATACAAGTTTCCTTCTGTTCTACATCCCTTCATAAGTGAATTTTCTGTCTTTCCCTTGATAGTGGAGCCTTTTTGATTAAAAGTAACTATAAGTCCCGAGTCACAGAGTTGACTCACGCTGAGGAGATTATGACGTAATCCATCTACGTAAAGGACTTCAGTCTTCTTTAGTTCTCCATTAGCTAATTCGGTACTTCCACTCCCTTTGATTTTCAGAGCTTCATCATTACCAAATCGTACTGTACCATCAACCTTCCTTTTGATATCCATTAACAGGTGGAAATTACCTGTCATATGAGATGAACAACCACTATCCAGAATCTAGGTACTGTTGTTCATTGTAGCTTTGAGGGCCACCTCTACAAGGTTGTATTTCTCAATCTTCTTCCTTTCCTTCCATGAGACATTGGATTGAGTATATAGTACTGATGGCATTTCAATTATCTCTTCCACATACCCAGGTTCTTCACAGTTGAAATATTCTTTGAGGGGAGAGAACTTGTTTGAGAGAGCAACACTATCTTGTTGTCGATACTTGACTTGTCTTGAACTTCGTTATGAGGTGTCCATGTCCCTTCTCTGCCTGCAATTAGCAGCCTTATGACCAAAGTTAGAAGAAAAATAACAATTTCCATAGAAATTGTTTCTTCTATAAGAATTAGGATATGAATTTTTTCTCCTTTGTTGAACTTCTATATCTTCTCCATTCAGATAGCTTCTTTCCTCTTCGCAATAAGACATGGTATGGCCCAGATAGCCATAGAACTAACACTTCATGAGAGGAAATATCTTCTCACTTGAATTTACCCTCATACCTTCTTCCTTGGGAGAATAGTTAGACTATCTGTCATTTCTGAATGTTTGAGGATAATTTTCAGTTCTCCTTTTAGTTTGGATTAAGGGTCCCTTTTCCATCACTTTAGGAAAAATTTCAATATGTTCAACTGTCATCTTATCTTTCTTTTGGATATTTTCACTTCCAGCAGTTGATGTCTCAGCTTCACAACCAATTCCACTCTTTCCAATACAAGCAGGTCTTTGATCACTCAAGATTTTTCTAACCCCATCTGAACCACACTTGGCTCTTGCCAGTAATTCTGCATCTAAGAATCTTCCAAACTGTATTTTCTTCCTCGATTCTTTTGGAATTGATTCAGTCTCAAGTTTACTCCTTAGAGTAGCAACTTCCTCCTCAAGACCCTCAACAATATTGGATTTTTCATCTAGTCTAGAGGTGAGTTCATTGATGACCTTTGCCTGCTCTTCAATTCTCAGCTTCAGATCCACTACATCATCATTGCTTTCAATTATTTTAGACTGTACCTTCATAAATTCTTCCAGTCATTCAATTTAAGCTTCAAGTTCATCAACATATTCAGTTGATTCTTCTACAATTTATTTCCACTTATTGCAACTCTTACATTTAGTCTTAAGATTACTAACTGCATCCTTAAGTTGCATCTCAGGATCTACACAAGTTCTCAGTTGTTTATCTCCACCAGTATCTTCTAACTTTTCAAAAGTGGCCATCATGGAAGCATGGTTCCCAGTTTTGAATTCTGGTTCTTCTTCATCACAGAATTCATTATCATCTTATTCCTTTTCAAAGACAAAACTTTTCCTTTGCATTTTATTTCCATATTTGAACTCTCCCTTTTTGAAGAACCTTCTCTGAGGCTTCTCAAAGCTTTCATATTCACTATCTTCATCATTGATCTTTCTTAAGCACTGAGAGGCATTGTCTCATCTTTTCCACAACGAAAACATGCGAGAGGTAACTTCCCTTTGAATTTCCCTTTTCCCTTCTGGAACTTCTTTGCAATGAGAGAAAGAATTTATTTTTCTTCTTTATCTTCACCGATACTATATTTTGAGATTTTCATTTCATCCATGTCCTTGAAGGCCATTTCCTTGCTCACACGAGTCGTAGAATCTTCTGGTTTGACTCTCATTTCATATGCTACCAAGATGCTCAGTAGATCATCCAGCGAAAGTTTGGAAAGATCTCTTTCCTCAAGAGCTGACACATTTGAATTGTACAGAGGTGGAAATCTTTTTAATATTCTCTTTACAATATAAATGTCTTTGATTTCTTCTCCTAGACCCCAAATTGCTCCAACCACTTCAGTAATTCGATTGAAGAATGAGTCTTCATTCTCGTCTGGATGCATCTTCAGATCATCAAACCGATTGTGCAGCACTTGTTGTTTGCCTCCTTCACTTTTCTATACCCTTCATAAATATTCTCTAGTTTATCCCACATGGATTTTTCTGAGGTTCAATTCATCACCTTTAGGTAGATCTGATCAGAAAGGGTTGTAGTGAGTGCATTTTTTTCTTTAGCATTTGCATCAATAATTTTCCTATCTGTTTCAGTCATAGCCAGGCTTGTTGGATCAATGACTTGTATTCCTTGCAAAGTAGAAAAAAGAACTTCCATTCTAAGAGATCTTAGATGAGATATCATTTTTTTCTTACAGATCTATAAATTACTTCCATCGAAGTGAGGGACTCCCTTGACATTGACTGTATTATCCATGATGATAAAGGACAGATTCAACACCAGCAACCTTTACCCTCTGATACCACTTGAAGGAACCCGGGACACCGTGAGAGGGGAGGGGTGAATCCGGGTGACAACTTTTTATTTTAATGTGATGGATATTGTTCCCATGTTGGTAGGAACTTTTTGAACCTATATGATGAATATGATCAAAAAGAAAACATTCACATGCACAGAGAAGACACGACACTTTTTACTTGGTTCACCACTAAGGGCTACGTCCAAGGAGCATACGCCGACATGTTTTCAGTCATACCAAATCCCACTTATCTTCACAAACTGTGGATTATAAAGGTTCGGGCATAGTCACTCGGTCCCAGGATCACTGCCTTTACAAAGGTTCAGGGACTGCTCACTACTTCCCTCAGGTCACTCCCGTTGACTCCCCCTGGCTCACTGCCCTTGGTGAAGTCACACTCAGTTTATAGACGTGAAGGTCTCTTCATCATTGCAAAATAATGCATCCTCTGTTGAAAGTAGATGCTCTATTGAAGTCCAACTTTCACTCGTAAACTAATCCCACTTTGCACCGAAGATATCAGGCAATCTTCCAGTTTTCGTGCAGCTCCAAAAGGTCCAGCGTACAACAACCTCACCTGGCGCGCTTCTCCAAGTCTGGCGCGCAGGTCCCAATACGGCGCGTAAGTTTTCAGCACGTAGGTCCAAACTGGCACACAAGTATCAACTAATCACCTGCGCGACACTGCCTTCCTCAACTTCTATCCTGCGCGACTCACTTCCTTTCTCGCCCAAACTGCCTTGGGTGCGCAACCCACAACCGGCGCGCAGCTTCAAACACTGGCGCGCAACTTCACATGCACGACCACACACTACTTGCGCGACTTCCACACCTATGCGACGGGAGCTCGAAAAATCTCTAAGTCTTGATATTTGTCGTATATGAGGAGGGGTCCTCTATTTATAGGAAAACTGGACCCCCTGCGTGGTGGCGCGCAAATCTTCCCTCAGAATGCAGGTTTCGGCGCGCAGCTCATCCTCCCAAGCCTCTGCCGCGCTACTCACTTGCGCGACCACACCAATACATGCGCGACCTTATTTCCTTTTCCATATTTTGATGTTATGATCTTGAAAAAAATTAGTCGCGCAAGTTTCCAAACCTCCTAGGCATCGGCGCACAAGTCTCTTCACGGCTCGCAGGTCAGTTGCGTGACCAGCCCAAAACATGCACGGCCCTTATCCCTTTGCCATTTTTCCATGTTCTGATCTGGAAAAACACATGGCACGCAAGTTTTCCCTCCTTCAAGTACAAGGCTCACAAGTCTCTTTTCCAAAAACACTTTTCTCTATTTGTCGATTTTCAATCCCAAAAATTTGGCAAACACTGGGAATAGTTCCACCTTCAATACTGTTGTCTGATTGAACTGTATGATTGTTTTACTAGTTCCCATTCTGAACATCCACTGAGGATTGACAACAAACACAAACCATACTCCACTTCATGCATAGAAGACCATCGTTCCAACATTAATGGCACACATGATATGAATGTTCATATTGCATATATAGGTCTTGGTAGAAATATGACCTTATGCTCAGTTCCAATGGGTTAAATGCACATGGGGAACACTTACCTTGTGATGACATGGTAGATAGATGAGAAACTGCTCGTGAGTATGAATATTTCATAATTTAGAATGTATAGATGACTATATGGAAGTTTGGAATGGATCGGGGATTCCAACAGAATATTGTGGAATGGTTTTATATCTTCTTTAGTTATTTTTCTGGAAAAATAACTTGCTAAAAAATTGGTTTCAATTACACTTGTATGCTTTTGGATATAATGGATTTGGGAAACTGGTTTATATCTTATTATAAAATGTTTTGGGAAAATGATTAATATTAACTGATCATTGTAAATGTTTATAATTTTTTTATCCAAATAGAGTAAGTAGGGAAGTCATTGGGAAAAACTAATTGAGTTTTATACTCACCCCAGGTTTGGCACTTTGGTGCTTTTGAAGATGCTATCTTCTGGGACATGGGAAAAGATAACGTTTCCATCGTTTTTAGCACTACCATGTGATGTTTGGGTTATTCTATGAATGTGGATCATGGAGCATGTGGATCATGGAGTATTGTTGTCTCTTGATATTCATTAATAGTTTATCCATTGTGTACTTCGAAACTTATTTATTCTTCCGATGTTGCATAATTTGATGTGTTTTTGAGATTCATGATGTTTCTGAGTTGTCATTAATTTGTTCATACATCATATTGTGAATGTTTAGTTATGGTTGGTTGGTTTATTGGTATATTTATTAAAGGCTAAGTCATCCCCCACTTGTATTTTAAACCCTTTGTCGTTTATTGCTGGACTTTGGCATCTTGGGGATGTCACTTAATGCCAAGTAATGACAAGTTGTTCTATCAATATAATGAGAATTGTATTTTCACTACATTGTGTGTGGGATAATAAATACCACACACTGGGGATGTATTCATCCACATTAGATGTTATCATCATTGAAAAGACATATTTTCTCTATGATTTAATTTTTTGGGTTCCTATTTTTTAACCCTATGAGAAAAACATAGTAGAACCATTCCCCAAATAAAAAATATATATAAAAAAGGTGATAAATGATTTATTTTGATAATGATTAATTCAACACATATCATCCCCTATCAGTGTTTTCTTCTGAAGGTTGTACTAATACTTCATCTGCTCAAATAAATTATGAACATCATGGTTCATCCTTTACTATAACATAATGTTCCACTACCTTTGTCACCTCAAATAGTATATATTAGAATTTATCTACATTTGGAAAACTCCTTCTGTTTCACCAATAACGGTTTTCTCTTGGGAAATAAGTTTCTAAGCATCACCATCAAGCTTCCAATTTTATTCCATTCATGTATCTAGACTAAACTCATCATTTAGACTAAACTACAACTTCAAAAGTTCTATACATTGGATTAACACATTCTTAGAATTTTTTTCCTCATTTGGATGCTTATCTTTTGATGATGCTTCACCTGTTCTTTATATAACATCATCATATTACTCATCTTAAGCATAAAACTCTTATAAAAACATATCTTCTCATTTTTTTAATTCACTCTTCTATAATTTTGTCACCTTCGAGTAACATAAAACCATAATTAATGATTATTTTCATCCCCATATTATGTTGATATTTTTTTTAATTCAACTCATCTTGGATTATCTTTTTGTCTCACATCAATGTATCTTTATAAAGGCATGAATATAAAGAATACATATTCTTGTTTCTTTACAAATTAATTTTATTTAGTGAATTACTAAAGATATATTTCGTAGATGTTTATAATGATGGGTGTAATTATACTTTCATAAATATATATTACATCATAAAGTGTAAAATTCAACATATAATATATTTTTTCTTCAAATTTATTTTTATTATATAACTATATTTCTCTTCATGATGGTGCTTCACATAATTTTTCATGACCTAATCATTACCAATATAAATCTATAAAACCTTCTGAAATTAATTTTAAATTATGATATGAGAAAAGTAATTATTGTGAGGTACATATTAATAAATTAGTCCCTTGATACTAATAAAAAGTTTCCTCTTCAAAATAATTATTTGCTTAAAAATAATTTTTTTCTTACCAAAGAAATAAGAATCTTTACCATAATATTTTCATAAAAAAATTTATAAGAAATATTAATTGAATGAAAAAAAGGTTTGTTTGGAATGAGGATAAATAAATGAAATTTTTTCACAATGTTATACATTTAACCCATAAGAATTAAAAAAATATAATTCTTTTAACATAAAATACATATATTACCTTGATAAATCGTATGATATTCATAAAAATAATAAAATCAATAAATAATATTATATGTTACTTAAGGTATCATTTTCATTCCACTCACACATATGAAGTATCCTTAATTGTTAAAAATTCATTAACCCTCATTATTATACACCAAATAACCTTCATATATATAGTTATAACAAATGCCACGATTACATATCGAATAAACCTTATGGAAAACATCCAAAGATAAATTAGACCTAATCCATGATAGGGATATCATGGAACCACCTATAAATTATTTTTAGTGGAACCAATATTCATCATGAATAATTCCCAATAACAATAACATAATAATAACTCATAAAATGTTTCTTCGTAAAATCATTCTTTCCTCCTATAGGAAATAATTTTCAAATAATGATTTTTCCCTTTTCATTAAAATCTAATTATACAAACCAAAATTCATTCAATAAATGGACTAAGGTTTTTAATTATTGTAATAATTGAATGTTATAATGGAATTATAATATAAAATAATTCTTTTGGTGGGGGGAACTCATTGTCAACATAGGTGTTAAAATATAAAATTTGTTTTGTATTTTTTATGGTAAGGAAATACATGGCATATATAATATATTAAAAGAATAAATTTGTAAAACATTTTAAGAAATATAAGAAGAGTCATAATATTAACTTTTAAAATTATTTTATGTTCATATAAATACAATAGTAAAATGATTTTTAAATTTTATTCATGAAAGGGAAATTATTTTAAGGGAGAGAATAAAAGATGAATTTTTAAAATGGAATCCCCTTTCATTGAGTATGACACATCTTTTATATTATTTAACATCCAAAAATAAGAAATTTTTGTTAATTATTTACTTATTATGAAACATTCTTAAGTTTATTTTTAATGTTAATTTATTTAATACAATGATATAAACAATTATAAAATGAATTATGTTCACGTTATAATTTTTGATGATGATCAACTCTTGTTTAGAAAATAATTTTGATTGGTTAACTATAAGGAATGTTATCCTTATTAAATAATTTCCCAAATAATAATAATATTATATTTATAATTTTTATACATAAATTATACTTTTTTAACCACCCATGAATTATTGTAATGAAAAACAAACTATTTTACAATCCTGGATATGATATGTTTCTTGTAGCATGAGTAATTTTTCCATTCTAACGATCACTATATAAAAAAGTAAAGTATTATTTTATATTTATAAAAAAATAATTATATCATAAATAAATTTTTTTCCTTAAATATTCTCATATATATCATAAATGTGATGTGGTGATGAAAAATAAATCTCATCACATTGTGGATGTCGTAGCCCACAAGTATGCACGGCCAATGTTATCATGTTTCATTGAATAGAAATGAAAGAAAATAAATGTTATATTATATTTTAAAATGATTAATATTTCATGAATATGACATATATATACATTAAACCAGTCACTACTTTAATTAGTATGATGTTTTTATTTAAAATGATTAATATTAGTATGTGTGACATGAGTATGTTGTTCACAATATTTATTGGTTCATTTACAATTTCATTGAAGTGGAGATGTTTAAAAGTTATGAAATTGACATAATTGAATATTATTAGATGGAATATACTGGAGTTTTTTTTAATGTGTTTAATGAATATTTAAAGGAGTTGGAATAATAAATTAAACAAAAATAATAAATTAGAAACATTACATCATATTTTGAAATAAATTTAGGGTTTAAACAAAAATAAAACATAATATGGTTTTATGATCAGACTAGGGATTCTAAGATAGGGGGAGATATTTATGGAAGAAAAATTTGAATTTATTGGATGATATAAAAAACTTTTGAAGTGTGGGGAGAGGAGTATTGGAGGTTTCCTTTTATAATTACAGGGAGAGACAGTCTTGGAATATCATATACATTAATTTTCATTTCCATATATCCCTAAATTAATTAATTTTTAATATAGTAATAGTATGGGAAAAATAATCTAATCCAAAAAATTTATACACTTTTAGGGGATTTATTAAACCTCATCATTGTGTAATAAACCACAATTAACCATTTATTACTATAAAACAATGTTCATTACACATTAAGGGTTAATATATTTACTATAAATTGAAAAAGGGAAAACAATAGACAGTTTCTATATCATAGAGGATTTACAAATTTATTTTCAAAATTTGATATATAAATTTATATTAAATAATTTAATAAAATATTATTTATTATATAATATATTTAATTTCAATTTTTAATATATTGAATCAATTTGAATTTAAAATTTTGAATACATTGATTGAATTTTAATATAAAACTTTAAAACACCTAAAATATGATATAATTATATAAAAAATACATGATACATTATAAGTTATTCAAGGAATACTAATTTTAGAGTATTTATTATATTATTTATTAAATTATTCTTACTACTTGCTCAAGAATGGTGTTGTTATTTCTGATTAATTTAAGTAAATAATTTCATACCTAAAAATTAGTAATAAATTTCTATAAGGAAAAATATATTAATATTCAGTTGTTTATTTATAATAAAACATATCCTCTGTTTATCCCTATATAAAAATTTTATATGTAATAGGACAAATAGAATTAAATTTTTAACATTCCTTTGTATAAAATAATATAATGGTCAAAATCATGAAAAAAAGGATATAAGGTAATACAATCAACCTTTTGATGATTATGAATGATATATAATCATCTAATTCAATTTATGCAGGTGTTACAATAATTTTAATTCTTGATACTTTTATTTCTAACTATAATTTCATTATTTACCCATTACAATGGTAAAAAATTACTATAGTTCCAATTCGTAATGTCTAAAAATAAAAGGGTCTAATTCCCCAAATATGCACCCATTGATTCCAAATATAGAGTACAAATTTTGAAATTAAATTCATAGTTCTAGAAGAATTTAATTGATCATTATTCGAAAAATATATGAAGAAAAAAACATTTTCTAAAAAATATGAACATCTATTTATAAAAATCTATTTGTATCATATTAATGTTTGAAATTAATTCAAAATAAACTAATTGGATTATGTGTACTAAAAAAGAACTAATGAAAATTTTAAACTAATTCATAATATCATTTTTTGTAAAAACATTGAAATAAATTATTTTTCCTAATAAAAATCAGTGCCTTTCATTATTCATTGAAAAATGAATCAATTTATAAAACTATAAAATCATCATCCAATAGTAATTTTGACAATTTGATTTAAAATTTTAAATTCTTATTTTGAAATTAAAATTATATAATATGGAAATCATGAATTAAAAAATCCCAAATATTAAATGAAAAACAAATTAGAAAAAATAATAATTCTTTTTTCCATTTCATTGAAAATTAAATTATATTCTTATAATTAATATGAATATATTAAATATAATAAATAAATATAATAAGACATCCTATTTCAATATCTTTAAACTAATAGGATCCTTATTTTAATTACCCCATTTCCAAATTGTCTCCTCGCACTTTTGATTAATTATTAAGTGTTTGTGAATATATTTCCCTCTTAGAGTTTTCATTTTCACGTTTCACTTCTTCCACAATATAGTTCTTCCACAAAAACATAACCTATACAGTTACCTTTTTCTATGATACATCTTTTTTTAGTTATGAATTTGAGTAACTTATTCTTCATAAGAATGGTTCTCTTCCAATTGAATTACCTCAGGGCACAAAACCGTAGATGAACATGAGACGTATTTTCATAACATAAAAAAATGAAAAAAAATTTGTTACTTGAATAATATTGTAGGTAAGGCCACACTGGGTAGTTTTTTATGCGAGTTCAAGAATCTAGTTCAAAGAGATCGATAACGACAATCAGTTGTCTGTATTTTTGGTGACTTTTTTGATTTGAAATTTGGATTATTCTCAGTGGTGGTTTTTCGAAATCTAATAGGGGCTGGATTTGAGGCAGATTTTGGAATTTGAAGTTTTATTTTTTAATTTTCAAGATGAAATCAACTAGAAGTCAATAAGTATCATCTCTAGATGAGGATACATTACATGAAAAATTCTTCGATCATAGACATTCATATTTGGACAAATGAGTGGGTATGGATTTTCCACTGGTTACAGACCCATGAAACACTTCATGAGAAAGTTTTCTAAGTAGTCATGTGACGTGAATGCTTGACATAATAATTTACATGATTGGGAGGGGAAGTTATTAGTAGTATTGGTTTGCGATAACTCTTGAATGATTTTATTTTGGGTTCCCCACTTTATTTAAGAAGTAATTTTGAAATAATATTTTTTAGTCATCAAATTAGTTGATCACTATATCCCTAATAATCCAATTAATAGTCCTGAAACATGCCATTAATGATATGTATTTTTATCTATGATCATCCAATAAATTTATAAAGAAATTTTGTAATGAAATTAATTTAGTTCCTAATCACTTCTTATTCCAATTACATAAAAGTTAGGTAAACCTAGGTTCAAGGTTAGATTTGATAGAGATATGAACCCAATTTAACATAAATATATACTTAAGATATTTTCAGTAAATCTAATCTAAATACATGGTGTATGGAATAAGTAAAAAATTAAAATATTAACTTAATTAATCACAAATAAAAAATTACAATATTAAAATGTGATGGTTTTTGGAATCCAACATGAAAATAAAGAAAATATATTCACATTTCTACTCTATCAATGGAGAAGGATGAAGAATCGATATCATTAATTGTATTTCTAAATTAACCTATTTAAATCTAAAATATTTCAAAATAGTTTCATCTATATATGTTTCATTATAGCCCACTTATTATACTCTCCATGATTTATGTACATATTAGTGCTACCATGGTGAGAGGAAAATAGGGACCTATGTGATTAAATAAACAATTATCTCCTCAACTGGGAATCATAAGGCATAAATAATCATTTTACAGAGTTGATAACACTACCATTATCAACATTATTATAAGGAAATGTATCTTTCGTAATAGATTCTTTTTTAAAACATGATCATCCCTCATAGATTTCTTAATTATTTATACAAATTGTTATTTACTGACATGTCAATCCATATATAAGCTGTTATAGAATTAATGACTGAAAATTACTTTTTTATTCAAAATTTGGAAAAAAACCTGTAAGGAATCATTATTAGGGGAAACCCTCAATGAATTATGGGGGCCTATAGTGATTGAGTACAAGACCATCACTGAGAAGAATCTGGTTGCAGATCTTTGATAAGGATCCAACACAACTATAAACAATAAGCTCATCATCTTCACTTCCCTCCCATGCTAAGATGTTTGCTTCATAGTTCCCTTCACGTAGAGTATTCTTGATTGATATTCCATACTTGATTTTAAATCTGTATTTTTTTACCAAGTAGGTAAGGTCTCAAGGCATATCAGTCCTACCTTGTAAAAAATGGATAGAAACAGCTGTGTCCGGCTCGATTTCCTCCACATTGATGTTTAATCATTTGAACAAGGATAATATAGTTTGCATGGATCGAATATCTACACCCAAATATGTGCCTCTACCATACAGAGAACTAATTCTGACAATGAAATACCTATAGGGGTGTCTAACTAGGCCACCGCCCCTCGTCTCTCCATTAAAAATGGAGCCATTGATGTTCTACTTCTATCCCTTGTATGGTGGTTTCCACTTCACCCATTTTCCTATCTACTTTGATGTGGACCAATAGTTAGCTAACCTCTTTTCGTGAGTGAGGGAAGAGTATAAGATCATTCTTTTCTGTGAATGATGTGGCCATGCTCAGTCACCAATGCTCACATGAGAACTTGGAGGATGATGAAGGTGGAGACGTTCCTTCTCTATCCTTATTACAAACATCCAATAGGCTCCATCAAATAGCCTCAAAAGTTAAGGAATGAGAATTCCTATCCATTTTATATGAATGATATTTACAAAACCAGATCATAACAATCATTTGGAAAGAGTCACCGCTACTGCCGATGTTCAAGAAAGACTCCATGGACCCCAAGATATGTCTCTCCCAATCATCGTGCACAAGAAGTTTCTTTGTTGTCTCCGTCTGAGGGTTGATACTGCCAAAGCATCGAGACACCCTACACACCCATCTTAACTAGAATAATGAGAACATGCTATTTTTCTCATTTGGTTTAAATTAAGGTGTAGAATAAAAAATTATATAACCACTTTGAATGTAACAAATCACCCTAGGGAAGCTAGCCAAGTGATCATTGGTGGTCAGTCACATTACAAAGTATGAAAATGAATAAGAAACATGTCTCATAGTCATCATGATAATTGGAAACCAGCAAGGTACAACATCGAAGGATGAGAACAGATACATGATACATACAATGTCATTCCAAATAATCCAAACCATAAAAATAAATAATGCATTATCTAAACAATTCTATGTCTGACCACTAGTCAACACCAACCCGTCATGATATGACGACAACAACATCATGATAAATAGTCAAAATATATAATGAAAATTCCTTTTTTAGTACTACTCAATAATATCTACATCTAATCATTTTAAAAACAATTTTATGGGTATGAATTTTATTTGGATAAAAAAAATATACAAGTACTAATATTATGAGTATATTTATTCTTTATTAAAAACAAATCATGTATACAAAGAATTTTAATTAATGGAAAAAGAAATTATAAAAACAATAATTTAGTTTTCACCAATGCTTACAATATTAACAAAAATTAAGATTATGTCATGTTTTAAAAAAAACTAGTAAGTGAAACTAGATACACTATAAGATATGTATGTGAGAAAAGAATAATGAAAATTACATCCTGTAAAAAACTGATCAAAAATGATGAAGCAATCCAGTTGGGCTCAATCCTATGGGTATATGTACTATTCAAGAATGAAAATACCCAATAATGTCCTATGGTGGATCTTAATAATATATAATCTATTTGAATTAAACACACTAATGTGATGTAAACCCCATTAGGGGATTACCCCCAATAAGACATTAAATTATATTCTTGATGAACCCAATGTTATCCTATTAGAAAAGATTGACAAACACCATTTAAAAACAATGATCATATTAAATAAGACAATTTAGAATTTATTAATTTATTATTCCTTTCAGGAGGACCCAGTTCATATCCAAAACCCCATTTTAAACCATTCAATCCAGCACTTGGAAAGTGCTAATTGAAAATTAAATAAAACACCAATAAAAACACAAATATCATTCAATGACACCATTCCATTTTAAAATCCTGAATTTTCATTGAATATCTTAATGGAATTGACGAGAAGATAATGAAACTCATTATTTTACCCATTGTATATACACACATTCCTCATGAAAATAGTAAAAATATTCACCTTCAACAACATATATTCAAAATAAGTATATCATCCCCCAAGAGACTATGTTGGAAGGAACACGTCAATGGTTCGATAAAAATACGCAAACTAATCATAAATAAATACATAAAAAATACCAATATATTTCACCCATATTCAATGAAGAAGTAGGAGAACCTCTTACGATTGATCTGGCACACAACCACTATGTGAATCAATCATCGATTGGAGTGGTTTTGAAGATGAGAGATCATCCAAAATCTATGAAAAAAGTATATGGCATTTCACTAAGGATCCAGAGAAGCTAATGAATGATAAATTTAATACTTCTACAGATTCAACATACAAAAACTCAATTGATATGTGTATTTAATTATGTGAATCCTCAATTAATGAAATGAATAACCCGTGTGGAGTATAAGATAAAAAATGTTTCTCTTCATGTTAAATTTCTTGTTACTCACCTTATTATGTTGTGGTCTCAATTCAAAAGTTATAAGTCACTATATTCATGAAACTAATTCACATATTCTAATGATTG
This sequence comes from Viscum album, assembly GCA_963277665.1. Classification (NCBI taxonomy): domain Eukaryota; kingdom Viridiplantae; phylum Streptophyta; class Magnoliopsida; order Santalales; family Viscaceae; genus Viscum; species Viscum album. The sequence goes on along the minus strand of OY728153.1, from coordinate 206,676,044 downwards.
ATGGATTCATGTATCAAATTACGTTCATGATGTGAAAAATTAATATATAGAATATGTAGGACGAACATGATAGAAACCCATAGATGGTCCCCCAACACAACTAAGACCCAAACACCAACCTCAATACCCATTGGAGCATTTATACCGAGACTCCATTAACTCAAAAAAACATAAATATCATAACTATTGATCAAAAAGGCTCATGAAATAACTAAAACAATGAGATGTTGTACTATATCAACAAACAACCAAATAATTTTAAAGATTCCTAACTATGGATGACAATGATAACAATTTATGAGGGCATATTGAAAACTAGATCATTCACAAATATTCTTGTCAGTTCAGGAAAACAGTCATCATATTCCTTTTTTGGAAATCAATATAACTCATTTTCGGTTTAACATATTATGTGTGATACATAATTGCAAATACGTTTTGACAAACCTCTTTTAATATACTACTAATACATGAAATTTATAAACCACAGTATCATTTAAGGATATTGTCAATTTATCACCCACATTATTTTTAAAATTACCTACTTTAATTCCATCTTTATCTATGATGTTCATAAGAGATTAAATCATGAATAATAAAAAATAACATTTTTTGCTATGAATGTTGGGGGAGAGAACCCCTTTATTAAATAAATAAAAAACATGCAAACCCCTTTTGTGGGAAAAAGGGAGAACCCAACAGAAATCTGAATCCATAGACACGTAATCCTTAGGATACAATGACTCGAAATCCCAATGAAAAAAACCATTAAACCACTACATTGGCCCAAAAGCTCACAAAAACAAGCCCAAATAAAATCAAAGGTCAACCCAAAGAACCACCCGCTGCCGTTGCACGGATTCACACAGCCATCACCACCAAGGCCGCCGGGAAGCCCGCCTCCGACGCCACCAATTGGAACCCACCTATATCAAATGAGGACCACCCGAGTCGACCCGCGGACCATCGGATATATCGAAGCCGACCGCCCTACGAGGCCGCCGCTGCCGAACCGAACCAAATCAAAGGGATGCCTCCCAACAGAAGCACATCACCTGCAGATCCGTACCACCAGAGTATTCTGCCGCCTGAAAAACCCAGATCCTCCATATCGCTTCCCCACGCCAAATCTCCATCCCTTCCAGGACACCGATGATGAAGGAAATGTCATGCCGGGGAGAAGCCCATCACGTTAAACCCCACAAACCGCAAGTCACGAAACCCTAAGAGAACGAGAGAGCTCTCGGCCCTCACATTTTTTATATTTTACACATAATTTATTTTCATTTATTGTTTTTTGAACAATAATTAGATTATTTGCATGTTCAATATAAACTTTTAAATAAAACATGATATCATCAATACCAAACCATTAAATGATCAAAATATTCATGGGAAAATATATTCATCTAATCCAAAAATACCATAGGGGGGTTTTTTAACATCAATGGAAAAGTCAAACTAATCATGCTTATATCTAATAAAAAAATTTATCAGAAGATCATTATCATTCAATTTCAGCTGATGTTAATGAATCATGAGGCCAACCATAAAAAAATTCAACCTCCCTAGAGTTCATCAATGAATCCATCTATATGTGTTAATGTATACATATTATAAAATGCAATGTTATATAAATAACAATAATTAATCCAAATCCACATGGAACCATGTTTAATTTTAACAAAAAAATATGTCCACCCATCATGATGTTCAAGGATGAATGAATCCTTTCTCATGAAACACTCGTAACCACTTTTTCAAACGCAATATGTATTACGTGATCGATTACATAAGGGGGTTCGAAATTGGTTTAGAATTAGTGATTGTATTAATAATAAAACCAACATCACAAAAAGGTATAAGACCAGAAAACTCATTAGTACAAACACATTGGAATTCATTTACTCTCAATATATCACTATTATTGACAGTTCTCGTATTCTCAACAACATGTGAAAGACAAATTATATTTCCCTTATTCAATTTTTTCTCTTCTTCTTGATATGATATAACCAGTATGATTTAATTATGGAATACATACTAATGAAATTTCTATATAAAATATTATCTATCTATATAATCTATCCTTGCATGGTTAGCTTCGAAACAATCCATATATAGAATGACAAAAGACTCTACTTTGGGAAAGGCAAAAAGGTTTTTAGGTTATTTTATTATAAAAATAAAAACAATTGGAATATTATTATAAATTATTTTTCCCTTAATATGTACCCAATGTTTTTTACAATAAGATATGGATTCATATATTGATTTGTAATTTAAATTTTACTAGAAAATTTATCAGAAATGAAATAACTAGTTGACCTATAATTAAACAAGACATCATTTTAATCAAAATAAAATATAATTTTACATATTTACACTTTATATTATGGTCCAACATCTTATGGAGTTGTTTCATAGGATTTTAACGCAAAATTATTCTTATAGAATGGAACCATTCTTATCATTATTATAATAGTCATACATATAACGAACCATATCAATAAATTTAAAACCCTTTATGGCCTATTAGTTGAAATTATCCCTACTAGTGTGAATTACATTTTCATTTCAGTAGCAATATATATTCTCAAAATACCACATCTAATTCACTTCCTAGATTTCCTAAAGTACTTCCTTCTGTTCATTTTAACACGCCCATCAAAAACTAGAATCTTCATTTTTTACCATATTATTTATTTTAGTGGGTTCTCTCTTATTTTCTGATACAATGACCTTATTTATTTGTTATTGTTTTAGAACACATGATAATAATCCAATTCCATCTACACATTCATAACTAAAAAATTATTCTCATAATAATTAAATTGATGAGAATCCAATTCCCTTAATCATCGTTTCCTTAATCCTTAGTAAAAATGATTAAATTTTCTATCATGAACATGGATAATATTTGGTTTTTACCATTCCAAATGGGATAATTTTTCATCATTTATGGCTCCCAAATAATATTTCTTCAGTTTTAATTCCATGAAATGTTTTACCATACTACGTCGAACCACCTTAAGAGTATATTTATCAAGGAAACTAAATTAAAATTCATATCATTCTGATGCCTCAATTTCTTCCCTTTTTCTATATATAAATAATTATCAACCTACATTGGACATATATACCTACAAAATAGTAAATACAATGAATTACCTATTGATGAACCGAAAAACCCATTACATCAAATATCTTTTGTTGGACTTTAATCGACCCTTCATCTACCACTCTATTAGATGGTCTATTTAATACATGAGTGTTTGTCCATATGAAATATCACATTATGAACATATTCTGTGGGTGTAAAAATGGATAAACTCTATAATGGATACCACAACCATTAATAGTTTTATTAAATGAATCTATTGTGGAGAAAAGTTTCTTTATTCCATTTCCAAGCATTCCATGTTGCTGATTTGAAAATATATTGTCTTATTAACACCTTCCAACATCATTTTAATTATTTTCCCAATGTAATATCATTCTAAATAGTTGTTGTTTAAAAATAAAACATGTTAATATCCCTATTTTTAATATTATAAGAATAAATTATTATATTTTAAGTGAATTTATGTAACATCCCAAGTAAGTAATGAATAATAGATATTTATATCTATGTCTATTAATGATTAAGATAGTGTTTTAGAGGCTTAAAATGAAAATAAATCCAATCTTAAGCATGAAATACACTAATATTCTTAAAAGATTGTTTTACTGCCTTATGATGGAAAACCCTTTTTAAATCTATATTTGACAATTTTTTAAACTATGTTTGTCAAAATAAA